>CM038218.1:130675444-132081503 GCA_021442155.1 Cymbidium sinense
AAACCCAATCAAACTTGGCTTGACTCATCCTTGGACTCCTCCCATCTACTTAATGGATCTAACCTAAGCTAAGCCCATTTTAACATAAACTAAGGGAACCAATCCTCCCATTTAAGACAAAATCCTTAAATAATTAAGTCTAAGCCCTACCTTTAGCCAAAGTAGCACCATTAGCATGTCTAGAACTTAGCCATTCTAACTAGACCTATCCAAAGAAATTTAATGCAGCCATCGATAAAGGTGAAGTTAGCTTCACCTTAGGCATACCTTGGTTCACCAACCATAAGCTATCACTTCACCTCAGACCACCAAATCTCTACAACCACTAAGGGAGGTCTAGCTGAATTATCCCAACCCCTTCTTAGGCTATCCCACCATTTGGTCAGCTATTTAAGGCTAAACCCACAAAAAGTGGTGGTTCACATCAAAAGGGGGATATATCCCCAAACTACACAAAGAGCATCTTTAACTCCAAAAAGCTAGTCCAATTCTCAGAGCCTCTCTTATACCCCATCGTAGGCCACACCAAGCCCTTTCAAACTAGAGGGCCTACAAACCTCACCTACAAAAAAATTTCACCAAACTTCAATTAACACTTCTTACACCATCATTATTAACCTTACTTTAGGTGTGGTTGACAATCACCTCTAGACTAAGGATTCAATCTAGCCACTAAGGCTCTCATATAAGTAAGAAACTTCTAATGACTAAGTGAGCACCACTCCCAAGCCTAGCCTAGAAGAGTCATAGGACCCAACCCTAGGGTTAGACCTTGACTTAGGCTTGGAAGAACTCATCTACCTTAGGTCCAAACTAACTCTTATACATAAACAAAATTGAAACCAAACCAACCTTAACACTAAATAAAATTTAATTTGATGATCAAAACCAAGTGTCTTGGCCTATTGATAGTGGACCCCACTAAGTTTAATTATCCTACTTGACCCGTATAGGTCACCATGGCTTAGACCAAACTAAAGGCAAATTGATTTTTATCAAATGGCCATTTGAAACTTAAGGCTCTAGGCTCTAATTCAAGCCCAATTCAACCCAATCAAGGCTTAATTTGGTCAATTGGTTGACTTGACCCAATATAACCCATTTAAGCTTAAAAGGACTAAACCCAAAATTGATCAAACTAAGTTGAAATTGAACTTACCCAAATCCCCCCAAATCTTAATTGAACTTGATTGGAGCTAAATTATAATCCAATTTGACCAATTGACTCACTTAGCCCATTTGATCTAATTTGACTTAAAAGCCTAAATTGAGTCAAAATCCAATCTAATCTAAATTAGATCTATGTAGAACTATTAATTATTTCTAAATCAATGATTGATCATATACAAACCCTTAATTGATTCCAATAAATCCAATTTATCTAATTATCTCACTTTACCTAATTTGACCTAAAACCCCAAGTTGACCAAAACTTGACTCAACCCGAATTAAACAAAATTAATCATTCCAATCATCTTTAAAATGAATGCTGATCATGACTCAACAACCAATTGAATTCAATAGAGCCAATTTAGCTTTTTGACCCATGTTGACCCAAATTGACCTAAAGGACCAAATTGAACCAAAACTTGATCTAAGCACTCCCAAATTGAAGATGAACACTTTCTAATCATGAATTGATGCCAATTTGATCGATTTAGCCAAATTTTATCCAAAGGTTATAAAAAAAAAATTGGATCAAACTAAAGCCTTCAATCATCTTGAAACTGATCGTTAAACATGACTCAATCTCTGTTTCAACCCAATTTGGCCAATTTGATTGAATTGGTCAACTTAACCCATTTGGCTCATATGAACTCATATGCACTAAATTCAAATCCAATTCAAATTGAATCAAATTGATTGCACCAATAAGCTCTAAATCATCATTTGAACCTACCCTAATAGTCATTTGGGCATAATTTGGTCAATTGGTCGATCAAACCCAATAAGACCCAAATTAACCTATATGGATCCAAATGAGCCAAATCTAATCAAACTTGTCATGACTCATCTTTGGACCTCACTTGACTTACCCAAGTGGACCCAACCAAAGGTGAACTCAGTTTATCCCAAACTAAGTGAACCATAGGTTCCACATAAGATAAGATCCTAAAATTGAATGATCCAACGCCTTCCTTTGGCCAAGGAAGCACCCTTTACATTCCTTGAGGTCATCCATGCTAACTAAACCTGACTCAACTAAGGCGAAGTCACTTTCATATTGGATAACCCTTGGTTCACTAACCATGGGCTATCCACTTCATGCTAGACCACCAAACTCCCTTAGGAGAGGTCCAACGCATCAGTCCTAATCCTTTTTTATCCAACCCAGCTAGTTGGCCTACTGATAAAGATTGAACCAACCTCTTTGGTTAGTTCACATGGGGAGGAGGGTATACACCTTCGCCTCCCCCATTCAAACTTAACACACACTCACCTCACAACCCTAAAGTTAGTCCCCTAAGACCTTAAAGCCCCTTGAGTCCGTGAGACCAACTCCACTTCAAACCTGAGCACCTCCCACACCCAATTTCACCAAGACATAACCAAAGCTAAATTTTTTTACATCCTCATAAGAAAGAATGAATCATGGACTTGATTTGATCATCGGAGCACTTATTTTGATCAAACTTTGGAAAGCAGTGGTGTAGCATGGCTTTTTGAGCATTTGGACAGGAAGTAAGGAAGGATCTTCTCACAAAGTCTTTGCCTCTTCAAGAAAAAGCTACCTCACACATTAGGCCACTAGTTTTGAGCTCTAATGAAGTAATCTCTTAAAATCATAGGCATGGCTTTTAAAGGTTGGTCCTTTATGAAGTAAAGTGTCATTTAGCACGAATCAAAGCCATAAGATCATCTTAGTTTTTGTGAATGATTTGGAATCAAAGTCACCATGAAACGAGCTTCAGTGAGCTCATATCAAGTGGTGGGATGAATGGCACTCGTCTCTCAATGGAGATTAATGATGATTCATCAAACATCCATTCTGCATGATTAGAATAGATAGTTATAATAAATTACATTATAAATTATTTAATTTGATCCTTTAATTCACAGGATTAATCATGGATGTTTGATCAGTGATCGAAGGGCTAAGATGAAATCGCATTTGGCACTACTAAGTCAATGTGCTAAGCAAGACATTTTAAATAAAAAACTACATAATGTCGCATGTGAAGCACTGATGTAGTGTTGACTGTGTAAATCAATTAATAAAGTTTAAATGCCCAATTAAATTACCATAAATAATAATTATAAGTAATTCTAAAAAAAATCTAAAAATGTAATTAAATATTTTTCAAAAAGCTTAAATATAGGAGAGCCCAAGAAAAATAAAAGTCTCAATTTTTATTAGGTGTACAATCATTAATTAAGGGTTTGAATGTTTTCTTAATTTGTGTTATTAAATCTTACTCACTTTACTAATTGAATTGGAAGTTTTTCTGAATGTTCCTTGGATGATATCTACCAAACCTAATTATTTTTTGTCAATTAGTTAAGTGATTTGGAAAATCCAAAATTTCAAACTTAAATTATGAAAATTATTATGGGATTTTAAATGAATATTAGAATGATAATGATGGCCAGAGAGATTAATTAAGACCTTTGTAATTAATTAAATCATTAATTGCCCTAAGACTTAGAGAAAATTCATAATTAATTGCATAGATATCAAAAAATTATGGTCAACCATCTTTATACATAGTTAATAAGGCAGTTTCCATTGAAATCAAAATCCCCAAATGGTTTAGTGAATTTTGAGTGTAATTAATGATTTTGAATTTTTCTCATTTCTTTAATTAGTCCAAAAATATAAGCCCATTTGCATTAGCTTTTCTAGAACATGTTTATTTTATGTTTCTTTATGTTTAGTAATTTTCTCATATTTTTTGGGATTTTTTGAGCTTAACTAAGTCAAATAATTAATTTGCTCTAATTAAATTATAAAAATCACTTATATAACTTTTAAATCACTTAATGAACATATAGAATTTAAGGGATAATTTTTTTTTCTTTTCATCAGGCTTAATTAACTCAAATCTTAAAATCAATAACTAAAGAATTTGATTAAACTTAAATGTAATTATCCTCTTATTAGTACCCTTAGGATTTGATGGTTTTAATAGGTTATTTAGTGATGTTTAATTGCTTTGCTTCAATAGGCATTTCATATTTCAAAAAATTATAGATTATATTGATTATATGATTTGATCAATAGTATGACTATTGTTACTAGTAAATCCTAAGCTATTTTTCCTCAAAAACTATAATAAATATATATTGTAAATCTAAATTAATTAAGATAATTAAAATTTAAATATACACATTTTTATTTGATCTACATGTCTTGAAAGGAATATAGTCTGAACATCCAAAGAGCATAGGGCTATTGATCCGAAGGAGGTCTTGTATACTTTGACTGACTAGTTTAATAATGGCTCATACCTTAAAAGCTTTGTATTGAAATGCATAAAAATATTAATTTATTTTAAATCCTTAAGCATTTTAAGATCTAAATCACTTCATTAGTCCCAAGGAAGTTTTAGATTAACTCACTTAGTTGAACAACGATAATTACTTGTATAAATCCAAATATGTTTACGCATAAGAACTTATAAAATTTTGTTTCTATGAAGTTCATGCATCATTCATATATATATATATATATATATATATATATATATATATATATATATATATATATATATATATATTAATAAATGAAGTATATCAATTCATTCATGCATTAATGTGTGAAAATATCAAAAATGATATAATTATTAAATCCAATTGAATATTTAGAATAATGAAATAAAGTCAAGGAGGCATTATTATATTGATCATGATTTATTGCAATCAAATCTAAGATGATTTTCATAAGTTTATAATGACACATAAGTTTAATCCAACATTAAGGTCTAATAAGATTTAACACTTCACAAATATTATTAAAAAATTGTAAAATTTACCTGTAGTCCCAACCTAAGGATAGGGTATGAGATAGGACTCTTCCCTATTTATACTCTTAAGAATCTAAGCTTAAATGAAACATTAAATTAAATCAAGAATCTAAAATTATTCTTTGTCATTAACCACTTAAATGGTAACCACCCTTTTGTGATAAATTAAACACCTATTTGAAATATATAATTCAAACATCAAAGTTTAGTTTCTGTTATACCATATAAGCCTAGCACACACTTTAGAATACTATGTCACTAATACTAGATTTAAGTTAGGATGATGCCTTGCATGATTTGATAAGTTATTTTGTAATTTATTATTTTAGACTAAATGTTAAGGTGTGTGCTCATTATCTAGATGTTTAGATGATATTATACTAATGATGTTTCCTATAGGGGAATGTGCTTAAGAGAATATTATAATTAAAATTTATAAATTCTTTTGCTTGTAGATGCTGCTTAAGTTTCTAAGCATAATCCATTAGGATAGGTAGGCTTGGTGACCTAAGAAAAAAAAGCTAATCCTCACTGTATGAAAAATATAAACTGTTTAATGAGCATGCATGTTCATCTGACCTTTATTTTGTAGGTGTAGTTAGATTTCAATTTTCATAAAAATGTAATTTTTATAATAGGTTTAAGATTAGATATATGGAATTTAGGATGAGAAGTGGTTGGAAAGCCTTTGACCTAGGAGGCCCTGTAATGCTTGGACAACCCAATCCATGAGGATGAAGATAAAGATTAAAGTCACCCCATGATTATTGTAAATTGTAACTATAATCTAAGTTGTATATGGGTAGAGCTCAACTACCCATCTTTTCATTTCTAGAGAGTACAATGGTACCTTTCGACACCAACCTCTTATTCTTTTAATCGATTATGATTGGTTAACTTACTTATATTAATTGTGTTATAGAAATATCATAGTTTTCATAGGTTTCTTAATCTGTGTACGCTTATTGTAGGGCTTGGATATGATAGGCTCTTGAAGGACTTAAATTTTCTACCCCACTATGAAATTCTAATCAAAATTATAATAACTCATAACTTCACCATAAAGCCTAGGTATTTAATCAAGATAAAAGACTTAGCAACCCACAAGTTTGTGATGAATGTTTTAACATAATGCATACATATTGCTTCATTCTTTGCAAACAAGGGGTCTCCACTCTTGCATGATAAGAAACATGACTTGACTTGTGAGAGAAGTTATCTTGTAGGAGAGAACACCTCTTTCTCTCTAATTTTTCCCATAACTTTATTTCATTATGAAAATAGGCATAAATGTTTCTCAGGCCTGACTCTAAAATGATGAGTCAAAATTAAATAAAATTTATAACTTTTATTGCATTAGTCTAAGGCATAATTTTCATGCCAATAATGATCTAGTGTTTTTGGGAGTGAGTTTAAGATTTTAATGTCATTCATAGTAAATAATAGACTAGACATTTTTTATTTATATAATA
The DNA here is from genome assembly GCA_021442155.1 of Cymbidium sinense. NCBI lineage: Eukaryota > Viridiplantae > Streptophyta > Magnoliopsida > Asparagales > Orchidaceae > Cymbidium > Cymbidium sinense. The sequence goes on from CM038218.1 coordinate 130,681,881, forward strand.
CTAGTCAACAAGATTTTAAGTCATAAGAGGTATTAGCTGGCACCCAACTCAGGAGATTGTAAGTCTAGGAGAGTTGGGATGGTTTACACAGTTGGGTAAGGATGTGCCAAAAAATATCCTATTTTTATTGTGTAGACTTTGGTTGAGTTCTTAGTTTATACGCTACTAGACATAGGGTTTAGAGATCCAATTTTTCTTTTGCTAAGGGAACAAGTCCTCACTTCTTAGTCATTTTTGTAATCTTATATTGTTAACATATAAGTATTAGCTTTTTAATAAAATATCAACTTAAATAATCATAATTTTCTATTTTGAAAACCTAAAGCTACATCATATCATAGATTGAATTGCTCACTAGTCTTCTTAGTATCATGAGCACTTCCTACTTATCCTTCTTTGGATTCTTAAAATAACTATTATGTTTGAACTATCCCGCTTGATTATCTGAATTTACCAATCCCTTTATCATAATATTTGAAATCGTTAGAGACATCGATTGACTACTTTAATAGAGAGTGTTCTTAAGAGATTCTGATCTCTTATAATGTAATCAACTATGAGGGCTTGCCCCTATAGGGAACTAAAGAACCCAACTTAAAATAGACCCTACTTTACCTTATCTATGCAAAATAAGGGAAGAATCTCTAGTATATGTAGACCCATCTATCTTAGGAGTCCTTATTAGGTGATCGAGTTCATCACTGGTTGATTCTTTTATCTTTTGAGATAGTGTTATATTTTTTTGATATCGTACTCAATTATTTTAATATATACCACCTAAGATCTGGATGGTGCCCTATGAATCCAAATATAAACACCAAAATCATCACATTTCCATGATCTAGAATGAATCAAGAAATACTTAATTCAAGCACAAGGATAAAGAGTTCTATGAAACTCCAATAAGTAGTGGCGATGCTTGGTCTCGAGAGTGAATGGCAAGGGGAAAGTAGGGATTTCAGTAGCAAGACTTCACCACTTTAAGGAAACACTACCTTCAAATAAAAAAAAAACTAGTAGTCTTTAACTTCAATGAGGTAATTATCTCAAACCATAGATGGCCCCTTAGGTGTGTGGTCCTTTATAAAGAAAATGTACCCTCATAAAATCAAGTTGTAGAACCCATATCATCTTCCCATATGATGCTTTTGGAATCATTTCCTCAAGAATTCAGCCATGGCTAGCTCAATTCAAGAAGTGGAACTTGAATGGTGTTTGTCTCTCACTGGTGCTTATAGACAAATCACGAGTCATTCTATGTGATTAGAATGAATGATCATAATTATCCATGATTATTTTTATTTGATCTAGTTCCTTTAAACCATGAGTTAATCTAGGTAAAAACCAAACAACTTAGGAGAAACTACATCCATTATTACTGAGTCAGCTGTCATGATGGTTTAAATAACAAATTTTGTGGTGTCGCAATTAAATTGTGGTTGACTCGGTGTTGAAAGTGTAAATTAATTAAAATAGGTTTAAAATTAAAATTAAATGGATGGAATTAAAAAAATCACAAGTAATTATGGAGAAATTAAAAAAAAATACAAAGAAATACTGTGGAAAGCTAAAATAAAGAGGAATAAAAAAATTAAAGCCCTCATTTTTACCCACTTAACAGAGATTAATTAGGGATTGCATGTTTTGATTAATGTAGTAATTAATATGCGATTACTTGGCCAAATGACTTAAAACTTTGAAGGAAAATTTTTTATGATGATCTTTTCCTCAAATAATTATTTTAAGTTATTTGTGTGAGTGGAGTAGGATTTGTTCAATTTCAAACCCTAATTAACCCCTTTTGGCTATTTATTAAATTAAGCAATCATGAAAACTATGGAGATCACTTGTGAATACCTAAACATGTTAAAATAAATTATAATTACTCTTGAAATATAGTTCTAAGTGACTTGAAATTTTTATGGTTTACTTTTACTTTTATTATGCTTGTTCATGATTTTTCTTAGGATTTATGGGCTTATACTTTGTGATTTATTGCATTTTAGGGTTGATTAGCCTAATAATTGCTTTCATTAATTAATTAATAATGGAAAATCATAAAATGACATAATTGAATTTTAAGACACATAATGGACAAAGAAGAATATAAGAAAAGTATTAGCTAAGTCATATGTCCATTAACCACTTTAATAATTTTAATTAACCTTTAATTAATCCTTTAGATAAAATCCCTTTTAAGCCTAAATATAATTACAAAAATATGTGGTTAACTTGGTGTTTTATGAGTTATGTGGGACACCTCATGACATGTGAGTAATATCTTTTGCAATTAATCTAAATCATCAGACATATACCACTTATTACGCACATAATGTAGCTTTATTTAATTAACAAATTAAAATGTAATGTATGTTGTTGATCAAACATGAGAGAAAGAAGGAGGGATTGCTTAAGATCTAACGGTTGTAACCAACTGCTCTCGGGTATGTCCTTTTTCCCACCTTGAGTTACTGTTCCATTAATTTTTTAGGGATCCTGCCCGCCTCTTCTCTGGTTTTCCTTCCTATCTTATGCAAATGTGGTGACTGGGGGTTTCAGGCCTGCTGAGGGTTCTTCGACCCCAATATCCTATTGTTCCCACAAGGTTACCATGACCTGCACTCAGATAATTCTAACTCTTCTTTGCTAAGGAAAGCCTCAAAAAAGAAGGTAAACTAGCACTTATTCTCTTTAAAGCTAGGACCTGGAGTCTTAATGAACCTTTTATGTTCCCAATCATTGGAAAATTCACTAACAAAGACCCTAAGATGGACACCATTAGAAAACACTTTAAGGAACTAAGATTGATTAGAATGTTTGTCTCTTGGATGGGAGATGCATTATCATAAAGCTCTCTAAAGAAGATAACTATGTGAGACTCTTCTAAAAAAAACTATATCATATTGAAAATGTCCCCATTAAATTCTTGAAATGGACTCTTTCTTTTGATTACAGTATAAAACCACTTATTTCCTCTATTTGGATTAAACTTCCTGAGCTGAAACTCCATCTATTCAACAAATAAATCCTCTATTCAATTACTACCATATTTGGTCGATGTTTAAAGATAAATAGTCCAACTTTTAATTTCATAAGACCTTAAGCTACAAGAATCCTTATGGAAATGTATGCCACTGCTACTTACAATGAATAGATTTGGATTAGAACTCAAGCAAATGGATATTAGCAAAAGGTGGAGGTAGAATAGAAACTACTATATTATGGAAAGTCTAGAAAGTTTGGTCACAAACTAGAGAATTGTTTTGTTGCACTCCTAGAACTAAACGAAAAAAGAATAGAGAAAAGGATACTACCATTAGGAGAGAAAAATTACCAACCAACACAAGAAATACAACACTCAAAAGAGGGAATTCTTGCAATGACCACAAAAACCAATATATTACAAAACAACCCAGGAGAATAGCTGGAAACTTGTAATCATTTCCAACCACCTTCTAACACAAACTATGGAATATATAAACTACAGTTGCCACAACCTTATGGAAAACAATTTTTGCGAACATCCTCTGAGTATACAAATAAAGAAAATAACACAAAAAATAACCATACCACTAGAACTGGAAGACAAGTAAAATCAGTCAAAAATAATGCATATACTCAACATAAACATTATTGGATGCAATCCGAAGATAACCAACATAAACACTGGAAGGAATAATATGGAACTTCTACCACCTATTTCAAGGCAAATTAATATGACATTAAATAGCAGTACCCTACATAAATTAGGAAACCAAGATGTGCCTACTAAGGAAGAGGATGGTACACACCCACAAGAAGATAGTTTTGAAGGGGAACAATATAAAGATATACTCAATTATGCTACAAAGGAATGTAATACACAAAAGAGTAGACAGTACAACCAAAAAGGCATTAGAGAGCTAAAGAATCTACTAGTATATAAAACCATAAGAGAGGAAACCTTATCAATAGGGTAAGGATAAAAAAAAGGTTCTCTAGGGAAAACTCCCTCACTTATGTTGAATATAATGATATAGAATATTAGAGGTATTGACAAGGCCAATGCCTCTAATTGGCTTAAAAGCTTTATGAGACACCATAAAATTAGAATTTTTTGCTATTCTAGAACCTTTGGTCAGCAAACAAAACCTCAATAAGATATAGAGAAGATTCCCTCAATTCATCATACATACTAATACTATCAACAAAATATGGTTATTTTGGAAATCCAACTTTGAGATTTAGATCCTCCTTGATACCAATTAATACATCTACATCCATATAGAGAACACCAATGTTTATATTTTTTCCACCATAATATATGCTCATGTAATTGACAACATAGAAAAGAGCTCTGGGAGGACATAATACAAATAGGTCAACACACAACCGACCCTAGGTTGGTCAGTGGGGATCTTAACATGATTACTACTCCAGCTGAAAAGAAGGGTGGACGAAATCCTAACCTGTCAATTATAACTGAATTCACTGAATACATTATAGAGGCCAACTTATTTGAGGCAGGATCCAATGGTTTTCTATTTACTTGGACAAGAGGATAGGTTTGTGAGAGACTAGATAGAATCCTTATCAATTATGCATGGAATTCTTACTTCAGCACTATGGAAGTTCAACATGTTGCCATAAACGCTTTAGATCTCTGACCGCTCCTTATCAATTTTAGCCCAACAAACAAATTGTATCAAGCTCAGTTCAAATTTTTGAATATATAGTCTATGCACCTTGAGTTCAATAACTGCATTGAAAGAACCTAGAATGGGGTAGAAAATGATAATCCATAGATTAAATTATGTTTACTGCATAAAAAAACACAATGCTAACCCTTAGGAAATGTAACTAGAAAGTCTTTGGAAACATCCACTCCTTTATCAAATTCGCAAAAGAGTAGATAAACAAGATTGAATATGAATTAACTGAGATAGACAACCAGATTATCTAGGAGCATGAGACTAGATTAGAGTAATTATAAACAACATTACAGGGATATATCAACAGAGAAGAGGACCTCTTAAGATAGAAAGCTTCAACTAATATCTTCATTCAAGGTGATAGAAATTAAAAATATTTCCATGCATATATTAATAAAAGAAGAGAAGGATAATGGACTACAAATTTAAAGAAAATAATGGGAGATGGATTCAAGACCAAGAAAGTATAATGGAAGATTGTATACATTATTTCTCCAATCTTCTTAAACAACCCCATGAAGATAGCATCACTCCTCAATATGATCAACTATTTCCTGACTTTAAAAGAGAATTAAAAAACAATGAGATGCTAGTCAAAATATCAATGGAGGCTAAAAATCTGAATGCATTAAAATCAATGGATGGATATCAAGCAGCTAGCCTTGATGGATTTGCATCTCTATTCTACTGAAAAACATGGACCATTATGGGTAAGGATGCTACTAATGCTATAAAAAACCTCTTCAAAGGCCAAGATGTACACCAATATTTCACAACATCAGCTATTGTATTGATACCCAAGGATAAAGATCACCAAACTTGGGATAGATTCGGACCCATTTGTCTAACCCTTGTTATCAATTAAATCATTAGTAAGATCATTGCTAATAGGATTCAACATAAGCTATAAAATATCATTTTTCCAAACCAAATAGCTTTTGTAAATGGAAAAAAAATATAACGGACAAGATACTGCTGGCCTTAGAAACTTACCAAGGATATTGATAAAAAAATGTAGAAGTGGAAACATCATACTGTAGCTTGATCTTCAAAAAGAATTTGACACTATGAACTAGCACTTCATAATAACATCTCTCAAGTATAGAGGTTTCTCTAAAGGGTTCTGCATCTTAATATAATGGCTTCTCACTCAAAGCCACTACAAGATTCTAATGAATGGAAAACTAAATGGATTTTTTCAAGCTAGCAGGTGGGTCAAACAAAGTAACCCTCTTTCACCCTCTCTCTTCATTTTGGCACTGGATCTACTCTCTAGGAAATTAAACTATGGAACTGAATTCAATAAGGAGATTGGTTTTCAAAATTCAAATTACACATTTGAGATTTGCTAATGACTTGTTAAATTTTTGTAATAGGGGAAAGAGAACCATCAATACATTAATGGAAACCATTAAATATTTCACATGATCATTAAATATGAAACTTAATGCTAACAAGTATTTTTCTATGATAGGGAAAAGTATTACCCATAATAAAATTAACTGGATTAAAGAGAAGACTAGTTTCTCTCGCACTTCTTTTCTATTTCAATACCTTGGCATTCAACTATACAAAGGAAAACTTACCTCATCACTCTATCATAGACTCGTTGACAAATTATAAAGTAGGGCATAATCATGGGAGAACTCTATGCTTTCTTTTGGTGGATAAATCACACTGGTGAGAAGCATCCTCAACTCTATTCCTTTATACACTACTCAAGTGTAGTATATCCCAAAAATAATTTAGAAGAGAATTGAATAGATTCTTAATAGATTCATTTGGATTCACAAGCATAAATCAATCCACTAGACTATCTAGAAGAAGCCATGCAAACCAACTTCTAGTAGCAGATCTGGATTTATAATGATTGAGGATAATATCAAATGCAACACCAACAAATTGTCGATCAAATATAGAGAACAAAATACATTATGGGCTGAATACTTGTATTAGAAATACTGTCAGAACAGTCACCCAATGACAATATGAACAAAGAAATTACATTCTCTAATTTGAAAACATATGTTACAACATATTGAAGAGGTTGAAGATATGATCTTTTGGAATCCGAGAGATGGAAAATTTTATTTTTGGAATGATCACTAGTTTGGGGATGAGGTTCTTTTTAATTGGAGATATGAAGGAAGGACTAAATACTTACAACAAGCTCTTGATTTTTTGGTCTGACTCACATTGGAATGAATCCAAATTGAAGGAGAAGATCCCATAACACTTAAGTAAAATAATATGCAAGATACTAATGGAAAACAAAAAAAATGACACACACATTATCAAAGGTCGTACTAATGCTTCATCCATTTCCAAAGTTATTTGTAGAAGATGGTGGGATACAATTGAAAAATTGCCATGGGGTAAAATCATTTCGAATTTAATAATTAAGTCATCAATATCTTTCTTTTGTTGGAGTCTATTCCACAACCTTATACCAATGGATGACATCCTCAAGCTTAAAGGTTTAAAAATCAGTTCAATATGCTTATTATACAGGAGGAAGAGGAAAGCATTCTACATTGCTTTATAAGATGTAAATTTAGCAAAAAGATATGGAAAGTACTTAATAACATCTACGAGATTGACATGAACTATAAAGTTGATTTTATATGTGAATTAATTGATAATTGGCAGCCCAACGTTCAATGGAATATCAATATCATGCTGATAACTCCTTTGGTTATTTTATGGTTCATTTGGATGGCTAGAAATGACATTAAACACAATGAGAGTAGAGTAAAAGTAGATATTGTTATAAGAAATATCAAAAATTATCTTTACAAAGCTTGTCTACGTGGAACTATTCAGAGGACACAACTTTCTAGAAGGATGGATTATGTCAATAACATGGATGTTTGTGTTAACAATACTAACCATGGATGGGAGTTAATTTGATGGAACAAATTATCGCATGACACAATCAAGATTAATGTTGATGGAAACTTCAATCCTAATATTAGTCATGCTAGCATTGGAGGAATATTTAGAGGAAAAAAGTTATACATTTATGCCATTTTTAATGCCTTATGCTGCATTATCACCCTTACATGCTGAGATTGTAACAAGCCTATTTGCGCTCAAGATTTCTTTTGTTCATCCAAGGAGGAAGTATTAGATTGAATCTGACTCCATGGCACTTATCCACATTCTAAAGGTAACATACCTACTATACTTCTTGCCAACTATGGTGCTCTTTCCTTGTCTTCCTACATATCCTCTTCTATGGGCCCACAATTGGCAATTCTAGTGCATGGTGATAATTTAGAAATTTTATATATAAGAGCTAAACACTTGTAGATTGTTCTTCTTTGATTCTTTTTTGGATTACTTATGTTTAACGTGATCAATAAAATGTTTTACTTTCCCAAATAAAAAAAAATTTTAAGAATTATTTTACTTTAGAAATATAATCATTGCATAAAATTTAATAAAACTAGAAATGATATTTCGCTTGTAAAGTCTATTTCCTCAACATATGTGACTTATTTTAATTTGTATGATCATAAGATATATAGTTTGGACACTCAAGGGCTTAAGGCTATTGGTTCGATGGAGGTCTTGATATCTCATTCTTCTAGTTTAACAATGATACATACTTATGAATTAAATGAATTCATCTAAATCTAATATTAACAAACATAGGGTCATCATATAGCTTATCATGTATAACACTTGAAATCATGTGCTTTATAAAATCATAAGGTATATAGTTTGGACACCAAAGGGCACAGAGCTACTAGTCCAAAATAAGTATTGATACCTCATCCTTCTAATTTAAGAATGGCTCATTCCTATGAATTTTATAAAAATTCATTTGAAGAATGCATGTATGGAATGTAGGGGATCATCATTCAGTTATATAACTATTAAGAGGCTTTGACACCCAAGGCCTGTGGGGGTGGGGTGATTGAGTGAATTGGATATTTTAATAATTTTCAAGTTAAAGATCAATTTTAATCTTTATAGAAAACTTAGTTGCAAAAGTATATAAAATAATTTCTAATGAAAGAGAAAAGCAAGCAAACAAACCAAGTAAGATAAGTAAAGTGTAGAAAGGAAAAATATAAGAGTCAAAGATTTTTATGTGGTTCAGCCAATCCCAAAACTAGCCTATGTCCATGCCTAGTCACATGACTAAGAATTCACTAAATAAAAAAATATTACAAAGAATCTCATGTACTCTCATACATTAGGCAAGTACAGTCCTAATAACATAATTTCTTACATCAAGCAAGTACAACCCCACATAAATAATGTACTCTTCCACACGGGCAAGTGCAACCCCAAAAAAGTTCAAAAGCATAAAAAAAGAGAAGTTACAATCCATGAAAATCTATCTCTCAGTTTTAAAACAATTTTCACCCAAGCCCACTAAATAATATTAACATAAATAAAAAAGAGTTCAAATTTTACTTATTTTTTATAATAAAACATGCAATACTATAAATTTAACGTAAAGTACATGAAATAATTTACTTTTGAAAAATATCTACACAATGTGAACTGATAATTTAAAAAATAATTTACTACAAAGTGTTAAGATAATTTGACTTTTAAGATAACTTACACAAATTAAAAATTCAAGAATCTTAAAAAGTGAAAAATTTAAATCAACAAACAATTATGAAGACTTATGAAGATTACCTTAATTTAAATTAAATTTTAAACAAAATGCAAGAATAAGATCAATCTTTAAATTATATGATCAAAGTAAAAGGATCTTGAAAATGAATATTTATAAAAACAATACTTCCAATAATTTTAAGAGAATGATGTCACAAAACACAAATCAATGATAAAATGAACTATTCAAATCACTTGAAACTAAATAAAAAGAACTTGAAGTACTCTTTAACAATATAACATACAATTATTTTCTATCAAATGAAATCAAAGAAAACTAATTTAGCAAATATTAAAGTGAATTAAAGACCCTTACTCAAGTCCTTTAAGAATAGGAGAAATATCAATAGAACTTGATGAGGATTCCTTCAAGATTTCAAGAAATCTTGAAGAAGATTATGAAGATCTCCCTTCATAAAGTTGTTGAAGAAGTGAGGTAGAGACAGGAGCTTTAGCAATTTTAATTCATGAGTCACTTCAAAAAACTAAATTGCAAGAACTGAACCATGGTGGGGAGAATCAAGAAGATGTGAAGTCATGAGAGCACCTCCTTAGATATGAATTGATCCGAGGGTTGCTCAACCAAGGAAAGAGATAAAGGAGAGGGAAAGAATAAGAAGGACATTTTATAAGGAAAGAAAGTAATATATTAAATTCAAATCACTTATTTTGAATTCAAATCAATTTGAGTCAAATGCAAGAGTGGTTGATCAAAATATGGTATAAGAGAGAGGAAGATTACTTAACATAATCAAGCAACCTCATGAATAAGCTAAGCCATACAAGGTTTGCCTAAGGGAAAAATAATTCAAAAGTGAAAATCATTAAGGTATGTATTTGAATTTTGAATAATTAAACACATGCTTTAACATTTGAATCCAAGTGATTTCAAAATCAATGAGGTTGACCTGCAAGAGAAAGGAAGTTGATTACCGTAGTTGATAATTATGTTTGGGTTTAGTAAAGAAAAGTTTTGAAATAAATTGAATTAAAATACATCCAACAAATCAACATGTATATTCCAAGTGTGGATTAGATCCCAATAATTGCAAATCAATTTAAAATTCAATGAAGAGATATAAATGGGAAAGAATTCAAAATTTAATGGCTCAGCCACAAATTCAATGGCTCACATAAATTTAAATAGGTGGGTGGGGGGAATGTTTTAGCCAAATACTTTCCAAAAAAAAAGGAAATTAAATTAGGAAGTAAAACTAATTCATTGGCACACATAAATTTAAATTTGAATTAATCTAAATTAATTTTTATAAATTCAAATTCAAGCTTGTGAGGGCCAACTAAAGCAAGCTAAAATGAGATAGATTAAGTTAGGAATCAATTTAAAGCAAAATATAATTTTAAATTCAAATGATTTAAGTTCCAAATTGAAATAATTTTGAAATTCAAAAGAGCATAAATTGAGGTGAAAATAATATGATGTTATATTTAACAAATCCTACAAAATATATCATTCCCAAAAAAATCATTGATTTGTCCAAAAATAATAAAAATAATATTGAAAGGAGAGAGAAAATGAAGGATAAGAAAGATAAAAAAAATTGGAATAATGAAATAATAATTTAATTCTCATGGTAAAATAAATGAAAAAAATTAATCTAAACATGAGAGCAAGTTAATGAAATGGAAAATAAACTCAACTCACACTTTAAGATGCAATGGATACTAGTTAAACTAATGTAAGTGGTTAAATTATCTAAAAAGGATAATTTTAAGAATATTAAAAAATAATCAAAATAAATGACATAAAATATTTTATCCATTATTTTCATGTTGTTGAGCTCTTGTTTCTATTATAATACAAAACCTAAGAAGATTCTCAAATTACCCTGGTATAGGTTGATCTTGACATTCCAAATTTGATTAGCAAACTGAGTGTAATGAGATTTCTAAAACACTTAAAATAAATCATTAGTTTCACTTAATCATATGTTTACTATCATCAAAATCATATGCTTAAGAATTGGGGCTATTGGATTCAACAATCTCCCTTTTTTATGATGACAAATTTATGTTGGTAGTATTTAGAGATGAAGATGCAAAGTGGCCTTTCATCAACTTCAAAGCAAAATTAAAAATTGCATTTAAAAAGAAATTGTAGGAAGGTAAAGTAGTAGAGTAAAATAAATGTTAAAGTAAATGTAATATTGTAAAATCAAGTGGTTAAGTAAAACATATATCATTGAAACAAGTAGTTCTAAAAATAAGATAGGTCCCCCCTAAATCTATGCGTGTGTAACAAATAAAATAAAAATATAAGACCAATATACAAACTTCACCTCCTTTTTCCAATATCAAAAATATATAAATGTGTAAAAAGATACTAAAAATACATTTAATTAAAAATATGGATCTAACATGCCAAGCATATGCCTCAAAGTACAAAATTATTCTTCAGTTAAAGGTTTTATAAAAATGATCTATAATGATCAAGATTAGCATCACCCTTACATACATGATCTATAATGAAGTAGTGTCTAATCTCAATATTCTTGATTCATGAGTTTTGGATAGAGTTTTTACTTAAATAGATAGCACTATTATTGTCACATATAATAGGAATGTGTTCAAGTTTAATGCCAAAGCACTTGTATTGTTACATCTAACAGGAATGTATCCTAATCTAATGCTAAAGTATTCTAATTGTTGCTTTAACCAAAGAACCTGAGCAACACAATTTCAAATAGATATGTACTTAGCTTCAATAGTAGATATAGCAATAGAATTCTATTTCTTAGAGAACCAAGACACAAGTGATGATCCTCAAAATTGACCTATGTAATTTGTAAAGGCAACACAAAAATAAGCAACTAAATCACATGATAAGAAAATTTTAGGATGCCACAAACCTCACATAGAAGTGTTTATCAAACAACAAAATATATGCTTGACTGCTATTAAATCAAATTTATTATGTGAAGCTTGAAATGAGCACACAAAAAAAATAATGAACATAATTTCTTTATGGTAGACCTTTAAATCAAATCATTTGTATACATAGTTTGGCAAATGAAGGTCCTATTTTCTTGTTGTCTAGCTTGAAGAGCCAAGAAAAAGTTAAATTCTTCCATCATACTCATTTTAAGTTCCTAAGACATAATGAATGAGAACTCAAGATACAACGATTCCTTTATACTTCCAAATAAGATATCATATATTTAAATTTGCATAACAATCAAGTCATCACCACTATTTTTGAGGAATAAGACAATGTCTACTCAACACTTTCTCAACTTATGGTAAATTAAAAATTTACTCAAACTATCATACCAAGTATAAGGAGTCTATTTTAAACCATAGTAAGGTTTCTTCAATTTAAATACATGATTAGATTAATCCATGCTCTCAAATTTAGGAATTTGCTATGCAAAGGCATCCTAGGGGAAAAACTCATTGAAGAATGCACTTTTCACATTCATTTGAAAGAGTTTAAAGTTTTGAAAGCAAGCAAGGTAAGGATCAGTCTAATGGCTTCTCATTTTGCTACAGGTGCAAATGAATCCTCAAAATTTATCCCTTTAACCAGTGTGTACCCTTGTGCTACTAACTTAGCCTTATTTCTAACAACAATACTAGAGTCATCCAACTTATTTCTTAAACCCATTTAGTTTTAATAAGATTTTGATCTTGGGGTCTAGAACTAATTCCCAAACATCATTCCTAATAAATTAGTTTAATTCATCTTCCATAGCTACAATCCAGTAATGATCTTTGAAAGCTTCATTAATAGACTAAGTACAATTTTTGATAAAAACATAGAATGATTTATCACATCCTTAAAATGTCTTCTATTCATAACACCTTCAGATGTATCTCATAGAATTTAGTCTTTAGGATGAGTCGTATTAAATCTCCACTCTTTAAGTATAAAATCATCAACTTTTTCTTCTAAATTTATTTTCTTAAATTCATCTACCTCATCATCAATCAAATTATCTCTAATAGAATCAACTGCACTTTCATCAAAAATGGCATGCATATATTCTTCTGCAATCATCTTTCTCTTATTAAAAACTCTATAAGATCTACTAGACAATGACTAACTTAAGAAGATTCCATCATTCGATTTATGATCAAACTTTTTTAAAATTCTTTTCCATTCTTAAAGATTAAAACTTACAACAAAAATATGGAAGTGACTATTCTTAGGTTTCTTTCTAAAGAACAACTCATAGTAGTTATTTTTTTAGATTGGTCTCAAATAAACTCTTTTCATGACATGACAAGTAGTATACGCTTTAGCTCAAAAATATTTATGTAATCTAAAGTCATCTAACACAACTCTACTCAATTCAATCATAATCATATTTTTTTTCTATAACACCATTATATTTGGAAGTATTCAAAGCATAAAATTTATGTTTAATTTTAAAATCATCACAAAAATCCTCAAAAAATTTGTTCTCATATTCACCTCTATGATCTATTTTAGTTGTACTAATTAACTGACTCTATCTCTTCAGATGTATTTTGTAAATTTTTTAAATACCATAAATGCTTCATTCTTATATCTTAAGAATATAACCCAAGTAAATTTAAAAAATTCATAAATAATCACAAAGATATAAAATTTAGCTCTTAAACTAGTAGTGTTAATTAGTCCTAACAAGTCCATATGTAGAAGCTCTAATGGTCTAGAAGTAGAAATAATATTTTTATTTAATATATTATTTTGAATGTTTACTATGTGTGCATGCATAACAAACATAATAAAAATAAAATTTGATTCTAGGTAGGCCACCAAATAAATTAAGTTTTGTAATTTTAATTAAGGACGCATGTTAATATGACATAACTTTTTATGCCACAACCAAACATTATCATGAGTACTCTTAAAAAAAAATTTAAATTTACATCACATGATTTTTTGAATTAATTGAACAAAGAGTTTTGTGTTTATGACCTACAAGCAAAACATGTTTTTTATTTCTAATAACTCAAAAGGAATATAAAATTCAATATTTAAACCTTTATTACAAAGTTGGCTAACATAAATCATGTTATGCTTCAAACCATCAACAAGAAACACTATATCTAAAGTAATTGAGAATTTTGAAATAGAGCAAATATCGATAATTTTAACTTTAGCATTATCACCATAAACAACATATCCTTCTTCACAAGGTTCTAAATGAGTAAATTTAGTTTTTGTTAGCTATCATATCCTTGAACATCCACTATCGAAGTATCACATGCCTTCTTTGATTATGCTTTGAAGGAATTCCTACAAAAAGAAATCAAGAGTTAACTTTTGGAACCCAAACATATTTGGTTCACATCTTATATAAAAATTATTCAATGTATGCAATGTAGTGTGTGTCTCATTTTTACTTTTAAGTAGCCAAATAAATTTTGACTTAAAAAATTCTTGTGATCTATGTGCATTGCAATCAAATGATACATGATCTCTTTTTTTGTAAAAAATTACACCAACCATTTGTATTAGCATAAGGTCTATATCTAGATGATTTATATGCACTAAATGAGTTATCTCTATAGATGAAGCATGTAAATGTGAGCTACAACATGCTTTCAGTCTTACATTTAACAAAATATTTTCTCCTTTCAAATTCTTAAATATCATATATTGATCAGCTAAAGATTTAATTTTATTTCTTAACTCATTACATTCTTCTATCACAGACAAAACATGTAATTTCAATTTTTTATTTCTTTTCTAAGGAATTATATTTTCTTTTCAATTTTCTATACTCTATGGATAATTCTTTAAAGCATCATCTAACACTTTATAAGAAATTTCTTCACATACCTCATTTAAATGTTTATGTTTGCCATAAGACATATGTTAGCTTCTCCTTCTAAGGTATCACTTGACTCCTGCTAGTCTAAATTAGCTTTAACACTCTATTCTTTTTTTCTTCTAAGGCCTTTTATTTTTCTAGCTCTTCTTCTATTTAGGCTTTTTTTCACTTCTTAAATATTCACTAGTAATTTTTGGACAGTCTCTTCAGACAAGTACCATGCTTTTTGCAATTATAACTAATGATACCTTCACCTACATTTGACTTTGTAGTATGCAATTTATGAACATTAGTCTTTCCATACCTTTGCTTTTTCTTTCTAAGCATGTTTCTAAACTTCTTTAAAAGCATTAAAATTTAATGATTATCCACTTTTGAGATTGAAGTACTTTCTTTGCTAGTTTCTTCCACTACAAAGCAATGGTTTTTCCATTTTATTTTTATTTTTATGAAGCATCATTTAGCTTTCTTTGATCTAAGACTTGTTCATGATCTATTAAGAAACCAAGAAGCTAATCAAGTTGATATATAGTTAAGTCCTTAGCATCACTTATATTAGTAACCTCAGCATCCCATTCCTTTGGAAGGAACCTCAAGATATTGTAAATTAAATCTTGACTTTTGTTTCTTCTTCCAAGAGAATACAATGTGTTGAATATTTTCATAAAATGTGTATATAAATCAAAAATGGTTTTATTAGGTAGCATGTATAACAACTCATATTCATGAACTAATCTATTAATCTGAGCATCATTAACAATATTAGTGCCTTCATATGTGACAATTAATTTATCCCAAATCTCTTTAGTAGTACTAAGCATGGAAAATCTTATTTAATTATTAGAAGGTAAAGCACAGTACAATGTATTGTAAGCTTTTTCATTCAATCCATCTAATTTCTTTTCTTGAGCAGTTCGTTCATTAAAAGGCTTTTCAACTTATAGACCATTAACTTCTTTTATGAGTGATCGGTACTGATGTGATAACATATGCCATATGGAAGAATCTTAACCACCACCAAGAAAAGAATTAATGTAATTTTTCAACAATCAAATAATACATTTTCAAGCAGCAATGGTCTATGTGTAGATTGTCCTTAGGTAGTGCACATCTAAGAAATCTATGTGTCATAGTGATCAACTCAAGGATGTTAAGCCACTAATTGAGCTGAGGTTGTGGTACCCAAGAGAGGGGAGAGAGGGAAAGGGGGTGGGGTTGTTAATTGGGTATTTTAAAAATTTTCTAGTTAAAACTTAATTTTAACCTTTATAGAAAGTTTATTTGGAAATTATATAGAATACTTTCTAATGAAGAAATAAAGCATAGCAAGCAACCAAACTAAGCAAGATAAGTAAATCATAAAAAATATAAGAGGCAATGAATTGTTATATGGTTCGACTAAACCCAAAAATCAACCTACATCCATGTCTAGTCACCCTGACTTAGAATTCACAAAATAACACGATAATACAAAAAATCTCAAGTACACTCCTACAATAGATAAACACAACCCCAATATTGTATTTCTTTACACCGGGCAAGTACAACCCCATAAAAATAATGTACTCTTCTACACAGGTAAGTACAACCCCAAAAAATTCAAAAGAATAAAAAAAGAGAAGTTACAATTTATGAAAATCTAACTCTCAATTTTAAAATAATTTAGCACTCAAGCCCACTAAATAATATTAAGACAAGCAAGAAAGTGATCAAATTTTATTTGCTCTTTTTATAATAAAGTAATTAATATTAGGATCTTAATGTAAAGTGATTGAAATAATTTATCTTTGAAAAATATTTGCACAAGGTAAAATGATAATTTAAAAAATAAATTTGAAAAATAATTTGCTACAAAGTGCTTAAGGTAATTTGACTTTTAAGATAACTTGCACAAAGTAGAAAATCAAGGATCCAAAAAAGTGAAAATTTTCAATAAACCAACAATTGTGAATGCCTTATGAAGGTGATCTTAATTTAAATCAAATTTAAAATAAAATGCAAGAATAAGATCAATCCTTAAATCATATGATTTTCATTAAGATTACCAAGCGGTGCTTTGATGTGAAATAATTGTTCTTCTGGAAAAACTTCTAATTGATTGTTATTGATATTTAGTTTTAAGTCTTCTGGAAAAACTTCTTAATTTAAATCAAATTTAAATTCTTTAGTGAGTTTAGTCATGGAAAATGTCAGCTTCTAATTCTTCTAAGAATAACCTTTTCTTTAATTTTTGTTCTTCTTTTATTTCTATTTCATAAGAAGGGAAATTAGATTCATATGTATATGATGGTGTATAAAAGCATGAAGAGTGACCACTACACTGTTGATCTTTTTCAGGCTCTGATACCTTTGTTTCGGGCTCTACCTGTTCTATCTGTTTGTCAGTAGAGTTTAATTTTTCTATCTTTTTTAAGATTATTTGATGCAGCTATTTTGTTGTTTTTTCTAATTGTTTTTCTAATTGTTTTATTTTTTCTCTTCTTGATGTCATGATGACAAAAATCTTCTCTTTGACTATATATGTAAGCTTTATCTTATGGGTCCAGTACGCTTCCCTAAGTATTTTATTTTCTTGTGTAATATACGCTATCCTATTATGAGGATTTTCAAAGATTTGACCCTGTTTACTTTGGTTCATATCGTAGTCTTCTAAAACTCATGGCTTTTTAAGGAAGATCCGAGCGCAACACTTAAGACCACAACTCTCTATGATTACTTCAGAATAACATAGCACAGCCGATGTTCATTTCCTACTCATGACGTAATCCAAAAATACACATAATAACATAGTATATATTATTGCAAGTAGACAAAATGATCTTACAAAAGCATATGAAAACATAAAATAAAAACTTACAGACATAGCCAAAGAGAAGTATTATTTAGCCGGACTGGCTATAATACATGTTACTTCTCTGTAATAGCTTAGGAGACTCACAAGAGGACTCTCAGGAGAGCATTAAAGAAAGAAAACTAAGCAGGCTTTTCTTCTGCCTCTGCTTGAATATTTACTCTATCTTCCTTATTTATAGACTTCTTGCTGGTGTGAAATAATTGATTCCCGTAGTGCGTCTGTCATTTTTTTTCTTTGAGTGGGATCAATAATTGGAGCAGAGTGCGTCTTTTTAAATAATTGTTTTTTTCTTTTTGACTAATTGTGGCTGCTTTTCTTTGAGTGTGCTGAATAATTGCATTTCTTTTTATAGTGGAGCTGCCTTTTGTCAATTCTACTTTTCTTTTTTGTAGTATTGTTAATAATTTTTTTCTTTTCCTATTGCTATCTTTGTCGTTGTTCCAAATTTTCTCAAAAGGTTTGTAGTGTTTGTTTCTTTTTGCAATAATTGCATTGATGAAGTTTGTCCGTTTGTAACTTTGCACAAAATTTTTCTTTTACTAGACAGCTGGCTTTGATCATATTTTGGCGAAGCATATTTATCTATTTCTGATATAATACTTCGTGGATTCGACGAGTTGGTGTTTTGCTATAACTGTAGATAAATAAAGTATCACTGTAATGGTATACCCAAATATTTGTGGCATCTATTTTTCTAGTTTCCATCCAGATTTGAAATAGGTCTTCATATTTTTGTCATTGATAAAATGGTTTATCAGTCACATATTTTGGATAAAAGGGTTCTCTGCTGATGCCGATTTGTACTAGAGATATTTGTCCTTCTGGTACTTCTGGATAAGTCTGGAATAATTTTATATATAAATTCCAATGTTTAAAAACAGCCTGGAATGTTTCAATGGCTTCATAAAGAATTTTTGGTAATTATTTAAGTGGTGTTAAATCCTCAAGATAAATCATTCGAATTAACCCAGCATCATATAATTCTTTTATAATATTGGCATCAGTGATAACATAAATATATGTAACATGATATTTTCTGACTGTATGGAAATATATTTGTGGATTAATTTGCTTTTAATATAAAGAGTATCTTTACCAATCATTGGCTATTTCTTCTATTGTTCTTTCCTTTGATTTTTCTTTTTTAAGAACTTGGGCAAAAGTGGCTGATAATTCTATGTCTATATTAGCTGATATTTGCATGTCTCCTTCTGATGGAGTTTTTATTTGTGTGGCGTGTTGTTGTAATGCTGTAATGGATGGTAATTTTTCTTCATCAATCTTGCCAAGGAGATATTTCTTAACATTTTGTAATTCGTTCAATAATTGATTGTTGTAGGCGATTTCACATTCTAATTTCCATAATTGCTGATCCAGTAATTCGATGTAACCCGTAATTTTGTGATCATCAGATTTTATTGATTCCTTAGTTGTAGAATTTGTTTCCATATCGAGAGTATCTGGTAATTCGATATTGAGAGTGTCTGGTAATTTGAAATCATTATCGGGAGAGAACTCATGACCTGCAAAATTCTCGGGTTAGAGTATCAGCTAGAGCATTTCATTTTCCTTCAATATATTCGATATCAAAATTATATGCAGAAAACCAACTTTGCCATCTAATTAATCATTTATTAGGTAACGAATCTACAATTTTTCCTTTAATAAAAGAAATAGCAGTTTTATTATCAGTTCTTATGATAAAGTGTTCATTGAGAAATAATTCAAATTTTTTGATAGCCTTTTTTATTGCTAGGAGTTCCTTTTCATTGATATGATAATTTTGTTTCACGGATGTATATGTGCTAGAAGTGTGAAGGCATAAAACTTCTGTGTTTTGTCGTATGGCTTTTAGAATGGCGCCCAAGCATGTGTCAGAGCTATCAGTTTCAATAATTAATTTTTCATTAGTTGGTAAGGTTAGCTTTGGAAGAGTTTTGCAATGTTGTTGTGTTTGTTGTAAGATATTCTGGTCAGAGCTATCCCATGTCCAAAGTATATTCTTTTGTAGCTTCTTTTGTAAGGGTGCTCTTAAGCTGGCTAAATTTTTGATGAACGCTTTAGCATAATTGATTAAATCTTTATTTGTTTGGACTTCTCTTCCATAGTGTATGTGGCTATGTTTTGGTATGCAGGTATTAAAGATCACATGACTTTCATCCAATGGCTACTATTTTCCCCTAGGTTTGTAGGCTATGATGGCTGGGATGATTTCACCTATTTTTTGGCTGGTAGTAGCACGTCTGATGTAACCCTTCCTTTGAAGTTTGGATGCTCATGTTTGCGGCTGCCCCAATTTGGTGTGATTGAGTCTGAGCCTTTCTCCACACATTTCTCTATATCTCTCTCAAGCTATTATGTTTCTACTTTCAATTTAGCTTGTATCACTTTAACTATATGCTAATTCTTTCTTCTAAATGTTTACAAATTCTATGTTTTTCTCTTGTAGGTTCCTTCTCTACTAGATGCATTGACTTCTCTCATCCTCAAGAGCTTCTGCTGATGGCTGGCCAATGGATTTTTTCCTTTGCTCATTTGTACCTTTTGCTTTCTTTTCCTTTTTCATATGTTTTGGTTGTACTTAGCCAGGGGATTTACTCTCTAGGCTGAATGTAGCTTTTGAGCACTAGTTCTTGATTTTATCGCCTCTTAAGGACCTTATAACCCTTTTATTGTGGAAATAAAATTCCCTTATATGGGGTTCCCCGAAAAAAAAGAATGATATATTATGACATAGCAGAGGTTTGCATGGTGGATACTAGGGCATCTTTGTATAAAGAACAACATCTCAATGCTGACGTATAGAGTGTTGTAGTCGATGAGGGTGAACTGCTAGAGTTAACCCAAAGAGTATTACATTAACTAAAATAAATAAATGATTAGATCAGTTGCATGGAAAGGAGGGTAAAGGAACTCATGTTAGTCATGTTATAATAGTTGTACCTATGTAAAATGTATAGTAAAAGTGGCACACACATTTGAGGGAAAAAATGTGCCACACCCATTGATAAAGACACAAACAATTTATATAGATAAGACATAGATAGTGCAGCCTTATAGGATTGGAATATCAAATGGTTCATGGAATAATAATTGAAGGAGGCAATGGTTTGATCCCATCAAGGCTTATCAGTTACAAAGGATAGATCCTACTCTAATGAATTTGATGCAATTCATTACCCCAAGGTGTATGTGCCACCATGTTTCAAGGTCTTTAATGGTAGTGAAAATCCATGTTAGCATATTGCACACTTTAGAGCCAATTATTATAATGCTGGAAGTATCAATGCTCTTCTTTTTAGATAGTTTGTTAGCAATATATTGGGTGCAGTGTTTGGTTGGTACATCAAACTGCCTAACAAATTGGTGAAGACATTTGCTAAATTGTTATAGCTATTTATAAAAAGGTTTATTGGAGCCCAATAGAAGTTGACTATAGGAGCCTTAGTAGTCAAGAAGCTAAAACACAATGGGTCCTTAATTTTTTACATCCTCAGATGGAGAAATCATAGTATGAAGAGTGAGCCTTAGCTTTAGGACTAGCATGCCATTGAGAATCACGACAAGCATAGCCATGGTCTAATGGTGATCATGCTTAAAGGTTTCACATCAAGACCTTTGAGAAGTTGATCAACAAAGTAGCCATCCTTCAAGAGGAAGCTAACCAGTTGTCCTTCTTAGATCAATTATGTAAAGCTAGGCCATATGTATTAGAGAAGAGGTCTGGGATGGCTTCTATAGTAGTTAAAAGAAGCAACCTATGAGTGTATGCTATGAGCCTAAGTTCCAGTTAACTCCACTTCAACCTTCTCTTCCACCTCCATGCCCACAACTATAGGAGCACTACAGCTACTTGTACCAACAATGAACTGTGAAGTAGCTATATATCTCTTATTCTAATTGACAAATTGAACAAGTCTTATTCATTGAAGATGAAGGTAATGAAGAAAATATTCAAGAATTGCATGAAGAATCCTAATTTCTAGCTACTTGAACCAAAGAAGTTAGAAGAAGTGGGCAAAAGTGATGATCATAACTATTTTCCCTACCAGCGCATGCTTGGGCATGTCTTAGAGGAATGTATCAACTTTAAGGAATACATCAAAATATCCTACAAATCTATAGTCATAATGATTCACAAGAAGTACTTAATGGAACACTCTTTAGATTCCATAAAAGTAATCTCTGGAGAATCATTCTATCCACTAAAAATAGAAGATGGTTGGATATTTCTTTATCTTTAACCTCTATGGAAAAAATTTCTAAAGTAAGAAAACTTTTTTATAGGTGTCTGAACTAGCTCAGACCTCTACACCATCGGTAGGTCTACAAGTTGTGAAGGTCAACAAGAAGAATGTGGATGTTGAGCAAGAGCTGCTAATGTAGATGGAGGCATTAAGCCACTCATGCAGCTCACTTTACATAACATTTATTTCACCTCTCTTAGGGTTAAGAAATTAATAAAAGAATATTACACTTATTTCTTATCTATGAATGATAAAAATGACTCTAATATTTCTAATGATATTAAACTCAATAAAAAGAAATCTCCAAATCAAAATAATTTAAATCAAAATGATTTCGATCTATCACCTTATTATGATGACATCAACTCTGATAATGACATCCCTATCTTAAATCTTTAGGGTGCCCCCTTTAAGATAGAGTTGGATTCTTAAGATTTAGAAGATCCCATGGGAGAAGCTTCTCGTGCCCCCAACAAGCAGGTAAACACCACTTTATCAATTTCATCAAAAGAGATCATTGAAGTCAACCTTCATAGTGGCAGAGTCTTGTCTCCTAGGATGAAACTTTAGGATAAACAAGTCATTTGTTCTAGTGAACAAACAACACCTCCACTGGATGCTCCTTCATAAGATATGTTTGTGAATAATCAACTCTTGATTGACTACAATATTTTAGCCCCTCTTTGAATATTACTTGCTAGGTTAAGCATATACAATACCTTTATTTTATCTAAAGAGATGAGGGAGTCCCTAGTTAAAGCTCTACTATACCTAGAAATATTATTAGTCCATTTTTTTGTTACTTGTACCATTAAAGAAGAGGCCTACTACTTCAAGGAGGTCTTAGGAGTTATCTTTTCAGATGAAGACTTACTCCTAAAAACTATTGATTACAACCATCCACTCTAAATTTCAATAAATATAGATAACTTTAGGCTAACCAAAATGATTGTTGACCAAAGTGCTTCAGTCAACATCATGAGTCCAAGAAACCTCACCTAATTAAGGATTGACATTACTAGACTTTGCCCTAATAAGATGATGTTGAAAGGATTCAATAAACAAGGCTAGAGGGCTTTAGGCTGAATCACACTATTAATGTAGATTATTGATTTGAAGACTTAGATGAAATTTGACATCATAAATTCAGATATGTGCTTCAACCCTTTATTATGGAGACCCTAGTTACATTAGAACAAGATGGTATCATCCGCACTCCATTAGTACATCAAGGTCATGCATAGGGGCTTAGAGTATTACATTAAGGGAAATTTAAAGCCATTTTCAATGCATTAGGTTAAGATATATGATAACATAGCCTACTATCTTCCTAAGAGATAAACAATATATTTTTGTGATGTCCAAAATAGTATCAATAATAAAGAGAGAGAAAAGTAAAAAAATAAGAGAAAAAGAAATTAAAAATGAAAAAAGAAAAAAAAAGATAAGAGAGAGAGACGAGAAAAAGAGTAAGAGTTGGGGAAGGAGGTAGAGTTTGACATAACTTACAAACCACATCTCACCTCTTCTTTCTAATGAGTTAGTGAGATGTCATGAGCTCCCATAGGATGAGGATGAGGAAGACTCCAAGAAGAACTGATAGGATAAAATCTAGTTTACATAACACTAGTTATAAACCCTCTTAGTATCTACATATACTTAGAATTTAGCTAAGAGGAGGAGCCTTATGTAGTCAGCACACCAATCACCTCTCCACAACTAAAGAATAAGCTATAGGTGACAATCGAGCCTAACTACTTTGAGGACAAGATCCTTTAGCAAGACAATAATAAGTAGGGTAGATATGTGTTTGAGTTGTCTATGTACGAGAGACTCAATTACTATGTGAACACTCTAACTCTAACCCACTTTCTTCAAAAATGTTAAATGTTTAGTTGTTAAATTTGCACCATAAATAAATTATTATGTCGAGCCTCAAAAGTACTATCTATTTGGATCATCCTCAAGTTTGGGAGAAGATGTAGAACTTGAGGATAAAACATTAAAAATAATAATAAAATTGACTTTTGATTGGAACTCATCATGTGCTAAAAAACTTGGAAAATAATGATTAATACCTTGAACATGGTCTAAACATAAATAAAATTACTCTAAAAATTTATGGAAAAATAAATACAAAAAGGCTCAATCAAGACCAGGGCAATGATTTAGCACAAATTAGGCTAGTAGTTGAATGAAAAATACTGTATAATCATCACAAACCATCAAGAGTTTAATGGTATCTTTATAGATGATATCAAATTTATTTGAAGAAATTTGTGAAGAAACTTTAGACTTGGTTGACTTTTAAGTTTGGGATGCACCCTTGGAAGTCGAGAAAGAAATAAAGTTAACCATGTATAAGCTTAAAGAAATTAATTTAGGCACTGAAGATAATCCATGATAATCCATGTCTTACATTCATAAATTTACTCTTAAATGAGTTTGAAACCAATAACCTATTTAGACTATTTTTAGGGTTTAGTTAACTTCTGAGTTGTTGCCCACAAGCTAAAAATACATCTTGACATAATCCCCATAAAGCAAGCTCCTTGATGCTTGGGATTAAACATTAAAGCATAAATCATTTACAAAGTGAAGATGATGATCGATGCTAGTTTTATGCAAGAAGAAAGATACCCTACTTGGTTAGCTAGTGTTATCCCAATTAACCAAAAATAATGATCAAATTTGTATATGTGTCAATTTTAGAGTTCTAAATAAAGCATGTCCCAAACATGAGTTCTCGTTAGCTATATCAAAACTGATGGTAGAAATAGCCTCATTATACATTATCTTTTCATTCATGATGAGTCATCTAGTTATAGCTAAAGTAAGATGAGGATAAAAATAACATTACATTTAGAACTTTGATTGGAATATATTGTCATAAGGTCGTCCCTTTCAGCCTTAAGAACTCTAATATTTTTATAGAAAATATATAAGTGATTTATTAATTTTAAAATAAGTACTCTAAATTTATAAAAAAAATTAGTTTATGTATTATATTAAATAATATGGTGGATTAATTTAAAGCTTGTAGTGTCAATTAGGAGTAAAAGTGTTGTACTCTCTATCTTTAGGCAAGTATAACCAAACCAATCCCTTTACCTAATTTTTTGCCTAGTGCAAACTAAATTTTGATCAGCTACTTTACATATATTTCTCTTCAAATTATTGCAAATCCTAAAAGTAATCATATATTTAATGGCTATTTAACTACCCTGAACTATCTAGCATAATAATGATTATTTCATACATTTGTTTGCCTTTTTTGTACTTATTCTTCTAGGATTTGATTGATATATCTTGATCATACTTATTTTGAACTTTGTAATTGTCCAAATTACAAGTAAATGAAGCATGGAAAGAAGAAAAATATATTTTTATTAAAACAAAAAACAATTTTCTTAGCTTAATCCACAACAAAGTTTAATACAGCTTCATCATTTAAAATCTCACATAAATTCAGAATTAACATACTTAGTTTAACATTTTAAAAAGTAAAACACAAACACAATACATAAATATGTGTAGGGAATACTAAAAAATATAATAAAAAGGAAAGAATAAAAAGGAAAGAGTGTATTAGTAAATTCTTTCACTTTATTGTGTATCCTTCTCCTTGTTCTCTTAACTGTGATCTCCTTCACACACTCCACACACACACACAACACACAACACTTGGAGTGTCACACTTTAAGTATTGTTACTACACTCTAACATACTCACCCTCTTGAAAAGAAAAATAACAAAGAAAAATAAGTATGAAAAAAGAACCTTTCTCTTGGAAATGTACCCCATATATAGCATAGATACAACCGTGGTCAATTGTCCAGATGCTCCTATCATATCCACCTCAGAAACTACTTGAAACTATTGCTTAACTATTACAAATGTATTTTGCTGGGTCCTAGCACTACTACATTGTTGATGTAGCACCGCTGCATTAGGAGTGGTACTGTAATGCTATACTTACTGCATCTGCCTCATATTTTTGGTCAAGTACAACACCACAGTGCTGCATATGTAGTGCTTAGGCAAACTGAGCTTATTGTAAATTTGTCCTAAAATAATTATGATATGGTGCCTCAGCATTGTTGATATAACACCAAGAACTTACTATAATGTTGCCCCAAATTATAGTAAATTAGGCCGCTTTTGCTTTTAGCGTTATATTTTTTTCATTTTTTAATTGTTTGATCAAAATATAATTAGGATAAACACATTTTAACATAAAAATACATGATAAAGCCATTAAAATTATAAGACTTTTACAATTAAAACACTTATCAATGCCTCTACATTTCATCCTTGGTAGAGCCCACCAAACATCCTTAATATAAGTTTTAGGATCCCTTGAATATCATAGTTAGATGAATGGATCCTATAACCTCCTTTTTTCAAAAAAATTTCAACAAAATTTAAATAGTTTTAAAATTAAAAAAGAATTTAGCAAAGTCATTTCGATTAGACTCAACTTTGGTCAAAATGGAGTTGAGGCTAATTTTTTTTTTAAAAAGGAAATATAAAATAATCTTTGAAAATTTTTGAAAATTAAATTTCTAATTCCATCTTTTCTTGAATTTCATTGACTTAGGCTAAAGATAAAGAAAGCTAGGATAAGGCCCTCAAAATAAAGTCCCCATTTCACTCTTTTCTAAAATTCTTAAAAGAGTATCTATAATCATAGCTAATTAAGTTTTCTTTCTTTTATAACTAAAAATGGTGGAACAATTAATTTTCCCTATTGGATCTAACATCAACTTTGCTATAGATAGTGGAAAGTTGCCTGACGTTCCCTAATCAAATTTAGAAGTAATTTTGATGACTTAAGCAACACTTTTGATTAGATCACCTAGGCTCTTGTGAGTAACACTATCATTGATAGCTAAAAATCCATCTTAGATTTTTTTTTGTTCCACCTCTACCAAGGAGATGGTGGCCAGTGAGGCTATCATAATGTCGAAGATGGAGCCTTCCATCAAAAAGATGAAGCTGCTCACTGGGGACTTGATTTCCCTTTCTCTTCTTATCACATTCAAGCTAGGATCTACTTTTAAGCCTCCTATAATGATAAAAACACAATATAAAAATAAAAGTTGGACACTTAAGAGAAAGATCCTTAAAGATAAGAAATAGATTGAGCTCTTGATACTAGATCAAGCTAGGGCTTAAGAGGGGTTTACCCTTCTAGATACTTCCTCACCTTTGGGAGGGAGCATGTTTCACTCACTCACTCACTCTCTCTCTCTCTCTCTCTCTCTCTCTCTCTCTCTCTTGCTCTCTCTCTATTTCCTTAAAGTAGGAGGATATACTTAGAATTGTGAGTTCCACACATTGCTCTCTCTAGCATGAATAAAAAAGTTTCTTATGTAGGTAAAATATGTGACATATTAAAATTATCCTTTCAAAAAAAGGCCATGGAGGACATCCTTAGAGTCATGAAGAGAAAAGTCTCTATGGAACTAGAGAAGGAAATCTTAGGGAATATTTGTACTATCAAAGATAAGGGTAAACAAAAAGTAGTCTCCAAGAATATGAGACATCATGATAGAGCAATATCTATTATCACTGACAGGTACTATCACATATAAAGACCTAAGACTAAGTACAGTGATAGGATAGTTATGGTAGGTTTAGGGTTGTTGGAAACACTCCCAAGATAGAAATTTAAAAAGTATTATTACCAATCAAGAGAACCTGATCGACTGTAGAAACTAAGAGAATATAATTACTTAGCACCACATCATAGTAGGGGATCTGCTGGTATACAAACAAAAGCTGAACAAGTCTTTACTAGACAACATCCTTAGATGGAGGAATCTAAACATTAGGTGTGAGCCTTACTTGTATATACAACATGCTATAGAAATCCTACTTAGGAACATTCATGGCCCATTAGCTTTCCTATAAAAGGTATTTATGATTAGAACTTTCAAGAAATTATTGAATAAAGCCTCTAATCTTCAACTGAAAGCTTTTAGGCTATCCTTTCTAATAGACCAATCTATCATAACAAATCTTTGGATGATGCTAGAGAAGAAATCAGATATGGTTTCGATAATGTATAATGGGAAAACACTAGTTAAAGTTCAATTAGAGTGGCTTTCTGCTCAAAAGCCACAACCACCATAGTATTCACAAAAGGAGCAATTAATAGTGCTAAAAAGACAATTCACACACCATTTTGATGAAAGAATAAACAAGCCTATTCTTTGAAGAAATAGGATATGAATTGTTTTAAAAAAATTCAATCAAAAAGTGAGAAATTATGCTTCTTGATCCTAAGAAACTTGAGGAATTCAACAATGTTAATGACCCTATATATTATCTTTATCATCGCATGTTGGGTCATACTATTGAAGATTGTTTGACTTTCAAAAATTGGTTTGAAAGGAATTTCAACAAAGTAATGGTTGTAATCCCTAAAGAATACATTATGGATCCTAGCAAGGGATTTGTTAAGGTGGTCACAAGTGAGTCCTTCATCTTATCTAATGATACTTCTCCTTTTGATGGATGTAATATAGCTTTATCCAATTCATCTAGAAAATATTTAATGAAGAAATATAAAATTTTTTTGTAGGTCTACAAGAATGAATAGAGGCCAATCATCAAGGTTAACCTATTGGTTTCAGGATGAAACTCCATGATATCTTCTCCTCGACCCCTCTCAGAAAAAAAAGCTATGTAGATATCTAGAGAGAGTAATGATAAAGAGAGAGAGAAGATAAATCTGTATATGATAGAGTTTTGTTTGATGAGGGTGGAAGGGCAAGGTGCTACGTCCCCCTTTCATTTTGTACTTTTTAAAAATTTTATATTAAAAAATCTACTGAAGATGGCATGTTTAATGTCCTGACTTCTTCCAATGAAACTAATATGAATAAATCCAAAACTAATAAAAATAATAATAGCAATAATTATCAAAACCCTTTCAAAGATGATTCTTGAATAAACTCACTTTGCATTGATGATTCCAATTTACCTTTTGAGTTAGGGTTAGAACGTGATGCTTCCATGGTTGGCTTGTAGAGAACTGTTAGGTAGACCCTAGATTCATGAATATAGGATGGTTCCCTCCTCACTCCATCAGTGCATCAAATATACACAAGTGGATTCACATATGTTATAAAAAAATATGGAAACATATTTTATTCGTGAAGTTGAATTCTATGAGGTCACTTCTTATCATTTGTCTAAATGGCAGATTACTAACTCTATGAAATCTAGCATTGTTAAAGCACCAAAGAAAGGGAAAAGAAAAGAAGATAAAAAAATATAAAAAGAAGAAACAAATGAAAGAAAGAAGAGAATAAAAATAGGAAATAATGAAAATAAGCTTAATGTAATACACAATATTTTGGAGTCTAGTTCTGACAATGAATCAAATGTACACGATGACTTACCAAGGATTGAGATTTTCTTAGAGTTTGACAGTGAAGAAGACAAAGTCTAAGCATTAAAGAATGAATCTCAATCAACTACTTATGAAAAGCTGAAAGGTATGTGAATAACTTGACTCTAACTCAACTATCTTAGTATGTTGTTGGAGGGTTATAAGTTAAGATGGCTCTTAACCTTTTAGGGAATGTTAGGAAGATAAAAAAAATTATCCTGTACCCCAATATTTAAGCTCAGAACTTTATGATGCATCTGATAATGATAGAGTGAAACCCACTTTTGCTTTGTATCCTAAATATATTAAAAATTCTATTAATCATGTTTGACTCCTTATATACTTGGTCTAAAGGTAAAGCACAATAGCAATAAAAATGTTAGGAAACAAAATACAAAAAGTTAAAATCTAAGTCTGGTGTTGGCTTTGATACTATTAAACTTTGCATGATGATGAATATTGTATGATGATATGCAATTATATGTAGTCTAAATAGTTCTTTGAAGAATAATCTAATTCAACTAATGAACATTACTTGGAGAACTCAGATAACTTAGATGATTTTTAGTTAAAATTACACTTTTTGAGTTAGAAGAAATTAAATCTACCATTGATGAATTAAGAAAAATTAACTTAGGATTAGAAGAAAACCCTTGACCCATTATCATAAGTTTATTAATGGGTCATGAGGATGTTGATGAGTTAGTCAGTTTACTTTTAGACTATAAGGACTATTTTTCTTAGAATTATGATGAAATGTCTGATCTATCTTTAGAAATGTTGGTTCATAGACTTGAAATTAAAATTAATGTTAATTCAATAAAATAAGCTCTTAAACACGTATAGTTGAAAATTGAACAATAAGTTATGATGAGGTCAAAAAGCTAATTGAGGATGCCTTCACCCAAGAAGAAAAATATTCTTATTTTGTAGTTAGTTTCATACCAATAAGAAAAATGAATGGCAAAAATCTAGGTATCCGTTGACTTTAGATACTGAATAAGGCTTGTTGTAAAGATGAGTTCTTGTTTGCCATACTAGAACTCATGGTCAACATAACATCTTGGCATAAAAATTTCTCATTTATGGATGGCTCATCTGGACATAACCAAATCAAGATTTCCCTTGAAGATGAGAAGCATTTGTCATTCATCACCTTGATAAGGATATTCTATTATGTAGTCATATTGTTCAGTCTCAGAAATACTAGAGCTACTTATCAAAGGGCAATGAATAAGACTTTGATGACTTGATTTATAATCAAGTATAATTCTATATCAACAACCTAATAATTAAAATGAAAGAAAAATTAAATCATCTTTATAATCTTA
The DNA here is from genome assembly GCA_021442155.1 of Cymbidium sinense. Taxonomy (NCBI): domain Eukaryota; kingdom Viridiplantae; phylum Streptophyta; class Magnoliopsida; order Asparagales; family Orchidaceae; genus Cymbidium; species Cymbidium sinense. Next base: position 130,712,824 of record CM038218.1, read on the forward strand.
GGATCATTTTTGAATGGTTATCTTGTAATAACATAAAGATGAATGAAACATTGGCGAAGATCTTCAGTGAGACACCATGGCATAGAAATTGAACCTAAAAAAATTAAGGCCATCCTAGAAATGCCTCCACTTAAATGTCTCACCTACTTGAGGTCTTTTCAATGTAAGCTAGTAGATTTAAGAATATTTATATCAAAATTATCTAGAATATCCCAACCAGTCAATATTTTAACTAAAAAGGAATTTAAAATTCAATTGGGATGAAAAATATCAAAATGATTTAAAAATAAAAAATAATATTTAATGAATCATCTTATCCTAGCTACCCTAATCCCAAGAACCCATTGATACTTTACACTACAACTTTAAATGAATCTCTTGATGCCTTATTAGCTCAACTTAACAAGGAGGGCAAAAAATGGCCTTTATTATTTGAGCCACAGACTCATCCTAGCAAAAATAAATTACCCGCCTATCAAGAAGCACTATTTAGCCTTGGTTTTCACTACCCTAAAACTAGGCATTAAATGCTTTAACATAGAAAAAATATAATTTCATGAGTTAATCCTTGCAATATCTCATGACCCATCAAAGATTATCTTGATGATTGGCATGCTGGTCAATGATTTTATTTCAATTTGAGATAACATTTTTTTTATTATGTTGTAATGGGTAAGGTTGTTGCAAACTTCTTAGCTAAACACCAGCTCCTTGAAGTTCTCCTTTGGATGATGATCTTCCTAATGAATAGATCATGAGTTTGATGGAACAAAATAATGCCACCTAATAATTATACTTTGATGGTGCAACATCTTTAATAAAAAAAAAGAATCCAATTCTCCTAACCTTGGGAAGGCTAGGATTAGGATAATTTTTCTAAATCCTAAGAAAAGAATGATATGATATTCCTATCATTTATCTAAGCCATATATGAATAATGAAGTCGAGTACAAAGCTATGATAACTAGTTTAGAATAAGCTATCTTAATGGAGATCAAAGAAATCAAAATCTTTGGAGATTACTAATCAATTGTTAACTAAGTGAGAGGAATCTACAAGTTACTAAATCAAAACTCTTCAACTATCATCAATATTCAATGAAACTACTCAAGTAAATCTCTATTATGACTTTGTATAGGATTCCATAATGATAATTGCACAGCCCATGCCTTAGCAAAGCTTGTGAAAGAGATCACTTGTCTAGAAGAAGACTTGATCTTTATAAAAGTATTGAATTGACTTATTTTGTTCCCTATACATTCGGATTATATAAATAAAAAGATAATGACTAAAGAGGTAGCCACTCTTATTGAGGGTCAAAAGAAGACTCACTAGAGACAACCATTCATTTATCATTTGAGAGAGGGGTGATTAGCATCATTTATATAATGATATTTGTGTACTTAACTATATATGCTATACTTAAATTGTGTTAAAACATGTTATTTGTAATTATTTTAGTGTTACATCAAAAATTCTAAAGAAAAATACAGAAATGGAGAAATTTAGGGGCAGTGCCTAGGTGTTGCAATAACAATGAAATTGGCATAGAGATAGAAGAGATGGTGCTTAGGTGCTGAATTACTAATGCTTCAGTGCAACAACAAGACATACTTAAACACTAATGAAATAAAACCAATACCTAAGCTCTAATTTGTTGGTGTCATAACACTATTATAAAAGATTTTTTTAGCTTAAATATAGGAAGTTTGAGCCTGATGCACTATACAACTTGCCCTAAGGCACTGCACAACCAATGCTTCCATGGTATAAATCATCAGAATAAAGGTTCAAATATAGTAAGTCCAGTTCCAAGGCACTGAATTTGCATCACCACAGTGCTATGGACTTAAAAGATTTTAATAATTAATTCCCTAAGACAACATGTAAAGTTCCTCGGTATCGTATTTATGGCACCATAATTCCAAGGAGCTCTAGAATCAAGTAAAAAGTAAAAGAGATAATGCCTCAACACTATAAGGTCAACATCACAACACTATACTCAATGCTTGGTCACCACCTTCAAAGCACTATAGTATCATGGCTTAATAGTGCAAGTTTAGGTAATTTTAATGAGCGGTTTAGGCAATTTTTTGAATATTTTTTAGGAGTTACAAGGGAGCAACTTTAGTGGAGACTTGTAGGCTATATATTGGGGGCTATTTATAAAAAGAAAAAGTTTTTGGCAAGTGGTGGAGTCTTAGTGTGGTTGTGTGACTGATACATTGAAAGTGACAATCCAAGTATTTAGTGAGCTTAATCATGTGTTCATGTTGGCTTTGAGTGACAGAGTGCTGATTATGTTGACATTCTAAAAGGGAGATCCAAACAAAGAGATTGCTTTTCAATTCCACTAAGTAGCAAAAGAATTTGAGAGAAGAAAAACTTAGAAGAATTATTTGTTTATTCTTTCCTTTCTTTTTGTATAAATTTTTATGGTCCATATGTTGTATTTGAAAATGTTTTTCTTTTCCCTTAATATGATTCACTAAAATCATAAAGTGCTCTTCTATTTTTGTAATTTTCTATTAATTTTCTTGTAGTAAGTGATGTTCTAGATTTTTATAAGAAAATTGTTTAAGCTTTAAAAGAATTACATTATTTATTCTTTCCTACACTTAATTTACTTTGCATTTTATCTAATTATAAAATTAAAATAACTTGTGAACTAGAGATTTCAGAAAAACAAATTTAATGGAATAATAAAAAAGGAAATTAAATTCACTAAGTATACATAGGCATATGATATTTATGATCTTCAATATTAAAAAGAAATTATGGGTATCATAATCATTAAAAATTTAATTCAACTATAGGAATAGAGCTAATTAAAGGTGGTGATTTGGCTATGTTGATTTAGGCATAGACAATATAACAAGAAAGCTTCTGATTGACAACTACTATGGATATTATAATATTTACCTAGTGCAAGGCACCAACAAAGATTTACTTAAATTTAGGAGTGTTACTTCAAATCTTGGCCAAATTTTCTACAAATTTTTAATTATGGCTTTTGATAATTAGCTCGTCTTAAATTCTATATTTTAAAATTATTTGATAAAAAATAGTTTAATATAAGATTAATAATTAACTTAAGGCTAAATCTTTGAATATATCTATTGGGGAATGATAATCTACTCTTTAATATATTACTTGGACGGCATGTGCACTTGCATACACCAGTTTATCTTATCAAGTTTTTGGTGTCATTGCTAAAGATTTAGCACTAATTTACATTAGCTCAATATTAGTCTAAATAAACTATTTTTAATTCAGCTACCTTATGTTAAGTGTTTAGTGAACTTTCAATCACTCGTTCTTAAGTAGTTCAAATTGTAAGTTATTTGTGATTATTATTTGTTTTTATTTTACAACTAAAAGCACTTCTAATTATTGCATGTGTAGTGATAAACTATAGAATTCTTGCCATTAAATTTAAATATTGAAATAATTTGCAAGAAACTTAAGAAATAAAAGAGAAACCATCTTAGGAATTCAAAAATAGCTAGTCAACCAAGATAAGTAGAATACCCTAGACCACTTAGGGATTATGCCACACAATTAATAGATGTAGTTCACCAAAGTATAACTTGATCAACAATCCAAGCTAATAATTTTGAGCTAAAACCCTCAAAACTGCAAATGGTCCAAAACTCATAGTTTGGGGGTTCACCTTTAGAAAATCCTAATATTCATATTACCAATTTCTTAGAGGTCCGTGCAACCTTTAAGTACAACGGGGTGTTATTCCCCTTTCCACTTAGTGATTAAGATGTCTCAAAGATCAATCACTACACAAAATTAATTAGCACAAAATTTTCTAGCTAAGTATTTTTCACCATCTAAGATTGCTTAGCTTAAGAATGACATCATTTCATTTATACAAATTGATAATGAATCAATTTAAGAGGCTTAGGAGAGATATATATATTTATTAAGAAAATATCCACATCACTCTCTCCTTGATTTTTAAATCATCGAATCTATTTATAATAGCATAGAAGGATCCATTAGAATAATAGTAAATGTTGTAGTTGGGGATAGTCTCGTGTCAAAACCATTTGATAAAGCCTAGGTATTAATTAAAAAATGGCCATGATCAATTTTTAATGGCATTAGATAGAGTTAACCCAAAGTGGAAAGTGTGCATAATAATGATGTAATTACAATGTTGAGTTCCCAAGTTGTAGCTCTATCTAAGAAATTAGATAATTTAGGGATGAGTCAATCTAGAGATAATAGTGAAGCATGTGTGTTGGAGGATAAAAAAAATCACAAAATTGAAATACATAACTATGGTAGCGATAGACATAATTATCCTTTCTTAAATTCATTTAACCTAAGTTGAAGGAATCACCCAAATTTCTTATGAAATAATAATGCTAATTAGAAGTAGAATGAGAATATGGGAAACTGAAATAATAGGAGCTATAAAACTCAAAATCCAAACTATAAACCTATGATTCCACTTAATGCTATGAATGGGAACTCAATTACAATGATAAGCAACCTTTATTAAAAATTTAGAAATCCAATTAAGGAAATTAGCTAACAACCTTGCAAATATACCTAGGGTAGTTTACTTAGTAACATAGAAATTAATCCTAAGAAAAAGGGTAATGATAATGTAAAGCCATAGAATTGAGAAATGGATAAAAGCTAAGAGAGATAAGACTAGAAAAAAGAAAATTTGGATGACGGAAAAGAAAATCCTGAGTATTTGGAAGATTAAAAAAAGGAAGAGATTGAATTGAAGAAAAAAGAAGCTGAGAGTAAAGCCTTTAGAAAATTGAGGGAGAGACATCCACCATTTTTTCCCTAAGGACTTAAAAAAAACATAAATAATCAATTCTCATAGTTCTTAGATGTCATTAGGAAACTATCTATCAATATTCCTTTTGCTAAAGCCTTAGAGCTAATGCCTTATTTTGAAAAATTCATGAAAAATATCTTATACAAAAGAAGGAAATCAGGAGAAAATAGAACTATAGCCTTATCTAAAAAGTGTAGTTCCATTTTAAAAAAATTTACATAAGAAACTTAAGAATCTAGGTAGTTTCCCCATTCCTTGCACTATAGGGGACAAGTTTTTGGGAAGATTTTATGTGATTTAGGAGTGAGTTTTAGTCTTAAGAGAAGTGCAACATACTATTGTGACCTTACAATTGGCTGATGGATCTTTGAATTATCTAAAATGTATTATCGAAGATGTATTAGTTAAGACAAATCAATTTATATTCTTGTAGATTTCATTATCTTAGATATGAAAGAACATAAGGAAATACCTCTTATCCTAGGTAGCTCTTTCCTAGACATAGGAAGAATAATGATAAATTTATAAAAAGAAGAATTAACCAATGAGAGATTAGGAATAAGAGATTACATTTCATATGTTTAACTCTATTTAATTTTTTGATGATATAAATGAAGAGTACTATTAGATTAGACTAAGTGAGAATAGGAAAGGAGTTGGATACCTACATGATTTAAGAACTAATAGAGAAAACTAAGCTCGAAGATGATGATGAGTATGAAGAGATCCAATTCTTTAGGTCTATTCTTGGTAATGGTAAATTTAAGAAAAACTATAAACCTTTCGAAAAGTCTTAAGCCATTCATAACAGAAACCATGGACTTAGAATTGAAGCCATTACTTAATCATATGAAGTATGCATAATTAGGAGATTGATTACCTTTACCCACAATCATTCCTACTAATTGGATGAAGAATAAGCGGATAAGTTAATATGTGTACTTAGAGAACATAAGAGGGCTTTTGGTGGACTATAATAGATATTAAGGGGATTTTCCCATCTATTTGTTTGATAGAATTTTTTGGAAGAGATTTGTAAACCTTTTGTAGATAATCAAAGGAGACTTAACTTTATAATGAAAGAAATAATAAATATGAGATATTGATGGGGTTAGATGCATAAGTCATTTACCCTATCTTTAATAGAACTTGGGTTCAATGTGTGCTAAAAAGGGTGAGATGACTACTGTAACTAATGAAAATATTAAAATCATAAAAACTAGGAAATTCACTTATTTTAGAATTTGTATTGACTATAAGAGGTTAAATATGTGTATAAATAAAGCCCACTTCTCATTACCTTTCATAGAATAGATGTTGGATATGCTAATAGGGCTTGCATTTTATTATTTTCTAGATGTGTATTCAAATTAAAATAATATAGGTTTAGCACCTAAAGACTAGGAGAAAACTATATTTACTTGTCCTTATGGTATGTTTATGTAATGCACCTACTTCTTTTTAACATTGCTTGATGGTTATATTCTCTATTTTGATTGAAAAATGCATAGAAGTGTTTATTAATGATTTCTCTATTTAGGAATAGCATTTCAACATTGCTTAGAAAATTTTAGAAATCATATTAAAGAGATATGAGGAGAAAAATATAGTTATTAATTGGGAAAAATGTCATTTTATGGTGAAAGAAGGGATAGTGCTAAGTCACTAGGTATCTAAAACATGAATTGAGGTGGATAGGGCCAAATTCCAAATCATGCAAAAACTTCCACCTCTTCTGAATTTTAAAGGAATAGGCATTTAGTAGGACATGCAAGTTTTTATAGGAGGTTTATAAAATACTTTCAAAAATTTCAATGCACTTATGAAACTTGTTAGAAAATGATACACCATTTGTTTTCACTCTTGATTGTCTTGAAGCATTTGAATTACAAAAATATAAACTTATTTCTATACCTGTTATTGATTCACCAGACTTGATCATTGCATTCAAACTTATGTGTGATGGTGGTGATTATGTAATAAGTGCAATTTCAGGGAAAAGAAAGAAAAAGTCATTCATTTTATATATTGTGCAAGTAAAACTCTTAATGGATAGTTATGGTGTATAGTGTTAGAGTGCCTATGTGTTGCACATACATTTCTTCGACACCATAGCCTACTTTTGTTTTGTATATTTTCTGTAATTTCAATGCAAATTATTTCCCAATACATTACATATTTAATGTAGTTTTAATGTTATTTGTTAAAACTTGAAGAAATTTAAATACAAAGTTTGGGAATTACAATAAGTTAAGTGATATTTTAAATTGAAAATTAGAAATTACATTATAAACAAATTTGATTATAATAACTAAACTAACTTATTAAAAAATTAATATGTTTTGATAAATTAAGAAGTTTTCACTGCATACACCACATACATAAAGTTTCTTCTTGAACATACTTAATTGACTTAAGATAAATAGACAAATTAATTAATTAAGTAACCTAAATATGACTAATATTAATCAGATATTAACACATTATGTGAAAAATTAATATTTCATTTGAATTTGACTAAAAATTAAAAGGATGAATAGTATAGAAAGTTATTGGTTATAAAGCTAATAAGGTGAAAGTATTTAATTAAAAACATCCTCAAATAAAAAAAAAAGGGGTGGGAAGGGCTAAAACATCTTGCAATTTTAAAAATTTGATAAATTGATTAAAAGTAACTTAGTTTGTAAACTTTAAGAGAGAAAATTAATTATGATTATTTAATCAATAAATTTTAACTATTAACTAAAATCAATTCTTTAAGATTTCTAAGAATGAATTATGTAATAAGTACACACATATAGCTTTGATTTTAAAAAAAATATAAGTTTGAATAAGATTTTGGACTATTATAGTTTAATTATCTTTTATGATTAAAAAGTTTAAATGTAAATCTAAGCTTTAATATATAATGATTTCAAAACTATTTTCACTTCCAGAACTATTGCTATCAAAAGACTTCAAAGATTTATCAAAAAATGTTAGATTACTTGAGGAGAAGTAATGATTTGAGTTTGGGGGTATTTGATAAACATCAATTAAGGATTGATATTGGTGTACTTAAGCACATATGTTTTGCGTAAAATGTGTTTAAATTTGTTATTTGCAGTTTTTTTGATGTTGTATCGAGGAAAATTTTAAAGAAAAAGAAAGGTGAAATAGAGAAATTAAGGGGGAGTGTCTGGGTGATGCACAAGTATAACAGTACAACACTAAAATAATAGTGAAATTGGTATAGAGATAAAGAATATGGTGCCTAAATGTTGGATTACTAGCACTGCTATGCCACATTAGAAATTAATTAAACACTAAAGACAAAAAGCTAGTGTCTAGACACTATATTGATGGTGCTGCTGTCCTACTATTAGAGAAATTTTTTTTGCCTAAAGATAAGATGTCTAGCACCAAGGCACTGCACAACCAGCACAGTAAATGTAGAAATATTAAAAATAAAGGTTCAAAGATAGTAAGTCTAGCACTGTAGTGATAATGACTTATAAAATTTTTAGAATTGAAGCCCTAAGACAACATGTAGAGTGCCTATGTGCTGTATTCGTAGCACTATGGCACCATAGTACCCCAGAATAAATTAAAGAGTAGAAGAGAAATCACCACAGTGATATAAGGTTAGTGTCATAGTGTTATACTTAGCACCTAGGTGCCACCGTGGCTTGACAATGTAGTTTTAGTTAGTTTTGGCGAGCAGTTTGGGTGGTTTTTTGAACAATTTGAGGAGTTATGAGAGAGCACCCATAGGGTAGACTTGTAGGCTGTAAATAAGGGAATATTTCAATGTATAAAAAGTTTTTTTTATATGTAGTGGAGTTTTAATGTGAGTCTGTGACTGATACCTGGAGAGTGAAACTCCAAGTATTCATTAACTGTAATCATGTGTTCGTGTTAAGCTTGTGTGAAAGAGTGAAAATTGTGTTGGAATACTAGCAAGAAGGAGATTAAAAATAAGGAGATTGTTGTGCATTCCACTAGGAGGCAAATAAATTGGAAAGAAGGAAGACTTAGAAAAACTACACGGTTTATTCTTTCTTTTATTTGCTTTTAAATTTCTATGATCCATATGTTGTATTTGAAATTGTTCTTTTCACCTAATATGAGTCACTAAAATCATAAAGTGCTTTTTTGCTTTCTGTAATTCTACATTGATTGTCTTATACGAAGTCATGTTTTTGATTTCTATAAGAAAATTATTTGAGCTTTAAAAGAATTATGCTATTTGCTTTTGCTAGCACTTAATTTATTGACAATTTGGAATGTTGTAAAGTTAAAAGAACTTGTAATCTAGAGATCTCAAAAGATTTTAGTGGAACTGTTAAAAAGAATACAAATTCATTAAGTATACATAGGCATATGATATTTAAGATCTACAATCTTAAAATTAAATTCCAAGTAACAAAATCACTAAAAATTTAATTTGACTTTAGAAATATAGCTAATTAAAGGTAGTAATTTGGTTATGCTTATCTAGACAAATGATATAATAATAAAGTTCCTAATTGATAACAACTAGTATGGATAATCTAATATTTACTTAGTTTAAGGTTTCAACAAAGATTTACTTAAATTCAAGAGTATCAATTTCAAATCAAGGCTAACACCAAATTTTCTACAAAATTTTAAATTAGTACTTTTGATAACTAGCTCTTTTTAAATTCTATATTTTAAGACCATTGGATAAAAATTAGTCTAGTATAAGATTAACAATTAAGTTGATTTTAAATATTGCAATAGATCACTGATGGAATGATATTATACTCTTTAATATATTACTTAGATGGCATGTGCACTAGCGTACACCTTTTTAATCAATTATGGGGATTAATATTAAGAAACAAGCATTGTCCTATTCTTTGATCAATTTCGTGTTGTATAGTTAGTTGTTTGATTAAATGTGGTTATATTGCTCAGACAAATAGGAAGCCTATAAGATTGTGACTTAGTTATATCCTGGATTGTGTGGTGCTCACCAATCTAGTCCTAAAATGAAATTAAAATTTAAAAGACATGGATATTATTGGCCTACAATATTAATGATTGCATGAAAACTACACATCAATGTCACCAGTGCTAGGTACATGGTATCATCTTACATCAGCTGCCTAATGTATTGCATCAAAAAATCACCTCATGGCCCTTTGAGAGTTAGGGAACTTTCATTATTAGGCCAATTGACCCTCTATCATCTAAAGGATATCATTTTATATTAACAGTAATAGATTACTTTTTTGAAGTGGGTTAAAGCAATTCCAATATGAGACATCTAGGCATACTATATGCTCAACATTTTTCAAGAACATATCATATATTAATTAGGTATTTCTTGCTAAATCAAATCTAGTAATGGTGTGTCATTCATGTGGTTTGCATCTAAACAAAATGATGAAATAAATTAAACATCATGACTTGGGACACCATGGTGCTACAATCATAGTTCCTAAGCACTATCACCACTTTATAGAATCTAGAAATGCAAACCACCTCGTAAGTTGTCTACTTAAGAAACATAGCACCACGATTCTATAATCACAGTTTGAGGCATTATCATGACAACCTTCATTTAAAGAGGCAAGAAAATAAACTCTTCTCGCTAAGGTGGAGCAGGGGAATGGTTAGAGGATGAAAAACCACCCAAAAACTGGGAACATTTATCTAAAATCTCTATAAAATGAGGGGAAACAACCCACTCCCCATCTTCTTCTTTTTCTCGCTTCCACTATTCCCTTTCTTGCTCTAGGTCTCAGCTCTATGTGTTCTCCAGCACTCCCTTCCCTCTATAAAGCATTTTTTATCACTGTATGAGAGTATCCTCCTCTCGCATGAGATAAGATCGAAGTTGGCTATCATTAAATCCAAGTAAAAGTTTTTGAAAAAATATTTTTATGTAATTTCCCCATATAAGAAATTTCTAAAGTTTTCCATCATTGATCTTAGATCTGATGAGAGATAAAAATCCTTCCTCTGTCGATCTTAGATCCAGAGTAAAGGAGAATAATTCAATTTTGTTAAAAAATATTTTAGGTACAAGAATCTCAAGAGTTTTAAATTGTGAAGGCCTCTGCCATTGAACTTAGTTCTAGTGAGAGATGAAAATTCTCGCTTCATCGATCTTAGATCTAAAACAAGGCAAAAGAGTGCTTCTTGCACTAAAACACTATATAATATGGCATTTCTAAAGTATTATGCCATCAAATTTTATAAAACAAAATTGAATTCTCCAAGAAACTAATTTAAAAATTAGGTTCCCACTACACAGCACTGAGGCATTGACCCTTAGGAAAGATATATTTGATGTTCTGCATCATAGTGCCAAGGCACCAAAACTTTGATGCTACAGTACTAAGCTCTCGGGTTAATGTCATAATAGTAGAGCTATAGTATTATGGTGCTAATGCCATAACACTACCATCTAGGGTTACACTTATTTAGAATAGTACCATAGCGCTATTTTCCCAAAGCCGAGATGCTACATCTTGATGTCCATTCCACCATCAAACTTTGTTTTGGAGTGAAACAAAATCCTCCCTCTATTGATTTTAGATTTGAAATAAGTAAGAAGGGTGCTTTGAACTAAAAATCATGAAACCTAGCATTGCTAATGCATTATGGTACTAAAAGTTCAAATTTCAGCAAAAGTATTGAATCTTAGGCATTAATAAAACAACATCAAGGTGCTATTTTGCTAGCACCAAAGTTCTCCTTGAGAACCTTGAACCTTAGGCGTGCATCTAATAGCACAAAAGTGCTGATGTTATAGCATTGTGACACTGTGCTTTAGAGAAAATTAATAAAGGCACTTATCTGATAATGACATGACATTGATATTTTAGCACTGAGGTGTTGCACTCTCAAGAAAATTAAAATTTAGTCACTCATTTGACAGCATTAAGGCATTGATGTTCTAGCACCAAGGCACTGTGCCAAGGCACTCATATTATAGCATTATGGCCCAGATCTCTCTAATATTAAACTTAAGTTATATCAATAACACCGAGGTGCTGAGTTCTCAGGTTTGAACTTATTTCTCTTAGTTAATGGTGTAGTCGCTTTCAAGCCCTCAATATCATTCATTTTGAGCTAAAGTTTTTTTTTATTAAACTTTTAAATTTTGGAGCATTCCACATAATAGAGAGAAACATAAAGCATAGAAATGAAGACATCTTTATTAATATAAAAATTTTATTACATGACATTTTATAATAAATAAAAGAGAAAGAAAATTACAAATAAAAAGGGGAAAGGGGGTAAACTAATAGTCATAGCCATCTTCTTCCTCCTCCTCTTCATCTTCTTCTGGCTCCAGCAGGGTACTTACATAAGGCTGATAATAAGGTAGTGCAGGAGAAAAAGCCTAGTCTGAGCCTGCATGAAAGCCATAGTTTTCAAGCATATGAATAAGGGATGAGTTAAACTCAGCCATGTATGAAAACTGCAGCTGCTATTGACCTATATGGTGGTAAAATTTTCTCCCTAGTTCCTGCTACTATCGACTAGTTTCACCAACCATTTTCCTTAAATTCAAGAATTATCCTCCAATTTCTTGGAGTTGTTCATTTAAGGTCTTGGAGGATTTAAGTCAAGACTAAAGAGCACGTGAGCTTTCTCCCACCTCAATCCTCTAGCAAAATCCTTCATTATTCTTTTAGTCAATGGAGCCCTTTGAATTAAGATTTCCTCTTCAGACTCACTTTACACACCTGCCGCAAAATAAAAAGAATAAATTAAAGAAGAATTATTATACTCTATAGTAGTACTACCTCTAAGAATATTACAAATAGAATTATAAATGATTCTCCCTACATCCATAGTAAAGACCTGTTGAATTGCAAAATTTAAAATGCCTTTATTTCTAATCACCACACAAATATTAAAAGTGGGCATTAACTTGACATAAATTGAATAATTCTAAGCTTTGGCCTCAGTAGTGAGGATGGTGGCTGGAAAATTTATAATATTATCTTCCCACCTTTTCCACAGAACATTAGAATTTTTAACAATAAGGAAATTAAGGATTTTATCAAAATTGGGATGATAATTGTAATATAAAAGATGCTGATTATACACTACATCTTGTAAATTATAATATGTGTTAATAGTACTACTATCGAAGCATACTAGTTTTCCTCAGACTAAAACTCTATTATTCTAGTGGTCCTTCATGTTGTATAAGAATTCTCACACCATGTGATTGACGTAAGAGTTGTTATCATAGGCCAGCTTCTCCCACCCTCATTTATTGATGATCCTATTCATGCTCCCACCTGAATTAAAGAAACTCCTCTCCGAGATGAGATGTTTGTGTAGGAGAGCATGGTGGTATCGTTCCTCTACCTCTATAGTAACGAACTATTAGTGTAGATGATAGCTACCCCTTTCTTGACCTTGCTGACATATTTCACCGACATGTTGGATTTTCTAAAGTGAAATAAAATCAAAGAGAGGAAAGGGAAAGTGAACTCTAGAAAGAAAATATTGCTTTAGAATGAAAGAAAATTTTCATCATAGGGGTTCGATTTATAGATTGGACCTAGTGCAGTACTGATAGTGCCAACGCAGTAGCCTCTCGGTTCTAAAATATGGGACCAGCATTATGGTGCTAAGAATACAGCCCCGAGGTGCTACCAAGCATACTAGAATGGTCACTGTGGTGGTCAAAAATACATATTTATGGTATTTATGATAATTAATTTTGTAACTAATGACATGCGGAAAGTGAGACCAAACATTGATTTAGCACCATGGCGCCCTGACAAATGCTATAGTGCCGGTCAAAAAGTTCATTCTTTCTAATTAAAAGCATATGTTTGTCTACCAACCTATCTGAACCAACCTTTGACTAGCACTACAATGCCAAGTCATTAGTGCTTAAGCACTGGTCAGCTAGTCAACCTATTCAATGTATTTCAATCTGATGCCATCTTAAGCACTACAATGCTACCCTTATAGCATTGAGGCACCAAATACTCAAGTTTTTAAGACATGAATTCTTGCATTATAATGCTACAATACTAATTACTTAATGCCAAGGCACTATGTTAATAGCACCGAATCCCTACCATGATAGCATTTAGGTGCTACCATGATAGCACCTAGGTGCCATATTTTAGCGCTGCTCCCTAGAACTACAAATTAATATTCACCATGCGAATATCTAAAAAAATATGGCATTCCAAAGGGATGTAAGTCTAATTTATACATTCACAATGCGAACACCCATATAGAATTCTAAACAGTTAAGTCCAATGTATATGTTTACCATGCGAACACCCATATAGCATTCCAAAGGGATGTAAGTTCAATTTATATGTTCGCCATGCAAACACCCATATGTCATTCTAAAAGGATGTAAGTCCAATCTATTTAATCCTTGAGAAGATCCTATAAATATGGCATTCCAAAGGGATGTAAGTCCAATTTATTCGACATTTAAAAGAGATGTAAGTGCAATTTATGGCATTCCAAAAGGATGTAAATCCAATCTATTCGTTCACCAAGTGAACATCCTATAAATATGACATTACAAAGAGATGTAAGTCCAATCTATGGCATTCCATAAGGATCTAAGTCCAAACTATTCATTTAGCATGCAAATATCCTATAAATATGGCATTCCAAAGGGATGAAAGTCACACCACACACACCATTAGATGTTGATTTTATACTAAAAACTATTATTATTTCCAACCTTAATTGAGAGTGCTTTCTTATTGTGGTAAGAGAGGCAAATAATTATAAATATTTGGTTCATAGAAAGTAGAACCAAGATTTAAATAAACCTTAACATAAAGTTAGTGGAAATCTAGTTTAATATATATCAATCTACCTCATGAAGACATACTCTTGCCCATTCCAATAAAGATGGTGGAGAGTTTCCAAAAGGATATTTTTAGTGAATAAATTTCTAACAACTAGACTGGGGATTACTTCTCTCTCCATCTCTAGTTGAAAAAAATTAAAATAAACATTATCATCATAGACTTATATATCAAGTTTTATTCTTTTTAAAGTTTAGATCTATGACCAAGTTTGAAACCCTTCAATGCTAAATCCTATTCACTATAAGGCATTATGATTGAGTCACTAATGTTTGCCTTCTAGGGGGTGAGGATGCATCAGAGAATTTAAGGCCCATGTGCTTATCGAGCTCATCAACCATGCTACAAATCATTAGTATTTGGGTTATCTACTTATTTTGGGAATACATTTAACTCCCTAATTTTATTGCTCTTTTATAGAAACAACATTCTAAAAGAATAAAAGAATAAAAAATTTAATTAACTCATAAAAATGCTAAAGAAGAAAAGAGAATCTTTTAATGTTGTCTGGACGTATATCACATTGGTCAATGATTATATTATAATTTCAGATTTCCTTTATTCCTCTTCATGCTATAAAAGGTTGAGTTGTACCTAACTTCTTAGCAGCACATCCTTTATTTCCCATTTAAATGATGATCTTCCATATGGGCATATCATGACATTAGAAGGTGAACCTAATGCCACTTGGGAGTTGTATTTTGATGGTGCAACATCATAAAAAAACAAAGATTTTAATTTTTCTATCTTAGGAAAGGTAGAGATTTTATTAATATTTGTAACCCATATAGAAGAATGATGTAATAGTCCTAACATCTGGTCGAGCCTTGCATGAATAATAAAGCTAAATATGAGGCTCTTATAACTAGATTTGAGCTAGCAATCCTTATGGATACCAAAAATATAAATTTTTTTGGGGATTCTCAATTATTTATTAATCAAGTAAGCAGAATCTATAAGGTTTTGCATCCAAAGCTCTTTAGTTATTATCAATACACAATGAAACTACTTTAGAAAATTTCATATTTAACCTTGTATAGGATATATTGTAGAGATAATTCTATAGCATATGGTTTGGTTAAACTTGCAAAACAAATCATATGCCCAAAAAAATTCTATCTCTATAATGGTTCAAAATGAACAAATTTCATCTCCTATAGATTTAGATTATATGAACATAAAAGTAGAAATGCAAAGGATAGCCACCCTTACTGAAGGTTGAGAGGAATGCGACTAGAGGCAACCACTCATGGACTATTTAAGTAAGGGGAGGCTTCTAGAAGACAAGTCACTGACAAATAAAATTAAGAAATGGGCCTTATCATATGCATTAATTAATAATATTTTATAGCGTAAGTCATTTGTTCAAATGTGGCTACACTGTTTATACAAACAAGAAGCCCATAAGATTGTGACTAAAGTACACTCTAGATTATATGCTACTCACCAATTTGGATCCTAAATGAAATTAAAAATCAAAAGACTAAGATATTATTGGCCATCAATATTAAATGACTGCATAGAAATTGCACGTCATTTTCATTAGTGTCAAATACATGGTGTAGTCTAACATCAGCCTCCTAGAGTACTACACCCTATAATTGCATTTAGGCCCTTTGAGAGTTAGGGTATTGAGATCATAGGGCCTATTGACCCTTCTTCATCAAAAGTGCATCATTTTATATTAGTCGTAACTAATTACTTTTCTAAATGGGCTAAAGCGTACCATTAAAATAAGTGAAACATATCATAGATTTTGGTGCATAGTTTGTTTGTAAATAGAGTTGATGATGCTACATTAAGTTTTATTATTAAACAATATTTCTTAAGGACTTGAAACCTAGATACTAGTTTATTAAAATAGTGGTAATCTCTCAAACTCTTTAAGTAGTCAAACAATTATCTTTTTATGCATATTGATTTTTCCATTTGATAAATAATTTATGCTAATCACTTGTATTAAAAGTCTAACTTCCAAAACTTGAGGTTATAAAAATCTTTTATAAAGCAATATTAAAAATATTACTAATATACATGCATAATAATACATTTAAATAATGAAAATACTTTTAGGAAAGTGTTGTATATCTATTTGACATTCCTCACTGAATCATATCTGATAATGACTCATCATTCAAGTCCACAAAATTAGATCATTTCGTGGCTAGACATAAAATTAATTGGAGATATTCACCATCTATTACCCCAGGGAAAATGGATTGACTAAAGCATTAAATAAAACTTTAATATAGATTTTGAAGAAGGTACTTTATGAAAAGAAATGCCAATGGCATCAAAAGTTGGTTGAAGGCTTATGTGCCTATCACACTATATACAAGATTCCAACTCAATCTACACCATATGATTTGGTTTATGGAATTGAAGCTATTCTTCCATTAGAAGTGTAATTGTCTTCATTAGAATAGCAGTCAATAACAGTGTTAAAATTGATCAAAATTATAAAATCTGTTTAAAAGAACCAAAAAGCCTTGAAGGAAGATGTTTGAAATCACTACAAGACCTTGAACTGCACCAAGCACGTATGGTTTAAGCACATGATACGTTGGCCCATCCTAGAACTTTCCAAGTAGGAGACTTGGTCTTTGTTCTTAAACAACCAATCTTAGCTCATCACGTAATCGACAGTAAATTCAAGCCAACTTGGGAAGGACCATTTGTAGTCGAGAAAGTTTATGAAAAAGGTTCTTATTAGTTGATTACTTGTAATGGTGAATGTCCAATGACGATGATCAATTGACGTTACCTAAAGAAATATTATATGTAACTTGTGCTCTATTTTAAAAGAATAATGATCAATAAAAATTTTGTTTCTATTTACTGCTTTTACAATGGATGTTATTTCTTTGAAAGTAATGGATAAAAAAAATCCTATATAAGTCTTCTTAAATGTAATCTCTCTAGGATAGGAGTAAGCCTCTTCAGGGCACCTTTCCTATACTTACATTGAGCTGTGATAAAGCCTTCCAAAGCATCCTCATGTTTATTATAGGTTTGGAGCAAGCCTTTCATGACACCATTTCTATTATTAATATGTTGGGACAAAATCACAAAGACACCTTTCCTATCAATTTGGCTATTTAGAATAAGAATAAGTCATGAAGACCGCTCTTTTATTAGCCAAAATATTGAAGAATGGATTAAGTCATTAAGACCTCATTCCACTTTCTTAGATATCAAAGTTGGATTAATCCATTTAAGGCCCCCATCTTAATAGCTAGCTAAATAGGAGTAAGCCCCTTAGAAGACATCCTTTCAAATAGCAAGCTAAGATAAAGTCATCAAGACCCCTTTCTTATTAAACATGCTATTTAGGTTGGGAATACGTCATTATGACCTCTTTCCTATTAGCCAAAATCATTGAGGTTTAATAACAAGTCATTAAGACCCCTCTTCCTCAGTATAGCTACTCAAGAAGGAATTAAGCCACTGAAGGCTCCATCTTAATAGCTAATCACATAGGTATAAGTCCCATAGAAGGCATCCTGTCAAATGACAAAGTTTAGATAAAGTAACCAAAACCCCTTTCTCTATCATATAAACTATTTAGATTAGGATAAAGTCACTAAGACCCCTACTCTATTAGTCAAAACTTGAGGAATATGTTAAGTCACTAAGATCCCTTTCCCTCACTTAAGCTATTCAGGTTGGAATTAAGCTATTAAATCCCCTTCGTGTTAGTTGAATTTCACCAAACTAGGTCTTAAGTTCTTATGACTCCTATTCTAGTTTCAAATGAAAGAAATTTAAGAATGGAATAAGTCATTGAATACTCCATTCATATAGCCTACCTATGATAGGAGTAAGTCATGAAGACCCTTTTTGTAAAAGCCAAAATCTTGAGGTTTAGGAATGACTCACTAAGACCATTCTTCCTCATTATAACTATTCAAGAAGACATAAAGACATTAAAGGCTCCTTCTTAATAGTTAACTATGTGAGATTAAGTACAATAGTAGGCATCTTTTCTATGAAAAGAAATTTTCAGGATATGCCTATAGATCCATCATTAGGTTGGTTAGTAATTAAAGCTATCCCCTTGGCTAATTTAGTTAAGAAGATACAAGTCCTTGGGTTTTCTTCTTAGTTTAGCCATTAAAAACCTATAGAATTCTAATCTATGATAATCAAGAGAAGAATAAGTCCCTTGAAGGCATCTTCTCAGGCTACCATAACTATGTTCGGATTAGGTCTTTCCTTAGATATACTCATAATAACATTTTTATTCTTTTTAGAATTTAGTGAATCTAAGTTACTAGGATTGAATCATTTCAAATTAAAATAAATTTAGGCAGATTTATGCCTATTTATCACAATCAAATCAAAGAATAAGTTTAAATTTGAAATTGAAAATAAAACTCCTTTAAGCTTATGCTTGTAGTGTTGACTAGTTTAGTCAACACTAATATATGTAGTGTACTTGGACAATCCACTACACATATTGGGGATCCATTTCTTGAACTCATTTTTGGATGAGGTTAACATTACTTCTAAAACTAGTAATTAGGATACCTAATTCTAGATTAAGATTCTCCTAATTAGATACTTATGACACTTCACTTAGTGGCCTAATGCACCTTTTCTAGGATCTAATCTATCTCAATAAGATTGGATAGACCTAGACCAAATTCAAATCCATGCTTAAAGAAATTAAAATCTAAAGATACTTGAATTTAAATTAAAGTGAATAGAGTAATTAATCTAATTATCCTATTTAACTCTTAAAGCTATGTAAACTTCAAAAAAATACAAACCACATTAAAACAAATGCAAATCAAAATAAAATTAAAAGCATGAATAAATCCAAATCCAAATTAAGGTCCAAAGTGGTCAAACCATTTAACATATGTTTTACCTAAGTGGATCCCACCAAGTCAAGATTAACCCTACAAAATAGTTTGACCAAATAAAATCATTCTAAATTGTCTAAATTATAATATATTCATGTTTAAACATTATTTTAAGAGAATACATATCTAATAAGGCTTTAAATAGGCTAAATAGGTCATTTAACCTAAACGGGGCTAAATGGACCCTATTGGATTCAAATCCAAACCAAGTCAAAATTAATCCAATAAAATCACTTAAGAATGATTACTAAATACAAATCAACTAATCGTTAGGCTAAATTTTCCTACTATGGACATTTGACCTAAATGAATCCAAACTTAACCCATTAAACTTAAATAGGCTAAATTGGGTTTTAAACTCTATGTAAATGGAATTAATTAATCCAATAAATCCTAATTTGCTTGGATTAACAACATAATTAAAAGATAAATGCAATGTAATTGAGCCAAACACATCATTTGACTCAATTCGAGTCAACCCAACCCACTTAAACCATAATGGGTTTAATATTGGATAAACCCTTGGATAATTGTAAATTCCATGAAATCCATTAATTGAAAATAATATAAAGAATCAAATTAATGCAATTTAAGCATTAATCTTGTGCTAATCCATAAAATGGAATAAGTTATGCCAACTTACATCTAAATTCCCTAAATGGCATAATTGAACCAAAATTTAAACCCAATTCCTTTGAATGCATCTAAACCCATCCTAAAATGAATTTAGGATGATTGGCAGCCAAAACCAAGTGGATTAATCAAGCCCAAATGTATCCAAAGTAATGGAATATGCCATGGTAAATAGAGGTTGCATGAAGACAAAGAGAGCTTCCCTAATCCACTCTATCTCTTTGTCATTTTATCCTAACACCTTTGAACAAGTGTTAAGCCACTGATCATCTTTGGAGCTAGCCTCCAAAGATAATAATTAACCTAGCCAACCAAGGAGGAGGAGAAAGCCATAAAAGACTCTTGACCTCTAATGGCAAGTGAAGTAAGAGAGTTCCTCAAGCAAAATAGAGCATTCCACCATGTTTCATAAGTGAAATAAAGTCAAGTGCACCCATACCTTAATCCACCTTAGCGCTGAATGTATAGCACTGCAACACTGTATAAGAAATAGTGGCCCAAAAACATAGCGCTATGGTACCCAATGTCTAGCACATCGATGCTAAGAGATTGTATTTACCTGAGAGCTTGGCACCACGGTGCCTCGGTGCTTTGGACAGAGAATTCAAGATTTGTTTCTTGAGAGCTTGGTGCCTCAACACTAGGCCTTGGTGTCGTGACATTGTCGGATGGAGATGCATGTTATGAACTGAATTCTTGAATATTTTAATAGATTTTTATAAAAATTTGAATGCATAATGTCTTAGCATTCCTAGATTTTTTTACATATTTCTATGCTAAGCAATCTTCTCCCTTATTTAAAATGTAAGATCGATGGAGAGAGGATGTTCTTCTCATGCCAAAACCAAGTTCAATAGCAGAGGTCTTCAACATTCAAGATTCTAACATTTTTAAGTCTTAAGAAGCATTGTTTTACTCTAGATCCAAGATCGACAAAGATGCTCTCTTTTATTTCTCACTAGATCTAAGATTAGCAGTGGAAATTTAGTTAAATTTCTTTTTCAGAAAGAAAAAAATTTGAAGAAAGCACTTCTAGAAGTTTTTCACCTGGAATTAATGAGAGTAAGTCTTGGTTTCATTCCTTGCATGAGGAGATCGCTCTCGTGGCTAAGGGAAACTCGTTGTTTTGAACACAAATGATCGAGAGCAACAATAATAACGGGGGTTAGAATCATAGTGAGAGAGGATGGAAGGATAAGGAGAGGGGTTACTTGCTCCTTTTTATAGAGATTTGTCCACTAATTGGACAATTTTTTGCCCCATAAACCCTCGAAAGCACAGGTGCTCCTTTTGGGTAGTTAGTGCTCATGGGACAAGAATGGTGGTTTTCTTTCTTTTAAAATTTAAATACATCATTCTAGCACCTCGACAATATCATTTCAATGCCACAACATTACCTTATTTGATCAAGAAACTGTTGGGAGTAGTTTGAACTTCTGGATGCCATAAGGCAGTTGGCAACACCGTGGTGCTATAGACTAAGATGTTTAACTTTTTTATTTTATTTATTTTTTTCATTTTTAGATGAAAATAATAGTAGGGGTCATAGCAAGTGCATTTGTAAATTTTTTTTATATTTTAAAATGAATAAATGTTTAGAGAAAAACTCTACCTTCTACTCACCTTCTATTTATCGAGTGTTGCTCTATCATTTGTGGTGGCGAGTGGGAATTCATATTTTATTTTTGTCTTCAAATACATTGTTTAAGACTTTTTAGGATTTTATAATTATTTCTTCATTACATGCGTGATGTGACATCCATGTTACTCAACCATACTTATGGCATCTATAAATTTAGTTTCACCATGGGTAGTTGAGGCTTTATTGTAATTCTTAATTAAGTGAATAACCTATAGATATTATCAAGTAAACTTTTTTCTTTCATTTCACCATAGTGACTAGTTTTAATGGCTACTCTAAAGAAAGTAGCATGTTCATTCATGACGTCCAAGATCAAGTAGGTTCTTGACCTTATCTATGGATGGTGACCTACGACCTTGATGAGAGGCTTAACTTAACCAGGAAGGGCATATTATCCATTGCTCTCAACCACTTCATGCTCGGCTCCTTGTGGTCACTCTAAGAACAAAAGTGAGCCAATCAAGAAAATATTTAAGGAAATAGAGAAGGAATAGGTAGAGTATGTGGAGGACAACATCACTCCTGACCTTGTATAGCCAACTAATGAAGCCTTTATCTACAGTCGAGATATCTATACAGAGGAACTTGATATTACCCTAGAGAACCCTTTGAATAATCGACTACCATTTTCCATGATTAATGCATAGGTGATGCTTCATAGTTGACTTGGCATATCTATAATAATTTCTTTATCAAGAGGAAGATTCTCTCAATGGCGAAGGAGAATATGGCATTTACGAAGGAGCAACTCGCCTCTATCGAGTCCAAGCTCGATAATCTCCATGAAGAGGTGAAGCAATAAGAACAAGAGTAGGAGTGAGCTATTCTAAAGCTCACCCACTTATTTGAGGAGAAGTTGGAGGAAGAGCTTTGTCATCATATGGAGAAGTTCTGAAAGAAAGAGGCTGAGTTTGTAGGCTTTCTAAATTCGATTGAGTATAAGGGACTATTGGAGAAGAAATTTAAGGTAAGTGTTGACTTTATAATTACTAAGATAATGGAGCATGGACAATTGAATCCCAAGTTTTTGAATTTCTCTAGCATATTTTCTTGTTTAGATGTTGATGATCATGAGAGTGGCATGAGTTAACTCACCTCTTACCATCTCTTTTTTTGTACACCCTCCTTCTTTTTTTTTGCTTGATTTGGGGAGGAGAAGTGTTCTGTGTAACTCAATACTCACCTTCTTGTAAATATTATTTTGATAAATTTGAAAAGGTATACCTCCTTTTTTGTTAAGTACTCTTATTATGTTTAAATGGTTGTATTGATTCATACTCGTCGGTGCTTTGGCTATGTTTGATACTTAAAAAAAATCCAAGTGTTGATCCATGGGTGAGTTTTTTACCTTTTACTTTGTGATCATTACGAGCCAACTTCATGGTCGTTGGTCATGGCGAGTAAGTTCTTTAAGCTTGCCAACTATGAAAGCTTTCATGTCACCATCAATTCAATTCTTTTCATCATTTTGAATATACTTCATATATCGATGGAGAGTTGATGGTACTATACTATATTCATAAATCCACAACCTACCAAAGAGTGCTTTGTAAGCAACTTTGGCTTTGATCTTATGAAATTTAGCTCTTGAATGTAGTTTCCCGAAGCTTAAAGGCAGGATAATGGATCCTAAGGTTTGTTATTCTCATTAATTAAATCATTGTAGGAATACTATACTTTTGATCAAATAGCGAGCATCTAAAGCTAATTCTTTGAGTGTCTTAGCTATTAAAAGATTGACAGAAGGGCCTGGGTCGATCAATATCCTTTTTATGCTGGTGGAATTACTTTCAGTTGTGACATAAAAGGGTCGATTGTGCTTGGTTATCCTTAATAATTGGTCATCATCATTGAATATGGTGGTTTCTGATTTTTGAGAGGTTAAGTCATCTTTCATCCTTTCTTTAATGAAGAATGCTTCATACTATTCTAGATTTCACATGGCATTTATTCATGTCTCATGTATTTCCTTAGATAATATGAGAGCATCATAGATACTTAGTAAAGTAGGAAGCTTATGTAAATATGCCAGAACATTATAGTTTACTCCTATTTTGATAAACTTTTGAGGTTTAGTCGATTGTGGAGGGAAGACATTTTCATTAATTTGAATTCTTTTTAAGTTTATCACTATCTTTCTATTGTGGAGGTGGAGAAATTCATTTTCCACTTTTTAATTGGACTTGAGTTACTTCTTCTATTTAATTTTTTGTATCAGAAGAAGTCTCTGAATTATGTATCTCTTCAAAATTTTTAGAGTTTTCAATACTCTCAAAACTACTGCCTAATCTAGGAAATTATTTTTTTGAGCCTAACTTGTTTAAGAGGTATTTCTTTGGGAAAGCATAGTTCTTCCTCAGAGTTAATTGAAGTTGCATTCACATAAAATGCTTATCTTTGGGTTTAAAGATTAAGATTTTCACACATGTTTATGAATCGACAAATTCCTTTCAAAATATCTTCCTTAAGATTTTTTTATGTTAAGCTACAAGTGGTGCAAATATTCTTTTAGTTTAACTGACCTTCAAAAAGGTTATTCATACTCTAATGAGTTAATCTTTTTCTATATTTTAGACATTAGTTTTTAGATTATTTTTTTTATTTGTGGGGCTTTGATCAAGAAGACTGATAGATTTATATCTACTTCTTTATATTATATAAAAATTGCTCTCTATTGGGGAAGAGCCTTCTTGGATCTATTTTGGGCTCTAAGAATTTCTTCCATTCAATTCTTTCTATGGCTAAAAGAATGTTAATCATCTTTTTAATTATGTTTGATATGCATGTCTCCTAATCACATTTTTCTTCTTCTTGTGTTTGTGGAGTTTTACCCATTATCATCATTTATATTCTGACTTGTTGGTTTAGTATCTTTGCCATTTGCATTTTGGATTTGGTGTGTTGTAACAACATTCACCTTTTCCTTTTTAAGATGCATTGATATACTATCTGATAAGGTGAGTTCCCCATTTTGATAGATCTTTTCTTCCCAATATTTGAAGATAAAATAATCTTTAATTTGGGTGACATATAAGTCTATGGAATGGACAATAACTTGGATCATCAACTTTGTCTACTTGGTCTAGCTGACATAGCTCTGGAAAAATAATCCCAATTTTTGGGTGTGTTTAAAGATCTTAGAAGTACATTCTCTTTTGAATGAGTACTACTTAGCCATCTCTCTTAGAGGGTTAGCCCTTTTTCTTATCCTCTATCGGCTTTGCTACTAGTCATGAGGTTGTTGTGCCTCTGTTTCCCTTTTTATCAACTGTGAATGTGAATGTTGTATTCAGATTATTTTTCTTTGAATTGTGCAATTTAGATT
Source organism: Cymbidium sinense (assembly GCA_021442155.1). NCBI lineage: Eukaryota > Viridiplantae > Streptophyta > Magnoliopsida > Asparagales > Orchidaceae > Cymbidium > Cymbidium sinense. Next base: position 130,737,929 of record CM038218.1, read on the forward strand.
GATTTCCTTTCCTAAATAAATTATTATAGTTGGTATTAAGGTCTTTGTACTCGGGGAGCCTTTCAAACTTGGCAACACAATTTAATAATTCTTGGAACATATTAAACATAGCCATAGCTAAATATGGGGCCATTTGAACATCAATGTTCTCCATGAGGAGTTCTACTACATGCTTTTCTATGAGTTGTTCATCTCATTTCATGCATAGATTGCTCCATCTTGTAATGTATTTTGTAACACTTTCATCTTTCCATCTCTTTTTTAAGGTGAGATCTACTATCATTATTTTCTTGGTTGCACCTGCAAATCTCTTGATGAATACTTTTTCCATCTCAACAAAGATTTTTACTAAGTCATTGGGTAACTCAGCATACCACTTGAAGGTTGTGTTGGTAAGACTTCTAACAAAATATTGTAGCAACAAGGGGTCATTCACTCTAGTATTTACACAAGTGGCTTTAAATTGGGCCAAGTGTTGTCATAGACTTTCTATACCTAAAATGCATTAAATTTTAGCACAACATACCCTTCAAGATATTGTACATGGCTATATTCAGTTGAGTATGGTCTGCCTTATCCAAATAGGTATTGATTAGTCTCTAAAGCAATGACTACTTTGACTTTCTATCTAAAGAGATCTTTTAATTGGGATTTAATAATAGCATTAGCTTCTTGGTAAGAAATTATTGTAACTTCTCCTAAGGTTATGGCCATTGCATTGAAGCTGTTGGCAAGTTGGGTGTGGCATTTTCCATGCCCCCAATTTTAGCTGTTGGATTAATCATATCCAAAAGAATCCTTGGAGGTATTTGCTGTGTTGCAAGTGCTATAAGGATAAGTTGACCAAATAGCTCTTTCATCAGGCCATTCATCTCATCGAGTTGGTTGATTTCTTATTCTCTTCTATAGAGTTGAGAACCCATTTGTTGTAACTTTGTTACAACATCGGTTAGCTCTATCGTTACTTTAACTTCTACTTGAGCTTCACCTCTAGATTCTTGATGATTTGGGCTCTCCTAATGTTCTTCTTCATTTTATTATTTGGGTCCCACATTTCTATTTCATAAATGAGTATTGACCATGTGAACAACTTCGACTTCCAAGTAATCCATATCTTCATTATTTTGGAAGTCTAAAATTTATTGCTCTTCTTTGATTGGGAAATCTTCATCTTCTAGAAGAGTTGATTATTTATGTCACCATTTGTTGGCTGACTCTTTTTAGATCGATGTTTCCAATTGATGATAGGAGATTAAGTTTTTTTATCATTTGGTGGGCTGGCTCATATTGAGTTATCTCATCCTTGATGACTTGGGACTCTATAGGTTCCCAAATTCTTTAAGGCCTTCTAGTGGTGAATCTCTAGGAATACATTTGAGATGTCACACTCTAATATTTAATAGAAGAATTTGGATGAGCTTAATGATATATTTTTTTGGTGGGGGTTATCGTTAACTTTCCATAATTGGCCACCTAGTACCCTTGTACTTAAAGACTAGTCCTTCAGTTCTGCTCAAGGTGGGCATGATATTTTTCAATATTCCCACCTATCTTAGAGTAGGGATTTGTTGGGTTGGCAACCTAACTCACTAATTTCATAATTCTTCTTTGAAGGTCTATTTTTAATAGTTTATAGATTTTAGAGGAGACAATCTCCTCTTTTTATGGTTGATTCTATGACATGGGATGTGTATGCTCATACTTAAAAGACTTTTATAGCTCCTCCAGAGCTATTCCTTTTGACCCATCAGAGCAGCTCAAAGTTGTTATTGGTGGGCATGTTTGCTTCCACCAATGGTTCATAATACTGTTTAGGATGAAGAGGAAATCTGACAGCTCTACGATAAGTATTATATTTTTTAGCTCTCCTAGACATTTTAGTGCCCGAGGAAGATGCTTCTTGATCATGCTTTCCTGGAGTGAAAGTAGCATCTTGTGGGATAGTAAGCTCTCCTAATATACTACTAACTAGATTGATGATGATAGACTTCATGTTGGGCTTAAAGGCCATTTTATCCTTATTAAGCATTATTGAAATTGTCTTCGATAGCCTATCAAAACTAGAACCCCTCTTTAAGGTTGAAGCTTTGCAGTTAGGTTCGTTAGGAATAATGACACTCGACCTTCTTTTTTTTATTGAATGCCTTTGACATTCCAATGCCCTTAATGATAGGCTCAATTATAAGTCCATCAAGTAGAAACTAGACAACCTCAAAAATCATTTCAAATTGGAGATTAGCTCCAGTAGAACCAACATTGATTGTATCCTGATGGAATTTAATAGTGGACCCCTCTCCTAACTTGACAGTCATCATGTTTATGAAATTTTCCATTAATTAGATCTAAACTCCTAAAAGAATATAACTTGATATTTAAGTCTACAATGACACTGTATGATTTAATTCTCCAACCAAAGATGGAGAAAAACGTCATCCCTATTAGAGTCACTAGAAATCTGGTTGCTAAAAAAACATCCTTTTGGAAACTTTTCACCATCTTTATTGGATTGACAGAAGTATGTTTTTTATGTTATAGATTAATATATATTCAACCAAATTTCACCTAATATTATGTTAGGATTTATTTAGATCAAGGTTCTACTTCTTATAAATCATAGTTAATTACCCATCTTAACATAGTAAGAGAGAACTCACGATTAAGGTTAGAAATAAACATATCTCTGATTTAAATAGGTGTCTAGAGGTGCAATGTGAGTGATTGTCTAAGAAAAATAGAAGAGTAGTCCCGATAAAGATCCCATGGTTCCATAATCCCAAAACTGCCATTATTACAATCTACCAACATTAGATGACTATTAGCTATAATGTATAGGGAGTCTGATTTGCAGCAATCGATTACATCATTTCATATATCTTGAGTAGGCCAGAGTTTTAGTGTAAGGGTTCTAGTGTAGGGATGTTCGCATTGCGAATAGGTAAATAGACAAGACTTACATTTCTAGAAAAGCTAGAATATAAGGGTGTTCGCATGGTAAATAAGTAAATTGGGCTTACATTTCTTGAGAAATGCCAAGTAGGAATGTTCGCATGGTGAATGGATAGATTGGGCTTACGTCGCTTTAGAATACAATTAGGGTGCTCACATGACAAACACATAGGTTGGGCTTACATCCTTTTGGATTGCCATTAGGGTGCTCACATGATAGACATATGGATTAGACTTACATCCCTTTGGAATTCCATATAAGGTTTAGGTTGTGCTTGTATTGCAAGCACAAGTTAGACTTACATCTATTAAAAGATACTTAGATTGGACTTACATCTCTTTGGATTGTTAGAATTTTATGGTTGTCTTCACATGGCAAAGATAGAGATTGGACTTACATCCCTTGGAAGGTCTTATGGATATAGATTGTTCACATGGCAAATACATAGATTTATAGGATATTTGCATGGTAAACATTAATTTATGGTTTTGAGGTCAACACCTGGGCACTAAAAATATAGCACTTAAGCGCTATCATGGTGACACCTCAGCATCATTAAAATGACACGTTGGCATTGAGTTATTAACACTGTAGCCTTATAATGCAAAATTTTATATGTTCAAAACCTCAAGGTTCAACACCTCATCATTATAAAGCTAGCGCTGGAGCACTTAAGATGGTATGAGATTAGAATAATTTGATCAAGTAGACTAGTTGGCCAGCGCCTAGGCACTAGCCATATGGCATCATAGCACCAATCAAAAGTCAGATCCCAGATGGACAAGTGCTTTTAATTAAAAAGAACAAACTTTTTGACCAACATCATGTCATTGTGTCGGAGTGCCACAGTGTATGTCCAACCTCAATTTTTGCATGGCATCAGTTACGGAATTAAATACTAAAGAATCTTAAGCTAAGAAAGAGATCAAGGTCTCACACAAGAATAATAGCAAAAATAAAATTAAAAGAACCTTGAATAGCTTTAGGCCAAGATTGATTTCCAATAATCCTCCAACTTCTTTTGTACAATATTCAAGGTAATTACTTATAGGTTGGAATATGGAAGAATGATGAAGAGATTTACACTTGAATCACCAAGAAAGTATCTCCAAAAATTTTGCAAAGCCCAAGAGGAATTATCCTTGTCTTAAGAACACTATATATAAGATAAAGGGTCAAGAGGGTCAACCAAGAAGAGGAAAATATAAGAGAAACTCATTTGGAATTAATTTAACACAAGCCAATGAAAATAAATATAAATTGCATGAGGGAATAATCAGCCAAGGAAAAATATGAGGGAATTTTAATTTGGAATGTTGGTTTGATTTGAATCAACCAATTTGGAATTCAAAATGCATCATAATGTGATCGACCAAGGTGAAGAAGGGGGACAATTCATATGGCAAGTGATTCAATTTTAATCAATTAATTAATTAAGTTTTACAAGATGAAGGATCACCAAGGGTATAAGGAGAGAAAATTTAAATGGAAAGAAGTTTATTTTGATTTGATTTATCTCATGACAAGATCTCCAAATCAATTAGAAAGTTAATTAACATGGGGGTTGTCCAAGAGATAGATAGATGAGATGAGAAGAGAATTTGAATTATTAGCAAACAAGTCATGACACCATTAATTAGCTAAGTTAAAAATGGGAATAATTCAAATTTTGATTAATAAAATTAAGTATGATATGGGGTCAGCCAAAGAATGTTTCTATGATGAGATTAAATAATAAATAAATTCAATATCATTGAATATTCAATAAATTGATCTTGATTGAATAAAAGAACAAAAGAGATAATATATAAGCCTTATTAAATAAAATCTAAGTGATATTAAAGAATTTGGCCAAGCATGTTTCCAAATATGGGTTAAATCTATTTAATCACTCAATTAAAATTAAATGATGATGAATCAGACATTAGAAGATTTCAAATTAATATTCATCATGTGGCCGACCAAGAATAATTTCTGAAATTGAATATTTTTAAAGGCAAAGAGGGAAAATCCATGGCTCTTTTTAATTAAAATTAAATTAACTAAAATATGATTAGATTAATTCAAATTAGCTTAATAAAAAAACCATGTGGTCTCCCACCATCATTCCATAAAGAGTTAGGTTTAAATTTGCACAATTAAGCAAGAGAATATTTAATTTGATTCAAAATAATTCAAATTAAATATTCAAATAAATGAAATTTTTTAATTTAGAAAATAATGGAATAATTATAAAAATAATTTGAATAGATTTCACATGATTTATTTTGCAAATAATCATGAAAAATTTGGCCAAAAAGGTTTAGGATGATAGATAGGATTGGAGAGAGAAAACTAGGATAATATGAGGGAGAAAAAATAATACATTGAATAATTTTTGAATAGTTTAGATTAATGCATTGAACAAATGGATAATGAATATGATTAAGCAAGGAAATACTTTAATGAAATGTGAACTTAATTTAACTTGCATGGAAGCACAATAAATAAAACAAAGTTTATGCATTTAGTCTAGGTTATCCAAGTTGGATAAGTTGAAGAATAATTGTAAGTATGAAATGTCGAATTTATGAATAATTCTAAAATAAATTATTTTGAAATGAATGAATGATTTATTTTATTTTAATGAGCTTTTCAATTGTCTTAATATAGTTATTCCTAGAAAAATTTCCACCAAGTTCATGTCCAATAGCTTTAGCATTCTAAATTAACTTAAGAACTTGGAGTTGAAGAATTTTTCTGCACACTTGAATTTAACTTGATTAGTAGCATTTAAACATGTGTTTGTTATCATCAAAATCAATCTCATATGAGGTGAGGCTCATGAAGTCAACATCTGTAATGGACCAAAACTGAAAAAGTGTGTCAAACATTAATGACACACGACGCCGCGACACTGGTCAAAAGTTCTATCCTTTTCTATTAAATGGAGCTACCAGCCTATTGGCCTTTGAATGAATTTTTGACCAGCATTGTGGAACTACTTTGGCAATGCTTTAGTGATGGTCAAATAATCAACTCATTTATGTTATTCTTTATGTTGTGCATCACTATGGGCTAGGTTTATAGCGCTACCCTCTCTAGTTTTAAGACTCATGTTCCTTCCTAATGGTGCCATAGCACTGCCTCACCTATGCCGAGGTGCTGAGATTCAGGCACCAAAGCACCAACTTCTGAGCACTATGACACTGAACCCCTTGCACTGCAGCACTTTGTCAATAACATCTTGGCACTATACCATATATATAAAATCAAACCAAGCACCTTTACATTTTCCATGCGAACACCCCTACTTACCTTCCAAGAGATGTAAATCCAATCTATGTGTTCCCCATTTAAATGTCCAAATGGCCTACAAGAGATGTTAGTCCAATCCATATGTCCACCATATGAAAATCCTAATGGCCTTCCAAGAGATGTAAGTCCAATCCATATGCTTGTCTTGCAACACACTAATGCCATTTAAAAGGGATGTAAGTCCAATCCACCTGTTCAGCATGCGAGCACTCTGATGACATTCTAATGGATGTAAGCTTTATATATGTTTGCAATGTAGACTTTGTTGAATTACTAGATAAACGCATAAATTTAGTTTACCCTTAAGTTACTAAACACCTACACAACACTTTTAGCACATTCAGTATACTCAGGATATCTGAGATAAGGCAACCCATGACTGTTAATCAGACTCTCTATACATTACAGCTAATAGTCCCCTTTGATGTTGGTAGATTGGAATAATGATAGTCTTGGAAGGGTGGAACCATAGGATCTTGATACTACCCATGGTTACTAATCGGGACTACCCTCCTACTTACTTTAGACAGTCTTTCACATCATATGTCTAGACACCGATTAATATTATAAAGATATGTCTATTTCTAACTTTAATCGAGAGTGCTCGCTTACTATGGTAAGAGGGGTAATTAATTCTGAGTGATTGCGTTCATAGGAAGTAGATCCTATATCTAAATAAACCCTAACATAATGTTAGGGAAAATCTATTAAGAGGCAATGACACCTAAGAGGGGGGTGAATTGGATATTTTAAAAGATTATCAAATTAAAAATTAATTTGTAAAACTTCGGGGAAAAGTTAGTTACAAAATATATAAGGTTATTTATAATGAATGATTGAAGCAATAACCAAACTAAATACAGAAAAGTAAAGAGACAAGAGACACAAGAATTTTCATGTGGTTCAGCCAAAACTAAAAATCAGCCTACATCCACGCCTAGTCACTCTGACAAGGAATTCATTAATCAAATGAGATTACAACCAATCTCCTATTCTATCCTACAATGAGCAAGTACAACCCTAACATGTTCTTTACTACATGGGTAAGTACAACCCAACACTATACTTTCCTACATGGGCAAGTACAACCCAACACTATACTTTCCTACATGGGCAAGTAAAACCCAACAAAAAATAAGAACAAAGAAAAGAAGAGATACAAAGATCTAACTCTCAATTTTGAAATATTTTGCACTCACAAATCAACTATATCAATATTAATATAAATAATAAAGGGTTCTCAGAGTGAATATATTTCTTATTTAATTAAAGTTAAAGTAATAATATGGACTTTAGATGAAATAATTGAAGTAAACAAGTCTTAAAAGAAATTATTTTACTTTAAAAGAAATGAAGACTTGAAATGAAAGAACTTGAAAGATATATGGAATTACAATAATGGATGATCAAAACATTTGCATGAAAGTGTAATTCAAATAAGTTATGCAATAAATACTATTAAACAAATAATTTAATATTGACTTTTTATTTGTAAAATCAAATTAATTAAACCAAGGAGAAAATCTTTAAAATCTTTTGAAAGAAGAATGAAATTATATCAAGTGAATATTTTGATGATAAAGAACATAAAACTTTTCATTTAAATCAAACCATTGAACTTAGATATTTAAGAGAATAAATGAAAGCACTTTTGTTACTCAAGTTATTTATGTGTATGCAAGAAGATCTATAATTTGAAAGTTACTTGAAAGATGAATTTAAAAAGGATTATAGAAAATCTTTGGCATTGTTAATGAAAATTCTTTTTAGTTACACAACATGAATGTCAAATTTGAAATTTATGAAAGATAATAAATATAAGAAGCTTTAAAGAGATTACATCAAATCAATCAAACTAAAAAAGAATATTTAAAATCACTTGAAGATAAAATAAAATAGATTACAAAAAAATCTTTAACTATAAAGCACATAATTTTTTTAATCCAAATCAAATTAATGAAATCAATAATTCAAAAGATTGAAATGACATAAATTATCTTACTCAAGCCTTTGTATGTAAGCAATAAAATCAATTGACTTGATGTGAACTTTCTAAGGCTTGAAATTGTCTTGCAACTTATGAATATGATCTCATTTTGAATGTAGATGATGTTGAAATGATAAGAGATGGACTTAATCACCAAACCTTCAAGGATTTTTCAAGCAATAGTCTTGGCCAAAGAAAACAAGAATGAAATTTATTTGCACTTTGCTTCAATCATAACCTTAAACAAGGTTTCGGCCAAGAGAGAAAGAAAGGAATGGAAGATGGTTGAGATCTTTAGAACTAAGAATCCAAAAGAGTCTCCAAAATCAAATTGTAAAGAGTTGGCCAAGTGGGGAGAGTTAAGAATAAATAATTCAAGAAATCATCTATTTAAAAAGAGATAGGATCAAGTGAATTTTGGCCAAGCCAATGGAGAAGAGAAGGGAAATAATGTGAGGGAAAAATTAATAAGAAAAGTATTTAATTTCAAACAATGGAACATTTGCAAAATAAATTCAAATAAGGATATTTGAATTTCAGCCAAAAGAAAGTGAGAGAGAGAGAGAGAGAGAGAGAGAGAGAGAGAGAGAGAGAGAGAGAGAGTGAGAGAGAGAGAGACAGAGAGAGATGGAAAAAAATCAATCAAATTAAATAAAATCAAGAGAATAAATCCATGGACTTTTGGCCAAGCCTGAATAAAAGAGAATGAACATTATTTTGGAAAAAAAACAATTGTGTCCAAATAATTAATCACATGACTATAATTTGAATTTAACTCAATTTAATTAAGGAGTGGTTGGCCAAAGCTAAAGTGAGTGAAAGAAAAATGCACTTTGCATAAATAACTCAAATCAAATAAGCTAAGTGACCAAACAAGAAATTATTTTCAAAATTTTTTGAATTTGAATCAATACATGTAGGAATAGCTAAGAAAGGATTACAAATAAGGATTAAATCAATATAAATTAAATTACCTAAAATTTCTTGGAAGAATTAAGGCAAGTTACAAGAAATAAAAACAATAAAATAAATTAAGAATGATTTTCAACCACATAGTTTCCAAACATGGATTCAATCTCCATTCAATGCATTTGATCATGAATAAATTAGGGAAGATCAATTTAAAAAGGATTTCTATTAATTTAAAAAATCATAATTTACTCCAAATTAAATAAAAAGGGGGTCGACCATATATTTCCATAAAGGATAAAATTAAAATAGGAAAGTGAATAAATAAATGGCTCATTTGAAATCAATTTTGAATTAACTTAGAATAATTCAATTAAACTTCAATTAGCTGAAATAAATTATGCTAGTGTTGCTAAAATCATTCCATAGATGGTTAAAACTAATTTTTCTTTGATATGATAATGAATCTTTAAATTAAATTCAGAATAATTTAAATTCAAAAATTCAAATGAATGATATTTTAAAATTAAAATAATGAGGAAATTATTATGAAAATAATTTAAATAACTCTCAAATAATTTATTAATAGAAAATCAATGGAAAATTCGACCAAAACACAACTTGGATGATAATAATGGTATGAGAAAAAAAAAATAAAAGAATAGGAGAGAGAAAAGAATAATTAAAATAATTCTAGAAAAATTTTATTCTTAAAAATAAATGGATAAATAATGTAATTAAATATGGAAATGGTTTAATGAAGTATTAAATAAATTCATCTTACTTGAAATCACAATAAATGATACTTAAACTCAAGCACTTAGTTCATGTTATCTAGAATGGATAAATCAAGGGATAATGCAATTTTAATACATAGAAAAAATATGAATGGATTTTAAATAACTTATTCTGAAATGATTAAATCATTAATTTTATTTTATTTGAGATCTTATTTTCCTTAGTATTATAAGTCCTAGAAAATTGCCAACCAATTTAAGTCCAATAACTTTAGATTTTCAAATTTAAGTGAAGAATTTGGGTTTGAAGAATTTCCTGCATCACTTGAATTAAACAAATTAGTAGCTTCAAAAATATATTTATCATCAATATAGATCTAAATCAAGAATAACATTTATAATGACTAATATGGATAGTTTATCCTATAAAGAAATAATTAGTTCTTATTACACAAGACTTGTTATCATCAAATGAAATGCTGGGATATACAATGTGTATAGTCAACAAAATCTAATTGAATATATATATATATTTATCAATTTGTCTCATGAAGAATGACCTCTCCAAACATCCTACAAAGATGGCCCGAAGGTTTGCAAAGGGTATTTTTTCTAAGTGAACATTGTGTAATGACCCACCCTTTGTTTGACAGTTTTAGCTTGGTGGCAAGTGTAACATTGGGCTATAATTTGTTCACCATCCTTTTGTTGAGATGGCTAATAAAACATTTATTCAACTAATGTTTGGGTCTTTAACTTGCCAAAATATACTGATGTACCTTGTGAATACAATTTGGAGATAAGGAATTCTCTCACAAAAATTTTAAGAATACATAATTATTTACCTTTATAAAGATATTCATCTAGAATGATAAAGGAACTATGTAATGATAAGGGCTTAGATTCATGTTCTAAGTAAATTATATAGAAATTAGGACAAATTTTGTAATCTTCCTTCAAAGTTGTAAATGTCAAAATTTAAAATTCAAAAGATGAAACCATTAAAGATACTCTAGATAGATCTATGGCAATTTTATATGGAACACCATGCAGATCTTGGGAGTACTTATTTAGGTAATCAAATACATAATTAAGAGATAAATATATTTATTTTAATTTGATTTAGTTTTAAAATATTTTCTTTACTTATGTTTTATATTGGTTAATTTTGCTATTTTTTAGAATGGATATAATTTCATAACTTAGGTTTATGTTTAATTTTATATTTCTTTGATTTGATTAAGGAATAAATATTTAGTTTCACATGTTTTAATTTAATCCATTTTATTTTGATTGAATTGATCTTATTCATATATTTATTAATACAAATATTAACTAGAATGATCCAATTTAATTGATTTAAGTTAATTAAATTATTTTTATATAAGCTTGCTTTAATAGCATTGGTTTTATTATTTAAGTAGTTCAATACATTTAAATTTTAGAATGTTCATTAAATTATGCATTTAATCCATTATTTTGGTTGGCTTTAATGGGATATTATATGTGAAAAGTTTATTATTTAATTAAATCTCTTAAGATAAAGTTTTGCCCCTATTAATCTTATCCTAAGAAAATTTAAAGAATGAATTATTTAGGTGCCAAACCAAATCTAGGCCATTCTTATTCTTAAAGCATTCAAGATAAAAGGTTTAATTTTAATCTTACAAATTTATTAATCATTAATGTTTTTAAGCTTAAGGTGGGTTTAATGTTAATGAACCACTATTTTAAAATGAAATTTAGGGATTAATTAGTTTCAATTTTTAGCTAAACGTTTATTTTATTCCTTATTTGATAATTCTGTATTTTAGGGTTTGATTAATTTATTGGTTTTAATTAATTCCATAAACCCTAAGTGTAGAATTAGTTAGATTTTTCAACTCTAAAAGACTATAAAATTTTCATATAAAGTGATCTAATGTTGTTTAATATGCTTCAAATTGATTCAGCTAATTTTCTTAATTTATGTAATTTTTTTGATTTATTATTTGATTTAAATTGACCCAGAATATGGAAATTCTATAACTGTTGATCCATAAGTCATTTGGCTTTGAAATTTTTATGGCAAATGGGGTTCTTTGCCAATTTTATTTTGCTAAAATTTCTTCTAAATTAGATATATATTTTATGATTAGTCAAGTTAATGTTTTTTGTAAAACCTAACATAAGATTAAATTATTAGGAATTAATTAAGGGTTTTAATTTTCTTAATTTCTTTCTAGAAGATGAATCATAGACAATTTATTTAAAAAAAATTATTCTTATTTTATTTATTAAGAATTTTTAAATTTTAGTTTCACTAATTGATTTAATTAATTCATTTAAATGCCTACTTATGTCATTTTGAATTTTATTAAATTCCAGAGAGTTCTAATGATCTTTTTAGATTCATTAGTGCTCATTATGATGATTTGAATTGATTTAATATCTTTCTCTAATTTTATTGAATTAATCAAATTAATTTCATTAAATTAAGGCTTATGACTTAAAAAATTTATGTCTTCTATTTTAATTACCAAGCAATCCCCAAATTTTTGTCCAAGGTATATTTCAATCTTAATTTTATTCCTCTAAAGTTTCAAAATGATTGCATTAATAGTTTGAGTTTAATTTAGGTTTGATTATTTTTAATCAAACTCAAATTAACCCAAAAATACATAATACAATTTGAGGATTTTTGGTTTAATAGATTTCTCTCCTTGAAATGAGTCAATGGAGCCTTTATTTGTATTTTTTAGTGGAGTAATTTTTTTTATAAATTTTTGAAGTTCTTGGTATTTTTCAGCATTTATTTAATAAAAAAAAATCCTAATTTTCTTTTTAAAATAGCAATGTCATATGGTGCTACTGCGACATTACTTTACATGTGGTGATGTGTGATAAGCCATAGAGGATCCACAAGGATCCCACATTAATATGATGGCAGGGAGGCAGTTTGATTTAGGCCATTTCATCAAAGATCGAATGGCTCCAGATCATCCCGTGACTTTTTAAAGGGAATTAATTAACTAATCTAGCTAAAACATAGCTGTTCATTCAAGATAGAAGGAACAGTCAGTCATGATCTTGTCTTCTTCATCAATGGTGGCAATCAAGCACCGCTTGTTTATTCACTGATAGTTCTCATAATGAAATCATGAGATTTTGATTGGAAATTGATCAGGGCATGATTTTGAAGGAATCTATGTAGTTTGGTTGATTTTAGGATAGTTTCACAAACAACCAATGTCAAATTAAAAAGAGATTATTTTTGGCCATACCGCGTTGGCATGGGGGCTTGGTAGTAGTTTGTGTTCTGAAAACATTTAAGGGAGTGAGATGGGGCTTTTGGAAGAATAATTGAGCTTTTCCTCCCTCTGCATTAATTAGAGACATACATCCACTGCAGCTCATTGGGGTTTGGTGTTGCCAATGATCAGGGGAGCTTGGGAAGTTGGGGAAGGTGGGCTTGTATTCGATTTCTCTTGGGGAAGGTGTTAGAATCGAAGGAAGGAGAAGATTTGATCTCTCCTTGCATTTTTAAGCTTGACGAGAGCACCTTAATCAAATTTCAATGGAGGTCATCAACCATATGGATTTGCACTCCAATGATGAGGATAAAGTTGGTGAGAAGGTCAAAGCATCTATCTAAATCCTTAGAGCAATTGAGATTGCACTTTTGGAGGGGTTGGGAGGGGAATTGGCTCCGTTTGGTCTCTTCCCCTCCATAGCATATTCAATTGCTTTTGGACTGATTTGAGACTTCTTTATACTCTTTAATTTTGATCTTTAGTCACTTTGGATTCATGCTAGGATAATTCTAAGTGAATAAAAATGGAATTATTTTAAGTTTGAACTCAAATTCCTAAACTTGATCCATTAAGATTTATCTTGATTTAGATTAGGCTAGGTGTGATCAATTAACATTAAATACTTATTATTTACAATTTTTATTAATGATTGGCTACCAAAATGAAGCCTAAAGTTTATTATAAGTCAAACAAATGCATTTGAATTGGGTTTACGTTCAAATACATTAAGTCGGTTCACTTGGATATCTTTTCTTTTAGCTTAGCTTAATTTATTCCATTTGATTAATTAATTCTAGTTTCAGGTTTTGGTTATGTTTGTTTAATTATTTATGATATTTGTAATTGACAAATTTTATTGGATTAAGGCATGATTTTGATTTTTGTTTCAACTTGACCCATTTTGGCTAAAATGGATTAAGTTGAGTTTAATTGAGTCAAATAATTAATTAGACTTAATTAAGGCATGTATAGACTCTAATTATATATAAAGATGCTAAGTGAATGATCATAAGTCTTTAGAATGATTTAATTTGATCAAATTTTGATTAATTAACCTTTGACTTGGTGGGGCCCACTTAGGTTAATCAACAGGCAAATGACATGATTCGCATTTTTGAACCTATTCAGATTTATTTTTAGGACCATTTATATTATTTCATTGATTTTATGCTTTTTATTTAATTTTATTTTAATTTATTTTAATTTTATTTGAATTTCTTAAGGTTTAGGTAATTTTGAGCTTAGGTAGATTAGTTGGGTTGCCCACTTGAGTTACCTTAGTTTAAATTTAATTAAAATTAAATTTTAATTAAAATGTGTTTGATTTATTTGTTTAAATTTGAGTTTGGCTTGCATTTATTTAATCCTATTAGTTTAGATCAAATCGTAGAAGGATTCACTAGGTCACCAAGTATAGTGTCCTAAGCTCCTAATATAGGATTAGGTGTCCTAATTACTAGGGTTATTGCTGATGCTAACCTCATCCAAAAATCTAGTCAACAAATAGATCCCCAATATGTGTATTGGACTGACTAGAGTACAAAGCACATATTGGTGTTGTTTGATCTAGTCAACAGAACTACAAGCATAATCTTGAAGGAGTTTGTATTTGATTTTGAAATTTGAGATTTAGATTTAATTTTAGGTTTTATTTCATTTTTTTAAAATTTTATTATGAAAGATAGACATAAACATGCTTTAAACTATTCTAATATAAAATTATTCATTCTTAGAGAACTTATATTGATTGGTTTCTAAGAAGAATAGAGATGTTATTAAAAAAAGATCTAGTGAGGACTATAATCCCAACACAATCATGATAGCTACAGAAGATGCCTTCAAGGGACTTACTCTTATCTGGACTATAATAGGTTTCCAACAACTAACCTAGAAGGAAAGCACTCTAAATCATATCTTTCTAAGTGAGATTAGCTAAGTGGTAGTCTAAATGAGTAGCCAATTCTAAAGAAATGATTGATAGATAGACATCAAAATTCTCTTTTATAAGAAAAAATACCACTGAGAAAAAAGGGCCCTCAATGGCTTAATTCTTGAACCTTAATAATTTGACTAATAGGTAGGGATGGGGCTTAAAAGTAGCTTATTTCCATACCAAATTATTTTTGTTTTGCACTAGAAAGGGCTCACAAGAACTTAAATCCGAATCTAATGAGATTCAGCTAAAAAGAAGTAGCCTTGATGACTTAATTCCAATCTGAATAGCTTGAAAAAGGAAAGAGGCCATGTTGACATAATCCTTTCATTACCTTTTAGAAAGGAAGCCTACTAAAGGACTTAGTCCTAATTGGTTAGCTTTAATGACTTAAATCCTACTTAAGTAGCTAGAGTGAGGAAAGAGGTCTTAATGACATAGTTCCTATTCTTCTATATTTTGACTACTAGGAAAGGGTAACTTAATAACTTAATCCTATCCTAGGTAGTCTATTTGACAGGAAGGGGTCTTAGTGACTTAATTCTATCCAAGCCTTTTAGAATGGATGCCTATTATGGCACTTACTCCAATTTGGTTAGCTATTAAGGAGGGGCCTTTAATGGCTTAAGTCCTACTTAGATAGCTAAAGTGAGGAAAGTGTCTTGGTTACTTAATCATATCCTAGGTAGTCTACTTAAAGGAATGGGTCTTAATGACTTAATTATATCATTGCCTTTTAGAATAGATGCCTACCAAGAGACTTACTCCTATTTGGTTAGATATTAAGAAGGGGGCTTCAATGGCTTAATTCTTACTTAAATAACTAAAGTCATGAAAGGGGTCTTGGTAACTTATTACTTATCCTCAGATTTTTTTGATCTATTTAAAATGGGGCCTTTAATGGCTTGAATCCATTTCGAAAGATTTAAAGGACATTATGCAAAATTTTAAAATAAAATTAAAATTTGAGAGAGATTTGTTTTTGGACCCCAAATAAATTATAAAATTAAGGGCAAAACATAATTTTATTGATCTTCATCTTTATTATTGGAGTACAATTTATACATAGTACTTCTTTAAGTAATGCCCATTAATAGGTGGCATTGGATGTTGATCATCACAATTTATCAGTTGATAAGAACCTCCTTCATTAAATTTTTCACAACGAATGGTCCTTCCCATGTTGGCTTAAATTTGCTAGATATCATACGATGAGCTAAAATTGGCCATCTAAGGCCAAATACCAAGTCTCCTGCTTATAGAATTTTAGGATGGAACAATTTATCATGAGCTTGAACCACATGCATTTGGTAAAGTTCAAGCACTTATTGAGCTCTTATACATTTTCATTCAAGACTTTGAAGTTCTTTTAGATGAAGTTTATGATTTTGATCTACTATGATATTGCTATTAATCATTATCCTTAAAGAAGGTAGTTGTACATCAAATGGATGAACTGCTTCATTTTCTTTAACTAAAGAATATTATGTAAATTGAGTTAGTATCTTATATGTAGTTTGATAAGCCCATAAAGTTTCAACCAACTTTTCATGACACTGACATTTATGTTCATTAAGAACCCTTTTAAAATTTGTATAAATTTTTTTTGAAAAATATTTGGCCAATCTATTTGCTCTAGGATAATAGATGGTCAAATATCTCCAGTCAATATTTTATTTAGCCACAAAGTAATTTATTCTAGTGGACTTAAATGGTGGACCATTATCAGATATGATTCAATAAGGAATGTCAAAATGATATATGATATTTTCCTGAAAGAACTTAAGTACAAGGTATGCTTTAACTTCTTTCAATTGAATCACTTTAGCACACTTAAAAAAGTACTCAATTACAATCAATATAAAATGATGCCCTTTTGATGAAGGTGGGTCAATAAGTTCTATGATGTCAGTACTCGAACTCTCAAATGACCAAGAGGCAATCGTTGGATGCAATACCTTAGATGGCTAGTGTAATACTACACCTTGTATTTAGCATTTATGTCAAAGATGTGCAATTTTCAAGCAATATTTAACATCAAAGGCCATTTTTTTTGTAAGTCTTTTCATTTTAAATTTTATTTTAGGTCTAAATTGGTGAGTGCAACACAATACATAATGTATCTCAGTCACAATCTTAAGAGCTTTTTGTTTATCAAAATAATGTAGGCACATTTGATCAAATAACCTATGAAACAATGCATTATTGATTAATGCATATGACAAGACACATTTTTTAGTTTGATTAGCTAATGACTTATCTTATAGGAGCATTCCCTCACTTAAATAGTCAATGAATAGCTGCCTCCAATCACATTCTTCTTGACCTTCAATATGGGTAGTGATCCTTTGCATTGCTATTTTTCTATTCATATAATCTAAATCTATAGGGGATAGATTTTGTTGGTTATGAACTTCTATAGATATAGATTCTTTTTCTAAACATACCATTTCTTTAGTGAGTTTAGCTAAACCATCGGCTATAGAGTTATCTTTATAGGATATTCTATATAGAGTCATGAAAAACATCTTTTCAAGAAGTTTCATTGTATATTGATAACAATTGAAATGTTTTGGGTGTAGAACCTTATAAATTCTACTCACTTGATTAATAATCAAATGAGAATCCCTAAAGACTTTAATATTTTTAAAATTCATAAGGATTGCTAATTCTAACTTAGTTATAAGGGCCTCATATTTGGCTTCATTATTTGTACATGGTTTAGACAAATGATAAGAATATCACATCATTCTTTTATTTGGGGTTATAAAAATTAAACAAATTTTTGCCTTCCCTGTGATAGAGGGATTCAACTCTTTATTCTTCTTTGAAGATGATGTACCATCAGAATTCAACTCCCAGGTGCCATTATTTTCATCCTTTAAATTTATAATATGTTCATCTAGAAGATCATCATTTAAAGGAGAACCTTCAGGGAGAGGATGTGCCCCTAAACAGTCAGCTACAACTTGACCCTTTATAACAGAAATGGGAATTAATGTAATATCAAATTGCAATAAAATCATAGACCAGCATGATAAATGTCTAAACAATATCAAGCAGGTCATAAGATATTGCATAGGATTTGCTCTTAAAATCATATTTTCTTTATGTGAATGCATGTAATTCCTTAATTTTTCAGGAACAAAAACTAAAGCTAAACAAAGCTTTTCAATGGGCGGATAATTCATCTCCATTGGCATAAGTCTATGAAATAGATAGTAGAGAGAATTTTTCTTCTCCTTTCTCATTAACATGAGCTAATAAAACTCCAATGGATTTGTTTAAAGCTATAATATATAGAATTGATGGCTTTCCTAGGATTGGGGCAGCCAAAATAGAAAGATTCATCAAATATTGCTTTAAACTTTCAAATTCACTATGGAATTTCTCATCCCAAACAATTTTATAATCTTTCTTCATTAATGTCACAAATGGTTGGCATCTTCTAGATAGATTTGATATAAATCTTCTTAAATATGCAAGTCTACCATGGACTGATCTTAAGTGCATAAGACTTTTAAGTGGTAGTTTTTAGTGATAGCTTAAATATTTTTCAGGATTGATTTATATCCTACAGTACCCCACTACTAACCCTAAAAATGTCCTTGAAGTTACTCCAAAGGAACACTTCAAGTGGTTCATTTGCAAGTTATAATGTCGCAACCATTTGAAAATAATTCATAAATCATATAGATAATTTTTCTTTTCTTTACTTTTAATGACTTGATAAGTAGCCCTAACATTTTTGGGACTAAATGGCATGATTGTGTAATATAATATCACAATTAGGGTACAATATGCCATATGTTTTTGATCCTCAGGGGCCATCTTTATCTTGTTACACCTAGATGACCCATCCTTGAATGAGAAGATTTCATGTGATAAGGCTATATCTACCATGAGTTCTACTATTAGCAATGGAAACCCATCTTTGGGATAAGCCTTATTTAGGTCTCTAAAATATACACATATGCATATTTGGCCTTTCATTTTCTTTACCAAGATAATGCTTGCTAACTAGGAAGGGTATTTTTTTTCTCATATAAAACTTGCCTCAATTAATTTTTTAACTTAAGAAATTACTTGTTGCTCAATTTCTAGATGCATGCATGCTTAATTTCTAGATGCATGTGTTAAGTAGCTTGCTATGATAGAATTACATCAAGTTTAATCTCAAGTTTATGAATTGCAACATTTTGTGATAAATCTAGAATATCATAATAATTTCACACAAAGCAATCTTTATATTCAGAAAGTAAGTTAATCATCTCATTAGGATCTTTTGGACCTAATAGCAAACTAATACAAGTTGTTCGTGGGTCTTCTTCAGTCTCTAAGTTAATCTCGTTTAATTCATCTATGGTGGATTTTATCTCTTCCTCAAATTCTATGGGTGCACTTCGAATTAAGTAATCATCTAGATTATCTAATGTTTCAAGATAAAATCTTTTTAAAGGATCAGATAAACTTCCAAAGAGTTGATCAGATTCCATATGATTTTATATCATTAGACAATTTTCATCAAAAAGTCTAATGGTACCAAACCTAATGCTAGCTTCATATTTCAAGTTTTTATTCTTAGTATTTCATAAGCCTTCCACGTGCTGAGTTGTATATTTAGGCTAAACATAAGGAATCAAACCATGTTTTATAGTATTTTTAACACAGTTAGGATACCAGTCAAAAGGGAGTTCTATATTTCATTATAAGATGAATCTTTAAGCTTTCATCCAGGTGCTGGGTGAAACTTTAATAACTTCTGAACCTCCCCTAAAAGGTTAGCGGCTACTTTGACTTTTATCAGTGTAATTCTATTTTGAGATAAAGGAGTCAAAGTCACAGGATCAATATACATTTTCAATTTTTCATAAGTAGATAATTTAATTTCATCCTTCGATGCTCGAATTTGCTCATTATCGCTATCTGATTCTGATGAGAACCCTAAACTTTATCAAGGCACCCTTTTGATTGGAATCTTCATGAGAGCTAGATTCCAAATCAATCTGAATTATTGAGGATTCTTTCTTTTCTTTTCTTTTCTTTTCTTTCTTTTCTTCTTTTACTTTTATTTTGATATTTTCTTTGATTTTCTTTGATGCCTCAATAATGTTGGATTTCATAGAATTCAACATATACCTTTTAGGCATATAATAGGTAAAATCTTCATAAAGCTCAATTTCATGAATAGAGAATGGTTGTATATCAACTTTTATAGTATATTTCACTCCATGCCATGTGTACTTAATACATTGATGGAGTGATGAAGGAACTATTCTTTATTCATGTATCCAGGGCCTACCTAAGAGATCATTAAAGGATGTCTATGAATCAATAATATAGAATTTTTCTTTGATTTTCAACCCATTTACTTCTAAAAATAGAGTGATTGAACCTAGAGCCTTCTCTCCCATTTCATTGAACCCCTTTAATAACATTTTATTAAGACTATGTCTTCTTGTATCAATCTTAAAAAAATGATAATGTTTTGGAGTTAATGATATTGACTGAAGGGCTAAGATCGAAAAGAAATCTTGATAATCTGATGTTTTCCACCTTGATTGAAATATAAATGGGCTAATTATGATATGTGGTTCCTAGAAGTAAATCTTCATCAGATAAAGTTATCCCAGGGATCTCCTTAAAATAGCAAGTCAAATATATCTCTAAATTGAGTAATGCTTGAACTAATGATTCTCTCATTTCTTTAGACAGAACAATAGCATCATAAAAGCTTAGCCTAGTAGGAAGCTTCCTAAGATTGACTAAGATAATATAATCGACCTTAGGACCAGCTGGCTCAACTACTAGGTCAATCTATGAAGGTTCAAGACATTAGTCAATAGGTTGTTTAGCTTTGTCATAAGGAGGAGATATGGGAGGTGGTAGGACCTTCACACTATGGATATTGACTTCAGTAATATCTCCTATATCAGAAGCAGAGGTTATGTTAGTTGTCCCTCATCATTGATGTCCTTTTCTGATGATTTGTCAGAATATGAGAGTTATACTTCCATATTAACAAGATTGCATTGCAAATCACCCAAACAACTATCACTTCTAATCCTGATTCATAAAGTACATCACAATTAGTATGAGAAGTTTCTTTTTTATTTTCATATTTGTGTTCATTCACAACATGATCATTAGAAACAATAAGAATGTAGAAATTTTTTTTTTTGTGGTAGGATTTTTATTCATATTCTCAAAATGAGTACAAAAAGATAAAGGAACGTAAAGCTTAGCCTCTATCCTTATCATAAAAAACTCTCTTTGATATAAAAGACATTTCTCTCTGACCACTCTCTTCTGACATCTAGGCATTTGATGGTGTTGAATGGGGTTAAGGAGGAACTAATTCTTTCGACACCAGCAGATCAATTTGGATGATCTTATTTTGGGTATTCATGTGTTCTTGCGTGGAATTTTTAAACTTCTTCATCAAATATTTCTTAGAAGAATGGCACAAAAAATATTTCAATCATTTGATGGAGGTGAACTAGAAGAAGTGGAAGATTCACTTGTAATCAGCTTAATGAACCCTTGTCTATGGTCCACAAGATATTCTTTAAGGATAATCACCAACCCTTTCTTATAGTTCCTCTCTAGCCAATCTTTAAAAGTGAAGCTGTCTTCAATGGCATGGGCAATAATTTAGGTCATTGACCATGCTGACTTCTTCTGGCCTTTTTAGATCATGTAGCTTGAAATTTAGCTTTATTTAAATCTTTAAATATCTTTTTCACTACCACTCTCTTGAAAGAATACGTTTGGTTCATTCTTATGCTAAAAGTCTAGTGGGAGCTTTCTTGGGTGGTAGTGATAACTATTGTTGTGATGATCTATAAGGTGAAGGCTGCTCTACCTGGACCTAAATTGGAACTTTTCCTTTGTCCATTGTAGAAACATTTCTTGCCTCTTTTTACAGCACTTTCTTAAGTTATGATTATTCTATGGTGGACTGATGTTTTAGAAATGACATCTAAAGGGGTTCTTCTTGAAAGCTAGTGGCTTTACTTAATAATTTTTCAAAGATTATGATAGTAAAGCCTTTCAACATAAAGGAGATAGGGCCATGGATATTTTGGAGGAGGATCTCTACCGCATGCTACTCTTATAGATTAGGCTCACACTTGAGGTCAAAAATCCTCAATCTAAAAATATAATCTACAAAGGATTTACTTGGCTTTAGTTTAGTATTGTGGTGTTGTGTGCCAGTGAATCATTTCACAAACATATTTTCTAGTTTAATGAAAGTGCACATTGAGCCATTTGGTATTTCTGTGTACTAGACAAAGGCAACCTCAGTAAAACTACTAACAAACTTCCTAAATAATAGGGCATCATTTCCCCCGGCATTACAACAACTTGCCTAAAAATAAGTCAAATGTTATTTGGAATTTCCTGTCTGATCAAAAACTTTGATGGAAGGGAGCACAAATCACTTTGGGTAAGGTAGAGAGTCATATTCCTTAGGGTAAGATCTACCTTTGGAATTACGATCGTACTTTAAGATTGTGCCAATGCCTCTTTCGCCTATTGTTCCAGTAGATATTTTAAGTCAGTTTTGGGAGATGAATCATCTAGTATTTTATGCTCTTAGTGATGCTCTGCTAAATTAAACTTCTTCTCATCAATAGGATGGGACTCTTCTGGTTGTTCTAAATAATGTGGCTAAGAAGAGATAGGAATTAGACTTTGGATTTCATAGTGGCTATCATCTTCTCCATCTTCTTTTCCATTCTCAATATTTGATCATCCTTCTTTATAATTGAAAGATCAATTACTGAGTGGGATCAAGTATATGACCCTCTTTCATTGTATTAGATGTTTCTTCTTGCTCTTTCTTAGATTCCCTCGTATCTACCATAAGGATATGTGCTATAAGTATCCTTGAGTCATCATCTAATAGGCCATCCTAATCTAAGTCAAAGTGTTCTTAAATCTTACATTCTATTTTCCTCATCCTCTCCTACAATAGTTTATCTTTCTTCTTTTGTGAGATGAAGTGGATTGCCATTACTGTCATGAATGGCTTCAGATTCCTATTCTATAACCATGGGTTTTATTTTAGATGTTTCTCCTTCATGATTTCCTAGAATGGTGGGGACTTCTTATGTAATAAGAGTGGCACCCAACTTGAGGTGTCTCTCATCTAACATTTCTCTATTATAAGGAGACAAATAAAATGGTTCTCTCTTCTTATTAGAGGAATGAGATGAGGATGACCCTTTAGTTTGGGGCCTAAATAAAGGTGTTGAAGGCTTCTCTCTAGTAGGTCAAATGATAGATGGTCTCTCTAAACAATGGCGATGAAGGCTTCTCTTAACATAAACTCTCTTAGTCTCTTTCATAAGGATAATCTTATCCCTCTCAAAGCTAATCGACTCATTCCTGTGCTAAGTTAGTAACCTCCTTATGTGATGATACTGGTATGCTATAATAAGAATGGGCTGATAGGATCTTCTTCTATCTGGGAAGACTACATTTCCCTTTCCACAAGACTGCTAATTACATATCCATTACATCTCATAAAATGTTTGGTGCAATTACAAGTATGGAAGAATGAAAGATAGATCAATATGGATAGCTTGGAGCTTATGATATAATATTTTAAGTTATATACATTTAGAACTATCTTAGAGGTTCATATGAATTTCTTGGCATGAATTGATTTGCTCAAAATTTAATATATTATTTTGACTTATTTTAATTATTGATAATGAGATTATTTTATATAAATAAATAATCATTATCTAATTAATGTTCAATTCCATAAAATTTTAAAAAAAATTATATTCCTTATACATAGCATTTAAATTGTCAAAATAATAAATGAAAATTAATTATGATTATTGTGTAACTAGTTTATATATTTAATATAATTAAAAATTTTAATTTAATTTAAAAGTTTTATGGTAACTAACATATGTATGATAATATCTAAATTATATCATAATTTTTAAATGTCATTTTTCAAAATTGGCAAAAATACATGAAAGTTAGTATTTCAGTAAAAGTCATTTTATAATCAAGGATTTTAGATTTGATTTCATCTCCATTGGTCTCCTTGGATTTTTGCCTTTACTTTGATAGGTTACATGACTGACATTTAATTAATTGAATTTATTATAATTTTTTAAACATTAGCTGATTTTAATAATGAATGCATGCTACACATTTTGAATATATTAAGAGCCATATTTTATTATTTTTGACTTACCCATATTACTAGCCAATTTTTGGCTTTTTGAATTTAATCTGTATTTAATATAAATCATATTTTTATTGAATATTACATATTTATATGACAAAATGATGTTAAAATAATATATTTCTTCAAAATAATTTAAAATGACCTTCTTGCTTATAAATATCCCTCATTCTCTTCATGAGAAGGTTACTCATTCAAATTTAAATCTCTCTAGAAAATATAAGAGAAACCTTATTAGATTTTCTTTCCAAGTGTTCTCCAAATATTATCAGATTAAATCCTTAGTTTGAAATCTTCAACATCTTCAAATAAGCAAGATTTCTCAAATTACATGAGTTTATTTTTCTTGATCGTAATCTATTTTAGTTTTTCATACTATTTCACCATCTATTTGTTATTTCAAATTTTTACTTTTTGGTGGATTAGTCTTCAGACATCAAAGTTTCTTCAATCATGTTTTTGCGAAAAACTCCTAAGATAGTTTATAGGATTTATTTTATTTTTCTAAATTTTTTTATCTTTCTACAATTTTTTTTTGTTTCTTGAAATATTTATTCATTAGTCTTATTTGAAAGATCATTTATCCATAGATCATTTTAGAAGTTTATTTTAAGCATTTAAAATTAATTTATTGTGTTGAAAATATTTGTATATTTTCTAAATCTTTCTTTTTAAATAAAAGCTTATCTAGTTTACTTAGATCTATCCTGTACTAATTTTATTTAAGTATTTTGTGATCACTTAAATTAATTTAAAGCATCATTTTGATTGAAATAAAATAAATTTTTTGCTAGAATTATAGTGTATTTGTTAGATCTATTATATATCAAGTGTCTTTATCAAAATAAAATTTACAAACAATTGAATTATTTTGTCTAGCACTTATCATTTCATTCCAACTAATATCCTTTATTTAAATAGTTTTTAATATTGTTGAAATTTAGTAAAGCTAGCTATTTTTATTGTTTAATAATTAAGGGAAAAAGTTTAGTAGAAAGTTAATCATTCTTGCACTAGTATATATATATACTAGTTATAGTTCCCCTTAAAATTAAAATTATTTCTTTCTGAAATATATTTTATTGTGCAATAAACTATTGTGAATTTATTTTAAAATTATTTTTATATTATTATACAGATTATAATAACATAAACTTCTTAACAAGATAATTTTAAGATATTATTTAATTATTTCATCAAAATTAAGTGAGCATTCTATCTTAAAAAATTTGTAAGTTTTAAAGTGATCATTTATCACTTTTTGAATTGGAAAAGCTAATATTTGTAAAAGATATACTCTATCAAAATTTATTATTTTTCTATTAAATTTTTTATTGGGGTTTTACTCACCCCTATGCAGGAGAGTACATGTTATTATAGGGGTTGTACTTACCCCATTATAGGAGAGTATAGTTTGTAAGCCATTTTGCTTATAGTGGATTCCTAGTCGGGGTTGGCTAAGCAAGGAAGTAGGCCATTTTTGGGATTTGGCCAAACCACATAAAAATTATGTGCCTATTATCTCTCTTTACTTTACTGTGCTTTATTTTTAGTTGCATTAAGATTTGTATCTTGTCATTATATAATCAAAAATTAATTTTCTACTAAAAGTTAAAATTTAAGACACTCCCCCATGGCCTCTTGTGTGCTCTAGTGACTCACATCCATAACCACCTCTTTGCAGATGACAGGGATACTATGTGGCACTCTAGAAACTCCATAACAAGCTTGTAGTCTTTAATAGCCATATTACTAATAGGATCGAGAGTCACTCCATTAGCAGTGATGTTTAAGTCCTTAAAGCTGGCTCCAAATTTGATGATGAAGCCATCATATAGTCTGCTACTATCAATGGAAAAGCTAATCTTAGATGAAACAATGAAAATGAGTCATCCAACCATTTTCAATTTTTAAGAAAATTGTACAAATTATAATTGGCTTTAATTAACATAATGTAGTAAAAATCATCTGACTCATTAAAAAGATTTAGCCATCTTTATTATGGCTAGAGTGTTTAATAGAAGTATTTTTGAAAATGTAGAAAGTATTGTACCCTCTTATTTGATTTTAACAAATAGGAAAGTTCTGTAATTCATTTAGTGGATGTTGAGTATGCTCTTCCTAGGATGAGATGGAGAGGTACTAAGTGGAATGAAAGACAATCTTGACTCATAAAAAATACAAGTAAATTTTTGATATGTTGAAATAAATGTATATTTCTAAAGATGGAGAGAGGAACTAGTCCCTAGTGAAGTTGCTTGAAAAATCTATGGAAATTTTATTTGGAACACCATGCAAATCTTGGGGGCAATAATTTATGTAATCAAATAAATCATTAAATGATAAATATATTATCTCAAAAGATAAACATATTACCATATAATGGATTCAAATACTTAATAAGGACTCCTAAGGTTAATGGGTCTTCAATGTATTAAAGATTTTTTCCCCTAAACTGCATAGAGAAGTGAAACATAGTTGTTTTATTTTGAGTTTGTAGGTCCTTACCCTATAGTTAATTATATCTTAAAAGGAAGGGAATTCCTCCTATGAATACTCTGGATTAAAGAAATTAATTTTTATTTATGGATTTTAAAGCTTGACTTAAAGGAAGGTTAATTTAGAAATTCAATAGGGAATGCTTAGAAAGGGAAGAGTGCTTCTAAGTATATAATGCTTCTAACATAAGTCAAATGCACGACCTAATGTAATTTCTAGGAATTATTGGTAAAGTTAATCACCACCTTCAGGGACCTCCACGGGATTGACAAGGGACCACCAGCTGGTAAAGTCAACTCCTGCTATTCCTAGACCCCATAGATCCTAACCTAATTCTAAGCTCAAATTACATTTTAAAAATTCCAAAATAAAATTTTAATTCTTGTAAAATAGATGCCAAGAAATACACACAACACACTAATACTTTACATTTCAAACATATGGGCTAGCACTAGTGTTTTCCAAGACCACCTATCCTATTAGGCTATGGCATGGGACTTAAGTAGCACCTATAAATAAATAACATTTATTTTTATTTTTATTACAACAGTCCCTTTAAGCATAGCTCCCTGTAGAAAATAACATTAGCTTAAAAAGAATGCCTTATCATCCACACTAGCGAACAAATAATCTTTATCATCGAGTCTAAAATATTACACCATAAAATAAGAAAAGTATCATTTCACATCACAAAACATCACAAATCATTGGCTTAACCTAAATCTAGGGTCGATGACTTAGTAATCTAGTGTGTGAGAGAGGGGCTTGTGTGGTATGATTGCATTAGGCCTTGTTCAAATTTAAATTTGGTTTAAGTTCAAAGTTTTTTTAATTTACCATTGGATGGTTTAATTTTAAAGATTCAATTAATTTATGATTTTATTTTACTTTTAGGTTTATTTCATGTTAAGGTTGAATTTAAGTTTTAAAGAGTGAAAAATAAAACAAAAATTCCACTTTAGGTAGAACCCATTCCATTCATCATCTTAATCCTAGTAGAATGAGATTTTTATTCTAAGAGTCAATCTAAGATACAAAATTTCTTAATTAAACTCTTTTGAATTCATTTCAATGGTTATTTATTTTAATTAATGTTTAATCCTATTTTTAGGGTTAAAATTTATATTATCCAATTAACATTGAAGTTTTTATTTTATTTTACTTTATTTTGTTTAAGTTAACTTGATTAATATTTCTTAATTTAATTTGTAACCTTTAATTAAAATTTTAAATGGTTCCATATATTTTAACTAAATGTCTAATCATTTAACATGATAAGTTTAGTTTAATTTTCATTTTAATTTGATTTAGTTTCAAAAGATTTTATTTATTTATGTTTTGTACTAGTTTATTTTGATACTATTTAGAATGGATATAATTTCATAATTTAGGTATATGTTTGACCTTATATTTCTTTGATTTGATCATGAAATAATTATTTAGTTTCACATGTTCTGATTTCATCCATTTGATTTTGATTGAATTGATCTTATTCATTTATTTTATTAAGATCAATGTTTATTAACTTGAATGATCAAATTTTATTAATTTGAGTTAATTAAATTTTTTTTTTGTTTAGGCTTACTTAAAAAGCACTCATCACATTACTCAAGCAGTTCATTACAATTAAATTTTATGACTTAGATTGTTCATTAATTTATGCATTTAATCCATTTTTGGATGATTTTAATGGGATAATATATGTGAAACGTTCATTGTTTAAACCTCTTAAGATAAAGTATTGTCGATTAATCATAACCTAATCTAGGCCATTCTTATTCTTAAGGAATTTAAGTTAAAAAAATTTATATTTAATCATTTATATTTATCAATCATTAAAGTTTTTCATTTGATGTTAAGTAAGCTTAAGGTGGCTTTAATGATAATGAATCTCTTATTTAGAAATAAAATTTAGGGATTAATTGGTTTCAATTTTCAGCTAAATGTCTATTTTATTCCTAATTTGATAATTTAGTATTTTAAGATTTGATTAATTTCTTGCTTTTAATTAATTCCATAAACCTAAGTGAAGAATAAATTAGATTTCTCAACATCAGAGGACTAGAAAGTTTTCCTAGAGTCCACTAATACTATTTAAGATGCTTTAAATTGATTCAATGAATTTTCTTAATTTTTGTAATTTTTTTGATTTATTATTTAATTTAAATTGACCTATTATTTGGAAATTCTATAACTTCTGATCTAGAAGTCATACAGCTTTGAAATTTTAATGGAAAATGGGGTTCTTAGCCAATTTTATTTTTCTAAAATTTTTTTTGAATTAGACATATTTTTTATGATCAATTAAAGTTTTATTATTTTTAATGAAATCTAAATTAAGTTTAAATTAGTAGAAATTAATTAGGGGTTTTAATTTTCCTTAATTCCTCTCTGGAAGATGAATCCATAGAGATTCTATTTAAATTTTTTTAAATTTTATTTTATTTATTATGTATTTTTAAAATTTGTGCTAATTAAATTAATTTAATTAATTCATTCAAATTCCTAATTAGGTCATTTTATGGTTTATTAAATTCAGAGAGTTCTAATGATGGTTAGGTTCATTAGTGTATTATGATGATTTGAATTGATTTTATATTTTTTCCTTAAGTTTTTTGAGTTAATACTAATTAATTTCATTAAATTAAGGCTTATGACTTGAAAATTTTATATCTTCTATTTTAATTCCCAATAAATCCCCAATTTTTTATCTTACGTGTATTTCAACATTAATTTCAATTCTCTGAAGTTTCAAAATAATTGGATTAATAGTTTGAGTTTAATTTAGGTTTGATTATTTTAATTAAATTTAAATTAACCCAAAAATACCTAATAAAATTTATGGATTTTAGGTTTAATAGATTGCTCTATTTAAGATGATTCCATAGAGCCTTTATTTGTACTTTTTAGTCGAGTATTTTATTTTTCTATGAATTTCTGAAGTTCGTAGTATTTTTTAGCATTTATTTAATCCAAAAAATCTCAATTTTCTCTTTAAAATAGTCATCTCCATGTGGCACTGACGCCGCACATGATTAAGCCATGTAGGATCCACATGGATCCTGTATTAACATGGTGGCTGGGATGCGGCTTGATCTGAGCAGTCTAATTCTATCAAAAATCTCCAAATCATGTTGATTTTTTAAAAGAAATTAATTATTTGATTCGATTAAATCATAACCATTCATTCCAAGTAGAAGGAATGAATGGTCATAATTCTATCTTCTTCTTCAATAGTGGCATCCAAGTGTTGTCTGCTTTTCATGGCTATTCTCCAGTGATCTTCATAATGAAATCATGAGATTTTTATTGCAAAATGATCAAGGCATGTTTTCAAAGGGATCTATACTGTTTGATTGATCCAAGGAAATTTCATTTCATAACTGATGAATGTCAAATTAAAAAAATGTTAGTTTGAACCATGCTTTATCAGCATGGGGTCTTAGTGGTGGTTTGAGTTTCAAAAATGCTTAAGGGAGTGAGATGAGGCTTTTGAAATAAGAATTGAGTTTTGCTTGCCACTAGATCAAACTGGAGACAGACATCCACCATGGCTCGCCAGGGTTTTGTGTTGGGAATGATCACGGGAGCTTAAGAAGAGAAGGAAGGTGTGGTTGTATTCAATTTCACTTGGGGAAGGTGTTGAAATCAAAGGAAGGTGATAATTTGAACCAACCCCCTCCCCCCTCCTTTATGTTTTTAAGCTTAGCTAAGAGATCCCTTTTAAGATTTCAATGGAGATCACCAACCAAAGAGATTTGCACTCTAATGATGTGGATAAAGGTGGTGAGAAGGTTAAAGCATCTATGTGAATCCTTAGAGTAGCTAAGATTGCACACACATGGAAGGAATTTTGGAGAGATTGGATCAATTTGGCCTTTTCCCCTCCATGACATAATCCTTTGCCTTTAGACTAACTTTAGACCTCCTTAGACTATTTAATTTTTATTGTTAGTCACTTTGAATTCATCCTAGGGTAAATCTAAGTGAATTCAAATGGAATTAGTTTGAGTTTGAACTCAAATGCCTAATCTCGACCAATTAATATTTAACTTGATTTACATTAGGTTAGGTGTGTTTAGTTTGCATTAAATACTTATTATTTACTCTTTGGATTAATGATTGGCTACTTAAATCAAGCCTGAAGTGATTTATGAGTCAAAAAACTCATTTAAATTGGGTTTAGGTTCAATTGCCTTAAGTTGATTCACTTGGATATCTTTTCTTTTAGCTTATTTTAATTTATTCCATTTCATTGATTAATTTTAGATTTAGGTTTTAATTGTGCTTGTTTAATTATTTATGATGTTTCTAATTGATGAATTTTATTAGATTTTGGCTTGATTTTATTTTTTATTTCAACTTTACCAATTTTGACTTAAATTTGTTAAGGTGAGTTTAATTGAGTCAAATGATTAACATGACTCAATTAAGGTATTGATAGACTCTAATTATGTTTAATCATGATCATTTGATGATCATAAATTCTTAGAATTATTTAATTTGATCAATTTTTGATGAATTGACCTTTTTCTTGAAGGGGGCCCTCTTGGGTCCATCTTAGGGCAAATGACATGATTGTCCATCTTAAACCTCATTTAGATTTATTTTTAGGTCTATTTATATTCATGCATTGATTTTATGCTATTTTTTATATGATTTCAATTTATTTTAATTTTATTTGAATTTATTCAAGTTTAGGTAATTTTGAGTTTAAGTATAATAATTGGGTTGACCACTCCAATTACCTTGGTCTATGTTTAGTTAAATTTTAGATTTTAATTGAAATGTGTTTAATTTATTTGTTTAAATTTGAGTTTGTTTTGCATTCATCTAATCTTATTAGGTTAGGTAAAATCCTAGTAGGATTCACTAGGTCACCAAGTATAATGTCCTAAGTGCCTAATAAGGAAACTATTAATCTAGGATTAGCTATCCTAATTACTATAGTTAGAGCATATGGCATATGCTAATCTTATCCAAACATGAGGTCAGCAAGATTTTAAATAATCACATAAAATTCACAATCATATGTGAAATATTTTTTCTTAGCGTCATTTAATTTATCATTGAAGAAAGCAATGGGATGGTTTATTTACTTAGTATTTCACCTATTCCAATATCTGATGCATCACAAGTCACTTCAAAGACTATATTATAGTCAAGAAGTATTAAGATAAGTGAAAAAGTCATAAGAGTTTTAATTCTTTGCATGGCTCTTTTAGCTTCTTTGGTCCACATAAATTTATCTCTCTATAGAATGTTTATGGTAAGGGCTACACTAGTAGCAAAGTTTCTTATAAATCCCATATTGAATGTTACTAATCCATTGAAACTCTACATCCATTAAAGACTTCAGAGTTGGCCATTTTAATATAGATTTAATTTTCGATGGGACAACCTTTAATCCATAAGCTGATACAATGAACCCTAAGAAAATGACTTCATGTTGATAAAAGAAATATTTCTTATGGTTTATATATAATTTTGCAGTCCTTAATTTCTTTAAGACCATTTTTAAATGATGTAGATGTGACTTCTCGTCTAAGTTATAGATAAGGATATCATCAAAAAAGACTACAATGAATTGACAAATAAAAAATTTCAATATAGTGTTCATTAATCTCAAGAATGTGGGGTGCATTTGAAAGACCAAATAGCATGACTAACCTTTCATAATGACCATCAAGAGTTTGAACGTTGTCTTCCATTCATCGCCCAGTTTAATCTTTATTTGGCGGTATCCCCTTCTTAAATAAATTTTAGAGAATAATGATGAACCTGAAATAAGATCTAACATATCATCCAGCATAAGTATAAGAAACTTATATTTTCTTTAGTGATCTTATTATTGTCCTACTATTAATACACGTCCTCCATGTTTTATCTTTCTTAGAAGTTAAAAGAGCAGGTATAACACAAGGACTAAGACTTTCTTATATAAAATCCTTCTTCAGGAATTCATCTACTTGCATTTTAGCTCTACATGCTCAGTTGGATTCATCTTATAATGAGGTAAGTTAAGTTTTTGTAAACTATGAATCAGATTTATATGATGTATATCCTTTAATCATGGTAGTTCATTAAGTAAGTCATTGGGGATTAAATTAATAAATTTGGATAATATATCTAAAACTATAGTAGGTATGTGGTGATCCTTAGTATCAGTAGAGATTTTCTAAAGGTGCAAGATGAAAAGAGAAGTTGGGTCATTGAACTCTCTAACTAATCATCTAAACTATAAAACTATAATTTTAATTAGGGGACGTATATGAAAAGCATCCTCCCTATCGCTTGATGGTGATATTGCTATCAACCGAGTTTCGTATGCCTCTCTTGATTAGGTTTAGGTTATAGTTCAAAATTGGGTTCTTGAGAAGGTAGAAGAGGAATTTTATGAGGGGGTGTAATTAGTCTCTATTTAGTAAGCATTATATGGAATAACTTGACTATTTTTCTCATTATATTTGAATATGTAAGTATTTTCATGCCCATGATAGATTACATTCAAATCATAAAGCCAATGTCTTCCTAATAGGATATGATTTATTTTCATAGGAAGAACATCACACCAAATTTGATCATTATAGCTACCTATTTTAATTGGAACAAGACATCGATTAGTGATAGGTAGTGATGTGTGATTTCCCAATTGACTTGGAATGGTTTCAAGTGAGGTTCTATTGTTAAATTGGCTCTAGTGATCGTATGGGTTGATATAACATTCATATCACTATGTCCATCTATTACTAGCTTACACATTTTTTCTTTGCATAGAATATACATAGAAAAACTATTTCTCCTTCTACAGTCTTCTTCTCTAAAAGTAATCATACACCACATAATTGATATTGGATTTTTAATATTTAGATCTACTTCTTCATCAGATAGGGTCGCATCATCAAATATCCCCTCAATTCCCTCTTCTTTTTTAAATATTCTAGTTCTTCTTAAAATAAGATTTTTACTTTGCATTGATTTTACAAATGACCCTTCTTAAGACATTTGAAGCAAACTATCTATTTTGATTTTTTTTATTAGTTTCATTGGGACTAACTTTAGAGGGGTTGTTTGATGTAGAATGTTTAGGTTAAATGATAGATTTTTGAAATTGAGATGCAGGTGGATATTTAGAAGATACTTGAGCCTTCATTTTAGATGTGGATGTAGCTTTCTTATACTTTTTAGGAGTAATGCTTAGTGAAAGGCATCCTCTAAGGTCTAGGGATCACGATGCTCTACTTCATTCCTAATATCCCTCTAAATCTAATGACAAATTTGTTAGTTACTTGCCACTCTTGATCATTGCATTGAGCTTTAGCTACTAAGTCCTCAAATATATCATATATTCTACTACTTATATAGTCCCTTGTTTAAAACTAGTTAGTTATTCATAGAGCATTTTATCATGATTTCTAGGACAATTTTTCACCTTTAAGATTTCTTTCATTTATACCCATGTTATGAGATTTTTATTGTATCTCTCTTCTTTAGCTAAAATGTTATTCAAATAAATTTTTGCGTGACTTGCTAGCTTCATTTTAGCAAATGTTGTCCATTAATAATCATCCATATGATACCAATCAAAGAAGTTTCCATTTGGGTTAACCATTCTAAAAATTTATTGGGGTCATAAACACCGTCATATGTTGGGGCTTCTATTTTAACTTGTTATGTAGGTTCTTGTGATATTTCTTGGATCCAAAGATGATCTTGTCTAAGGGTGTTCCTTAAGTTTAACGTTATCATGAAGTACTCATCTCTAAGAAGTTCAGTATTTTTCTATTTTACGGGTTCTAACTCATCTGAACATAGTATAGTTTGTGGTGTTTGAAGCCTAATACTAAAGGTTTGAATTTGTGAAGTGAGATTCATGAGTAGGTATTTTGACCCAAGTGAATTTCTCTTCGGTTCTCCTGAAAATCTCATCTATGTTTCTAGTTAAGTCTATAATTAGTCCAAAATAATAGATTTAGATGGCATAATGCAAATAGAAGTATGCAATATGACACTCCAAATGATTATTTTAAATATTCTATAAGTGAACTAAACTTAACACAAATGAGATGCACAAATTATAAAATTGGCTAGCATTTAATAAACATAAAGTTGCTTGAGGATACTACAAAATAATAAGCACACTCATAAAAGAATTAAACAGAAAATCTTTAAGGATAAGATTTTAATGTTTATGTAAAGTTAGGTTATTTATAGAAATCTCCCTACTCAAGTTGTCACTCAAGTATTATGGCTTGTGGTGAAGTTAAGTAGAGAAAATGCCAACCTTTATAAGTAAAGACAACTAGTTAGTAGTAACACAAACATTCATAAAATTGCCTACCATATACATTTAGCATGCATTTCCAAGCAAAATCAGTAATTCTATAAAGGGAATTACATAAAATCCAAAGTATAAAATTCACATTACTTGGATTTTTATATGGATTATCTACGAGTACTTTTTCCATGCCTTTAAACCTTGAGCTTTGATACTAAAAATTGGTGAAGATGGGTTACAGAAAAAGGGATGTTGTGGTGGATGTGGAGAAAGATATGCTCTAATATTCTTCTACTCATTAAAGTTGAAGAGAGATAAAAATCTTCCACTCACCGATGTGGAAGAAGTCTAAAGTTCTACTCACCTAAGTAGAATGGTAGCGAGAAATAACTGAATCTCTTGGACGGCTAGCCACCAAGCTCAAACCGAAGAGCTTTCACTCCAAGTTTCACACAAAAGCCAAAAAGTTCATCCATTAGGTATTAAAAGGCATTTAAATAAGTATAATACTTCAAGGAATTCATTTCTTAGGGAGAAAATAACTTAAAACTAAAAAAAATTAGAACAATCATTTTACATCATTGAGGCACCACAAACCAACACTGCAACACCATAGTTCAGTGCTGAGGCACCATATCCTAGTGCCAAGGCACTAGCTTCTCAGTCCTAAAGCATTAAAACCTATAGAGTATAGCGTTGTCGCACCAAAAAGGCAGCGCCGAGGCCCTATACCAACTCCTATGAAATTGAACACATTACCTCACATGTTTTTAAACACAACATTAATGTAACACTCACACATGATTAAATACACCCATCACTACATAATATAATACATGAAACATAAATGTACACATACAGTCTACTAAAAAGTCCTCCTTAGTTTAAGCTTTGGTTTTAAAACTAGAAACAAGTCCTTTTCTTTTTTAATGTGCTATATCAGATTGATCCAATTAAGTGAATCTTCACCATCAATTTGAATACACTCATCATCCTCTATGCTTGCTTAAGCAAGTTGG
This sequence comes from Cymbidium sinense, assembly GCA_021442155.1. Taxonomy (NCBI): domain Eukaryota; kingdom Viridiplantae; phylum Streptophyta; class Magnoliopsida; order Asparagales; family Orchidaceae; genus Cymbidium; species Cymbidium sinense. Next base: position 130,774,042 of record CM038218.1, read on the forward strand.
AGGGTAAACTACTCTTTGAGTCCATTTATTTTAGATCGTAGGTTGGTGAGCTGATTTTTAATCTCTTGGGACTAGTTCAATTTTGAAGTTTTCTAATATGTCAGTCTTTGCTTTTTTTTCTTTAAATAAATATCTTTATAGAGACACTTCTATTATCCACATTAATCTAATTCACCAAAAATAATGAGTTCAAATGAGTTATGATATGTTGTGTACCGAATCTTTGAGTAAACCTTAATGCAGTGAGTACAACTTCATGCTTTGATTGATTATTTATCAATTTGAAGTTAAGCCTCATTGTTTGAGTTATGGGGATTCCATTGGACTTTTTAATAGAATACTCTCTGGTTAAACTCACTTTTATTGAGGTTGGCAACCCTTCTTTTAGACCTAGGATTTGATCTTGGCACTAAGGTTCTGTTAACCTCAAATGAGGTTTAGTAATCACCCTAATCTTAGTAATTAGGATCTCTAATATTAGATTAATAGCTTCCTAATTAGGTACTTAGGGTATTACAAATAGTAACTAAGTGTACAACTTAAACTAACAAGAAATGGAAATAATAAATCCAAATGAAATTATGTATAGAATAAAACTAAATTAAAAAGTCAACACATTAAGGTGAAAATCTAGGTTAGCCAAGTGAACCCCACAAGACTTGACTTGACCCAATTGGACAATTTGAGTCTAAGAAAATTTAAATTCAATATAATTTAATAAAAACTTAAATCAAGTAAACATAAATTGGAATATAAATTCAATTGAGCATAGATTGAGTCAATTAGCATGGTTGACATAATTGATACTATTTAAGCTAAAAATTATCTTTGTCCATAAAAATAAATAAAATAAAAATAAATCTAAATTAAATCAAACTATAAGTAGAAAATCAATGTATAATATAAATGAACATAAAACTAATTTCTATTGAGATACAAAATGGCTAGCTAGATCATTTGACTTATGTGGACCCCACTAAACCTGAATTAAATTTAATCAAAATAAAATTAAATTAAACTTACCTAAAGCATAGAACCATTGAATTAACTCATTCAAAATTAATCTAAGCTTAATTTGGGCATAATTTGACCATTAGACCCTATGAAACCCAAAATGACCAATTGGACTATTCGACCCAATTTAACTTATTTAATTCAAATTGAGTTGACTTAGGCTTAAGTTAAATCAAATTAATTTGCCATAAGTAGTTTAATTAAATAATTTAAACTTAATCCAAAATCAATTGGGCAAGCAAAACTCACTTGACTCAACCTAAATCAATTTGGGTCGAATCAACTCAAGTCTTAACCTAAAATGAGTTCACTCACCTACCAAAACACCAAATCAATTCAAAATTTTAGCTTTAGTAAAGAAAAGGGCATGCCAAACACAAGAAATAAAGAAAGAAGGAGGTGAGCATGAGGAGAAAAAAATATACATTTCTTTCTTTATAAGGGAGGTCATGGAGAAATTAAAAGGTGACTTTTCTACACACCTCTTTTCTTTTCATCTTAAAATACTAAAAGAAAACACACACACACACACACACCTTCTTCTAACTAGAAAAAAATTCTCTCTACCACTACTACGCTTTCTAAGTCCAAGAGCCACCAATTCCTAGTAATGGGCATTTGTGCACAACAGCCGGAGCATTCCATGAGGAGGCAAAGGAGGAGATTTGAGGAGTTCTTCTGGCATCCACCAAACATCATGTCGGTGAGGTAACTTTTCTGAACTTTAGATCAACCATAAGTGTTTATATTTTGTTAAAACTTTGCATGAAATTAGTAATTTTTCATAGATTCCAGTGTACTTTTTTTTTTAATTACAAATGCGATATAAAATAATTTCTAACTTAGATCACTGGAAGATTGTGAGATCCATTAATATTTGTGGTGGATCTTATCCATCCAACCTTTTTTGGTCTTTCTCTCTTAAGGAAGACAACTTCTAGGCCATTAAGCTTACTTGGATAGAATGGACTGCCATGATTAGATCTTACTTTTTATTTGTTCCATTAAATGTGATTTAAAACTTTGAAAAAGTATTAAAAAATACTTAATCAAAAAAATGCAAATAAGGGCTCTATGGATTTGTTTTTTTAAGAGGAATCCAATGAACCTAAAATCTCCAAATTTTATTGTATATTTTAGGAGTAATTTCAATTTTAATGAAATTTATATTATTTTAATTACTCTTAAAATATTAAACCAAGTAAGTTGAAAATTTCAAAAAATTAACTTAATATTACTTTCTACCTATCATAAAAAGTTGCAAGTTAAATAACTTTCTAATTTAAGAGTTACTAATCTTTGAAGTCAATTTGTGAATTTTGAATAAATAATTAATTTAAATTATAGAAATTATGAAAATTCATCAAAATTCAAATCACTTTAATGAACATTAAAGATCTCAAAAAAAGTAATTATATCCTCTGATCAGACTAAATGATAAAACATTATTAAATTAGGGTTCAATTAAGTTTTAATTAGTTACTTTAATTATGGAAAACTTTAAAAATTTATAATTAATTGTAAAAAATCTAAATATTTTTAAATAGATTCTTTATGGAAAGCTTAAACAAAGGAAAATCTGAGATAAATAAAAGCCCCAAATTTTATCAAGTTTATAGTGATTAATTAGGGATTGAAGTTTAATTAATTAGTATAATTAAGCTTTAATCACTTGCCAAGTTAATTTGAAATTTGGTGTGATTGCCTTATGAGATAACCTATGCCTCTCATAATTATTTCATGTTAATTTGCTACGTAATTTGGGAGATCCAAATTTTCAAACCAAAATTAGTTATTTTATTAATTTAATAAATAATTAAAATTTAAGAAATTATGAAATTATTTATGAAAATCTAATTATGTATTAAAATAATAAGGGTGATCATAGAAATTAGTTAAGACATCTAGTCTTCATTATTTCTTGAAATCACTCTAAAGGGCTTTTATTTAATAAATTAAATCATTAATTACCCTACAATTTAGAAAATTTATACTAATTAGTGTAGACATCCAAAATTTTTTACCAAGCCCTCTTTGTGCTTAGTTAACAATGCTTTTTTCATTGAAATCAAAATTCTCCAATTAGTTTAGGGTATTTTGAGTGTAATCGATGATTTTGGATTTTCCCGCTTCTTTAAATAATTTCTAATTACCATTCCAATTGTATTAGGATTTTTAGGACATGTTTATTTCATGTTTATGCATTTTTGTAAATTTCTCATAATTTTTGGGCTTATACGTAGGGCTTAATTGAATTTAAGGATTCTTTTAGGATTAATTGATAAAATAATTATTTAATCTAAATTAATTCATAAAATTCATCTAAACCACTTTTTAATCACTTAATGAATAGAGATGGGGCAAGGGATAGCTTTAATAGTTTTCTCTTCTCATTAGGATTATATGATTTAAATTACAAAACTCAACCTTTAATGAATTCTATTAGGCTTAATGGTGCTTATCTTCATATAAATAACCTTAGGAATTAATAACTCCAAATTGGTTATGTGGTGATATTTAATTAATTTACTTCATTCATTCATAAATTTATCTTTCAAATATTTCACAGACTCATATTTTAAAAATAAATAAAAAGATTTCATTTAATTGCATGTTTTGAATTAAATAGTGTGACTATTATTACTAATAAAACTTAAATTATTTTCTTAATTAATAAAAAATATTTATTAATCTAAATGTAGATCAATATGAATAATTGAATTTAAAATTTAAAATCCTATATGTATGAACTACAATTTGAAAGATATATAGTCTAGAAACCCGAGGTCACAAGGCTACTAGTCCAAAGGATGTCTTGATACTTTGTATCTTTGGGATAACAATGTCACATACCTTAAGATTTAAAGTGAATTATATAGTAAGGTTAAATAGTGTATTACATATTAAGGTCAATATTATATATATATATACACACACACACACACACACACACACACACACACACACACACACACAAGCATCTTAAAATTTTTTATAATTTCATCCTTATGCCCATATATGTATGCATATGTATATGAATTAATAAGTTTATAGAATGGACATCCCAGAAGTGCGAGACTTCAAGGTAGTCCCAAAGAGGTCTCTGATTAGCTCACTTCCCTTGTTCAACAATGTCACATACTTATATAAATTCAATATAGTAATGTGTATGCATATGTATAAGGTATAATTAAATCATTTTCTTCAATACAATTTATGCATCATATCTCATATATTAATTATTAATGAAAATACATTAATTTATTCATGCATTAAGCATGGATAAATCTAACGATATATGTATTCATTAAATTTAATTATTCAATTAAGTATGTTATCTAATTAAATGAATATTATGCGAGATGAAGCAAAGTCAAGAAAATGTCATTAAATTAGCCATGATTTGGTTTTATCAATCTTAAGATGTCTTTTATGTCTAGATAAAAATTCTAAAGTCGAATCCAAAGATATAGCTGAATAAAAAAGAATTCATAGCATGCCATTAAGATGAAAAGAAAATCATAAAATTCATCTCTTAGATTTAACATAAGGTTAGGGATTAAAGTGGATCTCATTCCTCATTCTCTTTAGAATTCTAAATCAAAACTAAAATCCAAATAAGATTAAAAGTCTATGTTTAAAACACATCTCAAATCATTAATCATATAAAGTGTAATCATTCACTCATCATTAGCTAAATTCAAACATCAAAGCCTAACTTTGTCATGCCACACTAAGCCATAGCATACACATTAGAATGCTACATTGATCATACTTTTAGGTTAGGATAGTGTTTTTTCATGGTGCATTGATATTTTATTCTATAATGTAATATTTTAAGCTGGATGTTAGTTTTGTTTGTACATAGTCTGAATGTTACGGTGTCATTAGATTAATGATATTTATTGCAAATGCTTAAGGGACCACTATAATAAAAATTATAAATGCTTCTTGCTTATAGGTGCTGCTTAATTCCCTAAGCATAATCCACTAGGATAGGTGGGCTTGGCGACCCAAGGTAGGGTGTCAAGCCTTAATGTATGAAATATAACAGCTTGGTGTGAATGTATGTTAAGTTAACCTTTATTTTGTAGGTGTAGTTATATTTTCATTTCATAATTTGCAATTGGATTAGGATTAGAGATATGAGGTTTAAGATGAGGAGTGGCTAGAAGGCTTAAACTTGGGAGGCCTGATCCATGAAGTGAAGTTGAAGATCAAAATCAAAGACCCCGATAGCTTTATTTTCATTATTATAATTAATTATAATCTGGGTTGTATAAGATGTGCATTCCGCTACCCAAAATTTTTATTTTTTGGGGTGTACGTCAAAACTCGGCCACATTGGCCTTTTATTCTTTTAATCAATAATATTTATTTGGCTTATTTATATTGATTGTGCAATAAAAATTATATGCTTTTCATAGGTTTTATAAACCTTGATTGTTTATTGTATGGCCTAGAAGTGTTAGGCTCTTTAGTAACTTTAAAATTTTCTACTTCAATTAGTCAACTTTAACTAGAATTTATTAACTCATAATCTCACCTTTAAACCTAGAAATTTAATTAGAGAAATAAAAATATTTAGTAACCCTTTAAATGTATATTATTTGTTATAACACCATGCATACATCATGCATTCTTCATTGGAAATGGGGGTCTCTATTCTTACACAATATGGGATAGGGACTTGACTTGTGAGAGTAGTTCACTTATAGTGGAGAACACCCCTTCTCTCAGATTTAACCCATGGCTTTATTTCCTCATGCATGAAGACATAAAACCTTCCTAAGCTTGAGTCCAAAATGATGAGTCAAATTGGAATACAAATTTATTAAATTTTCTTCCATTAGTCTAAGGCATGATTTTAATTCCAATCATAATCTAGTCTCTTAGAGAGTGAGTTTAGGAATCTAGATTAATTCTTAAAAAATAACAACCTAGCCATCTTGAATATACATAAGATCAGCCACAAGGTTTTAAATCATAAGTAGTGTTAGTTGGCATCCACTCTAAGTGACTGTATGTCTAGAAGAGTCAGGATCGGTTCACTCTCTCTAGTGGAAGTAAAATAATATATCCCACTTCCCTGAGTAGAATTAGGTTGAGCTTTAACTTATGTTAGAGCACTTCAGATATAAGTTCAGAGGCTACTTGTTTCTCATTTTCTATAAGTGTAATCCCTCACCTCTTAGGTATTTCTGTAATCTTGTGTTGTTGAAATCTAAGTCCTATTCTTTTAATAAAATGCTAACTTAAATAAATACAATTTTCTTCTTCAAAAATATAAAGCCTCACTACAGGATAGACTGAAGTGCTAGGCTTCCTAGTGTCTTGAGTACTTCATGCTTATCCTCTTTTGAAATTCATTAAGAACTCTCTCCATTTGAGCTTTCTCACTTGAGTTTCAACATTTACTAACCCTTTGATAACAAACTTTAAAATCCATAGAGATGTTATCTAATCACTTTAATCAAGAGTATTCTTAGGAAATTGATGTCCCCTAATTTGTAATTAACTATGAAGGCTTGCCCTATAGAGAACTTAAGAATCTAGCTTAAAATAAACTCTATTTTACTTCATTCATTTGAAGTAATGGAAAAATCTCTTGTACACGTAAACCCATTGGCCTTAGAAGTCCTTATTATATGATTTAGTCCATTGTAGAATGACAACCATACCTCTCAAGGTAGTATATCCTTCCTTGATGTCGTACTCTATCATTTAATAAGTATCCCCTAAGATCTACATGGTGTACCTTATTCAAATTGTAGACACCATAGATTTTTTTTGCAACTTAGTTGGAGATAGTTTCTATCTCCTTATTTAGTGATTGGCTAGTAGCTCGATATATTGGTAGTAAGTTTATGCCACTCATGAGCTTAGACTATCATTCATTTTAATATATGTCTTGTTCATTTCTTTTTTGGGCAAGTATTGCCAACATCATTTTTTTTAGTTCTAAAACCTCTGGTTTATCACTAGCTAATGAGTAGGTTCAAGAACCACCCAATGGATTGCTTAATGGGTCAAGCATGGTGTGTTAGGAAAACTTAAATAGCATTGCCTCAAGCATGGTGAGTTAGGCAAACCACCCAATAGATTCTTTAGTGGCATGGTAGACTTAAATGTTGATGAGGATGACCTTCTAGAATACACATCTGAGATACATATTATTGATACTCGAGGGTCCCTACATAGAGAATAACAATACCTCCATAATATATTGAAAATTATAACCGAGGAAGGCTAGATGTTAGACTTGACTAAACGATTGTTACATCAATTGAGATAAAAAGATGACCAACTCAATCATGTGTAGTGAAGGGTAGAAGAGTTGATGTCAATGGTCCTATCTCTTTAAGGACAAACTATAATCCCCTAAGGCACACCCATAGAGGCAGATAAGACAAAATTAATACACATAATGGATAGGAATAAAAGTAGTACTCCTTTAGATGAGGACATAGACAGTCTGTATAGGAAGGGCATATAGAGTATAATTCTCTAGGAGCAAGATATCAAGAAATTATTGGAGCAACAAGTAAAAAAGGCATTGGCCCAAAGGGCCTCATCAATTCTAAAAGGGCCCTACCTAATGGAATTTGATGTAGTGCAATGTCCTAATAGATTTGTGCCAACATCCTTGAAGATTTTTGATGGTAGTGGGATCCCACGATAGCCATTGCCCATTTCATATATAGTTATTGCAATGCTAGAGGCAATGATGCTCTTCTATTTACATAGTTTGTTAGTAGACTAGCAAGTATATAGCATTTTATTGATATGCTAAACTGCCAAATGGTTCAGTGAAGAATTTCACCGAGTTAGAGAAGATATTCATCAAGAGGTTTATAGGAGTTCACTAGAAGGTGACTGTAAGGGACTTAGTAGTTGAAAAGCATAAACCTAATGGTTATATTCTCAGATGGAGAAACCTTAGTATGAAGTGTAAACCTCAATTTCAAGAGCAGCATGCCATTTAGATTCTACTTAAGAATATCCCTAGCTTAGTGGCATTCATGCTCAAAGTCTTCACCATCAAAACCTTTGAGAATTTGATTAGTAATGCAGCAATCCTTTAGAGGGAGGACAAGCTGTTATTATTTTTAGACCAATCTTGTATGTTGAATCCATAAAAGATGTTAGAGAAACTACTTTGGATGTTCTATATGGTCAACAAAGAAAAACAATCCATGCGGGTCAAACTCGAAATACCTAGGTCATAATCACCTCCACTTCCACCTCCACACTCATAGCAACCTCAATGATACCAGTACCCCTACCAGTAGTTGGGTAGCTACATTTCACATACTCTTATTGAAAAATTAAATAAGCCTTATTCATTCAAGATGGAGGTAATCAAAAAATATTTCAAGAATCTCATCAAAAAACTTAATTTCTAGCTACTTGAATCCAAGAAGCTAAAGGAAATGGTCAAAAGTGTTGATCCTAATTTTTATCCCTACCACTACATGCTTGGATATGTCTTAGAGGATTGTATTATCTTTAAGGATTGGCTTGAGCAAAGTTACAAGTTTGGAGCTATAGTGATACCCAAAGAATACTTAGTAGGACATGTAACTGGTTCTATTAAAGTAATCTCTAGGGAATCATTCAATCCTCTCAAAATTGAAGAAGATTGGGATATTTCTTTATCTTGAACCTTTCATAAAATTATTTCTAAAGAGACAAAATTTTCTCTTTAGGTACTTGAACCAGCTTAGACCTTCACACCACTTGTAGGTTTGTGAGTTGTGAAGGCTAACTCAGAGATGAAGGATGCTAAGCATAAGCAGCCAGTGCAAATTTGGGATACACCAATAGGATCACCGCCTATCACTCCTACGACCTCTACTTTTATGAGCATAGTATTTGAGGATGTGAGTGTTAAGCCACTCATGTCACTTACTTTGTATTATTTTCATTTTGCATCGCCAGAGGCGAACAAATAAATAAAGAAGAATTTTGGATACATCTTTTCTCTTCATGGTGAAAATAACTCTTATGATCTTGATCCTAATAATAACTTTCTAAATCTAAATAATCAAAATGATTTCAATAAAATATTTTTAAATGATGACTTCGACTCTAATAGTGACATCCCCATCTTAAATCTTCAAGGAGTCCTTATTAAGAGAAAATTGTAGTCATCTCACTCTAAAGATTCATTAGGAGAATCTTCGGGTGCCCTCGATGAGCAGGAGGATGCTACTATGATTCCCCCAATAGTAGTGGCATAGTTCTACCTCCTAGGATGGAACCTCAAAATAAAGGAAAATAAACAATTAGTTTTAGTGAATAAATATACTTTCCACAAGATGTTCTAGCACATGATATGCTTGTGTATAATCAACCCAAGGTTGACTATAACATCCTAGCCCACTTTTTGAAAGTTGCCAACTAGGCTAAGCATATATGATGCCCTACTTAAGGAAATGACGGACTCTTTGATAATGAGGTACATATTTCAACACTTTACTAGGAAGACTCTGGATACATGAGAATAATGTGGTACCATCCTCACTCCATTAGTGCATCAAGTTCATGCACATTGGCTTAGAGTACTACATTAAAGATGATTTATAGCCGTTCTCAGTGCACAAGGTTGGGATATATAAAGATGCAACCTACTACCTCCCCAAAAAGTAAAATGTATACTATCATTATGTGAAAAATAATAAGAAAAGAAAAGAAAAAGAAAAATAAACACAAAAAGATAATGAATATCAAAAAGAAAAAAAAAAGTTTGGGGAAAGAAGTAGAGTTTGACGTCACACTCCATTTGCATATTACCCACCTCCCCCCCCCCCTCCCTCTACAGTAGATGAGATGTCCCAACATCTCATAGGATGAGGATGAGAAAGACTAGTATACATACCCCCAGCTCAAGATCCTCCACAACAAACTCAAGGTTTCCCCACAATCTAAAAAGACTTAAGAACTAGTTCATAGGATGAGTTATATGTATTCAATGCACCAATTTCCCCCAACTTTTATAGACTCAGTTAGAGGTAACAATAGAGTCAATTAGTGATGATGAAAGGGTCCTCAAGTAGAGTGATGCTGTATCTAAATAAGCATTATATGAGAGGATCAACCAATATGTGAGCACTCTAACTCTAACCACACTCTCTTTAGAGACTATTGAGAGTTTGGTAGTTAAAGCTACACCACAATTGGATGAAAACTCCAAGCCTCAAAATTTTTACCTAGAAGCATCATCCTCAGGTTCAAAAGTTGATGTTGAACTTGAGGATGAATCTTGCAAAGAAATAATAGATTTACCTTTCGATTCAAACTCTTCTTATATTCAAAATTTAATAAAGTAGGGATTGATACCACATGCATGGTCCAAGAATAAGTCAAATAATTTTGAGAAAATGATGAGAAATAAATGCAAGAAGGCATAATAAAGACTAAGGTTAGGATTTAGTATAGTTGGCCTTATAGATGATGATGAATATTATTTGGTCATCACCAACAACCAGGAGTCTGACGAATTCTTTTTAAATAACACCAATTTATATAATGAAATTGATCTAAAAACTTTAGGTGATCCAGATGACCTTCAAGTTAGAGATGCACCCCAGAATTGGAGGGAGAAATAAAGTCAACTATTGATGAGTTGGAGGAAATCAACTTGGGTACTAAAGATAATCCATGCTTAACATTCTTTAGTTCTTTATTGAGTGAATCTAAAACTAATAATTTAGTTAGGATACTTTTAGAGTTTAAAGATTTTTTCACTTGGAGTTATGAAGAAATGATTAGATCAACTCTTGAGTTGTAGTTCATAATTCAACCCAATGTAATTCCCATTAACCAAGCTCCTAGGCACGTGTGAATAGATATTGGGCAACAGGTCATTTTTGAAGTAAGGAAATAAATCAATGTTGGTTTTATCTAGGAGGAAAAATATCTTACTTAGTTAGCTTATGACGTCCCAATTTAGAAGAAAAATGGCCAAATTTTCATATGCATTGATTTTAGGGATCTAAATTAGACATGTCCCAAAGGCGAGTTTCCATTACTCATACCGGAGCTGATGGTAGACATAGCATCCTCACACATGATCTTCTTATTTATGGATGGGTCATATGGTTATAACTAAATTAAGATGGCACCCATAGACAAGACTAATACTACATTTAGAACTTCAATTAGAATCTTTTGCTATAAGGTCATGTATTTTAGCATTAAGATTGCTGGTGCCACATATTAGTAAAATCTTTGATGAACTCATCTATCACAAGGTTGAGTCTTGTGTTAATGATCTCATAGTCAATAGCAAAAAAAAGGAAGACCATTTATATGATTTGAGACTAGTCTTTGAATAGTTATGACATTATAACCTGAAAATGAACCCTTTGAAGTGTGCTTTTACGGTAACCTCAAGGAGGTTTCTAGGGTTCATCGTACAATACCATGGGATCAAAATAGACCCATAGAAAGTAAAAGCAATATTATATATGCCACCTCTTAAAAGTCTAACCTAAAGAAGGTTGGCATATCTAAGATGCTTTATATCAAATCTATCTGGAAGGAGTCAACTATTCACTACACTTACAAAGAAAGACTCCAAGTTTTGATTAGATGATAAGTGCCAGCATGCTTTGAAAAGAATTAAAAAATACTTGATGATACCTCTAGTACTTGCTGCTTCCCGGGTAGACCACTCATTACAAGGCTACATTAATCGATTCTCTTGGCGCCTTGTTGACTCCAGCCAATGATGAAGAGAGAGAGAATGCACTTTACTACTTGAGTGATCACCTAATTTCTATAGAGGTAAACTATCCACAAATCGAGAAGTATTTCATAGCCCTCATATTCACTACCGAAAAGCTAAGACACTATATGCTTTCTTATAAAATTAGCCTAATTTCTTAATCCACTATAATATCTCATGACACAGACAACACTATATGGACGGTTGGCATGATGATCTATGATTTTATCATAGTTTGACATCACTTTCATATCACCTCATGTTATAAAAGGGCAAGTATTAGCAGACTTTCTAGTAGCGCACCTTCTTCCCATAAATTCTCCTCTAAATGATGATCTCCTTGATGAATAGATCAGGAGCTTAAGGAATGCAAATAGCTGCCATCCTCTCAAAGGGTAGTTGAACCACATTCCATCCTCTTTGGCAAAGTGAGAATAGGGATAGTCTTCTTAACCTGAGATCATGGAATACTGTGATTCTCATATTATTTATCAGAGCCTTATATGAATAATAAAGCTGAGTACGAAGCTATGATTGTTGGTATGGAGTTGGATATTTCACTAGATATCACAATAATTAACATATTCAAGGATTAATAATTAGTAGTCACCAGAACTTACAAGGTTCTCAAATCTAAAGTCCATCAATACTATAAGTATACCATGGAGTTAATAAAATAGATTTTAAAGGTCACCTTATAAAAAATTCCTCGATGTAAAAATATTGTAGCAGTTGCTCTAACAAAGCTTGCTAAGGAAATGGCTTGTTTGGATAATGAGTCAATACACAATCACCTAGTCCTACCTCTTATTGATACTAAACTAATCGATAAACAAGCTCTAAAATGGGAGGTTTCCACAAATAAAGATGATGAGGAGGCTAATTGGAGACAGACATTCATTGAATACATATGTGGAGGAAAACTACTTGATTAGAAGTCTCAAGCCCATCAAATCAAATAAAAAGGACTTTCTTATTATCTTTTTACTAGAACTCTATACTAAAGGTTCTTTGATCATATGTTGTTACGATATTTAGACAAAAATGAAGCCTAATAAATTATGATTGAGGTACATTCAAAATTGTGTGAAGCACATCAATCTAGTCTAAAGATGAAAGCTTAGATTAAGAGACTTTGATATTATTGGCCAGCAATGATTACAGATTGCATGGACATAACATGTTGTTATCACTAGAGTTAGATGCATGCAGTAGTCCTACATTAGCCAGGTAATATTTCCATTTGATGATAGATTTATGGGCATTTGAGTGTTAAGGTACAAATATAATGGGGTCCAATTGACCCTCCTTCCAAGGGTCATCACTTCATCTTAGTAGCAATAGATTACTTTGCCACATGGGTGAAGGTGATCCATTTGAGGGAAGTCAAAGCTCACCATATCCTTCAGTTATTCAAGTGTCATATTATTTATAGATTTGGTGTACCCCATTTGATTATATTCGATAATGACACCTCTTTTAAGAGTACAAAGATCAAAAGCTTTGCTAGGATGCATAACATAGATTGGAGGTACTTATCATATATTATCTCTGAGTGAATAAGATAGCAGAGGCCCTCATTAAAAATCTCCTTGAAATATTAAAAAAATACTTGATGATAAAAACTGATAGTGACACAAGCGATTGGTTGAAGCCTTATAAGCCTAGCGTACCACATATAGGACTTCGACATAGTCCATGCCTTTTCCTTAGTGTAAGGATTTGAAGTTGCTCTTCCATTAGAAGTTTAGTTACCATCACTAAGGGTTGTTGTAGGCAACAAGATCATAATTGAGTAAAATGCTAAGCTCTGATTGGAAGAGCTTGAAGGTCTTGAGGAGCGACACCTTCAAGCCTATCAAACTCTCAACCTATACAAAGCATTGATGGTTCAAAATCATAATAAGTCAGTCTGCCCAATAGATTTTGGAGTTGGAGAGCTTATTTTAGTTTTAAGGAGACCAATTGTAGCCCTACATAATGTGGGAGGCAAGTTTGAACTAACATGGGAAGGGCTTTTTATTATAGAAAGGTCTATCAAGGAAGATGTACCAATTGATAAATCATAAAGGTGAGTGTCCAATGCTTTCTATCAATATGATGTATTTAAAGAAATATTGCACATGACTATGTTTAAAAATAAAGTTCATCAATATAATTATATTTTCATGTCAAACTCATACTTTTATGAACTAGGTCCTTCAATTATTTAATCTCCCCTGAAATTGCTTTTGAATTTAATATAAAATTTTAAAATTATTCTCAACTCTATGTTTGTATTTCCTTTGTCTTGTTGTTTTGAATGAGGTCAAACAGACATTCATGTTTTGTTCTTCATTTACTATTTTAAATAAAGTCAAACATAGGTTGATTAATCTATCTTTATTATTTTGAATATGGTCTGATAGAGATCAAATTCTTCCCATACATTCATCTTGCTATTTTGAATGAGATCAAAACTCACTTGGCTCACCTCAACTCAATTAGGGTTAAGTTGATTCAACTAAAGTCTTAAACCAAAATGAGTTCACTCATCTCCCTATACACCAAATCCAATCAAAATTTTAGCTTTAATAAATAAAAGGGCATGCCAAACACAAGGAAATAAAAAAAAAAGAGTGAGGTCAGCATGAGGAGGAAAAAATATACATTTCTTTCTTCATATGGGAGGGCATAAAAAAATTAAAAAGCAGGGATTTCTGTTCACCTCTTTTCTTTTATTTTTAACATGTGAAAAACACACACACCCATTCTCCCAACTAGAAGAAAACCTTTCCACCACCTCTTGTTTCTTCTAAATCTAAGAGCCACCAATTTCTAGCAATTAGCAGTGGTGCACGACAACTAGAACATTCCATAAGGAGGCAAAAAAAGATCTTCTAGCATCCACTAAATGTGGGCTTTGATGAGGTTAACTTTTCTAAACTTTAGATCAACCATAAGTGTTCGTATTGTGTAAAGAATTTACACAAATTTAGAATTTTTGCTTAGATCCCATTGCACTTTCTATTTTTAATTTCCCAATGTGAAATAAAGTGATTTCCAACATAGATCGCCAGAAGTTTGTGAGATTATTTACCTCACTTTTTGGAGTGAGGTTGACTACACATTTCTTAAACCTAGGGTTCATCTAGGAAATAAGACATCCCTAGTGCTACAACACCCTTAATGGTTAGGAGAATGCTTATCCCAAGCCTAAGGACTCATAGGGTTCAACCTTAATATTAAACCTTAACTTAGGATAGATAGGGTCCCACCTACCTTAACCCAATCAAACCCCATGTCAAACTAATCTCTCAAACTTAAACCAAAAAACTAGAAATCAAACCTCAATCAATACTATTTTATCCTATGCTCAATAGGACCCATCATGGTTCAATTTGGTTAAGTAATCAAGTTGACCTAATTTAACACATTTAAAGTCCATAAGGCCAAAACCCAATTCAATTTAATCCAAGCCTTATGACTATTCCAAACATCCAATCAAACATTCCAATTCACCTCAATCTGTCTAGTCAATCTAATTGGTTCATTTGACCCAAGTTGACCCATTTGACCTAAAGGGTTCAAATAAGTCAAAATTCAATTTTACTCAAATTGATTGCAATCAAGGCCATCAATCAACTTTAATTCATAATTCAACACCTCTCAACATTCTATTGGTTCCAATTGAATCCAATCAAACTAATTGGTTCACCTAACCCAATTTGACTTAAAAGACCAAATTGGTCAAATTTTAATCCAAACTAAATTTGACCAAATCATTCCATCCAACTGCTTGCAAATTGATTGTTGATCATCATTGGTTATCTAATTGCAACTAATTGAGCTTAATCAAGCTAATCTAATCAGTTAACCCAGATTGACCTAATTTGGCCTAGGTCAAACCTCATTCAAATTCAAATTATTTATAAACAATGCCTCTAATCAATCATAAATTAATTATTAAATACCCTCCAATTATCAATTGAAGCTAATTTTACCAAACCAACCCAATCGACCCATTTAGGCCAATTTGACCAAAAGGGTCAATTTGAGCTAAAACCTATTCTAATCCAAATCAAATCAAATCAAAACCTCCAATCACTCTCAAATGCTCACTCAAACATGGATTAACCCCTCACTTGACCCAATTAGGTCAATTTGACCAAATTGGTCAACTTAACTCATTTAGACCAAATTAACTCATATAAGACAAATCCAAATCCTCTTCAAATTGAGTCAAACTAATTGCACCAATACATTTCAAATGATCATTGGAACATAATCCAGTAGCCTTCTTGATCCAAATTGGTTAATTGGTCAATATAACCTATTTGAAAACAAATTGACCTATATAGGTCAAATTAAGGCAAACCTTACCAAATTTGGCATGACTCATCTCAAGTCCCCATTGACCTACCCAAGTGAATCCAACCCATGGTGAACCCAATTTGGTTCAATCCAAGTGAACCAAGGGTTCCAAATAGATTAAAATCCCCATTTAAAATTATGGAAAAAATTTCTGACACCACGTAGAGTTTAGGAATTTCTTATTTGGATGATCAAATGCATCATTAAGGAGTAAACATATTATCTTAGAAGATAAAAATGTTATCCTATAATGGATTGAATCATTTAATAAAAGTCTCCTTAGGCTAATGGGTCTTTTATGTACCATAGGTTTTTACCTTGAACTACATGCAGAGTAAAATAGGGTTTATTTTAAACGGGTTCGTGGTTCGCTATAAAGGCAAGCCCCTATAATTAATTACAACTTAAGAAGGGTCTCTTCCTAATAATACTCTTGATTAAAGAAATAAGTTATTATTTTCAAGGAGTTCTAAGTTAGTTTTTAGAATTTTAATTGGGATTGATCCAAAATGGAGAGAGTTCTTTTGGAAGCCAATTGAGATGAAGTAGCAAAATCTTATTGATACTAGGATGCCAAGTAGGCACTTCAACTATCCTATCATTGGGATTTAATTTTTAGAATTTTAATTTATATTTTGAATGAACATTTTCTTAGAAATTTAAGGCTTAGATTCTAGTAGCACAAGACTATAGAAATGCCTGCGGTTGAAGACTTACACTTCAGAAGGACACTTCAAAACCTGGTCTACAAGATCTTCTGACATATGTTAGATGCTCAACCTAGTTTCTTTTGGGAATTATCAGCTATTCCTCTAACTTGATGAAATTAACCTATCCCTAACTCTTCTGGATTTACAACCTACCTGGAGAGGGCTTCTAGCTAACACCATCTAAGTGCATTTTAAATTCATGATGATAAGTCTCATGAATGCAAGATGGTTGGGCTGTTGTATCTTTTGGAAAGAAATCTATGAACCCAGACTCACTCCCTAATTCCTAGGATCATATAGGGTATGAAAGGCATCTAACTAATGTAGCTTTTTTAGATTTTTAAGTGTTCTGATTCAAGATTATTTGAGGTTGTGGGTATGCATTTTTATGCCTAATGCCATGCAATTAGAAATGGTTATGAGCCAAATTAATAGTAGAAGGTAGGCTTTTCTAAGAAGGTGGTCATCCTCACAGGTCAGATGTCCCTTATATGTAATGCGAGAAGTTGTCCAATTTAAGGATTAAAGCAATATAATTATATGATTTCAAAACCTAATTTGTTTTTGATAGATTTTAAGTTTGCTTAAGGTTTTAGTTTATGTGAAGCTTCATATTTTCTTTTATTTTTGTTTTAGTTAATTTTTAAGTTGGGTATAAACTTTAATTTTTTATATGAACCTAATCGTCGAAGCATTCAATCATAGGAAAGCACAACACCAAAAAAGATCTAGAAAAGCAACTTGATTCTATTGCACACCCCAAAATAAATCAAGCTAATTTTTAATTTAATAAAAAGGCCAATACAGCCCGACACTACTGTACACCCTGGAAGAAAGAGAAAATGGCCAGCTGAGCTCTGCCCTTATATAGCCTAGCCTAGAACTATCAGTCTAGATCTATGGGTCTTCTTTCTAAGATTGTCTCAATTTTTAGGGACATCGATTGGGCTTCACAGGAGACCACTACACCTATCTTCTATAGGGTCAGCTCCTGCTAATCCTAAACTCCATAGATCCTAACCTAATTTTAAGCTCAAATTTATATTTTGATTTCAAAATTAATTCCTAAACCCAATAAAAAAATGTCTGCAAAATACAAACATCACTCAACAATTATATTTTATAAACATACGGGCTTACCATTAACTTCTTTCCAAGCCCACCTACCCCATGGGCTATGCTTAAGGACTTATGCATACCCTCAAGAAAATAATATTTTTAATTTATTTATGATAGCAATCCTTTTTATCATATCTCCCTGCAAAAGATAATGTTAGATCTAAAAAGAACGTTCTATCATCCACTCTAATGGGAAAATAATCCTAGACATGTGGAATAAAATAGTACACCACAAAGACATGTGAAGCACATCATTTTACAACATAAAAAATAATAAAAGGAATAACAGAATGGCTTAACCTAAGTCTAGGGTCCATGACCAAATGATCTAGTGTGTGAAGTAAACAAGCTTGCATAACAAGACTTTTCTAGGCTTCTTTAGTTGAAGTTTTAATTCAGATTTGAATTTGTTTGAGTTTTACTTTTAAATGGTTTCAATTCAATTGATTTAGTGATTTGTCTTCATTTTTATTTCACTTTAATTTGATTAAAGTAAAGTTTAGGTTTTCAAGAATGAAGAGTAGAATGAATCCCACTTTTGGGTGTAATATATTTTATTCAACATCCTAACTCCTATGGAATGAAACCTTCATCCTAAAATTAAGATCCATCCCAAAGGTCTAACTAAGATCCTTTGGTATCTTAATTAATCCTTTTAGTTTCATTTAGATGATTTGGATTTGAATTTAATTTGGATTTTAGGATTAATTTTTTTATTTGGAAATTTGATTTTTCATTTCATTTCTTTTGGTTTGATTTTATTTTCATTCTTGGTTTAGTTTTTCAATCAAATTTAATTTGTTTCATATTATTCTTATTTGAATTATTTTATTTGGTTTACATTAATGTTTTGGGTTTAAGTTAAATTTAGGTTTGTTGAATTATATTCATTTTATTTGGTTTAATTTATGTTAACCTAAGGCATTTAGGTTAATGTTCGACCCATTCATAGGTTAGATTGATTATGGCTTTAAGGTTTTATTAAGTGTTTGTTTAATTATGAGTTTAATTAAATATAAGATTTGATTAAACTTAACATTTCATTATTAGTTTCTTTAACCTTTAAGTATGGAAATAATTAAGTTCTTTGATTTAGGATCTTAGAGAACCATCCCAAGTATTTCTAATGTTTGATTAAGATTAATTCAAATTATTTCATGATTTGATGACTTTATAGATTTTCTTTTGTTAAATATTTTATTTATATTGACTTAGGAATTTGGAAATTCACCAATTCCCAATTCATAGGTCAATTGAGTTTGAATTTTTTATGGCAAGTGGATTTTCGTGCTAATTTCATGTTTGCAAAGTTTTACCTTGATTAGATTAATAATTAGGATGTAATTAAGGTTTTAATTGTTTCATTAAAATCTAAATTAGGCCTAATTTGATGCAAATTTTTTAATGATTTTATTTTTCATTGATTCCTCTCTAAAAGAGGTTGCCAAAGATAATTTATTCATAATTTTTGAAAACTTAGTTAATTTATTATGATTTAATTAATTTTTGGTTATTTATTTAAATTATGTAATTGAATTAATTACTTAGTTAAGTAATTTTATGATTTATTAAGTTCTAATGAGTTTCATTGATAATTTTATGTTCATTAAAGTTCATTGATTTGATTTAAGGTTATTTAATTTATTTTCATGAGTTAATTCATTTTATATTAATTTATTTATTTAAATTTGAGGTTTAGGATTTTAAATTTTCTTCTTCATGAATTAAATTGAATTAATCATGAAGTTTTTTTCTAAGGAGTGTTTTAACCTTAATCTCAATTTCCCAAAGTTTCATGTTAATTGGATTAATGATTTATGATTAATTAAGGTTAAATGGATTTCATTCAAACCCAAATTAAGGCTAAAATACCCAAAAATTAATTGGAGATTATAATTTTATTGGATTTCTCTCATAAAGATGAATCCACATAGCCAAATTTTGCATTATTTTGGATTTGTATTTAATTTTATATGAAATTTTGAATTTTTTGTAATTTTTAATTAATTTATTAAACAATTTCAAAGGGATTTACTTGGTTTAGGACCACGGGCTGATGCGGTAGCCTATGTGGTGCCGTCACCACGTGGCAAGGCAAGAGTGGGCCACATGAATCTCGCATGGCATCAAAGTCAAAAGCGATGCCACATGCAATGTTCGAATTGTCCAGATTCATTCTACAGTGTTCTTAAGTGTTTTAATCAAATCGTCTGACTAAATCATGGTCATTCATTCCATATAGAAGGATCGAAGAATGTGGATTATATCCTAAAAAATCTCCGACGAGAGACGGACACCATCCATCATTTTTGCCAAAATTTTGGCCATCATCGGTGAGTTTTAACTCATTTTTATTATAAAATGATAAATGATCAATTTACAACCAATCCATACAGTTTGATCCATATGGGGATCAATTTTCTTTTAATAAGGACCAAAATCGAAGGCTTAAAGGGATGGTGGTGGAGCCTACCTTAATTTCGGCAATCACTGACAGTGGGAGCAAGTCCATTAGCTTCATTTTGATGTGACAAAGGCATGTATGTAATGTAGTGGCTTGCCTCCTCATGGATTACTCCCTAGACCAAGGTCAGATCAATTTTCTAGCGATTTTGGTCATTCTCGGCTCACCGAAGGTGAGGGGATGGGGTGTCTATTCAGTTGAGTTGCCTTAATCTTTAGAACATGTTGGAATGTTGAATTTTATGTGGGAGAGTCTCTCTTACATTTCACCATTAAAGGGGATTGAATTCTATTCATTTTCTAGCATGTCGATGGCTAGGAGTTGGGGGAAGGGTATATTTCTTCATCTCCTAACTTGGTTACCAAATTAAGATTAAAAGAGGGAGGGAATTGGCCTTCCCTCCCCTCATTGATGGTTGGCTGAGAGCTTCTTCTTTGGCCTTCTAAGTGGCTAGATTTCAGCTTCGGTGGCGATAAGGCTGGTCAAGGGGTGGATTCAATCCGCCTTAGAGTTGTGAGCAAGTTTGGATGATCACATGGAAGGGAAGAAGGCATCTACCCTACATCTTTGCTTGGCTGAGCCTCCTCCTTCCCTTGGTATTTTTTCTTCTTCCTTGGCTTCTTCTTGATTTCTCCTTGGAGGAAGCCAATTTTTATTTTATTTCTTCTTTTTGGTGGCCTTTAATTGATTGGCAGACATTTCTCTTATTTGAAGCTAAGAGATGTGATTTAGAGGGGATAAGGGATTAAAGGAATCAAAGTGAACTTTTCTTCACATGAGCCCTCTTTTCTATTAGATAATTTTATCATTTTGGCTTGATTTAGATTTTATTAATTTAATTAAGATTACTGTACAATCTCTTTTAATCCATGCAAGGATGAATTTAAATAAGTTCCATAGGTTTCTTTTCAATTTGAATCCATTTGGTGATTAACCATAGCATTAGATTTAATTTAAATTTCAAATGCTTTAACCACCATTAATTCATTTTAAATTTTTGATTTGGATCATCTTGATTTTCCATTAGATTATTAAGAATTGATGTAACACATGCCACATGAAGGTTTAGCCCAACTCCAAGTCAACTTGACCCATTTTTCCTTAAATGGGTTAAGTTAGATTTGGTTCAGTAAAATGACCAAATTTAACTCAATCAAATTATGTTCATACTCCTATTATGTTTAATCATATGTGTGAGATGATTTTGAGTGATTGATTTTATTTAATTTCAATTGGATTTTAATTTGAACCCATTTAACTAAAAGTGAGCTTAATGGGTTAAGCTTGGGTTTCATTTGGATCAAATGACCAATTTTACCAAATTAGATCCAATGATGGTTGAATTGAATTTGATTTTCATTTTCAAATGATTTTGAGAAATCAAATTGAGTTGATTTCAATTAATTTAAGTTTGAACCCCATAGGACCCATTTAGAGTTATTTAGACTAAGTGGAATAATGAACCTAATTGAGGCCTAAATAAATTTTAATTTTTTTTATATTTGAGATCAAACATGTTTATTTGATCATTTAGAACATTTCAAATGATTTTCGATCAAATTCTTAGTGACTTGTAACTTGGTGAGACCCACCTAAGTCAAACCTATGCCAAATGGGTTGACTAGATTTTACTTTGATTTGGTTTTTAATTTTTTCTTTTGTTTTAATTTAATATTATTTTGATTTATTTGGATTTGATTTGATTTAATTCAAATTTGAAAATTGGGTTGAGTCCATCTAAGCCCTTTACCTTAGATCAAACCCAAGGAAGGTGCACTAAGTCACTAAGTATGAATTAGGAGATTCCTATTTAAGATTAGAACATCCTAATTATTGATTTTATAATGGTATTAACCTCATCCAAAAATTAGATCAACATGAATGCCTACCCACCTCCCTACCCTTTGGTAGCCATCTTTGGCTCCCTTTGGACATATGCCCATTGACCCAACCTAATGCAAGGCTGTTGGGATCAATCATTGACCCAGAAGAGGAACTTCTCCCCTTGCTTGGCCATTGGTCCACCTTAAAGGAGGTTTACACCTCGTGATTGATAAAAAATTATTTGACACTACATAGAGTTTATGAATTTCTTATTTGGATGATCAATTGTGTCATTAAGGGATAAACATATTATCTCAGAAGATAAACATATTTTTTTATAATGGATTCAATTATTTAATAAAAGACTCCTAATGCTAATGGGTCTTTCATGTACAAGAGAGTTTTTCCATGAACTACATAGAAAGTAGAACCAGGTTTCTTTTAAACTAGTTTCGTTGTTCCCTATAATTACATCTAAAGAAGGGTCTCTTCCAAAGAATACTTTTGATTAAGAAAATAAATCATTATTTATATATATTTCTTCATTGACTTTCAAAGGATTTTTTTTTCAGAATTTTAATTGGGATTGATCCAAATTGGAGAGAGTTATTTTTGGAAGCCAAATGGAATGAAGTAGGAAATACCTATTAATAATATGATTCCTGGTAGGAATTTCAACTATCCTATCATTGTGTTTTAAAGTTTGGAATTTAATTTAGATTTTAAGTTCTCAATTTCTTAAAAATCTAGGACTTAGATTTTATCAGCATAAGACTGCAGAAATGCTTATGGTTGAAGACTTACTCCAACGAGAATGCTTTAGAACCAAGTCTACAAGTGCTTCTGACACATGTCGGTTACTCGACATAATTTTATTTTTTTGAGAATTTTTGGTCATTCCTCTCACTTGAGGGAATTAACCTAAGACCACTTAAGCTCATTTTAAATTCATGACGTCAAGTGTTATGAATGCAATATGGTTGAGCTGTTGTACTTCTTTTTTAGGAAATGAATCTATGAACTTAGACTTACTCCCTAATTCCTAAGATCATGTAAGGCATGAAATGGATCAAACTAATGCACAATTTTTAGAATTTAAAGTGTTTTGACTCAAGATTTATTTAAGGCATTTGGTATGCAATTTATGCCTACATGCTATGCAATTAGAAATGGTTTTAGGCCAAATCATTAAGAGAAGGTAGACTTTCAAAGGTTGATTCTATTGCACAGCTAAAATAAATCAAGCTAATTTAATATAAGAAAAAGGCCAATGCGGCTAGGTACTACTATACACCCAAAAGAAAGAGCTAACAGGCAGCCGAGAACTACCCATATACAGCTTAGCCTAGAACTACAAGTCTGGATTTATGTGTCTTTATTTCAAGATAGTCTCCTTCTTCAGGGGCATCCATTGAGCTTCATAGCGAATTACTACACCATCTCTTGGTAGGGTCAACTCCTGCTAATCATAGACCCCATAGATCCTAACCTAATTCTAAGGTTAAATTTATAATTTAATTTTAAAAATAATTCCTAAACTCTGTAAAGCAAATGTTAGCAAAATACATACAACATATAATAATTATATTTAACAAACATATGTGCTTAGCATTAGCTACTTACCAAGCTCACCTATCATATGGGTTATGCTTAAGGACTTAAGCACACCTACAAGAAAATAATATTTTAAGATTTATTTATTTATGATACCAGTCCTTTCAAGCATAGCCTCTTGTAGAAAATAATGTTAGACATAAAAAGAATGTTATATCATCCAGTTTAATGGTAAAATAATCCTAGACATATAGTCTAAAATAGTACACCACAAAGACATGTGAGACACATCATATCACAACAAAGAGAATCATAAAAATTAATTACAAAATGGCCAAACCTAAGTCTAAGGTTCGTGGCCTAATGATCTAGTGTGTGAAGAGAATAGGCTTGTGTTGCAAGACTTTGGTAGGACTCTTTAGTTCAAGTTTCAATTTGGAGTTTGAGTTTGTTTCAATTTTTCCTTTGGGTGGTTTCAATTCAAATGATTTAGTTATTTATTTTCATTTTCATTTTCACTTTTATTTTGTTAAAGTGAAGTTTAGGTTTTTAAGAATGAAGAGTGGAATAGATTCCACTTTTGGGTGGAACCTAATCTATTCAACATTCTAATTCCTAGTGGAATGAAACCTTTATCCTAAGATGAAGATTCATCCTAAAGGTCTAACTAAGATCCTTAAGTATCTTAATTAATCCTTTTAGTTTTATTTGGATGATTTAGTGTTTGAATTTAATTTAGATTTTGGATTAATGTTTCAATTCTTTTCTTTGGAATTTGATTCTTCATTTCATTCTTTTGATTTGATTTAATTTTCATTCTTGATTTAATTTATTCTTTTAATTTGGATTGGTTGGAATTATTTTATTTCATTTATTTGATTTGATTTAATTTGAATTATTTCATTTGGTTTTGCATTAATGTTTTGGTTTAAGTTATGTTTAGGTTTATTGAATTATATTCATTTCATTTGGTTTAATTTATTTTAACCTAAGGCACTTAGGTTAATGTTTGAATTCATTCTTAGGTTCAACTGATTGTAGATTTAAGTGTTCATTAAGTGTTTGTTTTTTTATTATGATTTCATTAAATTAAAGTTTAGTTACTCTTAATATGTATTATTGATTTCATTAATCACTTAAGTATAAAATTAATTAAATTATTTGATTAAGGATGTTGGAGAATTATCCAAAGTATTTTTGATGTCAATGAAGATTAGTTCAAATTATTTTATGATTTAATGAATTGATAATTTTTTTATTTATTATTTCATTTATATTGACCTAGGGATTTGAAAATTCAAGAATTCCTAATACAAAGGCCAATTGAATTTGAAATTTTTATGGAAAGTGAGGTTCCATGCCAATTTTATATTTCCAACGTTTCATCTTGATTAAACTAATAATTAGGGTGTAATTAAGGTTTTATTTATTTCATTAAAACCTAACCTAAGCCTAAATTGATGAAAATCATTTAGGGATTTCATTTTTTTATTAATTTCTATATGAAAGATGTTTCCAAAAAGGGTTTATTTATAAGTTTTGGAAATTTGGTTGATTTATTGTGATTTAATTAAGTTTTGACAAACTATTTTAATTATTTAATTCATTTAATTATTGAATTAAGCCATTTTATGATTTATTAAGTTTCAGTGAGTTTCATTGATGTTTTTATACTCATTAAGGTTTACTAAGTTTATTTGAGGTTAATTATTTCCTTTTCATGGTTTATTTTATTTTATTTTAATTTATTTAATTAAAATTGGGGTTTAGGATTTGAATTTTAATATCTCATGAATTACATTTCATGAATTTTTTTCTAAGATGTGTTTTAACCTCAATTTTGTTTCCCCAAAGTTTCATTTGAATTGGATTAGATTAATGGTTTGTGACTAATTAAAGTTTAATTTATTTTATTTAAAGCCAAATTAAGGCTAAATACCCTAAATTGATTGGGGATTTTAATTTTAATGGATTCTTCTCATCAAGATGAATCCATAGAGCCCAAGTTTGCATTTTTTTGGATTTGTATTTAATTTTCTATAATTTTTAAAATTTTTATGATTTTAATTAATTTTTTAATTAATTTTAAATGAGAATTATCATTTTAAAGACGTCAGTTGATGTGACGGCCGATGTGGCACCTTTGCCATGTGGCACGATGACATTAAGCCAAGTGGATCTCGTGTGGCTTCCACATCAAAAGAGGTGCCACGTGAGATGAATCTCAACCATCTACTCAAAAATGTGACGGTCCCTATTCATTCGGCCACATCCTTAAGGGAATTAATTGGATTGTCTGGCTAACTCTCAATCGTCCATTCAAAACATAAGGATCGAATGGCGAAGATCATTTCCTGCATGTCTCTAGCAAGAGCGAATAATGTCCATCATTTTCTTTGAATTTTTGGCGATCACTAGTGAATTTCAACCCAATTTTGATTGTAAAATGATGTAGGACCATTTTACAACCAATCCATGTAGTTTGATCCTCATATGGATCAAATTCCTTTTGAAAAGTGCCAAGATCGAATTCGTAGAAGAATGGTGATGGAGCATACTTATTTTCAATGATCACCAGTGGTGGGATCGACTCCATTAGTTTCATCATGCACTCAATTTGGTGGCTTGCCTCCTTGTGGATCGCCTCCTAGACCAAGCTTGGCTCAAATTTCATCGGCTTTGGTCATTTTTCTGCTCATTGATAATGAGGGGACGAGGTGGCGATTTGTTTGAGGTCACCTTGACCCTAAAACATGTTAGAATGTTTAATTTTATGTGGGAGGCTCTCCTTTAGATTTCACCATTGAAGAAGGCTCGGTGGCTGCCATAGTTGCTTGCTTTCTGGTTTCTGGCGGCGAGGAGTCAGGGGAAGGTTGCTCTCTTCATCTCCTTCCTTTGGTAAATGATTTTGGATGAATAGGGGAAGAGAATTGGCTCTCATTTTTCTCTTTTCATGCATGCCTGAGAGCCGTAGTTTGTGCCTTTTAGGTGGCCAGGGATAAGGTTGGCCAAGGGGTGGATTCAAACCCCCTTGACCTTATGAACATGATTGGAAGACGAATTCATAGGGAGGAAGGCATTTTCCCTCTCCCATACTTGCCCGAGCTTCTCCTTTTCCTTGGCTTTCTTCTTCTTCTTCCTTGTTTTTATCTTGGAATGTGCCCTTGGTGAAAGATCTTCACTCTTTTCATTTGGTTTCATTTTCTTTTCGCTTTTGGCATCCCCATTAAAGCTCTTAGACTAATATGTGGCTGCCTAACTCAAACGCAATATGAGTTTTAGGTCAAGTTCACATTTATTTGGATTGGATTGAAACTTTAAATCTAATCCAAGGATTTGAATTTGAAGTATTTGGTTTTGTGTGATTTTGAATTTAATCATCTTTAATTGATAATTGATTAAATTTTGATATAATTAATTCATTTAGATTTGAATTAATTTTAGATCTTATTTCATTCTAACCCATTTAAAACTAAATTGGTTAATTTTGATTCTAATTGGGTTCAAAGGGCCAATTTGACTCAATTGGGTTTGGTTTGGACTCCAATCATGCTTGATCACATGTGTGAGATGATTTGGAGTGATTAATTTCATTTAATAAGTTAGCTTAATGGGTTAAGCTTAGGTTTCATTTAGGTAAGATGACCAATTTAACCAAATTAGACCCAATGATGGGTTAGATTATCTTTGATTAGTATTTCCAAATGAATTTGAGCAATCAAATTGAATTGACATCAATTTGATTTGGGTTTGAACCCAACATGACCCATTTAGGTTCATTTAGACTAAATAGTCTAATTAATCCAATTAAGGCCTAAATAAATTTAAATTTCCTTAGATTAAAGATTAAACATGTTTATTTAATTATTTGGAACATTTGGAATGATTTAATTTGGTCAAATTCTTGGTGGGTTGACTTTTGACTTGGTGGGACCCACCTAAACTTATGTCAAATGGGTTGACTAGATTTGACTATGATTTGGTTTTGGACTAATTTATTTATTTTAATTTATTTTCATTTTTATTTACATGGATTTGATTTGATTTAATCCAAATTTGGAATTTTGGTTGAGTCAACTTAAGCCCATTAAGTTAGATCAAACCCAAGGAGGGTGCACTAGGTCACTAAGTATAGTGTCATAAGCATTTTAATTAGAAGATTCCTCATCTAAGATTTGGTGTCCTAATTATTGATTTTAGAAGTGATATTTACCACATCCAAAAATGAGGTCAACAAACCCAGTTTGGTTCAATCCAAGTGAACCAAGGGTTCTGAATAAGATTAAATCCCCGTTTAGAATGCCTACCCACCTCCTTACCCTTTGGTTGCCATCTTTGGATCCCTTTGGACATAGGCCCACTGAGCCAACCTAACCCAAGGTTGTTGGGTTCAATCCTTGACCAACATGGGGACTTCCTCCCCTTGGACAACCATTAGTCTAACTCAAAGGAGGTGTACACCTCATGGCAAGCCACCATACTTCTCAAGATATTTGAGACCATCCACCTCAGCGGGGCCACTTACGATGGCTAGACAGCTACCAAAGGCTGAACTAATCCCATGGCTTGGTTCACTTGGGGAGGGAAGTGTACTCCTTTTCTCCCATTCAAACTCAACACACACATTCACTAGAGCCACACCATCAGTCCCTGAGTTTCCCTCGAGCGATTAGAGCACCCCATCACTAGCAAAACCAACCCCTCATCCAAGCCAAACACCCTCTCCATCCAACTTCACCAAAACCCTACCAAACATAAATTAACCTTTCCCACACCTTTCCCTCACTCTGATGCATTGAAATGAATTGAGAAGCACTTGATTCGAACATCAGAAGGCACTCTAAGACCAACACCAATGAGCTTCATGGTGGTGCTTGATCTAGAGGACAACCGATGGGGAGGCAACCCGTGATCTTCTCAAAAGGGCTTCACCTCTTTAAGGTGAAGCTACCTCAGTCGATAGACTGCCATTCATTAGCTCCGATGAGGTAATTTCTAGCTAGCTATATAAAACCATAGGATTTTTAATTTTTGGTGAAGTAAATGTGTAAAAAAAGACTTGGTTAAGATGTATAAAAATGACCTTAGTATACTTGAATTAAATGAGAATTTGACACATAATAAGACACAGTGGAGATGAAGGATTCATGTAGCTGACCCCACTTAGTGGGATAAAGGCTTATTGTTGTTGTTGTTGTTGTTATGGTGGTGGTGAAGTAAATGTGTGTTTCATGGGAATTCCACTGTAAGATCTCCATAGAAATCTTCCCTAAGCATTTGGAGTCAAATTTATGGTTGAATGAGCTTTGACAAGTTTGGATCGAGTGGCAAAAGGTGGATGATTTCCATCTCTTATTGTGGGTAGACAACGGATCATCGATCGTCTATTCCACGTGATTAGAATGGACGGCCATGATTAATCGCATTAGATTTTCTCGATTTATTCCTTTAAAATCATAAAGTTTAATCTTGACCATATGATCCATGATATAATGATTGAGATGAAAGCACATTCGTCGTTGTTGTGTCAACTGATTTAAGTGACCAATCCCATACGCAAAAGTCGCCATGTCACATGGTGTTGAATGTGTAATGACTTAATTAGGATTTAAAATGTGTTTTAAACAACCAAAACTTTAAAAATTTAAAACTAATTATAGAAAAATTTTAAGTTAAAAAATTACAAATAAACCCATTTTGGAAAGCTTAAATAAAGGAGAATTAGGGAAAAATAAAATCCCCAAATTTTTTTTAATGAATAAACTAATTAGGATTTGAAATTTTACCTAATTACTTTAACTAAGCCCTAGTTACTTGGCTTATTGACTTGAAATTTTGGGTGATAAATCCTTGGGATGACCTCTTTCTCCCATAATTTTATTAGGTTAATTTACCAAGTGGATTAGAATAAAACTAATTTTTCAAATCCTAATTGCTCATTTTATACATTTAATAATTATTAAAAATTGGGAAAATGTTAAAATTAATTAAAGAAGATTAGTTAATTGCTAAGATAGTAAGAATAACCAAAGAAAATGATTAAGACATGATTATAATTTTTCCTTAAATTCACTCTTTAAGATGATTAATTAATTAAATAAATTAGTTAACTAACTTATGATTTAGAAAAAATCATAATAATTAGTTTGATTAATCAAAGATCATATTCAAAACCCATTATGTGTTTAACTAACATAAATGTTCTTCAATGAAATCAAGATCCTCCATTGGTTTAGGGAATTTTAAGTGTAATTGATTAATTAAATTATGGTTTTTTTAATTTAATCAGCCCTTAATCATTAGCCTAATTGCATTAGAATCCTTAGGGTATTGTTAATTTTTAGTTGGGTCATTTTCATCTTTCTCATCTTGTTTTGTAGGCTCATGCTTAAGAATTAATTAAGTTAAGAATCTCTTTTGGGAGAAGTTTAAACAATTAAGAAATCAACTAGAAGTTAATTAAGCCATAAAATTACTTAGGTTTATCTTAAACTAATTAATGAACAAGATGGTTAAGGGTAATCCCAATGGCTTAAATATCCCTTATAGGTTTAACAAACTAAAGAAACTTAAAACCAAAACATGATGAATTTTATGAAGTTTAAGGGTATTCATGTTAATGTAGTAGTCCTAAAGAGTTGATAAATCCAAGTATGATTTTTGGTGAAGCTCCACTTGCTTTACTTAGCTTATTTATAAACTTTCATGTCTCATGTGCATATGCATTAATGTCTTTGAAATAAAATCACATAAAGAAATTAAACAAACTACATGCATTGGAAAGAAAGAGTGACTATTTTCATTAATAAATCTCAAATTATTTTCTCTAAAATCATATAAGAACTTTATGGCAATTTTATGAATTTGAAATAAATAGTATGGCTACTATCAATAGTAAATCTCAAATTATTTACTCTAAATTAATCAAAAAATGATCAATATTTCAAACATAAATGAATCTGAATAATTGAAATGCTGACTTAAATCCATTACATATATGAATCATGAGTTAAAAAGGTATATAGTCTAGGTATCCTGAGAATATGAGACTTTTAAGTAATCCCAAGGAGGTATCTGAATATCTCACTTCCCTAGTTCAACAATGGCACTTACCTTGAGATTTGTGATGAATTATGCAATTAGAATAAATTAATTTCATTAACCAAAATTAAGAAATTTTTTACATATTTATCCTTATTCTTAACCATCTGTACATGAATGTATGGATTAGCTCATATATAGTCTAGATATCCCAAGAACATGAGAGTTAAAGTAGTCCCAAGGGAGTCTCTGATTACCTCACTTCTTTGGTTCAACAATGGTACGTACTTGATAATTTTTATTTTATCCATGTATGTGTGTAAGTATAAGGCTAAAAAATATAAACTAAAGAAGAAAATCATCTTTTTTTTTGAATAATTTCATTCATGATGTGATTCCAACCTACACTAAATAATCAACAATTAAATTTATATCCATTCATGCATTTATTAAACATAATGTAATTGGATAGATTCCATACCTACATTAAATGAATATCAAAAGTAAGAATACCTTATCACTAAATTTATTAAATATTAGGTTCATTAATCTTAGGATGACTTGTACCATTTAATATAAATCCTATAAGATAAGTCCAAACATGAATAAAATGAAAATATTAAAAGTTATAAAATATACCTTTTAGATCCAACCTAAGGATAGGGGTGGAGGGAAGTTCACCATTTCCTCCTCTTTACAATCCTAAATCTTAAGAATAAAATGTAGAAATGAAATTTACATTTAACATTTACCTTAAAACATTAATCATGTAAAGTGTAATCACCTTTAATAAGGAACTTAAAGATTCAATATTAGAAAATTCATAATTCTAAAGGTCAATAAAGACATACCACACCAAGCTTTGTACTCACTTTAGAATGCTAAGTCATTGATCTTAGTGCTAAGTTAGGACAATAATTATTATGATGATGTGATGTTTTATTTTGTGATGTACTATTTTAGACTAGATATTAAAATTATTTATGTGTAATCTAGATGTTTGGGAGACATTAGATTAATGATATCTTCTATAAAGAATTATGCTTAAGGGACCATTGTTATAATAAAAATTATGAATGTCTCTTGCTTACAGGTGCTGCTTAAGTCCCTAGGCATAATCTATTAGGATAGGTGGGCTTGGTAAACTAAGAGAAGGTGCTAAGTCTAAATATGTGAAATGTAACTACTTGGTATGAATGAATATTGAACTAATCTCTATTTTGCAAGTATAGTTAGATTTTTTTTTATAAAAATGTAATTTTTGTAATAGGATTAGGATTAGTGTTATGGCGTTTAGGTTGAGCAGTGGCTAGAAGTCATAAACCTAGGGGGCCCTATGAAGCTTGGAATGTTTCAATTTATGAAGTGAAGGTCAAGATGAAGAATTGAAAACCCCTTGAGCTTTTTTACATTTATAAATTAATTATAATCTAGGTTGTATAATGGTAGAGGTCAACTACCCAATATCCTTTTTTTTGTGGTGTACAATGATACCCGGATGCACCATTCTTTTATTATTTCAAGCGATTAATATTTAATTGATGTGTTTACATTGATTATGCAATGGAAATGACATGCTTTTCATAGGTTTCTTAAAATGTGATTGTTTGATGTATGGCATTGATGTGATAAGCTCTTTAGGAAAAATTAAAATTTCTACCCCAATAACTTCAACTAAATTCAAATCAACTCATAACCTCATTTTTAAGCCTAGGATTTTAATCAAGAAATGAGAAATTTAGTAACCCTTTAGTTGAATGGTTATATGTTATAACAACATATATGCATATAGTTTCAGTCTTGTGAATAGGGAGTCTTCATTCTTGCACGATAAGGGATAGGCTTGACTTGAAAGAGCAATCCCTTGTAGTGGAGTGCATCCCTTCCTTCTGATTTTGCCCATAACTTACCTTTATCATGCATTTAGGCATAAATTCTCCTAATCCTAAGTTTAACATAATGAGTCAAAATAAAATAAAAAATTATAACTTTTATCGCATTAGTTTGAGTTATAAATTATACACCAAATATGATCTAGTCTCTCAGGGAGTGAGTTTAGGACTCTGGGTCCTTTCCTAAGTAAAAACAACCCAGCTATCTTGGACTTACATAAGATCGACCACATGGTTTTGAATCATAAAAGCTGTTAGTTGGCATGTACTCTAGGTGTTTGTAAGTCCCAAAGAGTCTAGATCAGTCTACTCTCTTTAATGAAAGTGAACCAATATGTCCCACTTCTCTGAGTAGTATTAGGTCTAGCTCTTAGCTTATGTTATAGAACCTTTGATGTAGGTTCAAAGGTTACTTATTTTACCTTTTCTATGAGTATAAGTCATCACCTCTTAGGAATTTCCATAATGTTATATTGTTGGATTCTAAGTCCTAGCATTCTAATAAAAATTTCAGCTTAAAATAAATTTAATTTTATCTTTTTCAAAAATATAAAGCCTCACTATAAGATAGATTGGAGAATTCACTAGGTTTTCAAGTATCATTGATGCTTCTTAGTCATTTTCCTTTGGAATCCATTAAGAGCTCCTCCCATTTGAATTATTCCCACTTGCTTTCTAATAATTATCAATTCTTTGATTTCAATTTTTGAAATATTTAGATACATTAGTTGACTCCTTTAAGTGAGCATATTCTTAGAAAATTCTTATTTCTTAGGATGTAAATAACTATGGAGGCTTGCTTCAATAAGAAACCAAAGAACTCGGCATAAAATAAACCCTACTTTACTTCACCCATATAAAGTAGGGGAAATATCTCTTGTATATATGTAGACCCATCTACTTTAGAAGCCCTTATTATGTGATTGTGTCCATTGTAGGGTTATGTTTCTATCTTTCAAGATATTGCATCATCCCTTAATGTCACATTCAATCATTTCAATAAGTACCCCCAAAGATTTGAGTGGAGTCCTTATGACCTTAAATAAAAATAACATACAGATCCTTTGATGTTTGGGGTGGATCTTATCCATCCAACCCTTTTTTAGTTCGCCTTTCATGAGGAAGACAACCTCCAGACCATACATCTTACTTAGATAGAATGGACGGCTACGATTAAATCTCATGTTTTATTTATTCAGTTATATTTTACCCAAAACATCAAAAAATTATAAAAAATAAATTACTTAACTAAGAAATACAAATAAAAGCTCTATGAATTTCTTTTTTTTTTAAGAGAAATCCAATGAACCCAAAATCCCTAAATTTTACTATATATTGTAGGAGTAATTTGAGATTTTGTGAAATTATTTTTTTTAATTACACTTAAAAGATTAAATCAATTAAGTTGATAACTTTAGAAAAGTAATTTAATGTTACCGCTTACATATCATAAGAAGTTTAAGCTAAATGGCCTTCTGATTTAAGAGTTATTAATTTTTAAAGTCAATTGGATAATTTTGAATAAATAATTAATTTAAAATTTTAGAAATTATGAAAATTCATCTCAATATTTGAAATCACTTTAATAAACATCCAAAATCTTAAAAACATTAATTAGACCCTCTAGATCACACTAAATCACAAAAAATAATTCAATTAAGATTTAATCAATCATTAATTAATTACTTTAATTATACAAAACTTTTAAAAAAATTATACATAATTATTAAAAAATTTTAAAAAATCTAAATAAACCCTCTTTGGAAAGCTTAGACATAAGAGAATCTAAGAAAAATAGAAGCCCCAAATTTTCATAGTGTATAATAATGAATTATAATTTGAAGTTTTACTTAATTAGTATAACTAAGCTTTAATCACTTGCCAAATTAGCTTGAAATTTGGTATGATTGTCTTATGGGATGACCTCTATATCCCATAATTATTTCAATTTAATTTGCAAAGTAATTTGGGAGATCCAAATTTTCAAACATAAATTAATTATTTTATACATTTAATAAATAATTAATAATAAGATATTTATGAAATTAATTATAGAAGTCAAATTATGTATTACAATAGTAAAGTTGATCAAAAAAATTAATTACAACATATGGTCTTGATTATTTGATCAAATAATTATTTAACCTTAATTAATTCATAAAAATCAACTAAATCACATTTGAATCACTTAATGAATAGGGATAGGTCAAAGGATAACTTTAATAATTTTCTCTCCTCATTAGGATTAAATTATTTTAATTTCAAAACTCAACTTTTAATGAATTCGATTAGGCTTAATAATGCTTATCTTCATGTGAATAACTGTAATAATTAATAACTCCAAATAGGTTATGTGGTGATATTTAATTGTTTTGCTTCATTCATTCCTAAATTTATCTTTCATATATTTCATGCACTCATATTTCAAAATAAATAAAAAGATTTCATTTAATTGCATGTTTTGAATTAAATAGTATGGTTATTATCATTAATAAATCTTAAATTATTATTTTTAATTAGTAAAAATATTTATTAATCTAAATATAAACCAATATAAATAATTAAATTCAAAATTTTAAAATCATATATGTACAAACTACAATTTGAAAGGTATATAGTTTAGAAACCCGAAGTCACAAGGCAGGGCTATTGGTTTGAAGGAGGTCTTAATATCTCATATCTCTGGTATAACAATGACACGAACCTTAAAATATATAGTGAGTTACATATTAAGGTTAAATTTATTTTTTACTTATATATATATATATATATATATATATATATATATATATATAAATATTTCATATTTCATCCATCCTTATGTATATATGCATATGTATATATGAACCAAAATGTAGTCTAGACATCCCAAGAGCACGAGAGTATAAGTAGTCCTAAGGGGTACCTTACTTCCCTGGTTCAATAATGGCATGTACTTGTATAAATTCAATATACTAATGTGTATGTATATGTATAAGGTATAAATAAATCATTTTCTTCCACAAAATTCATGTATTATATATTGTATATTAATTATTAACAAAAAATACAATAATTTATTCATGCATTAAGCATGGAATAATCTAATGATATATATGTATTCATTAAATCTAGTTGTTTAATTAAGTATGCTATCTAATCAAATGAATATTATGGAATGATGAAGCAAAGTCAAGAAACTGTCATTAAATCAGCCATGATTTGGTTTTATTAATCTTAAGATGTCATTTATGTCTAGATAAAAACTCTTAAGTTGAATCCAAGTATATAGCTTAATAAAAAAAATCATAACAAGCCATTGAGATGATAAGATCATAAAATTCATCACTTAGATTCAACATAAAGTTTGGGATTAAAGTGGATCTAATTCCTCATTCTCTTTAAAATTCTAAATCAAAAGTGAAATCCAAATAAGATCAAAAGTCTAAGTTTAAAACTCACCTAAAATCATTAATCATATAGAGTGTAATAATCCCTAATAAGGGACTTGAACATTCATTATTAGCTAAATTCTAACATCAAAGCTTAACTTTTCCATACAACACTAAGCCATAGCACACATATTAGAATGCTAAGTCACCAATCATAGTTTTATGTTAGGCCAGTGCTTTGTTGGGGTGGATTAATGTTTAATCTTGTGATGTAATGTTTTATATTTGATGTTAGGATTTCTTATGGATAGTCTAGATGTTATGAAAACTTTAAATTAATGATATTTTCTACTGGGGGACCACTATAATAAAAATTATAAGTGCCTCTTGCTTGTAGTTACTGCTTAAGTCCCTAAGGATAATCCTTTAAGACAGGTTGGCTTGGAGCCCTGAGGTAGGGTGATAAGCCCCAATGTATGAAATATAACTACTTGGTGTAAATATATGTTAAGCTAACCTTTATTTTGTAGGTGTAGTTAGAATTTCATTTCATAAAAGTATAATTTTTACAATAGGATTAAGATTAGAGCTATGGGATTTATGATGAGTAGTGGTAAGAAGGCTTAGACTTAGGAGGTCCCATGACAATAAAGAATTGAAAACCCCATAGCTTTATTTTTATTTGTATAATTAATTATAATACAAGAAATATAAGGGTTGAGCTCGGCTACTCAAACTTTTTTCTTTCTAGAGTGTATGGAGGTACCAATCACATCGACCTTTTATTCTTTGAATTAATAATATTTATTTGGCTTATTTACATTAATTGTGCAATAGAAAAGGCTTTCTTTTCATAGGTTTCTTAAAGCTTGATTGTTTGTTGTATGGCTTAGATGTGGTAGGCTCTTTAAGAACTTAAAAATGTTTTTACTTCAATTAATCAACTTTAACTAAAAATTAATAACTCATAACCTCACCTTAAAGCAAAAGAATTTAATCAGAGAAATAAAAAATTTAGTAACCTCTTAACTATATGTTCTATGTTACCATGCATAAATCTTTCTTTCTTCTTTGCAAATGAGTGGTCTTCATTCTTGCATGATATAGGATAGGGGTTGACCTGTGAGAGAAATTCCCTTGTAGTGGAGAACATCGCTTCTCTCTGATTTAGCCAATGAATCTATTTTATCATGTATGTAAGCATAAGACCTTCCCAAGCTTGAGTCTAAAATGATGAGTAAAAATGGAATAAAAATATGTAAAATTTTGGTCAATTAGTCTAAAGCATGATTTTCATGCAAGTCAGTGACTACTTGCTAATAAAAAGCTCGAGATTAATTTAGGTTCCCCTAATAACTTTACTACCACATGATAAGTCAGCACCACTATCCTAGATATATTAAGCATTGGTTTGTTGACCTTGTTTTTGAATGAGGTTAACATCATTTCTAAAGTTAATAATTAAGACACCTAATCCTAGATAAGGAATCTTCTAATTAGATGCTTAGTACACTTCACTTAGTGACCTAGTGCACCTTTCTAAGGTCTAACCTAACTCAATAGAATTATGTATACCTAGACTACATTCAAATCTAAATCCAAAATAATTGAAATCTAAATCTAATCAAACATAAATCAAGGTGAATAGAATAATTAACCTAATTATTCTATTTAACCCTAAAGTCACTTAAACTTAAAACAAATTCAAGCTTAATCAAAACTAACCTTAATCAAAATCAAATGAAACCATGAAATCAAATGACAAGCATAAAATCATATCCAAATGAAAGTCAAATTTGGTGAACCCTTTTTGACATAGGTTTGACTTGTGTGGGCCCCACCAAGTCAAAGGTCAACCCATAAAAATTTGACCAAATGAAATCATTTCAAATGGTCCAAATGATAAAATAAACATGTTTAAACATAAATTTAAAGAAATATAAATCCATT
Source organism: Cymbidium sinense (assembly GCA_021442155.1). Classification (NCBI taxonomy): domain Eukaryota; kingdom Viridiplantae; phylum Streptophyta; class Magnoliopsida; order Asparagales; family Orchidaceae; genus Cymbidium; species Cymbidium sinense. The sequence goes on from CM038218.1 coordinate 130,812,066, forward strand.
AAATACTTAACTAGGCTAATTAGATCATTTGATCTAAATGGGATAAAATGAGCCTTTTTGAATTCAAATCCAAATCAAATTGAAATCAACCCAAATTAATTGTCCAAAATTTATTTGAAATGATTATGAAACATAATCCAATTATTCATTATGACTAATTTGACCAATTTGGTTATTTGACCCAAATGAATCCAACTTAACCCATTAAGCCCAATTTGGGTCAAATGGGTTAAAATTGAAATCATTTCAAACCAATAGAAATCAATCATTCCAATCCATTTCACACATGTGATTAAGCATGATTGAAATCTAAATAAAACTTAATTAAGCCAAATGGGTCATTTGACTTAATTAAAACTAACTTAATCCATTTAAGCCCAAATGGGTTAAGTTGAGATGAAATGATAAATCAACTTAAAAAAATACAATCTAATATAAATCAATAATTAAGCATAATTTACCTCAAATCTATAATCAATTAAACACAATTGAGCCTAAATCTAAAATCAATTAATCATTTAAATTGATTTAAACCCAAATGACTGAAAGGTGAGAATGTGACCTCGATTAATTATATCCTAAATCATTTAAACCTATTCTAAAATGAGTTTAGGATATGTGACAACTAAAATTAAGTGGATTAGGAAGATCTAAATGCATCCAAAAGAGAGAAACATCACATGGAGAAATGTGGTGGAATATGCACACAAGCTTCTTCGCAATCCAATATACCCCTTTGATTCATCTTCCCCACTTCATCCTCCCTACCTTGGACCACTCTCAATTAATTGACCACCCCTTGGAGCTCACCTCCAAGGGTTGTAATTATCTTGGCTAACCAAGGAAAGCTTCATTTCAAAAGAAGCTCTTGGCCTCTAATGGAAAAAATAAAGAGAGAGAGAGAGAGAGAGAGAGAGAGAGAGAGAAAGAGAGAGCCAATTTTAAGTCTAATTGAGCATCCCCTCATCATATTTGGGTAAAATGAAGTTGACCGCAACCTTTCCCCAAGCCCTACACCACCAACAAGTTGAAAAATGACCAAACCTGCCAAATTTTCAAAACTTGCTCTCCATGGCAATCCACCGAGAGGCAATCCAATTCCTCCTTTCTAAAGGCTTGTCACACCACCATGAAGCTAATTGAGTCATCCCCGCTACCTGAGATCACCACTGGTGAGGTAAGCACCACCAACTTCTTTTACTTTAGGTTTTGGTACTTTGTGAAAGAAACTTAATCTTAAGTGGGATTGAGCCATATATATGTGATTTATGTGAGTCCCAGATGGATTTGGAATTGAAATCAAACAATTTCAACAGTTGGATCACCATAAATCATCCAGAATTGATAGACGGCTCATGGTTTCTTCCGTCATCGAACAAGATGCAATCTCCATCGTTCATTCCTTCTATTTTGAGCGGATGATAGAGATTTAGTCGGACAAATTGATTAAACCCCTATAGGAAACCATGAGTGTGATTCCAGTTAGCTGATCTTCAATCAGATAATTTGGATCAAACAGCATCCCATCACCATTTTAATGTGGGATCCCCATGGATCATGTGTGGATGAATCACACAACACCATGTGTAAAGCGGCGGCTCATCAGCACCACATGGCTTCAACACATTTAAGTAGAAATTTTGGGTTTTTTTGAATTTAAAAATTACAAAAAGTAACAAAAACTTTAAAAAATCATAAAAATTAAATTAAAAAATGCAATTAAGAACTCTATGGATTCCTCTCAATGAGAAGAATCCATTAAACCTAAAATCTCTTATTTTTATTAGATAATTTTGGATTAATTTATGTTGGAATGAAAACAATCAAACTAAAATTAACCATAAACTACTATTCCAATTAATTTGAAACTTTGGGGAAATAAAATTAAAGTTAATATGCACTTTAGGAAAAAATTTCATGATTTATTTCAAAGTAAATCAAAAGATGTTAAATTTAAAACCTTAAATCATAGTTTTAATGAAATAAATTAATAAAAAATTAAGAAAATCCTAAGAAATTATAAGATTACTTAAATTATCATAATAAATTATAATGAATCTAAATAACCAACTAAACCCTCTATCTAAAATTCTAATGATCCATTAAATCACCTAATATGATAATTAATTGAAATAATTAATTCAATTAATCAACCTGAACATTGGAAAATCATAGTAAATCAATAAAAAATAAAAAAATTATAATAAACCCTTTATGGATGCATCTTCCACAAAGGAATCTAAGAAAAATACAACTCCTAAGTAATTTTATATAAAATAGGCTTGATTAAGGTTTTAGTGAAATAATTAAAACCTTAATTAGTCTTCAAATGCATAATTGATTAAAGAGAAACTTTGGGAAAATCAAATTGGCAAGAAACCCTATCATCATAAAAATTTCAAGGAAAATTGATATCTAGATTGGAAGTTATTGAATTTCCAAGTTAAAGTCAATTTTCGAGAAATATTAAATCAAAAAGTTATAAAAATTTAAAAATTCATGAAATCAGCTTGAAATATTTCAATTAACATCAAAACACTTAAAGAATATGTTTTTAACCCACTAAAGTTAGAAAATTCAATTAATTATGCATAGGAGTGTGCATTCGGGCGGATTGGACGGATCAAATTTTTAATTTGTTAATCCGTTCATTTTGAAATTCAGAATCCGAAAATCCGATCCGTATAAGATTTAATATAATCCAAACCAATCCAATCCAAAAAAAAAAATTTGGATTTTTGGTTCGATTTTAAAAACAAAAAATAATTAAAATAAAAAACCTGTTATTTAATTAAAAAAGCATATTTCACAATTTTTTCTGTTTCCACGGTTCCACACTTCCACAATAAGAAGATTTCAGAATTCCTTTGTGATTTATATTTTTTGAAACAGATATACTCATATTTTTTGAAACAAGTTTATATTTCTGAATTCTGATTTGAAAGACTTTGTATTTAATAAAAAAATAAATATTAAATATATTACTTAAAGAGCACTAATTAACTCCCACCCCACCTGTAATGTGATGAAATACATTTCTTCAAACATCTTTTTCTTTCACACCATTTTTAATAACATAACACATTTGCCAATAATCCAATAAAATTTATATGCTAACAAAAAGAAAATTTTCAATTGCAATATTACAAACATTCATAAATCATAAACATTCCACATTTAAAAAGGATTATAATTACATATCGCAATAAACATTCATAAACATTCATAAACATTTTCAATTTCTCTAATTCTCTTCCACATTTAAAAAGGAAGCATGATCAAGATTGTCCGGATTCGGTGAAAGAGTTCCATTATAACCCAGAAAAGTGAAATTTTTAACCTTTGCATATTTTTTAATCAACTGAAATGATAATCTACAAAACACAGATATAAGTGGTTATTGAACTTTGATTAGCAATAACATTAAAAGATCTAAAAGAGGTGGAAAGAAACAAGCATAACAAATACATAAATATAAGAACTTTTTTAAGAAAAAAATCTGACCTGAAGTTTACCTGTGAGGCTGTGCTCAATACTCATAGTTTCTGATTAATGGCTTGAAATACTAAACTGTTTATACTTGCAGCTAACTCTAAAAATGTTCTTTGTGGCAATTGGATCAGGGGTGGCATCTTTTATTATGATTAGAAACAGGAGATTAAACAAAAGAGAGACTAAAAAATGAAAGTAAAATTCAAAAGAAAAGAAAGGCTCAAGCTCAGTCAAAAAATTACTAAGAGAAACAGAATATGTGAGCATCAAAACTCCAGATTGGAGGGTCATAATCACATATAATGCTACCAGCAGTAGTAAATAAAATATAACATCAAAGCCATCATTGCAAAAAGTGCCGCCAAACATCCCCAAAGCATCTGTGCATTCAAGTCAAATAGCATATCCCTGAAGCAATTAAAATTGAAATGTTACCTCACTAACAAAATAAGCAATACCAGTAACGAAACTTCTGAGCCTGAATAGTAAACAACTCCAAGTCTCCAAAGTAGAAAATACTAAACATCATAAAAAGAATCCATCTAAACCGAGACAAAACCTACCTCCGGAATAGTAAACAACTCCACCAACATAACAAAATAATCCATTACTCCATTTAAATTTTAGCCGATAAGCAATACCACATAACACAAACTACAGATCCTACCTCCAGAATAGTAAACAACTCCAAGTCTCCAAAGCATGAATAGGGGTAATAATTAATAAAAAAATGAAATTGCATGTCAATGAATAAGTTGGAGCAGAGCAATCCAACATCAAAAAATAGCATGACATAGTTCTAGTGTCCTAAGGAGTATCAATGAACCGATACAGCCTACATGCAACATGGTAGTAGGCACAGACACAACTCCTTTATTAGTTTAATATGCAATTGCTCAAAAAAGTTGAACAAGCATAATCATGAACTGAATAATAACTGAAAGTGCAAAGTTTGAACAAGACTATGCTAGCATTGCTGAATGCTATTGCTGATAGAATAGGCCATCAGAATCCATGAGAACTGTGAATCGAGACCGTGAGAGCCGAGAGCCTGAGAGAAAAACTTAGAGAAGAAGGGAGAAGCAGTGTCCTTGTGTGAGATGCCGAGAGGCGAGAAGGGAGAAGCCGAGAAGAGAAGTAGAGAACAGATGAACATAAGTTACAGAATGAAAACGTCGACAACTACAATGAAGAGTTGAAGAGAAGCCAAAGAGTACTAGAGAAGTAGAGAACCAGCCCATGGCCGTGGGGATTGCCTTTGCGGCTTTGCCCTTTTGTCTCCCTAATCGCTTTTGGGTTTGGCCCTAGCCTAGGTTTTAACTTTTGAGGAATGAGGATTTCTCTTTTTTACCTGGCATGGCCACAGGCGGACATGGATGGGCGGGAGAGTGGAGACTGCAGGCTAAGGAGTTACGGCTAAGCCGCTAAATTTTAGATTTTTGGTTTTTTTGGATTATAAATTTTTAAATCTGATCCATAATCCAAAAACTGAATTTAGCTAAAATTAAATCCAAAATCCAAAATAAATTTAAAAAATCAATCCAAATTTAAAATTTTGGTTCGGATTTAATCGAATTTTCATTTCAAACTGAATTATGCATAGCCCTAATTATGCATTATTGCTTAATAAAATAATTAAGAACATGAAATTTGATCAAATCCTAAATAATTAATTTAGGAAATCCATAATAAGCTAATTAATCAATTAAAACCAGAACCAATTAACCTCTAAAATTCATATTTAAATGTGAAACTCATTCATATGAAAATTCCCTAAATTTGTTTAAGTAAGTCATGTAATCCTAAAGCATAAATAAATTTAATCACACTTAAATAACTTAAACATTTGAAATGAATTAGGCTAAAATGAGTATAATCTCATTTTAAGGAATTGAATTTTAACATGAGATAACCTAACTAAAATGAAGAATAGAATGAGAGTTGAATTCAAGTAAATTAGTATAAGTTCATTAGCATAATTCTAATGACATTCATGAAATGTGAATATAATTAAAGTGAAGTGAATTTAAATGATAAATTAATTAATACATTATGAAATTGAAATATAAAAATTCGTGAAATCAAACTAAAATTTGAATTAAGATATTAATCTAATACACATGTGAAAACTTCTTAAGTCCATCTAAGTTAATGAATAAAATAATTCTAAATGCAACTAAAAGTGATTAACCAAATCAAAGTAAACTTAAACTAATTTTGTAACTTGAAATGGCCTAAGTTAGGATTGTTGCCTAAAATAGTCTATGTCCCTTAGGTTATAAAAAATAAAATTTAGTCCAAAGGGGTTGAGGTAATCTTAACATATGGTGAAACCAAAACCTAAACTAAATCAAGAATGAATCATAATACCAATTTAGATGAATTAAGTCAGATTCAAATAAATTAAATGAACATACACATTAATAGACATAAACTTTAATGAAATAAAATAAATTAAATAAACCTAATAACTTGAATCAAATCATTTGAAAGAAATAATGAATGAAATTAATTTAATTAAAGACAAACAAATTAAATAAAATGAACACATTCTAATGAATAATGAACCAAATCAAAAGGATTGAACATAAAAATTAAATGAACTTAAATATTAAGCATTAATGAAATGAATGAATGAAATTAATTTAAATTAAGCAAATTAAATAATTAAAATATGTTAAAATAAATACGCATTTAATCAAAGAAAAATAAAAGCTAAAATAATGAATAAATTAAATGACTTAAACATTAATCAACATTAAGAAGAATGAATCTTAATTCAAATCCAAAGTAAAACTAAAATTTTAATCAAACTAAATTCAACTTAATAAAACATAAGAATAAGTTAATCAAGATAATTAAGACCTTAGTGTGAACCTTAGAATGAATCTTTACTATAGGGTAAAGACTCTATTCTAATAAGAATTAGGATGTTGAGTAGAATGGGTTCCACCCAAACTGAAACTTATTATATTTTTCATTCTTGATAACCTTAAATTTCATCTTAACATAAAATGAATCTAAAGTGAAAATAAAAGTTGTAAATTTTTAAATCATTTTAATTGAAAATACTAGTGGTAAATTAATAAATTTTAAGACTAAAAGAAGTCAAAAGAATAAAAACAAAATTTTTCATAATTAGCAACATATGGTATATAGTCTAGACACTAGAGGTAACATGGCTACTGGTCCGAAGGAGGTCTTGATATCATGAACCTCTTGTATAATAATGACATGCACCTAGGAAACAAAATAATGAAAGTTAAAAAAGTCTCAAAATTAAATTAACTTAAATATTGGAAACCTAAATTAAAACTTTAACTTAAGAAAGACCAAATATAGTCTAGCCACATAAGCTCATTGTTTCACACACTAGAATATTAGGTCATTTACCCTAGATTTAAGTTAGGTTGATTTGTAAAATTTTAGGATGTGATGTGATGTTTTATTATTTTATGGTGCAATATTTTAGACTAGATGGATAAGATTGTTTGCCTATTAGATTAGATGGTTGGACATTCTTTCTAGAACTAATATTATTTTCTATTGGGTGTTGTGCTAAAAAGGGACCACTGTAATAAATTATATATATATATATATATATATATATATATATATATATATATATATATATATATATATATATATATATATATGTGTGTTTGTGTGTGTGTGTGTGTGTGTGTGTGTGTGTGTGTGTGTGTGTGTGTGTGTTATTTTCTTGTAGGTATGCTTAAGTCCCTAAACATAGCCCAATTGGATAGGTGGGCTTGGCAAGCAACTAATGCTAAACCCATATGTTTATAAAAATAGTTGTTGTTATGTTATTTATATTTCTTAACACTTATTTTGTAGGGTTTAGGAATTTTTTAAAAATTTTAAATATAATTTAAGCCTACAATTAGGTTAGGATTTATGGGGCCTATAATAGTAGGAGCTGACCCTATTAGCTGGTGGTCCCCTATAAAGCCCATAGGAGATTCTTGAAGAAAGAGATAATTCTAGAGAAAAGATTCCCATAAATTTAAATTTTAATTCTAGGTCAGGTTGTATGAGGGCAGAGCTCAACTACCCATTTTATCTTTCTTCCAGGGTATATAGTGGTACATGGCCACAATGGGCTATTTTTTAATTTAAATTGATTTGATTTACTTTAGGAGCATAATAGAAACAACCTAATTTTCTAGGTTTATTTCTATGATATGCTTTCTGTGATGGATGCATGAACATTAGGCTCTTTAGAAAATTAAAATTTTCTACCCAACTTAAATTTAATTAACTTAAACAAAAATAAAGAGACTTAAAACTTTACATGAATAAAAACTTAGAAAAAACTTAAAAGTAATTAGAAATAATTAGCTTTTGTGAACCATACTAGTATATTGTTAGAACTCTGTGAATTAGTTGCTTCACCTATTGCACAGGGGCATCTGACCTTTGAGGATGACTTGCTTCTTAGGGAAGTTTTCCTTCTCTCCTTGATTTGGCTCATGACCACTCCTAAATGCATCTCATTATATGCATGAATTGGATATCCCAAAAACCTTAAATGAATTGTAAGCCAAGCTATAAAAGCTAAAAATTTTTGCATTGGTTAAGTACATATCATACCCAACATGATCTTAGGGATTAAGGAGTGAGTCTACATTCTTAGATTCCTTTCTAAAACTACAATAGCCTAGCCATCTTGCATTCATAAGACTTGACATCATGGATTTAAAATTCGCTTAGGTGGTCTTAGTTGGAAACTCTTTTAGGTGGGTCATAAGTCTAAAAGAGTTAGGGATAGGTTTCCTTTCTTAAGTGAGGGAAATAACTAGTAATTCCCAAAAGTGAAACTATGTCGGGCCTCTTACTTGTGTTAGAAGTAATTATAGACTTAGGATTTGAAGCATCCTACTAGAGTAATTCTTCAACCTAGGCATTTCTATAGTCTTGTGTTGCTAGATTATAAGCCTTAGATTTATAATATAATCTTAATTAAAATTCTAATTTAAATTTCAAAATTTATAATACAATATTAGGATAGTTAAAATTTCCACTAGGTATCTCCGTATCTATGGACATTTCCTATTCTATCCCTTTAGACATCCAGAAAAATCCTTTCACTTTGCATTGTTCCCTTTTAAAATTCCAAATTATGATTTTCATTTGGAACTAGCTTAGAAATCTATAGAAATAAATGCCCATTTTTTTAATTGAGAGTGTTCTTAAGAAGAGATTCTTATTCCTAAGATGTAACTAACTATAAAAGATTGCCCTTATAGGGAACCATGGTCCATATTAAAATAAACCATGATATACTTTTTTATGTAGTTCAAGAGAATAATCTCTAGAATATTAATAAGACCTATTAGCCATAGGAGTCCTTATTTAAGTGATTAAATCCATTATAGTAGAACATGTTTATCTTCTGAGATAATATGTTTATTCCTTAATGATGAATTTGATTTCCTAAATAAGAAATCCTAAATTCTATGTGGTGTCATAAATTTTCCCCACATGGTCGACCAAACATGATGTTATATATAAAGAGTGCATCGATAATAATGTTCTCCATTGTATTGAATTGCATCTCTCCTTTTCTTAAAGTTAATAGAAGAGTAATGATTATTTCCATCTCTCTCATTTCTTCAAAAAAATCATTGAAGGGACCTCTAGTCATAGCGAGCTTCAAATTTGCTAGATTCATTTTATCAAACACAGACTAACAAATAATATTGATAGAGCTCCCTGTGTTGATTAAGATACTCTCTATCTAATAGTACAACCTAAGTGCTCTGTGCTCACACCATGGCTACTGAGTTAACATCCTCTAATCATAGTCACTTTGTGCTTTCTCTCTTATTTGACTCTTCATGTCCTCTAAAATAGTAAGCATTTACCTAATGATATAAATCATATGAGATAAGTGTAAATCATTACCAATCTCAGTGGTTTCTTTTCCTTAGCTTCTTATGAACCATTTAAGCTTTTTAGCCTTAATGAACTCTTCTACCAAGCTCTTCATATGTCAACACTCTTCAATTTTATGCACATGATCATGATGATAAGCGCAATACCTCAAAAGATTGCGAACACCATTTATCTTAATTCATGGTGGTCTATTTAAGTTCTCTTTATTTTGAATGGCCTGTACTAGCTTGGCCATTGACGCTTCAACTGGTGTGATTATAGCTAGTTATAAATATTCACCATACTAATAGTGATTTTACATGTATCTAAATTTGCACTTGTGCATCAATGCTTTTTCTCATCAAGTGATTTATATTCTTCCCTTGTCTTATTTTCTAACTCAAAACCTATCTTTAGAGAGTAACTTTAAGAATAACTTTTTTGATGAGTCCCTTTCATGACTACTTATTATTGGATAAGTGACTTCATTACACTTCTCATCATTTATTTTGTCATTCACTAACTTCAGTAACTTTTATATTATTTTTGGCTACTAAAGCCTAAGTGCAAACCTAAAAGACCCTTATTTGAGACCTTGAGTGAATGCTACTTATGTAACTATGGGCTCTAGATCTTTAACCTTCAACATCTCCCTTTGAAACTGAGAGTTAACTTCTTAAGGGACTCACCATGCTATTTTTTCATCTATAGAAGAGCTTGTGACTATTCAAAGACTTTTAGGTCTGGTGAACTATGTAAGGAACATCCTCTTAAACTCTACAAAAGAACTAATGACTCGTACTAGTAGACTTGAAAACTATATGGTGGTCAACACTTTTAAAGTAGTGAAGAATAGTCCTCACATCATCACATCGTTTAAGTCTAATAATGATATGGAAGATTCAAAGTAAGCTATGTGATAAGTGTGGTCGGTATGACTTTAGAAGAGTATAAATGATGGATTCTAAACATTATGTGGGGTGAACTTCTACAAACTATTTGGAGAAAATGTTGGTAGGGTTAGTATTTGCTTGCTCCTATCTACTGTTCTTCTCTTCACTTGTTTGATATAATTGGTCATTAATGTTAAGTGATGTAGACAACTCCTTTTATTTTCATTGAGCTAAGCAAGTAGTTAATCAAGAGGACCTTTCACAGTAACTTATTCTTGGACTCTCATCCTTCATTGTCTCCATTATCATTAGTGTTACAAACGTGAACTATTTTCCATTTTCTTTAAGTTTATTGTGTGACGAACTACTGAGCACTCAGCCCCATCCTACTTAAGTTATTCTATATTGAATGGTCTACTTTGCTAGATCCCTGACTTCTAGTTATTGGCCTCATTCATGCTTACTACACCTAAAATGATGTTGAATCCAAATCTATCCTTAAATTGAACCAAGTCCTCTTAGGCATTTGAGGAGTAAGACCAAGTCAAGCAAGATAATAAAAAGATAAGTAAAGTAAAAAAAAGCGATAACATGTATTAGAAATTTGACTATGTCAAAAATCTAAATATAAAGATCTCTCTCTCTCTCTCTCTCTCTCTCTCTCTCTTAAAAAAAGTAGTACAAAGAAAGTACAAGTGCTAGAAATCTAAGAAAAGAAAATAGACTCCCCTACTCAAAATTTCTTATTTTTATATGTTCAAGGGGTAAGTACCTATGGAAAGTATACTTTAGCTAAGTCAGTTACATAGAAAAAAGAACTCTCTAGTAGAAGTGAGTGTTATGTGCCAAGTGATAAGCCTAGAGGTATCTTTGTTGGCTTGGGAAAGCCAAGTTGTCTGATGTGAATCTAGTAGTAGTTGCCTAAGTGTATGCGCGTCGTCATGTATGAGGTGGATTGCTGGAAATTGACTATCTATTTTGACTAGTATCCTTTCAAGTTTTCTCTTCTTAGAGTGAGTCTTCACATATGATGCAAGACACAAGATCTTCTACTTGATTGGGATAATCGCTCCCCATATTTGCCCTGCTTAGAGCAAGTATTTAAGAGTGAGTCACTCACTTATATGGATTTTTCTCCATTCTATTAGGAGCTCATGTGCTGGCCCTATATCACCAACGAGCACTTGAAGAATGAGCTCACACATTATGGTTATAAAGTAAATTCTTTTAAATAAAACAAGATGTTTTAATTACTAGGATTTAAACTGACCATGGTGGCGAAGTTGAAAATAAATTATTTAGGGATTATTGTGAGGAACATGAGATAAAGCATAATTTCTTACACTTAGAACTCCTTAGTATAATGGAATAGTAGGGAAAAAAAGGAAGAAATATTAATTGAATTGAGTAGATCTTTTATTGATAAGTATAAATTTTCAAAATATTGTCTAGGCTAAAGTTGTAAATTTCGCATGTTTTATGATAAATATTATTTATTTGAGACAAAATTTGAAGAAGGCTACCTATGAATTTTTTTTTGGAAAGAAGCTTATGATTCAACACTTTCATTTATTTTGTTGAAACTATTATATTCTAAAATATTGAAAAGAATCCTTTAAGTAAGATTGATTATTGATTAGATGATAGTATTTTTCTTAGGATATTTTTTTAGCTATATATATATATATAATAATAATAATAAAAATAATAATAATAATAATTTTGTTCTTCTATCCACGACACCACAATGCTGTGTTCAAGACGCCACAGTGCTGCCCTAGCCTTCTAGAAGGATAACAACTCAGAGCCAGCTGTCAAAATTATGGTATAGTGCAGCGGCACTATGATTTTTGCACCGAGGCACTACACCAGCTATTGAGAAGGAATAGTTACAAGGAACACTGCTATAAATAACCGTGTTCAATCCACAATTCCCTCATCCCATTTCTCTCTCTCTGAACACTCGTGCTTTCACTACCATGCTCCAGACAATGTTTTTTTAGTTGTTGTTTTGAGACACTCTATTCACTTCAAGTAAAATATGTGTACCATTTTACATTTAAAAAGCATGTTAAATCATAATTGCACTACTGATCTTGGATCCAATGAGGAAAAGAAGACTTTCACCATTGAGCTTTATTCTGGTGAAAGATAAAAACCCCTCCCCTCCATCGATCTTAGATCCATAATAAGGGAAAAGAGTGCTATGCACTATGATTTTTAAAATATAGCAATGCTAAGGAAAAATGCTACTAAATTTTCAAAAAAATTTCTAAATTTTCATAAGAAACTCAATTTATGACTCACAATGCCGTGACATTGAATTGCAGTGATGTTGCGCTATACCGTTAGGTATGCCTATTATAACAGGCAGTGTCACGACACCCAGGTACTAGCACCGTGGTGTTGTGGTACTATTTATTCACCCTCACACTGCTGCATCATGGCATCTGCTCCACAGCACCATGCTCACTTAGCACGAAATATGACTTAAAATATATTTTTTTGATAAAATCCCCTAATGCTACAATGCTAAAGGATAAGTGCCTCGGTGATATATCTCTCTAGCACAAATAAATAGGACTTATATAATTTTTCTCTAAGGGGAAAAAATATAACCTTAGCATTACAGTGCCATAGGATCAGCACCACGGTGCCAAGATGTCAAGTTTTTCATTTTTTATGAATTTATTCAAATGATTTTATGAAATATTGGTGCAATAAACCAAATACTAATCACATACAAGCATATAACACAAAAATAATAAAAAGGGGAATTTTATTTTTTCAAAGACAATTATAAATTAAAAACTACAAAAAAAGGGAAAAAGTACAAAATAGGGGAAACTAATAATTGTACTCGTCAACCTCCTCTTACTCCTCTTCTTCCTCCTATGTTCCTGATATCGACAGGGTAATCACACAAGGCTAATACTGAGGCACAGTAGGGAAGGAGACCTAGCTTGAATCTACAAGATTACAATTCTAGAACATATTGACCAATGCAGTGTTGAACTAGATCATGTATGAGAATTGCATCTACTGTTGACCAATATGATGGTTAAACTTATGCTCCAAAATATCCTGCATATGACTACTCTAGTCCACCCTTTTCATAAGTTTGTGACCTAACTGCTAATTTTTTGTACTTGCTCGGCCTAGGACTTAGAAGATTGTGGTCGAGGTCATGGGGCATGTGAGCCTTCCCAAACTTCAAGGCTCAACCTAAATCCCCCAATTACTCACTTCATTAGAGGAGCCTTATGAATGAGTATTTCTTCATAAGGCACCTTGCCTCTCTTACCACGACACATAAATCTTAAATCAAAGAAGGGTGACTGTACCCAACGATAATACTCCCATTCAAAATATTATAAATAGAATTATAAATACCTTTCCCGATACTGATCGTAAATCCCATTTGAATAGTAAATTCAAAACAACCCTATCTTTGGTAACCTCACTAATATTACTAGTAGGCATAAGGTTAGAGGAAATAAAATAATGCCAAGCTTTAGATTTAGTAGTGAGACTGGCAGAAGGAAAGTTAATAATTCTTTCCTCCCATCATTTCCATTATATATTTATATTTTCTCCAAAATGAAAATGGAGGATCTCATCAAAATTAAGATAATTAATATAATAAGAAAGATATTGATAATAATCAATATCCTGAAGATTGTAGTATGTGTTAATAGCACTACTATCAAAACTTACCAATTTTCCTCGTGCATATGCTTTGTTATCTTGGCTTTCACGTGCATTTGTGAAGAATTCACCAACCACTGGAAGAACACATGAGCTATTATCATAGGTCAATTTGGCCCAACTTTGTCTCATGATCACCCCTTTGATAGTGCCATTGGGATCTATAAGCTCCTCTCCATGATCAGGTTTTTATGGATGAGAGCGTGTTGATACCGCTCTATATCAACACTAACGAAGCTGCCAGTACTGATGGATGCCCTCTTCCTGCTCACCACCCTTCTAAGAGGCATGATGAATATGTTAACTAGAGGGAAGAATAGAGCTAATAGAGAGAGAAAGAAAATTTGTAAGAGGAGAGACCACTTAATGAAAATCCTTAACAACTCTGAGTCATATTTATAAATCATGCCCAATGTCGTGGTGCCAAAACATGGCATCGAGGCCCTAGTATCTGGGGTTGTAGAACAAAGCCTTAGTGTTATAGTGCCCATATGTAGTGTTGAGGTGCTAGTTCACTCCCATCAGTTACTTTCTGGTTAAAAAGACAACTTTAATTATAATTTTATAACTAACACATACAAAAAGCATTACAGCAACACGATGCTCTGACCTAGCTATTGTTAAAATGAGGTTGTCGTTTCTCTATTAATAGTTGTATAGCTATCGGGGAATCTTGACCAACACTGTGATTCTACAAGGTTACACTAGGCACTATTCAAATGGTCAAACAGACCAATAATGCTAGAGCCGTAGTGCTACCCATGCAGCACTGAGGCGCTGAACCTCAAATTTCACATATACACCTAGGCTGCCACCCAAGCAGTGGAGCCTAGGTGTCATATCACAGCACTGAGGTGTTTCCCCTTAAATAAAATTTTAAAAAATATAATAAAGATAAAAAAAGAAAAGGAACTTTGACTACAACCTTAATTTTGGCATTCCAAAAAGGAATGTACGTACATTATTCTATCCATTCTCCATGCGAACACCACATAATTCGTTTGCCCCATAAACAAATTCACATCCATCCACCATGTGGATAACTCAAATTTTTGGCATTCCAAAGAGATGTAAGCCTAACTTTATATTTGTTAATTGTGCAAACATCTCCTCATTCGCATATGAGCACTGTATAATCTTTTCACCATGTGAACACTATTACTCCACGTACACCAAAATTCTGTCTACTCGAGATACATGAAATGAGATAACCCGTGACTGCTAATCAGATTCATTGAACATTATGGCTATGTCCCTCTAATGTTGGTAGGCTAGAATAATGTAGTCCTAAGATGACAGAACAATGGGATCTTGATCGAAATTACACTCTTATTTTCTTTTAGATAATCTTTTGAACCATATTATGCCTCCAAGACAGCAAATGCATATCAGATAGATACATTTGTTTCTAACCTTAATCAAGAGTGCTCTCTTACTTTGGTAAGAAGGGTAATTAACTATGTAAGCTTGCAGTTATAAGAAGTTGAACCTAGATCTAAGTAAACCTTACCATGACATTAGAGGAAATCTGGTTAAATATATGTCAATCTGCTTCACAAAAAAATACTCCTACCCATCTCATCCAAAGATGGCAGAACACATCTTCAAAGGTGTTTTTTTAGCGATAAGATTTATGATGACTCTGCTAAGGATTGCTTCTCTCTCCATCTTTGGCTAGAAAATTAAAAAGATATGGTGTCCTAAGAATATCTCAGGTTGTATTCCTTAGATTTCTTGATTCTAGTAGAACCTGACTATAGATTTGCTTCAGGTTCAAAATCATCCATAACTAACTCAACCAATATGATGATTATCCGATTAAGGGAAGGTTCTACTATTAGATTCCCCCAAGCTATAATTAACACCATCTCCACTAAAGTTGTGACAAAAATTTATGACACCACATAAATTTTAGAAATTTCTTATTTGGATGATCAAATACATCATTAAAGAGTAAACATATTATCTTAAAGATAAACATGTTATTCCATAATGGATTCAATCATTTAATAAAAGACTCTTAAGGCTAACAAGTTTTTAATGTACCAGAGTGTTTTCCCCTGAACTACCTGAGAAGTAGAGCAAGATTTATTTTAATCTAGATTCATGGTTCCCTATAAGGACAAGCCCTCATAATTAATTACATCTTAGGAATGGAGGATCTCTTCTTAAGAATACTCTCGATTAAAGAAGTAAGTTATTATTTCTATGGATTTTTAAGCTGGTTTCCCAAAAAAGTATTATTTCAAATTTCAATTGGGAATGCTGCAATGTGGAAAGACTCATTTTAGAAGTCAATCAGGACAAAAGAAGAAATGTCTACTGATACTAGGATTCCTGGTAAGCATTTCAACTATCTTATCATTGGGCTTTAAATTTTAGAATTTAAATTAAATTTTGAGTTGATATTTTATTAGAAATCTAAGACATAGATTCTAGCAGTACAAGAATATAGAAATGCTTAGGGTTGAAGACTTACTCTAATAGGATGCCTCAGAACCTTAGCATATAAGTGCTTTGAAATAAATCAGAGGCTCAACCTTATTTCACTTGAGGGAATAGACCTATCCCTAACTCTTATAAACTCATAACCCACCTATGTGGGCTACCAGCTACACCACCTAAGCGCATTTTATATCCATGATGCCAAGTCTCAAGTATGAAAGATGGCTAGGCTATTGTATTTTAGGAAAAAAATCTAAGATCCTAAACTTACTCCTTAATCTCTAAAATAATGTACGGTATGAAATGCACCTAACCAATGCAAATTTTTCTCATTTTAATTATTTTGACTCATGATTCATTTAAAGTCTTGAGGTATGCTTTTTTTATGCTTAAATGTCATGCAATTAGAAGTGGTCATGGAAAAAATTAATAAAAGAAGGTAGACTTCCCTAAAAAGGTGATCATCCTTACAGGTTAAATGCCTCTTATGTGCAATGGGTGAAGTGCCCAATGTAAGAGTTTAGAGCAATATATAGCATGGTTCACAAAACATAGTTATTTATAGTTGATTTTAAGTTTTTTAAGGGCTTTAATTTATATGAATTTTCAATCTTCTTTATTTTTGTGTTTAAGTTGATTATGTTTAGATTGGGTAGAAAATTTAGTTTCCTAAGAGCCCAATCATATAAGCATCCATCACAAAAAATATAGCACAGAAAGAAACCTAGAAAAGAAAATTGATTTTATTGCGCACCTAAAGTAAATCAAGCCAATTTTAAATTAAATAAAGGCCAATGCAGCCGAGTATTGATGTATACCTCGAAAGAAAGGAAAAATGAGCAGCCAAGCTCTGCCCTTATATAACACAACCTTGAACTACAAGTTTAGATATATGGATCTTCTTTTCATGATCATCTCCTTTTTTAAGGACCTCCATTAGGCATACGGGACCTCTGCACCCATCTGCTAGCAAGGTTAGCTCCTACTAATCTTAGACCCCTATGGTGTTTATTTTTGGAATGTATATGGGGGGAGACACCACGCAGATCATAGTGGGTACTTATTGAAGTGATTGGGTATGACATTGAGGTATGATATACTCTCTCAAAAGATAGAGACATCAACCTTCAATGTACCTAATCACCTAATAAGGACTCCTAAGGCTAGATGGGTCTTCGAATATACCAAAGATTTTTTCTTTGCTTTACATGGATGAATAAAGTAGGTTTATATTAAATCGAGTTCTAAAGTTCCTTATGGAGGCAAGCCTTCATAGTTAATTACATCCTAAGAAAATTGAATTCCTTATGAATACTCTCGATTAAAGTAGACAATTAGGGTCTTGAAAGATTTTAAGGTTAGACTATCAAAGGATTGTCTATACTTGAAAAAAATTAATCGGGATAGATCAAATGATGAGACTTATTTTGGAAGCCAAAGGAGATGAGTAGGGAATGCTCATGATTCTTGGAATCTTAATGAGCATTTCAATATATCCTATGATTTGGTTTTATCTATTTGAAATTGAAGAGACTTGTACATTTTGAGTTAAAATTTGATTAGATTGCTAGGGCTTATAATCCACTGACACAAGGTTGTGGAAATGCCTAAGAGGTAAAGATTTATGTATGTAGCCCAAAGGAAACATCAACCTCAGATCCAAAATCTAAAGTACGACCTAAATCTAAGCGAAGATGGGCATGAGGTTTACCACCACAAGAGAGGATAAACTGCCCGACTACTGGGCTTACATTCACCTGGAGTGGCAGCCAACTAACTCCTTGATTTTAAAACCATATAGTTTGGTCTTATGAATCGTAAGATAGTTAGGCGATTATTTATTTACAAAAGAGACTAAAGTCCTTAAACTCACTCCCTAAGAGACTAGAGCATGAATGGTATGAATAATGACTTAATCTAATGCAAAATCTTTTCAAATTTTATTTAAATTTTGATACTTCATTTTGATAAAGGATTTAGGATTTTGATGCCTATATGCATGCTGAAATAAGATTGTTGGCTAAATCAGTGAGAAATGGGTGTTCTCCACCATAAGGGATTGCCCTCACAGGTCAAGCATTCGCCTATCGTGCAACGATGGAAATCCCCTATCTTCGAGAGTGAGACAATATGATTTGCATGTTATTAAACATTCGACCATTTAGCTAAGGAGTTGCTAAATCTTTTAATTATCTTATTTAATGCCTAAGATTTATGGTGAGGTTATGAATTATTTAAAATTTAGTTATGAGTGATAGTTGTGTAGAAAATTTATTTTTATTCTAAGAGCCTAATCGCATCCATGACACACATTAAAGCATCATTCATTTAAGAAACTAAGAAAAGCATGCCATTTCTAGAACATAAACTAAACCAATCATCAAACATTTTTATAAAACTAACATAAAAGAATAACAAGCTAGTTAGGTCAACTACTGTCGTGCAACCCGAAAAGAAAAGATGGGTAGCCAAGCTCTACCCATATACAACCCTAAATATAAAAAGAATAATTGTAATTTTACAAATGAATAAGTTCTATAGGGGATCTTCAATTCTTCATTTCTCCATATATTCATTCTTCCTTCTCTTGATTTGGATGTGCATGCTTCAAAGGCATCATAGGGTCTCCTAGGATAAAGCCTTCTAGCCACTGCCCATCCTAATCCCCCATATCACCAATCCTAATTATTAATGAAAAATTACATTGAAAATAGAAAGAGTAAATCTAACTACACTTGTAAAATAGAGGTTAGCTAAACATACATACAATCATAAGCAGTTATATGTATGATTTGATCTTAACACCCTGCACATGGGTAACCAAGCCCACCTGTCCTAACTTAGATTATGCTTAAGGTTTTAAGTAACCTGCAAAGAGAGCATTTATATTTATTTTAAGCATCCCCTTAAGCACAATCCCCTGTAGAAAAATTTGATTAGGCTAATATTGACCTAACATCCAGTCTACAAAACATACACCCTAACATCCAGTCTAAAACAACACATCATAAAATAAAACATACATTAGACCACGCATCATCTTAACATAAAGTTAGAAGTAGTGACTTAATTCTAATGTGTGTGTTAAGTCTTGTGTGGTGTGTCTTACTAGGCATTAGAGTTGTAGTTTTTTAAGTGTAGAAAGATTTGATTTAACATGAAGGGTTGATTTCACTTGAAGTTATTTAATTTATTTGAGAGTTTCAATTTGTGTTTTCTTTTGATTCATTTCATTACACTAGCAACTAAGTGTTGTAAAGAGAAGAAAGAGGATTGCCCTCTTTCATCCTTAATTTAAGCTACTTTCTAAAGCACATTAATTTGATTTAGTTCCCTTTAGTGAATGGCTTATTACACATTTTCAAATTAATCCTAAGTTTAGGTTCACTTTAATTAATTTTATCCTATATGAAAGGAATCTTATGATTAATCTGATTAAATTACTATCACATGACACATGTTAAATTATTCCTTTCCATCACATGTAACATGCATATGATTTAATCCTAAATATATCTATACATGCAACATGTTTTTAGTACACTTAAATGATGAATGTATGTGTATGTGAAGTTTATATCATTTTGTGTGATTGAATTATTTAATCATATTAGTTTAAAGTGCTATCTAAATTATTATAGAAAAATACATAGGGATGAAATTAAATAGGTTTGAGTCATTGTTAACTAGAGAAGTGATGTAATCAAATGATCTCCTTGGGGCTAACTAAAGCCTCATATTCCCTAGATGTCCAATATATATACCCATCTACAATCAAACATATTTAAATTTGCATACATGAATATAAGAAAGAAAGCTCCAAATTACATGATTAATTAATCCAATGATTAAATAATTATGGATGCATGTATTTTTGATAAAAGAAAAGGGGTTATAATTCCATACTTAAATACACACACACACACATGTATAAGAGACATAAGCTAGTACATGCCATTATTAACCAAGGAAGTGAGGTAATCAAATGACCTCCTTGGGGCTACTTAAAACCTCATATTCTCTGGATGTACAGACTAAATATTTGCTTTTCTCAAATACATATGGATATATACATAAAAAAATGAAGGAAAATCATTCAAAGGTTGCATTTTTATTTTATTAAAATATTTATGCATATGGAATAAAGTTCTTATCCAAATTCTAATGTAGGAAAATATGTAAATGAAATCAGATAGGTACGCATTACTGTTAACCAAGGGAGTGAGGTAATCAAATGACCTCCTTAGGGCTAACTAAAGCCTCGTGTTCCCGGGATGTCCATACTATATACTTATTAACATTCAAATGCATATAAAACTACATATGAATTAAAGAAAAGAAAACTTTAATTCATATACTTAACATATAATCACATACATCTCCTATGTATTTATAACTAGCATCACAACATATGTTACTTTTCATTTATAAGCTTTTGAAAAATACACTTGGATATAATAGTGATAATAGCCACACATATATTAAATTAAATCAACACATGCAAGCTTAACATAAAAAAACTTCATTTGATTTAATTAATTTTAAAAAGATGAGTACATGATTTCAAATAACACACAACATTTAACATGACTGGAAAGGAATAAATAAGCATAAGCATAGGGTTTCATTCATTCAGATTAATTCCTAAGGATATTCATATCAAATAACACTATTTAAAATAAACCAAAGTTCTTTATGTATCATTTTAAATTTCATATTCAATTTAACTTAAAGAATGAAAGAAAAAGTTTGCCAATCTTAACCCATCCCCATATTTGTAAGTTAATTTGGTTTAATATAGGGTGATTTAGTTAATTTTATGGATTAATTATGTTATGATATGTATTAAGTCCATTGATTAACCCTTACCTATGTTACCTTAAAGTAATTAACTAAGTAATTATGAGCCAACATGATATGCTTAGAAAATAACTTTGCAATGATCCTAAGAAATGAAAGGGCCTAATGTAATTGGCTCATAATTAATAATTAATTAGGTTAAGGAACTTAATTAAGTACTCTTATGGTTTTCCCAAACATGTTGATTAACCATAATTTCCTTAAATATCTTTAGGTTATTAAACACCTAAAGATCTACCCTTCAATTAATTAAGAAAGATCAGATGTGATTTAGGTTTTTAATTTAACTAATTAAGTAATTAATTAACCAATTAGTCCTTAATTAATTTTCCTTGAAAAGTGAAAGGAGTTTAGGGAAAGGGATTAGGAAAGGAATCCCAACCTAATTCCAGTCTCCTCACTATTAGACAGTGATTAATGAGCCTAATTAATTAATAAATTACTACTTATGTGATTAACTAAGCCTTAATTAAGTTAAGAAAGTAATTAAGGCTTAATTGGCCAATTTCCCTACTTAATTAACCATAAATCCCAAGAAAATTAGGATAGGCAGAGGTCATCCCCTTAAACAATCTCAAGAAGTTTGGGATTAATTAATTAATTGATTAATTAAGGAGTAATTAAGATAATTAATTTTTTAATTAAACTTTAATTAAGCTCTAATTACAATTCAAAATTAAATATGGATATTTTAATAGATTCCTCTCTAAAATACCTTTAAAATGAGCATTTATTAATATTTTTAGATTTTTCTATGATTTGTTATGATTTTATGAAGTTTCAGCCTTAAATTCTAATTAATTAGCTTTAATTAATCCTAATCCTGTTGGTGCCATGTGGCATCGTAGGATTATATATTTATGTTTTTACCATTAATGCTAAGTAAACTGGTGGCAAGACTGGCTTTCAATCTCTGTCATTTGATCTAGGATCGAAAGATGTGAATCAATCCCACAGTTAATAATAGATCAAATAGGATAAATCTAACAGATCTAATGATACTCGTCCGTTATGATCACTCGGAATGGATGGCACGTGATCTATCTCCCTGCGAATGATGAGAGATGGAGCCCACCTGCCATTGATCGTAAGATCCGAGCTCACCCGAGCTTGGATCCACTCCAAATTGATCCCACACCTTTGCATGAAGGATCTAAAAAGATCCAAAGGCTATGATTGATGCACATGCACATTCTCTTCAAAAAGCTCAAATAAAATTGGAAGAGAGTCCAATTTTAATGGCATTACCTCACCGGGGCTAAGACTGACAGCTTGCAAGCTTGAGAAATCTCCGTCTAGTTGAGATGACACCTTATTGAGTGGCAATTGAGTTGATTCCAAGGGGTTCACTCGGAAGGCCAAGATCCATGCTTTGGAGGCTCAGTCTTGATCGAAGTGGAATCTCTGGTGGGCTTGGAGCTCGGGGAAAGATTCATTTGGATTTGATGAGGTGCAGGGATGGTGAGTACAAAAGGAACTTCATTTTGATTGAGAGATGAGGAAGTTGGGATTGAAGAAGGCTTGCTCTATTTTGGATGCGCTCATGAAGGAGAAATCTAGCAAGGGGAAGCCTTGGGAATGCTTGGGAGCTCACTAAGGGACTCAGAATTACCTTATGAAGCTCTCACGAATTGAATGCGTGAGTTTCCCATGCGAATTGAGGGGGAATATCCCTCAATTTGCTGTGATGGATGGATGGGATTGTCTCCCATTTTTTGACTGTCCAATTACCGCCAGAGCGCTGGAGTTGTCTCCATGTGGTATGACTTGAGTGGAGGAAGGCTTGGGAGGTGGCATAAGGTAGAAGTGGGGTGGTTTGTATCCAATGGGTTCTCAGCTTGTGTGGGGGGTGAGTTAACTCACCTCCCTTTGGTCCATAGCAAGCTTAGCCCACTTAAAGTGGGCTAGGTGGCTAAGTCATATCATAAAATGGGGGGTTTGATGGCAACCAAGGGAGATAAGAGAGTGGACTTTGCTATTTGGGGAGAATCCTATGTGAGGTGTCATATCCAAGAGTGATCACCTTGGGTTTGATTCCAATTAGATTTTGGCTAGTTTTGGGCTGACCCAAGGTGGGTTTGGTTCAAGTTTGGTCAGGTTCCAAGTGGTCAACGCATAGTTCAAAGGGGTTTGGCTTAATTTTCCCTTATAGGTCAAACTGGGCTAGGTTGGGTTAGGTTGACCAAATGATCAAATTGGGTCAAACCAAGGCTTGGTTTAGGTTCAAATGATGATTTGAAGTGTTTTGGTTTAAGTCATTGTCCTAGGTTTGATTTTGGCTCATTTGGATTCATATAGGTCAAATGGGTCAATTTGACCAATTTGACCAAATTAGCTTGGGTTAGGTGTTGGTTTATGTTCAATTGATCAATTGGAGAGGAATGTAGGCATTAATTTGAATCAATTTGGATTTAATTTAGTTTTAGGCCAATTTCACCCTTTAGGTCAATTTGGGCTAAGTTGGTCAATTAGGTCCAATTGGTCAAACTGGGCTCAATTAATGGCTTTGCTCAAGTTCAATAATCAACTTGGAATAAACTTGAGCCATTGGTTACAATCAATTTGGGTTGGATCATGATTTGACCTATTTTAGCCTTTTAGGTCAATTTGGGTCAACTTGGGTCAAATGGCCAATTAGGTTTGGTTTGGCTCAATTGATGGTCAAGTCATGTTCAATCACCGATCATGGGTTGATGTGAATCAATGGTTTCAATTGATTTGTTGTAGGGTAGGTTTTGGCTAATTTGGGTTCATATGGGTCAAAGGCTTGACTTGGTCAAATGACTAAGTTGACTTGGTTTGACCTAATTTAAAGCAGTTGATCATCCTAGGGTGATCAATGATCATGGTATGAGGTTTGGATGGGCTTGGTTCAATCCAATTTGGGTTGGATTGGAACTTGGTTCAAATGGGTTCTTTAGGTCACTATGGGTCAAGTGAACCTAAATGGGTCAATTGGCTTAGTTTTAGTTTGATTAAGGTTTAGTTGAGTTTATATATGAGTTTATGATTGAAATATAAATTCCACTGCAATCAATTTGGATTTCAATAGGTTTGGGTTCATTTGAAATTTTCAAGTCAAAAGGCTTAAGTTGGGTTTGACTTGGGTTGATTTCAATTTGGCTTGATGATTATAGATTTTATTTATATTGGGATAGATGATTGAAGGAATTTTTGATTCAAGAGAAAATCCATTGATTTTGGCTTGATTTAGATAGGATTTGCCTAGTCCAAGGAATTATCTCGAAGCATTTAGATTGTGATTTAATTTGATTTTTGATTTGGTTTTGGTCATTTGAATGTAGATTTAATTTATATTTGGGAAGATAATTGAAGGAATAATTGATTTATAAGAAAATCAATTGAATTTGAAGTGGTAGGTCAAACAAAAGAATTTGGTAGTCAAAGAGAATATTTGATTAAATTGATTGAATCATTGATTGAAATAATGGCGTTATAAATTTGGAAGTTGATTTGATCTCATTTGGATGTATATTTAGGAAGATAATTGAGAAAATAATTATTAGGTGAAGGCTGAATAAATTGGATCACATGGCTGAGGATTTGAAAGATTTGATCTTTCAATCATTTGGAATTGAATTTGGATTTGAATTTGATAAATGATTGAGGGATTGAAATTGAATTGAATTGGATTTAGCTAAGGCTAAGTCCATGGCATTCAATCATAAGGCTTAAGAAGAGTTTTGAGCTTGGATTTGAGGTTGAGATTGATTGTAGATTTTGGAAATTTGATTTTGAACTTGAATTCAGGATTTGGTTTGAGAAGGAGAACATGGATTGGGTTTAGGCTATAGGATAGGCAAATCTCCCTATGTCCCTAGGGCATAATCTACCCCAATGGCTAACCCTTGTAAGTCTCTAGGCTTAGGTTAAGTATTCACCTAATCACTAGAAGTATCTTAAGACTAAGGAACTCTTAGTGTCTATAAGAGTCCTAGATCTATGATGAGGAGATTGAGAACTCACTCCAAAAGTGAGATCAACAACTCTATAGATCCTAACCTAATTCTAAGCTTAAATTTATTTTTCAAATTCAAAAATAAATCCTGAGTCGTGCAAAATAGATCTTAGTAAAATATAAACAACATATAACAATTATATTTTACAAACATATGGGCAAAGCATTAACAGCTTACCAAGCCCACCTATTCTATTGGGCTATGCTTAGGGACTTAAGCATACCTATAAGAAAACAACAATTTTATAATTTATTTATGATGGTAGTCCCTTTTAGCAAAGCTTGTTATAGAAGATAATGTTAATTCTAAAAATAATGTTTTACCATCTAGACTAATGGCAATCAATCCAAGCCATCCAGTCTATAATAGTACACCATAAAATAATAAAAGAGCATTTCACATCACACCATCGGAGAATATCGTAGAATATCATAGAATGACTTGGCCTAAGTCTAGGGTTCGTCACCTAATGATCTAGTGCTTAAAAAATTGGGGCTTGTGTGGCAAAACGTTGCTAGGCCTTTTTAGTATTGAGTTTCAATTTGAGTTTATAATTTTTAGTTTAATTTATTTTTTAGGCTTTTTAAATTTTTATAATTTAGCTTCATAGGTATGTGTCATTATTATACCAGAGATTCGAGGTATCAAGACCTCCTTCAGATCAGTAGCTTTGCAATCTCAGGTGTCCAGACTATATACCATATGATGATGACTATGAAAAATTTTATATTAATTCTTTTTTACTTCTTGTTGTTTTGAATTTAGTTTAATTTGTCTCAAGTGGTTTCAATTTAAGTGATTTAAAAATTTATGATTTTGTTTTTATTTTGTTTTAATTCATTTTTATGTTAAAGTGAAATTTAGGTTTCCAAGAATAAAGAATAAAATAAATTCCATTTTGGGTGGAACCCATTCGATTCAACATCCTAAATCTTATTAGAATGAAGCCTTCATCCTAAGATAAAAATTCATTCTACAAGTCTAACTAAAATTCTAAGTTCCTTAATTAATTCCTCTTAGATTCATTTAGATGATTTGATTTGAATTAAGTTTATAGTTTTAATTCTCTTAAAATTTGATCGTTCTTTTAATTTCTTTTTTATTTGATTTATTTTTTATTCCTTTTGTTAACATTCAAATTTGATAAATGTGTGTTCATTATGTCAACCAAACATATTTAAGTTAATGTGTTTCAATATTTTCCATTTTGTTCGTTAGTATCGATATGTTTTAGTTTTAGGTTAAACCTTTATGTTTGATTTTACATAACTTTATATTTTATCTTCCATCATTTTGTTTCATTAAGTTATATTAATTTTAGTTGTTTAATTTATTTTATTTTAGGATGATTTGGTTTACTTATTACATTTGGATGTATTTATCATATTTATTTTCCAAGTTAATTTTCTTTGTTCATTTTGTTTTATGTTTATTAACTTAGGTAAACTTACATACATTCAATTTTAAGTTTAATATTATTCAATTTAATATGTTTTAATTTCATAACCCATGTATAATTTGTATCATATTCAATTGATTATTCAAAATTTATTATTATTTGATCTCTATTTCAATTTATTTATTTCATTAATTTTTCTAATGCTTATTAATGAACTTCGATTAAGATAGTTGATTCCAAGTTATGATTTCATACATTATGGAATAGTTCAATTCATTTCAATTAACATAAAGGGAATGATAATTATGTTATTTAAAAGAGTTCTTTTTTATCATTGTTATAATGTTATTTCCCCTATTCACAATGACCTAAGAAGTTTAAAGAAGGGTTATTATTATGTTATGTCAATTAAATTTACTTTAGGTTACATTAACTCTTATGTCATTCTAAGTTCAATTAAACTTAATCTTTCACATTTACATTTGTAGCCACTTTATTCCTTAATCTAAATTGCCTTCATGTATTCAAATGTTGATAGATTATAAACTTTAGAGGTTAGTGAATTTTATATTTGAATTTCTTAATGGGTTTATTATAGTTTAATTGATTATTAATTTTGGAGTGTAATTAAATTCCATTTTATCAATTATTCATAATCTTTAACTTATGTTTAATTAACTTTCTTTACTGTCAAATTTCTTGAACATTTTTATTTAAGTGCTCTGATGTTAATTATGATGTTTTAAGCTTATATTATGGATTTTGTAATTTTTTTGATTTTTTGATTTATTATTTTCTTTAATTTGACCTGTAGAGTTGGAAATTCAATAACTCCTAATCCAGAAGTCAATTGGGTTTGAAATTTTTATGGAAAGTGGAGTTC
Organism: Cymbidium sinense; assembly: GCA_021442155.1. Taxonomy (NCBI): domain Eukaryota; kingdom Viridiplantae; phylum Streptophyta; class Magnoliopsida; order Asparagales; family Orchidaceae; genus Cymbidium; species Cymbidium sinense. The sequence continues at coordinate 130,839,621 of CM038218.1, forward strand.
CTTGCTAATTTGAGTGCCTTAAAATTTCACTTTAATCAAATGTTTAATTTGGGATTAACTAATGTTTTAATTATTTAATTAAAAATTAAATTAAGCCTAATTTAATTAAGATTATTTAAGGGTTTATTTTTCTTAGATTCCTCTCTCGAAGATACATCCAAGGAGGATTTATTTATAATTTATAAAGTTTTGGTTAATTTATTATGATTTATTTAAATTTAGGTTTATAATTTAAATTAATTAATTAAATTAAATGTGAAATTAGGTCATTTTATGATTAATTAAATTTTAGTGGGTTTAATAATGTATTTAAGTTCATTGGGGTGTGTTATAATGTTTTGGATTATTTCGATGATTTTCTTAATTTATTGGTTTCATATTTAATTTATTTTTATAAAAATTAAGGTTTAGAATTAAAAATTTTATATATTTAGATTTATTATTCAATAAAATAAGAAAAATTCACCTAATGTCTATCTTAATGGTTTGAACTTAATTTTGGTTTAAAATTTATCATTCAAACCCAAATTAATGCAAAAATACCCAAAATTAATTGGGGCTTTTAATTTTAATGGATTCTTATCATTAAGAGGAGTCCATAGATATCTCATTTGTATTTTTTTATTTAAATATTATTTTTTTATAATTTGTTGTATTTATTAGGATTTTTATTTAAATTTTAAATTAAGAAAACCCTGAATTTTCTCTTGAACTATGTCAGATCCACATATATCTGATGTGGCTCTACTTTACACATGGCGCCATGGTATTCATCCACGTGGGTTCCAAGTGGATCCCGAGTTAAAATTGCAACACATGAAGGATTCTTACGGCCATCCCATCGAAGATTGGATGACACTGATCAATCTATGATTTTATTAAGGGATTTAATTAAATGGTCCACCTAAATCTCAGTTATCCATTTGTAATAGAAGGAACGAATAGTGGAGATTATCTCTTCTTCAATCGAAATGAACATCCAGAGCTGTCCATCGATTCGAGGTGATTTCCAGTAATCCAACCATTGAATTCACTCGATTTCAATTCCAAAACCATCAGTGAATAAAATAGGAGGGATCTATATGGTTTGATGTTCCATGAGATCGAACTCATTTCAAAAAGTCCCAAAATCAAAAGCTTAAGTGGTAGCTTTAACGGCATACCTTAATTCTGGCAATCTCCGGCAGTGGGGTTGACTCCAATAGCTATGGAATGATGTGATGAGGTTGTGGGAAGGAGGAATTGGATCTTCTCCTACTGGATTACCCTATAGACAAAGCTCAACCTCTTTCCTATCAACTTTGGTCATTCTTCGGCCTCTTGGAAGTGAGGGAATCATAGAAGGGTTGGGAACATCTTCGTATGAGATGGGGAAGGTAATGGAATAGTAAATTTGGCTCAAAGTGCTCTCTATCACATTTTTTCATTAGAGATTGAGAGCCACTTAGGCCATTTTCCTTCTTCTTGGTTGGACACTTAATTGCTATCCTTTGAGGCTAGCTCCAAAGAACATCAACTATTTAACAGCTTTCTAGAGGTGATGAGGTGGGAAAGCAAAGAGTATGAGTGATTGGAGAAGTTGGATTTGGCTTCATGCTCTCTGTGCTTGCCATGGCATATTCCATCATTTTGGATTTTAGCTAGGATAGATTTAGTTGCCTAAGCTTTCTGTCATTCTCTCTTAACCCATCTTAAGATGGGTTTGGATGAGTTTAGGTGGATTTGAATGAGTTTGGGTCAAGCTTGGGTTCATTTGGTGGTTAATTATGCCATTGGATTCAATTTAATTTCAAATGCTTTAATCACATTTATTTTCACTAATTTATTTTAAATTTAAGTTTAAGTCATCAATGTTTGTCTATTGGATAATTAGGAATCCAATTAACCCATGCCATATTCAAATTTAATTCAATTCCAAGTTGACTTGACACATTTTACCTTAAATGGGTTAAGATGAATTTTATTGAGTAAAATGATTAATTTTTGGAGTCCAAGCATGTTTAAGAAAATATGTGACATGATTTGGAGTGATTGATTTCAATTAGTTTGAAGTTAATTTCAATTTTAACCCATTTGGCTCAAATTGGGCTTAATGGGTTATGTTTTGGTTCATTTGACCAAATTGGTCAAATTGAACCCAATGATGGGTTGAATTATGTTTGATAATCATTTCCAAATGATTTTAGACAATTAATTTGGGTTGATTTTAGTTTGATTTGAACTTAAATCCAATATGGTCCACTTCGGCCCATTTAGATCAAGTGACCATATTCAGCCTAATTAAATCCTTATTTGATTTATATTCTCTTAAATTCATGTTTAAACATGAATATGTTATTATTTAGAACATTTAGAATGATTTTATTTGGTCAAATTTTTGGTGGGTTGACCTTTGACTTGGTGGGACCCACCTAAGTCAAACCTATGTTAAAAAGGTTGACCACATTTGGACCTTGATTTGGATTTGGATTTATTCATACTTTTAATTTGATTTCGTGGATTCATTTGATTTTGATTTGCATTTGTTTTAGTTTGGATTGAGTTTTTTAGCTTTAAAGTTAAATAGGATAATTAGATTAATTACCCTATTCACTTTGATTTAAATTCAAGTGTGTTTAGATTTCAATTTCTTTATGCTTGGATTTGAATTCTGTCTATGTCTATCCAATCTTGTTGAGTTAGATTAAATCCTAGAAGGGTGCATTAGGCCATTAAGTGAAGTGTCCTGAGTAGCTAATTAAGAGAATACTAATCTAGGATTAGGTATCCTAATTACTAGTTTTGGAAGTAATGTTAACTTTATCTAAAAATGTGGTCAACAAGTGCCACTATTTTGTTCAAAATAATCTCAAAGGTTGTCTAATTTCTACTTGTTGAACTAGTGAATGAATTCATACTTAAGGTATACGACAAAGGAAATAGGTCAACCTTGAATGAGCCTAGGCCTAGCCTAACACAACCTCAAAGAAAATATCTATCTTTCATAGGTTTTGAAAGAAAACCCTTCATGCTAAAGGTAAAATGACTTCCAAGCTCAAATTAAAATCAATCATAGTCAACCCACTTAGTATCGCATCTAAGGAATAGAGCCTAGCACAAACTACTATCCTAACTTTGAGTCACAAAAATGACCATGAAGCATCTTTTTTGAACACTAAGATGTCCAAAAGACCTTGAAGGAAATACAATGCCTCTTGTAGAGCTGTCAGACTACCTTTTCATAATGAGTAGCAATCTGACACATATGTAGAGGCCAACATTCCTGCCGGTAACAGCTTTGACCTATTAAAATGGGTCAAAAGAAACAACTCTGAAGGAGTTATAAAGAAATATTTTTGGGGCAAACCTAGGAGACCCATGTCTCAGAATCAGTTAAAGAAAATGAAAACTATTTTTTCACAAATCTATAAGGTCCTAAAGACTATCAAGAATAGAGGTCTTCAAATAAGTGGGAATATTAAAGTAGATGGTGAGCTAGGTCACCAAACCAATAAATTCTTACTTCAAAAGGAGTGGGAATATTAAAGTAGATGGTGAGCTAGAGGCACTCTTCATCAAGAGATTTGCAGGAGGAACAAAGAAAGTAATAATTACAAATCTTGTATTAAGAAAATGGAGAAAGGATGAGAGTGTCATTAAATATATCACTAGATGGAGGAACCTAAGAATAAGATGTGATCAACAACTCACAGAAAAGCATGCAGTGGAACTCTTCATAGCAAATATTGATGATCAAATGGCCTTATACCTTTCCATGGCTACAATCATTACATTCCAAGAATTATTAGATTGTGTAAGCAAGAATGAAAGGTTTCCCAAATAAAGAGGGCTTAATTTGGGCTACAATAATAACTCTGCCAAAAGAGGAAAGCAGCCCAAGCTGTAAGAGTCTAAAAAGAATGATGTGAATACAACATTCACCTTACAATGGACAAAAAGCAAAATAGTGGAGCATCAACTTCAAGACTGATCACAAAGCTAACAGAGGAAAAGAAAAGAGTACTATTCCTCTAGAAGAAGATGGCTAAGCAGTACTCATTTAAGAGAGAATGTACTACTGTGGTGTTTTAATTTGGAACCGTAGGGACCCACACAAATCTCAGGGGGTACTTATTGAAGTGATCAGGTGTGATATTAAGATATGATTTGCTACCCTAGAAGATTGAAACATAACCCTAGAATAAACCTAATCATCTAATAAAGACTCTTAAAGCGGGTGGGTCTAAGTATATACTAGAGATCTTTCCCTTATTTCACATGGAGAAGTGAAGAAGGGTTTATTTTATGTCAGGTTCTTTAGTTCCCCATAGAAGCAAGCTTTCATAGTTAATTACATCTTAGGAAATGAGAATATCTTAAGAACACTCTTTATTAAGTAGTCAATAAATATCTCCAAAGATTTTAAAGCTAGACTATCAAAAGATTAGGTATTTATTGAAATCGAATGGGAGAGTTCAAATAGGAAGACTTTTTTATAGATTCCAAAGGGGAATAAATAGGAAGCACCCATGATACTAGGAATCCTAGTGAGTGCTTCTGTTTACCCTATAGTGGGGCTTTATATATTTGAGAGAGAGAATTTTTTTTTGTTTAAGTTGGAATCTTATTAGAATGTTAGAGATTATAGTCCAATAACACAATATTATGAAAATTCTTAAGAGATGAGGACTTATACTCGTAGCCCAAAGGAAATTAGTAGCCTCAGAACCTAAATCTAAAATTCTTTAGCACAAGATAAAAGCATGACCTAAGTTTAATCATGAAATATGGTATTTAATAGTTCACCTCCATAAAGGAGAATGAACACACTCTAACTTTTTTGCAGTGGCTGCCAGCTGACACCTCCTATGCTTTAAAACCATGATGGCTGGTCTTATGTAGATCTAAGATAGCTAGGCTATTATTTAATTGGGAAGGAAGTGAGAGTCCTAAACTCACTCCCTTGGAAGCTAAGTCATAGTTGGTAAGAAAATATGACTTTGACGAATGCTAAAATTATAACTTTTTAAACCATTTTTGACACATTAATTTTGGACCAAGGCTTGGGACAATTATTCCTACATGCTTGATGAAGTAGAGTTATGAGCCAAATCAATAAGAAGAGGTGTTCTCCATTATGAGGGATGCCTTCAAAGGTCAAGCGTATCCCCTATCACGCAAGAGTGGATACCTCCTTATTCAACAGTGAAATAATATGACATGCATGGTGTGATAACATACAACATTCAGCTGCTAAGGGTTCTTAAATCTTTTATTTATGTTGATTATAAACCTAAGATTTAAGATAAAGTTATGAGTTATATTATAATTTAGTTAAAAATTTTTAGTGAGGATAAAATATTTAATTTTATCATAAAGTGCGTGCCATATCTAGGCCATATATCAAATCATCATACTTTAACAAACTTATGAAAAGCATGCCATTTCTATTGTGCAACCTAAACACAACAATCAAACACGTGAATTTCATAAAAAAGTATGAGGTCGGTAAGGTCGGGTACCGCTCTACACCCCAAAAAAGAAAAAAAAATTAGGTAGCCGAGCTCTACCCTTATACAACCCAGATTATAATAGAATATTATAATTACAATGAATGCTATGGGGGGTCTTCAATCATGTGCTCTTCTTTCTTTATATTGGATTAGTTTACTCCAAGATTCACAAGGCCTCCTAGGTCTTAGCCTTTTTGTCTCTACTCATCCTAAACCCCATAGCACTAAACCTAATCCTATAGGAAAAATTATATATTTATGAAAAATGAAATCTTGCTACACTGACAAAATATACAATAGTTAAACAAACATAGAAGCCAATCAATTATATTTCATATATTTGGACTTGGCATCCACACTTGGGTAGCGAAGCCCACCTGTCCTAATTGGATTATGCTTAGGGACATAAGTAGTAGCTACAAGCAAGAACATTCATATTTACTTATTATTATAATGATTAAAAAAATACCCTGCAAAAAATATTATTAAGCTATTAGCTACCTAACATCCAGTCTATGCACAAATAATCCTAACATCCAATCTAAAATATTACATCTTAAAAAAAATAACACCACAACATACATTGGGCTAACCTATGGCTAGAATTCATGACTTAGCATTCTAATGTGTGTGTTAAGGTTTAGTGTCGTGTGTCTTAACTAAGCTTTATAAGTGTGATTATCTAAAGTTCAGAATTGTTTTATTTAAACATTATGAGAGGTTTCACTTTATATCTTTGACTGAACTGATTAATTTTAATTTATACTTGTTTGTTTCATTTGATGCCTACTTAATATCTAATTATTATGAAGAGAAGAAAGGGGTTTGACCCCCTTCATCCCTATCCTAAGTTATTTTCTAAGGGTATATTATTATAACTTTGGTTTATTTAGTAGACTATTTATTAAATATTTTTATTAGGTCTAAGTTTGGATTAATCTTAAGGAACCTTATTCAAACATAAAAGGCATCTTAGGATTAATAAAAATGAATCACTATCACATGGATGACATTCCACCACTTCTTTCCATTATCAATAACATACACATTTCTTCATTTTTATTGTTCATTATATTTGTTGTAATATGCATACATATACATATAGTACATATTTATATTTTACACACTTCATGATCATTAATGCATGTATTTTGGTATAAAAGAAAGATTTCATTACTTAGTTAAGCATATGTAAACATGTATTAGAGATTTAAGCAAGTATGTGTCATTGTTAAACCAGTGAAGTGAGATTATCTAAGACCTCCTTGGGGCTATATAAAGCCTTGTGTTCCTGGGATGTCCAAACTATATACTTTCCAATTCTAAACATATTAAACATACACAAGAATCATGAAAATAAAATAATTCTTTACCTTTTTTAAGTTATGAATGTAAACTTTATTGAACATTTATAGCCAATATTAACTTAAAATTTATATCATTAGCTTATAGTTTTGAAAATAATTTGGGATTTATTAGAAATAATAGCCACACCATATAATAATATTTATCCAACAAATGCAACTTGAATGCAATCATATTCTTTTGATACTTTTTTTTTAAAACATGAACATAAGAAACAAATGACTTGCACATTTATAATGATTGAAAAGAAGTAATTAAACATTGCCACATAACATATTCAAATACATTAAGTCTTAAGGACAATCAAGCAAAATAAATATTTCATAAGACTAAATAAAGTTCTTATAAGGTTTGACTTTGATATTTGAGTGATATAACATATTTAAAGAAAGAAATTAAATGGGTTTTATGTATTGATTAGTTTCAAGTCGTTAAGCACATCAATTTAATTACTCTTCCCTAAACTTCTTTAGTTAAATTAACTACTTTATCATAAGCCTTCAATGATAGGATTTTGGGAAAATAAAAATTACAATGCATCTGAAGGAATCAAATGAAATTAGGCTCATGTTTAAGAGTTAATTATATTAAAGAAGGAAAGAATCTAAGTTAGGTACTCTTATGATTTTCCCATACCAATGGGTTAACCATAATTTCCTTAATAACTTTATATTATTAAACGCATAATGGGAAATTAATGGAATATATTTGAATTATTTGATCCAATCATTATTTTATTTGATTTCTATTTTTATCATTCATTTTCCTAATTCATAAATTAACCTTCATAAAGAAATACATTTAAAAAAATAATTAGGAATTACTTCTCCTCACTATTCCCACTATTCATAATGATTAATTATCATTAATTTGTTAATTTTCATTATTTATTAATTAATTAAATTAATTAATTGATTAAATTGAAAATTCCAAATTCATTACATGGAGGAATCCGCTTGGAATCCCACCAAATTTGAAATTAATTATCTCCCCTCTAGAGTGATTACCATTGGTAATTTTTAAATTCTATTAAATTTCTTTAAGGTTTATTTGCAAATTCTCAGCTGCATTGCACCTCCACCATGTTGGCTACTAAGATCGTGTTTCGACCATCTAATCTTAGATCAGATGGCTGAGATTAATCTCATTATTGCAAAGGATTAAATCAAAATTTCAAATATGGTTAATCATGACCATCCATTTTAATCATGAGGAACAGAAGGCTGGTGATCCATCATCCCATGAACGCTAAAAGATAGACATCACCTTCCTTTTGCCTCATGATACAATCTCACTAGAGCTCATTCGATGGCAAAATTGACTCCAAAATGATTAGGGAATGAAGCTAGGGATCCTATAGTGGAAATTGTACAAAAATAAGATTCACTTCAAAAAAGACCAACATTTAGAGGCCAAAGCTTTGGTTGCCATATTTTTACCTTGTCAGAGGTATAGACCAGCGATCTACTAATAGAGGTAGGTTCATCCTGATGAGATGAAGCCCTATTAAGATGATCACAAGCTGCATCTCTGTCGATCACTCTAAGGACCAAATGTCCCAATAATACTCATTGGAGTTAGTCTTAAGATGCCTTCCGGTGGTCGAATCACTCGAGAAATGAATCTTTTCATTTCGCTGGAGTGAGGTGAAGGTGTGGGAAGAATTAATCTGGGTTTGGTGGTGGTTTTGGAAACTTGGAAGGATGGAGCTTTCAAGTTTGATCGGGAGTAGGTCTTGCCAGTGGTGGAGTGTACGAAGAGCTCAGGAGAGGATAAGGGACTGTGCGGAATGCTATGGGGAAGGTGTTTGCTCAGTTTGAATCCATGGGGAGGAGTATACCCTCCTCCCTAGCTGAACTAAGGGCTAGGATTGGTTTAGCCTTTGGCATCTGTCTGGCCTGGGTAGGTGGCCAGACATGGCATGGGACTGTTGAGGTTGTTGAGGGTGAGAGGCTGAAAGACTATAGTGGGATGGCATGAGGTGTACCCTCTCAATTAGGTGGACCAATGGGTTACCATGGGTGAACTCACCCTCTCTTGGCCAAAAGCTAAGCTCAACAGCTTTGGGTTGGCAATGGTCCTTTTGTCCAAGAAGAGCCAAAGGGGGATGCCATAGGGTAAATCCAAATGGGAATTTTATCCATTTGGGTTTGATCCAAATAGGGTTCACCATGGGTTGGGCCCACTTGGGATGGCCCATGGTGAACCAAGATGAGTCATGCCAAGTTTGGTTCAGTTTGGGCTTAATTCGGTTAGGTTTGGCTCAGGTTTACCCATATAGGTCCAATGAGTTCAATTGGGTTAAGTCGACCAATTTGATGAAATTGTGTTAAAGTGATAATTTGGGTGTGTTCAATTGGTCACTTGGAGTGAAAGAGTGTAATTATTTTGATTAAATTTGGGCTAGATTTGAATTAGGCTCATATGGTTTGATTTGGGTCAAATGGGTCATGTTGACCAATTAGACCAAAATGCCCAAATTGGCTTGAGCATGGGTTAGGTTTATGTTTAATTGATAATTGGTGATTGATTGGAAGAGTTGATTTTACTTAATTTGGATTATGGAGTGAATTGGTTCAATTTGGCCCTTTATGTCAAATTGGGCTAAGTTGGCTAGTTAGGTTAGGTTGGCCAAATTGTATCCAATTGAAGGTTGGATTATGTTTAATATTTAATTAGTGATTCATTGGATGCTTTGGTTTCAATCAATTTGGTTTAGGATTTGATTTGATTCAATCTGACCCTATAGGATAAATTGGGTCAACATGGGTCAAATGGTCCAATTGGCATGATTAGGTCCAATTAATTGTAGTGGAGCGTTCAATGATGATTTACAATCATCATTGAAGGGATTAAATCACTTGTCTTATCATAGTGAGAGTTTAATTGAAGTTTGAATCAATTACCCCTTTTATGTCACTTTAGGTTAAGTGACTTGGTCAAGTCAACTTAGACCAATTAGGGCTATGGATGGTTGGGGTGTGTTCAATGATAAATTTGAAGTTTATTGATGGCTTTGATTGCAATTGATTTAGGTTCATTTAGTTTTTGGCTCATTTTAACCTTTTAGATCAAATGGGCTAACTTGGGTTGGTCACCTTCCGTCGGAACAATTGGTTTGATTCTATGTGTTGAAGTGGCTTAAAATGATCTAATGAATAATTAGAGTGACTGAGAAAATCAAGATGGATATAGTTTACTTGAATGGGTCTGAATTAAGTTATAGGATCATGGTGGAGTTAACTTGGATTAAGGTCCAAGTTAGTTTAGCTTAGAGCTTGGATTAGAAAATTGAGTTCAATTAAGATTAATTGAATAGGTTTAGTTTGGTTTACTCCATCCACATGAGTTTAAGTTTGGATGTGTGGATAAGGATGAGTCTTGGTTTAGGCTATAGGATAGGTGGAATCTATTATCCTAAGGTGGACTCTTAGCTTAGGGTTATGCCTTTTAAGTCTCTAAACTTAAGTTTAAGTGTCCCCTTAATCAGTAGAGGTGTCCTAGTACTAAGGAAATCCAAGTGTCTAGAAGGTTCCTAGAACTAAAATGGGGAGGATTAATCATCACTCCAAAAGTGAGATCAATAAAAGGATCCCCCAATATGTGTGGTGTAACTAACAAAGCACATCACATGTATTGGCATTGATCGAGGTGATCAAAAGTATCCAGGAAGGTCATGAACATTAATGAAGGTTGTTCATTCCTAAATAGAGAGGTAAGAGGAACTAGGATCCTAATGTGATTCGATTCATTTCATTTGATGCCAGGGGTATGGGAGAGGAATTGTTTATATTTAATTTAATTCATTTCTAATTTGGTCTTGCATCAAGGACACAAAGGATAACCCTTCAGGGGATCAAGCCATGTTAAGGGCATGAATGTAGATTTGTTAGGCGTAATGACTTGGAATTTGTCTTTATGTCAGATACATAAAGATGAGTTTTTTGAGGATCGAATCATACTGAGGGAATGAATGAGGGCCTTGTTAAAGGTGAATGAGATTTGGATTAACATTAGTTTGGTTCAATGCAGACAATTTGGTTAATTTATTTACTTGATGAATTTTTATTTAGCTTTGATAATTCATGTCAATTTTGACTTATATTTGATTGTTGAGTTAATATAGACCCTGTTGGTTTTCCATGAGACATACTAAGGAAGGGCTACAAAAGCCAGACTTATCATAGACTTACTGACTTAAAGGGGCAGTCTATTGGTCATATAGTATAGACTATCCAATCTATGGGTTGCCCATCAATTTGTGATGGCTGAACTAGGAGGAAGACTCAAGGACTCACATGTTCTAAAGCATAATCAACCATCAAGGTGATCCGCTAGTGGTACAACATGTCAAAGCTGACCTAGGGCGATTACCAAGTGAGAGCCTTTGGTGGTTCTTGTCTCAACTTGGCTAGTCTAGGCGATTCCTATGGGAAGCTTTGCTAACACAGACCAAAAAGATAAGACATCTTCTTAGGAAGAGGTGCCTCTCGGGGTCTTATCCTAATCCACAAGAGATGTTGTTTTGTTTCTTTAGTGTGGACCCTATTTGTTTATAATGGGCCACACTAAGAAAAATCCACATGGGCTTTGGCCTATCTTAGGTTTATTGGCCCAAGGGATAGTCTTTACATCCATAGTACGAAGCTTCCAATCAAAGGGGTGGCTACTAAAAAGGAAGAATTGTCCAATCCAATAGTAACCTGGGTCATGTCAAGATGGGGTCATGAAGATAATGCCCATAGAGAAGGTGCCTCTGGGGGTCTTATCCTAATCCCTAAAATATAAAGCCTGTAGGTATATAGTGGTTCACATAGAGAGAGAGTGCGAGGTCTCACAACTTTCTAAGTGGTGTTACCCACCGAGTGGGTTGCCGTTAGCAAAGCGAACACCAGCCAACCTAAGGTGCTCACCAATTTATGACGATCAATCTAAGAAGAAAGCATCAGGGACTCACATCTTCTTAAACAGAACTAGTCATTAGGATAATTTATCATTCGCTACGCAACTACTATCTAACTTGGGGAGACTACCAAGTGGGGAGTCATAAAGGAGGATTGAACCCCAGCTTGAAGTAGTCAAGAGGAAGAGAAGTCACTGGGGGTCTTATCTTAATCCTTGGCTATATATATTTGGATGTAGTCAACATAAGATAGCCAGCTCAAGAAGAAAGCTTGGGAACTCACATCCCACAATCATGATTAGCTATCAAGATGACTTACTAGCTATGTAGTGAAGTACATCAAGCTGACAAAGAGGGCTCATCGGTATGTAGTAGTCAAGATAGAAAGAAGGCATGGGGACTCACATCTTTCTAAGTAGAGATAACTTCTGGGGTGATCCACTAATAGTGAATCAAACAAAACCTAGAGTAACTACTAAGTGAGGGTCGTTGGGGGCCTTATCTCCACTCAAAGTAGTCCGAGGTGGTAGAATTTTATGTTTATCTAGTTTGTATTTATGTGCAACTTTGTGTTTATATTATGCCAATAAGGGTTAGGATGCCGCTCAAGTTCTCTTATACCTACACTAAATACATCAAAACTTTGGTAATTGAAAAAATATTAACTTGAAAAATAATTTGATTGAAATGGATTTTTTATTGATAGAAAATTATTTAGGGCATTCTTCATGCATAATATTTCTTTAAGTAGAGCCTATTGATCGGGAGCATCGGGCGATCGCCTTTATGATTGATGAGTTGATTGGAGCCACCTTGGTAGGCCTTTTCTAAGATGAAAGGGCCTTCCTAAGTTGATTCAAACTTACCTCCCATCTTTCTTCAGGCTACAATTGGTCTCTTTAGAACTAAGAAAAGCTCTTCGACTCAAAAACTCTAGGGTGGATCAACTTGTTATGAGCATAAACCATTTTTGCTTTATACAATTAGAGGTTCTGACACGCTTGTAAGCATCTCTCATCCAAACCTTAAAGTTCTTATAACCATAGCTTAGTGTTTTGCTAGTCATTATTTTACCACCCACAGCTATCAATAGTGATAGGAGCTAAACCTCTAAGGGCATAATGACCTTGAACCCATACACTAAGGAGAATGGGGTAGATTGCATTAGAGTCCTGCAGGTAGTGTGATAAGCCCATAAAGCTTCAACTAACTGCTTATGCCATTGTCATTTATTTTCGTTGAGCATTTTCTTAACTATTTGGATGAGAGTTTTGTTGAAGGCTTTCTGTGGTGTTTTAATTTGGAGTTGTATGGATACCACACAGATCTTAGGGGATAATTATTGAAGTGATCGAGTATGATAGTAAGGTATGATGTACCATCTCGAAAGATGGAAGCATCACCCTATAATGGATCTAATCACCTAGTAAGGACTCCTAAGGTAGATGGGTCTTCATATATACCAAAGATATTTTCCTTACTTTACATGGAAAAGTAAAGCAAGCTTATTTTATGTCGGGTTCTTTAATTCCCTATAGAAGTAAGCCTCCACAGTTAATTACATCCTAAGAAATAGGAATTTCCTCTGGAGAACTCTTGATTAAAGTAGCCAATAAATATCTCCAAAGATTTTTGGTTAGACTATCAAAGGATTTGGTACTTTTTGGAAATCAAGTGGGAGAGTTCAAGTGGAAAGAATTATTTATAAATTCCAAAGGAAGCTAAGTAGGGAACACTCATGATATAGGGAAGCCTAGTAAGCACTCTAGTCAACCCTATAGTGAGGCTTTATACATTTGAAAGAGAGTTTATTTTTATTTGAGTTGAAATTTTATTAGAATACTATGACTTATAGTCCATCATCATAAGATTTTGGAAATGCCTAAAAGGTGAGGACTTATACTCATAGCCTGAAAAAAATAAGCAGCTTCAGATTCTAAATCTAGGATGCTTTAGCATAAGATAAGAGTATAACCTAAGTCTAATCATAAAATAGGACCTTGTGGTTTATTTCCACAAGAGAGGGTAAACCCATCTTGGCTCTTCTGGACTTACAATCACCTAGAGTGGAAGCTAGCTAACACCTCTTACGCTTTAAAACTATGTAGGTAAGTCTTATGTAAGTGCAAGATAGCTAAGCTGTTGTTTGATTAGAGAAGAAACTAGAGTCTTATACTCAATCCCTAAGAGATTAGATCATGATGAGTCTGAAATCATGACTTAGCTTAATGCAAAATTTATAGTTTTTATATCATTTTGACATATTCATTTGGACAAAAAGTTGGGATAATTATGCCTAAATGTAAGATGAAATAAGATCATGGGTTGAATCAGCTTGAGGAGGTGTTCTCCACTACAAGGGATGCACTCAAAGGTCAAGCATTCCCCTATCATGCAAGAATGGAGACCCTCCCTATTCAAGAGTGAAATAAGTTGTTATGCATGATGTTATAACATTTAACATCTAGATAAGGGGTTGTTAAATCTTTTAATTATCTTGATTACAACCTAAACTTTAAGGTGAGGTTATGAGTTATTTTAGAATTTAGTTATGAGTTATTAGTTGGGATGGTAAAATTAATTTTATCTTAAAGAACCTACCATATCCAGGCCACACATTCAATCATCAAGCTTTAAGAAACCAATGAAAAATATGTCATTTCTATTGCACAAGCTAAACATGACAATCAAACATTCATAAATTTTGAAAAAGAATAAAAGGTCGGTATGGTCGAATACCGCCGTACACCCTAGAAAAAAAAAGAAGTTGGGTAACCAAGCTCTACCCTTATACAACCTAAATTATAAAAAAATATTACAATTACAATTAAATAAATGCTATGCGGGTCTTCATTCTTTATCTTTCTTTCCTCCTTTTTATTTGGCTTTGCTCTAGGCTTCATAAGGCCTCCTAGGTCTTTGCCTTCTAGCCACTACTCATCCTAAATTCAATAGCCCTAAGCCTAATTCCTTTTGCAAAATTACATATTTACAAAAAGTAAAGTCTAACTACACATGCAAAATAAATGTTAGTTAAATAAACATCCACACTAAGCAGTTATATTCCATGAATTTGGACTGTACCTGGGTAACCAAGCCCACCTATCATAATGTAGATTATGCAAAGGGGCATAAGTGACCTGCAAGAAAAATCATTTATATTTATTTATTATTTCAACATCCCCTTTAGCATAATCCCCTATAGAAAACAACATTAGGCTAATAGTGATCTAGCATCTAGTCTATGCATAAACAATCCTAACATTGAGTCTAAAAACATTGCTTCACAAAATAAAACATATTATCACAACAAACATCATCCTAACTTAGAGCTAGAATTAGTGACTGAGCATTCTAATGTGTGTGCTAAGGTTTAGTGTGGTATGTCTTAACTTGACTTTAGGTATATGAATGTCCAAAGTTTTGGAATTTTCAAGTTATGCATGAGGGGAGGTTACAATTCAACTTATTAAAAATATTAATGGATTTTAATTTATATTTTCTTTTGTTTCACTTAATATTTACTTAGCATTTAGTTGTTATAAAGAGAAGAAAGAGGTTTGACCCTCTTCATCCCTACCCTAAGTTATTTTCTAAAGGCATGTTGTTATGAATTTTGGTTTCTTTTAGGGAATGATTTATTAAACATTTTATTAATACTAAGTTTGGGTTAATCTTAAATAATCCTATTCAACATGAAAGGCATGTTAAGGTTAATGAGATTTAATTACTATCACATGGATAATGTTACATCATTCCTTTTCATCATCAATATCATGCATATGCTTTCATTCCTTCTTATACATACAATATATTTATGTTTTTGGCAAACTTGATGTGTCTTAATGCATGTATTTTGGAAGAAAATTTAGATTACATTCCTTAGTTAAGTATACATACATATGTATTAGAGATTTAAGTAAGTGCACGTCATTGTTAAATTAGGGAAGTGAGGTAATCTAAGGCCTCCTTGGGGCTACTTAAAGCCTCATGTTCCTAGGATGTCTAGACTATATACTTGCTATTCTAATTAGATATAAATGTATACGCTAACATAGGGATAAAAATCATGCAAAAGATTGTATATTAGCAAATTATTTACTCAGATAAAGTAAAGCTCTATCCAAATTCTAGCACATGTACACATATAAATGAAATTAAGTAAGTACGTGCCATTTTTAAACCATGGAAGTGAGATAATCTAAGACCTCCTTGGGGCTACTTAAAGCCTCGTATTCCTGGGATGTCCAGACTAAATACTCACTAGCATTCATACACATGTAAACATACACTTGAATCATGAAAATAGAATAATCCTTTAACATGTTTAAACTATAAGTGAAGGTAAATCATATAGAATTTTCATAGGAAAAATCAATTTAATTTTTTATCATTAGTTTATAATTTTGAAAATAATTTGAGATTTATTAGTTATAATAGCCATGCTAAATAATATGATTAATTCAACATATGTAACTTATAGATATATAATCATATTCATTTGATTTTTTTTTATTTAAAAATATGAATACATGATACAAATGATATACAGATTTATATGATTGAAAAGGATTGATTTAACATTGCCACATAATACATTTAATCACGTTAATTCTTAAAGATAATCAGGTCAAATAATATCCTAAGTTTCTTATGGAATTTAATTTTGATGTTTGAATTATTAAACTTAAAGAAGAGAAAGACACTTGATGTTTTGCCCCATCCCATGTTGGTAACTTATTATGTTTAAAGAAGACTAATTAAGTAAATTTTATTGATTGATTAAGTTCAAATCATTAATTAACTACTTTAATTACCCTTCCCTAAGCCTCTTTAATTTGATTAACTAATTAGTCATGAACCTCCAATGATATGCTAATGAGAAATTAAAAATTGCAATACTCTTAAAGGGACCTAATGCAATTAGGCTCATGCTTAAACATTAATTAGATTAAGGAAGAATCTAAACTAAGTACTCTTATGGTTTTCCCACACCCATGGGTTAACTATAATTCCCTTTAATGATCTTTATGTTATTAAACACATCAAGGGAAACCCATGAATTTAATTTGGATAATATGAACCAATCATCATTTTAATTTGATTTTTACTTTATCATTAATTGCTTAATTAACCCTTAATAAAGCCATGAATTAATTAACCCCCTAAGAAAATACATTTAGGAAAATAAGTAAGAAGGACACCTCAATTATTCTCTCTCATCATTCCCACTGTTAACAGTGATCAATCATCACTAATTATTTAAATTTTACTATTTAGCATTTTTAAAAACTATTAAATTGATTAAGGAGGGTAATTAGGATTGAAATTTCAAATTCTCCTAATTGCATGGATAATAAATCCCAAGAAAATTATGGGAGGAAAAGGACATCCCATGGGATTAACTCACCAAATTTGAGATCAATTGGACAACTAATTAAGCTTGAATTTGGGTAATTAGCCTAAACATTAAATGTAAATTAAGCTTTATTCATTAACCAAACATTGGGGATTTTCTTTTTATTACATTCTCCTATATTTACTCTTTCCAAAATTTGTTCATCTATATTTTTTAAATTTTTCTACAATTAGTTATGAATTGTCAAAGTTCTAGCTATTTAATGACATTTTAATCACTTGATTAACCCCCTAAACCATTGGCGCCATGCGAATGATGACGTGGAAGCACATTACAAGTGGAACCACGTAATAGGCTTTTTAAAACATCTGATGCGATGGCAAACACTGTTTCATTCCCACGGTCTAATCTCGGATCAGATGGTGGAGATTAATCCTTGAGATTAGACGGTGGAGATTAATCTTGCAGTTTTTAATGGATTAAATCAAAAAATCTATCAGATTAAATCATGACTATCTATTCTAATAAAGTAGAATGGATGGTTGATGATCCGTCATCCTCTGGGCACCGAAAGATGGATACTGATCACCTTCCACAGCTTGATCCAAGCTCGCCAAAACTCATAGGATGACGAGATCGACTCCATAATGTGCAAGGAGGAAATCTATGGAGATCCTATGGTGAAAATTATGTGCAATCACGTTTTTCAATACATAGGGAGAAATCTATGATTTGTTAGATTTTATCTCACCGGAGCTAAAGACTGGTAGTCCATCGACTGAAGTAGCTTTGTCTTGAAGAAACAAATCCCTATTGAGAAGAACTTGAGCTGTCTCCCCTCTGATTCCTCTATGGACCAAGTGCCACCATGATACTCACTAGAGTTGGTCTTGGAGTGCCTTCTTCTGATCAAATTGATGGGGGATTGATTCATTTCAACTCAGTGAGGGAAGGTGAAGAGTTAATTGATTTGGTGAGTTTTGTGAGGTTGATGGATGGGGCTCTAGTTTGAATGGTGGTTGGTTTCTCATGAGAGAACACTAGGATTTGGGATGGTCTAGATGCTTAATCTAAGGAAGCTCTTGTAAAGTTTGAATGGAAGGGAGTATCTCCCAAGTGAAGTGGGGAAGATTGCCTTTGATAGCCATCTTGTTGGGATAGGTGGCCGGAGGTGGTAGTGGACTATTGATGTGGAGGTGCTTGAGAGGATGAGGCAATGACATGGTATGACATGGAGTGTACCTCCTCCTCTAGGTAAACTAATGGAGAGCCATGGGTGAGTTCACCCTCTCATGGTCAAAGGTTGAACCCAACAACCTTGGGTTAAGTTGGGGCAGTGGTCTTAATGTCCAAGAAGGGCTAAAGTTGGCTGCCAAGGCTTGGGGAGTGGGTGAACCCAACTAAATAAAGATTTTGTCCTATTTATGTTTGTTGGTTTAAGGGTTTTGACCCAAATAGGGTTCACCATGGGATGGATCCACTTGGGCCAGCCCAAGGTGACCCAAGGATGAGTCATGAAAAGTTGGATTGGATTTTGACTTGGTTTGATATGGTTTCGCTCAATTTGACCCATATGGGTCAAATGGAGTTCAATTGGGATAAGTTGACCAATTGGTCAAATTGGGTCAATCCAAAGACTTGGGTATGTTCAAATGGTCATTTGGAATGTATTGTTTCAATTAGTTTGGTTCAATTTGAAGTGGATTTAATTTTGGTTCATATGGGTTTATTTGGGTCAAATGGGTTAAGTTAACCAATTTGGTCAAATTGGCCAAATTTGCTTGGGTGGAGGGTTGGTTTAGGTTTAATTGATCATTTGATAATGATTGTAGGTGTTGGTTTGAATCAATTTTAATTTGTGAAGGATTTCATTCAATTGGCCCATTTAGGTCAATTTGGGCTAAAGGTTGGGTTATGTTGACCAAATTGGGTTCAATTGAAGGTTAGATCATGTTCAATAATCAATTTATGATTGATTAGAGGCATTGGTTTCAATTAACTAGGTTTTGAATTTAATTTGACTCAATTTGGCCCTTTAGATCAAATAGGGTCAACTCAGGTCGAGAGACCAAATTTGCTTGGTTAGGACCAATTAGTGGTTGTGTCATGTTCAATACCCAATTTATGATTGATGGGAGTCATTGATTTCAATTAATTGTGGTTGGAATGAGGTTTGGTTCATTTTGGTCCATGAAGGTTAATTGGGTTAACTTGGATTAAGTGATCAAATTGGTTTGGTTTTACCAATTGATTGCAAGTGAGTAATCAAGGATGATTAACAACCATTATAGAGGAGATTGGATGGGTTGATTCAATCTAATTTGAGTTGAATTAAAGTTTGAGTCAATTTGCTCATTTGGGGAACTTTGGGTCAACTGGACCAATTAGGTTGGTTGGGTTGAATTACGTGTTGAGAAGGGTTCAATGATGGATTTAGGGTTGATTGGTGGCCTTGATTACAATTGATTTGGGTTTGATTGGATTTTGGCACATTTGAACCTTTTTGAGTCAAATGGGCTAACTTGGGTTGATTGGATTCATTTGGTTAAATTGGTTTGATTACAAGTATTAGAAGAGTTTGAAATGGTCAATTGAATGGTTAGAGTGCTTTTGTGAAAATCAATTTGGGTTAGACTTGCTTGAATGGGTTTTGGTTTTGGATCTATAAGATCATGGTGGAACTAACTTAGGTTAGGGGCTAAGTTAATTTGGCTTGGAGCTTGGATAGGAGACAAAATCAATTGGGTTGGTTGTGTTGGCTTGAGGTTAGTTTTGGGATGAGTGGACAAGCATGGGTCTTGGTCTAGGCCATAAGATAGGTAAGACCTATTTACCCTAAGGTATAACCTAAGCTTAAGGTAAGCTTTCCTAAGTCTAAAGGCTTGGGTTTAGTGTTCCCTTAATCACTAGAAGTTTCCTATGACTAGGGAAATCTAAGTGCCTAGAATGTTCCTTAAGTCTAAAATGGGAAGGGTGAGTCCTCACTCCAAAAGTGAGGTCAACAAAAGGACCACCAATATGTGTGGTGTAACTGGCAAGGCACACCGCATGTATTGGCATTGACCGAGATGATCAACAACATTTGGGGAAATCAAAGGCACTAACAATGACCACCCAAACCTAAGTAGAGAGATAAATGGAATTACAGTCCTAGTGCGATGCAACTCATTTCATGATGAGGGCATGGAAGAGTTAAGTAGATTTGGTTTGATTTGTCAAGAATTTATTTTATGCCAGGGACACGAAGAGAGATCCGCTAGGGATCTACACATGAATTTTGTTGGATTATAGATTGATTTATGCCAAGGGCATAAAGTGGGATCCACTTGAGATTGAGATTTGATTGAATTTATTTGATTTATCAGAATTATGTTGACTAGTTCTAATTTGAATTTGGGTTTTATATTGATTTGATTATGTTGATTGGTTTGGTTTTAGTTTGATGATTTATTTTAATTCTGATTTAACTAATTTATTTAGTGTGGATGCTATTAGTGATAACCAAAGAGGCTGTGAGAGTCTTAATTTATCATTCAAGGGTAGTCTATTCTCATAGATATACCATCAAAAAGTTACCCATCGATTTGCAATATACACTAAGAAAGCTGGGACTCACATCTTCGAAAAATGTGAATGAGTAATGGGGCGATCAAAAATAGGTTGGATTATAAAGCCTATCTTGTCACTCATAAGATAGTGAGAATTCTTATTGGGTTAGAATTTTAGGGGGTGGCATTTCCAATATCATCTTAATCTTCTATGAGTCAATCTCAATTTCATAGTGTCGGACAACAAACCCGAGAAACTTCCCTAAAGATACTCCGAATGTGTACTTCAAAAGATTCATTTTAAGGTTGTATTGCCTTAATCGCTCAAAAACTACTCTCAAGTCAAAGAGATGGTCTTTCTTTTCTTTACTTTTGACCATGAGATCATAGATGTAGCATTCGACTTGGTGATGAAAGAGTTCATCAAAGATTCAAGTCATGACCCACTAGTATGTAGCACACACATTTTTAAGATGAAAAGGAATGACCTTATAATAATATATTCTAATCGGGGTTCTAAAAGTAGTGTTCCATTCATATTCAGGTGCCATCTTTATTTAGTTATATCCATATGAACCATCCATGAAAGAGAAGACCACATGAGTTGAGGTAATTTCCACTATTAGTTTTAGTATTGGTAGTGGGAATTCATCTTTTGGGCAGGCCTTCTAATGATCCCTAGAATCAATGCATATGTGAATTTGGCCATTCTTCTTCTTAACTGGAATAATGCTAGCCAACCAGGTGGGGTATTTTACTCTCAGATGAAACCAGCACTGATCAATTTCTTGACTTCAGAAATGACCTGTTGTTTAATGTCTAATTTCATGCATCTAGGAGCTTGCTTGATGGTGTTAGCATTAAGTTATATCGCTAGCTTATGAACTGCTATTTCAAAAGCTAATTTGGGCATTTATTTATAACTCCATGCAAAGCAGTCCTTAAAATTAGTGAATAGCCTAACTAAGTCATTGATTTTAGATTCATTCAACAAAGAATAGATGTATGTCGGGCACGGATTATCTTCAGTCCCTAAGTTGATGTTTTTGAGCTTGTCGATGGTTGACTTGATTTCTTTTTTGAATTCTGGGGGTTCATCTTTAACATGGAGTTCATCTAAGTCATCTAAAGTTTCTAAGCACAACTCTTCATATGAGTTAATGTGATTTGAGATGAACCTATCAAATTCTAAATGATTGGTGATGACCATGTAATAATCATCATTATCGACTGAGCCCACTATACCAAAGCCTAGTTCTTATCTTGATTGAGAGTTCTTGCTTTCTTATCCCATAACCTTTCAAAATACTCTGACCTATACTTAAACCATGTATGTGGAATTAAACCTTTCTTTGCTAAGTTAAGAACATAAGGCGAGTACCAATCAAAAGGTAGTTCTATTAATTATTTAAATGATTCATTTTCAAGCTCTACATCAACTTCTCGGCTTGAGGATGTTGCTTTTGGCTAAAATCTTTGGGGCTTGATATTTGCATATGTCTTGGGGCCTTCCTTAACTACCAAACCCTTAACTTTTTGTGAGAAAATTGGGGTTAGAGCTAAGGCACCAATTTACTTTCTAATAATTTCACAGAAGAAAGATTTAGATACACTCATGCTTTGCTTGGGGACCCAGTCTTCATCACTTTCAGACTCTAATGTCACCTCTAATGGGATCTACTGATAAGATGAGCTGGCTGATGTGCTAAGTACATAGGACTCATCCTCTGAACTAGATTCTAAGTCTATGTAGATAGTAGGTGTACTCCTAGATGTTTGGACGTATCTCCTGGTAGGTTGCTGGTTTGGAGGTCTTCCACCTCTAGGGCTCCCTCTAGACTTTCCTCTTCCTCATCCTAGTGAAAGTTGGCTCATCCTCCCCACTTGTTTGAATGGAGTAATGAATTATGGGTGGAATCTAATCTCAGGCTCTATATCCTCCCCAAGATCTTCTTCTCATTCCCTTTTCATTCTTTTTATTTTTTTTCTTTCTTTTCTTATTTTTTTCTTTTTCATTTTAATGAAGTTCATGAAAGAAGATATTTTTTTCTTAGGGAAGTAAAAGGTTGCATCCCCATAAATCCTGACCTCATGTACTATAAATGGCTTGAGATCTCCTTGGACACAAAACTCGATCCCATCCCTGATGAACTTGATGCACTGATATAGAGAGGATGGAACTATGTTATTTAAATGTATTCATGGTCACCCTAGTAAAGCATTGAAAGATATATCAAAATCTATTATGTGAAACTTGGCTTCTATCTTCCAATTATTTATCTTCAAAGGAAACACTATGGAGCCTAAGGCCATCTCTCCTTGTTCATTAAATCCTTTCAACATCATCTTCTCCACTTGGAGTTTAGAGATGTCAATCCTTAAGTAGGTAAGGGTTCTTAAACTCATAATGTTGCTGATGCACTTGGATCAATCAAAACTCAGGATAACCTGAACTTGCCAACATCCACTATAATATAGAGGGGATGGTTGTGCTCTATTATCCCTAGGAGTAGGTCTTCATCTACGAATGTGACTCCTAAGGATTCCTTCAAAAAGTATGCCTCCTCTCCAACTGGATCAGTAGCGGCCAACTATGCTAAGAATATTTTAGGGTCAAGCAATGCTTTAAATACTGGATCAGTAGCGGCCAACATCATATATGCTTAACTTAGCTGGCAACTTTTGAAGATGTGCCAGGACTTTGTAGTCAACTTTGGGTTGGTCCTCCACAAGCATATCTAAGGGTAGAGTATTTGTGGAGGGGTTATCTGCTCACTAGAACTAATGACCTGTTTACCTTTATCTTAAGGTGCTACCCTAAAAGATAAAACTTTTCCACTATAGAGGTTGACTTCAATTACTTCTTATAATGAGGAGCATGTGAAAAGTTCTTCCTACTCATTAGGTATACCTACAGTTTCTCCTAAAAGATCATCGGAGTCAGATGACTTGAAATCAATATCAAGTGGTGAACCCTGAAGATTCAGAAAAGGATAATCTATTTCTGAATCAAAGTGGAATTGATCAAAATTATTTAGATTGTTATTGTTATGACTTGAGAGCTATCAATAGGAATAAAATTGTTGATAACATCAAATATAGATAAGCAGTAAGCTGAATCATTCTTCTTCATTGATTTCTTTAATTTTGGAGGTGGTATATAGTAGAAATCAATTAAAGTGAGCAGTGCGAGTGACCTGGTGCCCTCATCCATAGATACAATACTCCTGTCAGTGATGGAGGAGATGGTAGAAGTAGTAACTGCAATGGTGGAAGGAGAAATGCTGGACTCAGATGATGGTTATGCTATGGAACTATCTCAGGCATGTAATAGTTATTACTGCTGATGGGATTCCACCCTCCCCAAGTTATCCCTCACAACTAACAGACCTTCCTTGGTGTTGGAGGTCTGAGCTGAGTCAGACACCTACAAAAGAGTTTCTTGATTTTAGAAATGATTTTCTTAAAGGTACATGATAACGAGATATTCAAACCTTCTTTTTTCTTAAGAAAATCAGATGTGTCCACAAAGATTACTTTAATAGAACTAAAAAGCTATTTTACTAAGTATTCATTAGGTTTTACTGACTCCTGACTTGTAGCTATGCTCAAGCCAAAACTTTAAGGTAAAGAAATCCTCTAAGTCATGACATAGTATGCGGTGGTAGGGATAGTAATTAGGATAGTCACTCCTACCCACTTCCTCTGGCTTTCTAGGCTCGGGTAGCTGGAAATTAGGCTTCTTAAGAAGGTTCTTGAAGATCTTCCTAACTACCTCCCTCCTGAATGAGTATGTCTTGTTGAGTTTATTAGCAAGAGTAGGTAGAAAATAACTATTTAGCAGTGGATACTGATAATACTATTATGTAGGCTATTGTGGTGGCCGTTGTGTAGCCGAGATAGTGGAAGAGGAGGCAGGAGTGGAGACTGCTGGACTTTAGGCTCTCAAACTGTGCTCTCACCTGCTGCTTCCCCTTATCCACTACCACTACTATCCCTGGATTCTTCTTAAACACCTTCTCAGACTTGGGCTTAGATGCTGCCTTGCTGATTAGTTTATTAAATATCTTTATGGTAATTCCCTTGAGCATGAAGGCGACTGGGCCATAGATATTCTTAAGAAAAATCTCAATGGCATGCTGCTCTTACAGAAGTGGTTCATATTTTATGCTTAGGTTGCCCCATCTAAGAATATAATCAATAAGGGACTCACTGAGTTTTTTCTTATCTATAACAAGGTCCCTGACAGTCACCCTTTATTGAGCTCCTATGAATCTCTTAATGAAGAGCTGCTCTAACTCTGAAAAGTACTTTACTGAACCATTGGGAAATTTGGCATACCAATCAAATGCAACTATTGAAATGCTACAAACAAACTACCAAAAAAGTATGGCATTATTTCCACTAGCATTACAACAACTAGCTATGAAGTGTGTTATATGCTATCTAGGGTTCCCACTGCCATCAAATATCTTGAAGGATGGTGGCACAAAACCCTTGGGGTATTGAACTACATCGAATTCCTCTAGGTAGGGTCTATTATTTGGAACTAATGAGTTCCCTTGGGCTTGCGCCAACGCTTCCTTCACTTGCTACTCAACCATCTGCTTAATGTCTTTTTCATGCATGGATGTACTATCGGTTACTCTCTTACACAAGCTACCATCATCCTCATCCATATGAGTAGTGTTCTTGGGGTGATCTAGAATATGCACTAGCTCAAGTTTATCAGCCTCCATAGGAGTGGGTTGTGAGACATGTGCTTAGTTATGAAATGCTAAGAACACTATCATCTGCCCTTCTCTCCATCCTATCAATTTGATCATCTTTGATTTTGATTTGTTGGAGGAGGCATTGAGTTGAGTCTGAAGCCTCACTTTTCTCAACTACAATGGCTTGGGCTTCCTGGCTAGGATGCTCCCTATGTAAGGATCCTTGGGTATCTACCATGAGGACTTTGATAATGTCATCCAAAAGGTTATCTTCATCATCATTGAAATCTACCATACCCTCCTCTTGATCGAACTGATCATCTCCAACTATTTACCTCACTACATCACGATAGTCTTCCAAAATATCCTCCAAAAATTGGTCATCCACTTGACCCGACACTACTGGACATATGCTGAGTGGTGACTCACAATTGGACTATGCTCTGATAAGGTGATGCATTGTATGTTGTAGATGAGAGGAGTGTTATCTTCAACTGCTCAATAATCATAAGGTCCAACTCAGTATCCCCTCCTTCCTTTTCCTTCAACTATGATGATGGAGCTACTACGACACTCTTGGGCTTCAACTCCATCTTCTCCATCATTGGGATGGAAGGTCGAGAGCACTCGACCTCACCCCACTAGTGGAGTAGATGAAGTGTGGTCCTTGGGACATAATCGTATCACCAAGGGGGATGCTCTTTCTTCAAATACTAACTTGTGATACTTGGTAGGCACCTGAGATGATGAAAGATGGACAGGTGATGGTAGTCGATTAGTAGAGCATTATAATGGTGGTGACACTAGCTACCTCTCTGCCTAAGATCTCCTTTAATGGTTGGAATCAATGAGTACTATCTTGTCAGAGTGTCGGCTCTATCAACCGGTCGATCAGAATGGTCAATCAAAGCTGAGGCCACTGACTATCTGGAAAACCTCGTTCAATCCTTCTTGCCCATTGGGTAGAAACCTTGGCCTCCATGGCCCTCTCTGTATAGATCTAATCCCTAACACACCTAGGGATCAATCGCCTCAAGTCATGTAAAGTAGTGGACTTAGAGCATCCCTTGACTCTCCCTACTCTCTTGAGCACGGACCTCAAAACAACATAGGGTTTCCTCCTCTCCCTATCCGGTGTATCATACTCCATGGGTAGTAGGGGTGATGTTGCAATCTTCCTGACATCTTCTTCTCTCTCTACAGTTAAAGGGGGTGAAACCTACTACCACCAAGAAGGGGAGAAGTCTCATGGATAGATCCCTCCTTAGCTACATGGAAGGCCTCCTCAACTTCCTTGGCCATGTGCTCGTAATGCCTCTTAATCTTTCTATTCTTATTACGGCATTGGGTTTTGGTTAAAAGTATAGGACAAGTGCTAGAACCAACCTCAAAAGTGGGGGAGATAATCTAAGAAGCTAGGACTGACTTCCCCTTAAAGACTGGTGCTGTTGTAGAGGTGGTACTAATCCTAACTGAAGTTGTGACAGGTATAGATGGCACCCATTGTAGAGAAATCTCTAAGGCCTTTCTCTTCAAGGATGGAAACTTTATGTCTGAATGAAAGTCAAACTGTAGAAATGGCTTCTTATCAGCCACTTCCTCTATACTGATAGTGCTAAGGGCATGTCCCTCATAGGTAACCTTGAAATGATCAAAGCCCAATTCAAACTTGATGATTGGGGCTGAGGTGACTATGGCCTGATCCATGGCCAAATCCACACTAGAGGCAAATAAAAAGATGAGCTTTCCAGAAGACACTGTGCTTGATTGCTTGAAAGGAATGAGAACATGGCTTTCTTCTTCACTGTTGAGAAAGAGAATGACATATGATTAGACTTTTGCTTTGATTATTGTTGATATGACTTTTGACTTTGAATTAGAACCCTCATTTAACAAATTTGATTAGGTCAAATGGGGTTCACGTGTATGTTAGAGAGATTTGGAATCTTGGAGAGGAATTTTCTACTTTTTTAACTTTAATGGAATCTTGAAGAATGTTAGATGAACATTACTTTACCAAGCTAGTGGTAAGAGGTTCTTGATTTTGTTTGATTTATTTTCAAGTAATATCTTTAGTTAAATTTCTTTTACTTATTGGAGGTCCAATAGGGTTTTAAGACCTACTTGGAGTGAGGTCCTAAAACCTAAAGGATGTTGGCCACCTTTGCTTAAAGATAAAATAAGCATGGTGTCTAACAAAAATAATGATAGTTTTGGACTTATATAAAGTATGGCTCCACTATCAATTTTTGGAGATAATGATTGACTACTAAAGATGGATAGAAGAACTTTTCACAATAGAGTTGCCAAAAAATCTATGGTGTTTTAATTTGGAGTCATGTGACACCACTCAGATCTTAGGGGATATTTATCGAAGTGATCGGGTATGGCATTAAGGTATGATATACCATATTAAAAAATGAAAGCATCACCCTACGATTGACCTAATTAGCTAATAAGGACTCTTAAGGCAGATGTGTCTTCATATATACCAGAGATCTTTCCCCTACTTTTTATGGAAAAGTAAAGCAGGGTTTATTTTATGTCAGGTTCTTTAGTTCCTTATGGAAGCAAGCCTCAATAATTACATCCTAAAAAATAGGAATTTTCAAAGGAAAACTCTTGATTAAAGTAGTCAATAAATATCTCCAAAGATTTCAAGGTTAGACTATCAAAGGATTTCATATTTTTTTGGTAATCAAGTGGGAGAGTTCAAGTGGAAAGGCTTATTTACAGATTCCAAAGGAAGATATATAAGGAGCACTGATGATATAAGGAAGCTTAGTGAGCACTCCAGTCTACCCTATAGTGATGCTTTAGACATTTGAAAGAGAGTGTTTTTTTTATTTGAGTTAAAATTTAATTAGAATATTAAGGCTTATAGTCCATCAATGCAAGATTGTGGAAATGCCTAAGAGGTGAGGACTTATACTCATAGCCCAAAGGAAAGAAGTAGCCTCATATCTTAAATCTAGGATGCTTTAGTATAAGTTAAGAGTATGACCTAAGTCTAATAAAAAAATGGGTGATAGTGGTTTATCTCCACAAGAGAGGATAAACCCATCCTGGCTCTTCTGGACTTACAACTGCTTAGAGTGGCTACCAGCTAACACCTCTTATGCTTTAAAACTATTTATGTTAGTCTAATGTAAGTGCAACATAGCTAAACTGTTATTTGATTAGGCAAGAATCTAGAGTCATAGACTCACTTCCTAGGAGATTAAATCATGATTGGCATGAAATCATGACTTAGACTAATGAAAAATTTACAATTTTTATTATATTTTGACATATTCATTTGGACAAAGGCTTGCGATAATTTTTCCTAAATGCATGATGAAATAAGATCATAGGCTGAATTAATGGAAGGAGGTGTTTTCCACTACAAGGGATGCCCTCAATGGTCAAGCATTTTCCTATCATGCAAGAATGGAGACCCTCCTTATTCAAGAGTGAAACAAGATGTTATGCATGATGTTATAACATTCAACATCCAGTTATGGGGTTGCTAAATCTTTTAATTATCTTGATTATAATCTAAGCTTTAAGGTGAGGTTATGAGTTGTTTTATAATCTAGTTATGAGTTATTAGTGGGGATGAAAAAATTAATTTTATCCTAAAGAGCCTACCGCATCCAGGCCACACATTCAATCATCAAGCTTGAAGAAACTTATGGAAAACATGTCATTTCTATTACACAAGATAAACATGGCAATCAAACATTCATAAATTTCATAAAAAAAATAAAAGTCAAGGCGGCCAGATACTGCTGTACACCATGGAAAAGAAAAGAAATTAGGTAGTCGAGCTCTACCCTTATACAACCTGAATATCAAAAGAATAATACAATTACAATTAAATAGATGCTATGGTGGTCTTCATTCTTTATCTTTCTTTCCATTTTTTGATTTTATCTTAGTCCAAGCTTCATAGGGCCACACAAGTCTTTTCCTTCTAGCCACTGCTCATCCTAAATCCTATAGCAATAAGCCTAATTCCTTTTGAAAAATTACATATTTATAAAATGTAAAGTCTAACTACACCTATAATATATATGTTAGTTAAACAAACATCCACACGAAGAAGTTATATTCCTTCAATTTGGAGTTAGTACCTAGCATATGGGTAACCAAGCCCACCTGTCCTAATGTGGACTATGAAAAGGGGCATAAGCAACCTGCAAGCAAAAACATTTATATTTATTGATTATTTCAGATGCCCCTTTACCATAATCCCTTGCAAAAAGTATCGTTAGGCTAATAGCGGCCTAACATCCATTCTACACATAAATAATCCTAACATCCACTCTAAAAAAACTATATCTCAAAACAAAACATAACATTAGAACATACACCGTCGTAACTTAGAGCTAGAAGTAGTGACTTAGTATTCTAATGTGTGTGATAAGGTTTAGTGTGGTATGTCTTAACTAGACTTTAGGAATATGATTGTCTAAAGTTTTGGAATGTTCAAGTTATGCATGGGGGGAGGTTACTCTTCAAATTATTAAAATGATTAATGGATTTTAATTTATATTTTCTTTTATTTCACTTAATATTTACTTAGCATCTTATTGTTATAAAGAGAACAAAGTGGTTTGACCCTCTTCATCTCAACTCTAAGTTATTTTCTAAAGGCATGTTGGTATGATTTTTGGTTTCATTTAGTGAATGATTTATTAAACATTTTATTAATCCTAGGTTTGTGTTAATCTTAAAGAATCCTATTCAACATGAAAGGCATCTTAAGGTTAATGAGATTGAATTACTATCACATGGATAATGTTACATCATTCCTTTTCATCATCAATATCATGCATATGCTTTCATTCCTTCTTATACATACAGTATATTTATGTTTTTGGCAAACTTGATGAGTCTTAATGCATGTATTTTGGTAGAAAAGAGAGATTACATTCCTTAGTTAAGTATACATACACATGTATTAGAGATTTAAGCAAGTATGTGCCGTTGTTAAACCAGGGAAGTGAGGTAATCTAAGACCTCTTTGGGGCTACTTAAAGCCTCATGTTCCCA
Organism: Cymbidium sinense; assembly: GCA_021442155.1. NCBI lineage: Eukaryota > Viridiplantae > Streptophyta > Magnoliopsida > Asparagales > Orchidaceae > Cymbidium > Cymbidium sinense. Next base: position 130,870,037 of record CM038218.1, read on the forward strand.
GAATGTTTAGACTATATACTTGCTATTCTAAATACATATAAATGTATACACTAACTTAGGGATGAAAATCATGTGAAAGATTGTATATTAGTAAATTATTTACTCATGTAAAATAAAGTTCTATCAAAATTCTAGCACATGTACACATATGAATGAAATTAAGGGAAGTAAGGTAATCTAAGACCTCCTTGGGGTTACTTAAACCTTCATGTTCCTATGATGTCTAGACTATATACTTACTAGCATTCAAAAATATGTAAATATACAAATGAATCATGAAAATAGAACAATCCTTCAACATGTTTAAACTATAAGTGTAGGTAAATCATATAGGATATTTAGAGCCAAAATCAATTTAAATTTTTATCATTAGTTTATAAATTTAAAAATAATTTGAGATTTATTAGTGATAATAGCATGTTATATAATATAATTAATTCAACACATGCACCTTATACATATATAACCATATTCACTTGATTCTTTTATTTGAAAACATGAATACATGATACAAATGACATACAAATTTATAATGATTAAAAAGGAATGATTTAACATTGCCACATAATACTTTCAATCACATTAATTCCTAAGGATAATCAAGTAAAATAATATACTTTAAGAATAACCAAACTTTCTTATGGAATTTGATTTTAAAATTGGAATTATTAAAACTTAAAGAGGAGAAAGACACTTGATTGTTTAAAAAAAAGACTTATAAATTGAATTTTATGGATTGATTAAGTTCAAATCATTAAGTAATTAATTTAATTTCCTTTCTTTAAGCCTCTTTAATTTAATTAACTACTTAATCATGAGCCTCCAATGATATGCCAATGATAAATTAAAAATTGTAATGATCTTAAAGGGACTTAATGCAATTATGCTCATGCATAAGGGTTAATTAGATTAAGGAAGAATCTAAACTAAGTACTATTATGGTTTTTCTATACACGCATGGGTTAACCATAATTCCTTTAATGATCTTTATGTTCTTAAACACATAAAAGGAAACCCATGAATTGAATTTGAATTATATGAGCTAATCATAATGTTAATTTGATTTTTTTACTTTATCATTAATTACCTAATTAACCTCTAATTAAGCGATGAATTAATTAACTCCTCTAAGGAAATACATTTAGGAAAATAATTAGGAAGGAGGACCCAATTATTGTCCCTCATCATTCCCACTGTTAACAGTGATCAATCATCATTAATTATTCAAATTTTATAATTTAGCATTTTTAATAATTATTGAATTAATTAAGGAGGGTAATTAAGATTGCAATTTCAAAATTTCCAAATTTCAATACTAATAAATCCCAAGAAAATTAAAGGAGGTAGAGGACATCCTATGGGATATACCCACAAATTTTAAGATCAAATGGCCAAGTAATTAATCTTTAATTAGGGTGATTAGCCTACATTTCAAATCTTAATTTATCACTATTCATTAATAAACATTCAAAATTTTATTTTTATTAAATTCTCCTCTATTTACCCTTTCCAAAATGGGTTTGTTTGTATTTTTTGGATTTTTCTATAATCAGTTATGAATTTTTAAAGTTCTGGCTATTTAATGATATTTTAATCACTTAATTAACCCCCTAAACTGTCGGTGCCACGCAAAAGCTGACATGACAGTGCTGTCCACATGACACCATGGGATAGGTTATTTAAAACATCTGACATTGCACCGACTACGGCATCACAAGCTTTCATCATCTTTTATCGATGGTGGAGATTAATCCTATAATTTCTAATAGATTAAATTGAGAAATATAATGGATTAAATTGAGGTCGTCTGTTATAATCATGTGAAACAAATGCTCGATGATTCGTCATCCCCCGAGCACTGAAAGATGGACATCGTCCACCATCTATCGGTTGATCTGAGCTCATCAGAGCTCATAAAATTATGGGATCAGCTTCAAAACGTGTAGGGAGGAAATCTAAGGAGATCCTATGTTGGAAATTGCATGCAATCATAATTATCTTTACAAAAGACCAACACCTAGGGAAAAATCTATAATTTTCTAGAGTTTTATCTCACCAGAGCTAAAGACTGGCAATCTATCAACTGAGGTAGCTTCATCTTGAAGAGACAAAGCCCTATTATGAAGAACTCGAGCTATCTCCCTACCAATTCCTCTATGGACCAAGTGCCATCGTGAAACTCGCTTGAGTGAGGGGAAGTTGTGGGAAGAGTTAATTTGAAATTGGTGGAGTTTTGGTGAGGTTGGATGGATGAGGTCTCAATTTCGAGTGGTGGTTGGTCTCGTTGGTGATGGAGATCACTAAGGATTCGTTGAAGGATCTAGGATTACCCATAATACTCTGAGGAAGCTCTTTATAAAGTTTGAATGGATGTGGAGGAGTATGCTCTTCTCTCCAAGTGAACCAAGGGCTAAGATTATATAAGCCTTTGACCGTCATCTAGCTGGGGTAGGTGGCTGGAGGTGGTAGTGGACTGCTGAGGTGGAAGAGCTTGAGAGGCTAAGCTAATGGCATGGGCTGGCATGGGGTGTACCTCCTCCTCCAAGTGAACCAATGGAGAGCCATGGGTGAGTTCACCCTTTCATGGACAAAGGCTAAAACCAACAACCTTGGCTCAGGTTGGGTAAGTGGTCCTAATGTCCACGAAGGGTTAAGGGTGACTGCCAAGGCTTAGGGAGTGGGTGAACCCATTAAATGGGGATTTTGTCCTAATTGGGTGGCCTGGTTCAAGGGTTTTGACCCAAACTAGGTTCACCATGGGTCGGGTCCACTTGGGCTGGCCTATGTCGACCCAAGGATGAGTAATGCCAAGTTTCATTGTGTTTAGACTTGGTTTGATATGGTTTGACTCAAATTGACCCATATGGGTCAAATGGGGTTCAACTGGGCTAGGATGACCAATTAGTCAAATTGGGTCAAACTAAGGACTTGGGCATGTTCAAATGATCATTTGGAATGTATTAGTTCAATTGGTTTGGCTCAATTTGAAGTGGATTTTTATTTTGGCTCATATGGGTTCATTTGGGTCAAATGGATTAAGTTGACCAATTTGGTCAAATTGGCCAAATTGGCTTGGGTGGAGGGTTGGTTTAGGTTTAATTGATCATTTGAGAATGATTGCAGGTGTTGGTTTGAATTATTTTGAATTTGGGAAGGATTTGGTTCAATTGGCCCCTTTAGGTCAATTTGGTCTAAAGCAGTCAATCGGGTTAGGTTGACCAAATTGGGTTCAATTGAAGGTTGGATCATGTTCAATAATCAATTTATGATTGATTAGAGGCATTAGTTTTAATTAATTGGGATTATAATTTGATTTGACTAAATTTGGCCCTCTAGGTCAAATTGGGTCAACTCGGTCAAGAGACCAAATTGGCTTGGCTAGGACCAATTAATGGTTGAATCATGTTCAATACTCAATTTATTATTGATGGGAGTCATTGATTTTAATTAATTGAGGTTGGAATAAGATTTGGTTTATTTTGGTCTATATAGGTTAATTGGGTCAACTTGGATCAAGTGATCAAATTGGTTTGGTTTGACCTAATTGATTGTAATTGGGTAATCAAAGATGATCAAAAACCATTATAGAGGAGATTGGATGGGTTAATTTAATCCAATTTGGTTTGAATTAAAGTTTGAGTCAATTTATATAATTTCTAGCACTTTGTGTCAAGTGGACTAATTGGGTTGGTTAAGTTGAATTGGGTGTTGAGAATGGTTTAATGATGGGTTTAGGGTTTATTAGTGGTTTGATTGTAATTGATTTGGGCTTGATTGTATTTTGGCACATTTAGACCTTTTTGGGTCAAATGGGCTAACTTGGGTTGATTGGATTTATTTGGTTCAATTGGATTGATTGTGAGTATTGGAGGGGTTTGAAATGATCTATTGAATGGTTGGTGTGCTTTTGTGAAAATCAATTGAATTTGGTTTACTTGAACGACTTTGAGTTAGATCAAAGGATCATGATGGAGCTAACTTAGGTTAGGACCTAAGTCAATTTGGCTTGGAGCTTGGATAGGAAACACAATCCAATTAAGGTTGGTTATGTTGGCTTGAGATTGGTTTTGGATGAGTGGACAAGCATGGGTTGGTTTAGGCCATAGGATAGGTAAGGCCTATTTGTCCTAAGGCATATCCTAAACTTAAGGTATGTCTCACTAAGTCTCTAGGCTTGGGTTTATATTCCATTAGTCACTAGATGTTTCCTATGACTAGAGGAATCCTAGTGCTTAGAGGGTTCCTAAGTCTAAGATGAGGAAGGTGAATCCTCACTCCAAAAGTAAGGTCAACAGGCATCTACCCACTTGGCCTTCGCACCTTCCTTCTTTTTCTTCAACAAGTTAAGAACCTTTTTATTCACTACTTTACTTGGTCATTACTCTAAGGATGGTGCGTTGAAGTTTATTTAAGTTGAATTTATTGTGACTCACAAAATTATCTCAATCATGAATAGTATGATCCCCATCGTCTCAAACAATTTTCTTTTAAAATAAATATTTTTCAACTGCCATAATTAAGCTAATTTTCTTAAAATTACCAAATTTGAATCATGAATCGTAAGATCCCCATCATATTAGATAATTATCTTTTAAAATAAAAATTTTTGACCACCATAATCAAGTCAGTTTTCTTAAAATTTCCAAATTTGAACTAATCATACTACATGATCATGATCATATTGTATGATTATTCTTTTTTGTTAATTATTTTAGTTAACAAGATTAATTCTGTTAATTATAAAATTTTCTTAGGTTGACTGATCCTATAGAATGATAATAATTATAAAGTTTAATTTAAATTGGTAATTACCATATTTTAATCTAGAATTTTTGGGATATAATTTTTAAGAATTTTTTTTAATATGTTTAAACTATAAGATGGGTTCATATAAGATGAACAAATGAAGAACATAAATTTTATATGTACTATTTATATAGTATGATCCCTAGTCATACACTATAAATAGTGGTGGTTGTTAGGATGATCGTATTGTCTAGAGTCCTTAATCATAATAAAACCAACTTATCATACCATAAATAGTGGAGTTGTTATTTTTGGTATTTCATTTGTGTGTGTGTTTATAGTATTTTATTTGATTGAATTTCATTTAAACTTAGATTTATGAAGATTTAAACATTTTAGCATGTAACTTTTGATATGATATAGAATGAACAATGCTACGCATATTGACATAAATTTTTTATTGGATATTTTATGTTGTATTGAATTTTGTTTATTTCAATAAGTATATTGAGTTGAATAAAATTTGTCATATAATAAGAAAAGTTTCAAAATATTATTTTGAACATTGCATATAAATATTTTGTGAATTATAATAATTGACATAAGAACAACAACAAGCTTATCTTGCTATGTAAGGTTAGGTACATGAATCTTTCTTCACCATTGTGTCCTATTAAGTGTCAAATTCTCATTTAAGGCTAGGTCGATAAGATCAATTTTTTAAAATTAATTTGCAAATTTTTTAAAATTAATGGTGAAAAATCTTAAAGAAGGCTCAGGAAATTGTGTTTAGCTTAAGAGAAAGTGTGGAGATTTTTCTCTCTTTTTTTCATGTAAAGAACTTATGTTGGTAAGGTAGCATTTTTATTTCAGTTATTTATTTCATTCACTTAACCTTCAAGTATTCTGCTTTAACTTAAGATTTTGTTCTAGCACAAAATTTGTATAAGATTTTTACTATAAGGAATTTTCTTTGTAGCTTTAAGAGGGAGTAACATCATTCTTATCATGATGTTGTCAATGACAAATGTATTGAAACCCTATTTAATTTATGGTTAGTAGAAGAGTGGGAACTAGCATAATTAAATTCTAATTGTTTAAACTATTTCCTTCTATGCTTTAAAATAAAAAAAGGACTATATATGTGTTTCTACTTATAAAATTTATAAAGAAATTTGGGGAAGTTGTGTGTCACTTATGAAGGCTCTAATGAAGTTAAATAATCTTGCATCAACATGCTTTTACATGATTACAAACTTTTTCACATGTTACTTCATGACTCTATTTCGAACATGTACACGGATTTTACCAAAATCATCACTTTGTTGCATGCTTTTAGAAAAGAGTTCACTAAGGCTAATAAAGTGCAAAAAGCTTTGCATTATTTGCTTAATTTAAGGATGCTAATGTTACCTCTATTTTTCAATCTAATGATTTATCTATTTAATCAATTGATCAATTGCTTGGTTCTATCATTATTTATGAATGAAAAATTTTGTAAAGAAATATTGACACATGTGATAAGAGAAAGGAAGATGATTGCTTTTAAAGAAAATACATGTAATGGAAAGAAACACTAATGATGATGCCATTGCACTCTATGGTGTTAAAAATAAGAGGGCAACACACAAATATTAGAGGATATTTATTTAAGTAATCTAGTATGCCATCAAGGAATAATATACTACCTCAAGTGGTAGAAATATTGAACTTAATCATTTAATAAGGACTGCTTAGATGATATGTCTACATGTACTAGAGATCTTTACCTAACCTTATATGGATGAATTAATATAAGATTGTTTTTAAAATAAGTGATAAGTTCTCCATAGGGCAAGCCCTTATAGCTAATTACAACTTAAGAGAGGGGATCCCCTAAGAAAACTCATGATTAAATTTGTTAATCATTATCTTAATGGATTTCAAAGATTATAATAAAATGATTATTTAATTTCAAAAGTCAAATGGAAAAGATCAAGTAGGGGTAGTTCTTTTCAGAGTCCAAAGTGATGATAAGAAGTGCTTCAATACTAGGAGGCCTAGTAGGCACTTCAGTCTATCTTATAGTTATGCTTTATTCATTTGATGTTGCGATTTATATATGTTTGAACTAATAATTTAATTTAGAGGTGAGGAAATATATTAATAGCAAGTTTGAAACAAGTAGTCTTAAATTCGATAACTAATAGTGGTTCAACATAAGCTAAGAGCTCAACCTATTCTACTTAGAGAAATGGGATGTAATGGCACATCCTCACCCAAGGATGTAAACCAATCCTAACTCTTTTAGACTTATAACCACCTAGAGTGGTTTCCAGGTAACACCACCAATGCTTTAAAACCATGTGGACAAGTCTTGCGTAAATGCAAGATGGTTATGTTGTTATTAATTAGAAAGTTAAGTTTAAGAATATATACTCACTTCATAGCTCTAAGATCATGGCTAGTTTGAAGATACATTTAACCTAGGCTAAAATACAATAAGACATCCCAAATGAAGAAACCTATGAAACACATGTATTTTTTAATACTCAAATAATATAAATACTCTAAATAATTTAAATCAAATGATAATAACAAGAGACTATTTTGGCTGTATTCCACCTACACCCTATAAAAGAAAGAAAATGGGTAGCTGAGCACTACCCTTACCTAGTATAAAACTAAGTGTACCACAAATAAAGCCAATGTAGGTCTTCATCTTTACCTTGAATGTATGTGCACTCTAGACTTCATAAGGCTTTAGAAGTATATGCCTTTTAACCACTACTCATCTTAAACCCCATGGCTTAAACTTAATTCTTATAAATTACTTTCAAATTTCAAAATAAAATCTTAACTACTCTTACAAAAATTAAAGTTAGCTAGAACATACATACAAACAAGCAATTATAATGCTTATAATAGGGCTTGGCACCAACAGATATCCAATCCCACCTACCCTAATGGGTTATGCTTAGAGAAATAACACTTTTAAGAAAAACTTGATTAATTTTAACTATATTATAACATCCCTTTTGTTGTGCACAATCCCTTATGAAAATTTTCATTAGTCTAATATAACCCTAACATTCAATCTACAAACTTGCACCCTAGCATCCACTCTAAATAATTACATCACAAAAATAGAAAATCAACCCATAGTAATGCACCAGCTTAACTTAATTCTAGTATTAGTAGCATATTATTCTAAATTGTGTCAAAATGTTAGTGTAGTGAGAAAAAGCTAGGTTTTATGTTTTTAAGTTATACTTTAAGCCAGAGATTTAAATTATTAGTGAGAGGTGACTTCAATTCAAGTGATTAGTGTATTAAATATGAGTTTTAAATTATAAATTTAATTTTGATTCAAGATACAATTAATAGTTTAAAAGAGTATGATAAGTATTGAATTCCCCTTGAGGTTGAACCTATTCGTTTTCAACACCCTACTCTTAATGAAGTCTAAAAAGTATTTTTCTTGACTTTTAATAACTTTAATGAAATGTTAAATTTTAATCAAATCCTAAATTTCTATCAAGCCTAAATGATATTATAATTACATTAAATACATCTTAATATTAAAGGCATAAGCTATGACCTTTCATCATGACACCTATCGAATTGTTCTATATTACCTAAGTATTTTCTTTTTTTTAAATATTATATTATTTTATGATGTAATGAAGTACTTTACAATCATTTTTTTAATTATTCATATAGATAATTTATAATTTAGTGGATTAGATATTTTACTTATGCATGCATATGTATGTATATATTTTATTTTTAGTAAAGTTCTTATATATATATATATATATATATGAAAATTAAGCATCTACACGTTTGCATATACACAAATATACATTTAGTAAGTATGTGTCATTATTAAACCAAAAATGTGAGGTCAAAACATCCTTTGAGCCAATACCCCTATGATCTTGGGTTTTAAGACTTAATATATGTTATGAAAGCATTGATTGTACAATGATTATTAACATTTAATTATCTTTGATTATCTTTTTTTATCAATTTAAACTATATATATATATATATATATATATATATATATATATATATATATATATATATATATATATATATATATATATATATATTAATCATGACATAAGCTTAATATTTCAAATTTTAGTAGTGTAATAGCTTTGAAAATATTAATCATGCATAAGCTTAATATTTCGAATTTAAACATGCTTGCAATTGAACATTCAACCAAACATATACATTTAAATTGACAAAAGATTACTGAGTATCATGAGACCATCTTCATAAACCACTAATTCTAAGGGTAATCACAAAATCATGTCACCGATTGAACTTAGTTAAGCTTTACTCAAAGCTTTATAATTAGAGTGGATTAACAATCTTTGTGAAAATTAGACTCTCTAAACTTATCCAAAAATTCCTCCATGTTCATTAAGTGATTTTATAGTCAAAGATGTAGTTTTTATAATTTTATTAGGATTTAATAATTATTTAGTGCAACTAATCTTTAAGGGACTAAAAATTTAATTAGATGTTAAAAATAAGCCCAAAATAATGGAAAATTTAAAAATATGCATAAACATAAATAAAACACACCCTAAAAATTCTAAGGCATTTGAGCTTGTATTTCATAATTAATTAAATAAATGAGGAAAATACTAAATCATCAATTACAAAATTAAAATACCATATACCATTTAGTGCTTTAGATTTCATTGGAAACCTCTCTATTGGTTAAGTACAAATTGCGGTTCATCATAATTTTTAGAGATCTATAAAATTTGTTGTAATTTTTTCTAAATTTTCGCACCATATTAAGTAATTAATGGGTAAATTAACCTAATTAATTTGGATTTTGAGATTTGACTAGGACAAGATGTCTTAATTATTTTTTCCAAGTGTCATGATATAAAAGAAAACTAAGCATTTACACATATGCATATACATAAATATACATTTAGTAAGTATGTGTCATTGTTAAACCAAAGATGTGAGGTAAAAATCACCTTTAAGCAAGTAGCCCTATGATCCCGGGTGTCCACTCTATATAATTTCTAGTTATGTACATATATGTATGTACATGTATGTAATAAATAAGTTGACATAGAATTTCTAATAATGATAACTTTAAAGCTAGTTTAATTTGCATATGCATTTCATTTTGCATTTCCATAAGTGGATGTTATTGTTATACTGGAGATGTGAGGTTAAAACATCCTCGAAGCCAATACCCCTACGATCTTGGGTTTTAAGACTTAATATATATATTATGAAAGCATTTATTGTACAATGATTATTAAATTTTGATTATCTTTGATTATTTTTTTTGTCAATTTAAACTTATATATATATATATATATAAAGTATTTTTTAAAATTTAGTAGTGTTAATAGCTTTGAAAATATTAATCATGACATAAGCTTAATATTTCAAATTTAAACATGCTTACAATTGAACATTCAACCAAACATGTACATATAAATTGACAAAAGGTAACTATCATGAGACAATCTTCATAAATAGATAATTCTAAGGGTAATCACATAATCATGTCACCGATTAAACATAGTTAAGCTTTACTCAAAGCTTTATAATTAGAGTGACACTATTTGAGAAAATTAGACTCTCTAAACTTATCCAAAAATTTCTCTATGTTTATTAAGTGATTTTATAGTCAAAGATGTAGTTTTTATAATTTTATTAGGATTTAGTAATTTCTTAGTGCAACTAATCTTTAAGGGGCTAAAAATTTAATTAGATGCTAAAAATAAGCCCAAAATTATACAAAATTTAAAAAATATGCATAAACATAAATAAAACACACCCTAAAAATTCTAAGGCATTTGAGCTTGTATTTCATAATTAATTAATTAAATGAGGAAAATACTAAATCATTAATTACAAAATTAAAATACCCCATACCAATTAGTACTTTAGATTTCATTGGAAACCTCTCTGTTGGTTAAGTACAAATTGCAGTTCATCATAATTTTTAGAGATCTATATAATTAGATAATTTTTTTTTCTTAATTTTAGCTCTATATTAAGTAATTAATGGGTAAATTAACTAAATTAATATGGATTTTGAGATTTGAATTGGAAAAAATGTCTTAATTATTTTTCCCAAGTGTCATGATGTTAAGCAAGAGTGCCTGAACACCCAAACACCCATTTTGATATTTGCATAATTTTTAATTTAAATAAATATTTTCATTAAATCACATCTCTTAATCCACTCACCCAAATGTTAAGAAATATTCAAAGAGGCAAAGAACATCATAACAAGTGCTCTCTGAAAATTTCAATTCATTTTAGTGACTAAATCAAGATTAATTTTAAAAATATTTGTTTAATCAAACCTTAATTACTCCCAATTTGATGGGAAATATTAATGTTTTTATTTTCCTTGATTTTCATTTGCTCACTGATTTCAGAGAGCATTTATTAGTATAATTTATATTTTTCTATGATTAATTATAATTTTTTTAAAGTTCAAGGTAATTAAACATATTTTAAATCTAATCAAGCCATTTACACAATCAACATTTAAGTTAACCGCATGCCAGCTGATGGGATGGTGGTTAATGTTATTTTAGCTTGAGTTTTTAATTTTAATATTTAGTAATAGAGACTAAAAATATGATTAATATGGATAAAATCTAATAAATCTAACATAAAAAATCATAATCATTCATTCTAATCATCCGGAGCAAATGACCATGATACATCTTCAGGCTTTAGCAAGAGGAAAGCATCATTCACCTTTTATCGCTTGATTCGTGACAACCAAAGTTAGATTCTCATAAGAAAAGAATACAAATTGATCAAGAGAGCATGAGGATGGGATCCTTACTGCTTAATTTAAATGGTTTGCATGAACTCATCACAAAAGACCAACACCCATTCAATTTTCTATGATTTGAGATCAATTACTCATCAAAGCTAATGTTTGATCAATTTCTCACTGGAGGTAGCTTCATCTTGTAGAGATGAATCTCTATTGACAAGATCCTCCCTTGCCTCCTTGCTAGTTGCTTTTGATACAAAGCTCCACCATGCCTCGCTAGAGTTTGATAGATCTCTAAGCACTAGTATTAGAATTAAGTAGTTCTTGATCTATTCTAACTCATGGGAGTATGTGGAAGTTGTAAAGTGAATTAATTTGGGATTGGAAGAGGTTATAATTATGGTGATGTTTGGGGCAATCAAGCTTTGGGAAGTCTTGGTGTAGTCGGTGATTGGGTGTACAGAAGCTCTAAGATTCTTGGGGACTCTCTTTATGATGCTAGAGATGCTATGTGTACAGTTTAATGGTTTTAGTTAGAGTGTATAAAGGTCCCAATGTGATTCACCATTTCTAATTAGGTCAAACATGAGGAGTGAGATGTGTAGTAGGGGAGACCAAAAATGGCTCTAAACTGAGGAGTTCAAGGTTCCTTAATAGATAACAAGATTTGAAGTTGTTGGTTGAAGTGGATAGCCTATGGTTGGAGACCCAAGGGATGTCCAAGGTGATGGGACTTCACCTTGGTCAAGGGATAAACATATTAAGCTTAAGTCCGCTTACCTTAGTTGAGGTGAGCTTAAAGAATGCTACGTGTACTACCTTGGTCAAAGAGAGGAATTAGATGTAGTTATTTTGGGATTTTATCTAATATAGGACCCTTGGTTCACTTGGTTAGGGCTAAACTAGGTTCACCTTGGGATGGGTTAACTTAGGCAAGTATGGAGGGCTCTAAGGATAAGCCATGCCAAGTTTGGTTGGATTTAAACTTAGTTTGTTTTAGTTTGGCTTAATTTTGATCATGTAGGTCAATTTGTCAATTAGACTAATTTACCCAATTGGGCCTAAGAGATTATTGTGTTATGTTCCAATATTGATTTGATACATGTTGGGATGATTGGTTTGGTTCAAATTAGGTTAGATTGCAATTTGGTTCAATGTGTTTCATATGAGTCATTTGGGTTAGGTTGGGTATATTGGCCAAATTCGGTTCAATTAATTATTAAGTTATGTTTGAAAATCATTTTCTAGAATATTTAGTTTGGTTTTATTTGAATTAAACTTGTTTTCAATTCAATATGGTTTACTTAGGCTCATTTGGGCTATGCGGATCAATTATCCAAATAGGGTTTTTCAACTTGAAATGGGGAATGTTCAATAATGTATTTGAAGTGATTATAAGGCTTTAGGTTAGTTAAATTTAGTTTCGATTGAATTCTATTTAGTTTTGGCCTTATATGACTAAATTAGGTTAATTTGGTCTAAGTGGGCCAATTGGCTAAATTGAATCCTAATTTAGCTTAAATTTGGTTTAAATGGTGTTCTAAATGGCTTGGATAAGTTCAATTTCAAATGGTTTATATTAATTTTGGTTTTATCCACTTTATGCCCAAATGGGTCAATGTAGTCAATTGGCCAAATTAGATCTCAATAGGTGTGGTTTGCATAAAATTGGTGTTCTGAATGTCATAAGATCAATTTGCTAAAATCAATTTTGATTTGGGCAAGGTTTGAGTCATGGTGACCTAATGGGGTCAAATGGGTTAGTTTGGGTTAAGTGACCCAACTAACCCATTTAAAGCCAATTATGCTTGTTTTTGGATTAATTTAATTGCATTTGAGGCTAAATTAGTTTGAAATCAAATTGGTTTTGTGTATGGTTTGGGGTAAGTGTGGGCTTGGTGGGGTTACCTAGTCTAATGAACCTAACCATAGGGTAAAGTCCTATGAGTCTTTGGATTTGTGTTTAATATTCCCTTAGTCACTAGAAGTGTCTTAGACTCTAAGCAAGAAACTCTTAGTGACAGGATATAATTCTAGTACTAGATAAGTGAATGTCAACCTCGCCAAAAGTGTGGTCAACCAATGGACCCATAGTAAGTTTGATGGAATGGATAGAGTACATCACATGTATTGGCATTAGCCAAACTAGTCAAGCAAATCCAAAAGATAATTCACAAGAATATTTGAATTAATCCTAAGAGTTGAATATATTTGATTAAGATCATTATATGATTCATTTTAAAAGTTCAAGATAAACTTCTAAATGATAAAGATTTGAAACTAATCATTAAAATTTTAGATATGAGTTATGGGCTTAGAGATTCTGACCCGATTCTTCTAAAGCTTGAATTTAGAAGAATAAGAAAAATAATTTTTAAAAATAGATTTGGTTTAATTTTAAATTATGAGAGATACTAATATTGAGCATGGAGGGGTAGAGATGACTTAATCATTCCTAAGCTCATTGATTTGTTAGAATATACAAATATATGTGAATATGATTGGGGTAGGAATTTGAGGGTTAGATCTTATCCTGTGGTATTTGAAGGGTGTACATGGACTTTATCAGTGTATGATTGACTATATTAAGAAGAAGGCGACCTGTCTTAGATTAGATAGCCAAATGGATAGCCTATCATTAGACAAATAGTTACTATCTAACTCGAGGAGCGATTATTAGGAAAGGGGCTACTAGGCCATTATGCTTACCTAAGATAGACTATCAGGGAATGGGTTGCTAGAACATGATCCTAATTCCTAAGATGTAAATGAACCTTTTCTATGTATGAAGAATTACACTAAGAAGAAGGCATGATGCCTTGGCCTATCTTAGATTCACTAGCCGAAGAGAAATCTTACTATCAGTAGAATAGTCATTATCGAACCTAAGGGTTCCTATTAGTGTGTCATGGCTAACTTAGGAAGAAAGTGTGAGAAATTACATCTTCTTAAGTAAAATTAACCACTAGGGTAGCATGTTGTCAACAGAATAGTTACTACCTAACCTATGGTGACTACTAGGAAAGGAGTTGCAGGGGCATTATCTTAACCTATGGCAGTCTAGGTCATACTTAATGTTGTCATAAAGATGTTATACAAATAGGATGCTTATCAAGAAATGGGTCATGAAGGTGTAATTCTAACCATAAATGTATATGTCCCTTAGGTGTGTGATGGTTAAGCTAAGAAGAAAACTATCGGAGTGGTCTACTTTCAGTGAAGCAGTTACCATTCAAACTAAGGTTGCCTATAAGTGTGTGATGGCTAAATGAGGAAAGGGTCATTAGGTCTTTATCTAACCTAGACTTTTACTAACCATTAGGGTAGCCTATTGTTAATAGACTAGTTACTACCTGACCGAGGGAGACTATATAGAAAGCCATAGGAGTGTTATCCTAACATATAATAATCTAGGTTATACCTAAATATGGTAGCAAGAACATTATGCCTTTCAAGAAAAGGGCTATGAGGGCATAATACTAACCTAAATGTATATATCCCATTGGTGTGTTATGGCAAAGCTAGAAAAAAAAAGCATAGGAACTAACATCTTTGTAAGAAAAACTAGTCATTCGGGTGGCCTATTTTGAAATGGAGAAGTTACTACACTAAGTAAGGGTGCACGTCATTAAGTGTTGTCTAAATTAGAAAGGGGCCATGGAGACATCATGTAATATAGACTTTTACTAACCACATAGGTAGCATATTGCCAAAAGAGAAGTTACTATTCCACTTAAGATGACTACTAGAGTGTTATCTTATCTTAAAACTATCTAATATCCATTAATAAAGAAAGTTGCTTGCATTTTCTTACACCCATCATAGTTATGCTAATCAAAATAAGATGCCACTTGGATTCTCATACATTAATCCTAAAAACATTAGAGATAAATTTGGTGATAAATTTTAAACTTTGTTTATGATTTTGAAGAAGAATTTGGATTTGAAGAGAGATCAATGGTTGATAGTTACTACAAAGTTTAGACCCAATCAACATACTAATAAGCTTGGTATGAAAATAAAATTTTTTTAATAAAAATTTTCTTTCAAATACAATATTGCATAATATTTCTTAAGACAACCTATAGATAGGATGCCTTGAGTGTTTTCCTTTATGATTAATTAGCTGATATAATCCTCCTTGATAAACTTTCTATTAGATGAAAGGCCCTTCTATGTTAATTAAAACTTTCCTTATTGAGCTCACTTTTAATGAGGTTGACACTCATCACTCCTTAGATCTAGGACTTAATCTAGGCACTAAGGTTTCCTCACCTAGAGTTAAGACACTTCTAGTGGATAGGAGGAACCAATCCAAAGCTTATAAGACTTATTAGGCTCAACCCTAAGGTTAGGCAACCACTTGGACTAAGTGGGACCCAATGTCCTTGATTTCAAACCAAACCACATATATCAAGTCTAATTGATTATATGTCACCTAAAGTCCCAAACCTATCCAAACTATACCCAATTGGTGTTCAATTTGGCCAAGTGACCATGTTGACCCAATGTGACCAATTTGGGCCTGAAGGGGCTAAACCCAAAATTGATTCAAACCATTTGGAACTGAACATACAAAAACTCCCTAAAACATAATTTAAACCTAATTAAAGCCTCATTAGGATTAAATTTGATCTATTGGCTCACCTAGCCCAAATTGACCTAATTGAACTTTATAGGTCCAAAATCAAATTCAATTTGATCCAAGCCAAATTAAGCCAATCCAAAGCTTCACAATCATTTTAATTGCATACTTAGGCATTCCTCATGATAAATTATAATATAATTTGGCCAATTAGCCAATTTGACCAAACTTGGCCAAATTTAACTTTAAGGGCCAAATCGAACCAAAATCTAATTCAATCTAAATCAAACCAAACAAATCTCTACAATCTTTCAAAGTGATTATTGATCATATTCTAACATAAAATAAAAGTGAAGTTAATCAATTTGGCTAATTGTCCAACTTAACCTCATTTAACCCAATCTAACCAAAGGGCCAAATTAAACTAAATGCTAATTTAACCTAAATTGAATCAAACTAATCATTGCAATCAATCTCAATCACCACCCTACACCCAATTGAGCCCAATTGAGCCAATTTCACTTATTAATTCTTGACCCAATTCGAGCTAAAAGGCCAAATTGATTCCAATATTGATCCAATTTAAATTAGATTAAATCAACACTTACAATTACTCTGAAATTAATTATTCAACACTTTTCCATGATCAATTGAAGCTAATCTGATTAACCTAACCCAATTGGCCAACCTAACCCAAATTGGCCTAAAGGGTTGTCAAATTGAACAAAAACCAAATCATGGCCAAATAAAATCAAATTAAAGTTTATAATCAATACAAAATAAATAATTAAACATAACTCAACCACAAGTGCACTTAATTTGGTCAAATTTGTCAACTTGACCCATTTGGCCCATATGAACCCATATGAGCCAAATTCAAATTTACTTCAAATTAAATTAAGCCCATTGCACCAACACATTCTAAATCATCATTTGAATAAAACCTAATAGCCCCTTAGGCCTAATTTAGTCAATTGCTGAACTTGGCCCTATTGAACAAAAATTAGCCTATTTGTGTCACAATGATCCAAACCAAAATAAGTCCAAACCCAACGAAAGTTGCAATGACTATCCTCACATGTCCCTTGACCTGCCCAAGTTGACCCAACTCATGATGAACCCTATTCAACCCAAACCAAGTGAACTAAGTGCTCTAAATAGAATAAAATCCCTAAATAAGAAGATCCAACTCCTTTTGGTCAAGGAAAAACTCTTAGCATGCCTTGAGCTCTCCATAGCTGACCCAAGCTAACCTAATGTTGTTTGGTCTAGACATTGACCCAGAAGAGGTCATCCCCACCTTAGAAAGCCCATGGTTCACTAACCATGTGCAGTCCACTTCGCCACTGGCCACCAAACTCCCTCATCCATTAAGAGAGGTCTAGGTCGCTAACCTAAAGCTAAAACCATTCTTTCTCATTGCTTGGCCAGCTAACCTCTTTAAGTGATTTACATGGGGAGGAGGGTATACACCTCTAAAACCCTCCAAACTGTAGAATTAATCCATGGGCCATTCATTTCACATGATTAGAATGAACGATCATGATTAATCCACATTAGAAATTATACTTTATTTAGTTAAAATTATAGAATTAATCAAAGTTTTTTGATATTTAATTAAATGCATTGAGAAGAAACACTTTGACCACCATTCGAGTAAGTTGCTATGATAGATTGGCTTAATATCCAATCTTACGACACCTCATGTAAAGTGCGGCCACATAAGTACTTACTATTTAAAATGATTAAATATGGTTTTAAATAGGTTTAAATGTCTAGAACATCAAAAGCGTACAATTAATTATTGAAAATTTTAAATAAATACTCATTGGAAAGCATAGATAAACTAGAATCTAAAAAAATAAAATTTTAAATTTTTATTAAGTAAGACTAATTAATGTTTAAAAATTTTCTTTAATATTATAATTAAGCCCTAATTTATTGTACAAATGATTTAAAATTTTTGGTGAACAATCCATGGGATGACCTTTAGCTCCCATAATTATTTAAAGTCAATTTGGTGAGTACAATATGAAAGTCATATTTTCAAACTTTAATTAGCCATTTCTAGCTATTTAATAAATTTATTTAATTAAGAAAATTATCAAAACTACTATGGATGATTAAACATGTATTATAAGTTTAATGATGATTAGAGAAATTTATTAAGACTCCTCATCTTGATTGTTTCTCAAAGTCAATATTAATGAGGTTTTAATTAATTATAAAAATACATTAAATAACTTAGGAATTAAAAAATTCATAACTAATTGTAGAAATCACTAAAAGTTACAAATGAACCATCTTTGTCCTTAGCTAATAGAGACTTAATTAATGAAATTAAAACCTCTAAATCGTTTTGGGTATTTTAACAACAATTGCCTAATTAAGATTTTCATAATTAACTAATTAATCATAAAATGTTAGCGTGAATACCTTGAAATTTTTAATACTAATTTCTCATGTTATTTTGGATGTCAAAAAATTTTCTCATAACTTTGAGCTTGTACATTGTGGTTACTTATTTATTAAGGTTATTTAGTTATTTATTAGATTAAATAATTAATAAATTTAATTAATTCATCAAAATAAAAAATTCTCTTTTAAACCTTATTAATAACCAAAGGGTATGTGTGGGATAATTTTATTATTTGGCATGTCCTCAAAGATCTAATCAATTGCAATTAGAATGTGTTAATTAAAGAATTTTGATTAAGCTTATGTGCCATCATTTTGACATGAATTGCCTTAGACTTTAATAGGTTAAGTATAATGATTTATGTTATTTATTTAACACGCTTCATTCATTTATAAATGTGTGATTAGATCATAGATCATTCACTTCAATGCTTAAAATAAATAAATAAATCTCTAAATGTATGATATGTTAATATTATGGATACTAACACTAATAAATCAAAAGAATGATGTATTTTCCTTTCATAAATCAAAATATATAAACATCTTCACTAGCCCAAAGGAGATCATAGATATCTCTTCCCCCTCGTTTGAATATGACACATATTCGAAAAGTGGTGCAAAAAATACCTGTGAAGTAGAAATCAATTTAAATACCATATCATAAAGATTTTAAAAAAAATTATTTCACATATATTTGTGTAAATATTAATGCATGGAATTACATGGATATTTTGAACTGAATTGTTAAAGTGATAAGATAATTAAATAATAAAATATTAAAATGGTGAAATAAATACTTATTATTTTAAAAGTAAAATATTAAGGTGATAATACATAATGAAATATTAAAATAATAAACTAAATATATATAGTATTTAAAAGTAAATTATTAAAGGAATAAAATAAATACATAATTATTTAAAATTGAAATATTATTTAAAAAATGAAATATTAAAATAATGAAATATATACATGATTATTTTAAAATGAAATATTAAATTAATAAAATAAATGCACGATTATTTTAAAATGATAAAATAAACACATAATTATTTTAAAATGATAAAATAAATACATAATTATTTAAAAATGAAACATTTTCTAAAAAATATATTAATACGAAAATTATAAAGTAAATACATGAATATTTCAAAATGAAATATTAAAGGTGATAAGATAAATACATAATTATTTTAAAAATGGAGTATTAAGTAATGAAGAGTTGATGGATGTCATTAAGTAGATGATCACTTATTCCTATTGATCTTAAAGTGTCTTTCATGTGATTACAATTCCATTTAAGCTTAATCCAAATTTAAGAATTACTAAAAATGACAAAATATGCCTTTAGATCAAACCTTAAGGTAGGGTGTTAAAAGAATAAGTTTCACTCTAATTGAAACTTATGAATTTTTATACTTTATAGAGCACTAAGTCTAATTAAAATAAAAATTAAAATTTTAAATTAAAATTCACTTCTTAAATAACTAATCACTTGAATTAAAACCACCCTCTAGTTAATTACTTGAATTTATCATTTATTTTATAATTCAAATATTAAAGCCTAGCTTTGTATGACAACATTAGCCTTTGCACACACAATAGATTGATAGGTCACTAATCCTAGACTTAGGTTAGGTCAGTATTTTATTGTGATATATTATTTTTTTCTAGTTTTTTAGTGTATTATTTTAGACTGAATGTTAGCATAGCTTGTACGTTAATCAGGATGGTAGAGAGTTATTTATTAGACAAATGATATTTTTTATAGGGAGTTGTGCTTAATTAAATTGATTGAGAAGAAATCATATCTGCCAGCATTTCAGTTAGTTGCTACGTGAGATTGGTTTAATAACAAATCCCACGACACCTCGTGTAAAGCGTGACCATGTTAGCATTGACTACATAAAAAGATTAAGTAGGGTTCCAAAAATCATAATTAATTATAAAAAAATTAAATAAAATTAAATAAATACTCTTTTGAAAGCATAGATAGAGAAGAATCTAAAAAAATAAAATTCTCAATTTTTATTAAGTAGATAGACTAATTAGGATTTAAACATTTTTATTAACATTATAATTAAGCCTTAATTTATTGTCTAAATGATTTAAAATTTTTGGTGAACATTCCAAGGATGACCTATGGCTCCAATAGTTATTTAAAATCAATTTGGTGAGAACAATATGAAAGTCATATTTTCAAACCTTAATTATCCATTTTTTGCTATTTAATAAATTTATTTAATCAAAAAATTATAAAAATTATTGTGGATGATTAAATATGTTTTATAAGATTAATGGTGACTAGAGAAATTTATTTAGACCCCTCGTTATGATTATTTCTCAAAATTACTATCAAGGAGATTTTAATTAATTAAAAAAATGTATTAATAAACTTAGGATTTAGAAAAATTTATAACTAATTGTACAAATTTATAAAAAATATAAATTAACCATCTTTGTGCTCAACTAATAGAGAGTTAATTAATGAAATTAAAATCAGAAAATAGTTTTGGGTATTTTAAAAGAGTAATTTCCTAATTAAGATTTTCTTTAATTAATTAATTAATTACAAAATATTAGCTCGAGCATCTTGAAATTTTTAATACTGATTTCTCATGTTATTTTGCACATTAAAAAAAAATTTCATAATTTTTGAGCTTGTATATTCTGGTTACTTAATTTTTAAGGTCATTTATGTATTAACTGGATTAAATAATTATGAATTTAATTAATTCATAAAAATCAGAATTTTACTTTTACCTCTTTAATAAACAAAGGGTATGTGTGGGATAATTTTATTATTTGGCCTCTTGTCAATAGGTCAAATCAATTTCAATTAGAATGTGTTAACTAAAGAATTCTGATTAAGCTTATGTGCCATCATTTTCACATGAAATGTCTTAGAATTTAATAGCTTAAGTAGAATGCTTTATGGTATTTATTTAAAACTCTTCATTCATGTATAAACTTGTGACTAGTTCATAGCTCATTCACTTCCATGTTTAAAACAAAAAAAGATCCTTGAATGCATGATAGGTGAATAATATGACTATTATCACTAATAAATCAAAAGTATGAAGTATTTTTCTC
The DNA here is from genome assembly GCA_021442155.1 of Cymbidium sinense. Taxonomy (NCBI): domain Eukaryota; kingdom Viridiplantae; phylum Streptophyta; class Magnoliopsida; order Asparagales; family Orchidaceae; genus Cymbidium; species Cymbidium sinense. The sequence goes on from CM038218.1 coordinate 130,891,654, forward strand.
ATATAAATCAAAATATATGAACATCTTGATAAATCTAAGCTAAAAAAGTGAATAAAACCCATATGTAGAATTCATATGTCTAATATACACTCTTTATATAGTCTGAACACTCTAAGGCGTAGTTCTACTAGCCGAAAGGAGATCGTAGATATCTTATCCCCCTAGTTTGAATATGGCACATATTCGAAAAGTAGTACAAAAATACATGTGAAGTAGAAATTAATTTAAATATCATAGCATAAAGTTTTCAAAAAAAAAAATCATTTCACATATATTCATGTTTATATTAATGCATGGAATTACATGGATATTTTGAAGTGAATAATTAAAGTGATAAAATAATTATATAATAAATATTAAAATGATGAAATATAAATATATTATTTTAAAAGTAAAATTTTAAAGTGATAATACACTGTGAATTTTTAAAATAATAAAAAAAACATATATTATTTTAAAAATAAATTATTAAAATGATAAAATAAATACAAATTTATTTTAAATTTAATCATTATTCAAAAATGAAATATCAAGAGAATGAAATATATGCATTATTATTTTAAAATGAAATACTAAAATAATGAGATAAATGCATGATTATTTTAAAATGAAAATTGAAATTGATAAAATAAACATATAATTATTTTAAAATAATAAAATAAATACACAATTATTTTATAATGAAACATTTTCTAAAACATTTATGAAATACTTAAATGATAAAGTAAATTCATATCTATTTCAAGATGAAATATTAAAGGTGATAAGATAAATGCATAATTATTTTATAAATAGAGTATTAAAGTAATGAAGAATTGAACGATGTCATTAAGTTGATGATCACTTATCTCTATTGATCATAAAGTGTCTTTCAAGTGATTACCATTCAATTTTATCTTAATCCAAATTCAAGAATTAATAAAAATCCTAACACTTCATTAAGAAGGATTAAAAATAACAAAATACACCTTTAGTTCTAACCTTAAGGTAGGGTGTTTAAGGAATAAGTTTCACTCTGAGTGAAACTTATGAATTTTTATACTTATAGAGCACTAAGTCTAATTCAAATAAAAATTGAATTTGTAAATTAAAATGCACTTCTTAAATCATTAATCACTTGAATCAAAACCACCTCTAGTTAATTACTTGAATTTGTCATTTATTTTACAATTCAAATATTAAAGGATAGTTTTGTCTAACAATATTAGCCTTTGCCCACATAATAGACTGATAGGTCATGGATCCTGGACTTAGGTTAGGTCAGTGCTTTATTATGTTGTATTACTTTTCCAGTTTTGGGGTGTATTATTTTAGAATGAATGTTAAGATTTCTTTTGCACTAATCTGGATGGTAGGGAGTTATTTATTAGACAATGATATTTTTATCGAGGGTTGTGCTTAATTAAATCAGTCACCATAATAACAATAGAAATAAATGAAATACTTTTACGTCAAGTTCTACTTGCCCCTTCAGCATATCCCATTAAGACAGGTGAACTTGTTACCCATTGTTGCTAAGTCCAATTGTGTGATATATAACTACTTAGTGTGTATATGTATTATAGCTAACCTTTATTTTACAGGCTTAGTTAGGATTTTTTTATAAAATTTAAATGTAATTTTATAATAAAGTAGGGTTAGAGCCATGGGTTTATAATAAGCAGAAGGTAGAAAGCTTTGACCTAGGTTTGGAAGATCAAGAGAAGGGAAGACTCACATGGCTTGCTTTAATTTTATTTATGTACTTATATTTCGAGCTATATAAGGGTTAAGCTTGGAACTCACTTTTTTCTTTTCTAGAGTGTATACTAGAACCCAACCACACTAGCCTCTTCATTATTAATTTAATTTGATTAGTTGTTTAGTGTGTTTACTTTGTGTGCGCACTAAAAATTATGTGCTTTTTAAGGTTTCTTTAAATATGATGTTTTGATGTATGGTCTTGATTTGGTTAAGCTCATTAAGCACCTAAATTATCTACCCAAACTTAAAAATTAACTTGAATTAAAAATTATTAACTCATAATCTCACCTTAAAGCCTAAGAATTAATTAACTAAAAGATTTATAAACCATAGGTCTATGATGAATGTATAACATCATGGATGCATCTTATTTTATCTCCTTGATTTTAGGGGATCTTAACTCATTGCTTGATAACAAGGAGTGAAAAATCATTGACAACAATCCCCTTGAGTAGAGAACAGCCTTCTTGAGGATTGGACAATAACCTCATTTCGTCAAGCATGCAGACATAATTTCCCACCCAGCTTGAGTCAATTTGAAGAGTCAAAATAAATAAAATATTAAATTTTATTATAATTTTTTAGGACTTGATTTCATGCTAGTCATAAACTAGACTCTTATGGAGTGAGTTTAAGCTATTAGGTTTCTTTTATAACTAAATAATAATCTATCTATCTTGCATTCATAAGACTTAGCTAAATGGTTTTAAGTTACAGGAGGTGTTGGATAGTAGCCATTCCATGCAATTGTAAGTCAAAAAAGGTTTGAATGGGTTCCCTCTCGTTAGTGGAAGTGATCCAACATATCCTAATTTTTCTTGAGTAGAATTAAGTTGTGCTCTTTGCTTGTGCTAAACACTTTAGACATAGGTTTAGAGGTAGCCCATCTCTTTTCTTATGGGTATAAGTCATCATCTCTAGGGCATTTTCATAATCTTATGTTGTTCAAATTTAAGTCCTAATTGTTTAATAAAATTATCAACTCAAATTGATAATAATTCTTAATTTCAAAATATAGAGCCCTACCATAGGATAGATTGAAGTGCTAACTAAGCTTCCTAGTACCATGAGCACTTCTTACCTATCATCCCTTGGACCTTGTGGGTAACTATTCGTGATTGAGCTTTCTCCACTTCCAAAATTACCAATCTTTTGATATCAAACTTTAAAATCTATAAAAATATTAACCAATCAGTTTAATTAAGAGTATTCTTAAGAGATTACTTCTCCTATGTTGTAAAAATCTATGGGGGCTTGCCATTTTAATAGGAAATTCTCGGGCATACATAAACCCATTAGCCTAAATAGTATTTATTAAATGATTCAGTTTATTGTAAGTGATATTTCTACCTTTTGAGGTAGTATACTATTTCTTTATGACATGCTTCATCATTTTAATAAGTACCCCTATGATCTATGTGTTGTTATTCATCACATTGTTAAACATCTTTAGTAATTGAACACCTTACTCATTTCTACCTTGGGTGAGTGTGGTGAATATCTTCATCTTTTGGTCCTAGAACCTTTTATTCACCACAATCAAATAAGTAGGTTATTTGACTTGCCCATTAGACCCCAAATGGGATTCTATGTTAAGAAAAAGAATATATATATATATATATATATATATAGTTTTAAACTTTACCAAAATTTGGACAAAAATAATAATTTTCCTGGATTCTTAAACTTATCATCAAACTTATTGTTATGTTCAAACTTGGTGATTATAGTTATCTTTCAAATGGTTATTTAAATTGCTATTCATTAGGAGGTTTAAAGTAAAATTTCTACAATCTTAACCTCACTCACCATAAACAATTTTGGTGAGAAATTAGCCCATAAAACAAAATTAATCACTTTTAACAAGTAATGCCTTTACCTCGTATGAGAAGATAAACGCACCCCTATGGGAATTTGATTTGGAACTCCACACAGATCTTGGGGGTACTTATTTGGGTAATCAAATATATTTTTAATGGATAATTATATTATCTAAAAAATAAACATATTACCATATAATGGATTCAATTACTTAGAACATGGTTTATTTTGTATGAGGGAATTTTTTTCTAAACTACATGGAGAAATAGAACATGGTTTATTTTGTTGTTGGGTTTGCAGTTCCCTATAAGGGTGTTGACCTCATTTTTAGGATGAGCTCTCAACCCCTCAATCTTAGGCTTAGGACTTCTTTTATACTTTAAGAGTTCCTTAGTCTTAAGACACATCTAGTGATTAGGTGGACAGTCCAACCCAGCCCTAGAGACTTAGAAGAGTTAGCCATAGGAATAGGTCATGCCTTAGGGGTGTTAGGAAATTTCCTACCCTTAGCTTAAACCATTCCTCCCTTTCTCTCCTTCAAGTAAAAATCTAAATCAATTCTTTTTGATTTTCTGCAAACTCAATTCAAATCCATGATTGAAATCTATGATTGGAACCCAGGACCAAAATCCATTAAAAATTCCTAAGTCCAAATTTTGCCTAAGTCATTAACCTTCCCTTAAGGACTTATTCAAAGTTATGATTCAAACTTATTCAAACCCTTGAGATTTTCTCATGATCCATTTATATTCTCATTTATATTTGCATATATAAATGAAATATAAATTCAAACCCATCAAATCAAACTCAAAATTCCAAATCAATTCATGAAAAGTTTCTTAAGTTCCTTTAATTGTCCATTAAAGGACTAAGCCAAAATCAATCCTAAATCATGATCAAATCTATTCAAACCCTTGGGATTTTCTCAAAACTTATTTATATTCTCATATGTAAATGAAATATAAATATAAATCAATTAAATCCAACTCAAAAATTAAATTCCAATTTAAAATTCCCTTAAATCTTTTAAATTCACTTTAATAGATTTAACCTAAATCATGATCAAACCTATTCAAACTCATGGGATTTTCTCAAAACTTATTTGTATCCTCATTTATATTCTCATATATAAATGAAATATAAATATAAATCAATCCAATCCAATTCAAAAATTAAATTTCAAATTAAAAATTACTTTAAATCCTTTAAATTCCCTTTAATGGATTTAACTCAAATCATGATTAATCCACTTCAAATCCTTGAAATTTTCTCATGATCAATTTATATTCTCATTTATATGTACATATATAAATGAAATATAAATTCAAACAATCAAAACCAATTCCAAAAATCAAACTCAAATCCACTCAAAATCAAATCTAAGCCTTTCAAGCCAAAATCTTGAACTTAGCCAAATCCTTGATTTTCTCTCATGGTTCAATATATCTTACAATCATGAGCTCATATATAAATTCAAACTCCAATCATTCAATCAAAACCCAAATCAAAAATCAAACCCAAAACCCATTCATATTCTTCCTTTAAATATGAAATTTTCAAATGGATCAAAATCCATTTGACTTCAAACCACTTTTAAATGGATTTATATTTCAATCATGAGTCCATATACAAGGTCAACTAGCTTCAAATCAGGCTTTGAGCATTTTTATTAGCTCACTTGACCCAAAGTGACCTAAAGTACCCTTATGAGCCAACTTTTGATCCTAACAAAATTGGATTGAACCAAACTCATATATCCGCTCATGATCAACAATCATCATGGGATGATCAATCAATTAAATTGGGTCAAACCAAGTCAAACCTAAGGGTTGACCAAGTCAACACTTAACCCAAAATGAAACCTTACATAGCCAAATTTTACAATAGGCTAAATTGAATGAAACCATTGAGCTAAGTTCACTCATGACCTATTTTTGAACTTGACCAATCCAACATTTGAGCCTAACCTAGCCCAATTGGCCCACTTGACCCAAGTTGACCCATTTTTACCTAAAGGGTCAAAATGTGTCAAAACTTGATCTAAGCCAAATTGTTCCAAACCAATGGGTCAAGTCCATTCCAAATCACTTGTGGAACTTGACCAAAGCCTCAATTGGCCAACTAGACCCAACCTAGCCCAATTGACCTTAGACCCAACATGACCTAAATGGGTCATGTTGAGCCAAAATTGAACTTAACTCAACTTGATTGGAAACAAAGATACCAATCTATTCCATATGACTAACCTAAGCTAAACCTACCCTTGACCTACCTCAAATAGGTCAAATTGGTCAAATAGATCAACTTGACCCATTTGACCTAAATGAAGGCATATCAGCCAAAACCAAATATATACCAAATTGAATCAAACCGAAGCCACCAAAACATTTCAAATGGTCATATGAACTTGACACAGCCCATGGTTTGACCCAATTTGACCTATTGGTCAACTTGACCCAAGTTGACCCATTTTGACATAAATGGGTCAAGATGAGCCAAACCCTATCAAATGGATTCCAAATCCACTGAAACTTGGCCAAACCTAGTCTCTCCACATACCCAACATGTCCAAAGAGGAAAAATAACAAAATAAACATTCTACCCCTAGGCCATAGAACAAATTTTGGCCTATCCCATGGGTAATTTGGTAATATCTTCTTCACAATCGCGTGAGGCTTTCCTAAAAGCTCAATGGGACTTAGTGAGGAGTGGTGCACCAAACCCAATGGGTTTGGGTCAGCCCATTTGGTCCCTAGACCAAACCTGACCACCTAGCTTAAAATTCAATTTTCAAAGTCCCTCTTATGCTCCAATTAACGCACATGGGAGGTTGGCATTCCACTCCTTGGATCAAACCGACCTTATGCACACTCAAAATAGATAAAACAACCCTCCCAATTTCATTAGTTGGATCAAAATGGTAAGGACATTACCGATCGTCCGATCCTTCAAGGGGGAGATATACTCCCCTTAATTCAATTCAAACTTCACTTGCCCTCTATCGATTGAAGCTAAGAAACCTAGAGAAATCATCAGAGAGTACTCCCAAGCTGCTTAGAAAGGATTTGAATTCCCCATTTCTCGATTTTGCACAGTGCAAAAATAAGGGAGCTTAATCCATTAGCCAACTTCCTCCACATTTGATCTCCTTCCAATTTCTCTTGCACACTTCATCTAGGAGCTCAATCAAGTACACCTATGCTTTTATTGGAGTTCCCACAACAAGGAGGGATCAAATTCAATCAAAGCCGCAAGGATCTTCAAGTGGTGTTGGTCCATAGAGCAAGCCACTCAATCCCAAGGCCTAGAATTTCAACTGGGCTTCGTCTCTACCAGACAAAGCTACCTCATTGATCTCGAGCACCGGTGATCACCTCCAGTGAGGTATGAAATTTTTTTATCACTAAACTCAATGTGGTGAGGAGCTTTATGAATGAAATTTTTACCTCACGACTTATGACCTTTGGATTTGTCGCTCTCTATCTTTAGATGATGTGGGTTGAATTTGGTGTGAATCCATTCTAGATCGAGCTTGAATCTACCCCTTGATCATGGACGTCTCTGTTGATCAAAGGGAAGAACTTGGCTCATCTCAGCCATCCATCCGCGCATTTTAGATGGACAACTCAAATTGTTTAGCATGTTTAGAAATCTAATTATCCTTTATAAACCATGGGGGAATCCTTAGCCGTCCGATCTTTGATTGGACGATAAAGAATTTAAGTGTGTGTGTCGCCTTCGCCTTTTGTGAAGTGCAACTTAAGTTGTCCCCTCACGGCATGACTCATGTAAAGAGCGCTGACCGCCACCACCACGCGTCGCGCCGTGAGCCAGGGATTAGTTAGGGATTATTTATAATGCTTAATTAATTTTTGATTAATCCTTGGATCTTCAAAAATGCATAACTCTTCATAGAAAATACAAAAACAAACATAAAATACAAACCTATGTATATATAATTAAACCTGAAACATTTTAAAATTAATTTTGATGAGTTTTAAATTGTGATTTTCTCTGAATTTAAGTTTTATTGGAAAGTGTATTTTGCTAATTACTCTTTAATTAGGCCTCTGATTAATCCAAAATTTCTTGGGTAAGTTTTAGGGGATGACCTCTACCTCCCCTAAGTTTCTTGGTATTTATTGAAGGCTTGATTAGAGTAATTGCATATGGTTTCCTTAATTAACCTTCTTAAGTAATTAAGCATAATTAGGGTATGATTAGTAGATTTACTCTATGATTAGGGTTGATTAAGGTCAGATCCAATAAGTAGGAGGTGTATGGAATAATTTTACGGTATTTCCCCCAAGCTATTCCCTAAACCCCCTCTTCTCTCCTTAATCTCTTCTTAATTAAGGGTTAATTCATTAATTATCCCCTTAATCAATTTTCAAAAATTCTAAAATGTTCTAGAACTTAATTAATCTACCTTGGGTAGATTCTTAGGTGTTCAATAGCCTAAGTTTAATTAAGGAAATTAAAATCCCATTCATAAGTATGAAAGGGTATTTTGAAATTACTTAAGCTAAACCCCTTAGCTTAATTAACTTTTAATTGTGAGCCAAATTGCATTAGGCCTTTTCATTATTAGGTGCATTGCTAATTTAAATTCTTAATGGGTTTTCTGTCATCTCATTGGCTCATAATTATTTAGTTGATTCTTCTAAGGTGGTGTAGATAAGGGTTAATTAAGCCACTTAATTCATACCTTAACCTAATCAACACATAAAAATAGATTTAATTGTTTAAAAATTAAACAAAAATACAAAACACATGTGGAAATTGGTTAGAAATAGTAAACTCATTTCACCTTTTCAAAATTAAGTCAAACTTTAAACTAAACAAAAATCATTTTGAAATTCACTTTGATTTATTCTAAATTTTCTTATTCTATAAGAATGTCTTTAGGATTTAAGTAAAGTGAGTTTGTTTACATGCCTTCATTATTTTGGATCTTTCCCAACATGTTAAGTTGCATGCCATGTGATTTCATACATTCATAATTTCATTTCTTAAATTTTAAAATGAAATGTTTTACTTTATGTCAAATTTGCATGTGTTGGCTAAAGTAGAAATATGAGTTGCTATTATCACTACTAAATCCAAATTATTTTCAAAACATATAAATCAAATACTAAATCTGAAAGTGTGCTACTCATACTTTAGTTATAAGCATGCATGTGATGAATTATAAAGCTATGCTTAATATAAGTTTCATTTCTTTCTTATGTTAGCATAGTTTTGAATAGGAGTTGGTAAGATGTAGGGTTCATTTGAAAAGAACCAATCACTTACTTAATTTTATACTCTATTCATCCTTTTACTGTCACCTAAGAAGGGTTGCCTATACTTGCATGCATAAATTGCATGAACAAAAATGATTCCATTAAACAACTTTTGCATTTTTCCTTTTCTATTTCATTTTTTTATGTACATATTTGTACTTAAGGAAAGTGGTATATTAGTCTGGACAACCCCGAGGTTGCGAGACTTTAAGTAGCCCTAAGTATGTCTTGTACTTTACACCTCTGGTTAACAATGGCATTGTACTCACTTATGTCTTTCTTACTTTCATGTATGTATGTGAAATTTTGGATAGGGAAAACCTTTTCTACTTAAGAAAAATCATGCATATTCAACTTCTAAATTTTCTTAAATTGATTACTTAGCATGCATCATAAAGTGTGTTAACTACTCTCATTTACATGTATAGATATGCTTAGGATCCATCCATATTCATGTTATATATGTTGGGATAGAAAGGCCCCTATCAGAGGTGCAATATCCTTTTTAAATTAGACATTTCTAAAGCCTTTGACAATATTTCTTGGAAATTTCTCTTTCATATTCTTCAATTGTTTGGGTTTTCTGATAAATTTATATCTCTTATTAAAAATTATATTACTAATGCTCAGTTTTCTATCATTTTAAATGGAGAGGCATTAGGTTTCTTCCCTCATCCCATGGCTTGAGACAAGGAGACCCATTGTCTCCTTCTCTTTTATCATTGGGTGGAATATCTTTCTAGGAGTCTTAATGACCTATTCAACAATAATCCTAGCATGTACTTTAGAACCACGGGTGGCATCCCTATCATTTGAGCTTTCTTGATTTGTCATTTTCCAATGCTTCCATTCATCACATCAAAAAAATAATGATATTATTTGTAAAATTTGGGAAGGAAATTGGTCTTTCTATTAATGAAGGCAAAAGTTATTTCATTCCTTCATCTAAAATTCCTAGTAACAAAATTGAACAAATCTTGAGAATCACCAATTTTCAACAACATCACCTTCCCATTAAATATCTTGGTGCTCCTCTTTAAAAAGGTCAAAAAAGATCACATCTCTTTGATGAACTTATCCAAAAAATCTCAAATAAAATTTCTATTTAGGAATTTCATTTACTCTCCTTTGGTGGTAGACTTACTTTGCTTAAGGGTACCTTAAACTCCATGCCTTTATATCTTATTCAAACCATTGTCCCTATTAATTCTACCCTTAATAGAATCGAGCGCCTCCTTAATAAATTTTTTTGGGGATCTAACAACTCTTCTAAAAGGATGCATTGGACTTCTTGGTATAAAGCTGTGGCACCCTTGCTAAAGGTGGCAGGTAAGATGATCTGAAACTATTCGCATTTTCTCATAAACTTTGGTGGAACTTTAGAAGCAAGAATAGTCTTTTAAATTTATGATCTTGCCCGGGGTAAGCATCCTCTCACCTGTTCTTACAAAGTGGGTAACTCACATGTATGGAAAAGACTTTGTAACATCAAATGGGAAGCTGAATCCCTTATTTCTTGGGGGGTCAACTCTAGCTCTTCCTTCTTTTGGCAAGATAACTAGACTGGCAATTGTTCCATTGATCATTTATTAAATACTCATTCCACTACTAATATTAAAGTCAGCTCCTTCTAGCTGAATAACAATGATGATATTGATTTGACTACATTTATACATAATCTCACCAACATATATATCAATTCTAACAAGCCTGATCAAATCCTCTTTAAGCTCTCTCACAATGGAGATTTTAATCTTAAAGATCTTTGGTTTCATATTAAAAAAACTCATGACTTCTCTAATGTATTTTTTAAACTTTGGAATAACACTATACCTTTCTCTTATTCTATCCTTGGAGAATTCTAAAAAAATTCATCCTTGTGGACTCTCTTATATGGACAAAAGGATTTTACTTACTCTCTAAATGCTACTGTTGTTATCACATTGAGAATGTGGATCATGTCTTTGTTAATGGAGCTATTGCCTCTAAATTATGGGTTTGGTATGATGATCTTTTCAATATTAATCTTTTTAATGGAACTCTATCTTTATACCAACTTCTGGAGGCTTGTTTTCAAAGAACTATTAAAGGTCATATTAAAGTGATAACTGCCATCACTCTCATATGGTTTATATGGATGGATAGAAATGATGCTAAACATCATGGGATTCTTATGAATCATAAAAGAATTATTGCGAGAATCAAAGATAAAATCCATGCCTTATTCAATGCCAATTTGATTACTAACAATCAATTTAAAGGTTGCAAATTTGTAACTAATAAATTGGGTCTTACCTTGCCTAAGCATTTGAATTGTAAAGATGATTAGATTGTCTATTGGATTAAGCCCCATGATAATATTATCAAAATTAACACTGATGGTTCTATTTCTCAAAATAATTTTGGATGTGGTGGCATTTTTAGAAACTTTAAAGGCATGGTAACTTGTGCTTTTGCCTATCCTTTACCTGCATGCTCTATTATTTTTGTTGAATTAATGGTCATTAATAAAGCTGTTGATATTAGTTTGCAAAAAAACTGGCTTAACATTTGGATTGAAGTAGATGCTCTTCTTCTGATTGATCTATTAACCTCTAATAAAATGGGTAACACTGAATTGCATTATCTTCTCAATCAAACTAGAATGCTTCTATCTCAAGTTTTTTATAGAATCACTCATGTTTAACGGGAAGGAAATGCATGTGCTGATTATCTTGCTAATCTGGGTGCTAAATTCGATGAACAAATTTTCTTTGATCAATCTAATCTACCTAGACACCTGCGTGGCTTAGTTAATTTGGATAATACTGGCCTACCATACCTTAGAAATTAGCTCCCCTCTCTTTTCTTACACTTACTGTTTCTTATTCTATAATGCATTCCTATAATTGTTTTTTTTTTTGCTTCTCCTATGCTTCTGACCCGAGCCTTGCTCACCTCTTTGGGGTTTTTTTTTTATAATGATGTGTCTCATTTCGAAGGGTATGATGTTTCCTGTTTCATTAAGCTACTAGCTAGAAATGCTTATCTCTCTATCTGTATTGAAAAAATTTTCACTTATGTCTTTTACTGGGCTTTTTCACTTTTGGTTTGTGTGGGTTTATTTTCTGCTATATATTTTAGGCCTCAGGCTGATGCAGTTTAAGGGTGATAGGCTTAATGAATGTTGTTTCTTTCCAAATCTATTTCTTGCTGTGTTTTTATCACAATATATGTCAACACTATGCTCTCGGGAGTTTTTTATTCTTGCTATCGGATATGTTGGGGCCTTTTGTACATCCATTCATCGTGAATAAATCTCCTCTCCTTCTGGGCAAGTGTTGCTTCATGGCTTTGAACTGCAGGAATACATATGTGTTCATTGAAGTTAAAGATTTTATTGGTATATTTAGTTTGTTGTTCCCTCATTTTCTGGGAGTGTTTTTCTGTTTCTCAAATAAGCTGGCATGTGCTGATTCATTTTCTGTTCTTCTGGAGCAAGTGGTTTTTCTGGTTTCTCTAGACTACTGGAATATCTGTTTGTGCAGTTTCTAGTTTCTTTGTGTTTGTTGCTCCCATCAACATTTGCTGACATGGGCTAATTTTTTGGCCTCTTGGTCTTGTTGTCACTGTAGCTTTAACTTTTGTATGTCTTTGGTTTATTAGCTAGCTAACTCTTGCATTTTTTACTGGTTTTCTCCAATATCGAGAATGTTTTTCTGTTCCTCCTATGAATGTTATTTTGGAATTGCTGGACACTTTGTGTTTTTTGCTCCCATCAATACTTGGCTATCATGGTTCCTTCTTTTGGCCTATGATTTGGTCTCTTTTTCTTGTATAAGGTGATTGGTGTGGTCATTTTTTCATCACCGGTTTTGTCTTGCAATTGGATTCTTGGTATAATTTCATGATCATGACTAGATCAAGTGCTTGTGTTTCATTGATTCATGGATTCATGTTCACCGGCCTACTCTATTTTTCTATCATGTGTTTGGTAGGGATTCTGATGCTATGGTGCATATAATGGCTGATGGTTATCCTATTTGGGGTAATGGTTTGCATTTTCATATACATTGTATTTGGCTTTATTTAGATTTGCTTAGGAACACAAATCCTTCATCCTTTAATATCTGCACCAGGGTTGATATTTCACCCCTTATTGGTTTGGTAGTAACTCTTATGTTGTATCCATATAATGGTTGCTTGGATGCACACATTTGCATCTGCCCCAATTTGGTGTGAATATCTTCAGCCCTCTCCCTCAAACTTTCACTTCAATCATTATTCTGCTACCCTCTTATTGTATCTGTACTAATTCTTCCCTATTCATATTTGTAGATACAACTTTCCTTTATTTTTACAGGTGCATTTCAGGTTCATTTCTTGTTGATTCTGCATATGGTTCTACTTTGGCCCAGACCTTCCATTGCTGATTTCTATGTATATTTTACTATTTTTTTTACTTTTACTTACTTTTTGGATGTAATTAGATAGGGGATTTTCTCTAGTTGGTTGTAGCTCTAGCAGTTTTGAAGTTTATCCCCTTTTAAGGACCTTGTAACCTTCTTTTTTATGGCAATAAAATTCCCCCTATATGGGGTTTCCTAAAAAAAATATATATATGTTGAGATAGAAGTGAAATAATGTGTGTTATGTGAATTTTGATTCATTTTATTTAATCTTAAAATGTCTTTCTTTTTGAATAGAGTTTATCTAAACTTAGGATTGATTAAAATATGTAATCAAAACATTCATCTAAATGAAACTAAAATATGAATCCACTTTAGAAATTACTTAGTTTAGGGATGGAAAGAGAAGATCTCTTCTCTTTCCCTCTCTTCATAACTTAGTAATTAATTATAGGAACCACTTAAACTAAATCAAAACATGAAATAAAATCAACCCAAAACACTTAAAGAACTTAATTGAAACTCTCCTCTAAGTTGAACATGTTCTTCACACTTATAAAATTTGAACCTAAAGCCATAACTAAGCATACCATACAAGCCTTCAAAGCACACACATTAGCCTAAGTCACCACTTCTAGCTTTAGGTTAGGTCAGTGCATGGTTTGATGTTATGTTTTCTTTTGTGAGATATGTTTTAGACTAGATGTTAGGGTGTATGCTCATAGAATGGATGGTAGGACGTTCTTAGTCTAACTATTCTTTTCTGTAGGGGATTGTGCTTAAGGGGTGCTATCATAAATAAAAATATAAATGCTCTTGCTTGTAGGTGCTTTATACCCCTAAGCATAATCCATAAGCCAGGTAGACTTAGTCACCCATGTGTGGGGTGATAAGTCCAATAAACATGCTTGGGATTTGTGTGGTTTGTTTTAGCTAACCTTTATTTTGCAGGTGTTAGTCAGACTTTCACTTTTCCTTTTCATGTAAAAATTTGTATAATTAGGATTTTGGAATGATTTATTATGAGGGATTAGGATGAACATTGGTCATAAGATCCCATCTTATGCACCATGTGAAGCCTTGGAGCATCCACCTTCCAACCATCCAAAAGAAGGAACCAAAAGAAGGAACCAAAAGAAGAAAAGAAGAAAAAAAGAAGAAAGAAGAAAGAAGAATAAAGCTTGAAGACCCCCATAACAATGTATTCCTTCGGTTTATTATAATTTAATTCATTTGTAATCCAGGTAGTATAAGGGTAGAGCTCGGCTACCCAATTTGATATTTTAGTTTGTCTTGTGGTGCCGACAATGGCCATTTATTCTTTTTTGTGATTAGCTTTATAAATTGATTGATGATTTGTTTAGCTTTTGCATTAAGTGGCATGATTTTCCTAGTTTTTTCCTTGCTTTATGTATGGCCTGGATGTGGATTAGGCTCTTTAGGGAAAAATAAATCTTTTGCCCAACTTAACAATTCAAACTAAAATTAAACAACTCATAACCTCACCTAAAGCTTAGGTTTAAAATCAAGATAAAAGAATTAGCAACCCCTTAGCTGGATGAGCATTTCTTTATAATAGCATGCATAAATGCATCTTATTTCACTCTTGATTGGAGGCTTTCCACCTTTTCCATAGAAACTCGGCTTGACCTTTGAGAGCCATGGTGGAAACTCACCTCCTCCCTTCTCACTAATTTTGGCCAATAATCTTCTTTCTCATGCATTAGTCATAAAAATCCTATTAGCTTGAGTCAAAAATGATTGTCCCAAAATGAAAATAAAATAAAACTTGAAATGCATTAGACTTAGGTCATTTGAAGCATGTCTTTTTACATGATCTAGTCTCTTTAGGGAATGAGTTTTAAGGACTCAGTCTCTTTCTAAATAAACAACAACCTAGCTATCTTGCATAAGTATAAAGACTTGCCTACATGTACTTAAAATTGTAGGAGGAGTTAGTTTGTGGCCACCCCCAGGCGATTGTAAGTCCAAACTGTTGGGTGGTTTGTCCTCTCTTGTGGAGGCAAACCAATTACCCATTTTCATCTTAGATTTAGGTTTTGCTTTATGCCCTCAATGAAGCTCCCTAGATTTAGGTTCTGAGGTTGCTTCTCCCCTTTGTGGGCCATAAGCATAATTCCTCACCTCTTAAGAATTTCTTTAATCTTGTGTTAAGGAATCTTAAGTCCTAAAATTCTAATGAAAAAATGCAACTCAAATAAACTAAATCAATTTCTAAAATGTAAAGCACAACTATAGGATAGTTTGAGATGTTCGCTAGGATCCTTAGCATCATGGGCATCTCTTATTTATCTCCCATTTTATCTTTGATAGTAACTCCCTCTTTCGATAAATCCCATTTGATTCTTCAAACATAAACCAATTGATTGATAATCCTCCCTATTGAAATCTTTAAAGACAATGATCAAATACCTTAATCGAGTGTTTTCCTAAGGGATCCCATCTCTCAGGATATAATTAAATATGGGGCTTGCCTGTAGACTTGAACTTAAAATAAACCTGCTTTACTTTTCATGTAAAGTAGGGAAGAATCTCAGTACATATCGACTATCATTCTTAGGAGTCCTTATTGAGGTGATTGGTTCCATTAAAGGGTAGTGATTTTTATCTCTTGAGATAGTACATTATTTCCTTAATGATGAATCTGATCACTTGAATAAGTACATCTACGGATCTACATGGCGTCTTACCAAGACAAATTTTTATATAGGTGTTGCCTCTTTCATTTCTCCCCACAGATTTGAAAGTGACTCCTCTATAGGTATTTTTCACCATAGATTTTTCTGGAGACTCCACTGGGGATGGTTCCTCTCTCCATCTTTAGTAAATGATCATTGTCTTTGAGTATCGATAGTGGGTTTGTACTTTGGTATGAATCCAAGACTATCCTTCTTTCTGTTGGCACTTAGGTCATTTCATTCTTGAGTTGAGTTAGCCAACATCCTTAGGTTTTAGGACCGCATTCTTTGTTGGTCTTAAAAAGCCCATTGGGTTCTCCAATGGGTAACATGAAAAAATCTAAATAAAAAAAACATCTTTTAGACTTCCTCCTTATCATTTTCATGATAAGGAAAGGTTCATCCTAAAAATAATAAAATCTTCCATAAAGAACTTTGCTTTTTAAAAATCAGCTTTTCAAAAATGCACTTAATAAAAATATTTTTCATAAAATTTTATCACCCTCATTTAACAATTGTCATAATTATTACATGTATGGATTTTCAAAAAAATAAAACTAATAATATCTTCCAAAAACACAAATGTACATCTTCTTTCAACTTCACTTTGATGAAGATGTCATTTTCAAAATAAAATGAACAATCATCTTTTCCAAAATCACAATCATAATCATAAAATTTTCAAAAGCACACATGACTTTTTCTATTTCAATACACTCACACTCATTGAATAGAAAGTTCATTTGTAAACAAAATTAAAATTTTCAAAAAACACATGAACACCTTCATTTAATATACTTAAATTTATTAAATGAAGATTTCATTCCCAAATAATAATAAAAATCATTTAGGAAATCTCACTTGAGCATATCTCACCAATGTTTCAAGTTGGAATTCCTCTCTTTCAAAAAAGCAACAATCACACATAAAAATTTTATATTTAAAAAATAAGATTGATCTCCATTCCACATACCTAAATTTGTTGAATGGAGGTCCCCTCTTTAAAAAAAAATTTAAATTAAAATTCCAACAATCATATTTCAAAAAAAATTTCTTTAAACATACATTTGGAACCTCACTTAGCATACTCAAATTTGCTATGTGAAGTTTCCAAATTCAAAAATTTAAAATATAAATATTTTCTAAACACATTTTGGAACCTCACTTAACATACCCAAATTTGTTAAGTAAAGTCTCCAAATTCAAAATTCAAAAAATTTTCAAACACATTTTGGAACTTCATTTAACATACCCAAATTTGTTAAGTGAAGTTTCCAAATTCAAAATCCTAGAAAATTTTTCAAAACACAGTTT
Source organism: Cymbidium sinense (assembly GCA_021442155.1). Lineage (NCBI taxonomy): Eukaryota > Viridiplantae > Streptophyta > Magnoliopsida > Asparagales > Orchidaceae > Cymbidium > Cymbidium sinense. The sequence continues at coordinate 130,908,904 of CM038218.1, forward strand.
CGATTTTGATTTAGCATAATCAAATTTGCTAAGTAAAATTTCCAAATCCAAAATCAAAACTAATAATCATATTTCAAAAAAATTCAAAACATATATTTGGAACCTCAGTTAGCATACTCAAATTTGCTAAGTGAAGTTTCCAAATTCAAAAACTCAAAATCCAAAAATTTTCAAACACATTTGAAAGCTCACTTAACATACCCAAATTTGTTAAGAGAAGCCTCTAAATCCCAAAATTCAAAAATTTTTAAAACACTCTTTGGAACTTCATTTAACATACCCAAATTTGTTAAGTAAAGTTTCCAAAATCAAAAATCCAAAACTTTTCAAAACATATTTTGGAACTTCACCTAGCATACTCAAATTTGCTAAGTAGAGTTTCCAAAGTCAAAACAAAAATATTCAAACACCTTTGGAACTTCCTCCCTTAGCATACCAAATTTGCTAAGGAGAAGTTTCCATTTATAAAACCAAAAATAAAAAAATGAAATCAAAATTTTAAACACACCATTGGAATTTCATTTAACATACTCAAATTTGCTAAGTAAAATTTCCATTTCACAAAACCAAGTGGGAATTCACCTTTAGCATACCAAATTTGCTAAAGTTAAATTTCCACTTTTAGTCATTTCAAAAATAAAACAAAACACTTAGGATTCCCTTAGCATACAAAATTTATTAAGGGTCCGACCCTTTTCAAAAATCAAAACATTCCAAACAAATGAAACACTTAGGATTTTCTTAGCATACATAAATTTGCTAAGAATCCTATTTTCAAAAAATCAAACAAAATACACTTGGGTTCTTCACTTAGCATACCTAAATTTGCTAAGTATGAATTCCAAAATTTTCCAAAAATCAAAATAAAATAAAATTCACAAAAAGAAACAATCACTTTTACTTTGCTTAGCATACTTAAATTTGTTAAGTAAGTAAAATTCCAAAACAATCAAACAAAATAAAATCATTTAGACCCTTACTTTAACATACCTAAATTTGTTAAAGGAAAGTGTCCTCCAAATCAAAAATTCAAATTCCAAACAATAATGAACCAATGGAAGCATCCTTTCAAAAAATTTTGAAGCCATATTTCAACATACCTAAATTTGTTGAAGTTTAGATTCATATTCAAATTCCTCTTTCAATCAAATCTTTCCAAATTCATTTGAACCCCACTTAACACTTTCGAGTTGTTGGATGTGGGTTCAAATTTTCAAAATTCAAAATTCAAAATCTATGGAGACGGAAAACTAATACAAGTTCATTTCTCATTGCAGATTCTTTTTAGTTAGTGCAGTGTAGTTCAGTGTCAGTTTACTACAATTTTGGATATGGCCAATTCTCAAAAAATTTTCTTTACTTTCCCCCATGGTATGGATCTAGCTCTAGATCAGGCTGACTTCTCTCATCTAGACCATACCCACTTGATCCATTTCGGCCAGGGATTTGAGGGGGCCAGGATCACTTGTGAGGGCATTCCCCTCACCATAGTCAGAAGAAGGTGGCCGGCGAAGCGGTCATCGATACTTACCATTTGATTCGGATGTATCCTCACTAAAGAGGAGAGATGTGGCAGTTCCACAGACTTCAGCTGTTATAGTTCCAGCAGTACCGAAAGTACCAATTTTAATTATAGTTCATCTTAGAGTTGCCCATGTTACTCGAGTGTGGGATAGCACCCTACCATCTGTACCCACCAAGGGTAAGGCTCCCTTGGTTTCAGGGCTTGCCTCCCCCACATTTGAGTATGGGTCAAGCTCGCACTCCTCCTGTCTTATCGATACTTAGCATAGGAACAAGAACTGTATGGTCAAATAGTTCCACACTCGGATAGCTAGAGAGCTAGAGGCAGCAGCTAGGTTAGCCATGGATGAGTCTACCATGATGACTTCACCACTGATTACAGAAAACTAGTTTCATCCTCTCTCTTGAGATCAGACAGAGAGGATGCCAAGAGGATCTGTTCATCACCTCCTTCAGTGGTGCACTTGCAACAAGCAGTTTCTAGGAGTAGAAGGTCGTACACTAGCCTCCGCTCTATTCTACGCTAGGTAGGTAGAGCATACAAATGCTCAAAGTCTGGTACCCTGTTTGACCTTCAATCTGTTATCCCCCATAGTGTAGGGAGGCAGATTTGTCAGGAGAGGGCTGTGAGGCCCATACATCACACATTACTAGCAGAGAGTGATGGAGGTTCAGCCATCAGTGAGCCGCTTCTGCTTTGGTTGATTTTCTAGCTCGATGTGCTACTTGCACCAAACATACTGATAGTATTCTCCTCATGGAGACCATCCACCATAGGAGGGTAGTTCATGTGCACAGAGAGTCGGTGGTGTCTCCACCCCGCCGTTCTACCCCATGTCCACCATCTCTAGTGTAGGTTTCAGCATCACCCATTCCATCTAAGGCCATGAAGGCCGCATCCGAGGAAAAACATACCCCGTTGGTGATCCGGCTATGGCTAAGGGATCCTACTATTTCTATACTACCCATTGTGGTAGGGTCAAGCTCTCTCGCTTGACCTTCCACACTAGTGGTGGTGCAGAAGAAGTAGCATCCTCGGAGCATCATGGCCGTTCCTTCACCAACTTCACCCATACAGCTGGATGTAGAGATGGTGATAGTTATCATAGATATTTGAGATGACGGTTTAGTTGCAGTAGTGGTAGAGGATCATCCTAGGATTGTTACCCCTATTATAACTAGTAGCAGTCATGAGTATCATTCTTCTAGTGAGTGCATCCACAGATTGACTCCCGATTCTGGTGAGGTCAGTGCCTCTCGTGCATGATCGATCACACGTCAGCAAACTATTTGTACCTGAGTTAGATCGATCCTTAGATGAGATAGTACTTATTTTATGGAGAAGGAGATCTTAGGGTATGCGATCGATGAAGAGAGCAACCGATCCTAATGAAGATGACTTGATGGGGGATTCAGCTGGAGTATGCCTGGTCAATACTAGAGGATATCTTCTTAGGGAACAACAAGCCATGGAAGGTGATAAGGTTGATCAAGGAGACACCACAGAATCAGCCCATCACCTCTGACAACAGTTAAGGTAGAAAGATGAGTAGATTGATAGGATGCCACAACAATTACAAGACTTGTTAGCGGCAATGTCAGTGCTTCAGAAACAAGCCCCTCCAGCTCATCTTATTGTCAACCTGAGCTATTGCATATCTTAGACCTAGTTAAGACTCTACCTCTCATTGAGCACGGTAGCACTAGCCTATGTAGGAAGGTAGTGGATAGTGCCTCCATATAAGAAAAAGATCTGAAATCCATGGTTGAGCAATAGGTGAAGGAAGCTTTAGCTCAAGCTTGGGGTGGATCATTAGTTCCAAAGGGTAGGCCCTACCTAGAGGAATTTGATGCTATCTAGTATCCCAAGGGTTTTGGGCCTCCTTCCTTCAAAAGCTTCGATGGTAGTGGGAATCTAAGGCAACACATAGCATATTTTTGGGCCAGTTATTGCAACGTAGGAGGCAGCGATGCTTTACTCTTTAGACTCTCTGTTAGTAGCCTAGTGGGTATTGCTTTTAATTGGTATGTTGAACTGCCCAACAGTTTAGTAAAGAAATTTGCTGAGCTAGAGCAACTCTACATTAAGAGATTTGATGGAGCTCAGCAAAAGGTTACTGTAGGTGATCTCGTTGTAGCCCAACAGCACTCCGGTGAGTCACTTATTGATTATATTCTTTGATGACATAACCTGAGTATGAAGTATGAACCACAGTTGTCTGAACAACATGATATTGAGATTCTCTTAAAGAATATCCATGTCCCGATCACCTTCATGCTTATGGTCTTCACCATAAAGATATTTGATAAGCTAATCAACAAGGTAGCTAGTCTATAAGAAGAGGCCAAACAGTTACCTTTTCTAGATCAGTTGTCGAAGCAGAAATCCCAAAAGGTCTATGAGAAGAAACACGGAGCATAGTGATTAACAAGCGACCAGCTAGAGATCGGTCGACCATGATCAGTAGCCTCCACCTCCTTTGCCACCATGAGCCATACCTCCATGCCTCCACATAGCACAACCACCACCGCCATACCACCACAACATGCATGCATATCCACCACCGGTAGCTATGGTCCACCTCTTTTAGATAAGTTAAATATACCTTATTCTTTTAAGAGGGGTAATCAAGAAAATCTTTAAGAATCTCTTAAAGAAACTTTTTTTTACCCTAGGAGGCGGAGGAAGTAGGCAAAATCATGATCCAAACTTTTTGCCCTTACCATCATATACACATTTTGGAGGATTGCTTTACATTCAAGGACTGGCTTGAACATAGTTTTAAGACCGGTGTTGTAGTTATCCCAAAGGAATACCTTGTGGAATAACCTTCTAATTCCATTAGGGTAATCCTTGGGGATACAAGTGATCCTACCAAAACCAAAGAAGGTTGGGACATTTCTTTGTCTAAAACCTTTAAAAAAATAATTCAAAAGATCAAGAAGCTTTCCTTGTAGGTGCCCAAGTCAGTTCAAACCTCCAACACCAAAGAAGGTTTGCAAGTTACCAGTGCCAACTCTAGGAAAGTGGGAGCTCAGCGGCAAGATGTGTCGGCCCGATAGCCTTAGCACCAGATGTCCGACCTCAACCTTGATTTAGCTTCCACCGGTGACTTCTTCCATTTCAGCTAGCTCTTCTATTTCTTCTACTAGTAGAACTCTTGTATCAGTGGATAAGGGCATCAAATCCCTTACTCCACTCACTCTACTTGACTTCTACTTTGTACCTCTAAATAATTCCAAGAAATTGAAGAATAAAGCTGATTTGAATTACATCTGTGTCTCTTCTAATGAGTTGTCTTCTTCTATTCCTAATGATAACTCTTCAAGTCTAATTAACTATAATAATTTTGATCTTCCTCTTTTGATTTAGAGTTGGATCTTCCAACTCTGAATACTATGGTTCACCTCTTGAGATAGACTTGGAATCATCCATTAGAGTCCCATAGGAGAAGCTATGGTGAGCTTGAAGTGTAGGTAGAACACCACCTTGCCTTGCCTCAGAGATTGCCAGTCAACCTCCATAGTGGCAGGTTCTACCTCTAGGCGCACCACCTCAAGATGAGGGAAACAAGTCATTGGTACTGAAGATCAAGCCCTTCCACAAGATGCTCCACCCTTGGATATGCTTGTGGAAGACCACAGGTGGACTACAATGTCCTTTCTCATCTAAGAAAGTTTTCATCTAAGCTAAGCATATATGATGCCCTTGTATTATCAAAAGAGATGAGGGAATCACTAATCAAGGCCCTCCTTGATCTTGAAATATGCTTAGCTCAGCTGACTACTATAGGTGAGGAAGCACACTATGTAAAAGAAGCCCAAGGGATCACCTTCACAGATGAAGACCTTCTTCTAGGGGACTTGGAGCATAACCATCCCCTATACATTATAATTGACATGGATAAGTTTAGACTTGCCCAGGTTCTCGTGGATTCAAGTTCATCAGTAAATATTATGAGTCTAAAGACCCTTGCCTATTTGAAGATAGACATCTCTACCCTCCGAGGAGATAGGATGATGTTGAGATGATTTAATGATCAAGGCGAGCGGGCTTTATGTTGTATAGTGTTGCCATTGGAGATCGATGACTGGATGAATGAAGCCAAATTCTACATCATTGATTCGAATACTTCATTCATTTCTTTGCTTGGTAGGCCTTGGATACATCATAATAAGATTGTTCCATCCTCCCTTCATTAGTGCATCAAGTTTAAAAAAAGATGGAATTGAGTACCGTGTCAACGGGGATGTAAAGCTATTTTTAGTTAGAGAGGTTGAGATCTATGAGGATGTGACCTACTATCTTCCTCAAAACACCCTTTCTCGTGAACTTGGGACAAAATTCAAATGCAAATACAAAAACAAAAGAAAAGATAAAAAAGTGAAAAGAAAAATAAAAGTCCAAGAACACAAGAATGGGGAATTGAAGAAGAAGTAGATCCGTATATCACATTCTACCCACAGTTCATTCCATTATATGGACATATGGGTAGGATGGCTCAACCTCCACCCAGTAGAGGCAGAGGTAGAAACAGAGGGAGTTCCAGAGGTGGGAGACCCCCTAGTTGGCCTTCAGCCAATAGAGGTCATGTTCTAGTTCATAGGAGTACCCTTACTATTCACATAGACTTGGAATCTAGCTAGAACGATGAGTCTAATGTGATTAGTATACTAGCCAACCCCTCTCAGTGGGTTCCATTAGAGGTGACTTTTGATCTAAACAGAGATGAAGACTATGCCTCCAACCAAAGAAAAGTATTTGAATTTGGTTTATGTGAAACTATTAGATAATAGTTGGGAACATTAGCTCAAACCATACTTTTAAATAATTAATGGAATTACCTTTTGACTTTTACTCGCCTTGTGTTTAAAATATTATACAGAAAGGTTTAATTCCTCACACATGATCCAAGCACAGGTCAAAATATTTCAAAAAGCTATGGAACAATACAGGCAGGGAAGCATAATCAAGAGTAGGATTAGGATTCAGTACAGTGGGTCCGGTCGATGATGAAAATTATTGCCTAGTTGTTACCAATCATTTGAAATCTGATAGGTTCTTCTCACACATCCCTAACTCTTATGAGAATGTGTGTTTGGAAACTTCAGATGATCTAGATGATCTCCAAGTCAAAGAGGCACCACCAGAATTTGAAAAGGAGATTCATTCAATAATCGACAAACTTACAGAAATTAGCCTCGAGATATAAGAAAATCCTCGCCCGACATACATCAGTTCCTTACTGAATGAAGAAGAAACCAATGATTTAGTTAGGCTATTAATTGAGTTTAAAGACTGCCTTGCATGGAGTTATGAAGAGATGCTTGTATTATCTCCTGACGTAGCAACCCACAAGCTAGCAATAGATCTTAGCGTTACCCCTATTAAGCAAGCTCCTAGATGCATGCGATTAGAAATTGAACAACATGTCATTTCTGAAGTCAAGAAATTGATCGATGCTAGCAGGGAAGAAAAATATCCTACCTGATTAGCTAGTGTCATCCCAATTAAGAAGAAGAATGGCCAAATTCACATTTGCGTTGATTTTAGGGACTTAAATAAGGCATGTCCTAAGGATGAGTTTCCTCTTCCTATACCAGAGTTAATGGTGGACATTACCTCATCTCATGTAGTCTTCTCTTTCATGGATGGATCATCTAGCTATAACCAAATCAAGATGTCTCCTAAAGATGAAAGAAACACTACTTTTAGAACCCCGATCAGAATCTTCTATTATAGGGTCATGCCTTTCGGCCTTAAAAATGCTGGTGCTACATACCAATGGGCCATGGCTCAGATCTTCGATGAACTCATCCATCATCATGTTGAGTGCTATGTTGATGATCTAGTAATCAAGAGTTTAAAAAAGGAAGACCATCTCTTTGACTTGAGAGTAGTTTTTGAACGGTTAAGATAATATAATCTCAAGATGAATCCCCTAAAGTGTGCATTTGGAGTAGCTTCAGGGAAATTCCTTAGGTTTGTTGTTCGACATTAAAGAATAGAAATAGATCTTGAAAAGATCAAAGGTATCTTAGAAATGCCACCTCCTAAGAGTTTAACTCAACTCAGATCCTTTCAAGGATGGTTGGCATATCTAAGACGCTTTATCTCAAACCTGGGAGATGTAAACTATTTTCAACACTTGTAAAAAAGAATGCCAAGTTCAAGTGGGATGACAAGTGCCAGCATACCTTCAAAGACATTAAAGAGTACTTGGTAAAGCTGCCAATTCTAGTAGCCCCTATCCCGGGCAAGCCATTGATCCTTTGCACTGCTGCATTAGATGACTCTTCAGTGCTCTGTTGGCCCAAACCAATGATGAAGGGAAGGAAAATGCTCTCTACTACCTCATCCATCATCTGATTCCTACTGAAGTAAACTATCCACCTATTGAGAAATATTGCCTAGCTTTAATCTTTGCATCTCAGAAGCTATGGAACTACATGCTTTCTCATAAGGTGAACTTGATCTCAAGAATAAATCCACTGTAGTATCTCATGACATGACAAATGCTTTTTGGATGTTTGGCTCATTGGTCCATGATACTCTCACAGTTTGATATGACTTTTGTACCCCTCCGTGCGGTAAAGATGCACTAGCGATTTCTTAGCAACACCCACTTCTTGTTGATTCTCCGCTTAGTGATGATCTCCCCGATGAACAAATCATGAACTTAGGGAGGGTCAACAACCATCGATGGGAGATATATTTTGATGCAACTGCTTCTTTTCTTAAAGGTGAAGCACCACGATCTATTCTCCCAAGAAATGTAGGGGTAAGAATAGTTCTTCTAACTCAAAATTGCGATGTGATGAGATTCTCATACTATCTTTCCAACCCTTGCACCAACAATGAAGTTGATAATGAGGCTTTGATTGCTGGTCTGGAGTTAGCCATCACTATCAGTGTCAAGAGCATCAACATCTTTGGGGATTCTCAGTTGGTCATCAACCAAATTATCAGGTCCTACCAGGTCCTCAAGCCCAAGCTTTCTCATTACTATGAGTATCCCATGAAGTTGTTGGCCCATATTCCTGAAGTCACTATCTATAAGGTTCCCTGAGTAGAGAACGCAGTAGCAGATGCCTTGGCAAAACATGCCAAAGAGTTGGCATATCCGGAAGATGAGTCCATTTCAATAAGGGTCCAAAATAGATAGGTCCTATCACATATTGATGTTGAACTCATCAAGATACTTTCTCTTGAAGGGGAGGTTTTCATTGCCAAAATGGACAAGGAGCTAGATTGGAGGCAACCATTCATAGATTACTTGAACACCGGAAACTACCTCAAGAGAAATCACAAGCCCATCAGGTGAAACTGAGAGCTCTCTCCTATGCTCTTGTTGATGGCACCCTATATCGATGGTCCTTTGACCAAATGTGATTATGTTGTTTAGACAAACACAAAGCCCATGGCATTATAACTGAAGTTCACTCAGGTCTATGTAGAGCTTATCAATCTGGTCCAAAGATGAAGTCGAAGATCAAAAGACTTTGATACTACTGGCCTTCGATGATCACAAATTGCATGGATGTAGCTAGGAGATGCCATCTGTGCCAGGTACACGGTGTGGTCCTCCACCAACCACCCTACATTGGCTTGATGGCCATTTGAGTTTTGCGGTACCTACATTGCAGGTCTGATCGATCCTTCTTCTTCCAAGGGGCATCGGTTCATCTTAGCTACTACTAATTACTTTTCCAAGTGGGCGGAAACCATCCCACTTAAAGAGGTCACAGCTCACCATGTGCTTCAGTTTTTCAAGAACCATATCGTATATAGGTTTAGGGTGCCTCGATGAATTATATCCAATAATGGTATTGCATTCCAAAAGATGAAGATCAACAACTTTACCAGAAGACACGGTATAGATTGGAAATACTCCACCATTTACTACCCCTAATGGCGTAGCAGAAGCATTCAACAAAACTCTCATTCAGATACTAAAGAAGACTCTCGATGATAATAAATGATAGTGGAACGAGCAGTTGGTTGAAGCCTTGTGGGCCTACCACACCACATACCGAACTCCAACTCAGTCTACCCCATTTTCCTTAGTGTATGGGTCCGACGCCGTTCTTCCTTTAGAAGTTCAACTCCGTCACTAAGGATAGCATTGGGTAATAAGATTACTACATAGAAAAATGCCAAGTTACGGTTAGAAGAGCTTGAAGGTTTGAAGAGTAAGCTATGGGTGTGACAACCTCGAGTATAAGGCCAAAATGATTCAAGCTCATGATGGTCCTCCCTTCTTTGTAGGAGAACTTGTATTAGTCCTAAGGAGACCAATTTTTGCCCATCAAAAGATGGGAGGCAAGTTTGAACCCACTTGGGAAGGCCCTTATGTCATAGAGAAGGCCTACCAAGGAGGATCTTGTCAGCTTATTGATTATAAAAGGGAACACTTTATGCTTCCAATTAACGGGCTTTATCTAAAAAAATATTACCCATGAAACAAAATATGTTTCAAAATAATTCATTAATAAAAAGAACAAAATCTGATTCCATTCATCAAATCTTCTTCTCTTCTTTCGAAGTGTTGTTTGCTTGGTTTACGAAACCACTGTGGCATGTTTAGGGTAGGTGTAAGACTCCTTCAGTGCAATCCTATCCCTCTTTCACAACCCAAACAAAATCTCCTAATGCTATTAGAATAGGTGTAAGAGAACTCGAGAGGTATCCTATTTTTATTAGCATAACTAAGTTAGGTGTGAGAGAACCCAAGCAGCATCTTTTCTCCGTGGAAATGTTGGTTGTCATCCGTGGCATCATTTCATAATTCTTGAGAGTGTGTTTTATGGTAGGTATAAGAGTCCCCCAGTGGCATCCTATTCCTTTTAGCACATGCACGATAACAAACACAAATCTTTTGTCTTGAGCTATTTTGATGTGGGAGCAAACCCCCTATGGCATTCACTCATTAGCTATTCTAGGTCGGGTCTACATGCTACCTCGCTAGTATGTCAACCTAGTGGTCAGTTGTTGAAAGATGTGAGTCTCTGTACTTTCTTCCTAACTTGATCATTGTAAACCAATGAGCGCCTTGTTAGTATAGTAATCTTCACTGTCTAGCTAGTAAGCTACCTTATGTTGACTTTGTTTAAGAAGATGTGAGTCCCCGTGCTTTCTTGTTGAACTATCCATCATGCTCTAACTAGGCTGAGTATATTTGAGGCTTAGGATAAGTCCCCCAGAGGCTCCTTTCCTCTTGACTACTTTTTAGTTGATATAAGTACCCCAGTGGCATTCACTCAGTAGTCACCCTAGGTCGGATGGCATCTGTCGAGCCGAAGACAGACTATCCCAACATTCAGTTCCACTATAGAGGATGTGAGTCCCCAAGCTTTCTTCCTAGGTTGATTGTTGCAAACTGTCGGGCACCTTAGGTTGGTTGATGCTCGCTATGTTGATAGTGACTCACCCGGTGAGTACACCACTCTTGGCAGACATGAGTCCTCGTGCTTTCTCCTTGAGTTTGACATTGAATACCTATTGGATATATGACTAGCCATGTTATTTTCTCCAGGGTATTGGATTAAGCCCTTATCGACCCCATCCTCTACGGGCACTCTATTTGGATCACATCCTTTATGACTCCATTTAGACACTACCCGAGTTACTTTTGGATTGGACAGTTCCCCTTTCCTAGTAGCCACCCTTATGGTTGAAAAATTTGTTCAGCGGATGCACAGATTTTCTCTTGGTTCAATAAATTTAAGATATGTCTGGCCTGATATAAGCTCCTTCTTAGTTTGATCCCTTGCAAATTAACAGGGTCCATGATAAAACAAGCAAACAAATAAAATAAACAAAAATTAATTTGCTTGTGGATTTGGAATTCAAGCCCCCAAAAGGCCCCTTCTCCCAAGTAGGCATCCTATCTTTAGGGCAGTGTCAGCAGAACTCCCTATAGGAATTTCCTGACTACTTGAGTTAAGATAAATCCATGGGTCGGTACTCACTCCATAGTCTCCCTTAGGTCAGGTTCAATCTATTTTGCCACAAGTAGGTTACCCCGGTAGTCTCCGCTTTGAAAGATATAAGACTATGACGCATTCTTTCTAGCATGATTATCGCAAATCGAGGGCAGCCTTAGGTCGGGTTCGATTTGTTGCCCAAAGCAACCAATCACCCTAATGATCTTCTCTAGTGGAAGATGTGAGCCCCCTAGCTTTCTTCCCTCTAATTGATCATTGCAAACTGAAAGACACTCCTTTGGTTGGATAGTTCACCCATTGGCCGGGAAGTTACTCCCTTTGGTTCAGTAAATCTGAGATAGGTCTAGGCTTCTATAAGCTCCTTCTCAGTTTAATCCATCAAAACAAATCTAAAGAAAAATGAAAATTGATCTTGGCTATTCTTGAGCTGATTTAAGTCCCCCGGTGGCATTCACTCAATAGTCAGCCCTAGCCCTAATGGTTCCTTATTTCTAGAAGATATGAGTCTCTGTGCTTTCTTCTTAACACTTGACCATTATGTACCAAAAGGCATTTCCCCTTGGTTGGATAGTCCTACTTTGTGGTTGGTAGACTACTCCATTTGTTTCAGTAAATCTGAGATAGGTCTAGGATCCTATAAGTCCCTTCTCAGTATGATTCATTGCAAACCAATGGAATCCATCAAAATAAACAAAATTAAAAATAAAATCAATTTTGACTATCTTTGAGTTGATCTAAGTCCCCCAGTGGCATTCACTCAATAGTCAGCCATAGGTTGGGATCAATTTGCCTTAAATTACCCCGAACTAGTCCTTACTTGGAGGATGTAAGTCTACTATGCTTTCTTCTACATTGTGCTCTTGAAAGACATCCCTTTGGTTGGTCAGTCCTACTATGTGTTTAGTAGACCATCCCTTTGGATTGGTAAATCTGAGTTAGGTCTTAACCTCCATGGCTACTATTCAGTACAACCCATTACAAACCAGTAGGGTTCATCTAAAAATTCAAACCTAACAAAAATTTAAAACAAATTCAACCCTCTTCCCTAGTGGAATTTAAATCAAATCTTTTTCTCCTCGGTGAGAATTAAATCAATCTTTCCATCCCCTTGTGGATGACTTGAACCTGCTTCCTTAGTGGAAGGTTCACACTCTATCCCTTAGTGGATTTATTCCCTCTCTCTTATGTCTTGGACAAAAGTAGAGCCACATTGCACTAAGTTCTAGATTCTTTCTTTTCCTTGGGTTAAGGATAGATTGTTTATGTTAGTGCTTGTGATCTTTCGATGTTGTTGATCATTTCGGTCAACACCAATACGTGTGGTGTTCCTTGTCAGTCGTACCACACCTATTGGGAGCCCCTTGTTGACCTCATTTTTAGGATGAGCTCTCAACCCCTTCATCTTAGGCTTAGGACTTCTCCTAGACTTTAAGAATTCCTTAGTCTTAAGACACATCTACTGATTATGTGGACACTCCAACCTAGCCCTAGAGATTTAGAAGAGTTAGCCATAGGAATAGGTCATGCCTAAATGGGTCTTAGGAAACTTCCTACCCTTAGCTTAAACCATTCCTCACTTTCCCTTCTTCAAGTCAAACTCCAAATAAATTCTTTTTTATTTTCGCTAAACTCAATTCAAATCCATGATTGAAATTTATGATTGAAACCCATGACCAAAATCCATCAAAAATTCCTAAGTCCAAATTTTGTCTTTAACCTTCCCTTAAGGACTTATTCAAAGATATGATTCAAACTTATTCAAACCCTTGAGATTTTCTCATGATCCATTTATATTCCCATATATAAATTAAATATAAATTCAAACCCATTAAATCAAACTTAAAATTCCAAATCACTTCATGAAAATTTTCTTAAGTTCCTTTAATTGTCCATTAAAGGACTTAGCCCAAAATCAATCCTAAATCATGATCAAACCTATTCAAATCCTTGGGATTTTCTCAAAACTTATTTATATTCTCATTTATATTCTCATATATAAATGAAATATAAATATAAATCAATTAAATCGAACTCAAAAATTAAATTCCAATTTGAAATTCCCTTAAATCTTTTAAATTCCCTTTAATGAATTTAACATAAATCATGATCAAACCTATTCAAACTCATGGGATTTTCTCAAAACTTATTTGTATCCTCATTTATATTCTCATATATAAATGAAATATAAATATAAATCAATCCAATCCAATTCAAAAAATTAAATTTCAAATTAAAAATTGCTTTAAATCCTTTAAATTCCCTTTAATGGATTTAATGCAAATCATGGTTAAACCACTTCAAATCCTTGAAATTTTCTCATGATCAATTTATATTCTCATTTATATGCACATATATAAATGAAATATAAATTCAAACAATCAAAACCAATTCCAAAAATAAAACTCAAATCCACTCAAAATCAAATCCAAGCCTTTCAAGCCAAAATCTTGAACTTAGCCAAATCACTTTCAAATCAAGCCAAGTCCTTGATTTTCTCTCATGGTTCAATCAATCCTACAATCATGAGCTCATATATAAATCCAAACTCCAATCATTCAATCAAAACTAAAATCAAAAATGAAACCCCAAACCTTTTATATTCATCCTTTGAATATGAAATTTAAATGGAAATATATTTCAATCATGAGTTCATATACAAGATCAACCAACTTCAAATCAAGTTTTGACCAAGCCATTTGACCCATTTAGACTCACTTGACCCAAAGTGACCTAAAGTACCCTTATGAGCCAACTTTTGATCCTAACCAAATTGTATTGAACCAAACTCATATATCCCTCTCATCATGATCAACAATCATCATGGGATGATCAATCAATCAAATTGAGTCAAACCAAGTCAAACCTAAGGGTTGACCAAGTCAACACTTAACCTAAAATGAAACTTTACATAGCCAAATTCCACCATAGGCCAAATTGATTGAAACCATTGATCTAAGTTCACTCATGACCTATGTTTGAACTTGACCAAGCCAACATTTGAGCCTAACCTAGCCCAATTGGCCCACTTGACCCAAGTTGACCCATTTTGACCTAAAAGGTCAAAATGTGTCAAAACTTGATCTAAGCCAAATTAATCGAAACCAATGGGTCAAGTCCATTCCAAATCACTTGTGGAACTTGACCAAAATCTCAATTGGCCAACTAGCCCCAACCTAGCCCAATTGACCAACTAGACCCAACCTAGCCCAATTGACCTTATACCCAACATGACCTAAAGGGGTTATGTTGAGCCAAAATTATACTTAACTCAAATTGATTGGAAAAAAAGATACCAATCCATTGAATATGACTAACCTAACCTACACCTACTCTTGACCTACCTCAAATAGGTCAAATGGGTCAAATAGGTCAACTTGACCCATTTGACCTAAATGAAGTCATATAAACTAAATATATACCAAATTGAATCAAACAAAAACCACCAAAACATTTCAAATGGTCATATGAACTTGACCCAACCCTTGGTTTGACCCAATTTGACCTATTGGTCAACAGTTGACCCATTTTGGCATAAATGGGTTAACATGAGCCAAACCCTATCAAATGGACTCCAAATCCAATGAAACTTGGCCAAACCTAGTTTCTCCACATACCCAACATGTCCAATGGAGAAAAATAGAAAAATGACCATTCTAACTCTAGGCCATAGAACAAATTTTGGCCTAACCCATGGGTAATTTGGTCATACCCTCTTCACAATCACTTGAGGCTTTCCTAAAAGCTCAAGGGGACTTAGTGATGAGTGGTGCACCAACCAATGGGTTGTTATTTGGTCCCTAGACCAAACCCGACCACTTAGCTTAAAATTCAATTTTCAAACTCCCTCTTAAGCTCCAATTAAGGCACATGGGAGGTTGGCATTCCACTCCTTGGATCAAATCGACCATGTGCACACTCAAAATAGATCAAACAACCCTCTAATCTAATTAATTGGATCAAAATGGTAAGGACATTACCGGCCATTCGATCCTTTAAGTGGGGGATATACTCCCCCTAATTCAATTCAAACTTCACTTGCTCTCTGTCGATTGAAGCTAAGGAATCCAGAGCAATCATCAGAGAGCACTCTCAAGCTACTTAGAAATGATTTGAATTCCCCATTTCTCAATTTTGCATAGTACAAAAATAAGGGAGTTCAGTCCATTAGCCAACTTCCTCCACACTTGATTTCCTTCCAATTGCTCTTGCACACTTCATCTAGGAGCTCAATCGAGCACACCTAGGCTTCTATTGGAGTTCCCATAATAAGGAGGGATCAAATTCAATCAAAGCCGTAAAGATCTTCAAGTGGTGTTGGTGCATAGAGAAAGCCACTCAATCCCAAGGCCTAGGAATTTTAACAAGGCTTCATCTCCACCAGACGAAGCTACCTCATTGATCTAGAGCACTGGTGATCCCTCTAGTGAGGTATGGAATTTTTTGATCACTAAACTCAATGTGGTGTGCAGCTTTGTGAAAGAAATTTTCACCTCATCAATTTTTGACCATTGAATTTGCCGCTCTCTATCTTTAGATGGTGTGGGTTGAATTTGGTGTGAATCCATGCAAGATCGAGCCTGGATCTTCCCCTTGATCATGGATGGTCTCGGTTGATCAAGGGGAAGAACTTGGCTCACCTCAGCCATCCATCTGTGCATTTTAGATGGATGGCTGAGGTTATTTAACATGTTTATAAATCTAATTATCCTTTATAAACAACGGGGGAATCCTTAGCCGTCCAATCTTTGACCGGACGACAGAGAATTTAAGCATGTGCGCCACTACCACCTTCTGTGAGGTGACAACTTAAGTTGATCCCACACAGTGCAACACATGTAAAGTGCACTGACCACCGCTGCCATGCATTGCGCCGTGAGCCAGTGATTAGTTAGGGATTATTTAAAATGCTAAATTAATTTTTGATTAATCCTTGGATTTTCAAAAATGCATAACTCTTCATAGAAAATTTACAAAAATATGAAATAAAAACTTATGGATAGATAATTAAACCTAGAACATTTTTAAATTCATTTTGATCAGTTTTGGATTGTGATTTTCTCAAAATTTGGGTTTTATTGGAAAGTGTATTTTGCTAATTACTCTTTGATTAGGCCTCTGATTAATGACCAATTTCTTGAGTACGTTTTAGGGGATGACCTCAACCTCCCCTAATTTTCTTAGGATTTATTGAAGGCTTGCTTAGAGTAATTACATATGGTTTCCTTAATGACCCTTTTCATGTAATTAAGCATAATTATGGTATGATTAGTGGATTTACCCTATGATTAGGGTTGATTAAGGTTAGATCTGATAAGTATAAGGTTTATGGTGCAATTTTAGGGGCATTTCCCCCAAGCTATTTCCTAAACCCCCTCTTCTCTTCTTAATCTCATCTTAATTAAGGGTTAATTCATTAATTATCACCTTAATCGATTTTCAAAAATTCTAAAAAGTTTCATAACTTAGTTAATCTACCTTAGGTAGATTCTTAGGTGTTCAATAGACTAATTTTAATTAAGGAAATTAAAATCCCATTCATAAGTATGAAAGGGTATTTTGAAATTCCTTAAAGCTTAATTAACTTTTAATTATGAGCCAAATTGCATTATGCCTTTTCATTATTAGGTGCATTGCAAATTTAAATTCCTTATGGGTTTTATGTCATCTCATTGGCTCATAATTATTTAGTTAATTCATCTAGTGGTGTGTAAGTTAATTAAATAATTCATACCTTAACCTAATCAACACATAAAAATGGATTTAATTGTTGAAAAATTAAACAAAAATGCAAAACACATGTGGGAATGGGTTAGAAATAGCAAACACATCTCACCTTTTCAAAATTAAATCAAACTTCAAACTAAACAAAATTCATTTTGAAATTCACTTTGATTTATTCTAAATTTTCTTATTCTATAGGAATGTCTTTAGGATTTAAGTAAAGTGAGTTTTTCTACATGCTTTCATTATTTTGGATCTTTTCCAACATGTTACTTTGCATGCCATGTGATTTTATACTTTCATAATTTCATTTCTTAAATTTTAAAATGAAATTGTTTACTTTATTTCAAATTTGCATGTGTTGGCTAAAGTAGAAATATGAGTGGCTATTATCACTACTAAATCCAAATTATTTTCAAAACATATAAATCAAATACTAAATCTAAAAGTGTAATACATATACTTTAATTATAAGCTTGCATGTGATGAATTATAAAGGTATGCTTAATATAGGTTTCATTTCTTTCTTATGTTAGCATAGTTTTAAATAGGAGTTGGTAAGATGTAAGGTTCATTTGAAAAAACCCTAACACTAACTTAATTATATACTCTATTCATCCTTATGCTATCACCTAAGAAGGGTTGCCAATACTTGCATGCATAAATTGCATAAACAAAAATGAATCCATTAAACTACTTTTGCATTTTTCTTTTCTATTTCATTTTTTTAAATACATGTTTGTACTTTAGGAAAGTGGTATATTAGTCTGTACAACCCTAAGGTTGCAAGGCTTTAAGTAGCCCTAAGTAGGTCTTGTACCTTACATCTCTAGTTAATAATGACATTGTACTCTCTTATGCCTTTCTTACTTTCATGTATGTATGTGAAATTTTGGATAGGGAAAACCTTTGCTACTTAAGAAAAATCATGCATATTCAACTTCTAAATTTTCTTAAATAGATTAATTAGCATGCATCATAAAGTGTGTTAACTACTCTCATTTTCATGTATAGATATACTTAGGATCCATCCATATGCATGTTATATATGTTGGGAAAGAAGTGAAGTAATGTGTGTTATGTGAATTTTGATTCATTTTATTTAATCTTAAAATGCCTTTCAATTTTAATAGGTTTATTTAGAGTTTATCTAAACTTAGGATTGAATAAAAGATGTAATCAAAACATTCATCTAAATAAAACTAAAATATGAATCCACTTTAGAAATTACTTAGGTTAGGGAAGGAAAGAGAAGTTATCTTCTCTTTCCCTCTCTTCATAACTTAGTAATTAACTGTAGGATCCACTTAAACCAAATCAAAAAATGAAATAAAATCAACCCAAAAAACTTAAACAACTTAAATGAAACTCTCCTCTAATTTGAACATGTTCTTCACACTTAGAAAATTTGAACCTAAAGCCATAACTAAGCATACCACACAAGCCTTCAAAGCACACACATTAGCCTAAGTCACCACTTCTACCTTTAGGTTAGGTCATTGCATGGTTTGATGTTATGTTTTGTTTTGTGATATATGTTTTAGACTAGATGTTAGGGTGTATGCTCGTAGAATGGATGGTAGGGCGTTCATAGTCTAACTATTCTTTTCTGCAAGGGATTGTGCTTAAGGGGTGCTATCATAAATAAAAATATAAATGCTCTTGCTTGTAATTGCTTTATATCCCTAAGCATAATCCATAGGCTAGGTGGACTTAGTCACCCATGTGTGGGGTGATAAGTCCAATATACATGCTTGGGATTTATGTTGTTTGTTTTATCTAACCTTTATTTTGTAGGTGTTAGTTAGATTTCCACTTTTTTTATGTAAAAATTTATATAATTAGGATTTTGGAATGATTTGTTATGGGCGATCAGGATGAACATTGGTCATAAGATCCCATCTTATGCACCATGTGAAGGCTTGGAGTGTCCACCTTCCAACCATCCAAAAGAAGGAACCAATAGAAGGAGCCAAAGGAAGAAAAGAAAAAAAGAAGAAGAAAGAAGAAAGAAGAATAAAGCTTGAAGACCCCATAATAATGAATTCCTTTGCTTAATTGTAAATTAATTCATTTGTAATCCTGGTTGTATAAGGGTAGAGCTTCGCAATTTGATATTTTGGGTTTCTGGTGGTGCCCGACCATTTATTCTTTTTGTGATTAGCTTTATAAATTGATTGATGATTTGTTTAGGTTTTACATTAAGTGGCATGATTTTCCTAGTTTCTTCCTTGCTTTATGTATGGCCTAGATGTGGATTAGGCTCTTTAGGGAAAAATAAATCTTTTACTCAACTTAACAATTCAAACTAAAATTAAATAACTCATAACCTCACCTAAATCTTAGGTTCAAAATCAAGATATAAGAATTAGCAACTCCTTAGCTGGATGAGCATTTCTTTAAATATCATGCACAAATGTATCTTATTTCACTCTTGATTGGAGGGCTTCCACCTTTGGCTGAGAAACTTGGCTTGACCTATGAGAGCCGTGGTGGAAACTCGCCTCCTCCCTTCTTACTGATTTTGACCAATAATCTTCTTTCTCATGCATTAGTCATTAAAATCCTATTAGCCTGAGTCAAAAATGATTGTTCCAAAATGAAAATAAAATGAAACTTGAAATGCATTAGACTTAGGTCATTTGAAGCATATCCTTTTACATGATCTAGTCTCTTTAGAGAATGAGTTTTAAGGACTTAGTCTCTTTCTCAATAAATAATAGCCTAGCTATATTGCATAAGCATAAAGACTTACCTACATATATTTAATATTATAGGAGGAGTTAGTTGGCAACCACCCTCAGGCGGTTGTAAGTCCAAGCTGTCGAGTGGTTTGTTCTCTCTTATGGAGGTAAACCAATTACCCATTTTTTCCTTAGAGTTAGGTTATGCTTTCGGCCCTCACTGAAGCTCCCTAGATTTAGGTTCTAAGGTTGCTTCTCTCCTTTGTGGGCCATAAGCATAATTCCTCACCACTTAGGCATTTCTTTAATCTTGTGTTACAGAATCTTAAGTCCTAAAATTCAAATGAAAAAATGCAACTCAAATAAACAAGATCAATTTCTAAAATGTAAAGCCCAACTATAGGATAGTCTGAGATGCTCACCAGGTTTCTTAGCATCATGGGCATCTCTTATTTATCTTCCATTTTGGCTTCAATAATAACTCTCTCTTTTGATTAATCCCATTTGATCCTTCAAACATAAACCAATCGATTGATAGTTCTCCCGATTGAAATATTCAAAGACAATGATCATTTACCTTAATCGAGAGTTTTCCTAAGGGATCCCATTCTTGAGGATTTAATTAACTATGGGGGCTTGCCCTTATAGGGAACTTAATGAATTCGGTCTAAAATAATCCCTACTTTACTTTTCCATATAAAGTAGGGGAAGAATCTCTAGTACATATGAAGACCCATCATCCTTAGGAGTCCTTATTATCGTGATTGGTTCCATTAAAGGATAATGATTTCTATCTCTCATGATAGTACACTATTTCCTTGATGATGTATTCGATCACCCAAATAAGTACATCTGCGGATCTACGTGGTATCTTACCAAGATGAATTTTGATATAGGTGTTACCTCTTTCATTTCTCCCCACAGATTTGAAGGCGACTCCTCTATAGGAATTTTTCACCATAAAGGGCAAGCCCCTATAGTTAATTACATTTAGAAAATGAAGGATCTCTTTCTAAAATACTCACAAAGGGCACTTCCCCAAGAAGGGTTGTCATCCTCAAAGGACAGATGCCCCCTTATGTGTAATGAGTGAAGCACCTAATTGAAGGAGAACAAACAATATGCTATCATCGTTCTCAAAAGATAATTATTTTTAGTTTGTTTTAAGTTATTTTTAGGACTTTAATTATTTTGAGGTTATGAGTATTTAATTTTATGTTCAGTTTGTTTAGATTTAGATGGTGCAAAAAATTTAATTTTTCCAAGAGCCTAACGTTTCAGACATTTCATCACTGAAACATAATAATAAAGAGAATTAAAAAAGTAGATTATTTTTATTATGCACCTAACATAAACTAATATAAATTACTTAACAGAATAGGCCAATGCCATCGAGTATTGTTGTAAATCCTAAAAAAAAGAAAATAGGCAGTCGAGCTCTGGCCTTGTACTATCCGCCTAGAACTAAAAGTTTCATCTATAGGGTCTTCTTCCAGGATTATCACCTTCTTTAGAGATCTTCATGAGCTTCACAAGGGAGCACTAAGATTATGTTGTGGTAGGGTTAGCTCCTGCTATTCCTAGACCCCATAAATACTAACCTAATTCTAGAATTAAATTTTGAAACCCTACAAAATGAGCATTAGGAAATACACACATCACATTAACAGTTATAATACAGATATACAGGCTTAGCATTAGTTGCTTACCATGTCCACCTATCCTATTACACTATGCTTAGTGATGTAAGCATACTCGCAAGCAAACAACATTTATATATACTTTATTATAGCAGTCCCTTTTAGCATATCCCCCTATAAAAAATAGTGTTAGCCTAAAAGAATGTCTTACCATCCAAACTAGCGAGCAAACAATCCTAGCCATCCATCTAAAAGAGTACACCACAAAATTAAAAATAACAAATTTCACATTACACTATAGAATATCATAGAACATCAACTTAACCTAAGCCTAGGGCCGATGACCTAATAATCTAGCATGTAAGAAAATGAGTTTTGTGGAATGATTGTACTAGGCAATTTAGGTTCAAGTTTTGATTTAGTTTTGAAATTCTGTTTAATTTACATTGGGTAGTTTTGATTTATGTGACTCAATTTATTTATAAATTTATTTCCATTTTTGTTTGCTTTTATATTAAGATGGAATTTAGGTTTTTAAAATGAAGAATGAAATTAGTCTCACTTTGGGTGGAACCCATTCTACTCAACATCCTAAATCCTAATATAATGGACTTTCATCCATTCTAGAAGGTCAAGCTAATATCTTGAGTTTCTTAACTAGCTTCTTTTGAATTCATTAAGTGATCTATTTTAATTAGAGTTTGATTTTACTAATATTTTAATTTTCTTTCATTCGTTAAACTCTAACTATGTATTTAATCAAAATCTTGCACCTTAGAACCTTAGAGGGTTATAAAATTTTCTTCAAGTGTTATGTTGTTAATGGAAATATTTTAAGTTGATTTTATCAGTTTTATAATTTTTATAATGCTTAGATTTATTATTTCATTTAAATTGTCCTAGAGATTAGAAATTCAACATGTTCTAATCTAGAGGTCATTTCACTTTGAAAGTTGTATGGCAAGTAGGGATCCTTTCCAATTTAAGTTCTCTAAAGTTTTATCTTAATCAGATGAATAGTTTATGACTAATTATAGTTTTAATTATTTTAATGAAACCTAAATTAAGCCTAAATTAAAAAGAATTAATTAGGATTTTAATTGTCTTAAATTCCTCTCTGGAAGATGCATCCATAGAGAATTTATTTAGACTTTTTGAAGCTTTGATTGATTTATTATAAAATTTTTAAGTTTAGATTAATTAATTAAATTACTTAATTACCAAATTAGGTAATTTTGGGGTTCATTAAGTTCCAAGAGTTTTAATGGTGTTGTGGGATCATTGGTGTTCATTATGATGATATAGGATAATTCCATAATTTATCATATTTTTCTTAATTTAATATTAATTTATTTTATTAAATTAAGGCCCATGGCTTGAAAAATTTGTATTTTAAGATTTACTTGCAATAAATCTTAATAAAATTATCTAAGGTGTGTTTTAACCTAAATTTTAATTCTCTAAAGTTTCAAATTAATTAGATTAAATGTTAAGTTTAATTTGAGTTTGACTATTTTCATTTAGACTCAAAGTAAACCAAAAATATCCAATAGGAATTGGAGATTTTTGGTTTAATGGATTCTCCTCATTGAAATGAATCCATAGAGCTCATACCAAATAAATGCTATGCTTGAGAAGCTTCTAACAAATTGCTAGACTAATAGAACATTGCAACAATATGTTCTAAAATGTGTTGTGTTACTGTGGGTTCTCACTACCATCAAAGGCCTTGATAGATAGTGGCTCAAAACCCATAGAATAATGTGTTACTTTCAATTCTATTGGGTAAGGTCTACCCTTTGAAACTTATGAAGCCCTTTATGTTTGTGCCAATACTTTATTTACTTATTATTCCACCAATTGTTTGATATCTTGCTTCTAGTGAGACACAATCTTGGTACCCAATTAACTCCATGAACCTTATTGCTTATGAATTGATTTTAATAATAACAAATATATGATTGGCTGAAACTAATGTTTTATTTTAAAGGTTTTAAGAAACTCACTAGGCTCGATAAGGTAGGTCAAGATTAGTTAAATTAGGATAGTTTGAGAAACTTATTAAGTTATAAAATAATAAGACAAATAAGATCTCCATAATATAAAAATAATAGCTTAAATAATTTCATATCATTCATTTGAATTTTTTGCATAATTTTTTATATTTTATTTGCATGATATTTTCAATTATTCTTTAAATTATCCTTCTTAGATAATTTGAGTAATTACATGAATTTAAGCTTATCCATTGCCCTTTAAAGTGTGATGCATTTATTCCACACCTCATTAAGTTATTTCCATGCTTGGCCTTATTAATTATCTATTTTTTGTGTCAAAATGAAATTATTCTTATTCTCTCTCCTATATTTTTATTTTCTCTCTCCTATCAAAATTATCATCCTAATCTCATTTTGGCTGAATTTTCTATAGTTTTTTCCATGATAATTCATGTCAAATTTATTCAAATTATTTTCATAATATCTAGAAAAATTCCTTATATTTATAATTTGAAATTAAATGAATTTGAATTTTAATAAATTATCTTTGGCATATGTGTGCTAAATTGATTTATTCTTTTATGGCTTGGCTCGACTGACTCCTATGCTTATTAATCTCATCTTAATAAAATTAATTTAAATTAATCCATGTTAATTCAAATTCAACTGAGCCTCGATTTTATGCATTTTTCATTTTTAGAATTTCTATTTTTGGAATTATTATGGCCTATCTCTCATAATTTAATTTTGATTGATTTAATTCATGTAAAATGATTCAAAATCCAACAAATATGATATCATTTTATTAATATTTTCTAATCATATTTATTCAATTTATTTGCTCAATTAACTGATTTAATTATTTTACATGAATGAATTTAGAATTTTCATACAATTTCATATATCAATCTTAGTTAATTTAGTTTGTGTTGATTGAATCCATATTTGGAATCTTTCTTCACCAATCCATACATATGATTAATTGAAATTTATCTTATTTTGACTTAATTCCTTGTTTGATCACTTGGCTTATTTGACTTAAGTTATTTATGTTTAAGTGCATTTTTTTACTTTCCCTCTCTTTAGCCTTGGTTGACCACTCCTTTTTTAGACTGAGTGGGATTCAAATTATTATCATGTGATTAATCTTTTGAACTCAAATTTTTTGGCCAAAACAATTTTTCCTTTTTTTATTCTTGCTTGGCTTAAAATAACATGGAGTATATTGTCTTACTTAATTTTATTTGATTGAATAGATTAATTTCTTTCTCTTCTCTCTATCTCTCTCTCTCTCTCTCTCTCTCAGCCAAAATTCAATTGTTTGAAATTATTTTGGATGTGATCATCTTTTTGAAATCAAATTATTTCCTTATTAATCTTTGTATCTCATTATGTCCCTCTTCTTCTCCATTGCCTTGGCTAAAATTCTCATAGTTCCAAACTTATTTAAAGAGGTTGTCTTCTAGCTACTCTCTCTCTTGCTTCTCTTCTATTATTCCAAACCCTTGTAATTTATTTTATTGATGTGATACTAATGCAAAAATCACTTCTTAACCACCTTGGATAAAAACCTCTCTTAAAGTTTGCTTGGATTGAAGGGAAAAAGATATTCTCCTCTATTCTCATCTTCAACAAATCTTCAAGTAGAGATTATCTTCAACATCTTTATAGATTATTTCTTGTGGTGAAAAGAACATTTGCAAGTCATATATCTCATTGCATACACATAAAATACTTGAGTAAGAAAATTTCTTTCATATAGTCTATTGAATATTTAAGTTCATTGGCTTGGTTTAAATGAAAAGTTTTATATGCTTCATTGTTAAAGTATTCTCTTAATATTTTCTCATTATTTCTTTAAAAAATTTGAAATAATTTCTTCTTGGTTTCATTGAGTTGAAATTATTTCTTTAAGGCTTTCATAAACATTAGTTTTCTTGGATTTTGTTTTCAAAAGTATTGCCATTCATTTTGGGCAAGTGTTATAAAAATATTACTTCTTTCTTTGCCTTTGATTGAGAGATATTTTCAAAATCATATCATATCATTCAACTTAATAAAATACAAATATAAGTTTGAGTGATTCTTTCTTATTTATCTTAATAATGTTTAGTGCGCTTGAGTGAAAAATTATTTTAAAGTTTGAGAGTTAGATATTTGAAATTGTATCTTTTTTTCGTACAATATTGAACTTATGTTGAAGTTGTACTTGTCTTTTGTAGGAAAGTATGTACTGGGGTAGTACTTGCTTGGTGCAAGAAAATATGTGTTGGGATTGTACTAGCCTGGTGTAGGAAAGTATGGGAGATTGGTTGTAATCTAATTTTGTTTAATAAATTCTTAGTTAGGGTGAGTAGGTGTGGATGTAGGCCAATTTTTGGATTTATTCAAACCAAAAAAATCTTATTATTTCCAACTTTTACTTTTTTACATTATACTTTATTGTGCTTGGTTGCTTGGTGATTTACTCTTTCATTAAAATTTACATAATTTTATTTCACAACTAAGTTTTATATAAAACTTTAAATTAATTTCTAACATGTCATATTTTTAAAATACTCAACTCATCCCCCCTCTCAGGTGTTATAGCCTCTTAAAAATTGGTATCAAAGCCTGGGCTTATTTTTTGTGGTTTAACATCCCCGTCTAGATCACTATGGCATAAGTATTTCTTAAAGGTGTACTACCTGAAGGATAATCTACACATAGACCACCTTTACATGATAATATTCAATTTTATTATTAGAAAATTATGTTAGTACTTTTATTTATGATCAATATTTGAGAACGTAGAATATGTTGACACATAAATAACACAACCCAAGGTTGAAATAAATGTCTTGAAAGTTGAAAAATCTTTTGATGAATGGTCTGCTTATGAAAGCGAATTAGATGAACTTAATGCAAAGGTATGTAATATTTCATAGTATGCTTTACTTCCTGATGATTACATGAGAGTCTCTAAACTTAGTACTACTAATTAAATTTGAGATAGATTGAATATTATATATGAAAGTACTAACAAAGTAAAGGATGCACATATAAATAGATTGTACATGAGTATAAATTATTTCATATGTTCCTAATGAATCAATTTTTGATATATATACTAAGTTTATGAAAAAAATAAATGTTCTCATTCTATTAGAAGGAAGTGTAAAAATCATTATTTTGTTTATAAAATATTGAGATGCCCTTTGAAATAATAGGATGCTAATGTAACCTCTATAAATAAAGCTAAAGATTAGCTGCATATCCACTTGAGTACTACTTGGTTTCTTGATAGCATATGAACAGGTCTTAGCATAAAGAGAGCTAGTTGATGGTTCTCAAAGAAAGAAGAAAGGAAAAGCTATTACTTTGTAGGTAGAAGATGAAAGTGAAACAACTAACTCAAGTTCTAAGGTGGATAGAGATTAACTTACTATGCTTTAAAAAAAATTGGGAAACATGTTGATAAAGAAAAATCAAATGAAATGAGAGAATGACCGCCTCCACCTTTCTCTTAAAGACTTCAAAATTATTTAGATAATAAATTCTCCAATGCCTTAAATATATTTAATAAACTTTCCATAATATCTTTATTGATTCTATAGAGCAAATGCCTTGTTATATAAATTATATGAAAGTTATTTTAAATTAAAAAAAGAAATTGGGAGAAAATGAAATTGTAGTATTAACTAAAAAATGTAATGCCTTATCTAAAAAATTGAAAGATCCTAATAGTCTTACTATACCTTGCACTATAAAAGATAAATTCTTTGGGAAAGCATTATGTGAACTTGGAACTAGGATAAACTTGATGCCACTGCCTATTTAAGAAATTAGAATTAGAGGAAGTTCAACCCACTAGATTTCTCTTCAGTTAGCTAATAGATCTTTGATATATCCTAGAGGGATAATAAAGGATGTGCTTGCTAAAGTGGATAAATTCATATTCCTTGCAGATTTTATTGTGTTATACATAGACAAAGATAAAGAGATTCCCATTATTCTAGAATGATCTTTTTTAGCAATAGGCACGACTATGATAGACATGGAAAAAGAGGAATTAAAGAAATCACTTTTAATATTTTCATTTTTATGAAATTTTCTAAGATAAAAATAAAGAGTTTGAGTTTAAAAAAGAAAGTTCAATTGAAGATTTGGTGATATAATTGATTAAAAATTCGTTAGAATAAGCCTTAATAGAGCATGAGCAAGAGAATGAGCATGATTCATTTCTTAAATTTTCCCTTATGGAGTTTCAAGAAAAATGTGAGCTCTTAGATGTGTTTTGTAGTGCTCTTAAGTCATTTATCTTAAAGGCACCATATTTGGAGTTAAAATTATTGCCTAGTAATTTAAATCAACCTACTTAAGTGAATCATCATCTTTACTTACCATAATTTTTAAGAATTTTGATGATGTTAAGAAAAAAGAGAAAAGTTGTGGATTGGATGCTTGTAAATATAAAGTACCTATCAAATTAGTTCATCTTGTATTAGAAAACTTGGTATAGTCAGGTTGAAGAATATAAAATAAGCATTGCTTGGGAGGCAACCCAATGTTTGTTCGATTTAGTGTGTAGTAGTGTGATTTATTGTTATGAGTTATTATTGCATCTAGTGTAAAAAAAGCAATATTATTGAAAAATTATTTTGTACTATTGAAGTGCCTATAATACTAAATATTTGTTAAAAGAAGCTAAAGAAGAAGACTAAAAAGAGTCAGGAGAAAAAGATTAAAGAACGAGAAGTTCATGTCCTTTTTTTGTGTGCTTTGTTGTTTTATTATAATCATATATGAGTTTGGGGGAGTGGGAGAGATAGTTTTCTTGTTATTGAAGTTTATTAATATAAAAAGTTCAAGTGTTTCATTTCATAGAACTAATGCAATGTAGTATTTAAATTATCATATTTGTTTTGTTTTAGTAGTAAAAATTTATAAGTATTAGTTATCCTTGATAATTGTGTTTTATTTCTTGACACATAAAATTTATTTAAAAAGTAAACCTTTGGAATTAAGATCAATTAAATAATATTTTAATTTTAAAAATAGAACTTGGATTAAAATTATTAAATAATAAATTATAACTTAAACTGTTAATAACCAATATTTCTTATAAAATTGGTAATTTCAAATGCGATAACAAATTTTTTATACACACCAATTATTAGAGATTCTTATTGAATTGTGGTAATTGGCTTGAAATAAATAGAAGTCACTAGTATGCCAATAATATAATTCTAATTAGTATTAATTGTAGAGTAGCCCATTAAGTGAAAAAAATAATAATTCAATTAATTGTGCGAGATATATAAGGAAAATAGAAAAGTATGAAA
Organism: Cymbidium sinense; assembly: GCA_021442155.1. NCBI lineage: Eukaryota > Viridiplantae > Streptophyta > Magnoliopsida > Asparagales > Orchidaceae > Cymbidium > Cymbidium sinense. Next base: position 130,937,742 of record CM038218.1, read on the forward strand.
ATTAGTAACAAGATCGGGTTACAAATCCAATAAGGCGAACATTTCATTAATAAATAAAAAAAGAAAAATAAATTAATAAGGAAAGAAAAAAAAGGGATAAGAAGAAAACACTAGAGGCTGAGTATTATGTAATAATAATATTTAGAAATTCTCCCAATTATCTAACCATGTCAATGAAGTTAGTAAAGTAACTAAATGTGATAATTTAAAGAAAGAAAATCATGTTAAGATCATTTAAATATTAAGTGTTGAGTATTTATAATAGTCAAATAACTAAAATTTAAAAGAATCAACTATGCTAATATTAAGTACTAAAATTATTTTACATAAATGAAATATTACTTTGAGTAAGAATTTAGGCTATTATAGTTAAGTTACTTTTCATATTTAATAATAAATCTTATAAGTTTATTCATATTTGAAAATTCCTATTAAATAGTTTAAAGTTCTAAAAGTTTTGCTATCAAACAAGTTTAAGGATTCATGAAAATACATATGCGTAAGTAATGATTTGAGCTTGGGGCTATTTGATAAGTGAAAATGTTTTGTTAAATTAGCATGTGTTTTAAGTAAAAATTTTATTATTTTATGATCTATTTCCATAGTTTTAAGTTTTTATGAAAGGAAATCTCTTATTGAAAATTAAAGAAATGTAGAAAATGTAATATCGTAATATACTGCCACAATGATATATTACAACACTTAGGCGCTAGTATTAGAAGAAGAAGATGTGCGAAATAGAGTTGATAGAGCCAAAGTGCTAGATTTGTAGCATAAAGGTCTCAGACCTAGCACTTAAATGCTACATTACAGTGCTGAAGTGTTAAAATTAGAAATTTGAAGGCAGAAATTAGTAAGCACAGATCCTAGGCGCTATAGAAGCAGCGTAGAGGTGTGATGACCTAACTAGAGTAGTTTCAACTATTTTTAAAAGTAGTTGGAGCAATTTTTAAAGTAGTTTCAAGAAGAAATAGAGTGAAAACTACTAAAAAGACTAAATGACTATAAATAAGGGGTGTTAAGTAATTTGAAGGTGTTTTTTTTGGAGGCGAGTGTGTTTAATAAGAGTATGTGAGAGTGTAGTGACAGCTCTTGGAGAGAGTGACACTCCAAGTGTTGTATTCTCTATGTGTGTGTGTGTGTGTGTGTGTGGAGTGTATGAGGGAGATCACAGTTAAGAGATCAAAGAGAATGATACATAGCAAAAAAGAGAGAATTATAGGTGCATGCTTTATTTTTACTCTTTCCTTTTCCTTTGTATTTTTTAGTACTTCCTACACATATTTATGTATTGTGTTTGAATTTTACTTTCTAAAATACAGAACTTAGAGTGTGAACTTTGAATTTTTGTGAGATTTGGATGTTTGTATTGTATTAGACTTTTTTTATTGATTAATATAAGAAATGTATTTATGCTTTTAATGAAAATGGTGTCTTGCTTTCTCCATGCTTTATTTACTTATGATCTGGTCAATTAAATATTAACAGAGTCTTAGAAGAAAAATTTAGGAAAAGGCAAACAAATGTACTAAATAATCATTAATGTGCTAGATAGTCCAGAAGTACAAAAAGTCATTAAACATATAATTATTTTTAGGATTTGTAATCATTTAAAGGGAAATCCTGCTAATGCAACCAATCAAAATTTACTTAGCACTACCAAAACAAAAAAAAAAATTGGGTAAAGTGGTTGGTTTGATTATACTTATCTAGATATAGATGGTATAACATTTTGCTCCTAGTTGACACTACAAGTTTGAAATTAATCCACTACTTAGTTTAATATTATACATAATCCTAAAAATCTAAAAATGTAGGGCACTCCCTTTAAAATAAAAAAAACTTATATTTTCTATAAAAGAACCAAATATATAAAAATTAGTCTTTTTAAGCTCTTACAAAATAGTAGACTTTCATTTTAATTAATTCTTGCATTTAGTTAGATAAAAACTAGATTTAAAAATATTATTACTTAACCTAATATAAATTAATATCACATTTCACTTTAATCCTCATAAGAATGATAATGTATTCATTCTATATAACTTGATTTGACACCTACACTTGCGTATATAGTAAAAGTACTAATTAGTCATATACATAAAAATATTTATTTAATTGATTTTGAAAATTCATGTGATGCAAGTTTAAATTTACTTTCAAACATATTTGTTTGTGGCATAAACTATTATGCCATAATAATATGCATTCTTTAAACAAAATTACAATAATTAATTTAGTTGATAGTTTCCATAAAATTAAGTTTCATTCTAATTATGTTTACAGTGCAAGCGTTCATGGAAAATATTCAAAACATTCTTTTAAAAGTAAATTTTTTTTTCTACATCTAGACCTTAAGAACTTCAACATTTGGATTTATTTAGACTCGTTAGAACTATTAGCTTGGGAGATAAATTTTATGGTTTTGTTATTATTGATGATTTCTCTACATTTATTAGGTTATATTCTTAGGACATAAGAATGAAGCATTTGATGTTTTTAGAAAATTTGCAAAATACATTCAAGGAGATCAAGGTTTTTTATTAGTAAGATTTAAGTAGATCATGGTGGAGAGTATGAAAATAATTTATTTGAGGAATTTTGTGATGAATTTAGAATTAAAAATAATTTTCTACTTTTAAGACTCCCTAGAAGAATTATGTTGTAGAAAGGAAATATATAATTTTGATTTAATTGAGTAGAGTTATATTGGATGAATATATGGTTTATGCTTTTTTTATTTTTAGATTTTTATAATTGGAATTATTATGGCTGGCCTCTCTTACCTTATTTTTGATTGATTTAATTCATGTTAAATGATTCAAAATTTTTCTTAATTAAACACTCATGATATATTCTTGATTGATTGCATTGATTTAAATTGGATCGATGTGGTCAAAACCTCTTGTTATATCCTCTTATTTTATTTTATTATTTTTATTTATTTCACTTTCCTTAATCCCTCCCAATCAATCTTAGTTAATTTAATTTTTATTGATTATTTCCCTATTTCGAATCCTTCTTGGCTATTCATTACATGTGATTAATTCAAATTTAATTTATTTTGAATTAATTTTTTATTTGATCATTGGGCTTATTTGATTTAAGTTATTTATGTTAAGTGCATTTCTTTTCTATTTTCCTCTCTTTAGCCTTAGCTAACCACTTCTTGGTTTTTTTGTGTTGGATTAAAATTATTATCATATGGTTAATTGTTTGAACTCAATTTTCATTTTCCTTCTCTTTTATTCCTATTTGGCTGGAAATCACATAGAGTATATGGTCTTAATTTTAATTGATTCACTTGATTAATTTTATTCCCTTCTCTCTCTCTCTCTCTCTCTCTCTCTGTTAAATTGAATCATTGTTTGAAATTATTTTTCATGTTGTCATTTGTTTGAAATTAATTTTTTTTTATTAATTATTCCTCTTGTTATCTACTGACTCTTCTCCTTTGGCTTGGATGAAATTCTCATAACTCCATGTTTTTTAAAGTGTTTGTTTGCTATCTTCTTTTTCTCTTACTTCTCTCCTCTTAGAACAAACTCTTATAATTTATTTTCTTGAAGTGATAATAGTGCAAAATCTTTTCTCGATCACCTAGCTAAAAGCTCTCATAAAGTTTGCTTGGAATGAAGTGCAAAAGATCATCTCCGCACTTCTCATATACAATAAATCTTCAAGTGGAGATTATCTTCAACATCCTTCAAGCTTCTCTCTTATGGTACAATTTTTTTTCAAGTCATAGATCTCATTGCATACACATAAAAAACTTGAGTAAGAAAATTACATTCAATTAGTGTCTTGAATATTTAAGTTATTGACTTGGTTTAAAGGAAAAGTTTTATGTACTTTATTATTAAAGTATTCTCTGAATCTCTTTTTATTATTCCTTCAAAAGGTTTGAAAGACTTTCTTCTGGGTTTGATTGAATTGAAATTTTGTTCTTAAGGATTTCATAAATATTAAGTTTTTGTATTTTATTTTCAAAATTATTACCATTCATCATGTGCAAGTGTTATAACGATATTGCTTCTTTCTCTCACTCTATGTTAGAGATATTTTTAAAATCATTTCATATCATTTAACTTAATAAAATATAAATATAAGTTTGAGGACTTCTTTCTTATTTGTATTAATGTTGTTTATTGGACTTGAGTGAAAAATTATTTTAAAAACTGAGAGTTAGATATTTCAAATTGTATCTTCTTTTTCTTGTTCTTATGGGGTTGTACTTGCCCGATGTAAGAAAGCATGTGTTGGGGTTGTACTTGCCTAATGTAGGAATGTATGTGTTAATGTTGTACTTTTCTGGTGTAGGAAAGTATAGAATATTTTTTGTAATCTAATTTTATTTAGTAAATTTCTAATTAAAGTGATTAGGTGTGGATGTAGGTAATTTTTGGGTATGGCTGAACCACGTAAAAATCTTCTTATCTCTAGCTTTTACTTTTTTGCATTTTACTATTCTTCTTTCTTTAAAATTTGCATATCTTTCTTTTACAGCTATAAAACTAAAAATTATGTTTTAACATGTAATATTTTCTGTAATACTCTACACTCCATGTGAACAATCTAAGCATCCATATATCTCAATTGATGTAATAGTCATTGAGTTATGCTCGACACCTTGCCTTCCTTAACTACAACATCTTGTACATCCTGGGTGTCAAGTTGTTCTTTATGTAGGGACCCTCAAGTCTCAATCACATGAAACTCCACTATCTTATCTAGAAGGTCATCATCATCAACATCAAAGTTTATCATTCCACTATCTTATTTGCGGAGATAATTCCTGATTATCTACCTTACTATGACATGATAGTCTTCTATAATGTCATCTAAAGATTGATCATTTATTCAATATAAGATGAATAAAATGTATACAAATTGATTATTAACATTACTAGGATCCTCTATCTGCATTGGATCTCTATCTTAAATTGTTTGACCACAAGCTAACTCCAGCTCTAGGCAAATTGCCACTTCTTCTTTTTTTTCTTCTCCTCCCTATCAAGTAATCTTGGTGGAGACACAACTATGCTCTTGCACATGTACACACACTTCTTTATTGATGTAATGTGTGGCTCAATTGGGGTGCTCGACCTCACACCATCAGTATAAGAAAAAGAAGGTTGTCCATTATGTAATAATCTAATCACTAGAGGTGGGGCTTTCCTTTCCATAGATAGCTTTTATTATTTATGGGAAATTTAGATGCCTACTATATGGATGGAGTTTACCTTTCCTTAGACTGATTTTGTTATGTATGGGGAACTTTAGATGCTCGCTTCATGAATCGAGAAGGAAATATATGAGTTGAGTGGTGTGGAGGTGATCATACAAGCTTCAGCTCTATGGATACCCATCCATGTTAATCAAACCTAGTGATGGTAGTCCTATCAAACTAACCTACATGTTTTGATCAATATGAAGCATGATGTTTCTCCATCTGTGTTGAATCCAAATTTATTTGTGGATGGACGATGAACTTCTGAGATTCTTGGGAAATAGGGCTAGACAAAAATATTGTAAATAGAAAGATAGGAAAGTAATAAAGTGTAAGAGAAATAATAGTCTTTATTTCTTAAAATTGAAGTAGAAAGACTAGGGACCTATAGAGAGAGAAAAAAAATCCCCTTATAAGAGAGTTCCCATTTTATAACATCAAGGGGTGACCATATATAAAATGTACATATAAGTCAAATTGAGTATAAGTAAATGCCTGCCTAGGCTAGTGGCGGGTATACATTTGAGTGGGTATCGATCTAGTGGACAGTGGGGAAGAGTAGCCCATTGTAATGCGAGTACATGAGTATGGATTGGGCTAAGAAGAGTAGCCACTTTAATATTTTGAGCATTTTCTTTCTACCAGTGAGTTGATTCATGCATTATTCTCTGGGCCATTATTGTCGAAGTCCTTGACTCACTAATTTAGGTTGATCTTCCCTTATTAGACACACCTTCTAGTGAGTATTTTTATTCTGGCAGCCTTTGTTGTTCTTTATGGTGAGTACTTATTGTTGAATCAAAATTTGTCTATGGGTGTAAGAAGAACCTTCTAAGATATCTAAGAAATAGTGTAAAGTAGAAAGATTGCTAGGAAAAAGATAGGAAAGTTAAAGAAGTACAAGAAAAACATATAATATTTATTTGCTCGTAATGCAAGTATAGAATATAAGGGTCTAGAGTAAGAGCTTAAAGGTCCCCTTATAAGAAAGAAGTCTCACTTTTATAATATCAATGGTGACTATCAATAAAAAGATCATATATGATAAATTTATAAATAAATTCTCACCTAAGTTGATGATAGTGAGCGAGTATAAGGACATTGGCTGACAGGAGTGAATACCCTGTTATTCAGTGAGTGTGCTAGTGAGGTTGGGATGGAGGAGAGTGGTTGCATTATTCTCTAGCATAGTCAGCAAATGCTAGCAAGTTAGATTATTCTTTACCATTGGGTCAGCCTTCTCTAAATCCTTCAGCTCACTGGATTGGATTTATTGTCAAATACTTCTTTCGATGAGTAAGTTTTATATTGGGTCTTCGAGTACCCTTTATGCAAGTACACTCATCTTGACATTTTGGTTTTTTTGGGCCTACACTTATTTTGGTTATACATTTAGCTTCTTGATTCTTTTGATTCTTGTAGAGGTACTTTGCAAAATAGACAAAAGAATAATTAGTTGTAAACATTTAATGATCTAAAAAAATTCATGCAATTATTAAGAGGTCATATTACCTTTCAACTTATCTCATTTTTCAACACTCTAGAGGCTATAAATTTATCCATTTTTTCTTCTTTTGTGCACTCATCATTCCATTAGCTACTCACTTGGATACAGTTTCTTTCTCCCATGAATGAACTTTTCAAAACATATTAAAACATAATAGCCATGGACATAAAGAAACCTCGTGATGACATTGATCACACAAATTTATAATCAGGCTTTTGCAAAAAGCCCAAAAAAGTGATGATGTTGGAAGAGGCTGCTACCATTCCTATAGTTGAAGTGAGCATTAAAGCTACTTAATCATAACAATCATCACCTCGACTACTCCCTCTGACCAATGAGTAGAATCGAGTACCTACTTATTTGAAAAGCGGGTTGTTATGGCAAGTGTGCAACATGTGACTATTCTTGAAAAGAAAAAAAGGAGGGGAACATGCACCTTTGAATTGGCATAGGAAGGTGAAGGTGAGCTAAATGGTTGGGCTGGCCATCGCAAGAATGGTCATAAAGGAATGCTTTGCTGAGGTGAGAGTTACCTTTAATTGTGTGTTACAACTCTTCTTTATTTGAGTTTTTCCCTTTCTTCTTTGGTCAAAGCTAAGTATATATAGCATTTAAGCTTTAACTGAGGATGGTGAGGGGCACTTGTCAGCCCTTCAGGGCATTTCTTCTATATTCCAGGTAACTTCATAGAGTTGCTTCACTTTTCCATGCACAATTTATTAGGCCAATTTTAGAGTAAAGTGGAAATTCCACTTACTCGATAGGTGGCTTCCATTCCCAAGGGTCAGTCCCATAGAAAATCCTTATATTTAAATTCCTCTCATAATTTTTGATGAATTTCTTTCTCGTCAACTAGTAGTGACTTTAACTTTGCCATTGACTTTATCACCACCACAGGTATGTTTGGTGGAGATATCTTCTCTGTTCATGGTGACTATTAATGTTCCCATTATTGAGACTAGCTTCACTTCTATCGACATCAAGGAAATGATGGTTGATTTTTTCTATCATACTCATAGAGATAATGATGAGTTTGTGAAGGATGAGTCTACCCACTGATCGAGGAACGATGCAAAGGAAGAATATCAAGTTTTTCATGGACCCCTTTGATATCAAAACTCTATGAGGGAGATTTCCCTCTTGAAGGATGTCCTAGACTCATCCAAATATGACATGGGTGAGCTGCGAGCATAATTAGAGCTAGAGTCAAAGTGATGACAATCCTTGGAAGTAGAGTAAAAACATAATTTCACAACCATGAGAGCTAAGACAATATTACTTCAGAACTCGATCAAGTCATGAAGTACTTCCCTTCTCCTTTTTATCATTAATTTTTTGTTTAATTATATGTGTGAGAAAGGTGGATTCACCAAAGATTAACACTAGGAACCTGTAATAAAATTATTGAAAAGATAATGTATTTAGGGTTGTAGTGAGTGTAATGTATCTTTCTACTCATAAATAAAGACATATTTTTGTATTTCTCTACTCACAAGTGTTGTTTAATCTTTTACTATAACACATTAAATATTTCTTTATAGGTCCTATCACTTGACATATCCATGGAATTTGATTAATTATTTCTTTACTTAATGCTTGATTTAACATCCTCATTACAATATCTTTTTTATTTTGTCTATAAATTCTCCCTAACAAGATTAGTTGGAACTTTATTATTCTCTTTGAGTCATGTGAGTAGAACTTCCTTCACAGTAGATCTTGATTGCCTTTGATCATCAGTGAGTATGGATTTGCTTAAGAAGGCTTCTTCTTCTTTCCACCAGGCTTAAATCAAGGAGGTTCCTGAGTTGCACTTCTCCATCACAACATTAGTATTTTATAGATACCGTGGTGCAAATCCAAATTTCATAGCATGAATAGCCAAGAGGACTGAGCATCTCAACTTAGTAAAAATGCACAAGCTGTGCATTTCACTCATTCATTTAGGAATGGGTTTTTACTTCCCCTTCCACCTAAGTGGACAGACATCCTAGGCTTCTTTGGAGTGGTGCTTGCCCAAGTCCTTTCCAACTAAGTGTCAAGCATCATGACATTCATCCTATGCCTATGGGATAAATAATCATTTAAAGCTTGGATGAGTTATGCTACTTGTTCATGATGAAGTGCCACCATAATGACACCATGCAATTTTCAATGACTTTGCTGAAAATTCATGGACTCTAGAATAAGGTGTAGAAGTGATGATCCCAGCTTCTATTTGTGAAGAGTGCGTCATAGTGGGCAGTGTCAACTATCTCTTTTCTTTACTAACTGATCAAGCCCAACAAGCTAGGCAAGCCGAATTTATAAGAGGAGGAGGCAATGGAGAGGTTTCAGGGTCGTATCTTTAATGTCTCTCCTTATCTCCACTTTGGTAGGGTTACCACCATCCATGATAAACCTTTTCTTTCTTTTAATGGTTTTTTTATTTCTTTGGTGACTCATTCTTCTAATTTTCTTCTTTTATTGTTTACTTGCAAGAGAGGCAACTTTAGCTACCCCTCAACCTTAGCCATGAAGTGCTCCAATTCCTTGAGGAAGGTGAGCATGAGATTAGCAAGGGAGTGGTTGGAAATGAGGAATTGACCTCTTTGTAATTCAGTGGGTGGGCTGAGTGTAGCTACCATCGAGGCCATTAATTAGGATGGACCAAGTATAACTCCCAAGAAGTTTAGATAGTGATCAATGAGCTTGACTCCTTGGAGTTGCTAGTAGATCTATGAGTCTACTGTAGAGGAAGAGGAGGAGGAAGGCTTGGAGGATAACTTAACTCAAATCTTGCATGATCCAACCTATGAAGCCTATGAGTTGGGCTCCTCCATCTTCTCTCGGGATCTAGATAAGCTTTTATGCAACTTTCTGAATTCTCTCCTACCATATGCTATTATAACTGCTTAGGTGATATCATGGCAATCAACCTGGGAGGTGTTCCACAAGTTTCTTGGAAGATGAATGAGGCCTTTATGAGTATGTCCAAGCTAGTATGAACAAAGAAGAAATTAACAACTCTTGAAGCCAAGCACAAGCACCTTTAGGCCAAGGTGACTTGCCAGGAAAAGAAGAGAGAGAGGGAGACCATAAAGCGCACTCACCCCATGGAGGCAAAGAGAGAATTAGAGGAGGAACTCTCCCATGAAACTAAAGAGTTTCAGAAGAGCGAAGCTGAGTTCACTAGGTTTCTCAATTTTGATGAGCACCAAGAGATCTAATATCGAAAGTTTAGGGATGGTGCTGACTTTGTTATCTCCAAATTGGTGAAGTGGGGTTATCTTGACACTAAATTCTTGGACTTCTCAAATATACTTATTCTTTCAGACTCAGAGATGATGATAAGAGTAGTTCAAGCTGATACATCCTTTCCTCCTTTATTTCACTAAAATAATTTTTTTTGGTGAGTAGGATACATATACCCTACTTGCTTAATTGTAAAATATATTATATGAAATAAAAATTATTAGTACATTTCTAATCGAGTATACTTATCTAAATGGTGACTTGATTTATTTTTTTGCTGAGCATTTCTAAATGAGTAAGCTGATACTCGATGGTCGATGTGCAAATAGCTTTAGATGTAACTTAGAATATATGTATTATTAATTAATAGAAACTTCTTTTGGTGGTTGCTTTAGCTTTATGGGTTTATGTATACCAGCAAAATAGATACTCATTCATTTATATGCGAGATACCCTTATTATGGTGCATACCATTGGAGATAATCATAACGTATCTGTGTATTCATGCTAGAATGATGCTTACTAGTTTGAATGAATCGGCCCATGACTTGGATTATTCTGAGCCATCAACCAATAGAAAGCACCACCCTAAATGGTTGCTTTTGTATCGCAAGTTTATGTACATTCATTGGATTGATATTAGTTTATTGATGCTTAGAATAACTTCGCCCAACTTAGCATGCTTTATGTAGTCACATTCTATGTTGGTTTCCCTTTGAAGGGTTAGAATTATCTAGATGATTAGGAGAATTGGTCTTTCTTAGTCACCGACCTCATGGGGTGTCGGTCTTATATGATAGTTGCTAACTACTTGGAGTATTAGTCTTTTTTCATTACTAAATAGGAGAGTTAATCTCTTAAGTTCAGTTGCCAACCACTCATTGTGTTTTTCTTACACTATAGTTGTCAATTGCATGGAGTGTTGGTATATTTTAATTGCCAACTAGAAGAGATGGTCATTTTAATTTAGTTGTCAACCTCAAAGGGTGTTAATCTTACACTATAGTTGCCAACCACATAGAGTGTTCATCTTTAAGTTGCTAAGTAGGAGAGTTGGTCTTTTCTGAGTTTACTTGTTGACCTTATGAGGTGTCAATCTTATACTATTGATTTTGTAGAGTAAGGTCGATTTGAGGGTTGCTTGTCCAACTTCAGCATTTTCAAACCAAAAGTGGCATGCCAAGTACTTGGATCTCCTTCTCGGGCTTTCATAGCTCACTAAATTAGACCTTTCCTTGGCCCAAATAATTATTCTTTGTGTATCCTGAGTCATCACACAGCTTCCCAAGTGTTTTTGCATCAAAGGTTGTCTTTGCTCGACATCAATATTTCGGGCCAAGAGTGGCACACTAAGTACTCAAATCTCGTATTCAAACATTCACCACTTATAGAATGTAACCTTTCCTTTGGCCAAATATGGCACACTGAATATCCTAAGTCATTACATAGCTCCCTGAGTGCAAGTTTTACCATTTTGCTTTTGAGTATGCTCTTTTATTAGCTACCATTATCCTACAAGTTAATTTATTTAAAGAGCAAAATATAAAAATTTTATTATTGGAAATAGGAAGATACATGATATAAAAAACTTTTAAAGTTAGTACAAACTAAAGTAACATTCCTTTAAGGATAAAACTTCTTTAAATCTTTGGACTTTCATGTTCTTGGTATGTCCTCACCTAAATGAAATTGTAGTTGGTATGCACCAAGTTGTCCAAAGCATTTTGTTGAGTATTGGTGTCTACTTTCTTCAGTACTAAGTTGCTACTCTTAAAATGCCTTATCTTCACACAACTATTGTAGTATTTAACCTTTCTCCTTTTTATTTTTTTATTCTTAGTGATGCCTAAATTATTAATTCTTTGAGAATGAATATTGTATCTTCTATAGCTTCTTAGTTTGGATTATTCCACATGTCATCTTCATGTCTCATCCTTTGCATTATTAGTATCTTTTATCTCTAAACTTTATATCAGCTAGTAGGATAGCTTAGATTCCATGCGATAATATAAATGGTGAATATCTTGTTGCATTAGTGGGAGTGGTTCTGAGTGACTAGAGTAGTGCAGGTAAAGTGTCTACCCATTTAGCCTTGGCACCTTTGACAATCTTCTTGAGTAAATCGAGGATCTTCTTTTTAGTGACCTCCACCTATCCATTACTTTGTGGATAATGTATTGATGTGAATTTTAGCTTAACCCCCTGAGACTCATAAAACTCCCTTTGGCCTCTCTTTACATATTGAGGCCCATTATTAGTGATAATCACCACTTATAACCCATTACTTATAAAAATATCAGTCCAAATGAAGATTCTTATTACCTAAGAAGTTATCTTGGTGAGTGGCATTTCTTCGATCCACTATTCAAAATATTCAATTATGACTAAGATGAACTTTCTCTATCTGCTACTGATAGCTAAGGGTCCTATCAAATCCATCCCCTAAATAGAAAATGGCCAAGGACTGGTGTAGGTTTGCAAAGGTTGTGATGGATATTATTCGAGTGTGGTGAACTTCTGGTCATGTATACACCTCTTTGTGAGCTCTTCAACATCCTTTCAGAGTGTAGGCCAAAAATACCCTCATCTCAAGATTTGGAGGGCAAATGTCCTCCCTCCTAAATGGCTATCGCACTTGCTAGAAAGTATTACTTCAAGAACCTCCCTTTATTTCAACTCTCTCATATATATAAATTAAACGAGGCCATTTATGTTCAAAATAGCTCTCCTTATATCAGCAGTTATTGGGTTGTTCTTCCTCAAATCCTTTGTCATTTCTTCGATTTCTCCTATATGTAAGTAATTTTTGAGAAGGTTAACTTAACTTGGCAAGTGTTCATGCTCAACTTATATTAGCTCTTTCTCTTTTATACTTGACTAGGTAAGTTGAATGATTGCGTGCTCCCTGAGTTTGCTAGCTTGGGATAATAGATCAGCAAGTTAATTTTCCTCTCAAGTGATTTACTCGATCCTAAATATTATAGTTTCTTAATTTTTCTTTTATTTTAAGTAAAAAATTTAGTAAAATCTCATTTCAAACTTTATATTCTCCACTAACATATCTAATTACAAGTTGTAAGCCTAAATAAACTGATGCATGTGCAGCTTCTAGTTCCCTAGCAAATTTTAGCTTAAAAAGTAAAGCTTCAAACTCAACTTGATTATTTATCACTTTTAAGTTGAATTTTAAAACTATGCATGCATCCATTATTGGCTCACTTGATGAACCATCAACATATAGTCACATAAGGGTTCTAGGTCCATGAAGATATCTTGTGAGCTACTAAAATCAACCAAGAAATCCATGAGTTCTCGAGCTTTGATCATACTTTAGGATGAGTATGATATGTCAAACTTGCTTGACTTTATGAACCATTTCAATTATTATTTTGAAATGATCAAGCTTAGTGAGTAAAAATTTGAGTAGGTTATCAGTGAGAACTTGTATGGAGTGAGCCTTGAAGTATGATCTCAATCTTCTAATGAGGATATCAATGTGGTTGCAAGTTTCTTCATAAGTGGGTAGTTTAGTCGACACGTCATTGAGGTTTACTAACATAATAGATGGGCCATTATTTCTCACCTTATTTTTTGATAAAGATAAAATTGATTGAGTCTTATCCACTCCATAGTACAAAAATATGACTTCTCCTCTTTTAGACTCAATAATAATGGAGGTAATGTAAGTAGAGTCTTTAAGCCATTAAAGGCTTTCTCATATTATATAGTCCGCTCAAACTTCTTTGCTCCTCTGAGAACCTTGAAAAATGGTGAGCATCTCCCCTACCATTGAGATGAATCTATTCAATCCTGCTACTCACTTAGTAAGCCATTATACCTCTTTCATATTTTTCAGTGAGGGCATGTTGAGCATGGCCTTTACTTTATTGGGATTTGCCTTTTTTCCTTTAGGGGTAATGAGAAATCCTAGAAACTTCTCTACTCCTACACCAAAAATGCATTTTAAATTATCAAGGCTCATGTTTTACCTTCTAATATGGAAAACATCTTTTTAAAGTCTTGGATGTGTTGTATTGTCAAGTTGCTTTTGACTAGAAAGTCATCAACATAGACTTTAACATTTCTTCCTTTATACTCCTTGAATACTCGATCCACTAGCCTTTGATAGGTTGTGTTCCTTAGCACAAAAAGCATAACTCCATAATAGTACAATCCCACAATAGTAATAATAAAGTTATTATTTTAGAATATGTAGGATACATTTGATTAATGGTATCTTGAGTATGAATCCTAGTACCCTGTCACTGAGTAATGGCTATTGAGTTAACAAGTTTGTCTATGCATGGGAGAGGGTACCCATCTTTTTGACACGCTGAGTCCAGATTAGTGAAATTGACACCCATCATCCATTTGCCACTCAACTTCTATTCCCTTACCATGTTGGACACCAATTATGGGTGTTTAACCTCTCATAGAAAGTTAGTCTCAAGCATCTTGATGACCTTTTCCTTAATAGGCTAGGCAAGTATGGTCGTGGTTTTCCTCATTTTTTGTTTGATGGGTTGCGTGTCCGTGTGATGTTCAAGTGATGACCAACAATGTTATTACTTTTGACTCCATGAGACACATTTTATTTGAGATTTCTTTTGGTGATAATAAACATATGTTTAAGTGTTACGAATTGGTTTGATTCAAGTGATGCATAAAATTCTTCAAACATAGATTCTTCAGTCAAATTGGGAAAGTCAAAGCTATTGAACTAGGACTGGTTGGAAATTTTCTAGAACTTACATTAATAAATTAAATAAGAGCTCAATAATATAAAGCTAATGGTTTAATTATTTCAAAATATTTTATTTAAATGGTTTTTACATTTTTTTATATTTTAAAACTGTATTATTTCTAATTATTCCTTAAATTATACTTTTTGGTTAATCTAAATTACAAGCATGAGTTTAATTATAATCTATTATGCTTTCAAATGAGATGAGTTTATTTCATACTTCATTTAATTATTTCCATGCTTAAATTCATTAATTATTCATTTAATTTTCTATAAGAATAAAACTATTCTATAATTATCCTAATTATTATTTTTCTCTCTTCTATCCTTTTATTTTCTCTCTAAAATCATAATTATCATCTTGTTGATATTTTGGCCAATTTTTTCTTTATGTTTTTGGAATGATAAATCATCTGAGATTTATTCAAATTATTGCCATAATATGTCTATCTTTTATTCTACTTTTAAAATCCCTTTATTTGAATTTCAAATTTAAATGATTTTTCCATATGTATGCCAATTTGAATTATTTTCTTTTATGGGATTGTTTGGACGACCCATATGCTTAAATTCTTCAAATTCAATTGATCCTTGATTTTGTGCCTTCTCTATTTCTAGAAATCTATTTTAGAATTATCTATGGCTGACCCCATCATGATTCTTTTTCATTGAATAAATTTATTTAATTAATTTAAAAAGCTTCTTAAATTAACTTATCATCATTTACACGTTCTTAATTGCATTGATTCAAAATTGATTTTCTTTTGGAAATGATTTGGCCGATTTTTTATTATTAAGAATTTGGACTTATTTATTTTATTTCATTTTGAATTCTTACCTTTCTTCATTCATTCAAATCTAGTTGATTGAATATCTCATAGCTTCGAGCATTAAACTTTAATTGAATCCATATTTGGAATGATGCTTGGCCGACCACATTAGTTGGGGAATTTAAATTCAAAATAGTTCAAATTAATTTCTTCTAGAAATTAATTACCTAAATGGAGCTTGCTTCTTATGTAAATTATATTTTTCCCTCTCTTTCTCTCTTGGCTGACCCTTATGCATAATAAACTCTATTTGAATTCAATTTTACACCATGTATTAATTGATTAAAATTTCAAACTCTTACTAAAAATATTTTCCCTCTCTTCATTCTTCATTGGCTGAAAATATAAAACCAAATTTCCTTAGATTTTATTTTGCTTAATTTCTTTTATCAAAAATTGTACCTAAACATTTAGAAGATGCGTTAAAAGATAACTTTTGAATTATTTCTATAGAAGAGGAGTTAAATCAATTTGTAAGAAATGATGTTTAATAATTTGTCCCAATACCCCCAAGATCAAAATGTCATTAGAGCAAAATGAGTCTTTAGAAATAAACTAGATGTCTAAGGTTGTATTATTAGAAATAAGGCTATGAGTGCACAAGGGTACACACAAGTTGAGGGGATAGATTTTGAAGAATCTTTTACAACTATAGCCAGACTAGAGGCCATTAGTTTATTCCTTATTTATGCTTATTTTTTGAATTTTAAACTCTTTCAAATAGATGTTATGAGTGCATTCTTGAATGGGTTTATTAACCAAGATGTCTTTATTGAGCAACCACTTGGATTTAAAAACCTTGATTATCTTGATCATGTGTATAAATTAAAGAAACATTTGTATGATTTGAAATAAGCCCCTCGTGCTTGGTGTGATAGGTTAAGTATTTGTTTTTTTGATAGACCATGGATTTAGAAAAGGTAGTGTAGATAACATCTTATTCCTTAAGAACATAAATGATAATTTGATTGTGGTATAAGTGTATGTAGACGATATATTGTTTCGAAGTATAAATGAATTTTTGTGCTATGAGTTCACATCTTTGATGTCTAAAAAATTTAAAATGAGTATGATGGGATAACATAATGTTTTTTTGCATCTTCAAGTGAAACAACAAGAAAATGGCACCTTCATCTATCAAACCAAATAAATTAATGAATTGCTTGAAAGGTTTGACATGAAAAGATTCAAATCTAGTAAAACTCATATGAGCCCATCTACAAAATTGGATTTAGATGAATTAAGAAAATATGTTGATAAAAAATTATATAGGAGTATGATAGGTTCACTTTTATACTTTGTTGCTAGTAGGCTTGATATTATGTTTGTTGTTTATTTGTGTGCTCATTTTTCGGACAACCCAAAGGAATCTCATTTAATAGCAATCAAACATATCTTTCATTATTTAATTATAATTTCTAAGTTAGGTTTATGGTATCCTAAAAATATTTTATCATGTGATTTTGTTGCTTATTTGAATGCTAATTTTGTTGGATGCAAAGTAGATAAGAAAAGCTCATAATACACATGTTAGTTATTAAGATCATCTATTGTGCCTTGGCCCTCTAGGAAATAAAATTCTATGACCTTATCCAATAGTGTGGATGAGTACATAGCTATAGGTAGTTGTACTGCTTAGGTTCTTTAGTTAAAACAATAATTTAAGATTTTGAAATTAAGCTAGAACATATCCTAGTTTAATGTGACAAGACTAGTGCCATTAGTTTAACCAAAAATTCTAAACATCACTCATTGACCAAGCATATAGATATTAGATGCCATTTTATTAGGGATCATGTTCCTAAAGGAGATGTTAATATAAACTTAATTAACACTAATTTACAAATTGCTAAAAGCTTTACAAAACCTTTACTAGAAGAACATTTTTTTACTTTAAGATGCATGCTAGGAATGTTAAATATAAATATTTATTTTATAATTAATTTGTTATTTTACTTTTTATGTTGTCAAAAGGGCTAGAAGAATTATATGTTGGCTTACTTTATGCATATATTTTGTGGGAGCATCATTATTTATCTCTTGTGCAAATATTTTATTTCATAGAAGAGTAATTTTTTTTAGAATTATGATGAAAGGTCAATATACACCTTCATCAAAATCAATACCCAATCTATGTTTTCCATCATCAAAAAAGAAAAGATTGTTAGCTCTATGAGCCTCATGTTCAATCATATTATTTTTTATGATAAAAAATATATGCTTGGATGTTCTAATATATGTGTTAAGTGTTTTAGATGCACAAGATTGCTAACCACATATCTAATACAACTCATAATATATGTTTTATGCAATTGCAAGTATGGAAGAATAAAAAGATAGATCAATATGGATAGCTTGGATATTAAAATATAACAATTCAGGTTATATGCATTTATAACTATCTTAGAGGTCCATATGTGTTCATTCGAATGAATTGATTTGCACACAATTTAACATATTATTTTAATTTATTTTAATTATTAATAATGAGCTTATTTAATATAAATAATCATTCTTACCTATTTTTCCTTCAAGTTCATAATTTTAGAAAAAATTATATGTTTCATACATAGCATTTAAATTATCAAAATAATAAATAATAATTAATTATAATTATTGAGTGTAATTAATTTACTTATTTAATATAATTAAAATTTTATGATAACTGACATATGTATGATCATATCTAAATGATATCATAATTTTTAAATTTCATATTTGAAAATTAACAAAAATACATGAAAATTAGTATTTCAGCAAAAGTCATTTTAGAATTAAAAAATTTTGATCTAAGTTCATATCCAATGGATTCCTTGGTTTGTTTCCTTCAATTTGATAGGTTACATGAGCCACTTTTGGTTAAAATTAAATTTATAAGGATTTTTTTAACTATTAGCTTATTTAAATATTGAATTCATACTATGCATTTTGAATATATTAAGAGCCATCTTTGGTTATTTTTTACTTATCCAAGTGACTAGCTAATTTTTAGTTGATTCAATCTGATATATATTTAGTATAAATCATTATTTTTAATATTATATTATTATATGATAAAATAATGTTAGAATAATATATTTCTTTAAAATAATTCAAAATGACTTTCTTACTCATAAATAGCCCT
This sequence comes from Cymbidium sinense, assembly GCA_021442155.1. NCBI lineage: Eukaryota > Viridiplantae > Streptophyta > Magnoliopsida > Asparagales > Orchidaceae > Cymbidium > Cymbidium sinense. The sequence goes on from CM038218.1 coordinate 130,956,411, forward strand.
CATTATCTTCATGAAAGGGATGCTCTTTTAAATTCAAAAAATCTATAGTAAATCTAAGAGAAAGCTTCTTATATTTTCCTATCAAGTGTTCTCCAAATCTTCAAGATAAAATCCTTGGCTGGGATGCTTCAACATCTTCATCTAGTAAGCTTTCTCAAATTACTTGAGTTTGTTTTCTTGATCTTGATCTCTTTTTGTTATTCATACAATTTTTACCATGTATGTGTTCTCAGTAATCTTTACTTTTTGGTGGATTAGTCTTTGGACATCAAAGCTTAAGTTTTTTGATATTGAAGTTTCTTCAATCATTCTTTTTAAACTCTTATGATAGTTTGTAGAATTTATTTCTTCTTGCTAAAATTTATTATCTTCCTATAAATATCTTTTGGTTTCTAAAAAAATTTCTTCATTAATATTATTTGAAAGATCATTTACTCTTAGATCTATTTTAGAAGTGCATTTTAATTATTTAAGATTAATTTTTTAAGAACTCTCTTTTTAATTAAAAGCTTATCTAGTTTACTCAGATCTATCTTGTACTAGTTTAATTTAAGTATTTTGTGATCTTTTACATTAATTTAATGTCTTATTTTGTTTGAAACAAAAGTAACTACTTGATAAAATTTTAGGCTATCTGCTAGATCTATTATATATAAAGTTTCTTTATCAAAATATAATTTATAACATGTTAAATTATTTTATTTAACACTTGTCATTTTAGTTCAACTAATTTCCTTTGTTTAAATAATTTTGATCTTGCAAAAATTTAATAAGATTTATTCTTTTTATAATTTATAAAAAGTTTCAATTAGAAAGTTAATCATTCTTACACTATTAAATATATACTAGTTATAATTTCTCTTAAACCTAAAATTATTCCTTGCTGAAATATATTTTTTTGTAAAATAGACTATTATAATTTCTTTAAACATTATTTTTATATTATTATATAAATTTTAATAACAAAAATATCTTAGTAAGATCATTGTAAGATATTTATTTTATCATTTCTTATCAAAATTAAGTGAGCATTCTATCTTGTCAAATTTATAAGTTTTTATAAGCTGTGAGATCACCTTTGATTTTGATAGCTTAGTAGATTTATGAAAAATATATTGTATCTAAATTTATTATTTTATATTTTTTCTTTTTGTTCTTTAAAATTTTTATTAGGGTAGTACTCAGTCATTCATAGGAGAGTATGTGTTATTGTAGAAGTTGCACTCACCACATTACGGGCGAGTACAGTTTATAAGCTATTTTTTATTTATTAGATTCCTAGCAGGGGGTGGCTATGTGTGGATGCATGTTATTTTTGGGGTTTTGATGAACTAGATAAAAAATTATGTGCTTATTCTCTCTCTTTACTTTACTTTACTTTATTTTACTGCATTATAAATTATAGCTTGTCATTATAATTAAAAAATTAATTTTTTGCTAAAATTTAAAATTTGAGACTTTGAATTTTAATTTTTAAATAATTCTGCATATTAGAGTAAAAATATTTGCATACCTTTTTACACTTTTATATGTAGATAATTTAGGTTCATCTTTAGATGCTTGGACCCACTCTTCATAACTATTTGATTCTAATGAAATCTCAAACATTATAAAGTCATCTTTTTTATTTGAATCTTCTTTAGAACTAGATTATACATCAACTTAAATTATAGGAGGTTTGTTTTTTTTTTATTTTTTCTTCTTCCTTTATCTTTTTTCTTTTTCATTTGTTTTTATATCTATTTTTATGTCGTACTATTGCTAGATTTCATAGAATTAGGCATTTGCATTTTAGGGAAATAATAGGCAGCATCCATGTAAAGTTTGTCATCATGAATTAAAATGGATGTACAACTACTTTTATAGTATATTTTACTCCATCTCTCGTATACTTAATAGATTGATGGAGTGAAGAAGGAACAATTTTATATTTATTAATCCATGGTCTTCCTACAAGGGCATTAAAAGATGTCTTTGAATTATTAATATGAAATTTTGCTTCTATTTTCAATCCAACTATTTCAAATAATTGAGTGGCTAATCCCAAATCCATTTATCTGATTTCATTAAACAACATCCTATCATAACTAAATTTGTCAATCTTTTAATAAGATAATATTTTAATATTTATAATATTAGTTGATGTATCTAGATCAACGAGGACTCTAGAAAATTTAAAGTTTTCCACTTTGATTGAAATGTCGAAGGGCCAATTATTATCAGTAGTTCCGTAGAGTAAGACTTCATTAGAGAAAGTAACTCTAGAAACCTCTTTAAAATAGCAAGCCTCATCAAAAGAGGTTGCTACTAGTTGTAATAGGCATATCTTTGGGGGTCGAGTAGCACTTTAATTGATGATTCCCTCATTTTTTTAGATAGAATAAGGGCATCATAGATACACAGCCTACAAGGAAACTTCCATAGATGGTCAAACAATTATAATCAACATTAGGAACAATTATTTTGACAACTAGCTTATCTTACTAAAGATCAAGGGATTGATCAATATCAATAATTTGTTCACCTTTATTCTTGGAAGGAGAAAAATAAGGTGGTATGACTTTCCCACTGTGGAGATTGACTTTAGTAATTTCATCTATGTTTGTAATAAGGACCATCATCATCAATACTATGTTTTTCTAAGGATTGATAATAATTTGAGAACTCTATTTGTATGTTAATAAGAACTCCTACAAATCATCCATAGAAACATCATTTTCTAACTCTAATTCATAAAATAAACTAGGTTCATTAATATTATGTGAATGATTATCTTCATTTTTTTTATCATTTTCAAGTTTATTTGTATTAATCTCATTGGAAATAATAAGAGTATATGAAATGCCATTTTCTCCAAACTTTTTATTCAATGTTTTCAAATAAGTACATAAATACAAAGGAACTTAAGATCTAGCTTTTTTATCCTTATCATACTAAACTCTATCTAATATAAGTTTATTCAGTTCCCTCCCACCACTCTCTTCAAACTTATGAATGTTTTTCCTTACTGAATGTGTTTGAGGAGAAACTATCTCTAAATCTTTTTCTAATATCGATGGATCAACTTGGATGATTATCTTTTGAGACTTTTGAAGATCCTATAGAGATTTTCTAAAACTTTTTATTAAATATTTTTTGAAGGAATGGGGTAAAGCTACGTCCCAATTATTAGAAAGAAAAGGATCATCTAAAGAGATGGAAATGGTTTAGGCTAGGTTTTACCTATTTATTTCAAATGGGTCAAAGCAACTTTCCTAACCTAATAAACCATTCTAGATTTAGGTTAAATTTCACTTATGCTTATTTGATAATTTTTTATATTTGTAATTGATTGATTTAAATTATTTTAAGTTTGATTTTGATTTTAATTCAAATTAACTCATTTTGACTTAATAAGCTAAGTTGAATTCATTTAAGTAAAATGACCTATTTGAGTAAAACCAAAGTGTGTTTGACTCAAATTATGCTTATTAAATATTCAAAATGATTTAGAGTAATTACTTTCAATTAATTTAAATTTTATATTGAGTTTGACCCATTTTGATCAAAATTAGGCTTTATGGGTCAAGATGGGTTCACTTGAGTCAAATGATCAAATTGGTCAAATTGAACCCAAAGAGAAGTTGTGCCATGTTTATTCATGAATTAAAAATGATTTTGGATGCTTAAGTTAAATTAATTTTAATTTAATTTGAGCATAAGATCAATAGGATCTATTTGGGTCAACTTGGGTTTAGTGACCTAATTAGCTTATATGAGTTCTTTATGAATGTAAAATTATTTATATTTGCAATTTAAGACTTTTATTTAATGGATTTGAGCATTAAAATGACTCAATTTGACTAAATTTTGGATGGTTGGCTTTTGACTTATTGGGACATATATGGGTCAACTCAGGTCACATGACCTGGTTAGCCATTTTATACCCCTTTTGTATTTAGCTATTTGTTCATTGATTTTGTACTATTGGTTTGATTTAATTTTAAATTTTACATTTTAATTAAGTTTTTATTGGACTTAGGTGATTGTGAGCTTAAATGGGATAATATGGTAAGCTATTAAGTTTTTACTTCAATTTATGCTCAACTGAGTTTAGATTTGATTGAATTTGCCTAGTCCAATTCAGTTAAGTTAGTCCTAATGGTGTCTAATAGGATAAGCTATACATTAATCTTAGTTTGTTGAGTTTGATTTTAATTTTGGTTTCAAATTTTGATTTTGTTCAATTTATTATTTGATTTTGGTTTAGAGATACACCTAGCCACTAAGTGTAGTCTTCTAAGTGTCTAATTAGAAAGCTTCTAATATAAGATTAGAAATCTTAATTACTAAGATAAGGATGATATAAATGTTATTCCAAAATGTGGTCAACACCATGTTGATCTTGACTTTTCAAATTTGACTAAGCATTAGTTTAATCCCATCATATGTTTTTTATCATTAAACTCAATTATATAAGAAATGGAAATCATAGAGTCAACATGGCTCTATTAGTTCAAAACCCAAACATAGGTGGACCCTTCATTAATGGATAAAACCACCTCAAGAATGACTCAAAGTCAACATCGATGAATCATTCTCTAGGCCTAGTAACATAGTAGGCTCAAAGGGCATAATCAGATATTAGAGGAGAAACATTATTTGCATTTTCAGTAAGCTTTGTAATAATATTAACTTCTTACAAGCTGAGGCTGATGGTTTCAGCTTTGCATTACTAATAGCTCAAGTATTTTAAGAGAATAACTTCTAAAATTGAACCAGATTCAGAAAAGTTGATCAGAGTCTTCAATGGTGTTTTAAAGCCTCCATGCCCATTGAATTATGAATTTAAGAGTACATAGAAAATAAGCTTCTCTTTTCATCTTTACGCACACATATTCGCAGAGAAGGCAATGTTGTGGCATATTATTTAGCTAAGAAAGGAGCACTCAATCATGTAACATGTAATTTTTTTCAATCTCATAGATAGATGGAATAACTTGCCTCCCCATTATTAGAGGAAACTTTATATAATCAATCCTTTAATAAAAGAAATACACACTTCCATGAAAAATAAATCTAACCTCTTTGATGAAATCATTGCAATAGCTCAAAAGAAAATTAATTAATTGGAATGTACCTTCTTATCCTTTAGTGGTAGAATCATACTAGTTAATACTTTGTTGAACATTATTCCCCTCTATTCATTACATGTTATTAATATGCCTCTTAATGTGCAAAATAAGTTTGAGAATAGTTTTAATAAGTTCATATGGAGTAAGTGTGGCAAGGTAATCCATTTGTTTAGTTAGAAAAAGTTTTGCAAGCCTAAGAGTGAGGGTGGACTTGGTTTAAATCTCTTGCTGATCTAATTCAACTCAATCATACTAAACTTTGGATAAGGTCTAGAGTTAGCAACTCCTTATGGGCTACCTATATACATAATAATTATTATTTTAAATCCCATTTAACTCAAGTACTTCCACATAATAATGATTCTGTCGTATAAGAAGCTCAAGATTTAATCTTCTAGAATTTAGGTGATGGAATGATAAATTTCTCGAAGGATAATTGATTTTAAAAGGGATTAATGTATGATTAATTTCATAACTCTTACACATCAAATCTCCTTATTTCATAGATTTGGATAAATGGCCAATGGAATAGAGAAAAGTTTGATCAGTACATTCCGACCAACATGCTCATGACATTGTTAAGATTCCCATTAACCTCAGTAAAAACATACGATGGTACAAAAGTGTACTATGAACCAGTCTATCTCTAAAGCAATATTCAATCACTTAAGATCAAGAACTAATACTCTATGGAGAAAGATAATTTGTAATAGAATTTTGAAACCATCTATATCCTTTTTCATTTGGAGATTATTCTATAACCTGCTACCAATTGATTATATCCAAAAACTTAAAGGCTTGACAATTAGTTCTAAATGTTATTTATGTGCTGATAATGAGGAAGAGTGTGTTCACTTATTTTTTAATTATAAGTTAAAATTCTTTCTTAGGATTATAAGCAGTATATTTGTAGTTCCAAATGCAATTATTGGTTACAGTACACACACTGATAATTTGCTAAATTGGAAATGATAATCCAATAATTTTTAACCCCCACCACTGCCACATTAGAACAGACCTTCAACTTATTATTTTCTAGTTTATATGGAAAGTTATAAATAATAGTAAATATGATGGAATATTAGTACAACCATACAAGTCAATTATTCATATTAAAAGCTATTTAAAGAAGTAAAAATAGATGGGTTGTTTCAAAACATCAATGATAAAGGGTTTATTTGTTGAATTTCGATTCTTGTGACTTTATACTTATTCTCCATCAAGGTCCATGTGTATCTGGTTACTTAGAAAATGATAATGTAGCAACACCCTCTTTATATTCTTTTGTTGAAGGATTATGATTTACCATAGAAGCATAATTTTTATTACTTATAGTAATTTTCTTTATTATATGATCATGGAGGCTTTTAAAGTCCTTAGGAAATGAGAATGGAGCATCATAAAATGCATGAGCTACTAAGTTTGCTACATCAATTGGATTTTTAGGATTTTTGCCATAAACTTTTTCAAAAGATGATTTATTTGTAGTCCTTAAGATAGTGCTATTATAGGCAAATTTAGATGTTGACAAATGTAGATCCCAATTTTCTAAACTTTTTATTACTAAACATTTAAGCTTGTTCCTTAAAGTGAGATTGGTCACTTTAGTTTGTTCATTTATTTAGGGTTGGAATACGGAAAAACTTTAATTTTCTACTTAATAATTTCAATAATATTTTCTAAAAGTGATAAATAAACCTAACATCTCTATTGAAAATAATAGTAGAAGGGAGACCATGGAGTCATATAATTTATTTAAAAGGTAATTTTGCTATGTGTGAAGCATCATTTGTTTTATAATAAGGTAATAAATGAGAAATTTATGAGAATTTATCAACTACTACAAAAATACTATCATGCTTTCAAACCATCTTAAGTAATCCTAAAATGAAATCTTTTGATAAATTTTTCCAAGGTTTATATGGAACTAGTAATGTAGTGTATTGTTCCCATCATTATTTAGTAGCTTTAGTCATTTATAGATTAAGCATTATAGTACAAGTTTTTGAACATCTCATTTTAATGAAGGCTAATAAACTCTAATTTCTATTAAATTCATAGTTTTACCTTTTCTAAAATGACCAGTTATTCTTTTAGAATGTAGTTCAACAATAGAAAATTCCATAAGGGATGACCTAGGAATACATAGTTATTTCCCCTTATATAAAAATCTAATTATGATTGAGTATGTTCATTGAAAAGCTAAAGATTTCTCTAATTATTTAAAGTAAACTAAATGAAAATTAGGGCAATCTAGATAATCAATCTTAACTCAATCAAATCTATAGATCTTTAGTTCTAAAGAGGAAACCCTTAAGTTAAAATGTTTATTTTTAATTCCAAGAAAATGTCTAAAATTAAAGGAATAATCTTGCAAAATGTCAACCCACTTGGCATGCTTATGTCATAACTTTTATTAAGTGTTAATGAATTTTAAGGCATGATGATCATAGTTGAGAATAAATTCTTTGTGCAAGAGATATTATCTCCAATGTATTATGATTTGAATTACAATATATAATTCTCTATCATAAGTGAAATATCATTACTTAGCCTCGTTACCTTTTCACTAAAGAATTCTATATAATGATTTTCTTGACTCAAAATTCCTCCAATTTATACTCTTGATGCATCACAGGTTGCTTTAAAAGCTTTAGATAAGTTAGTTAGTATTGGGGCTGAAGCAATTAAAATTTTAATTTGGTTTAAGGCCTTTTGTACCATAGGAGTCCTACAAAATTTATCTAATATTGATAGATAAGTGTTGGGAGCCACAAGAATACTACAAATCTTAATTAATCTCTTATAGAAGGTTCCTAAATCATGGAAGCTTGTAACCTCTATAAAACTTTTAGGTGATGGTAAATCTATGATTATTTTCACTTTAAAGGGATCAAGTTTAACTCTAGTATTAGACACTATAAATCCTATAAAAATCACCTTAGTTTGCAAAAGATACAGTTTTTTTTAAATTGATGAATAATTTCCCCTTTCTAAGTGTTTTAAAGAATTGTTGTAGGTGTTGTAGATCCTTATTTTCACTTGAATTAAAAATAAGAATGTCATCAAAATGCACTACCAAAAATTTACCTATATAAGGTTTAAGTACAACATTCATTAATCTAATAATAATTTTAGGAGAATTTGAAAGTTCAAAGGGAATAACAAGCCACTCATAATGTCCATCAGGGGTTTTAAAAGTAATTTTTCACTCATCTACTCTAATTCGAATCTAATTAATTTTAGAAAAGAAATTTGCCCTTTATATTAAATCTAGCATATCATCCAATCAAGGAATTGAAAACCTATATTTATTAGTAATTTTATTTATCTCTTGACTATCAACACACATTTGTCATATCCCATCTTTGTTAGGTGTTAATAAAGCTAGAACTACACATGGACTAAGGCACTCTTAAATATATGTTTTTTGAACAATTCTTTAGCTTGCCTTTTAATCTTAGCTTGCAATAGGTTTCATCTAATAATGAGGAAGGCTTAGGAAGTCATGAATGAGGAGTAAAGTCATTGGCATGTTAAATACCTCTTCAAGATGGTATTTCATAAGGAAGCTCATAAGGTGTAATATCCTTAAAGTTAGTGACAAGTGAAGAGTGATCAGTAGGTGTGTAAGTCTCATTATAGTATGGTGTGACTTCTTTTACATGTAATAAGTAAACAAGACATGGATCAAAAAATTCTGTTTGTAAGGTTACAAAACCCATTGTTTCTATCTACAGGGTCAAAGAAGGAAAAGTAGATATTTTGAAGCAGGAATCATCTCCTTAATAGTAGGATTTCCTATGATAATTATTTGAAATTTGGCATTTTTATTCAAAGTAGGCTTAGGTTGCAAGTCAGAATTTGTCTTATGTGGTGCTATGGAGGGTGCCTTTTCCACTGGCTTTATTGGAAAGAGTTTGATGGTTTTATTAATATATTTGAACCCATAAATATTTCTTCTACCATAATGAATAACATTCATGTCATACAACCAAGGTCTTCTAAGGGAATATGAGTAATATCCATTTGGAGAACATCACACCAAAATTTGATCCTCATAGCTACCTATTTTTAATAGTACTAGGCATCGATTATTGATAGGCAAGGATGTATGATTTACCTAACTAACAAGAAATAATTCTTGGTGGGATTTAGGTTTCATGTTAACTCTAGCTAGGGTGTGAGTTGAAATAACTTTCTTAGCACTTCCACCATCAATAACTAGCCTACATATTTTTCATTACATAAAATATACATGCTATAAATGTTCTTTCTTCTCTAATCTTCTTCTTCTTCTTCTTTCTTAATCACAGTAAGGCATCTCATCACATTAATATGAAGATTACTAGAAGTGTCTAATTCTTTATCAAATATGGGAGTATTGTATACCCAAAGTAGTGGGTAGGCCCAAGCGAGCCTTTATATCAAGACAAGTCTACTCACATAAAGGACTCAACTACTCGAAATAAGTATACTCATTAGAAAGTGCATCTAAAATGAGAAAATGGATCTGACATGACAAGACAAAGGACTTAAAGAATACTAACCCAAAGGCAAAGCATATTCCAACTCACTAGCCTCTAGTGACTATGTAGTGGAACAATGTGACTACTCTTCTATACCCCATCCCTACTAACATACTCACTAGATAATAGGGTACTTGTCTGTGAACATATACTTGCTCACTACCATCTGCTTAGGTGGAAATTCACTTGTATTAAATTTACCTTATATGATCTTTCTATGTATGGTGACCTTTCGATATTATGAAAGATGGACTTCTTTTTTACTAGGGGACCTTTTTGGCTCTCACTCAAGACCCCTATATTCTATACTTGCATTTTAAGTAATAAACATTATTATTTCTACTACACTTTTCTACTTTCTTGTCTTCTTACTAGCAATCCTTTTGCCTAACTCTATTTCTCAGGTATCTAAGAAGGTTCTTTTTCCATTTATGGATAGATTTAAATTTAACATCATTTTAGGTGTAGTGACCATGGAAGTGGGTTAGAATCAAAAGCCATATATAATATGAAGCATGACCTTCAATGTGAGATCACTTGACAGACATGGAGTATAATGTCCAGCAATACACAACTCAGGGGAATTGTGTAACATGGAGGATAGAATCACTTGCCATGTTTAGGTGGACATTAAGGAACCACACCATGAAGAGCCTAAACTATAAAAGAATGAAGGATTCATGGGATTAGCTACTTGCTGAGATCGATGAGAAAGAAGACACCCATAAAGGGTTCCCAACTCTCATCCATCAAAAATCTCTGATTTTGAGGATAAATCCTATGACGCTAATGAAGAAGATGGCATGTCAAAGAAATAGCTGTAGCCTACAAATGTTTTCTTTGTAAAGATTGTAAATGCTCACCCTCCTCATAGGTACAAGATCCTATATCTTAATATATATATATATAAAGGTCTGATAGATCCCACTAATCATATATCATACTTTGAGTCAACCACATCACTACTAGTTGTTGACCTTATTTTTGGATGAAGTTAACATTATTTCTGAAATTAATAATTAGGACACCAAATCTTAGATTAAGAGCCTCCTAATGAAGCACTTAGAACACTATACTTAGTGACCTAGTGCATCCTCCTTGAGTTTGATCTAACCTAATGGGTTTAGTAGACCCAACCCAAATTCTAAATATGAATTAAATCAAAAAAATCTAGATAAACTAAAATAAATTTAAATTAAATCAATGAATGAATCAAAATCTAAATCATAGTCAAATCTAATAAACCCTTTTAACATAGATTAGACTTATGTGGGTCTCATCAAGTCAAAGGTCAACCCAACAAAATTTGATAAAATGAAACCATTCTAAATGATCTAAATGATAGAATAAACACATATAAACATCAATATAAAAAAATAAATTTATTTAAACTTAAAGGGCTTAATTAAACCACTTGTCTAAATAGGCCTAAATGAGTCCTATTGGGTTCAAACCCAAATCAAATTGAAATCAACTCAACTTGATTATTAAAAATCAATTGAAAATAAAAATTAAATATAATCCAATCAATCATTGGGTCTAATTTGATCAAATTGGTTATCCGACAAAAAAAACCAAATTTAGCCCATTAAGCCCAATTTGTGTCAAATTGGTCAAAATTGAAATTAACCTCAAACCAACTGAAATCAATTATTCTAAACCACTCTATATACATAATCAAGCATGGTTGGAGTCCAAACAAAATTTAATTAAGCCAAATGGGTCATTTGAACCCAATTGGAATCAAGCTTTACCCATTTAAGGCTAAATGGGTTAAAGTGAAATGAAATAAAAAGTTAACTTAAAACCTATAGGAATTAATCAAATTAAAACTTAATAAATCATTAATTAAAGAAAATTAAACCCAAATTTAAATGAATTAAATCAAATAAACACAATTAAAATACTTTGAATCCAAATTATAGATATTGGGTTCAGCCCTCTAATCCAACTCAGATAAACTTGAATTAAACCTAAAATGCACATTAGATTTGATTTGGGCAGCCAAGCAACTAGCCTAAGGGTTTTGGTGGTGATGCCAAAAGTCATAAAATGAAAAGTTAGAGGGATGAGTTGGAAGCCATGTGAAGGGAGAGGGAATCAAAAGCAAAGAAAGAATATCCTACATCACCTTCTCCATACCTCATCCACCTCTTGGCTTCAATTATTTTTGGCTTATTTATAATTAATTAACAGCCTCTAAAAGAAGAAATCAATGAAAAATTAGGCTTCCTTCATGAGGTAGCAAAAGAGAGAGCAAGAAAGAATCTAAGAGAGGACTCTCTTGGACAAAAGGAGAATGGGGAGGAAAAGACTTCCTTCTCTCAAACTTTTCATACATGCATCTTTACAAGGTCAAGAGGGACCAAACTAACCCATTGGTCAAGCTCCTCACCACAGATGGCTGAAATTTGTCCACCTAAAGCTCTACATGTTTTTGGTCATGAATGGATACAGAGGAGAGAGGCCCTCTCCCTCCATATTTTTATTCCAAAACATCCATAAGATAAAGAGAAGCCGATTTGAAGCCTCTCTTAAGGAATTTTCCACTAGCAGGCCGAAAATCCACCATGGCTAGTGGCAAACCTTTTGGCCTCCAATGGCAAAAGGAGAGGGAGATTGTTTCATGAAAATTGACTCTCCCTACAAGTTTTAGGGGTCAAGGCTGCCTCAAATGAATCTTTCTTCTATCCCTATGCTATCGAGGAGCCAGAGAATAGCCAAAATTGATGGCAAATAGCCACAAGGTGGTCTCCATAGTGTTTGATGGGGAGACAAGCCACCAAATTGTGTCCATTGCTTTGTCCAATCAAGGCGAAGGTGCTCGGAGCACGGCGACCGGCAGGGATCACCGTCGATGAGGTATACTCCAAAATTGAAACCTTGAGCAAATTTTTTTTGTTTTTTGTGAAAAGGATTTGATCCCCAAGGGGGTCAAACTATATTGATTGATTCGCAATTGCAATCACACAATTTTGTTACTCTAATCATTGGAAATTTACCAGATTTGATGGATGGTGTTTGGTTCTCTAGCAGAAGGAAGGGGAGGTAATCCCATTCATTTGTTCCTTTTATTAGAAATGGATGCCCCTGATCTAGTTGCATCGTCTGATTAAATCTTTGTAGGAATAGTGGGCGAGATCATGACCATCCAATCTTTTATTGGATGGTCGTGACCAATCCAGAGGGTTGCCGCTTTTGACGTGGGATTTGCATGGATCCTATATGGCCTAATGGTGCCACACCACGTGGCAATGGCACTGCATCTCCCCCATTTAAAATAAGAATTTCTCATTTTTAATTAAAAAAATATTAAAAATACCACAAACTTCAAAAAATCATAATAAATAATATATGAATTAGAAAAACGCAAATGAGGGCTCTATGGATTCATCTCAATGAGTAAAATCCATTAAACCCAAAATCCCTAATTAATTTTGGGTAATGTTGGATTAATTTGGCTTTAAATAAAATTAATAAAACTTAAATTAACCACAAACCATTAATCTAATTAAAGTGAAACTTTAGGGAATTGAAATTGAGGTTAAAATTCACCTTAGGAAAGAAAATTCATTAATTATTGTTAAGTAAATCAAAAGATATTAAATTTCAAACTGAAAACCTCAATTTTAATAAAATAAATTAATATTAAATGAAATAAATCATAAAATATGATCAGATCACTTTAAATAATCATAATAAAACCTAATGAACTTAAACACAACAATGAATGCCCCTTAAAACTAAATAAATTGTAAAATGACCAATTTATTAAATAATTTAATTAATTAACCTGAACTTAGAAAAATCATAATAAATTAACCAAAACTCCAAAAATTTCAAATGAACCCTCTATGGATGCATATTCTAGAGGAGAATTTAAGAAAAATAAAAGTCATAAATAATTCCTTCTAAATTAAGCCTAATTAAAGTTTTAATAAAATAATTAAAACCCTAATTATACTTTGATGACACATCCAATTAAAATTAAATTTTAAGAAAATCATATTGTCAAGGAAACCCACTTGCCATAAAAATTTCAAACCCAATTGACCTCTCAATTGGGAATTCTTGAATTTCTAATTCTCTCGGTCAATTTAAATTAAATAATAAATCAAAATAATCATAAAATCTCAAAATTCATAATAGTAACTTGAAACATCTTCGCCAACATCAGCACACTTAAGGATAATTCTCCAACATTCTAAATTAAAGATTTTAATCACTTAGTAACTTTAGGTTTAATGAAAATCATAATGAATATTATGTTTAATTAAACCTTAAGGCCAATAAATTCATAATAAACAAATCAATAAGACTTTAACATATAGTTAATTCAAACTAAGGATAAATTAAAAAAACATTAATCTAAATATCTTAGGTTAACATAATTCATACTAAATGAACATATATTCAATGTATATAAACATTAATGAAACAATCACTAAAACTAATCCAAATAAAATAAATCAAATTGAAAATAAATTAAACAAAGAAGAAACACATAATTAAATTAAAAAATTAAAAGAAGAATCAAATTTTAAAAAATTTAAAAATATGATCTTAATTTAAATGAATCTAAAAGAGCTAATTAAGATACTTAGGATCTTAGTTAGACTTCTAGAATGAATATTCATCTTAGGATAAAGGTTTCATTCTATTAAGATTTAGGAAGTTGAATAGAATGGGTTCCATCCAAAAGTGGAATATATTTTATTCTCCATTCTTGAAAACCTAAACTTCACTTTAACATAAAAATAAATTTCAAAAAATAAAAATAAAATAACAAATTATTAAATCATTTAAATTAAAAACATCTAAAGGTAAATCAAATAAACTTCAAAACTTGAATTAAAACTTGAAATTAAAATGGCCTAGCAAAGTTTTACTGCACAAGCCTATTTTCTTCACACACTAGATTATTAGGTTACAGACCCTAGACTTAGGTTAGGTCAATTTATGATATTTTGTAATATTTTATGATGTGATGTGATGTATGTCTTTATGGTGTACTATTTTAGACTGCATGTCTAGGACTGTTTACTCAATAGAATGGATGGTAGGATGTTCTTTTTAGAACTAATGTTGTCTTCTATAAGGGGCTATGCTGAAAGGGGCCATTGTTATAAAATAAATTATAAAAATACTATTATTTTATAGGTATGCTTAAGTCCTTAAGAATAACCCAATAGAATAGGTGGGCTTGGCAAGCAGCTAATGCTAAGCCTTTTGTTTGTAAAATATAACTATTATGTGTTGTTTGTATTTTCCTGACATATGTTTTGCAAAGCTTATGATTTATTTTTTAATTTAAAATGTAAATTTAAGCTTATAATTAGGTTAGGATCTATGAGATCTAGGATTAATAAGAGCTTACCCAACTAGAAGATGGTTGTAGAGGTTCCCTATGATGCCCAATGGAGGTCTCTAAAGAAGAAGACGATCTTGGAAAAAAGACCCATACATCTACATTAGTTATAGGCTAGGCTATATAAGAGTAGAAATCGGCTACACATTTTTTTCTTTCTTTCAAGGTGTATAATGATACCTGGCCGTATTGTCCTTTCTTTAATTTAAAATTGGTCTGATTTATTTTCGGTGAGCAAATAGAATCACCCTACTTTTCTTGGTTTCTTTCTATGCTATCTTTTTTGTGATGGATTCTTAGATGATTAGGCTCTTAGGAAAACTAAATTTTCTACCAAATCTAAACCTAATCAACCCATATAAAAAATAAAATAAAATAAAAAACTTGAAACTTCAGATAAATTAAAGCCCTAGGAATAACCTAAAATCAACTAGAAATAATTAGCTCTTGCAAATCATACTATCATATTACTATAAATTCTTGAATTGGGCACTTCACCCATTGAGCATAAGGGGCATCTAATCTGTAAGGATGACCACCTTAGGGAAGTCTTCCTTCTCTTATTGATTTGACCCATGAACACTTCTAATTGCATGTTATTTAGGCATAAAATGCAGACCCCAAGATCTTAAATGAATCATGAGTCAAAACATTTAAAAGCTAGAAAATGTGCATTAGTTAGTGCATATCATACCCTACATGGTCCTAGGGATTAGAAAGAAAGTCTAAGTTCTTAGATTCTTTCCTAAAATACATCAACCTAGCCATCTTGCATACATAAGACTTGGCATCATGGATTTAAAATGTGCTTAGTTGGTGTGAGTTGGCAACCCTTCCAGGCGGGTTATAAGTCCAAGAGTCAGGGATATGTTTATTCCCTCAAATGAGAGGAATGGCCAATAATTCTCAAAAAATGGAACTAGGCTGAGCATCTAACTTGTGTTAGAAGTACTTATAGACTTAAGATATGAAGAATCTTATTGTAGTAAATCTTCAACCCTAATCATTTATGTAATTTTGTGTTGCTAGAATCTAAGTCCTATATTTTTAAGAAAATGTCAATTCAAAATCCAAATTAAATTTCAAAAGTTAAAGCCTAATGGTAGGATAGTTGAAATGCCTACTAAGCATCTTAGTATCAATAAGAATTTCCTACTTAATCCCATTTGGCTTCCAAAAATAAGTCTTTCCACTTCAGATCATTCCTAATTGAAATTCCAAATTATCATCTCCTTTGGAAACAAACTTAGAAATCCATAAAAATAATAGCTTATTTTTTTAGTCGAGAGTATTGTTAGGAAGAGGTCCTCCATTCATAAGATTTATTTAACTATATGGGCTTGCCTTTATAGGGAACTACAAACCTAGTTTAAAATAAACCCTACTCTTCTTCCTAATTAGTTCATAAGAAAAATCTCTTATACATTAAAGACCTATTAGCTTTAGGAGTCTTTTATTAAATAATCAAATCCATTATAGGATAACATGTTTATTTTTTGATATAATATGTTTAATCCTTAATGATGCATTTGATCATCCAAATAATAAATTCCGAAAATCTTATATGGTGTCATAATTTTTTCCACACTAAACTTAGATGATGCAATGAGTCAACTCTTCTTCACTAGTTTTAAAGAGTCATACCTCATGTGGTTCTTATGCCCTCTTTTAAAAGTCATTACATCATTCATTAGCTTCAAGAGGTTGTTCACCATGCAATTTACTAGTGCTCAAAAGCCACTAAAGAGTTATGAAGCTCTTTTGCAGATGAGGTATGAGCCTAAAGAGTCCCTAAGGATGTTCGTGACTCATTTCTTTAAGAGATGTTATAAGTCAAAGATCTAGAGCCCATAGTAACTCAAGTAGCACTCGCTGAAGCAACACTCACTTATGGTTTAAAGGAGGAGTCCTTCAGGTAAGCCTTGGGGCTCTAATAACTTAAGGCACTCACTAAACTATCGGAGCTTACAAATGATCATGTTAATGTTGAAGAGTCTAATGAAGTAATCCAACTATTATCATTAGCTAAGATAAAAGACCCACTGAATAGGTCTTCAAAGTGATTACCCAATGCAGGATATCAAAAGCAAAGAATAGATAAAAGAAAGCGACTAAAAGTATTAGAGTGAGGTTTTAAGAACCTGGTTACTCACTATCCAAGAGGTGACTATGCGCAACCCGCTCTACTGAACCCTCTGAGATTGTTAATGGTAGAGCTTGTAGAGGCAATCTATAATAAAGATTATTTCAAGTGACTGCCACTCATAACAACTAATGGAGTGCATGATCGATTGAGGTATTATGCTTATCACATGATTATGGCTATGACACTTAGTAGAGTCACCATTTGAAGACTTTAGTGCATGAAGTTGATAAAAGCATAAAAGCTTAAGGAGGTTGTTAAGAGGAAAGACAAAAAAGTCATATAAGCTGGTAAAGAGCCTATATCCACATATAATGTTCACATTGTATGAGTCATACCCACTATCTTTAGGGGTGATGATGAGTCCACTAAGAAGGTGAGTGTGAAAAGGTTATGATTTAAAAAAGTTAAGTCAGTACCATGATGCGAGAACCATTTAGTACCATCATGCTAATGAGTTTTTTAGAAAGGGATAGACCCACTATTAGGAGTCCCTATAATGAAATTGTTATGGTGATGGCACTGATCGTCAACTATCAAGTAGGAAGCATTTTGATTGACATAAGAAGCTCAATCA
The DNA here is from genome assembly GCA_021442155.1 of Cymbidium sinense. Taxonomy (NCBI): domain Eukaryota; kingdom Viridiplantae; phylum Streptophyta; class Magnoliopsida; order Asparagales; family Orchidaceae; genus Cymbidium; species Cymbidium sinense. The sequence goes on from CM038218.1 coordinate 130,974,142, forward strand.
ATATAATTTTTATGGAGGCCTACCCATAAAATCGCAAAAATGTCACCATAAGTTCTTTTTGCATCCATAATGATTACATTTTAATAAATTTTATAGAGTCGAGACCTAGGAGTTAGAAGGTTTATTCAAGCGAGTGGCTAAAGAAATACTAAGCACATAAAAGAAGAAAGAAAATTTTTTTATCAATAGACTCTAGAGCATTAAAAAAAGGATTAGTACAAATTTGATGTGACATGTTAATAATTGCATTAATTTTCTTAAATTATTAAATATTTATAACTAATCATTCTTCTATTTATTCTATGAGGAGCCTCTATAAGGAGCATAAAAATCAAGGAGATAAATGTATACCCAAAGTATAATATACTCCCAAGTGAGCCTATAAAGATAAGTGTACATGCATAATGGATACTTGATGACTTGAAATAAGTATACTCATCGAAAGGTGCATCCAAAAGTAGAAGATAGATATGACACAATGAGCCAAAAGACTTAGATAATACTAACCCAAAGGCAATGCATATTCCATCTGGCTAGTTTTTAGGGACTATATAGAGGAACAATGTGACAACTTTCTTCTTCCCTCTCTTTACTCAAACACTTTCTAGATAATGGGCTACTGGTTGGTGGTCCTATTCTCACTCACCTCCATCAGCTTAAGTAAAAATTTGCTTGTATTAAATTTACATTATATTATCTTTCTATGTATGGTCACCTCTTAATATTATAAAAAGGGTACTTCTTTCTTACGAGGATTATTTTTGGCTCTCACTCTAGACCTCCATATTCTATACTTGAATTCTAAATAATAAAAATTATTATTTCTCATCCACTTTTCCACTTTTCTATCTTCCTGCTATCAATCATTTTATCTAACTCCATTTCTTAGTTCTTAGAAGGTTCTTCCTTAATCCACGAATATATTTGGATTCAACATGTATCATCATTGAATTCTTCTAAGTTATCATATATTGGGTCTTCAATTTCATCTAAAAACATAATTTGTGCTTCACATTGATTTTGTATGTGATCCTTTTTATGACATTTAAAAAAATACATTTCTTATAGTCTTTTTAAGCTTCCTTTAGTAGGAGCTTTGGGTATGTTAGTTGGCCTAATTAGATTGGCGGGCCTAACATTAAGTTTTTGGAATGAACTGGAAGGGGCTTAAGCTTTAGTTATAGGGATGGATGTATATTATTTGTTGTTGTTCAAACAATAAAGCATAATGAAAGACTTTCTCTAAGCTTTTAGGGTCAAATAGTTCAACAACATTCCTAATAATTTTCCTAAGTCCGATAATAAATTTATTGGCCAATTGCTAATCATTATTAACACAATTAATTCTTGAAATTAGGTCTTCAAATGTATTCAAATATTTAGTTACCAGAAAATTACTTTGTCTCAAAGTTAATAATTGACTATGTAGTTTCTTATCATGATGCCTAGAATAATACTTTGCTCATAACATTTTTATTCATTTATATTCATATGAGATTTATCCTTTTTAATCTTTGTTCTTTATTTAAAGTACTATTTCAATAAATTTTAGCATATTCTATCAATTTCATTTTAGCAAATTTTCCCTTTCATAATCATCCATTTTATACTAGTCAAAGAAGTCATCCATTTGAACTAGATAATGGAAAACTTTATTCAGCTCATGTACACCATCATAAGTATGGGCTTTAACTTTAACTCTTCGAGATGGGTCATTGGATTCTTCTATAGTCTTGAAATAATTTTCTCCCCTTCATTTCTAGCTATCAATGGTATTTTAAGTGGAAATTTTTATATGGTTTGGTTATGAATCTTCTGCATACATCTCTATAACTACAATTTGAGTAGATTTTGGAGGAGTTGGTACTCTATTATTTTATAGATAAGTTATAAGAGATTACATTTGGTTCTTACTTACTTCTAATATTTGTTGAGTTTTTAATTTATTTTTATGAACTCTAAGATCTAAGGAATTGACTAATCTAGTCATGTTTTCAACTTGGTCCTGAGAGACAAATTTTGGTTCCTCGAAGATATATTTTTAAGACAAAAAAGCTATTTTTGAATAGGGATTAAAGAAAATTAAATTAAATAAAGAAAACATATAATATAAATATGAAACGTTAGGTGAATATAACTTCTAGGTGATGTGGAGTGCGTGGGTTAGGGGTATAATATCACTTACATACCAATCTCTTCTCAAGAAATCTAAGTCTTTGTAATAAAGTTCTAATTAGCCTCCCAAATCAGCAAATTTAACACACTTATATTCTTATGCATGAAATTTTTTATAAGTTCTTTTAGTGCAATATGAAAATAATGCTCAAATTTATCAAATCTCTTTTTTCTTAAGAAAGTAAGTTATCATAAGTTAATCAAAAAAACTTCTAAAATTAACCATAAACATTATCAAATATAATAAAGAAAGTAAATAAATTTTGATTTGCACTAATGGTTAGGTTGGGATCTCTCTCTCTCTCTCTCTCTCTCTCTCTCTCTCTCTCTCTTATTTAGAATGGAGCTCTCCCTCATTAGGTGTCCTCTCAAAATATTTATAGTAAGTTCACATAATAGAGGAGAAAGTTAAGTAATATGGCAGAGCTCACTAATTAAAACTTTATGTTATAACCATAGGCCTGCGAGAAACATACATATTTCCAAGCTACTAATAAAAGTTTAAACTATTATAAAAAAATTATTTTACATCACAAGTTCAAGAAAAACTCAGAAGTTTGAAGGCAAGTCCACCACTTGAATTTTCTCTTTCTATTGAAGAAAAAATTCTAACCAAATTTGGTCTTTTTAGGCTTCACTTTGATACCAAATTTGATGGAGGTGGGTGTCATTCCTTTGGTGTGATTAAAAGAATTAAATGGTCAATGATCTTTAGTTTGATATCTAAAGATATGTTTTGGTCTGTTGGTGGGATAATGGAGGGTGTAGGTTAATATGATAGTGGGAATGCCTAAACAAGTCCAATTTGGGTCAACTTTAGCTAATTTGAAAATTAAATTTATGGAATGATTTTTAAGTGAGGTAATTGGCTTAAAATACTTTTGAGATTTTATGATAGGATATGTATTTATGATATAGAGTATATGATTGGAGATTATAGAGTTTAAGAGGTTATTTTAGTGTAAAGACGAAGACTAGATAGTGATCAGTGAAGTTGAGGTATTATTGAGTGGAAGGTAGGTGTAGGCTATGGAGGAGATTATAAGTCTTAGTGGATAATTTTAGATAATTTTAATAAGTATAATAAATATTAAAATATGTTATCTTGGGTATTTTTGGTTGGAAAAAAGATATATTGGATAACTAGTGCTCCCATCAAGGATTGCTAAATTTGGCCCCCAAGCTCTCAACTACAAAAAAAACTCAAATAATTTGTAATTGTTAAAATAACTCCTTTCATTATAGAAAAGAGGCCTATTTATAGTCATTACAATCATCTTTCAAAAGAAAAAAAATTCAAAACATGGAGGGAAAGGTGGGTGGTGACATTAATGTTAGGCATAAAGTTGCCTTATTATTTTATGTCAACCACTCAATTTACATGCTATTATTTTATGGGGATTCAGCCACCTCATATGTCTTACTTCGTATTTTAAATTCAAAGTTTCTAACCTAGAGTTTCTATATGAAAATTAAAAATTACATTTTAAAAAAAAATAAATAAAATCATCAAATGTGCCTTGTTGGGCTAGTGGGCTAAGCATCCTTCTTTCCTGAATTATTTTGAGCATTAGCTTAAGATATAGTTACTAAACTTGGATCTCTAATTTCTTTATCAACATTATGTTCTAAATTAATAATTTTGTTAAAAATGAGCCATTATTTTTTGTCTTAGACTGAATCTTGACTAGCCAAGATTACTATAGCCTACACATACATTTGATTAGTAAAAAAAATTCTACAAATAGAAATATTTGTGATCATCAAAACATAAAATACTATGTAAAGGCTCATGGGTTAAAAATCATCCCCTTTTTTATGATGCCATAAATTTTTATTTGAGTTTTGAATGTTTAATAACTAATAAAAAAAAGAGATAAGTGTCGTTCAATCTATTCCCAAAAAAGTATGCAAGGAATGATAGAATGCACAAATGTGGAAGAAGATACAAAAAAATATTCAATTAATTTAAGCTAAAAACACAAACAAAACACTAATCTTCTCCAAATTTGACCCCTAAAATAGATTGAAGTAAACGACAAACAAATTAATCAAGCATTAGTGGTGCTAAGCATATTTATGAATATGGCTTAGAAGTTATGCAAATTTTTTTAAAAATAGTTTTAACACACAAACTTATAAAATATGTATTATTATAATTCTTAATCAATGATCATATTATACATTTCACTAACTATTGCCTACTAACATTGTATTTTTTTAATTAAATCCAACACTTATGTTAGTCGTACTTCATAACCTATATAAATGATATTAATCAATTTATCAAAAATTTTGTGGAGAAAATTTATGACCCCACCCAAATTTCAGGAATATTTCATTTAGGTAATCAAATACATCATTGATGGATAACATATCATCTCAAGAGATAAAAATATCACCTTACAATGAACTTGATTACTTAATTAAAGACTCCTAAAATATATGGGTTAATGATGTTCTAGAGATTTTTCCTTGAACTATATGGTGAAATAGAATAAGATTTTTTTAAAGTAGGGTTCCAAGTTCCTTATAAGTGCATGTCCCTCATAGTAAATAAATAACATCTTAATAAAGAAATACTTTGTTAGGAAAACTCTCAATTAAAGGAATTAACTTTTACCTTTATATGGATTTTGAAGTTTGTTTAAAAGGCTTATTTATTCAAAAATTCAAAGGAGAATGCTTCAAGGAGAAAGATTTATTTTTGAAAGCCAATCAGGAATAAGTAAGAAATGCTTTTGGATACTAGGATGCTCAGTAAACATACAAACTATCTTACTATTGGGCTCTTCAAATTGAAATTGAGATTACTGGGATTTTGAGTTAACATTTTATTAGAAATCTTGAATATAGATTCTAATAGCATAAGAATGTATAAACACATAAGAGTTGAAGGTTTATTCTAATGGGATTCTTTAGAACCTAAGTCTAAAGGTGCTTCTAACGTAATTCAAAGGCTTGACCTAGTCTAATTTCTGAAAATTATTGGTTATCTTTTCTTACTTGAGAAAACAAGCTTATCCTTGACTCTTCTAGACTTATTACTATCTTGGAAGAGTTGCCAATGAACACCACCTATTCAATTTTAAATCCATGAGTTTAGTGTTATGAATGCTAGGTGTCTAAGCTGTTATATTGAGTTAAACAATTTAAGAGCCTAAATTCACTCCCTGAATCTAAGATAATGATTGGTATATTATGCTCCTAACTAATGTAATAATTTTTATTTTCTTATATATTTTGAATCAAAATTTTATTTATGGCTTTAATTATGCAATTTCATGCCTAGATGAGATGTAGTTAGAAATAAGTCTTTGACTAAGCAAATATGAGAAGGCACACTTCCCCAAGAAGGGTGGTCATCCTCATAGGTTAGATGTCCTTTTATGTGCAATGAGTGAAGCACCCAATTCAAGAATTATGAAGAATATGCTCGCAAGATTCACAAAGTCTAATTATTTCTAGTCATTTTTATTTGTTTATGTGTAATCCTTTATTTTTATAGTGATTTTATGAGTTTCCATTTTATGTTTGAGTTTTTTTAATTTAATGGGGTAAAAAAATTTAGTGTTCCTATGAGCCTAATACATCCAAGCTTTTTTATCTCAGAACATTATAATCATAGAAAGAAACTTATGAAAAGCATGAAGTTCTATTGTACACCGCAAAATAGATCAAGCTAAATTAAATTAAATAAAATATGCCAAAGAAGTCGGGTACTCCTATACACCTCAAAAGAAAAAGAATAATGGATAGTTGAGCTCTTCCCTTATACAACCTGACCTAGAACTAAAGTCTTGATCTACGAGGGTCTTTATCTAAGATCATCACTTTCCTCAAGGACCTTTTCGGGCTCCATAGAGGACCACCAACAAGTAAAGTCAACTTCTATTATTCTTAGACCCTATAGATCCTAACCTATTTCTAGGCTCAAATTAAATTTTAAATTTTTAAAGGTAAAATTCTAAATGTCAGGAAAAACATACAATACACAAACAATTTATATTTTAAATATACAGGATTAGCATTAATGGTTGGCAAACTCACCTATCCTATTGAGCTATCCTTAGGGACTTAAGCTGCACTTGTAAAACAAATAGCATTTATTACATTTATTATGACAGTTCCTTTTAGGATAGCTCCTTACAAGAAATAGTGTTGGCTTAAAAAGAACATCATAACATTCAGACTAGTGATAAAATAATTTCTAGCTATCCAGTTTAAAATAATACATTACAAAAGAAGAAAATATAATTTCATGTCATAAAACATCATAGATCATTGGCCTAACTTAAGTCTCAGGTCAATGACCTAACAATATAGTGTATGGAACAGGGTCTATGTGATTTAATAATACTAGGCCTTTTAGTTTCAAGTCTTGATTTGAGTTCCAAATTTGTTGAATTCACTTAAGCCTTTTTGGTTATAGTAGAATAAAATCCCCACCCTGAGGTGAAAGTTCATTCTACAGATCAAACTAAGAACCTATGTATCTTGATTAATCCTTTTAAATTCACTTAAATTATTTAGTTGATTTTGGTATAATTTGATTGATATTCATTTAATTTAGTTAAAATTATCAAAAGTTAAGTTCATTGAGTTTATTTAATCTCATATACCTTAATTATTTATTTTAGATTTATTAAGATTTAGTTTAATTTAAATTGATTTTAATAATTTAATTAGTGTTTAATTGCTTCCTTTAGATCTCATTTTGTAGATTATTATTGAATTTTATATGGCATATGTTGATTGACTAATTCTAAATGTTATTTGAATTTAATGATTCTATTTTTTATATAAATTTAATTTGAATTTATTAATGTTTATTGAATTAAACAAGTTGTAATTTTGATTATAATTTAAAATAATTATTTATTTAAATTTCAATTATGAGTTTAATCATTCAATTTATTGAATTTAGTTTTTTATTGATGATTGGTTAGCTTAATTTGATCTTCTAATTTCACTTAATTAATTTGATTTATTTATGTTGATTGATTTATGTAAATGTTATTTATAATATATAGTAATTAAATATGTTTTTGTAGTTTGAATTTTATATTCAACATCATGCTTCTTTGATTTGATTAATATTTATGATAAATTCATTATGATGATTCAATTACACATATGTTCGATTGATTATTAGATTTTAGTATGATTAAATTTATTTACTTATTTAAAATTTAATTTACATTTAGTTAATGTTAGTATTTGTTAAACTTATGTGCTTTAAGTTGATTAATTTAGTTGATTTAAATTAAGGTTCAAAATTGATTTTAATTTAAACTTGATCTAATGATCTTTCGATTTCATTATTTAGACAATTTACATTATTTAGATTTCATGATTTTGGGTCTTTATTAATTTATTTGTTCAATTTATTATTTAAGTTGATTTAAGGGGTGTTTTATGATTAAGGATTTATTACTTATTTGAACTTCTTATGATGAGATTTTGTTTATTAAAGTGGTAGGGATGATTCTTTAAATCAAGGCCTTCCAATCAAAGATTAGATGGTCCCGTGATTCCTATAAGAGTTTAAATCATATCATGCGGCTAAATCTTGACCATCCATTCTAAATAAAAAAATGGATGACAGTGATTATGTATCAAACTTGCACTGAAGTCCAAGAACCATCAACATTTAGGCATTGAAATCCGATGATCTATGTGACGAAAATGTAAATTTTATATTGCAAAAATGATCATTGATCGATTTGTAATCAATCTATATAGCTTGATCTCATTAGAGATCAAATTAGTTTCATAAATGACCAATCAAAATTGAGATATGGATTAGGCTAGATGGTACCTTGCCGACATCGAGTCTCGACACTTCCTTTGGTTTTGAAAATGCTCAAGCGGCCTAGACAAAGCTTTGGGAGAAGAATAACATATTGCCTCCCTTTATATTGATGTGTAGATCAAAACTCACTACTGCTCATCGAAGTTTGAAGTGGAGGATGATCAGAGAGGATTGGAAGGAGGGGGAAGGTTAATTCACGTTCGATTAAACTTCAAGAAGGCGATGGAATATGCAAAATTCCATGATTTGGCTTTCATTGTTTTCCTTATACTTAGCTGAGAGGTGTTTGATGAGTTTCATGGGGAGATTTCCAACCATGGGAATTGAAATCCTATCATGATAGGGAAGGTAGCGGGATTATCAAAGAAGTCATTTGAATAAAGTTTGGTAGTGAGAGAGTAAGCATGGGTAAGCTTTAGGGTGATGAGGTGGATCGACCATGCTTGTTCTCCATGAGCTCAACCTCATCACCTCCCCTTTGCCACCTCAATTTTCACATGCCCTTTTAGCTATTATTACTACTTTCCTAAGTCAAATTTCAAGAGAGTTATTATTGGTGTTCCTCTGGAATAGAGGAAAGAAATGACACCACATAGAGTTTAGGAATATTATATTTAGATGACCAAATACTGCAATAAGGAATAAACATATTACCTTGAAAGATAAACATGCTCTCATGTAATGGATTCGATCATTTCAATAAAAGACTCTTAAGGCTAATGGGTCTTTCTTTTACTGGAGTATTTTCCCCTAAACTACATGGAAAAGTAGAACATGATTTATATTATTATGGGATCATGGTTCCCTATAAAGGCAAGCATTTATAGTTAATTACATCTTAGGATGGGTCTCTTCTTAAGAATACTCTTGATTAAAGAAATAAGTGGTTATTCCTAATGACTTCTAAGTTAGCTTTCAAAGGATTAATTTTTGGGAAATTTAATTGGGAGAGGTCCAAATTATAGAGAATTATTTTCAAGAGTCAAATGGCAGAAAGTAGGACATGCCTATTAATACTGGGATACCTAGTAGAAATTTCAGCTATCCTATGATTGGGCTTCAAATTTGGGATTTAATTTTAGATTTTGAGTTATCATTTTCTTAAAAATTTAGGGCTTAGATTCTAGCAGCACAAGAATGTAGAAATGCCTAGGGTTGAAGACTTATTCCTAAAATGCATGCTTTAGAACCTAGCCTACAGGAGCTTCTAACACATGTCAGATGCTCGACCTAGTTCTATCCTTGGGAATCATGGGAATCATTGGCCATTCTCCTCACTTGAGAGAACTACCCTATCTCTAACTCTTCTAGACTTACAACTTGCTTAGAGAAGGCAGCCAGCTAACACCACCTATGCACATTTTAAATTCATGAAATCAAGTCATATGAATGCATGACAGCTGGGGTGTTCCCTAATCCCTAAGATCATGTAGGGTATGAAGATGCATCTTAATGCACATTTTTTAGATTTTAATAAATTTTGACTCAAGATTCATTTTAGGCCATAGGTATGCATTTTATGCCTAATGCCATGCAATTAGAAATGGTTATGGGCCAAATCAAAAAGGAAAGAGGTGTTCTTTCATCATAAGCTCTCAAAGGTTAAGCTCATTCTCTCTGGCAAAGATGGAAGCTCTCCCTTAACAAGAGTGAAATAAGATGATTATGCATGATATTAAATATACAACATCCAACTAAAGGGTTGCTAAATAATTTATTATCTTGATTTAATGCCTAGGCTTTTATATGAGGTTATGAGTTATATTTATTTTAATGTTTCGATTGATTTAGTTGGGTAGAAAATTTAGTTTATCTTATAAGCCTACATCCAGGCATTCATCATGGAACAAAACACAATCATAGAAAGAAACTTAGAAAAAGCATGTTATTTTAATCGTGCATCCAAAATAAATCAAGAAAAATTAAATTAATAAATATAGGCCAATGTGGCCGGGTCCCGCTGTACACCCCGAAAGAAAGAAAAATGGCCAGCCAAGTTCTTCCCTTATATAACCCAGCCTAGAACTACAAGTTTAGATCTATGGATCTTTTTTTTCAAGAAAGTCTCCTTCTTCAAGGACATCCATCAGGCTCCACAGGGGACTACTGCACCATCTCCTGGTAGGTTTAGCTCCTGCTAATCCTAGAACCCATAGATCCTAACCTAATTCTAAGATCAAATTTACATTTTAAAATTAAAAAAGGAATCCTAAGCCATTCAAAATAGATGTTAGGAAATACAAACAACACACAACAATTATATTTCATAAATATACGGGCTTAGCATTAGTTGCTTGCCAACCCCACCTATCCTATGGACTATGTTAAGGGATTTTTTAAGCACCTACAAGCAAACTGTGATTTTATAATTTTAATATGATAGCAATCCCTTTAACATAACCCCCTGCTTTCTAACCCCCTCTAGAAAGTAGTGTTAAATCTAGAAAGATGGCCCTACCATCCAGTCTAATGAACAAACAAGCCTAGGCAACCAATCTAAGGTAATACATCATGAAGTACAACACATAAAAAAAGAAAATGTAATGGTCTAACCTATGTCAAGAGTTTGTGACCTAAATGATCTAGTGTGTGTAAAAGAGGGGTTGATCTGGCAAGGCTTTGCTAGGCTCCTTTAAGTTCAAGTTTCAATTTGAAGTTTGAATTTGTGTAATCTTTACCTTTGGTTCATTTCAATTCAAATGGTTTAGTGATTTAATTCTCATTTGTATTCCATTTTATTTGGTTAAAGTAATGTTTAAGTTTTCAAGAATGAGAAATAGAATGAATTTCATTTTTAGGTGAAACTCACTTTATTCCACATCCTAAATCCTAATGGAGTTTCCAAAAAGTCTAACTAAGATCCTTAAGTATCTTAATTAATCTTTTGATGTTACTTATGTTTTGATTGGTTTTATTTCTTTTCTTTTCTTTAATTAAGTTTAATTTAATTCAATTAGTTTATTCTTTTTGATATGATTCATTTTGTTTCATTTAATTTGGTTTAGTTTTGTTTAGGTTTATGTTGACTTTATTTTACTTTAATTGATTTGATTCCAATTATTTTTAATGAGTTTACAAAGTTAAAGTTGAATTATTCTTAATGTTTCATCAACCCTTAAGTTCTTTAACTTAAGGTATTTAACATTTTCTTATCTTTAATGATGTTTTATCTCATTTGTTTTAGTTATGATTTTGTTAGCTTGGAGTTTAATTAAAGTTTTAGTTTAACTTATTTCATTTCATTTCCTTAAGTTGGTTCACTTTTACTTTGATTAGTTCAATTTGATTTATGTTAGTTTTATTTTATTTAGGTTGGTTTATTTCTTTTATTTGACATATGTATTAACTTCATATTAGGTTTAGTTATGCTGATTTAATTTAGTTTGGTTCATGTTCATTTGAAAATGTTTAAGTTAAACTTTGACTTATGTTTTAACTTTAAGTTTAATTATATTAAATTCATTTAAATTGATTTATGATTACTTGATTCATTATTCAATGTTTATGTTAATTTTATTTAATTTTATTAAATTTGATTTTTTTCTTAACTTTACATTAAGTTTAGTTATGTTAATTTCATTTAATGTGATTTATGATTTTGATTTTGGTTCATTATAACTTAAGACATTTATATTTGAGATTTGGATTAAGTTATGTTAGTCTCATTTACTTCAATCTAAATAATCCTAAGATATGAATTCATTCTTAGATTAATTGAATTGAAGATTAATGACTTTTGAAAGTGTTAATGGTTTCAAATTCTAGAATTTAACTTAATTAAGTGTTTTATTAACTTAAGAACTAAATTTATTAATTTTAGGTTAAAATTGATCAATTTCTTAACTTAGGATATTTAAAGAAGTTCCTTAATAGTTTTCTGATGTTTGATTAAGATTGATTTGAATTACTATTTAATTTAATGGATTAATCAATTTTCTTAATCCAATATTTGATTAACATTGACCTAAGGATTTAGAAATTTAACAACTTCTAATTCAGAGATCAATTAGGATTAAAATTTTTTTGGCAAGTGGGGTTGTATGCCAATTTTATGTATCCAAAGTTTCATCTTGATTAATTTTGTAATTAGGGAGTAATTAAGGTTTAAATTATTTTATTAAAACTTAAATTAAGCCTAATTTAGTTGGATATAATTAAATATTTTATATTTCATGGATTCCTTACTGAAATATGTTTCCAATGAGGGTTCATTCATAATTTTTAAATTATTGGTTGATTAATTATGATTTAATTAAATTCTCATTAATTAATTGAATTATTTAATTCATTTAATTAGTTAATTATGTCAAATTAAGGATTATTAAGTTTAATTGAGTTTTAATGATGTTTTAATGTTCACTGAAGTTTATTAAGTTGATTTAAGGTTGTTTAGATCATTTCCATAAATCAAGTTCATTAATTTTAATTTATTTAATTAAATTAGGGGTTTAAGATTGAAAATTCTATTTCTCTTAAATTATAGTGAATTAAATCATGAAAAAGTTTTCAAGAGTGTGTCTCAAGGTTAATTTCATTTCCCCAAAGTTTTATATTAATTGGATTAGTGGTTTAAAAGTAATTAAGGTTTAATTTTTTTCCATTAAACCCAAATTAACGCAAAAACATCCAATAAAAAAGGAGATTTTAATTTTTATGGATTCCTATCATCAAGACAAATCCATAGAGCCTTAATTTGCATTTTTTTTATAATTTTTATTTATTTTTCTATGATTTTTAGAAGTTTCTATTTTTAAATAAATAAAAATTGTTGTTTAACAATTTTTAAGTGGGGAGGGGTCCACGCGGAACTGCGGGCCACGTGGCATGCTTGCATGGCGCGTCCCGCCGCATGGCATGCATGGATTGTGCCACACTGGATCCATGTGGATCCCGCGTGAAAGAGGCGGCGTAAACACAGAATCAAGTAGGGCAGTCCGATCAAAGATTGGGCGGTCCATAATTGATCTGCGGGTTCTTAAGGGTTAAAAATCAAACCGTACACCTAGATCTATGCCGTCTGATTCTAATAGAAGGATTGGACGGTCAGAGGCTTGTCTCCATCCTTAAGAGAGAAAAAATTGATCATCGTTGGTGATTTTCTCCTAACCGACGGTGATCAATGGTGAATCAAGCGCTTATTTTGATCCTAAAACAATCAGTGATCGAATTAGGATCAATCCATACGATTGGATCCATTTGGGGATCCAACTTCTTTCAAAAATCCCCAAACCAAAAATGCTTGAAGAAAAATGAAGGTACGTTAATGGAAAACCTTGATTTTGGCGATCTCCAATGGCGAGGTTGACTCCATTAGCTTTGAATCAATGCCATGAGCATGTGGATGGAGTTTGGTGACTTGTCTCCCCATGGATTACTCCCTGGACCACCATAGGTTCGGTCTGAGAAGATGGTGGTCGTTCTCCAGCCTCTCGGCATTGAATGAAGTGAGTGAGGACTTGATTTGTACTGCCTCGAGCCCTAGAACATGTAGGTGACCTCAATGTGGGGTGAAATCCATTCCCATGGATTTCACCATTAAAGGGTGCTCGGTTTTGCATTATTCATCACCTTGTTGGTGGCGAATTGGCCGAAGAGAGGTGTTGAGCATCTTCTCTACCTCTGATGAATGTTTTTGAATGAATTGGGAAAGCGATCCTGCTTCCCCTCCTTGGTTTCCACTCTTGGCCGACCCCTCTCCTCCTCTTTCTTATTCTTCTTTTTTTTTTCCTTAGAGAAGCCAACTTCTCCTTATTTTCTTTCTTGATTTCCTGCCTTCAGCTTGAGAGGTGGCTCTTGACTTTTTTTTTTGCATGGGAAGAGATGGAGTGGGTGAGGTGTGGTACATGAGAGAGGAGAGTTTTTGGTATTCTCCTTTCTTTTTTTTTAAATTTTCATTATATATATATATATATATCATTTTTGTGATTAATGGCTAAATACATATGATTTGGATTAGGGCTTGAGTCCAAATCATATGTATTGCTTCATACCTAATCTAATCCAAATCAATTCAAGAGAGTTTGAAATTAAATTTAATTTGGATTCTAATCATTTTGGATTAATGATTAATTGATTTAGAGTTTAATTAATTGATTTTGAATTTTGCTTCAATTAAATTTCAATTTGAATTAATTGGATTTGATTTGAGTTAATCCAAATTGAAAATGTAAGTTGATTCCCTATGACACTAAGTGTGGTATCCGAAGTACTAAATTAAGAATTTTCTAATTGAAATTAGAACCTCCTAATTACTAATTTTTTAAGTTAATATTAACCTCATTCAAAAATGATATCAATAGTTAAAGGTTCATCCAAATAGGTTAGTGGATAGGATGAGATTTGATTATTTAGTCTCATTTCAATGGGATTTAATTTCTTCTCCTCTCCATTTCTTCCACAACATCCTTCATGGTCACAACATCTCTTTAGGGTTTTTATTTGGCTAACCAAGTCAAGTCATGATGAACTTCAGATGTTAAGTCAAACCCATTTAATTTGGATTTAGATTGAGTGCTTACATTGGGTTCGATTAGGTTGACATTGTATTGGGTTGGTTTGATTATGTTTTCTTTAATTAATGAGTTTTATATTTATGTTACAGTCCATATTTATTGTTTATTGAAGGATTTATTCATAAATTGATCTATGTTCATTTGAGTTTGATATGGTTTAAGCTAGGTTTGACCCTTTTAATACATATAACCTAAAGAAGTCAAATTAGATCTTTCAATCTATTTAACCATTTTTTAATTTATATTTAAGTTTTCTTATCTTTATTTCATCATTTGTGAGGATCACGGTTAGTTAATTTCATTTAATGTAAATTAGATTTTTAATTTAACCCAAAATCAACTCATTTTGATCCAAATGTGTTAAGTTGGGTTTAATTGAGTCAAATGGTTAATTTTTCTCAATTAAGGTGTGTTTGGGCTTCAATTATGTTTAGTTGAGTGGTTAAAATGATTTAGATCATTTAATTTTAATTAATTTTAAGTTGATTTTGATTTAGACTCATCTTGTCCCAAATTGGGCTTAATGGGTAAAATTGGGTTCACTTGAGTTACATAATCAAATTGATTAAATTAAACTAAAATAATTGTTGAATTATATTCATTTATGATTTTCAAGTGATTTTGAATGTTTGGTTTGAATTAATTTTAATTTAATTCGAATTTGGGTTCAATAGGGTCCATTTGGGTCAAATGACTTAATAACCCATTTTAGTCCCTTTTAGTTTTATATTTATTTAGATTTATGTTCATGGATATTTATTCGATGCTTTTTAGCCTCTAAAATGACTTTAATCAACCAAATTGAGTTGGTTGAATTTTAGTTTGGTGGGCCCACATGAGTCAACTCTAGCTCAATTTACTAGTTTGACCAATTTAAACGTCACTTAAGTTTATTTTGGGTTCATTTGTATGTGTATATTAATTTTAGATTCGTTTAATATTATATTTAGATTTTACTTGAGTTCACCCAATCCAATTTGGCTACATCAAATCCTAGAATGGTACATTAGGGTGACCTCGGCTTTCCTTTTGGAATGTTAAACTTGATTATAGTTTCAAATTTAGTTTAGTTTTAATTTTAATTTAATGTGGATTGTTGTTTAATTCTAATTTAAAAATTTTCATTTGATTTCATTTGATATTTAATTTTGACTTGTTCACCTAGTTACTAAGCATAATATCCTATGTACCTAATTGGGTAACTTCTAATCTAAGATTAAGGGTCCTTATTTTTAGGATTAGGAATGATTTCAACCTCATCCAAAAATGAGGCCAACATTTTCTAAACACATTTTTATCAAAAATAAAGTGTTGCTTAAATTTTGTATGGATGAATAGATATGCTATTATAATATTAAAGTAGACAAACAAGTATTGTGAAGGGTCACTTAATGACAAACTAGGGAGGCCTTAATTTTTAATACTTTTCTATTTTATTTATTTTTTGATACTTCCCACTTACAGATTACTTTTATACTTCCCCAATTGGTTTTATTAAGTTTTTAATAGGCTTTTATCCCAGTATCACTATTATCATTACACAATTCATTCTTCAATTGAGAATATCGTATATCTGCACTAATATTTATGCACTACATAGAGAAATAGAGTAAAGAAAAAAATGTAATTTCCATAAGAAAATTTAATCATAAATAGTTATTCTTATCATCATAGATAAATTTTAAGATGTTTGGTTAAGATAATGATTAGTACTTCTCCTACAAAGATTTTGAATACTAAATAATTCTTGATTTATAAGAATGTAGTAAATAAAATTTAAAGAAAATATCGTATTAACTTAGAATTCACAAAATATAGTTGGATAAAAGAAAAATGCACTAACTAGTAGAATAAACATGTTAAATATGACTAATGCAACTAAGACAATATAAGACAAAATAGCTATGAAAGTAGAGAGTACATTAGATGTAGAAA
The DNA here is from genome assembly GCA_021442155.1 of Cymbidium sinense. NCBI lineage: Eukaryota > Viridiplantae > Streptophyta > Magnoliopsida > Asparagales > Orchidaceae > Cymbidium > Cymbidium sinense. The sequence goes on from CM038218.1 coordinate 130,990,579, forward strand.
ATGTAAAATAAAATAAACTCTAAAACATGTGAAAAGAGAAAAAAAAGAAACTAAAAATAAAATGTCCCTCATTAGGTGGTAGTGGTTGGAAGATGCCATGGAGAGCGTCAAATAAGATTGAAATAAAGCTTGATCTTCTACATGCTGTTGTTGGTACTCATCCTACTAAGCTCCTTGATTTTCAATATGTCTATCAATATTTAGTAAAAATTGTGTAAAGTGCTCTTTCTAATAATCATGTGGTAGTCATAATGAGCTAAAGGCTCCCCCTCCCTAGCTGCTTCCTTCTCTTCTAGTCTTATTATGGCTTGAGCTGGCTGCCACTTTTTGTCATCCAAATAAATTAAACACTATGAAATTACATCTCTGCTGATGATAATGGCCCATGGTATATTACTTACATCATTAGAAACATCAAGTTGTTGACTAAAAACTTTTTAGTTAAATTCAGCCACATTCATCGGGAGACTAATAAGCCTGCTAACACTTTTTGCTAAGATGGGTTCTCTTGTGGATAGACCAATCTTGTCACATCAACCAATACCTCAAATCCTCTTCTCACTCAAAAGTGACTTAACTAAAGTTTCCATATGTAAGAAGACTATAATTTATTTCTTTTTTCCTTTACTTGACTTATGGTTGTACTCCTTTAAATTTCATTGTGGAAAGTCATCTCCTTTTATTTTTAAAAAAGAGGGTGGTCTAGTGACTTATGATAGGTCAAATTTTACTTGACTTCCAAGTAGATAAGCAATCATGTGTCCTAAGATCAAATTATACTTTCATTTAAATTTTGCATTTTTAATGATGGTGAGATTTTCAATGTAATGAGTCAAAAGATCCATAATATTAAACTGAGTATTGGTCATGAAAATTTAAGTGATAAGAGAAAAAGGTATTGTGATGCTACCCTAGCTTTAGGAATGACATTATGTCTCAAAACATGTTGAATAATTCAAGCATTCAGCATAAGACCATTGATTAGAGGTTGATGATGATGAAGGGGGTAGTTTCTAATATTCAAATTGAAAAAAATTCAATTGTAAGTAGGGTCTATTGAAATATTATGTGTAGAAAGACATGAATTAGAGATGTGAAGGTATTCATGCAAATCAACATCAATAATAGATATTTCCCTATCATAGACTTTTGATTGAAGGATAATACCTTTGTAGTTGATGATGAAATTTACAAAAATTTCAAAAAAGAGTCCAAAATAAAATGGGTACGTTGAAGATATTATGAACCAAAGAGATGTGCTAGGAAAAAGGTCAAAGTTGGGAAAAGATGACTTATTTAAGTGAGTGGCTTTAATTCAGTAATCTTATATTTTGTTGTACTTCATGTAAGTAGCTTCTTCATCATTAAATCAAAACAAATTCTCTCTCTTATTATTCCATGCTCTCTTGATAGCCATTTGAATGATCTTTGCACAGAAAAACTCGAACAAATATATGACAAAAGAATCAAAAATGAGAAAGCAATGAAGAATAAATGGGATTTTATAAACTCTCTATTTGATCATTCATTACAAACATGGGGTTCATATAGTATGATTATAATTATTCTAATGGTGTTCTCGATGGTTATATTTGACTAAGTCAATCATATAGTATGATTAGAGAATCATACAATAGAATTTAGATAATCCTAATGATTGTCTGATTGGCTATTTTGACTGAGTCAATCATACAATATAATTAAAAAGTTGTATAATATGATTATGTGTTATTAGTCATCCAAATGTTGATAATAACAACTAGTTTGATTTGGCAATCATACTATTATAAACAAATTGTATAGTATGATCATGACTGTCTAGTATGATTTATATTATGGTGAATCATCCAATTAATTGCCCTGACATATTTTAACGATTTAAATAGACCATTCATATAGTATAGTGGGAATAATATAGTATAATTATAGTAATTTTTTTTTGTTCTGAAGTTTAAAATAGAAGAGATTGAGGCACGATTTGAAATAAAATAAAAAACTACATGAAGAAAAAAGTGTAAGAATAAATAACTTAAATAAAATACATGCATGGATTAAAAATAAAATAGTAAAACAAAATAAAATGAAAACAAAGATGTATGAATATAAAAAATAAAAAATTAAGGCAAAATAAAATAATGAGAGAAAAATTAAAATGAAAATAAAGAAATGGTAATAAAATTAAAAGATGTATGGAAGGGAACACAAACATAAAAGAACAAACTAAAGGAAGCAAAACACAATTCAAATCACATAAGTCATCACACCTAAGAGTGATCTATAAGAGCTAAATCTATCAAAATTTAGGGCTTTTGCGAAAATGTGTGCTAATTGATTTTTTCTGTTAATGAATTGAATCGAATATCAACATCTCTTTTCAGAACATGATCTCTAGTGAAGTGATGCTGGACATCTATGACTTTTGTATGTGAGTGTTGAATGGGAAATTTTGTTAAGAAAATAGCACTAGTGTTTGTTACTCATAATATGAATCATACTTATAAATAGACCAAGATCTAAAAGTTTTTGCTTTAGCCATAAGACCTAGTCAACCCAACTTCCACTAGCAATGTATTTAGATTTAGTAGTTGATAAAGTAATAGAATTTATTTCTTACTAGATCAAGAGTCTAGTGAGTTGCTTACAAACTAACACATACCTGAAGTGCTTTCTTATCAACCTTGCACCATGCAAAATTACAATCAAAGTATCAAACAAAATTAAAAGTAGTGCTCTCGTGAGAATACCATATTCTTAAATGAAGTATTCCAATCAAAAATTGAAAGATCTTCTCATAGCTTTCAAATGAGATTCTGTTACATCAACTTGAAATCATGCACAAAAATAGACACTAAACATGATATCACATCTGCTAGCAGACAAGTAAAGTAAAAAGACTATCATCTTATGAAATTTTTTAGGGTTAATGGATTTACTTTTCATACCCTTATCTAACTGAGTGCTTTGGCTCATGAGGGTGTTTATCCTCTTACATCCATCCAGTTTAAATCTTTTGATTAGCTCTTTTGTGTACTTAGATTGACTTAAGAACATACCCTTTTATCTTTGATTAACATTGAATCCCTAGAAGTAAGTAAGCTCACCCATCATTCAAACACTTTGCTTATTGTTCTTGAAAAATCTTAACACAATAGAGGGTTAGTAAATTAAAAAAGTATATAATTAATATAAATTTAAATAAAAAGAATATTAAAATTAGTTTTTTGAAGAACGAATTGGTGTCAATAGACCCTTTAACAAAAAAGTTTTAAAGGAAAACATTTAAGTCTATCATACCAAGCACAAGGCGCCTATCTCAAATCATACAAATTATTTTGTAATTTATGAACCTAATTAGGGTAAAATGAGCATTCAAATCTAGGCAGCTATTCAACAAGCACATCTTCTTCTATAACACCATTCAAAAGGAACTTTTAACATCCACTTAAAATAATTTAGAACTTAAAAAAAAATAAATGCAAATAAAATTTGAATAACTTGCAACTTGTACAAATGTTTCATCAAAACTAATGTCTCTATTTGATTAAAATCTTTAGCCACAAGTCTTATTTTGTTTCAAATAATAACTCCTAAGTAATTTAGTTTAGTTTTGAAAACCCACTTTATTCTAGTCACACATTGAGATGAGGGTCTAAACACTAATCCCCAAACATCATTTCTAGCAAATTGATTCAATCCTTACTACATTGCCTTAACCCAAAATTCATCAGATATTGCATCTTCTACATTAGTGGGTTCTATCATGGAAATGAAGGCTGTGTGGCTAACTTCTTCTTTAAAGCTATATTTAGTCCTAACACTTATAGTTGGGTCTCCTATCATCAATTCACGGGAATGGCTTGATGCATGTCTCCATTTTCTAGTTAGTCTTCCCCTTATTTCCTCATTTTCGTCCAAACCTATATTCCCAATTTTCAAAACTAAATTATCCTCATCTACAAGCTCTCTAAAAGGTGAATGGACAACAAATTTATCGGAAAAAAAATGGACTGACTCCTCTAACAACAAGGTTATCCTAATAAAAATTCAATATGCTTTTTCTACCAAAGAGTAACCTAATAAAATCCCATTAGTAGATTTAAAATCAAACACCCCCAATTTTTTTTTCAATATTTAACATACAAAATTTACATCCATAAAACATGCAAATGAGATAGATTTGGAGACTTATCTTATAGAAGGTCATAAGAAGTTTTATTTAGTTTGTATCTAATGTTTACTCAATTCAACACAAAGCAAGTGGTGTTAACTACCTCAGCTCAAAAGTATCTAAGAAGCTTATAATAATAAAGCAAGGATCTAATGGTTTTTATGAGTGTTCTATTTTTTTCTTATTCCATTATATTATAGTGTCCTCTGCGTTAAAAAAATATGGTTTATTCCTATCTCATTAAGGAAAACTTCAAATTTATCATTTTCAAAGTATCCATAATGATCACTATGAATATATGTGTGGAATCTAATTTTGTTTGTGAATGAGGCAATACCTACTTAGACACTTAAGATGTAGGGTTAGGATAAATAGGATAGTAGAAAATGATGTATAAGAGTATAAAAGATTACACCATCTTAAGATGTCTAAATGTAAATAACTCTCTTTTCTTTCATGGAGCTAATATAGTGAATGATTTGATGGGAGTAGAACAAAAGTTCTCTCAAAAAGGTTTTTTTTTTTTTAAAAAAAGAAGAGAAAAAAGGCCCCCATCCTTATGGAAATTTTGCATATGGTTCCCATTCATGAATGTTGAATTAATAAAATAGATGACTTGCCTAGAGGACGAAAGTTCTCTTAACTGATGAATCTCAAACTTTGGTGTGATGATTCATTTGATGTGTGTTTTGGTTGTATAGTCACTTGTATATTAACAAGTTTTTTGATTAAAGATGAGCTGTTGAGCTTTGATTTCCTAGTGGAAGTTTTATTCTTTGCATGCTTCTCATGTGTGGAGTGAATCATTACCTTGAAGGAGATCATTATGTTGTTGCTATCCCAACTTGAAATGCTCTCCTAGTTGTCTTTCTTATGAGGTGCATATAGATATACAAGATGCAATGCTAGAACTAGTTTCCCTTTGAATCTAAATAACAAAGATTTTAAATTTAGAAAAAGATTATTTTTTTTTGTGCTTCAAAAATCTCACCCAAGTAAATATAGGAAAAGTATCAATAATAATCAATCTGTATGACTTTGCCCCCAAAACTAGTGGTGCTAGCATGCCCAAAAAAATCTATGAGGAGAATTTCTAAAGGTCTTAAAGTGATAGAGCTCGTTGTGGACTTAAAAAAAGATTTAGTTTGGTTATCATGCAGACAAGCATCACACAAATGTTCATAAACAATCTAGTTTAGGTAGACCTCTAATTAAGTTAGTTTATGTAATTATCCTCAGTAAGTGCATGATGGTGTACCATAATCTCTTATGCAATAACTAGGACTCATCTAGTGTGGACTTCAAATGAACACCCAAAGAATAATATAAGATATCAAGATCAATCATGTAAATGTTATTAATCTTAACCCCTTCTAAAATAATTTTATCATTTAAATCAAGCAAGAATTTAACATTAAAAAATTTACATTGAAACCCTTAGCATAAAGATAACTACTGTAATGCAAATTTTATTATAAACCATCAATAAGAAGGACGTCTTCAATGTACAAAATTTTTTTAATACCAATTGTAATTGACCTGAGTACTTTACAAGTTGTGTGTTTTTAATAATGACCTTTCCTTCACTTTTGAGTTTCAAAGGGATGAATTGGCTCTTATCTTTAGTCATTTATATTGAGTGTCTGCTATTTAAGTACCACATGCCTCCATCAACTCCTAAGTGCAAGCATATCTACAAAACAAATTAATGTTAGTATTCTAGGAACCTAGACTTGCTTGGGTTCATTACATTAATAAATAAGAGGGCTTTTAAAAGATTTTAAAATCCATGAATATATTGAGTTTAAATGTGAATGATGTATGCATATATTAGCAATGTATCCAAAAATGATACAAGAAAAGAAATGAATGTTAGGGACAAAAGGAATGAACTTTTTAGCTTTGAATTTTCCTTTGAGTGTATGTTTTCTTTCTGCAATTTGTAATTTCTTTCTTCATGTTTTCAATTGCATATTCAACAAAGCCAATTTTTTTGTAAGTCATATTTTTGTTGGCTTTTTGAATTTCTAACCCTTTATTATAATTTTTTAATTTTTCATGTTCTTGTGAGAGTGAGCTATGATTATTTTCCTAAGAAGAAAAGTTTTTCTATAAAGTAAAATATTTTTATTCAAAAGAATTAAATTCAACATGTAATTTCCCACAAAAATTTAAAAGTTCATAATAACCTTGATTACTTACTTATTCATTGTTAGAATCATGAGAACACATTTTGCCATCAAACAATGATTTTTGACTTCTTCTACAGCTTCTTCAATAGCTTCTTCATTAGAGTAGTCAGAAATTGAGTTGGTCTAGAATGCATGATGAGTCCTCCTCTTACCCTTCTTTACATCACCTTTTTCCTCTTTTTGTCTTACTGATTGGTCTTTCTAAGTAGAGGAAATTCCCATTTGGTGTGACCAAGTTTTTTACATTCATAAAAAAAATAGATCAATAGCTTTTAAGTAGTTCTTACTTTTAACATTGCCTTATCTTTGATCAAATATTTTATTTTTGTCTCTTAAGAAGCTTTATAATTTGCTTGTTATAAGTGTAACATCATTATTCTTAGTGTTGTTATCTTTCTCACTGCAATTAGAAGTATTATTTATAAGGGAAATGGGCTTCTCCTTTATCCTATCACCTGCATCAAAAAAATTTCAAGATTTTTTATTTATATGTAATATGAGAATCAAGAAATTTAATAACTAAATAAATAGATAAATCTCTACATTCAAAGATAAAAGTAACCTTGGCATCCCAAGATTTAGGTAAGCAGCATAAAATTTTGTTTACTTTTCAACATTAGTAAATTCTTCTCCCAAAGCATGCATTGAAGTAATGATTTTTGTGAAACATCTACATGTGTAAAAAATAGTCTCATTAGTTATATACAAAAAATCACATAATCATGAAATATCATGTTGACTTAAGATCATTTACCCTTGTTGGTCCCTTCATATATAATAAATAAATTTTCCTAAATTTATTTACTAGTTTTGCATGTGGTAATACATGTAATATTCAACCTTAAATTATAGAAAAAATAGTTAAACTTTTTGAATTTAATTAATCTAATTCCATTTCTTCAAATGACCTTGAAGTAAAGGCATTTCAATTAATTTGTCATTAATAGCATTGTGTGGACGTAATAATCCAACTTCAAACATATTCCACATTCAAAAATTCATTAAACGAATGAAAATAGACACACAAATTTTCTTAAAAATAAAATGGAATATTATCAAAGAAAGGTGGTTGGGTTATAGAGTACCCTTCCATAGTATTTCAATTTCTTAGATGTTCCATTGATGAATATGCTTGCTGATGTAGGCCATGAAACAAGAAACCTCCTTTAATACTACTTGTAAGAATTATCATACCTAAGAGGTGAGGGGATGACTAGGTGTGCTTTTAAATAAATTATAAAAAGATAAAATAAATTAAATCATTTATTTTTTAGCAACAGAGAAATTTAAAAGTAAAAAAATTAACAAATTAAACTCAATAAAAAGTTTAGCCAAAAGATAAAAGATTGAAATAAAAAAAGGCACAAAGATTTGCTTTGGTTCTATCTAACTGACTTTCATCTAGTCTCCAAATCTCTTCTAAAACCACTATCTCTCCTTTAGTATAACAAAATCTAAGGCACAGAAGCCTCTCTCCTAAATGGGTAATGGAAGAACCCTACACCCATTCCTCTTCTCTTTCAAAGAAAGAAGGATTCCACCCCCTTTCCAAGGTACAAAGAAAAATTTATTACAATAAAAATTTTACATAAATTCTCAAGTAGATTAGAATCTCAAGTTAAAGCATAAGACTGAAAGATAAGGTGAAAGTTAAGAGATAGCAAGATGAAAGTGCAACCATACCAACACAAAATATTTAAGAAAAAAAAAGAAGAAAAAAATCTCTCCACTTTTTTGATAAGTTAAACACTCTTTCCTAAGCATTTTTAAGATTTGTCATACTCAAGATACTTGTTAGGCTCCCCATACGGGGTATTTATAAGAGGAGAGTTGAACAAAAATTAGAAAAAAAACTTTTAGATAAATTGGTCCAATCATATTGTATGATCCAACGTCATACTATATGATTATTTTATTTATCTAGTGTTAGTGACTCTAGATAATACAATTGTCCCATCAACAATCACAATTCAAACTATGTAATCAAGGATCATATAGTATTAATAGTACAAACTAAAAATTTAGCTATCTTTTTGTTTGTCTTATATAATCACATCTTATAGTACAAACTTAGTAAAAAAAATACTCTACAAATTAAATCCCACAAATTCTAGATTGAAATTAGGTAATTACTAAATATAATCATACTACATAATTTACATTGTACTATACAATCAATAAAATTAGGCATAATTTTTAATTAGCGGACTTAATCTTAGTGGCTGAAATAAATAACAAAAATTAGATAATCATATAATATGATCATGATCTTTTAGTATAATTTGCCAAATTTCAGAGAACTAACTTATTTATGATGGTTGAAATTAATTATCAAATATGAACAATAATTAAGTTTGATTTGTATCATACAGTATGATTTTTATATAAAAATAATTATAAAAAATTTATTTTATATTCTCTCATATATATATGATGTTTATTGTTTTGAATTACTCACATGCCAATATATGAAAAATATATATAAATGCCATACATGACAACATAATATTTGACTTTGACTTAGGTCTTCTAGCATCAATCATTTCACATTTCCAGTATTTGTGAGCTTTTTCTTTATTATGTTTTTGAAAATCAATCATTTTTTCAGGCTCTCATAGTGAATTATGATTAGGCTACTTAATTATAGCTTCTGCATCAAAAGCTTGCCATAGCATGTACATACAACAAAACAATGAAAATAATTGTTCAACCAATCAATTTTTGTGATCATCGAAACTTAGAATATTATGTGAAGGCTAATGGGGTTAACATACCTGACATCAGAGATAGTATTTTGTAAGTATATGTATTTTACACCTCTTTCACACCTTTTGTGCTTCATGTTTTATTGAATAAAATTACCTTTATATAAAAAGAAAAATAGCATAGACGTTGTTAGAAAAAAAACAAGGCTATTGGTTAAATGATTTAATCAAATAGAGGACATATTTTTGAGAAAACTTTTGCTTATTTAGAAGATTGCTTGAAATTTCTTATTTTAAGGCTTTTAAATTTTTTTTAGTTGAATATTAAAAGTGCTTTCTTGAATAGTGTAATAAATGAAGATGTGTTTGTTGAGTATCCACCCATATTTTAAAGCTCACTAAACCCTAATTATGTATATAAATTTGAAAGGCTTTAGCATAATACTTTTTTGGAAATTGTTTTATTAAAGGATACATTGATACTACATTTTTTTTTATTAAAAGTTCAAGACAAATAAACAAAAAAGTTGAGATGAGCATAATGGGTGAGCTTACTTATTTCTTTGGATATAATTATAATATATTCCCTTAACTAAATTTAAGTACACGTATGAGTTAGTCAAATAATTTTTATTTGTCTTTAACCATAAACTCAGTATAGATAATTAAGTAGCTAATGTTATTAGTCATTGAGTTGTACTGTTCTTTATATTATTTGCTCTATTTTTAGATTTGATAAATTGCCTAAGTTATATTCTAAGTATTCACAAATTTGTGTTATTTATAATAATCTTAATGAAAATCCTACTAAAGTTATAAATGACTTCATTCTTAGAAAAAATCATCTTTTTAAATAGGAGCATTTATGAATCCCAAAAACCTTACTCAAAGATTTTTTTTAATTTGGGAATTACATTTTGGAGGTTTAGCTAGTCACTTTGGTAAAGATAAAACCATCAAGGCTAAAGAAGATAGATTTTATTAGCCAAAACTAAAATGAAGTATCATTTGGAATAGATATAATAGTTTTATAAATAGATCACTAGAAATGTGTTCATTTGAAGAATGTCATGGCTAAAAACCTCATAGCTCAAAAGATTTACTACCCCTTCTTACAAATGCATGCAGTACTAATTTTGCTCATGAATTTCCATAGCATATTTATATTTATAAGAAAATTAAAAGAGAAAATAAATTTAAGTAATCTAATATATAGAATGTTTGCTGATGCTTGGAATAAATATAAAGAATTTTTTAAGGGGGTTTTATTATGATCCATATAAGGCTAGAAAAGTTTCTTATTTGGAACCATTCAGAAGTTACATGTTGGAGGTTCAAGTCCATTTTAGATCTTGAGAAGGATTGAGTTGAATGCATGTGTAGTGGACTTACCTATTAGCTATGGTATTAGTAGTACTTTCAATATATCAGACTTAATAATAAATATGACACCAATTACGATAATTAGTGAGCCATTTGATCACACATCTTCACTTCTTGAGAATGAACCTAACCCCAAGTATCCACTAACCTAATCTAATAAGAAGATAAGATAGATCTTAGGATAAAATAATAATCACCAGAAATCAAAATTATTAGAGGTCTCTCATATGATGGAAAGATAAACCATTCATAAAATACACATGAATTAGTATAGAGGAACTTCAAAAGTTCAATCCAAGGATGCTCAAGAAGTATCATGGTGATGGAAACTTATACTCAACAAAGTTGAGTTCTTCACACACTAGGGGAGTTGGTGTAGAAACCTTTTGTGCTAAAGAATTTTGATAGGCTAGCCTAATGCAGACTTGTAGTCATGCTCACTCAAAATCTACTCTACATTATTGAAATTTTAAAATATTATATTTGAATAATATTTGACAAACTATTAAGTAGTTAGTTAATTATCTTTATCTTAATTTGACAAGCTATCTTAATATTTGACAAACTATTCTATTTGAGAAAATTTAGTATTTTGATCATATCTTTAAGTTCAATGATCTATTTTGGGCCATCTTGGTCTTGTTGAAAGGATACCAAGATGATATGTAAATATCTAATTGACAAGTCAAGTTAGAGAAAATTGTAACTTAGTGAAAATAAATAATCATTTTCTATTGAATAGGTAATTTGGTTTTCTAACAACTTTACATGAAGAACTTTTTATCCCACATCATGTATTTCTTTTTTTATAGTCAATAGAACCATATATACTCAATGTCTATTTTCTATGTAAGGCATGCTTCCAAAAATGTAAAAATTTGTATATTTTTTATGTAAGTTTCATGCTTGCGCAAGATTAAAATAAAAGTCTTTTATGTGTCATGTTGATTTAATTAGACTAAGGGAAAGCTGGTGTAAATGCACAAGTAGTGAGATGTTGTCACCAAATTCTAAATATTTAAAGTATGTGTCCATCATGTCTTTAGTTTTCTTTGTTTGGTTTGGTCTATTCACATCTAGCTTCTAGTTTTTGTGATAGATGATTATTTATTTTATGATTCTAACTCTTGTTATTCTGCATTTGTATAATCTTGTATTTTATTTTAAATTTCATTATTATGTTAAAACATTTTTTTGTGCTATTTTATGTTCATTGAAATAATATAGGCCTAGTGAGATAGCTTCTATGCTGTCCAAGTTCCTCTTATCAAGAACCATTAAAGACCAATATACCTCTTATATATACAAATTTCTTCAAACTTTTGCATATTATTAAGATCTAGCTAAAACCTATTTAATTTAATATTTATAGAAATTATGTCCTATATTAGATTGACTACTTTATATTGGTTAATTTGATGAAATGTACTAACATACCTAAATTGGGCCCAAATTCTTATATCCACTTTAATGATGTGATTAAGTTCACTAAATTAACAAATCATTCCAAGTCCTCATGAAGGATTCTAGAGAACCTTTCTTATTAGATGAATTTTTGTTTAGTAATAATAACAAATCAACATAATTTAGAGTTAGTTCAAATTCTAATGCTAGATAATATAACCTAAGTGCTAAAAGCTTCATCCATGTGTATTAAAATGATATTAGGATAGACGAAGTTATTAACTATCCAATGAGACTTTGATATTCAAACAAAGCATAAATACTAAAAGATAGAAAGTTCTAGATAGATAACATAAGGATCAAAGATATCCATAATGTAGGGATGTATTGAACGAAAATTATCCATTCATAAGAAAGGAATGGGATTAGATAAAGGTGTATACCAAATTCTCAATGATATTCAATAGTATTAGATGATTGAATTGGCAAACAAATTCTTCATATTTGTTTCACTTAGTTAAATGAGAATTAACCAATAGTGGTACTTGTTAATTCAAATTAAAGTTGATCCAAAACTTAATAAAATTCAATAAGTAGGTATAATTATGTTAAAAGATGAACATTCTACAATCACTGAACCATAATTGGAAATTTATTGAACATAAAAATTCAAGAGTATATGTTTGTGACGGAGCATGAACATAACCAAAGATATAGTTGAGTGAAAAAGCATAGAAAACTATAAATTGCCAAGTCATTAGAATGATAACAGATATGCCATGATGTTGAATGCAATTACCTAGAGGGTAGATTCATAATATTATCATGCCCTAACATACTGGTATGTAGTGTCTTAAGAGACATTTTCCTAACAAGTTGACTAGTTTAAATAAGGTAGTCATCTTGTTTGCAAATGAAGTTTTGTAAATGGAATAAATTGATCTAATTAATTTTGAAGAAGATAAATTTAAACCAAATAATTTAGATTGAGGAATCATAATCAAGTATGTATTTAATGCATAAGATATAATACAAATAAATTCATAGGGTGATTTTAAAATACATGTGTTTTGTTATTTCTATCTTGAATGACTGATGATATTTGAATTAAAACATCAAGATTAACTTCATCTTAGTTATTTTTACGATTGATTACCTTGAAGGGTAATGTCTAATTATGTGCCCCACTTATCTAAGTGGGCTCCTCTAGTTGATTACATATCAAGATAATTTTTCTTTTAATAATATAACATGTTATTTTTTAAGTAAAATATTTTTAAATTATGTAAGATTCAAAATTATTTTAATTTTTGTATATTTCTAAATTATTATTGATTTTATTATAAAAATACATTTGACCTTTTATTAATTATCACAAAATCATAGAAATTTTTCACGATACTTCTGAGATCATTTTAAATGTTTGGAGAATTTTTCATATGTTTTTTTAATTATTACATTATAAATTTTCATATAAAAATTAGTTTTATGATTCAATTTAATTTTGAAATTTATGATATTCAATTTTCTAGAATTTTCTTAAATATATTTCTATTTGTTTGATTTTTGAACAATTATTTATTACTATGGAAATTTCATATCTTTTAATTCTTTTTTTCAATTTGATCTAAAATTTTCATAATAAACTAATTTTCAAAAGCATTATTCCACAAATTTTGGTGACTTTAAGAGATCAATAAAAAGATTAATTAAGTGAAATAAAAGATTATTGACTTTTAAAATTATAAATAAATAGATTTATTAAAATTTGATATTTTCCTTAGATTATATCTAATTGATTATATCTAAGCCTAAAATTTCAAGTCATGGTATTAGTTGATAATATAGTAAAAATTATAAAGAAAACCCTTAAATTTAATTTATATATAGATGGGATCATAGTTCAACTCAATAAGATCCATGGATTTCTTAAATAAAATTCAATTGTGGAAGCATCTTCTCTTACCTCTTGACAATCGAGTCATGGGGATGTCTTCGCTAGTTTCAGGTAATTATGACCTAGTCCAATCCTATGATAAATTCTTATTCTTCAAGCTCTTAAAAGTTTAATTAAACCCTAGTAAGCTAAAGGACGAGAAAATGAATCAAATGCATTGCCTCATAAGCCATAAAGAGCTCAAAGCCCAAAACTAAGAGAGAGGAGAAGTGATTAGGGTTATATAAAAAAGATTGGGGATTGCTGAGACTTGATTGGAATAGCTTCATGACCTCACAATGAGTTCATGACTCGAAGAAATTGGCTCTCTTTCATTGAGGTTGGTATTTAGATCAAGCTTTAGTGAACTCTTTGTAATCTTGGTCTCAAAATTGATGAGCTGTTGGAGAAAGTAGGGGATGGCTCAATTGAGTTTTTAGAAGTCCTAAGGAATGTGCTAAAACTTCATAATTGCCAAAGGGAGATGTCTTATATAGGCAGCCACCAACTAAATCTATCCATGGTTAAACATGGTTTAACCTAAGATACCTACCATTTCTAGCCAGATGCAAGCTTAAGTAGGCTAATAGGTAGTTGTTACTTTTAAGGAAAAATAAGCATGGAGATCAAGCTACCAATTTTCATTGGTTGGAGTGATAGTGAAGTAACTTTCCTATGACTAAGCTTACCTATACTAATGGTGCATTTGGCGCGGTGGCGGCGGTGCCGCATCGCACTGTTGTGAAATTTGGAGCACTATGTTCCACCTATATTTTGAAGAATCTATGGTGACAAAGTTACATTGTCCAACTTGACCTAGCTCTCAGTAGTGACGGCCAGAAAGGTGTGGTTTGACTTTTTTTTATAAAAAATTTGTATGCCCCAACATAGCTTTCTAAATAGCAGATTCTTCTACAACACCTCCACCAGTGATTTTTTATATAGCTGCAACTATTTGAAATAGAACTTAAGCCAATTCATTCTTATTAGATGGCCATGTAAACATATGTTTAGTAAGCCTTTTATAAGGAGATAATTCATGGATTAATAAATAATGGAAATTAAGATGGGACTGGGGATGGTTTACTCACATTGGTTGATTTGATCAATTATATTCTGAAATTAAGATAATGCATGTGTTTGACCCCTTTTGTCTGGATCAAAATGGGTTGTGGCGAACTATAATTTTTTTAAAACATTCTTGTCATGCTTCTTTATAAAATTTGTGGGGTAATCTGATTATTTGATCACTCGATTTTAAACTTGGAAGGTGGTATGCCAATTTGGTTTAATTTATACACTTTGACTTCAGAATGCTCAAATTGGATTGGGTTCAACTAGATTTTAGTTTATAACATCTTTGGGTACAATGATGCCTAAGGGCCATATTAAATATTGAGGTTTGGTTGGTCAAACTAATCTATTTAAGTCAAGTATAAGCATTAATTTGTTAAATGTCTTGGCTTTATGAGCCTCAAGTTTCATCTTATTAATTTTGATGATAACAAACATATGCTTTGATGTTATAATATGTGTGTTAAGTGTTTCATATGCATTGGTTATGAAGATGTGTAAGATTGTTACTTACATAGCCTATGCGTCTCACAACATATTTTTAATATGACTTCAAGTATGAAAAAATGGAAGAGAGATCAAGATGGTTAGTTTGGAGTTGAAGATATAATAATTTAAGTTATGTGCATTTAAATTCTCTTAGAAGTCCATAAGAGTTTACTTGCTTGGTTTGACTTCCTAACAATTTAATATATTCTTGTAATGCATTTTAATATTATTAAATATTAATAATGAGCTTAATTATTATATCAATAAACTCTCTTTAACTAATTAGCATTCATGTTAATAAATTCAAAATATTTTACACACTTCATACAATGCATTTAAATTGTTAAAATAGTAAATGATAATTAATGATAATTATTAAAAGTAATTAGTCTATGTAATTGGAAATTAATTTAACATAATTAAGGATTTTAATTTGCCTAAACATTTTTATGCTAACAAAGTTATATATGTGTGAATATATCTAAATTATTTAATTTTTTTTAAATTTCATTAATTATAATAATAAAGATAGATGAAAATTAGTACTTTGGCAAAAGGCATTTTATAATCAATGAATTTCAATTTGATTTTCCATCATCAGATTTCTTGATTAAAATTGAATTTGTTATGATGTTTTTAAAATGAGCAATTTTTAATGTTGAAAGTAAGCTAGCTATTGTATTTGCAACTATTTATGAATTTTTTTATAAATTTTTTGACTTGGCCATGTGACTAGCCTTTTTATAGCTATTGAATCCAATATCTATTTAATAAAAATTATTTTTTCTTAAACATTATATTATTAAATGATAAAATAATGTTAGAATATTATATTTATTTAAAATTAATTAAAATTATCATTTGTTTATAAATAACCCTCATTTTCTCAATGAAAGGGTTGTTGTTCATGTTAAAATGTCTAGTATTCTTTCTATTAAATATCTAAGAGAAAATTCATTTGATTTTTCTTCCAAGTGCTCTCAAAATATAGTAACATAAAATCCTTTATTCAGATGCTTCAATGCTCTCAATTAAACAACCCTTCTCAAATTACTTGTAATGGAGGTGGGTGGACTTCTTGTGAATGAAGCACTAAGAACCCATGAAACTTTATCTAAATATTTATAGATGGATTTTGGAGCTGCTAGATGGATATTGAGAGTTTTTAAAAGGTATAATGGTGGGGAAACCTAAACTAGTTCAATTTTGGCTCTTTTAGGGTGATTTGAAATGTCCCTTTAAGAAAAAAGCTTTAAGCTCGGTAAATGATTGGAAACACCTGTGAATGGTTAACAAAAAAAATATGTATTTATAAGTATATAAATGACTATAACAAGTTACATATTGTAGTAGTGATGAGAAAAGAAAGAGATGTTAATTAATTAGGGCTCTCGCTAAGAATTACCAAGATTTGGTGATTAAGCTCTCAAACCTCAAGAATAACATAAATAATTTGTAAATACATAATATCTAATTTCATTATAGAAAATGGGGATATTTATAGACATTATAATTATCTTTTAAAAGAAAAAAAATTCAAAACATGGAGAGAATGTTGGGTGGAAAAATTAATATGCATGAAATCTCATAAAGAAGAAAGAAGATATAATATATTATTAGATCTTTGAATTTTAATATAAAGTTTAATAATATTTCAACATTTGATGAGGGTAATAAATCATATAGCTTTTGGCAACCACAACTATTATTTAAAATAAAATTATTGGCTTTTATAGCAATAGTCTAATGAGTGGAAAGAAGGGTGCCAAGAGAGTCCTCTCCTAACCAATTATCTTATTAAAAAAAATAAAAGCCAAATCTTATACCCCACAAAATGAATTGATCAATTTCTCATTAATAGTAAAGTGCATTTTACAAATGGGAGAATCATCATTGTATAATGACAAATAAGAGGATGATTCCCTTAATAGTATTTGGTTTTAATGGAATTAGGCTATACACTACTACCTTTCTAAAATTCCACCATAAATTATAAGAGAAGACATAGATTAAATGAACTATATTTTCGCATCCTAAACCACCTTCCCTGACAACTCCAAAATGCATACACCATGAACACCAATGTGACTATTTTAATGATCTTGGTAAACCCCAAAAAAAAATTGTTTAAGAGCCTTTCTAACTTATTAATAATATAAATAGTAGGCTTATAGTTCAAAGATGATAAATAAGAAAGGAGCATTAGACACTCTTAATGATAGTTACTTTTCCACCAAGTTGTAGAAGTTAAGCTCTCAAGCAAAGGTTTCCTTTAAAATATTTTGAATAAGGATATCAAAAATCCCACTAGAAATTAGAATTATCCTTTTAATTGAAGTGCTAGTGAAATATTTGGGAAAAGCATTACAATAAATGTATACCCAAAGTAGTGAATAGGCCCAAGTGAGCCTATATATAAGGAGAAGTGTACTCACATAAAGGGTACTCAATGAGCTGAATTATGTATATTCATTAGAAGGTGCATCCAACAAGAGATGATAGACCTGAGATAGTGAGCCAAAACACTTAGATAATACTAACCCAACAGTAAAGCATAATCAAAATCGCCAGCCTCTAGTGCCTATGTAGGGAAACAACATGACTACTCTTCTCTGCCCCATCTTTACTCATATGCTTGCTAGATAACAGGCTACTCGATGGGGGACCTGTACTTGCTCACATCTATTAGTTTAGGAAGGAATTTGTTTGTATTAAATTTACCTTATATAATCTTCTATGCATAGTTACTTCTTGATATTATAGAAGGGTGACTACTTTCTTATGATAGGATCTTTTGGCTCTCACTCTAGACCCCCATATTCTGTACTCACTTTGTGAGTAATAAAGATTATTACTTTTTCTATATATTTATGTTTCTATCTTCATGCTAGCAATCTTTTTGCCTAACTCTATTTCTCAGGTATCTCAAAAGATTCTTTCTCCATCCACTGAAAGAGATCAAAAACACTTTCATTAATACTAGTTTAACAATGTCCCAAGTATTCTTAAAAAATAAAGTAGAATATCAATCTAGGTCACCAATAGAATTTGCTTTCATAGTGGACATCATATAATATAATTATTGCTTTTAACATTTAAATATATGGGCATGTCAGGAAAGCTTTCATAGCAATTTATCATTGAAATAGGATTGAATCTATATAAGTGAACTACTCAAAAATAATGTCTCATTAAATGCAGGGTGGTTTAAAAAAGGAAGCTTAAATAATGAAGTATGGAAACTGCTTAGATATATAAACTTGCCTGTGGCTGGCTAGTGACTAAGGAAGACTAGATAGTAAAAACTATCAAAGTTCAATGACCCAACCTTGAAATGTCAATTTTCTAAATAAAAGCAGTTGCACATCAGAGTAAGTAATAAGTTATTTGCTCCAATAATTTATAGAGCTAACCACTCATAAAATAGCACTCAACTTGTGTTAGGGCGAGTTCCCACCTATACTTGACTTGCATTATATCTGCTTACTATATATAGTTGCTTGTCTCATTATTATAAAAGGGGTCTTTTTTACTAGGGGAGATTTTTTTTCTTCTAACTTTTTCTCTTCAGTGGGAGGGGGTGCCTAGACTCTTTACTACTTGTACTAAATCTTAGTGGAAGTATAAAATCTATGATATTTTTTGTAGATATTTTATTTCCTACTATTATATCTTTCTAACCCTATTATTTTGATATTTAGAAGGTTCTACTTCATTTCATGGATAGATTTAGATTTAATATCCTATTAGGTGTGGTGAGTATGGATGAGGCCATGAAGTAGAAGTCAAGTAAAAATTGAAGTATGACACTCAAAATAAAACCATTAGTAGGCATGCAGTAGAACACCTAATAATTTATCATACAATAAGACTTAAGTGATATGGATGATAAAATCACTTACCTAGTGCAAGCAGCTATGGAGAAAGCTAACCACAAAGAACCAAGGGTCAAAGAAAATGAGGGACTTTAAGATTGGTGACTAGCTAGGCATGCCATGGGAGGAGACAACTATCTAAACCCCTCAGCCTAGATGATGAGTTATATTACACTAGTGAAGAAATAAATAAATAGAGGAACTAGCTGAATCCATCCAATGCCTTCTCCATCAAGATCGTAAAAGCTCATCTCCTTGCATAGGTTTAAAATCCTGTATTTGGAATCACACAACGATTGAACGAAACTCGATGGATCATATATCATACTTTGAATCAATAACATTGCTATTTGATTTGTGCTATGCAATAAAATGTTGTTTTTTCTTTACCACATTCAAAGAGTTGGCACTTAGGAAGTTCTTTCGTCTCCTAGTAGTGTTTATCACATAATTTGCTAACACAAAAAATTGTTGAAGAGTTCCCAGGTTCTTCTAAAAATAAGACAAAAACATGATGAGTCTTTAATGAAGTTCCTTACTTTCAATAAGAAAAGCTAGAAATAAAAGACTTGGAACTCATGGTTGCCCAAGCTACACTCGCTTAAAGCTTAAGAAAAGAACCCTTTAGATACGTCCTTAGGCTCCAATAGCCCAAAACATTCATCAAACTACTTGAGCTAGAAATTAATGACATGAATGCTAAGGAATATAATAAACTCATTTAGTCGGTAACACTAAATTGCACAAAGGACATGGCAAAGTAGTCATCTTCATAGCAATCACTCATAGATAGGTTTCAATCATGATGATCTAATTAGGGAATGCCACCTGAAGTGCCTACACTTAGGTGAGATTTCTGAAACCCCGTAACTAGCTATTAAAGAATTGAATACTTACAACCCACTTTGGAAACTCTTTTAAAGTTATCGATGGTTGAGTTTATAGAAGCCATCCAAAATAAAGATTACTTTAAGTGACTACTATCTCTGATGGTTGATGGTGTTTGTGATCACTCTATATATTTTGCCTATCATTGACACCATGGGCATAATATTGATGAATGTCATCACCTAAGGAGATTACATGATGAGTTCATAAAAGGTTGGGAAGCACATGAAAATCACGAGGAGAAAAAAATAAGGAAATCTATGAAATAGGTAATGAACCAACCCCAACCCATGCAGTCCATATCACAGGACTCATACCCACTATTGTCAAAGGTGGCATATATTCATTGAGAAAAGCAAGCCTTAAGAGATTGTGATCCAAAGACATTAACTAGGTTGCCATGGTGCGTACACTGATATTTCCATAATACCTATAAGTTTCTTAAAGAAAGATGAACTCTTCATTAGTAACCCACACAATGATGCTATTGTTATTAGGATGTTAAATGCTAATTATAAAATAGGGAGTATATTGATTGACATGGGGACCTCAGTGAATATCATCTTTAAATCCATCTTTAATAAGCTAGGATTGATGAGTTCTAAACTCACCCCTACTAGAGGATCACTATACGACTTCTTAAGAGAAAGAAGAGAAATAAAAGGTGTGATCACTCTCCTCATGGCCTAGGAGAAGATAATAAGTAATTCATAGTAATGATTGATTTTGTTATAGTGGAGGCTCACATCACTTATAATGCTATCAGTGGTCGACTACTACTCAAACATTTAGGGCAATGGTCTCGACTTACCATGTAGAAGTTAAATTCTTCATAGAAGATAAGGAGATCATGGTTAGAGGAAGTTTGAATCATTTTAAAACTTGGCACTTGAGAGTCATAGACAGGTCAAGTAAAAATGATAATGTTTCATGATTATATGTGGCATAAACTGGAGTTAATGTCCTTAAGGAAATTAAAGAGATTCCTACCATACAAGACCTTAGGTGACTCCTCAGAGTTAGCTCAACTTTATGCCCCAAAACTTAAATAATCTCTTATCTAAACTCTTCTAGAAGATCTTGATGTATTATTTAGGATAGTGGTAAAAATGTTGGGTATTGATACCAACATTACTTGTCATTGCCTCAATATCCATGAAGATTCCTAATGAATAAAGTAGAAAAATAGGAAGACCATAATGTTACTCTCTAAACCCATCAAAGAGGAAGTTGTCAAGCTACTCGAGGCCACATTTATTATAAAAGTCTCAAAATAGGTGTTGAATGTGATAATGGTCTAGAAGTCAAGTAAAAACTAGAGAATGTGCATCAATATTACTAATTTGAATTTGTTATGTTTGAAGGATGGGTACCCTCTTTGTTAAATAGATGCACTCATCGACTCAGGATCTAGCTTCTCGATAATAAGTTTCTTGGATGCATTTTTAGGATATCATTAAATACAAATGTATCCTATCGACTCAAAAAAGGAAAGGAAGGACTATATTATTGTAGAGTAGTGACCTTTGGGCACATGAACATAGGGGTGACCTATCAAAGAATGGTGGATCATGTATTCTAGTAGTAGAAAAGGAGAAATGTGGATATTTATGTAAACAACTAGCTAATCAAAAGTAAGTGGCCCATGTAGCACATTCAAGATATCAATGAAATATTTCTCACTTTACAGAAATTCAACATGCACCTTATTTCCTTAAAGTTCACTTTAAGTGTTAAGTCAAGCAAATTCTTGGGATTTGTAATCACCCACAGGGGCATAAAGGTGTTCACCCTAATAAAGTCAAAGTAATAATTGAAATTCCTTCACTAAAAATAACGAAAGAAGTTTAACAACTAGCAGAGAAAGTCGCTAGGTTAAATAGGTTCATCTTTAAAGCTAGAAAATGTTGCTCACAATTTTTCAAAGTTCTAATGTGAGCTAAAAGATTTGAGTTGACCATAAGATGTAAAAAAAATTTTATGATCTAAAAAATCTACTCGCATCACCACCTTTACATTAAAGTAGAAAGAAAGTGTTGTTGTTATACTTAAGGGTTGGAGAAAACTAAGTCTATTCTATTCTCATTAGAGAGTAAAGTGAAAACTAGTGGCATATATAGTGTGTCAGCAAATCTATAAGGTGTCGAGTTAAACTACCTGATAACCAAATAACACACACTTATTATCTTCGCTTGATAGCTTTGGCCATAATTTTAAGCACATTCAATCTAAGTCTTCATAGATAATATGCTCAAATCTACACTCATTGGGAGGTTATTGAAATTGTCCACAGAAATGAGCTAGTTAGAAATATCTTATTGGCCTCAAATGACAATTAAGGCTCAAGCACTCATTGATTTCATCATTGAATTTTGTAGTTCACATGATGTCTAGATTAACCTAAGACATTTATGGTGATTATACATGGTTGTATGATTAGTCAAGAAAGACAATGGTGTTAGCATAATATTAAAACACCCATCTAGGATCACCATAATATAGTCATTCTGGTTTGGCCTTAAATCGATGAATAACCAAATTCAAATATAAAGCTTTACTCACTCGATTGAGGTTTTCCTGAGAATTTAGAGGTCCATATATTAACGGAGACTATGAAGTCAAAGATGAGTCACTATAAAAATACATACTCAAGATAAAAATAAAAATTGAACACCTAGAGTACTACAAGATTGAGTAGAAACCTAAAAAGCAAAATAAGTTCATTGATATATTATTTAGGGTGAGGACACTATAAGAGCACTTGATCATGCAACTCACCCAATCAAACACAAAAGAAGAGGAACTAATGCAAGTGGGATATGAACACTCAGCAAGCTAGATTGATCATATTAAAAGATACTTATAGGATAGGGAGGTAAAAAAGGATACCAAAAACAAGAAGATCTAAGATATGGTCACCAAATACATGCTAATTGGAGGTGAAGTAGTTCAATGATAAGCAACTTGCTTGAACTTAGATGTCTATGAGAGACCAAACAAAAAAGGGTTCTTTAGAAAATACACTATGGAAAATGCAATAGTTATTTGGGAAGAATAGCACTTACTCATAAAATCTTAAGGCAGAGATACTTTTGTCCCATTCTCAAAAAGGATGTAGAGGCATTTGCCAGAAAAGTGCATATAGTACCAAAAATCACCCCGAGCTCTTCGCCATTTGGGGATTGGACCTACTCGGTCCCTTGCTAATAGCCAGTAAGCAAAGGAAGTTAATTCTCATATTGATCAACTACTTTAGCAAATGGATCAAAGTAAATCCACTCTTTAAAATAACCACCTAAGTAGTTTGAATTTTTTTTGGACTGACAACATTTGCAAGTATAAGCTACCTAAGTCAATTATCATTAACAATGGACCACTGTTTGCAGATAGAGGAATAAGAGACTTTTGTGAGTCTTAAGGAGTATAATTAAAGTATACTTCAGTACATCACCCACTGCTTGCATAAAAAAAAAGTGCAAATAATAAATTATTTTGCCATAGTGACGTAGTGTAAAATAGTCCTTCTAGATATATAATTATTACTTTAATTGTCAAACTAATGGTTTGGCACTGTGGTACTGACATTACAGCATTGAAGCACTATGATCATGATCTACAGTTTAAAGAAGCAAGAAAAAATTATCGTTCCCTCACCATGACTGCTACCCACTCAGGAGAGAGGGGAGAATAATTATGGGGTGGAAAACTGCCCCACTAATGGAAAGAACTCTCTAAAAGGGGGGGGGGGGGGAGGATTTTGCTCTTTCCTCTTCTTCCACTTCCCTTTTCCACTTTGATTGATTCTCTCTAAACTTTGTAGTTGTTCTTACTTTTGGGAACTTGTGTTCGCCGCAAGATCAATACTCACTCATAGAAAATTCATCTCTTGCCTACTAAAGTTAAAATATTTACTATAATTATGTTTCACCCCGCAACCCATAGAGGACACCGCGGTGCTAAATTTTGGGCTTCGAGGTTCCACACTCTCAGGTTCTAAATCTAACCTCGACTGCATGAGAGCATTGAGGTGCTGCAATGACATCGTCATGGTGCTCCCTCTTTGATGTACTTTTTTTAGGTGAAGAAATTTTATTATTTTAATTCTGGAGCTTCCTAAATGACATGAAATCACACATATACATAGAAAATAAATAAATATATATAAAATAAAATTTATGTGTTTATTAATATAAAAATAAAGGGGGAGTTATGTAAATTATATAAAAACTAAAAATAGAAAATAAATAAAAAATATGGGGAAAACTTATAGTCATAGTCACCCTCCTCCTCCTCCTCCTCTTCTTCCTCCTCTAGCTCTGATGGGGTGCTTACATAAGGTTGGTAATGAGGCACCATAGAGAAAGAAGCCTCACCAAGACCTGCATAAAAATCATAGTTTTCAAACATGTGTACAAGTGAGGGGTTATACTCTACCATGTACTAAAATTATTGTTGTTGCTGATCCATGTGATGGTCAAATTTTTTCTTCAATTCCTACTATTACCAACTAGTCTCATTAACCTTTTTCCTTATGTCTAAGACTTGTCCTCCAATTTTTTGGAGTTGTTCATTTAGGGACTTGCCCTCCAATTTTTTGGAGTTGTTCATTTAGGGTTTTGGAGGATTTGGCCCAAGATCGAGGGGGGCGTGAACTTTCCCCCACCTCGATCCTAAAATAATAACCACTCAATAACCTTTTTGGTCAGGGGAGCCTTTCTATAAAGACTTCCTCATTAGGATTTTTTATCGCTCCTGCCTCAACACACAAAGCATAAATGAGAGAAGGTTGACCAAAACTTATTATAGTACCACCCTCAAGCATATTACGGATAAAATTATAAATAATCTTCCCTACATCCATAGTAAAGCCTTTTTGAATTGCAAAATTTAAAATGGCCCTATCCCTAGTTACCTCACTAATATTTCCAGTGGGCATCAGCTTAGTAGAAATAAAGTAATGCAAAGCTTTAGCATCAATAGTGAGGGTAGAGGAAGGAACATTGATGGTTTTTTTTCTTTGGCCTTTTCCACAGCTATTAAAATTTTTAATAGTGAGGATTTCATTAAGGATTTCATTAAAGTTGGGATGATCATTATAATAAAAAAAAGATAATGATCATAATCTATGTTCGATAGACCATAATATGCATTAATGGCAATACTGTCAAAACTTACTAGTTTCCTTAGGATGAAGACTTGTTTATTCTGGTGGCCCTTTGCAAACACCACAAGGACTACACTAAATTTATTATCATAGGCTAAATTTTCCCAGTCTCACTCTAGAATGATGCTCCTAGATTGTAGAAGCTCCTCTCTACGATCAGATGTTTCTATATGAGGACGTGGTGGTACCTCTCTTTGGCCTTTAGGCTAACAAACATGTTAGTGTCACTAACAGCCACACTCTTCTTGCCCTTACCAACATATTTTACTGGCATGGTGTATGAGAAAGTATAAATTAGAAGAAAGAGAGAGAGAGGGAGAAAATTCTAAAAAATGGCTCTCAAGTGATTGAAAAATAAAAATTTTGGCTGCCCAAGAGGTCTATTTATAAGCCTAACCTAATACCGCAGTGCCAAGATGCTATGTTCTCGGTTTCTAAAATAGCAACCCAGTGATATGTTACTCTCATGTAGCATCGCGACACTGGTCAGATGGTGTAGGTGGTTAATATGTCGATTGAAAAGTTACATTAATTAGCATAAATTCTTTAATAGTAAATGATGCATCGCATTAATGTAGCGTCGTGGTGCTCTGACACAATTCTAGTCAAAAGTTTATCCCATGTCATTAAAATTTTAAACGTCTGTTAGTTATCCAAATATGATTTTAACCAGTGATGTGGCACTACAATATCAGTGCCAACTCACTAGTAAGGCATTCAATAAGGTAAATGACATTAGTGTCAAGGCACTAACCATGCAACACCACAGTGCTAAAGCTATAGTGTTGATGCATCATGTTTATAATGTCGAGGCATTATGCTTGATATATGTGTGAATCACCCACATAGGCTTCGGTACAATAATAATCACCTAAATCTTCTACCTGAGGATGCTTCACAGGTTAAAAATAAGCTTGAATTTTCTTCATGTGCTTGGACATAAGCATAAAAAAACTAACTTTAGTGTCTGAGGATGTTGTGTAGGATATTCTCTAGTTGGGTCTTATGACTGGGTCTGGGTTACCAAAACCTAATCTCTCCTGATGATGTTCGTGCTGATTCTAAATTTTATCCAGAGGGGATATGTTTAAATTGAATGAAGTTCATCATTCAATATAAATTAAATCAAATAATCATCCATCTATCCATCATTATTTATAAGAGATTATAAGCTTAAAAATCCTTTGATCACAAAAGAGCTTATGTCAAATAATCTCATGCTAGGAAGGATGTTGCATGTGTCCTCTATCTACATGGTTATACTATCAAATGACACCACAAGATATGTGGATATAACCTGAGCCCTTTGACTGGGAGGCTTGGCATCTATACGGCTCCACTATATTTCAGTCATGGCAATAACCCATATGTTTCTTAATGGCTTTTCTCTTTGAGCTATGAATCATGGAATATATTTAATAGGCAAAATGCCTTATGTTAGCTACGGTTGACTTCAATTTGTCTTCTTAGATAAATATCACCTCGGGTCTCAGGAATAGCTTGGATGACGTAACCCATGGCTGTTGACAAGGATTCTTCGATCAAGAATAATTTCACTAATTAAGTAGATTAGGGACCACGATAGCCCAGGATGACGAAACCATGGGATCTAAATCGTGTGTATCATAATTTCCCCAACATATGCTTTAAGCTGCATAATGTATTCATTCATTATTCACCATATGATATGCATTAAGTGCTTATACTTCTTTTAGTGTGAATCTTTAAATTATATCTTGGCATTACAAAGGGATATAAGCTCAATCTATTTATTCGTTATGTAAATTATAGATGACAATTATCTATGCCACACATGCATCTAAAGAAACCAATGCATATCAGATAGATATATTCTTTTTCATCCTTAATCGAGAGTTCTCTCTTGCTATGAAATGAGGGTAATTAACTATGGGTGTTTGTGTCCATAGGGAATAGAACCCAAATCTAAGTAAACCCTGACATAATGTTAGGGAAAATCTAGTTGAATATATATTAATCTCCCTCATGAAAGAATATGCTCTTACTCATCATCACCATCCAAAGATGGTGGAGCACATCCTCCATGGATGTTATTTTTGGAGCAATCACCCATAAAGTAATGACTATGTAGAAGTAGCTAACAAGAAGATTATCAATTTACTAAAGAGGAAGAAGGTATAAGATGCAAAAGCTAAATTGTTTGATGCATTACCTGCCATGCTCTAGGCCCTTAGAATTACTCTTACCAATGCAATAGGGAATTCCCCATTCTCAATGTCACATGGAACAAAAGTCATCTTACCAATTAAGTATGAGCTCCACAGTTAAAGGGTCTTAGTAATGAATGAACCAGGAGATGATACTAGTGAGAGAGAGAAGGTGCAATCCGAAGAAATGGAGGGCATAATCAATATGCTCAAAGAATTGATGATTGAAGCATCACTAAGGTAAAACAAAATAATGAGGTGACTGGAAAGACATTATAATCACCTTATTATAAGTGAAGTATTTTAATGATGGCTATATAGTATTGAAGAAAGTTGATACTTTAAGTTAGAAAGACACCTTAAGTAAACTTGCCCATACATAAGATGTCCCTTATATTATAAAGAAGCATGTTGGTCCTAGGGTGTAGCAATTACTTACTCACAAGGGACATGATATACCCCATGCCTAGAATGCCATAAATCTTATGAAATCCTTGAGTAGTATCATTTATATTTTATATTTTATTTTGTGCTTATTATTATAAAGTTACGTCTATTATAATTTTTACTCATGTTTGCTTGAATTACAATACTATCAAATTTTAAAAAAACTGACTCACTTGAATATAAGGAATGATACTCATGGAGCTACGTGATGACTCAAGATACTTAGCACCCCACTTTCAACCCAAAAGAAATATTCCACATGGTGAGCTATAAAGAGCTCAAGTGAGAAAGATGAGAACATGATGCATCATTCCTCACCCAAGAATATTATAGTTGAGCTGGCAATCTGTATTTAAAATTGTTAACACTCATTAAAATTTAATGTAACACAAAGGCCAACACTCTGTGAAGTTGGTTCTTTATGTGTAAAACTACAGCTTAAGAGATTGGTACTATTAAATAACTCTTCATAGTTGGCAATCAAGAAAAAGAACAATATTATGTGCAGTTGGTGACTCATGTGTGAGATCAACACCCCAAGTGGTAGACAAATATTAACTAAAAACTCTCATTTGTTGGCAATCAAGAAGAAAATCAACACTCCTTATAGTTGGTAGCTCCTATGTAAGTTGGACACCCGAAGAGGTCTGGGAGTATTAATCAAAAGATCAACTTTCCATATTTGTCAATGAAGGAAAGGAAAAACACTTCATGCAGTTAGGGACACATGTGCAAGACTGACACCCCAAATGGTCGATGACTATTAACTAAAATAACAATTCTCCATAGTTAGCAATCAAGAAGAATACCAACACTCTATTTCAATGGAGACTCATCTGTAAAACATCACTTAGAGTGCTCAGTGACTATTTCTAAAAAAATTGGCTCGCTATAATTGTCAAAAGAAGAATCAACCCCATGGCTGGGGATAAAATAATTATTAAACTATTCATGATAGATGACTATAAAAGGATGACTTCTTAAAATCAACAATCAAGAACATGCAATAGTCAACATTCATAATCTTCCTACTTGTTAGAAAAGCTTACATATAATGGCAAGCAAAATAAAAACATTGCAAAAAAATTCTTACCCAAGAGAATATAGTGAATCATCACAAAGAAATAATTCTCACATTATTTCAAGCAAAAATATTTTTTGGCTACAAATGCATTCAAAAAAGAAAGAAAAATTGATTATTTTTTATTCACAATAGAAATTTTATAGAAGTACAATTGTGAGATATGTATTACTTTTTTTTATGATTCTCCAAACAAATGAATGAAAAAAATCAACTTGTGCTACACTTGTCGTCGTCCTCATTGGTGTTTGAAAGAGTGAGTATATTAGAGAATTCAAAACACTTGGCATTCAATTGACCATATTTTACCAGCTTGACAATAATAAATTAGGCACCCACCTTGAATTTCTATTATAGTAAGTCTTGTCTTGGTACTTGTCAGAAATAAGGAAGCATGTAAGCTTTGCTTCATTTTTTGAAAGTCCTCCATTTAACTAAAAAGCTCCTCTTCTAATTCTTTCTTCACCTTAGTAAGGTGAGTTAGCTCTAGAACTGCCCTATTATTCTCCTTTTCTTATCTAGTCACCTCCACCTAGTATTTAAAGAATTTGGCCTTAGAGGATATGAGCTCGTTCTTCACAATCATTAATTTATCCCTCACCCCAGACAAGCCCATCCTCTTAATGAAGAACTTCTTACATATCCCTTAAATTTATTTCCATGCCATCACATGGGTAGTCATAACAGTGAAGGGTAGTCAACCATTGCGAGTTTCCTCAAGAAGCATATCAAGTTCTTTAGAGAAAATTTCCTATTTGGACTCGAGGTTTGACTAGTCAGGTTGGACATGTTTGGAGTATAATTATTGATAGTATACTCCTCCTCACCATCTTTCTCCTCTTCAGGCTCACTTTTCTTCTTCTGGCAACTTCAAGAAGTCAAACTCATGGCCCTATTCCTAAATTTCCTAGGAGCTATACTTAGGTCAGCCTCATTAATGGCCTCAGTAGATTGGCTCATTCTATCCAACCATATGTTTGTCCTCCTCTAAGAATCAAACTACAGAGGGATCAATTAGAGAGGGCATGAAAGTATCATCTCCTACAAATTAGAGAGTAAAATGATTAGAATGCTTGAGTCAAAAGTGATGTAAAGATAACAAATAATGGTGAAATAAATGCCACATAAGGCACTACAGACTCGACCAAAATGGAGATAGTGATGGATAATCAGAGTTTTATCCGTCAATTTCTATAGAAACTCCTTCATCTAGGCATTCTCCTTAGGAACGATTTCCTTTCTCAACATAAAGGGAAGGGGAATGTTCGATACTAGCCATAATGACAAGCCCTTAATAAATAAGTGCTTCGAATTCCACTTTCTCGCTTCAGTTGCGAGGACATAATTCTTCTTCAAGATTATAGAAAATTGGATGGTGCCATAATAGTGACCAATCACTCAGAAGACATAACAGAAAAGGCAAAGGCTCTATAGAAACTTTTATTCTTGCAGGTATAAGATGAAGGTGGTGATACTAGCAATGGAGTTTGGCTAGACTAGGGTAGGAATGTCCCCATAAAAAATTATAATCTCCACCCACATGCAAGAAATTAGAGCTAGAGACCATATTTGAAGTGGTCTAAAGGGATGCATAACTTATGAGATTGAGTCAAGTTAAATTGCTCATCCTTGTTGACCACTCCAACCAAGAAGTTAAGATTGCTCTGGTAGTATCCATAGAAGATGAGAGTCATCGATGATGTATCAAGGTTAAGCACCACTTCGGCCTAGACCTATATAAACATAATTTCTGCCTTCTGTAGAGTCACCATTCACATTAATCAAAGAAAAATTTCTTTGAAGCTAGAGGGGGCATAACCTACTTTCTAGAAAGATTATTCACTCACTCGAAGTCAAAGGACTACTAACTACTCAACCACTCACATAGAATGGATTAGTATACATGAAATGTATGGCTTTGTAATGTGGACATCACATCAAGCATTAAATAAAGATATCATTACACAATCCCATGAAAATCTTAAATGGTGCAAGTCATGATAAAAATTATTAAGAATTTTTTGCATCCTAAACACTAGATAAAGTAGACAAGAGAAATCGTGAGTAGAAGGCAATGAAAACATTTTATTGAAAATAGAAAGAATAATCACAACACACTTTCTATACCCTCTATACATTAGTGTTTGTGTTGCTTTATAATGGGATCCTAGTGCCACTATTTCCAAGTTTTCCCTTATCATACATTTAAATAAATAAGAAGTAAGCACCATAAATGAAGTGAGTACACCATTATGACTTGATCGACTATTGAAGCAGAGCTAACTTGGCTCTTATTTTTTACAAAATTCATTCATGACTCTACCTCCATGGTCTATCACCACAGCAACTCCATCACTAGAATTGACCAAATTTTGCTTAACTCCTACTTCGATCAACTTAGGTCCTCTTTAAAAAGAGCAACCCTCCTCTATGAAGTAACTAGTGCGGATGGGTTAGCAAGTGTTCAAGGCTTCTTCTCAACACCTTCCCCCTCTAGATAAGAAGACTCATCCTTCACAAACTTCCCATTATCTCAATGAGAAAAAGGAGGGAAACTCACCAACATCTCCTAGATGTCAAGTAAAGTAATGGTAGTTACCCCAATGGATGATAGTGAGAGTGCCTCGATGGTTGTTCCATATTGGGGAAAACCTTCTCCCAAGGATATACTCTGTACCACCAAGTCAAACTATTATGAAGCTGGAGTTACACCAAAATGATGTTGGATGAATTTATCAAAATACATAATGGGATTGGGATGAGCCAATTAGCTAATTATGGCTAGATCATTGGAAAAGGAAGCCACTGCTCAAGATAATGGACTATCTCATCACTCAAATGATGACTTAGCAGCTCACACATAACAAAATGAATCATTCTCTTATGGCTACCTAAGATAATCAGGGAGATAATCTATGGGGTAGCCAAGTGCCCATCATTTCTTTCACTTAATGCTTTCACACTCATCATGCTTAGCTGTAATAATAATAAAATTTTAAAAGTTCTAATAAGAAGTTCCTAGAAACCAAAATGAGAATGAGTCCTACCTCTGTAAGTCACTCCTCCACCATAATTTTCATGAAGCACTTTCTCATTATCTTATTTAACATGACTTTTCTATGCCTAATTAGTGGTGTGATCACACTAACCCAAATCAAACCAAAGCAAAGTAAGCTAAACTCAAACCATAAACTCCAAGCCCAATTCAATTAAGCTCAAACCTAGCCCCAATCCAATTTGAACCTAATTGAGCTCACTAACAACAACCCAAAAGTTATGAAAGATGGTGCAATGAGAAGAAGAGATGCCCTAGAGAAGGTTGGAAGCATGGGAGAATTTAACTCGAGCCATCGATGCATCCATAAAAAATTCTCCTCTATAAGCCTTTATGGCCTCAATTAGACATATCAATCATGTACCCAAATCTCTCTACCACCTTCAGGAGTCAACTTAGGTTCTAATACCCTAAGGCTAGCCACCTCCCTCCTCCTCCAATAGAGAGAGACTTGGCTAAGTATGAAGAGGAGGAGAGAGCCCCTAATTCCCACTTATTATCACTCCTACACCTTCCCTAGAGAAAATCAAACTCAAACAAACTTTAGGGAATAGTGGTCGTAGTGGGTCGTAGTGGGTCTCCACACTAATTTCCCAACCTCTCCATCAATTCTTTATGTCAAACTTTAGGGAATAGTGGTCGTAGTGGGTCTCCACACTAAGTTATTCAAAATGATAGCACTATCAAAGATCAATGTCGATTAGGCACACCACTTTCCTGATCTCCCTTTCATTTCAATTTGGTGTTTTGTGAGTTCAAATTGATCTTTATTAAGATTAAGCCATTTAGATCTATTACAAATCAATCATTGATTTACTTGTAATAAAAATCCTTAGCCTTCACTATCAAGATTGCTAGAGATCAACCCATTTGTACCAATGGCTCTCGACTTATAGCGAGAGATTAGGGATGAAATCATGACATACCATTCCTTTTTATTTGGAATGGATGGCCATGATTTAGTTGCACCCCATGATTTAAATCTCTTAAGGAAATACAAGATGATTCTAGACAATCAAATCTTTGATAAGATGGCCCTAATTAATCCCACATCCCTGCCTCTTTTCCACTAGGGATCCACGTGTACAATGGCGTGTTTCCACATGTAAAGTTGTGCCTAGCCAATGCAACATTAGATTTGAGGTTAAGTGGGAAAATTAGAAATTTTGATTTAAAAATAAATAAATAAAACCCACAACCTCAAAAAATTATAGAGAATAAAATACTTAACTAAAAAAATAAATATGGGCATTATGGATTAATCTCAATGAAAGAAATCTATTAAATCTAAAATCTTCAAATTTTATTGGATAATTTTTGTTTAATTTAAAAATATAAAACCCTATTAAAGTTAAAATAAATATCCAATAAATATCTAATAAATGTGAAACTTTAGAAAATTGAAATTAGTGTTTGAACACACCTAACAAAAAATTTCAAGGCCTAATTCTAATCGGATCTTAAGTTACTAAAATTTTCAATTAAAACTTCTAAATTAATGAAATTAATTAATTTTAAAATATAAAACTAGGGAAAAGTATAGGAAAGACTTAAAACATCATAATCAACACCAATGAATTTAAAAAATATCAAACCCATCTAAAACCATAAAAATCCTAAAATCTCCAAAATATTAATTAAATATAATTAAATAATTTAATTTATTAAGTAGAACATTAAAATTTTAATATAATTTAAACAAAAACCCAAAAATTATGAAAACCCCTATTTAGATTCATTTATAGAGAGGAATCAAAGAAAAGTAAAAGAAATAAATCATCACGCATGATTTTAGTTTAATTTAGCTTTTAATAAAAATAATCAAATATTAATTAAACTTGAAATAATAGTCTAATTAATTTGAAATTTTCATAGAATGAAATTGAAGTTACAACATATCTTATATACAAATTTCGATGGCCAAAGTTAACTGAATCAAAAAGATCTAAAATTTTCATGTCCAAATACCTAATTTTAATAAAATCGTTAATGTTAAATTTAAGAATGTTGACCTATAAATAATTTTTATAAGCTTAATAATGCACATATATCAAAATTGCTGAAAATTAGGTGCGACATCAAGCAAAATGGAGTTGAAGCATCTCAATCGTGACCAAAATTGATCTAGATATGCTCCAACCATAAAATTGACTATGTTGATGTGTTAGAATATCAAAATTAAATAAAACTAGCATTTTGCATCTAACAATTAACATCCGATAATGAAAAATAAGCCAAATAAGTGATTTCATGCATATCAGAATTAGGAGGCCTTCATGTATCTAAATGAGCTTCTTTCACAAAATGGACCAAGCCATCATCGGTAAAATGAAGAAATCTATCAAATGAGATCTTCTGTGATCAATTCAATCGAAAGTGGAGGGAATGGGGAACTGTGAAATGTGACAATGCATAAATCAAACTCAAATTTGCATCAATTGACCTCGATGTTTCCCAAATGACCTTTAATCATAAAATGGCCTACATCAATGCATTTAGAACATCAAATTGCTTAGAAATAACATCCAAACTGTGTATTTTGTTTTGGCAAAACTTCGCTTGATTTTGATGTG
Source organism: Cymbidium sinense (assembly GCA_021442155.1). NCBI lineage: Eukaryota > Viridiplantae > Streptophyta > Magnoliopsida > Asparagales > Orchidaceae > Cymbidium > Cymbidium sinense. The sequence continues at coordinate 131,025,199 of CM038218.1, forward strand.
ATCAGGTCTTATACAAAAAAATAAAATAATTATTTTAAATTGATTAAATCTAATTTTAATTGTAAATCCATTTAAAAATTAGTTTGGAATCCATTTTGATTTCAAACAAATTTTTTTCTTTGCTCTTTCGGTTGTTGATCAAAACAAACTCCCCAATAACACACACACACTCTCTCTCTCTCTTATTTTTCTCCTCCCAACTAAGAATCAAACAATAAAATCCCATCATAACCCTATCTAAGAAACCTCCCATTGGCTATACTCTCCCAATCAAATTCCTTCCCATCACTTAAAATCATTAGTCATCAAATCTCTTATCAAAATTCTTACTAACGTTAGCCAATCCCATCAACTACACCTACCTAGCCCTACCCGATCACCCTCAACCTCCTGCTATTCAACCCATTTCACCTTTTGGACTCACTGGAAACTAGGAAATTTCCAGCAATCCTCCTGTGATCTATCCAATTTTAGCTTGGCACATTAATTCCAACTACACAACCCATATTTCCTCTCAACTCTCTCCATTTCACATGCACCCTGAACCTATTCGACCTCCAATACTTCATATCTAAGAAATAGAGATCCAAAACTATTCATAGTCATACCATTACCGATCAGCTGGTACACTACTCTCTCTGACTTTCAGCAATGAGGCTGCTAGTTAAATCCCTCTTATTTCCTTTTTCTTGTTGAATTGAAGCTCCTTTATCCCATTTGAAACCCATCATCATGGCTACAACAAAATTACATTCTCTTCCTCTCTTTAAGCTGAACCAACTCTTATTGTATTCTCCACTTTACCCTCTCACCAAACCTAATTGTCCTTGAAATTTATGCCAATATCATCGCAGTCGGTCTGCTTTTCATGCTGAAGGTAAAATGTGATAAAATTCTCAAAATTTCTCAAAATTTTAAGTATATGTTTGTGTTGTTCTAACACAATGAGGAGAACTTGCTTTAAGTACCCATTTGTGTTGTTCCAACATAACAAGAAAACCTATTTTAAGCAGTCATTTGTGCTTTTCCAACACTGTGAAGAAATTTGTTAAATTTAAGTACTCGCATGTGTCGACATATAACCTCACAAGGAAAAATTATAAATTTTAAGTACTCACGTGTGTCAAAATATGAGCTCATGGGGAAATTCATTGCTTTTCTTACACAGGTGATTAAAGACATTTCTATGCCCAATAGAGTGAACTAAGATGAAAGGCTCAGGCATGGTCTTGCGAGACACTAATCGCTATGCTCATAAAGGTGTACCAAGTAGGCCAAACCACTCTTAAAGTAGCCCCCAATGTGGTGATGATTAGAGGAGACTATCAAAATACTGCTAGAATTTTTACTTACTTTTAATTTTATTAAAAGCTTGAATATAATTACCAATGATAAATTTGAAATATCAAATGTAATTGAGCAATGCAGGTGCATCTGAAGACCCTAAGCACACTTCTTATAAGCGTGGTAGGTTTGGAGCTCTTTTTAGGATGCGGTGTCACTCAACTCCTACTATGCATGCATTTTTATGTGTGATAAGAAGGCCTAGCACACGTGATGTAGCCGCCCATATGGAGATGGCAGCGATGGGATGTTACCAAAATTTTGCCAAAATCCAGGACTCATATATGACATAAATTGAACTAAATAGAAGGACTCTGAGCATAATTTAAATTTGCATTGAGCTTAAATTGAAATTAAATTTCTTTAAAATGAGTTTAAGTCCATCAACTCTTAAGGCAACAATCAATTTACAAAATTTGGCCTTAAAAAGAAATAAAATTGGAATTCTCATTTTAAATATAAGTGAAGTATTTTTTTTCCAAATATTTAGATCATTTTGCAATCTACAGTGAAATAACTAAAAACATTTCAATTAACAATGAAATTAAGCATAGGATGCTTGTGAAGTAAGTAATTATTAGATTGCCAAATAAAATTAATTATTTTTAATTAATGAATATTAATATATCCTTAGAATATATCATTTAATTGAACTAAATGAAATCCAATTGGATACATACGATTGGATTATTAAAGACTCAAGTTGAGATGGAAATCTACCTTTCAAATATAAATTCAATCTTACATAGGGCTTATATTAGATTTAATAATTCATGCTTGAGTATGAATAAGCCTTCTAATAAACATTAGACTTCATTATAAGTCATTTTAAAATGAATTGAGGGGAAGTCAAAAAAGATTTGATGATGCTTATTATAAACTTGAAGGCTTTGCAGTATGAACTTAAAATGCCTTCTATCACCATGAGATCTACACCACACTTATCCTAGCAGATAGAACGTGTTAGCTTAAGTTTTAAATAAGCTTCACATATATTAATCTTATACAAATTATGGAGCCAAATAAAAATCAATTCAAATGCTTCAAAATTTATGCAGTCATCTAAAAGAGATGCTATCTTATACGAAATATAAAATAATGTTTAATTTAACTTTATCTTTCATAAATTCATACAAGTATTCTAAATTTCCTGCATGGTCCCAAACATGGTAAAAAATATCTAAACTTAGTGTTTGAGGATGCTTCATGGGTTAATCTAAAATATATATGAATTTCCTACATGTGCACCACCCAATATGACACACACTTGATCATAAGGTTCGAGAATGCTGTGCAGGTTAAATATTCAGATCAATCTAAATCCATTCTTACTTCAAAAATTAAATGTATAATTTGAATGCTATATATATATATATATATATATATATATATATATATATATATATATATATATATATATATATATATATATATATATATATATATATATATATATATATATATAATTTCCAAAACTAAATCTAAATTTGTTAACTATACATACCCTTATATGGATCAAAATGCAAATCTAATTTAACCAATCTAATATTCTTTATTGTAAAGATAAGAGTCCACATGATTAGTTTTAAACTTCATAGACCCAATCCCTTACTAAGCAGAGTTGACATTGTTTGCCCCAATGATGGCTGAGTTGAATGATTGTTTCAACTAGAGGGGATACTATTATCAAAGTCATTTGAATTTTAATCAAAAGTAATTTAAAATTAAGCTTCAATTAAATACAAAATTCAAACTAAATGAAGTTCATTATAATACATAACTTAAATCAAATAATTCATCTACTCATCCTCCATCATTTGTTGAGGATGATAAATTAATAAAACTTTAGCTCATAAATGAGTTAATGTCAAGTCAAATAAATTTCTATATTTAAACTCAAATAATCTCTTGTCAATAAGGATGTGGTTAGTGTCCTCTATTCATGTGATTTCGCACCTAAGTGGCACCACATAAAATGTAGTTATGACTAGGGTCCTTTAATTGGGTGGTTTGGTCCCTAAATAGCTCTACTATACTATGATCATGACTGTAGCCAGTATATTCTCAAATGGCTTTGACCTTTGAGTTTTGAATCATAGGATATATTTGATTGACCCAAAGCCCTCTTCTAGGTAAAGTAGACTTAAGATTGTCTATTTAGATAAACATCAATCCATATCTATAAGATTACCTTAGATGACACAACCCATGGCTACTTACAAGGATTCATTGGTCAAGTTGGGTTCACTACCTTCTCTGAATAAGTAGGCAACGGACTATGACTAACCGAAATGATGAAACTATAAGATCTTGATCGGGCATATCATCATCCCCTTAATCATATGCTTTAAATCAATAAATGTGGAATTTTGTAAATTATCAAATGCTTTATTTACTCTTACTATGTGCTAAATAATTAAGGACTTCATGACTAGTCTTAATAAAAATTTCTCTCTTACTCTTGAGAGGGGTAATTAACTATAGATGCTTATGCTTATAGGGAACCAGGAACTAAATCTAAAGACCCCACAAAAAGAGGATGACATCTTTAGGTAGTGCCTAATCCACATATAAAATAAATTAATTTGCCCTTTTAAAAATTTCACTTAGAACTAAATATAAACTCTCTTTCAACTAAAGGACAAGCGAAAATTTTCAAAGCCCACAAAGAAAATTAAGGAAAAATATAAAAATGATTCAAAACACCATAAATATTAACAATGAAAAAAAGAAAATATCAAACTCTTTTGGAAATAAGAAAACCTAAAAGATCACTTAACTAAGGATTAAGTAAATTAACTAATTCATTTAAATAAGCTAAACTTCAAAAAAATCATAATAAATGAACCAACAATCCAAAATGTTCAAATGAAATCTCTCTCGATACATATTTTAGAGTATAATCTTAAAAACTAAAAAACCCCAAATATTATTGGATATTTTAGGCTTAATTTTGGATTTATTAGAAACAACAAAATCTTAATTAATCTTACAACATATCTCTGATTAAATTAAACCCTTAAGAAAATGTTATGAATTTCTAAATTTCTAGGGTAATTCAAATCAAATAAATAATAAATATAGAAATTCCGAAAATTATAAAAATTTATAAAATCACTTTAAAATATTTATAGTAAAATGAGAGGACTTACAAAAATCTCTTTAATCTCTAAAGTTAATTAATCTTAGAAATTCTACATTTATGTTTAAACAATAAACAAATCATATTATAATCAAACAAAAATTTTAAATTAATTATATTAAAAATATGTAATTATAAATGAAATAGCTATCCTGAAATTGAATAATCATAATTGAACCTAAATTGAATAAATCACTTTGAACCTTAATTAAAGCCTTTGGTTAAATCAAAATAAGAAAATGAAATTTAATTAAATCTTAATCAATTAATCAAAACATATAAGTAATTTTACTAAGTAATAAATTTTGAAATTATTTAATAATAAATATTATTAATTGGATCATTAAACCAATCAAATTAAAATATATAAAAAGCATCGACTATAAATAATAAAAAAATAATTTTAACTAACTTAATCAATAAAAAAATAATTACAAATCTAATTAAATTTTAAAAAATTAAAATTTATTTTAAAGTTAAAATTCATAAAATTTTTTATTATTGGTCAAATAAAATAAAACTTAATCAAACGTAAACATTAATTGAAACTTTTTATAATAAGTAATCACAAGGAATATTATCTAGACACTTGAGGTCACAAGATTATTGGTTGAAGGAGGTTTTGATATCTTGAACCACTATTTTAACAATAGAATTAAATGAAAGAAATAAATTTAAATTTAATTAAAACCTAATAAAAATTATTATGTATAAAAGATTAAAATTATAAATCTTTTGATAAATTATGATATTTAGATTAAAGTGTTGAATTGAATGAGTTTTACTTAAAGCAAAGCTCATTTGTTCTTCACTTTTGAAAACCTAACAATAAAATTTAACCTAATAAATATATATTGAATTAAAATTAGCAATGAAAACTCAAAATCAATAAACACTCAATGGTAAATTAAACAAATCTTAAAAACTCAAATCAAAATTTAAACTTAAATGAATCCTAGTGTAGTCTCACCACGCTAGCCAATTGTTTCACACACTAGACTACTAAATCATCTAACCTAGGGTCAAGTTAGAAAAATTCTATGTTTGTTATGTAATATTTTTCTTATTTTGTGGTGTATTATTTTAGTTTGGATGGTTAGGATTATTAGCTTATTAGTCTAGATGTTAGGCATAATTTATTAGACTAACATTATTTTTATACAGGGTAGTGTTTATAAGGACCACTATAGTAAGTAGAAGGAATAAATGCTATTTTCCTATAGGTGCTTTGCTTAGGTCCCTAAGCATAATTGGATAAGTGGGCTTGGCAATCTCCAAAGCTAAGCCCATATGTTTGTGATATAAATTGATAATGTGTTGTGTGTTTAATGAACATTTAATTTATAAGGATTAGAATTTTAATTCAAAATTTAAAATATATTTTGATTGTAGAATTAGGTTAGGATCTATGTTGTTTAAGATTAGCAAGAGCTAACTAAGGAGGTCCCTAAAGAATGTGATGATCCTAAAGAAGTATAAATGAAAACTCGGTAGATCAAAATTTAGTTCTAAGCCGAGTTGTATAAGGTCAGACCTTAACAGATAGACAACTTCTATCTTCCTTCTGGGTTTATAGTGATACCCAACTGCACTGGCATATTTATTTAATTAATTTTGGTATGATTTATTTTGGGCTGTGCAATAGAACTGCATGTTTATCATAGGTTTCTTTATATGATTGTTGTGTTTGGTAATGAAATGACTAGATATGTTAAGCTCTTAATGTAAAATTATATTTTGTACCCCATTAAATTAAATCAACTCAAAATAAAAATAAACAACTTATAACCTTATCAATTAAAGCCTTTAGGATAAATATTAAAAGAAACTAAAAACCCATAGAATTGTGACCATTATTACATATTTCTTCTTAAATTCTTGAGTTGGGTCCTTATCCCATTGCACATAAGGTGGTATCTAACTTATCAGAATGACAAGTCTTTTGGGAAAAGATTATCTTCTCTTTTTATTTAGCCCATAACTCTTTTTTAATGGCATCTCATTTTAGGCATGATTAGTATACCCAAGCCCCTTAAAATAAAATTAGTTGTTTAAAAATAGTTAAATTTTGAAAATTCATGCATTAACTAAAAACATAATATACCAGTCATAATCTTAGGGTTAGAAAGTAAGTTTAGGCTTTAAGCTTTCTTTCCTAAATGCAACAACTAAAGTATCTTGCATTCATAATATTAGACTTAAGGATTTAAAATCATTAGGAAGAGTTACTTAGCAACCCTACTAGGCAGGTAATAAGTCTAAAAGAGTCGAGATAGGTTCATATTCCAGGTCAGAAAGAATAATTATGTTATAATAATTTTCTAATCATATTACATTGAATTTTGAACTTATGTTAGAAGAACTATTAGATATAAGGTTTGCAGCATCCTATTTCTCTTCTACTATAGGAGTAAGTCTTTTCACCTCTTAGGAATTTCTATTATACTATTAGAATTTAAGTTGTAACTTTCTAATAAAATGTCAAACTCAAAATCTAAATAACTTCAATTTCAAAGCTATAAATCACAATAATATAATATGTTGAAATGCTTACTAGGCTTCCTAATATTTAAAGCTATTCCTAATTATTCTCGATTAGCCTATGAAAAGTGCTCTTTTCTATTAGGATCATCCCCACATGATTTTCCAAAATTACTATCCTTTGAATAAATACTTTGAAATCCATCGAGATGAAAATTAGTTTATTTCATTAAGAATTATTTTATGAGGAATTCCCATTCTTCTATGATGTAATTAACTATTAGGGCTTGCCCTTATAAGTAATTATGAACTCAATATAAAATAAACTTTATTCTATTTCTCCATATTATTAAGAGGAAAGATCTTTGGTATATTATAGGCCCATCAGCCTTAAGAGTCTTTATTAAGTAATTGTATCCATTATAAGTTAATATTTTTATCTCTTGAGATAGTATATTTATTCCTTAATGACACATTTTATTATCTAAATAAAAAACTCCAACTTCTATATGGTGTTCCAAATAAAAACTCCACAATATTATATAAAGGGGTCCTTCTAAGAGGTGGTGGTCTTTTTTCTTCTCTCAACTTTTCTTAAGGGGTGCTAGAGCCTATACAACTACTATTAAATCTTGTTGGAATAGTAAAATATAAAACATTTTTCTCACTTCTTTTATTTTATGCTGATTTATTTTTTCTAACCTTGTTTTCTAGGTATCTCAATAGGTTCTGCTTCATTCCACATATAAATTTGGATTCAATAGCTAATTTCTTGTTAACTCATTTTTAATAGAAAGTTAGAAGTGCATTGATGAATAAGAAAGATGGTTACAAAAAGATGCCTCTTATGTGTGGCAATCCCATGTGATCACTCTTTATGAATGTGAGTGAGATTTATCTTTCTATATTTGTACTATGTCCAAGTGCTTCTAAAACTATAGGTTAATTATCATGGAGGGGCTACTCTTCCATAAAAGGTTATGATTAAATTCCAGTAGTTAGTCTCAAGCTAGAAAGGGATGTTATAAAAAGCATGAGTGATTTAAAGGGCAAATGTTAAACCATTGACTTTAGCAAAAAAGAGCTCATAGACATGCATAATTTGTAGAAGATAACAAAAAGAATATATCATTCCAATCTTTGAATACCCGTCCAAACCAGTAATATCTGAAGATCTCATAAATGACCTATCCATATTGAATTTTATCTAAGGAAGCTTGATTTTATCTAATAGATAAATGTGTATTTAATTTCCAACTTGATGTGGATTAATTCTATCATCTTTAAGGAGCCTTCTCTGTTTATGCTTAGGGGCTATTTGGATGCCTAAAAAAGAAATGTAGTATAAAAGGAATGTAGTGTCAATTGAATGTAACGTATTTTGATTACTTTAACATTGTTTGGTTGAAAACTCTACAAATACATGAGTTTATTTTTTTTGTTTAGTATAATCAATGTAATGTAAAGTATTTTTGGGGTTGTGGGTGGTGATGGTGGTGTGTAGTTAACGATGGCTATTGGTGGCGGTGGGTAGCAATGAGCAATGAGGGATAGCGAGCAATGGATGGCATGCGGTGGGGGGGTGGCTACAAGCGGCAACGTGGGGGGTGACGATAGCATTTTACACTAGCAAGTGTAATTTTAATTAGCCCTAATCAAGAAAATTTCAAATACACCAAAATCCACTCTTTCAATGTATTCTAAATACATCATATTACTTTAAATTTTACTTTGCACCATGCCAAACATAAAAAAGTTAAAATTTCTTACATTTACTTGACACTCAAAATTCATCAAACCAAACAGTCCCTTAAAGCATTTAGATTACCATTTACCTAAGCTCTATTGAGATATGAGCAAACCTACTACACACTTTTTTTGGGATCCTTCTTCATATTGTCATATTTTGAACTATTTTTGTCAGACCATATGAAACAAAAGAATAGTAAGGGAGTCAGCACTTTTATATGGTTTTCAAGAGTATGGTACCTTATATTCTTCTAGCTAAGTGGGAGTTGGACGGGGTCTATCATGGTGTTTTCATTTTAATATTTTAATGTTAAAGATATCCTTAATCTTGTTTCAGATGTTGATGGCTTTGTGGCAATGGAAAAAGACATTATTAATGGATTTTTGAATCTAATATTGTTGACATTTAGAGTATAGCATGATGCCTTTTTACATTATTTTATTATTTATAATAATCACCTTGTGGAAAAGCCACCAAAAAAAGACACAAAGGTTTTGCAACCTTAGTGCCAATTTAGCTTACCCTATATACAAGTTGTATGGGTTTTACTGGGATTATAGGAAGCATTTAAAAGTAATTGTTGATAATTATTAAGAGAGACAAAATGTTTGTTATCAATGCTTTATTCAATAAGGGTTTGCTAGATTTTAATTTTTTTTAATAAGTATTAAGTTGTTAGCTCATTTTGTTTCCATCCTATTGAATTCTATGTTGTTAGAATATATTATTAATAAGTATGTGATTGCCAAAAAAAAAATACATTTAAGGATGCACTCCACTATCTTCATGGGTTGGGTAGGAGTATGTTTTTTGTGAGATGGATTGGTATAAGTATTCAACTATATTCCCCCTAACATTCATGTTAGGGTTTATTTTTTATCTAAGTTCTACTTTATATAGATGCAAGCCTCCATATTCAATTAACTCTCTTACCACAGTAAGAGAGCACTCTCGATTAAGGTTGGATAAAAACATATCTTAGTGATATATAACTGTGTCTTAGAGATATAGTGTGGTTCAGATGACCATCTAAAGAAAATAAGAGTATGATCCTGATCAACATCTCATGGTTTCATCATTCTAAGACTACGTTATTCCAGTCTACTAACATCAGAGGGACATAGCCTTACTGTTCAGAGAATTTGATTAGCAGCCATGGGTTGCCTCATTTCAGGTATCCCAAGTAGACTTAGAGTTTTAGTGTAAGTGGTGTAAGAGTGTTCACATGGTGAATAGATTATAAGGTGTTCACATGATGAATAGGTAGATGTTCACATGGTGAATGAGTAGGAGGTTGGGCTTATAGGCCTTTCGAAATGCCAAAATTAGGTTTTCCCACATCGTAGATGAATATGAATTTGTTCTCATGGTGATCAACTTATGTGGTGTTCATGTGGCAAACAAATTGATGTTCACATGATGAATGAATAAAAGGATAGGCTACATCCCTTTTGCAATGCCAAATTTAGGGTTGTCCATATGGTGGAAGGATATAAATTTGTTCACATGGTGAGCAAATTAGGTGGAGTCTGCATGGAGAATGGATAAAAAAATTGGACTTACATCCCTTTTGGATTGCCATATAGATGAGTTATCACCATGTTGGGTAAATATAGTAGTGTTTGCATGGCAAACAAATAAAAATTTGAATTTTTGTAAAAAGTACATAAAATTCTCATTTTTAGGACCAAGGGCCTTGATGCGATGATTCAGCACCATAACATTATGATAATATAGCTCATTGCTTATGTGGCATGACATAAGGGGTGGATGAGCTAAGGGCTTAGTGCCAAGGTGTTTCGTATGTGGCTCCAACGTGCCAACATTATTGGTCCTTTGATCGTTTGAGCAGTGTTGTGGTGTCGCCTTGTAGTGCCACGATGTTGGTTAAGGTTCTTGACAAGCATGCAGTGGATTTTAAAGAGAAACAATAGCCTTATTTTAATGAGCATCATAGCTTTGAGTCAGAGCACTGTGGCGTTGTGCTCTTTTTGAGTGTAATAATTATATAATTTATTATAATTAAATCTATCTTTTTTATCACAAAGTAACTAATAGGGCCGGCTAACCAACACCTCGGGGCTGCATATGGCTATCGCACTGTTGAGGCCATCTTCTGCAACCCGAGAGGCCAGTGCCTTGACACCGGGTCTTGGCACCATGGCACTAAGTCTGATTTATAAGTAAGCCCAGATTGTTAAAGATTTTTCAATCAATAATCCTTTATTGTTAAGAAATTTCTCTCTTTCCCAAATCTATTTGTTTCCTAAGTTTAAATTTATAATCATGCCTCATAGAAGATTGGTGGGCAAGAAAAGGGCATCCATCAATGGAAACCGCTTCATTATTGCCGATGCTGAGGAGTGGTATCAGCACACTCTCCTTTGCAAGCACCTGACTTTGGAAAAGGGGTTTTTAGAATCTCGGTGGCCACGTGGAGGGGATAATCATAGAGCAAAGGTAGCTCAAGCTAGCTTACATCACAAATTTTGCATCATCCTAGTGGTGCATGAATTCTTTGCAAATGCACAGAACAGCCAGGTCAATAAAGCATTTGTTCAAGGAAAGCTGGTAAGTTGTGAAAGTAGTGCTATAAATGCATATTATGATCTCCCAAATATTGAGTATGATCAATATCTCTTCTATTATAATGATCATCTCGATTTTGATGAGATCATTCATTTTCTTTCTTAGAAATGAAAGCGTGCAATGGAAATGATGGGAGGAAAAGATTATAAACTTTCTTGACCAATCTGACAGCCACTTCTATGGCTTGACACTATTTCATTTTTTCTAGGTTTATGCCCTTTAGTAACATCAGTGAGGTTACCAAGGACAGAGCCATTTTAAATTTTACTATCTAGAAGATCATTTTTAGTTCTATTTAAAATGTACTAAATGGGAGCACTACTATTAGGTATAGGAACCATTCTCTTATTTATGATTTGTGCATTGTAGTGTGTGTAGTAGGGGGCGTGATGAGAAGGTACTCCATTATAAGGCCCCTCTAATGAAGAGGGTGATTGGGGGATTCAGGAATAGATTTGAAGCGGGAGAGGGTTCATGTCCACCTCGATCTAGACCTCAAACTCCCAAGTCCTTGACCGAGCAAGTTTAAGTGATTAGTAGCCATGTCATAGACTTTTGAAAAAAGATGAACGAGAGTAGTTGTGGGAAGGAGATGCTGGAACACAAATTTGACCATCATATGTGTCAACAATAGATGTTGTTCTTTTACATGACCTAGTTTAACACTGCACTTATCAACATGTTTTAGAATTGTAATCTTCCAGATTCTAGCCAGGTCTCCTTCCCTACTATGCCTCAGTATCAGCCCTATGTGACTACCTCATTGATATCAAGCATGAAGGAGGAAGGTGAGGAAGAGGAGGGTGGTGACGAATATGACTACTAGTTTCTCCCCATTTGTATTTTTTCCCTTCTTCTTTTTTTATTTATTTTGTGGTTGTAATATTCAAGTTTAATAATAGAATTTCTCCTTTTTTTATAATTATGTGTTGTGCTTTTATATTATTGTTACTATTGATTCTACAGAATAAAAGGATAAGAAAATAAAAATTTTAACACATATTAAAAATGCCTTATTAAGATAAAGTGTGACGACGTTGATATGCTAGCACCTCGACACTAGACATAGAATGAAGAACCCAAGAGGTGAGCACCATGGCACTGTCCTACAATGTCGTGTTGCTATAGGATATTAATTCCTTTCCAGCAGAAAAATTTTTAAGTCCTTTTTTTACATACACAAAGGAAACATAGCATTGTGATGCTGTCCTTACAACACCAAAGTCCTACAGGATTTTATTTCTTTTTTCATCTAAAATGTTCTAAGTCATATTATAAGTGACATGTAGGTATGACACCGCAGCATTAATGCTATGGCATCGTGGCACTATAATGCCATTTTACTATTATTATGGCTACATAGCACTATGGCTTTGATGTTAAGGCGTCATAACACTATGAGAATTTATTAAAGCACTACAATGCTAATTCTTGGGTGCTACGACACCACTCTTGTAATATGACCACAACGCCAATATTCAGCACCATGGTGCTATAGGCCAAAATTTGAATTTAAAGTGTGAATCATTCAAAGTTTTTTTAGAAATTTTGGCAACATTTCACATTAGTAGTGCTAGATTTTAAAATTGCATAGTAAGGAACACTCTTCTCCCTTATTCTAGATCTAAGATCAATGGAGGGGAGGGGGTTTTCATCTCATATTGGAATAAAATTCAACTATGGAGGTCTTCAAATCTCTAGGTTTTCTCCACTAGACAAAGATCAATGGTGGGATTTTTATTAAACATATTTTTCCAAAAGTAAAAGAACATAAATTCTTTACCTTAAGTGAGATTTCTTAGAGTGAAGAGCTATCACCAGTTCAGGGATAGTGGAGTTAAGTGGAGAAAAGATCCTTGGAGTAAATTGCTCACTCACATTTATAATAGTGGGCTGATAACTATTCCCTCTCAATAGCTAGTGGCGCACCTCGATGCCAAGAGCGCGGCGCCATGACACTGTATTGTAATTGACAACTAGACTAGGTAGTTGTTTCTTCTAGATGTCTAGAGGAGTGCCCCGTCATTGTACCATAATTTGATAGCTGGACTAGGCAATTATTTCTTCTAGAAGGCCAAGGCAGTGCTGTGGTGCTATAAATAAAATAAAATTTTATTTCTATTTCATTTCATTTCTTTTGATGTACATAGTGTGTCATCATCATGCTCCTACTTAAAGAGAGAGGCTAATTTTTCTTCTAAATGTCATGCCAATTTATATTCCCCTCCCACACTTTCCATATGCTTGATTGCTCATCTACCTTTATTGATTTTAAAATGTATTTCTATCATGGGAAGTTATTTTTTGTGGTTGCACCAACAAAAGAAAGATGTCTTTTCAAAATATATTATTCTAAAAATCTGGCTGCATGGTCTTTTGATTCCTAAATTTGACCCATAACTTCATAGAATTGCAAAGCTCGCAAAGCAATATGTTAGATGAGCCATTTGTTTTCCAATGGTGGTTTAAATAATGTGTGGTTTTAATCATGATTCTCCTTCATCTTGAAGCTATCAAAGCTTCCTACAACTAGTCCAATGATAACCACTCTTATTTTCATTTCAAAGCAATATGTTAGATGATTCAATTCTTCTTTGTGTACTTATGGGCATGAAAATTACTTGCAAAACTTGTAGTGGGATTGAGTTGAGTATACTTTTAATAAGTGTTAATCTGCCACCAAAGGAAAGTAGCTGGTAATCCCAAGAGATGATCCTATTTTGGATCTTTGTAATTATATCTTCAAAGTATATTTTCTTTACCTTTTAAATTAAATAACAGTTGCCAAGGTATTTTGTGGGAAAGCGGACAGTCTTAAAAACTATGAACTGTTGGGTCCACCTTGAATTTGTTGGAGATATTTTGTTAGTAAGAAGAATTTTATATTTCTCTTAATCAAATTACATATCAACAATAGCATCAAATCTTGTAATCACCTTATAAACTCTATTTATGTAGTTCTTTGATATATTGTAATAAATTATGATGTCATCCACAAACATTTAGTAGAGTGCTTGGCTTACATCACTTCAGTCTAGAGGGCTAAAAAGTCATCCATGGCAATGATGAAATTAGTATGAGAGAGGGGATCACTTTGCTTCAATTCCCTCTTGAATTTGGAAAAGTTTACTTTGGTTCCATTAAGAAGAATTGAATCATAGTTGTTTGATATGATCCCCATGATGAGGGCACATGACGAAGGATAGAAATTTTTAGTAGGCAAAACATGATTGATGAAACAATAGCTAATGGTGTTAAGTGCATTTTGAAATCCAATTGATGGAAACATTGTTGCCTCTACATTTGGTGTCCATATCGCTCAAAAATTTTTATGGTGGTAAGACATTCTCATATATATCCCACCCCTTCATAAATGTACTTTTATTTAAAGAGATCAAGTTATGCAAGTGTAGATGTAGTCTATGAATTATAATCTTGCTTAAATTTTTACTCATAGTGGTAGATAAGCTTATTGGTTTGAAGGAGCTTTAGTTGAAAGGGAAGGTTTATTTTAGTATAGAAATAATTATAGATGAGTTGAAATAGTTTTACATGAGATACCTTTGAAGAATGTATAGCATTAACCACATCATAATAGACATTATCCTAAGCCATTTAATAAAAATATGCTAAGAAGCTATATAGGCAACTGTCTTTTCTTCACTAAGGGAGAATGTTATCTATTTGATTTTCAATAGATTTGGGATGGTACAGGTGTTAATGTAGTGATGTAGTCTAGTGGTAAAAACTTCGAGATCCATATGAAGGTTACTACAGTAGAAAGCAGGGGTCATTAAGTTGCTAATAAATCAACATCATCACTCTTTTGTATTTCATTTTGGTTAGTAATCCAATGATCTTGTTAGTTCTATATCTTCATTGGATTTATTGGAAAAGTTTTATAGCAAGTTTATGTTAATAAGAAAAATAACATGATCAGGTGGATGATATATTTTGGTTTTTATCTCTTGAGTTGCATTCAATTATCCTTACCTATTATACATTTTCCATTCCTTTTAGTTTGATTTCAAAGGATTCTATGTAAGACTACTATATCCTGAGGTTGTAATGGGATCTCTATATCCTCATGCATATTATGTGTCTCTTGATGAATCATTTGTTGGGTTAGTTAATGTATTTTCTTTTTTAAGGTTGACTCTCCAAGTGAAGTTTTGTTTACTTGTATGCTAGTAATTTCAAAAGGTTTACAGTTGTTGTTGAATCCAAATTTGTGTATGGAGACCTCATAAGCACCTAAGA
Organism: Cymbidium sinense; assembly: GCA_021442155.1. Taxonomy (NCBI): domain Eukaryota; kingdom Viridiplantae; phylum Streptophyta; class Magnoliopsida; order Asparagales; family Orchidaceae; genus Cymbidium; species Cymbidium sinense. Next base: position 131,040,765 of record CM038218.1, read on the forward strand.
GAAGTGTCCAAGTTGAGTAAAATAGTAGGATAAAAGTTAAGGAGAGAAGGTGAGGTATAAATATAAGAAAATCAACTATGTTAGAAACTCAGATTTTAAAGATCTCTCCTTCTCCATTTTAATGAAAGTACAAGTCTTCAAAATCTTGGAAAATCTAAAAAGAGCTCCCCTCCTCAAAATTCTCCTCCTTCATAAGGTTGAGGGATGGCTACATAAAAAATGTACACATCAATTAAGTTGGTTATATATGAAAAAGGAAATTCTCCATATGTAATAAATGCACCATGTTGAGTGATGAGTCTTTCGAGTGTAGCTACTTATGTTCGAATTTGTTCAGATGTGTATTTGATAGTGGTCACTCGTATGTTAGTGAATCATCTTGCAAGAGGTGTATTATCGGATGTGGATCACCTAACTTGAATACTTTTCTTTTGCATTCACCCAACTTGGGTTGATTCTTGCCATGTGAAGCGAGTTGTTACATTTTGATTATTTAATGACTGATCTCTCCTTCTATTCATCCTATCTTCAGGGAGTCCTCAGAAGCGAGTCATAGACTTGTACAAATTTTTCCCCCACTATTTAATGTGCTTGAGCTCGATCTATAGCACTAGTAAGCACTTGTTTGAACATACTTATGCAACATGGATATAAATTTTGCTCCCTGATTCTTGTACTCTTTATAAAGCTGCCTCTCATAGAGGAAATAAGAGTAAAAATAGAGATTAATTTCACATTTAAAAAACTTTGGAAAAGAAGTCTCTCTGTTATTTATGCCATGTCACTTTTTATTTGACCTTGCCCTTTGTCACCTTCCCTTTGTCCTGAGCTATAATAAGGCACTAGATCCTCATTTCTAAATTCCCCTACTACTCTTAGTTACAAAATTGATTTTGCATTTTTTTTTGAGTACTTCTTATTATCAAAATGAATACTCATTGTGGACTCCAAAAGACCTGACAATGATATTAATCTGATCGAGCTCTAATTGGGTCATTAAAAGTATAGAAATGAAACTAAGAAATCAATGGAATTCACTACTACTCCATTAGTTGACGTGAGTGCTTTGGTGTCTTCTATTTAGAGCAAAATTATTATTTCTGGTTAGCCCAATGGTGAGGATTCGTGGGTGGTGGCGAGTGTTCCCATGGTAATTGAGAAGAGTGCAATGGTTATAATAAAACTATCTTTGCTCTGAGTATGAAGAACACACCTGGTGCCAAGTGGAGGAGAAATAGGAGGAAGAGGTTCTTTTTTAGTGGAGAAAGGTCTTGGTAGGTAAACTAATGAGAACCACCTCTATGAAATAAGTCAAGGAGCACTATCTCATATGATGTGTGACTAACAACTTTTGGTAACTTAATTATTCTTTTCTTGACCTATCATGATTTTCTTATTATTGTAGCTTAGTTTGTCATGTGGTCAAGATTCTATAGATGGTGACAATAGGCACTCATCAACTACTAGGGATGTTATCCTAGAACGAGGTAGTTTTATGGTAATTATTAAACTTACAATAAGTTGTTTGGGCAACATATAAATTAGGAGGAAGTCTATTTGATTATATAGTGGCTTCCTTCCATAATGATAACTTTTTTGATTTTCTACCTCATTGAGATTGCTTTGTCTAGACTTATCCACATTTATTCTTATCATTCATAAGCAACTACAGGTTATCCAAAATTTTGACTTGCCAACTCCAACTCTCTCTTCGAGGGTAGATCTTCCTCCCGTAAAGATGGATTTTGTAGCCCCAACTCTGTCAACCATTAAAACAACTAATTTTACATCAATAAATATACAAGAAATGATGGCAATCTTCCCTCCTTTAACATGTCATGATAGTGACAAATCTAAGTAGGGTAAATCTTTGCTCTCAGGGGAGGAGATGATGAATGGGATCCTCAACCATCTTCTTATTTTTCTAAGCTTGTAGCCTTGAAAATGGAGTTGATATTTTTGAATTAGATGAAAACTAAGTGAGGCAAGAGATAGTTGAGTTATAAATGCATCTAGATGATGAGTCCCAACAATGATTAGCTCCTAAGGCAGAATCTCAAGATAAGGTAACTTCTCTTCATTGCTGTATCGAGTTGAATAAGTCCTCTCTCTTCATCATGGGAGCCAAATTCTTGTTGATAACTTGTGTGATTAAGGAGCACTTGTTGATGAATGGCACTCAAACCCCACTATAAAATAGCTTGAAAAATGATGAGTGCTAGTGAGTGCATTAAAACCTTTTCTAATAAAAGAATATTTTTAATAAAAGATATGTTGGTTTCATACATCGCTTTTATTTATGTTGAATTTTCTACAATCATTTTGTGACTATGGGTGAGTTTTTCATCATGATTTATGCCATCTGAGATTTTTGTAGGACTTTGTAATGATTCATTCAATAAATGCTTGATGCTACACCCACATTACCAAGACATTCTTACTGCACCTATAAATTACCTTTCTATAGTTAAGTGAGCTTTTATTATGTTTCTTTCTTGGCTTTAGAGTGAAAATATTCTCAATTGTTTGAGTTAATTTCTCTATCTTTGCTTTTTTTTTTTCTTTTGTGAGTTTCTTTAGTGAGCATGGTCATGGCTAACTTGAAAAATGTATCCAATGCTTTTAAGGTGACTATGGTTAATAATTTTCCTACCCTTGATCTAGGGGTAGAGACCTTTGCTTTTCCATGGGTACTACTATGGCAACCACTTACATCTTTTTCACTTATGATGATCTCAATTTTATTTCAATTGAAAGCTCTTCAAGTCAAATCACTAATAATATAAATAATTCTAATCAATTCCAATCATATTCAAAAATGGACTTTCCTTTTCTAAATCATCTGGGCTCACCTCTTTAGATTGACTTGGAGTCATATGACTCTAAGGATCCTTTAGGAGAAGCTATAGGTATACCCGAAGAGTAGCTAGAACTTTCCATAAATCTCATTCCAAGAAGTCACTGAAGTCAACCTCCGCAGTGGCAATGTTCTACCTCCTAAGGTAACACCTCAGGATAAGGGAAAATAAGTCTTTAGTTCCAGTGAGTAGATAGCCCCTCCATAGGATGCTCCACCTATGGATATTCTTGTGGAGGACCAGCTTAGAGTTGATTACAACATCCTCGCACACCTTAGAAAGTTGTCAGCTAAGTTAAGCATATGTGATGCCCTTATCTTATCCAAAGAGATGAGAAAATCCTTAATTAAGGCTTTCCGTGATCTAGAAATATTCTTAGCTTAGCTGAAGACTACTGGAGAGGAGGCACGTGTCTTAGAAGAAGTCCTGGGAGTTACATCACCGATAAAGACCTACTTCTAGGGATGATCGAGTACAACTGTCCTCTCTACATTATAGTGAATGTTGATAGATTCAGGCTATCCAGAGTTCTAGTTGATCTAGGTGCATTGATTAAAATTATGAGTCTAAGAACCCTTGCATACTTGAGGATCGACATCTCCAAACTCCAAGTGGAGAGGAAGATGTTGAAAGGATTTAATTAACAAGGTGAGAGGGCCTTAGGCTCCATAGTGTTGTCTTTAGAGATTCATGATTGGAAGGCTAAAGTTAAGTTTCATATAATAGACTCAGATACATCTTTCAATGCTTTGCTTTAGAGATCATGGACACATGAGAACAACATGGTTCTAACCTCTTTACATGAGTGTATCAAATTCCTAAGAGGTGGAATCGAGTATTGTGTCAATGGAGATCTCAAACCCTTTACAGTTCATGAGGTTGGGATCTATGAGGATGCGGCCTACTATCTTCCTAAGAAATAAAATGTCTTTTCTCATGACGTCAGTTAAAATAAAAAAGAGAAAGAAAAAGAAAAGGAAGAAAGAAAAGGAAAAGAAAAGGAAATTGAATAAGAAAAGAAAAGGGAATGGGAAGAAGACCTTATGGAGGAAGTGGAGCCTAAGATTAGATTCTACTCACAGTTCATTACTCCATTCTAATAAGTAAGGAGGATGACCTAACCAACACTAAGATCAAGAAGAGACAAGTCTAGAGGGAGTCCCTAAGGTGGAATGCCTCTATACTTACCACGTATTAGTAGATTCGTTCCAGCTTCTAAGAGTGCACATGCTATCTACATAGACTTAGAATCTAGTTCAGAGGATGAGTCTTATGTAGTTAGCACACCAGCTAGCTTATCTTGACAGCAAATCCTATTGGAGGTGACACTCAAGCTAGATAATGATGAAGACCAAGTTCCCAAGCAAAGCATAAATGTATCTAAGTCTTCATTATGTGAAACTATCAGGCATTAGATGGGAGCCTTAGCTCTAACCCCACTTTCCTCACAAAAAGTTAAGGGATTAGTAGTTAAGGAAGCCCCTAAGTCATGTACAAGCTCAAAGATCCAAAAGTTCTATCCATAAGCAGCATCCTCAAGTCAAGAAGTTGATGTAAAACTTGAGGATGATTATATAAAGAATAATAGAATTGCCTTTTGATTAGTACTCTTCTTGTTTTCATAATCTAGCCAAGAAAGGTTTAATTACACATACATGGTATAAGCATAGGTTAGAATACTTCTAGAGGCTCTAGAATAACAAATGCAAGAATTATCAATCAAGACCAGGACTAGGTTTTTGTATAGTGGGCCCAGTCGATGATGATGGTTACTGCTTGGTCATCACCAATCATTTGGAATTTGATAAGTTCTTTTGAAATCACATCAACTTGTATGAGGAGGTGTGCTTAGAAAATTTAGATGATCTAGATGATTTCCAAGTCAAGGATGCACCTCCAAAATTTGAAGAAGAAATCAAATCAACCATTGATGAACTCAAAGAAATCAACCCAAGAACTAAAGACAATCCATGCCCAACATGCATTAGCTCCCTATTGAATGAAATTGAAGCCAATGACTTAGTTATGTTACTCACTAAGTTAAAGGACTGCTTTTCATGGTGGTGTAAAGAAATGCCTGGATTGGCTTTTGACGTAGCAGTCCAAAAGCTAGTTATACAGCTTGACGTAAATCCTATCAAGAATGATCCTAGATGCATGCGATTACATAATGAACAACAGGTCATCTTTAAAATCAAGAAACTGATCGATGTTGGTTTCATTCAGTATGAAAAATATCCCACCTAGTTGTCCACTGTCATCCCAGCTAAGAAGAAGAATGGCCAAATTTGCATATGTGTCGATTTTAGGGATCTTAATAAGGCATGTTTAAAAGATGAATTTCCACTTCCAATACTAGAGCTGATGGTGGACATTTCCTCATCTCATGCAGTCTTATCTTTCATGGACAGTTCATATGGATATAACTAAATAAAGATGACACCTGAAGATGAAAGAAACAGTGCTTTCAGAACCCTGATTAGAATATATTACTATAAGATCACACCTTTTGACCTTAAAAATGCTAGCGCCACATACCAGCAGGACATGAGTCAAATCTTCAATGAACTCATTCATCATCAAGTCAAATGCTACATCGATGATCTCATGGTCAAAATCAAAGAAAAGGAAGACCATCTCTTTAACTTGAGAGTAGTTTTTGAGTGGTTAAGATAATATAACCTCAAAATAAATCCTCTGAAGTGTGCATTTATAGTAGCTTCAAAGAAGTTTCTATGGTTCATTGTCTGATATCGGGGAATCAAAATTGATCAGAAGAAGATTAAAGTGATATTAGAAATGCCACCCCCTAAAAGCCTAACTCAACTCAGAACATTCCAAGGGAGGTTGGTGTATCTAAGACACTTTATATCCAACCTATCAGGCAGATGTTGACCATTTTTAGCACTGATCAGGAAAGATGCCAAGTTCAATTCGGATGATCAGTGCCTGCATGCCTTTGAGAGCATCAAGGAGTACCTCATGATGCCACCAATTCTAGTCGCCCCTATCCTGAGAAAACCTTTAATCCTATACACTGCTACATTAGATGACTCCCTTGGATCTTTGTTGGCCTAAGCCAATGACAAAAGGAATGAAAATGCACTCTACTATCTCAGTCATAGTTTGACACCTACTGAAGCAAACTATCCACCATTAAGAAGCATTGCATAGCTTTAATCTTTGCATCTCAAAAGTTATGGTACTATATGCTTTCACATAAAGAAAACCTGATTTCTTGAATCAATCCACTGCAATATCTCATGGCACCGTTAACTCTATCTGAACAGTTTGGTATGATGGTCCATGATTTTATTGTAGTTTGATATCACTTTCGTACCCCTCTATGTGGTGAAAGGACAAGCACTCATGGATTTCTAAGTTGCACACCCACTTCTTATTGATTCTCAGATTAGTGATAATCTCCCTGATGAATAAATCATGAACTTAAGTGATACCAGCATTCACCATTGGGAGATGTATTTTAATGATGCAGCTTCCTCTCAAAGAGGAGAAGAACCACAATCTACTCTTCCAGGGAAGGCAGGGGTAAGAATAGTTCTCCAATGCCAAACCGTGATATGATGAGATTCTCATATCATCTATTTGATCCTTGCACTAATAATGAAGCTGAATATGAGGCTCTGATTGCTGGTCTGGAGCTAACCATTTTGCTAGGCATCTAGAATAGCAACATCTTCACGAATTCTCAACTAGTGGTCAATCAGATCATTGGGTCATGCAAGGTCTTGAAGATAAAATTCCATCAATATCATAAGTATACCATGAATCTATTAGCCCAAATTCTAGAGGTCACAATCTATAAGATCCCTCGATAAGAAAATGTCATAGCAGATGCCTTAGCTTGCTGCCAAAGAATTGGCATGTCCAAAAGATGAGTCTATATCAATAGAGGTTCATAATAGGCAAGTCTTGTCTCTTATTGATGTTGAACACACTGACAAACACTCTCTTAAAGGGGAGATTTCCATTGCCAAAAATGATGAAGAACTTGATTGGAGGCAACCCTTCATTGATTACCTAAATAAAGGAAAATTACCTCAAGAGAAGTCTCATGCACAACAAGTGAAGTAAAGGGCACTCTCCTACACACTCGTGGATGGTGTCTTATACCAGCAGTCCTTCGATCAAATGTGGTTACATTGTTTAGACAAACATGAAGCCTGTAAGATTCTAGCTTAGGTCCATTCAAGATTATGCGAAGCTCACCAATATGATCCCAAGATGAAAACCAAAATCAAGAGACTTGGATATTATTGATCGTCGATGATCACGGATTGCATGGACATAGCAAAGCATTATAACCATTGCCAAGTACACGAAGTGGTCCTACATCAACTACCCAACATTATGCATCCAACACTGGCCTCATGGCCATTTGAGTGTTGGGGAACCAATACAGGGTCTATCGACTCTCTTTTGTCCAAGGGTCACCATTTCATGATGGCTTCTACGGACTACTTTTCCAAGTGCGCGCAAGAAATTTAGCTCGGGGAGGTCAAAGCTCAGCATGTACTCTAATTTTTTAGGAACCATATTGTGTATAGATTTGGGGTACCCTGCTGAATCATATATGGTAATGATGCTGCATTAAAAAGCACCAAAATCAATAAATTCACCTTGAAACACAACATAGATTGGAGATAATATACCATCTATTACCTATGGATGAATGGGTTAGCAGAAGCTTTTAACAAAACTCTCATTCAAATACTCAAGAAGATGCTGGAAGATAACAAGCGATAATTGCATGAGCAGTTAGTTGAAGCTTTGTGGGCCTATCGTACCACCTACAGAACTCCAACTCAATTTACCTCTTTCTCCTTAGTGTATGGGTCCAAAGCCATTCTACCATTGGAAGTCCAACTCCCATCACTAAGGATAGCTGTGGGTAGCAAAATTACAATCAAACAAAATGCCAAGCGGTGATTAGAAGAGCTTGAAGGTTTAGAGAAGAGATGCTTCCGAGCATGCTAGAACCTCAAGTTGTATAAAGAAAAAATGATTCAAGCTCATAATAAGTTGGTCTGCCCGAGAGATTCTCAAGTAGGAGAGCTTGCTTCAGTTCTAAGGAGACCAATTGTGGCCCGTTACAAGATAGGAGGCAAGTTTGAACCCACTTGGGAAGGCCCTTTCACCATAGAGAAGGCCTATCAAGGAAAATCAAACCAACTCATTAACCATAAAGAGGAATGCCCGATGCTTCCAATCAACGGGCTTTACCTTAAGAAATATTATCCATAAATTAATGTTTAAAAATAATTTTCATCAATAAAATTTCATTTCAAACCAAAATCTCTTCAAATTGAAAACATTTCATTTGTGAATTTGCATGCTATGTTTACAGTAGGTGTAAGAGAATCTGAACGGCATCCTATCTATTTTTAGCTTGACACAAACACAAAATTACACATTGTGGAGTTTAAAATTTCTATATGGGAGTCACCTTTCAAATCTGTGGGGAGAAATGAAAGAGGCAAGCCTATAGAAATTCATCTTTTTAGGATGCCACGTAGATTCGCAGGTGTGCTTATTTAAGTGATCGAGTACGTCTCAAGGAAATAGTGTACTGTCTCGAAAGACAGAAGTCACTACCCTTTAATGGACCTAACCACCTCAATAAGGACTCCTAAGGATGATGGGTCTGCATATGTACCAGTGATTCTTCCCCTAATTTACATGGAAAAGTAAAGTAGGGTTTATTTTAAATCGGGTTCATTAAGTTCTCTACAAGGGCAAGCCCCCTTAGTTAATTATATCCTAAGGGACAGGATCCCTCAGGAAAATTCTCGATTAATGTAAATGATCATTATCTTTGAAGATTTCAATAGGAAAGGACTATCAATCGATTAGTTCATTTTTTGAAAGATCAAATGGGATTGATTAAAAGAGGGAATTATTGTCGAAACCAAAATGGAAGATAAGTAGGAGATGCTCATGATGCTAGGAAACCTAGCGAGCATCTCAAACTATCCTATAGTTGGGCTTTACATTTTTGAAATTGATTTAGTTTATTTGAGTTGAATTTTTCATTAGAAATTTAGGACTTATGATTCCTTAACATAAGATTAAGGAAATGCCTATGAGATGAGGAATTAAGCTTATGGCCCACAAAGAGGAGAAGCAATCTCAGAACCTAAATCTAGGGAGCTTTGGCGAGGGCTGAAAGCACAACCTAAATCTAAGGAAAAAATAGGTAATTGGTTTGCCTCTACAAGAGAGTACAAACCACTCGACAACTTAGACTTGCAACTGCCTGGGGGTGGCCACCAAAAAACTCCTCCTATGATTTTAAATACATGTAGGCAAGTCTTATGCTAATGCAAGATAGCTAAGCTGTTATTAATTTAGAAAGAGACTAAGTCCTTAAACTCACTCCCTAAAGAGACTAGATCATGTAAGGGCATGCTTCAAATGACCTCAATCTAATGTAATTCAAATTTCATTTTATTTTATTTTGGATAATTATTTTGACTCAGGCTAATAGGATTCATATGACTAATGCATGAGAAATAAGGTTATTGGCCAAAATCAATGAGAAAGGAGGAGGTGGGTTTCCACCATGGCTATCAAAGATCAAGCCAAGTTTCTCTGGTAAAGGTGGAAGCCCTCTAATCAAGTGTGAAATAAGATGCTATTGTGCATGATATTATAAAAAAATGATCATCTAGCTAAGGGGTTGCTAATTCTTTTATCTTGATTTTAAACCTAAGCTTTAGATGAGGTTATGAGTTGTTTAATTTTTATTTTGAGTTATTAAGTTGGGTAAAAAGATTTATTTTTTCCTAAAGAGCCTAATCCACATCTACGCCATACATAAAGCAAGAAAGAAACTAGGAAAAGCATACCACTTAGTGCAAAAGCTAAACAAATCATCAATCAATTTATAAAGCTAATCGCAAAAATAATAAAAGGTCGTTGTGGTCAGGCACCACCGCACAAACCCAGAAATATCAAATTGGATGGCTGAGCTCCACCATTATACAACCCAGATTTCAAATGAATTAACTTACAATTAAGTAAGAAATTCATTGTTATGAGGGTCTTCAAGCTTCATTTCTTCTTTCTTCTTCTTTCTTCTTCTTCTTTTCTTTCTTTGGTTCCTTCTTCTTTTGGAGGGCTGGAAGGCAGATGCTCTAAGGCTTCACATGGTGCATAAGATAGGATCTTATGACTAATGTTCATCCTAATCCCCATAACAATCATTCCAAAATACTAATTGCACAAATTTACATGAAAAGGAAAAGTGGAAATCTAACTAACACCTATAAAATAAAGGTTAGCTAAAATAAACCACACAAATCCCAAGCATGTATATTGGACTTATCACCCCACACATGGGTGACTAAGGCCACCTGGCCTATGGGATTATGCTTAGGGGTATAAAGCACCTGCAAGCAAAAGCATTTATATTTTTATTTATGATAGCGCCCCTTATGCACAATCCCCTACAGAAAAGAATAATTAGACTAAGAGCATCCTACCATTCATTCTATGAGCATATACCCTAAAATCTAGTCTAAAACATATATCACAAAATAAAATAGAACATCAAACCATGCACCGACCTAACCTAAGGCTAGAAGTAGTGACTTAGGCTAATATGTGTACTTTGAACGCTTGAGTGGTATGCTTAGCTATGGCTTTAGGTTTAAATTTTCTAAGTGTAAAGAACATGTTCAACTTAGAGGAAGGTTTAATTTAAGTTGTTTAATTATTTTGGGTTGATTTATTTCATGTTTTGATTTGGTTTAAGTGGATCATACAGTTAATTACTAAGTTATGAAGAGTGGGAAAGATAAGAGAAATTCTCTTTCTTTCCGTAACCTAAGTAATTTCTAAAGTAGGTTCACATTTTAGTTTTATTTAGGTGAATGTTTTGATTAAATATTTTAATTAATCCTAAGTTTAGATGAACTCTAAACAAACCTATTCAAAAAGAAAGGCATTTTAAGATTAAGTAAAATGAATCAAAATTCACATAACACACATTACTTCATTTCTTTCCCAACATATATAACATGCATATGGATGAATCCTAAGCATATCTATATATGCAAATGAGAATATTTAACACACTCTATGATGCATGCTAATAAATCCATTTAAGGAAATTTGGAAGTTGAATATGCGTGATTTTCTTTAGTAGAAAAGAGTTTCTTTATCCAAATTTTCACATACACACATGAAAGTAAGAAAGGCATAAGTGAGTATAGCGTCATTGTTAACCAGAGGTGTAAGGTACAAGACCTACTTAGGGCTTCTTAAAGCCTCACAACCTCGGGGTTGTCCAGACTAATATATCACTTTTCTTAAATACAAACATGTGTATAAAAGAAATGAAATGGAAATTAAGAATGCAAAAGTTGTATTAATGGATTCATTTTATTTATGCAATTTATGTATACAAGTGTGGGTAACCCTTCTTAGGTGATAGCAAAAATATGAATAGGATATGGAATTAGGTGAGTATTAGGTCCTTTTCAAATGAACCATATATCTCACCAAATTCCTATTCAAAACTATGCTAATCATAAAGGAGAAAGGAAACCTATGCTAAGCATACCTTTATATTCTTTCACATGCAAGATTATAATTAGAATATAAGTAGAATACTTTCATATTTGATAATTGATTTATATGTTTTGGAAATAATTTGGATTTAGTAGAGATAATAGCCACTCATATTTCTACTTTAGCCAACACATGGAAATTTGACATAAAGTAAACAATTTTATTTTTAAATTTTAATTTGAAAATTATGAATGCATGAAACCACATGACATACAAATTTAACATGTTGGGGAAAGATTCAAAGCAATGAAAGCATGTAAAAAAAACTCACTTTAATTAAATCCTAAAGACATTCTTATGGAATAAGAAAGTTTAAAATAAATCAAAGTGTATTCAATATGATTTTTGTTTAGTTTGAAGTTTGATTTAATTTTTAAAAGGTGAGATGAGTTTCCTTTTCCTAACCAATTCCCACATGTGTTTGATATTTTTTTTAATTTTTAGATAATTAGATCCATTTTTATGTATTAATTAGGTTAAGGTATGAATTAAGTAACTTAATTAACCCTTACCTACACCACCTTAGAATAATTAACCAAATAATTATGAGCTAATGAGATGGCATAGAAAAACTCACAAGGAATTTAAATTTGCAATGCAGCTAGTAAGAAAAATGCCTAATGCAATTTGGCTCACAATCAATAGTTAATTAAGCTAAGGGGTTTAGCTTAAGTAATTTCAAAACACCCTTTCACATATATCAATTGGGTTTTGATTTCCTTAATTGAACTTAGGTTATTAAACACCTAAGCATCTACCCAAGTTGATTAATTAAGTTCTGGAATTTTTTAGAATTTTTAGAAATTAATTAATTAATTAATTAGTGAATTAACCCTTAATTAAGAGAGGATTAAGAAAAGAAGAGGGGGTTTAGGGAATAGCTTAGGGAAAATGTCTCAAAATTATTCCATAAACCTCCTATCTACTGCATCTGACCTTAATCAACCCTAATGATGGATTAAAACCACTAATCACACCTTAATTATCCTTAATTAGGTTAAGGGAGGGTAATTAATAAATCCATATGTAATTCTTCTAATCAAACCTTCAATAAAATCCAATAAAACCCAAAATCAGAGAAAATCATAATTCAAAACCCATTGAAATTAATTTTAAAATATTCTAGTTTAAATTATCTTTCCATAGGATTTTATTTCATTATTTTTTAAATTTTATTGAGGGAGTTATAAATTTTAGAAGATCCCTAGATTAATTAGAATTAATTAAAGCATCCTAACTAATTTTTTTTTTGGCTGCCCGTAGAGAACATAAAATATGCCTACTTGATTGAGAATTTTTTTTCTTTTGACTTGCGATGGATGACGGGATAAGATAAGAGTGATATGAGAGAAATGATGTGGCAGCTCTTTATTTGTTAGATGGGAGGTTGAGGCATAGGAGTGGGCGGCTGTGAGTTCACCGGATATTATTAGAAAATTGTTAGACAAATTTACCTCAAAATACGTGTTAATTTTGATGAAATTTTAACTGTAATAACTTTAGTTAAATTTTATCTCAGCGCGCTTTACACACATCACGTGGTGAGGAATTCACTTAAATGTCATGTCAGGGTGGCGGCATGGCGGCGGATGCGCTTTGATCTTTGTCATCTGATCAAAGATCGGACTGCCAGAGATCTCCCCGTAGTTCTAAAATAGGATATATGACATCTAAACGTGGGAGTTATCTCGATTGTCCATCCAAAAAGCACGGATGGATGACTGAGATCTCCCATGTTCTTCCCCCCTTGATCAATAGAGGTTATCCATGATCTAGGGGAAGATCCGAGCTGGATTGAGCTCAGATTCAAACCAAACTTAACCTACACCATCTAAAGCTAAGGAGCGGCATATCCAATGGTGGAATTTACTTGAATTGAAAATTTTCTTCACAAAGGACCAACACCTCTTATGCTAGGTGGACGAAAAGTTTCATACCTCACTGGAAGTGATCACTAGAGCTCGATTCCCTTGGAGGAGCTTCATCTGGTTGAGATGAAGCTATGTTGGAAGAATGAGCTCTTGAAGTTATGTGAATTACTCCATGGACAACTCCCCTTGCTCCCCTTTGCGGCTTTGATCCAATTCAACTTCTCTTTGCTGGGAACTCCAATGGAAGCTTGGGTGCACTCGACTTAGCTCTTTAATGAAGTATGCAAAGGTAATTGAAGTCGATTTGAGTGAAGAGGAAGTTTTAAAATGAGAGGAGCTCCCCAATTTTCTAAGGAAGAAAATCGAGAAAGCCTGATTTCAATTCTCTCCTAGGAAGCTTAGGAATGCCCTCTAATGGCTCCTAACACTCTCTAGGGCTTAGTCGAATTGAGGATTGATGGATTTTAATTCAATTAGGGGGAGTTTATCTCCCCCTTGAAGGATCAGACGGTCGCAAGCTATTTTGCCATGTTGATCTAATTGATCATAATGGGAGGGTTATTTGATCAATTAGATGTGTGCACATGGTCAATTTGAGGTCTTGAGTGGATTGCCAACCTCCCATGTGCTTGAAATTGAGTGGGAGAGGGAGTTTGAATTTGCCATTTTGACCCATGGGGTTGAGTTTGGTCTAGGGGCCAATTGGGCTGACCCAAACTCATTGAGTTGGGTGCACCACTCTTCATTAGGTCCCCTTGAGCTATTAGGAAAGCCTCAAGTGGATATGAAGAGGGTATAACCAAATTACCTATAGATTAGGTCAAAATTTGTTCTATGGCCTAGGGGTAAAATGGTCATTTTGCTAATTTTTCACTTTGGATATATTGGGTATGTGGAGAAACTAGGTTTGGCCAAGTTTTATAAGATTTGGAATTCATTTGATAGGGTTTGGCTCATGTTGACCCATTTAGGTCAAAATGGGTCAACTTGTGTCAAGTTGACCAATTGGTCAAATTTGGTCAAGCCAAGGGTTAGGCCAAGTTCATATGACCATTTAAAATTTTTTTGGGGATTTTGTTTGATTCAATTTGGTATAATTTTGAATTTGGCTCATATGACTTCATTTAGGTCAAGTTGACCTATTTGACCCATTTGACCTATTTGAGGCAGTTTAAGGGTAGGTTTAGGTTAGGTTAGTCATATGAAGTGGATTAGTATCTTTGTTTTCAATCAATTTTGGTTAACTTCAAGTTTGGCTCAACATGACCCCTTTAGGTCATGTTGGGTCAAAGGTCAATTGGGTTAGGTTAGGTCTAGTTGACCAATTGAGGCTTTGGTCAAGTTCAACAAGTGATTTGGAATGAACTTGACCCATTGGTTTCAATCACTTAGATCTTAGTTTTGACACATTTTGACCCTTTAGGTCAAAATGGGTCAACTCAAGTGGTAATTAGTTAGGCTCAAATGTTGGCTTGGTCAAGTTCAAACATAGGTCATGAGTGAACTTAGATTAATTGTTTTAATCAATTTGGCCTATGGTGGAATTTGGCTAGGTTAGGTTTCATTTTGGGCTAGGTTGACTTGGTCAACCCTTAGGTTTGACTTGGTTTGACCTAATTTGATTGATTAATCATCTCATGATGATTGTTGATCATGATGAGAGGCATATATGGGTTTGGTTCAATCTAATTTGGTTAGGATTAGAATTTGGCTCCTGAGGGTACTTTAGGTCACTTTGGGTCAAGTGAGGCTAAGTGGGTCAAATGGCTTGGTCAAAGCTTGATTTTAGTTTGATTGATCTTGTATATGGACTTATGATTGAAATATAAATCCATTTACAAGTGGTTTGAAGTCAAATGGGTTTTGATCCATTTGATAATTTCATATTCAAAGGAAGAATATGAAGGGATTTTGGCTTTGATTTTTGACTTGGGTTTTGATTGAGTGATTGAAGTTTGGATTTATATATGAGTTCATGATTGTAAGGTTGATTGAATCATGAAGAGAAATCAAGAGTTTGGCTTGATTTGAAGTTGATTTGGCTAAGGTCAAGATTTTGACTTGAAAGGCTTAGGTTGGATTTTGAGTGGATTTAAGTTTGATTTTTGGAAGTTGTTTTGATTGTTTGAATTTATATTTCATTTATATATGTGAATATAAATGGGAATATAAATGAATCATGAGAAAATTTCAAGGATTTCAAGGGGTTTAATCATGATTTGGGCTAAGTCCATTAAGAAGAATTTAAATGACATGGAAAATTTAAATTGAGAATTTAATTTGAGGGTTTGATTTAATTGATTTGTATTTATATTTAATTTATATATGTTAATATAAATGAGGATATAAATGGGTTTTGAGAAAATCGCATGAATTTGAATTGATTTGATCATGATTTAGGCTAAGTCCATTAAAAGGGAATTGAGGACTTAAGAAGATTTTAAATTGGGAATTTAATTTTTACATTTGATTTGATTGATTTATATTTATATTTTATTTATATATGTGAATATAAATGAGAATATAAATGTGTTTTGAGAAAATCCCATGACTTCGAAATGGCTTGATCAAGATTTTGGCTAAGTCCATTAATGGAAAATTAAAGGGACTTAGGAAAATTTTGATGGATTGAGTTGAAATTTAATTTGAGGATTTGATTTGATTGATTGATATTTATATTTCATTGATATATGTGAATATAAATGAGAATATAAATGAGTTTTGAGAAAATCCCATGAGTTTGAATTGATTTGATGATGATTTAGGCTAAGTCCATTAATAGAAAATTAAGAGACTTGTGAAAATTTCATGAATTGATTTTGAATTTTTAGTTTAATTTGATTGATTTATATTTTATATTATATATATATATATATATGAATATAAATGGGAAATATAAATGAATTATGAGAAAATCTCAAAGATTTAAATTAGTTTAGATCATGATTTTGGTTAAGTCCTTAAGGGAAGATTAAGGACTTAGAAGGATTTGGACTTAGGAATTTTGATGGATTTTGATCATGGGTTTCAGATTTCAATCATGGAATTGATCTGAGTTTGGAGAAAATTAAATAGAATTGATTTGGAGTTTGACTTGAAGGAAGGAAACTGAGGAATGGTTTAAGCTAAGGGTAGGTAATTTTCCTAACACCCCTAAGGCATGACCTATTCCTATGGCTAACTCTTCTAAGTCTTCTAGGGTTAGGTTGAGTGTCCACCTAATCACTAAATGTGTCTTAAGAGTAAGGAACTCTTAAAGTCTAAGAGAAGTCCTATGTCTAAGTTAGAGGGGTTGAGAGCTTATTCTAAAAATGAGGTCAGCACACACAAAAATAGATAATTCAAATACAAATCCTTTGCTTCGGGCTACTTCGAGTTGAGATAAATCCCCTAGAGGCCCTCACTCAGTAGCTGCTCTAGGTTGGGTTTGATCCACTACCTAGCTAGTGTATCTCCCCGGTAGTTATTTTTCTATTTATAAAGATGTGAGTGCCTGTTTTTCTTCCTAGTATAACCACTACAAACCGATGAGTGCCTTGTTAGTGTGGTATGTCTTATTGCATGGCCAAAAAACTACCTTGACTTTGGAATTTTTTAAGAAGATGTGAATCCATGAGATTTCTTCTTAAACTAACCATCATACACTTACTGGGTCCAAGTTTATCATTAAGGATTAGGATAAGACCCCCAGTGGCTTCTTCCCTTTTGACTACCTGTGTCTAGTCCAAGACTTCTTCACTCACTAAAGAATACCCCATCGGATAAGTTCATCTAGTAGCAATAATGTAACTGAAATTATCCCAATGATCAGTTCCTCTTAGGAAGATGTGAGTCCCCGATACTTTTTTCCTATAGTAATCATAACAAACCGACGGGCACCTTAGGTTGGCTAGTGTTTTCCTTGCTGAAAGCTACCTACCCGGTGGATAACACCACTCAAGCAGATGTGACCCAGCGCTTTCTCCCTAAGTCAGCCATTATATACCTACAGGCTTTCTTTTTTAGGGATTAGGACAAAACCCCTAGAGGTATTTTTCTCGTGGGCATTCTATTTGGATTATGTCTTCACGACCCATTTAGATATGACCCAGGTTACTCTTAGATTAGACAGTTCTCCTTTCCTAGTAGCCACCTGTATGTTTGGATGTTTTGTACTGTGGATGAATAAACTCTCCCCTGGGCTAGTAAATTTGAGATAGGTCAAAGCCCCTATGGCTCCTTCTTAGTGTGGCTCCTCGCAAACCAACAGGGTCTACACTAATCAAACAAACAAAAATAAAATAAAATAAATAATGAAACAGACAAACAAACAAAATGAAATCTCTTGTGGATTAGGATAAGACCCCCAGTGGTACCTCTTCCCAAGTAGGCATCCTATCTTTTGAGTAGTGTCAGCAAAACTCCCTATAAGAATCTCCTTGACTACTCAAAGTTGAGGTAAGTTCCCTAGTGACACTCACTTGATAGTTGCTTTAGGTTGGGTTTGACTTGTTGTGTCATCAACAAGTCTCCCCAAAGGCTATTTCTACTTTAGAAGATGTGAGTCCCCGAGCTTTCTTCTTAGTATGTCATTACAAACTGATGGAAAACCCCTAGGTTGGATAATCTCTACTCCTCGGCCGGTAGACTACCCCTTTGGATTGGTAAATCTAAGGTAAGTATAGGTTCATATAACCCCTCCTCAGTGCGGTCCATCGCAAACCGATAGGGCCTAAATCTAATTCAATCAACTAAATCAATAGCTGGACTAACAAATCAAATCAAATAAATTTAACACAATTTTAATCCCCAGCAGATTTCAAACAAACTCAACACAACCTTAATCCCTAGTAGATACCAAACAAGTTTAATCAAATTCACATCCTCAGTGGATTCCCCTTTGAAGTAACCAACCAAATTCAAACTTAACCAACCAACAAAATCAAAACTAATCAATCATCAAATCAAATCAAATAAATAAACAAATTCAGTCCAACCTACATTCCTAGAAGATTCCCTTCCATAACCTAGGCATAAACTAAATAAAATAATCCCAAATTTGTATCTCCAGTAGATCTCTCTCTCTCTCTCTCTCTCTCTATCTATCTATCTATGTATCTCTCTCTCTCTCTCTCTCTCTCTCTCTTAAATCAAACAAATCAAAATAAACTTAATCAAATATATAACCCCAGCAAATTTCCCCCCTTTACGCCCTTGGCAAAAATCAATCTACAGTCCCACTAATTCATGTGTGTATCCCCAGCAAATCTTCTTTCATGTCCTTAGGACAAAATCAATTCTTAACCGATTAAGCCAAATCTACTCATCTCGCTCATGCCATTGGCATGATTGTGGATTGCATCGCGTTAGGATTCATGGTTCCATCTACCACTTCATTTGGTCATGGATAACCATCCTTAGTGCTTGTGATCTTCCCAGATGTTGTTGATTGCCTCGGTCAATGCCAATACGTGTAGTGTGCCTTGTTAGTTACACCACACCTAGTGGGGGTTCTTTTGTTAACCTCACTTTTAGAGTGAGGACTCTTCTTCCCTATCTTCGACTTAGGAGTCTTCTAGACACTAGGACTCCCCTAGTAATAAGACACTTCTAGTGATTAGGTGAACACTAAACCTAAGCCTAGAGACTTAGGATGATGTACCATAGGCTTAGGCTATACCTTAGGACTGTAGGAACCTATCTATCCTATGGTCTAACCAAATTTATGCCTATCCATTCAATCCAAACTAAACCTTAAACCTAATTGAATCTCATTTCATATCCAAGCTCCAAGACAAAATGATTTGAATCCAAACCCATCTTAATCATATGATCTAATTTTTATGGGTTTGACCCAAACCTCTTTCAATCAAACCAAATATAATTGATTTTTATAAAAAATACTCCAACCATTCAAATCATCATTTCAAACTCTTCCAAAATTTTACAATCAAACCTATCAAACCAAATCAACTCAATTAACCCAAGTTAGCCAATTTGAACCCAAAATGTTTAATTGAGCCAAAAATTAATTAAATTCAAATTAATTACAATCAAAGCCATCAATCAATCATAAACCAATCATCAAACTCAACTTAACCTAGTTCAACCCAAACCAACTCATTTGACCCATTAGGTTCACTTGACCCAAAGTGACCTAAAGGACCCATTTGAACCAAACTCCAATCCAACATAAATTTGATTGAACCAACCCATTCAAAACCCTCTATAATGATTGTTGATCATCCTTAATTGTTTAATTGCAATCAATTGGGTCAAACCAAGTCAATTTGGTCATTTGATCAAGCTGACCCAATTAGCTTATATGATCCAAATTGAACCAAACTTCATTCTAAATCAAATTGATTGCAACCAATTTTTCTAATCAATCATAAACCAACCCTTGAATTTGACTTGACCACCAATTGAGCCAAACGAAGTCTGATTGGCCTCTTGACCCAATTTGACCTAATTTGACCTAAAGGGGCCAAATTGGGCCAAATCAAATCCTACATCAAATTGATTGAAACCAATAAATTAAATCAATCATGAATTGATTATTAAACATTATAAAACTTTTGGTTGAGCCTAATTTGGCCAAGTAAACCCAATTGACCTATTTAGCCCTAATTGACCTAAGGGTCAAATTAGTCTAAATCATTCCAAAATCCATATTGATTGAAACCAACACCTAAAATCATCTTCAAATGATCAATTGAATATAAACCAACACCTAACCCAAGCCAATTTGGCCAATTTGATGAAATCGGTCAACTTAACCCATTTGACCCATATAAACCCATATGAGTCAAATTACAATCTACTCCAAATTAAATCAAATGAATTGAATCAAAACATATCAAATCATCATTTGAACTTATCTCAACCCATGGTTTGACCTAATTTTACCCTTGGGCCAACCTAGCCCAATTTGACCTACATGGGTCAAATTGAGCCAAACCCACTCAAACTAAGCCCAAACCCATTCAAACTTAGCCTGACCCATCCTTGGATCACCATGGGCCAGCCCAAATAAAACCCAACCCATTTCAAACCCAAATTGATCTAATACACATTGGGTAAAGCTCTCCAAATGGGACAAAACTAACTTTTGGGTGGTCTTATCTACCCCTTTGCATTTGGCAGCCTCCCTTAGCTTAGTTTGGACCTCTGACCCACTGGCTAACCTAACCCAATGTTGGTTGGGTTAGCCATGGGTCAAAGGGGGTGAGGTAACCCATTTACTCTCATTGGCTCACCATGGGAAGCAAGGACACTCGCCGCCAAGGCACCTTCTTCCTCACGAACCACCCGAGATGAGCCACCGACCATTCTCGACATCCCCACAGCTCACGGTGAATGACCCAAAGGTAGGAGCAGCCACACCATCCAATTTGAGGGGGAGGAGATTATACTCCTCCCCTTCTCATTCTAGCACATATTTGAGCATTCAGAGAGCAAGAGTGAGTTGAGATGAGCCTCCTGAGTGCTTCCTCAAGTTCCCTTGGCCTCCCCATCACTGATGACATCAAACTCGAATAGGATAGAGCCTTTACTACATCCAACCTCACCTAAACTCTACCAAACTCAAATTAAATTTACCCACACCTTCACCAAGCTCTGACGATCTAAAATTAATCGATTCGAGCACCAGAGACCATCTCAAGACCAACTCTGATGAGGATTTTGATGACATTTAGTCCACAGACACTGGCAGGGAGGGAACATTCAAGCTTCATAATAAGGCTTCATCTCTTCAAGATGAAGCTACCTCAGTCGATAGACCACTAGTCTTGAGCTCCAATGAGGTCAAGTCTAGCAAACCATAGTAATCCATTAAGTTGCTGGCCCTTTGTGAAGAAAATTATATTCTCATGCATTTCCAAATGTATGAACCCTCTAGATTTTCTCCCTGAAGCTTTTGGAGTCAATCCTAATGTTTCAAGAGCTTTGGGGAGCTCAAATCGAGCAGAGGAGGGTGGACGGTGTCCGCCTTCCATCACTCGGGGGACGATGGGTCATCCACCGTCCATTTCACATGATTGGAATAGACAACCAAGATTTTATCTGCTAAAAATTTGATTTAATTCCCTTAAAAACCATGGGATTAATCCCCACCATTCGATCCAAGATCGGACGACAGGTACAAAAGTACGTCCATCGCCAATAACTTAGTAAACTACATTGGATCGTTTATGTGGCCAATCCCATGGTGCCATGTGGAATGCCCTACCACGTCAACTCCTGTGTGAGGTCGACGGGATTAGGGATTAATTAAAAATTAAGATGTGTTTAATTGCTTTGAAATTTCATAAAATCATAATTAATTGTAGAGAAATCTTAAAAATACAAATAAACTCATTTTGGAAAGTTAAATAGAGGATAATTTAATAAAAGTAATTTCATTAAGTTTTGAATAGTGAATAGAAATTAATTAGGTTTCATTACTTTCTTAATTAGCTTAATTAAGCTTTAATCACTTGGTCAATTAATCCCAAACTTAGCATATTGATTTAAAGGGAAGACCTCTACCTCCCATGATTTTCTTAGAATTAATGGCTATGTGATTAGGGGAATTTGAAATTCAAACCCTAATTACCTTCTTCAGTGATTTAATGATTATTTAAAATTATAATGAATTAAAATTGTGTAATTAAACTTCATTAGTCACTAATTAAAAGTAAGATAATGGGGAAGGATGGTTAGGACCTCTTTCATAATAACTTTTCCAAATTCATTTCATTAAAAAAGAGTTAAATAATATATAGATTAACTAAGAGATTAATTAAGCAATCATTAAAAAAATCAATCAAATTAAAATGGTAATCAGATCAGATAATTAACATTCAATTCAAGGGTTCCTCTTTATGTGTTTAAAAACATAAAGACCATTAAGAAAATTATGATTAACCCATGGTGTGGGAAAATCATAAAAGTTCTAAATTAGATTCTTTAATCTAATTAACACTTATGTTTGAGCCTATTGCTTTAGGTCCTTTAGGAGTAATGCAATTTTAATTTCTCATTTGTATACCATTTAAGGCTCATGAATAATTGGTTAATTAAAGTAAAGAAGCATAAGAAAGGGTAATTAAATAAATTACTTAATGATTCAAACTTAATTAATTCATAAAACTCACTTAATTACCTCTCCTTAAACACATTAAATCATCAAAAAGTGATGGGATAAAAATAGCAAATGTTTCACCCTCTTTAAGTTTAAGTGAAATCTAAAATCAAATTTAATAAGAAGCTTTGGTTTTCTTTAAATGATCTTATTTAATGTGATTGTCCATATGAGTTAATGTAGTTGAATGAATTATGCGGAAATATTTGGTTATTACTTTTCAATCACCATAAATGTTATATGCCATGTGATATCATGTATTCATGCTTTTAAAATTATTTAATCAAATGAAATTTATTTATGCCAAGTTGCATGTGTTGGATAAACCTTATTATATGTATGGCTATTATCACTGATAAATTCAAATATTATTTTTCAAAATTTATAATTGATAATAACATTTGGAGTGATAGTAGCTATAAATATATATATATATATATATATATATATATAGGATTTGCATGTGTTTATAGCTTAAGCATGTATAGCTATTGCTTTCTTTCCTACATTCATGTATAAGTTTACACATGTTTGAATGATAATAAGTATATAGTCTAGACATCCTAGGAATATGTGGCTTTAAGTAGCCCCAAGGATGACATTTGATTATCTCACTTCTCTAGTTAACAAAGCAACGTACTTATTTAATTTTATTTCTATGTATAATTGTACTAGAATTTGGATAGAGCTTTACTTTGCATATATAAATAATTTAGACAAAAAATACAATCTTTTCCATGGTTTTTATTCTTATAGTTGTGTATACATTCATATGTATTCAAGATGGCAAGTATATAGTCTAGACATCTCGGGAATACAAGGCTTTAAGTAGCTCCAAGGAGGTCATTTGATTATCTCACTTTTTTGGTTTAAACAATGGCATGTACATGCTTACATCTTTTATACATGTGTAGGTATATTTGATTAAAGAGTGAAAGCCCCCTTTTCTACTAAAAACATGTGCATTCATGATCATCTAAGTATGCCAAAATATATTGCATGAATAGGTATACTAAGTGCTACATCATATGTATGTTATGGCTGATGAAAAAAATCGTGTAACATGTTCTATGTGATGGTAATTCAACCATATTAGTCTTAAGATGCCATTCATGATTGAATAGGATCCTTTAAGACTAACCCAAACTTAGGAATAATAAAATATTTAATAAATCATTCACTTAAAGAAACCAAATTATAATAACATGCATTAGAAAACAACTTAAGGTAGGGATGTTAGTATTGTGGTTTGTAGACTAGATGTTAGGCCATTGTTAGCCTAATAATATTTTCTATCGAAGATTATGCTAATGAAGTGGCTAAATTAAATATATATTCTTCTACTTGCAGGTTGTTCATGCTCCTAAGCATAATCCATGATTAGGATAGGTGGCGTGGTTACCCAAGTGCAGGGTGCTAAGTCCAAATTATGAAATATAACTGCTTAGGATGTGTGTATGTTTAGCTAATATATATTTTGGAGGTGTAGTTAGATTTTACTTTTCAATAAATATGTAATTTTGCAATAAGAAATAGGATTAGTGATGTGGGGTTTAAGATGAGCAGAGGGTAGAAGGCATAGTCCTAGGAGGACCTGTGAAGCTTTTAAAGCACAATTTAAGAATGAATATAGAAGAATGAAGAAAAACAAGGAATGAAGACCCCCATAGCATTTAATTTAATTTTAATTGTAATATTCTTTTGTAATCTATGTTGTATAAAGGTAGAGCTCACCTACCCAATTTTCTCTTTTTCAGGGTGTATGACGATACCTAGCCGTACTGGTTCTTTATTCATTTACAATACTCTATAAAAATGATTATTGTTTTGTTTATATTGCGCAATAGAAAAGTATGATTTTCATAATTTCTTCAGATTGATGAATATGTGGCCTGGATGCAGTAGTCTCTTAAGATAAAAATTAATTTTCTACCCCAGTAAAACTCATACTTAAAATTTTAAAACAACTTTCAACCTCACTTTAAATCCTAGGCTATAATCAAGATAATTAAAAAATTTAGCAACCCCTTACTTGAATGTTGAATGTCCAACATCATGTATATCATATTATACCACTCTTATAAAATGATGGCCTCCATTCTTGCACTTTAGGGACTGCTGGCCAATGAGAGCACCCCTTTATGGTAGAGATTGACCCTCTTAATTTTAAAATGCATTTAGGCATAAAGTATCCTAAGCCTTTTTCAAAATATTGTGTCAAAATAATCTAAAATTTGTGAAAATTTGCATTTAGACTAAGTCATATGCTCATGCCAAACATGATCTAGTCTCTTAGGGAGTGAGTTTAGGACTCTAGTATCTGTCAAAATTAAATAACAACTTAAACCATCTTATAATTACATAAGACTGACCTACATGGATTTTAAACATAGGAGATATTAGATGAAAACCACTCTAGGCGGTTGTAAATCTAAAAGAGACAACCGAGTTTATCCTTTCTTGTGAAGGCCTTTCCCATTTAGATTTATGTCATGCTTTTAGGTTGTGCTAAAATATTCTAGATTTAGGATCTGAGGTTTCTTATTTTGTTTGAGCTACGAGTATAAATCTTCACCTCTTAGGTATTTCCATAATCTCGTGTTGATGGATTGTATGCCCTAGCATTCTAATAAAATTCCTACTCAAATAAAAATAAATCTTCTCCTTCAAACATATAAAGCCTCACCATAAGATAAATTGGAGTGCTCACTAGACTTCCTAGTATCATGAGTGCTCCCTACTTGTCTTCCTTTGGAATATAAAAATAAGTCTTTCCAAATTGAACATTCTCATTTGATTTTCATAAATAACCAATTCGTTGATAATCTAACCTTGAAATCTTTGGAGATACATGATTGATTACTTTAATTGAGAGTATTCTTAGGAAATTTCCATTCCCTGGGATATAATTAACTATGGAAGCTTGCTTCCATTTGGAACTAAAGAACCCAGCATAGAATAAACCCTGTATTATTTTTCCATGTAAAGTAGGGGAAGAATCTTTGGTATATATGAAGACCCATCATGCCTTAGTAGTCTTTATAGGAGATTAGGTCCATTGTAGGGTGATGCTTTTATCTTTCGAGATAGTATATCGTACCTTAATATCTTACCCGATCACTTGAATAAGCACCCCCTAAGATCTATGTAGTGTCCACCCGACGCTCCAAAATAAAGTACCACAGTAAAATAATTAAAATGTTAATTAGTCTTAAAATACACATCTAATCAGAATGAAATTTTGGGAAATCAAAACAACAAGGAACCCTTCTTTCCATAAAAATTGCAAGGCAAATTAATATCTTGATTGGATGTTATTAAATTTCCATTCTCTAGGTCAATTTATATTAAATATTAAATCAAACAATTATAAAAACTATAAAAAGCTGTAAGATCAAGTTGACACACTTCAGTTAGCATGAGAACACTTTAAGAAAATTTTCAAACCCTTTGAAGTTAAGAAATTTAATTAATTAAGCACTTATATCTTAATGAAACAACTAAGAACATAAAATTTAATCAAACCATAAATAATCAATTTTGGAAACTCACTTGAAATTGATTAATCGATTAGAATAAAAAAAATTTTAACCTCTAAAATCCATACTTGAATATGAAACTCATTTGTACCAAAATTTTCTAAATTTATTTAACTTAGTAAGTCACATAATCTTAAAAAAGGTGACTAAATAAATTAATTACACTTTAATAACCAAAATAATTAAAATGGTCTAGGTTAAGATTAGTAAAATTTCACTTCAAAATATTAAACTTTAACATCTAATAAACCAACCTAAACCAAGAATGAAATCATAAGTTGAATTCAATTAAATCAATTTAAATCCATTAACATAACACTGATAACATGAATGTGTGAATATAATTAAAATCAAGTAAACTTTTTTTCATAAAAGAATAAGTTTTATTGATCACTATGAAATACAAGTAATCTTAAAAAGACAAAAGAGCATATATGTAAATGTATCACATGATGTTAGTCCTAATGTAATGTAAGTCGATGTTGTCAATATCCATAAGAAATTTTTGATGTGAGTTTGAAATCTTGGGTATGCAAAAGGATTGTGATGTATCACCCCTTCAGCCAGTTGATTACCTTTTTGATAAATGTGAGAAAAGTATATATTCAAATATTTTAGTAGATTTCTCTGTGATATTTTAATTTGGAACCGTAGGGACACCACACAATTCTTAGGGGATACTTACTGAAGTGATCAGGTGCGATATTATTGTATGATGTACTACCCCAAAAGACAGAGACATAACACCAGAATGGACCTAATCACCTAATAAGGACTCCTAAGGTAGATGGGTCTACATATATACCAGAGATCTTTCCCCTACTTCAAATGGAGAAGTAAAGCAGGTTTATTTTATGCCAAGTTTTTTTGTTCCCTATGAAAGCAAGCTTCCATAGTTAATTACATATTAGAAAATGGGAATCTCCTAATAATACTCTTGATTAAATAAGTCAATAAGTATCTCCAAAGATTTCAAAGCTAGATTGTCAAAGAATAAGGTATTTATGAAAATCAAATGAGAGAGTTCAAATAAGAAGACTTATTTATAGATTTTAAAGGAGAATAAGTAAGAAGCACCCATGATACTAGGAGGCCTAGTAAGTACTTCAGTCTATCTTATAGTAAGGCTTTATATATTTGAGAGAGAGAGATTTTACTTTTGTTTAAGTTATAATCTTATTACAATGCTTAGGCTTATAGTCCAACAACATAGGATTGTGGAAATGCCTAAGAGGTGAGGACTTGTACCTATAGCCCGAAGGAAATGAGTAGCCTCAGAACCTAAATTTAAAATGTTTTAGCATAAGCTAAAAGCACGACCTAAGTCTAATCAGATAAGATGGGATATAATTGTTCACCTCCATAAGGGAAGATGAACACACCTCGACTTTTTTGGACTTACAACCACCAAGAGTGGCTGCCAGCTAACAACTCCTATACTTTAAAACCATGTAGGCCAATCTTATGTAGATGCAAGATAGCAGGCTATTATTATTAGGAAAGGAGTTAGAATCCTAAACTCACTCCCTAAGATACTATAATATGATTGTCATGAAAATATGACTTAGACTAATGTAAAAATTATAATTTGTTAACCATTTTTGAAACATTCATTTTGGACCAAGGCTTGGGACAATTATTCCTATATGCATGATGAAATTTAGTCATGGGCTAAATCAATTAGATGAGGTGTTCTCCACTACAGGGGGTCACCCTCAAAGGTCAAGCATATCCCCTATCATGCAAGAATGGAGACCCTCCTTATTCAAAAGTCACATAATATGATATGCATGGTGTGATAACATACAACATCCAGCTAAGGGATTTCTAAATCTTATATTTATCTTGATTATAGACATAGGCTTTAAGATGAAGTTATTAGTTGTATTAAAATATAATTATGAATTCTTAATGAGGATAGAAAATTTAATTTTATCATAAAGAGTCTACCTCATCCAGGCCACACATCAAATCATCACATTTTAAGAAACCTATGAAAAGCATGCCATTTCTAATGCACAAACTAAACATAATAATCAAACATATGAATTTCATAAAAGAATAAGAGGTCGACATGGTCGGGTACAATCATACACCCAAAAAAAAAAGAAATTTGGTAGCTGAGCTCTACTCTTATATAACTTGGATTGCAATAGAATATTATAATTATAATGAATACTATGGGGGCCTTCAACCTCTTGTCCTTCTTTCCTTCTTTGGATCAATTTTGCTCTAGGCTTCATAGAGCCTCCTAGGTATTTGCCTTCTAGCTATTGTTCCTTATAAACCTCATAGCACTAATTCTAATCTTATTACAAAAATTACATAATTATGAAAAATAAATTCTAACTACACTTGCAAAATAGGAGTTAGTTAAATAAACATACAATCCAAGCAATTATATTTCACATATTTGTACTTAACACCCTACACTTAGGTAACAAAGCCCACCTGTCCTAACTAGATTATGCTTAGAGGCATAAGCGGCACCTGCAAGAAAGAACATTCAGATTTACTTATTATTACAATGACCCATTTAGGATAATCCTGTCCAAAAAAATATTATTAAACTATCAACAACCCAACATCTACTCTATGCACATACAATCCTAACATTCAGTCAAAAATATTACATCATAAAATAAAACATAACACCACAACATACACCAGCCTAACCTAAGGCTAGAATTTGTGAGGTAGTATTCTAATGTGTGTGCTAAGGTTTAGTGGTGTCTCTTAACTAAGCTTTATAAGTGTGATTATCTAAAATTTAGAATTATTTAAGTTAAACATTAGGAGAGGTTTCACTCTAAATATTTGGATGAATTCATTAATTTTAATTTACACTTTCTTATTTCAGTTGACCTATACTTAATATCTAATTATTATGATAAGAAGAAATGACCCCCTTCATCCCTATCCTAAGTTACTTTCTAAGGGTATATTATTAGTACTTTGGTTTCTTTAGTGGATCGTTTATTAAATTTTTTTATTAAGCCTAAGTTTGGGTTAGTCTTAAGAAACTTTATTCAAACATAAAATACATCTTATGATTAATAAAATTGAATAACTATTGCATAGATAACATTCCACCACTTCTTTTCATCATTAATAACATAGACATTTCTTCATTTTTATTGTTCATAATACCTAATTTAATAATATATTTGTGCATACATTACATATTTATGTTTTGCAGACTTGATGATCATTAATGCATCTATTTTGGTAGAAAAAAAAGATTTCATTCCTTAGTTAAGCATATGTAAACATGTATTAGAGATTTAAGCAAGTACATGTCATTGTTAAACTAGGGAAGTGGGGTTATTTAAGACCTCCTTAGGGCTACTTAAAGCCTCATGTTCCCGGGATGTTTAGATTATATACATGATAAATTAAATACATTTAAACATGTACACAAGCTTAGGGATGAAAATAATGCAAAGATTATATAATAACAAATATTTTTATTCAAACCTTAGTGAGAAGAAAAGTGAAGCTTTACCTCAAATTTTAGCACATGAATACATATAAATGAAATCAAGTAAATGCATGCCATTATTAAACTAGAGAAGTGAGGTTATCTAAAATCTCCTTGGGACTACCTAAAGCCTTATGTTTCAGGGATGTCCAGACTAAATACTTATCACTTCAAATGTACGTAGACATGTACATGAAATAGAAAGATAAATAAAATTCCTTTCTATTTTGAAATTATAATTAAATGTAAATTTATTGAGTAATTATAACCAACATAAGCTTAATATTTACATCATTAGCTTACCATTTTAAAAATAATTTGGGATTTATTAGTGATAATAGCCACACCATATAATAATATCTGTCCAACACATGCAACTTAGATGTAATCATATTCTTTTGATTCTCTTTTATTTTTATTTTTTACTTTTTATTTTCTATTTTTGAAAACATGAACATGTGAAACAAATGGCATACACATTTATGATGATTAAAAAGAGGTAATTAAACATTACCACATAACATATTCAATTAGATTAATTCCTAAGGACAATCAAGCCAAATAAATATTCTTTAAGACTAATCAAAGTTCTTATGAGGTTTGATTTCGATATTGAGTTATTGAAACTTAAGGAGGAGAGATGATACTTAACACTTACTCAACCACATGTTGGTGATTTAACATATTTAAAGAGGTCAATTAAATGGGTTTTATGGATTGATTAGGTTCAAGTCATTAAGCATATAAATTTAATAACCTTCCTTAAACTTCTTTAATTCAACTAACTACTTGATCATGAGCCTTCAATGATATGCTCTTGGAAAAATAAAATTTACAATGCACCTAAAGGAATCTAATGCAATTAGGCTCATGTTTTAGAGTTAATTATATTAAATAAGGAAAGAATCTAAGTTAGGTACTCTTATGATTTTCTCATACCAATGGGTTAACCATAGCTTTCTTAACAACTTTATATTATTAAACACATAAAGAGAAATTCATAAATTATGTTTGAATCATCTGAACTAATTATAAATTTTATTTGATTTTCATTTTATCATTAATGTTTTTAATTAATCAATAATTATTACACATGTTAATTAACCCACTTGAAGAAATACATTTTAAAAAATAACTAGAAGAGGGGTGGGGTGGTGCCCTAATTACTTGTCCTCACTATTCCCACTATTCACAATGGTTAATTATCATTAATTATTTAATTTTTACTATTTATTAATTTTATTAATAAATAAATTAGTTAATGAGGGTAATTACGATTGAAACACCAAATTCTTTAAATTACATGGAAAATAATTCTAAAAAAGTTATGAAAAGCATAGGACATGCCACGGAATCATCCCAAAAAATTTGGAATTAATTTGCCAAGTAAATAAGCCTTAATTAAGATAATTAGACTAAGCTTCAAATCTTATTTAAGCACTATTTGATGGACGTAAATAAGAGATTTTATTTTTCTTAAATTTTCCTTAATCTAACCTTTCCAAAATTGGTTTATTTACATTTTTGAATTTTTCTATAATTAGTTATGATTTTTTTTAAGTTCTAGCCATTTAACTATATTTTTAAAGCCTAATTAACCCTTTAAACTGTCAGCACCATGTGGACGCCTATGCGGCAGTGCTTTCCATGTGGATCGCAGTATTGGTTACTTAAATCGTCCGACATGGCAGCTGACTCAATGGCGACGGACTCGGTTTCATCTCGACCTTCCAATCTTAGATTAGATGGTTGAGATTAATCTCATGATTCTAAAGGGATTAAATCAAAAATTTTAACACGATAAATCACGCCTGTCCGTTCTAATCATATGGAACGGACGATCGATTATTCGTCATCCCACGAGCACCAAAAGATGGACATCATCCACCTTCTATCGCTTCATCTGAGCTCACCGAAGTTTGTTCGATGGTGAAATTAACTCCAAAAAGACCAAGAAATGAATCTAAAAGGATCTTATAATGGAAATCACACAAAAATGGGTCAAATGGGTCAAACTAGCCTAAATGATATCAAGTTTTCATGTGGTATGGATCAATTATTCATAAATCATTCATGAGACAATTAAAAATGATTACTACTTACATCTAAAATCAATTAATCAAAAGAAATGCATTTGATTCACTTTGAATTAATTTAAACACAAATGCATTAAAGGTGAGAATGTGAATTTAAAGCTTTCACTAACCACATTTCAAGTTATCTAAACTCATCCTAAAATGAGCTAAGGATGATTATCACCCAAGGTTAAGTGTAACAAGGAGGCTAGAATTCATCCAAAAAAGGAAAATTGTACATGGAGAAATGAAGTGAAAATTGTACAAGGAGTGGTTAGCTAACTAATATCAGTCCAAGGCTAGAATTCATTATTTCTGTTAGGAATGGACAGTCCTAATCAAACCACACAAATCATTTTAATCCCTTAAGAAAAAATTCCTTAAATCTTGACCATTCGATTGATGATTGAGATGAATTTTGTGGTCCCCACTACCATATAAGTTAGATTCATCTAGCTGAATTGGGCACTATTACGTGTATAGAAATGCCACATCGGTGCCATCCTTTTAAATGGAAAATTTTTTATTTTCTAAATTAAAAATGATTAAAAATATAAATTTTTTCTAAAAAACCATTGAAAATAATCTACACATCCAAAAAAAATGCAAATAATGGTTCTATGGATTCATCTCAATGAGAGGAATCCATTAAACCAGAAATCCCCAATTCATATTGGGTAATTTTTAGTTAATTTGAGAGTAAATAAAAATAATCAAACTCAAATTAAACTTAAACCACTCATCCAGTTGAACTTAAACTTTAAGAAAATAAAATTAGCGTTAAGACACACATTAGGTAAATTTTTCATTATTTATTGCAAAGTAAATAAAAAGATATGTAATTCCCAACCTTAAACCTTAATTTTAATGAAATAAATTAATTTTAAATCATAAAAATCTTGAAATTTGATGAAAATAGCTTAAATCATAATAATAATCCATAATAAACCTAAACACACCATTGAAATTCTCTGAAATCCAATAAACCATAAAATAACCTAATTAAGTAATTAGTTAAATTAATTAATCTAATTAATCAATCTGAACATAGGAAAATCATAATAAATCAACCAAAGTCCCAAAACATTCAAATAAACCCTCTATGGATGCATCATTCGAATATATATATATATATATATATATATATGAAAATTAAAACCCTTAATTAATTTTTCCTAATTTAGGCTTAATTTAAGTTTTTAGTAAAATAATTAAAATATTAATTAGTTTTAAAATACACATCTAATGAGAATGAAATTTTAGAGAAATTAAAATGGCAAGGAACCCCTCTTGCCATAAACATTTCAAGGAAAATTGATATCTGGATTGGATGTTGTTAAATTTTCAATCTCTAAGTCCATTTACAAGTCAAGCCAAAAAAACATAAATATTAATTTAATAGATAAACATAATTAGTTTAAGTCAAATAAATAAACAAAATAAATTAAATGAATAAAATGGACCCAATCAAACAGATTAAATATGAACTCAAGTTATAGAATATAAACTAAAATAACAAATGACTTAAACTTAAATTAAAAACTAATTCAAATTAAACAATAATAACATGAACATTAAATCCTTAACTAAGATTTAAAGAAACATATTAAATTTTAAGTCCATAAATTAAAGAATTATATACCAAATCAAGAATTATTTATCCAAATTAAAAGAAATGTAAAGAAGAACCAATCATAATTCCAAAATAAAACTATAACATTAATAAAATTAAATCAAATTCAAATTAATCCAAAATAAGTTAATTAAGATACCTAAAATCCTTAGAATGAATCCTCACCTTAGGGTGAAGACGTCATTTTATTAGTATTTAGGATATTGAATAAAATGGGCTCCACCTAAAGTGAAACTTATTCTATTCTTCATTCTTGAGAACTTAAATTTTATTTTAAGATAAAATGAATATAAAAATGGAAATAAAATTGTAAATTATTAAACCAATTAAATTGAAAACACCCATGGTATATTAAAACCAATTTTATGATTAAAAAAAATTAAAAGAATAAAAATATATTTTTTATAATTATCAACATATGGTATATAATATGAACACCCGAGGTTGTAAGGCTATTTGTCCATAGGAGGTCTTGATACCTCGAACCTCTAGTCTAATAATGACATATACCTATGAAGCGAAATTATGAAAAGTAAAAAAATCTGAAAATAAGATTAAATTTTGGAAACCCAAATTGAAAAGTGAGCTTAAAATGGCAAGTAAAGTTATACCACACAAGCCCATTTTTCTTCACACACTAGATTATAAGGTCACTGACCTTACATTTAGGTTAAGTTGATTTGTGATATTGTGTGATGTGATATGAATTTTTTATTATTTTATGGTGTACTATTTTATACTATATGGCTAGGATTGTTTGCCCACTAGTCGTGATGCTAGGACAATATTTTTTAGGTTAACACTATTTTTTGTAAGAGGTTGTGCTAAAATGGACTATTATAATATTGATTGACAGATCTTATTTGATAATATTCTTTTTGTATTTAATACCTATTATAAGTATTAGCACACCCAAGGGGGTGAATTGGTGTGCTTTTTTAAATTCTTAAAATAATGAAATTTATATTGTAAACATAAAAAAAATGAATCAATTTAATCAAAGTGAAAGAGCAATAAATAGAAAGAAAAGAAAAGTGGGACATAATATCAGTTAACTAACCTATGTACACTCTCTAGTTCTTCTTCCAAAATCCACTATCTCTCCTTCAGCACAACTTGCCAAGGCGAAAAATCCTCTTTCCTTCATGAGTAATGGAGAAACCCTACAGCAACTCTCCTTCTCTTTCAAGATAAGAAGGATGCCACTCTCTCACAAGAGTTACAAAAAGGATCTCTTAAAGAAAAATAAAGCTTACACAAGTTCTCATACTAAAGAACACAATACCAAGTGAGAACTACAAGAGTTAAGACACGGTAAATGTGAAATAAGAAACCAAGTCTTGCAACTTTATAGATAGTAAATCTTTAGAAGAAAAGTCGAGAGAGATTCTTCTAAGCACTCTTCATTAAGATTGTTTAAAATTTTCACGTTCAGAATACTTCAGTTAAGTGCCCAACATTCCCCAACACCCTCCCCGCTTCCCCACCCCCCCGCCTCCTCTCTCCAAACAGAAAGGTATTCATAGAGAAGAGGCTAAATAAAAAATTATAAAATCAATTTTATTGAAAAAATTAGTCTAATCATACTATACAATTTACAATCATATGGTATGATAAGCAAAATTTGCTAAGGTTAAATCTTTAGAAGAAAAGTAGAGATAGATTCTCCTAAGCACTCTTCATTATGTTTGTTTAAAATTTTCACGTTCAAAATACTTCAGTTATGTGCCCAACATCCCCCCAACACTTTTAGAATTATGCAGTATGAACTAAATTGCCCTATACAATTAGCTGAAATTAGAAAATTTTGATCATAATTAACATTATTGAATCAGCTAAAAATTTAACAAAAATGGATAATCATATAGTAGGACTCAAATTGTCTTACACTATTTGTCCATTGTTGATAAAATTTTGAATTAGCCAAGTTGGTAAAATAGAATCATCATATTGTATGATAGAGATCCTACAATATGATTTCCTTTAAAATTTATTTTTTAAAAATTTATTATTTAAAATTGTATTTTTTACGTTCTCTCAATGTGTATATTCTTAATTGTCATTCATCATTCACATGCTAAAATATAATAAAATACAAGTGCCAAACATGACAATACAAATGTTGAATTTGACTCAGATCTTTGTGATCTTCATGAATCCTTGATCAAGTATTTTGACAATCAGTTATAACTTGTGCTCTTGGAGTGAATCTTGATTTTATTATTTGATTTTGATTCCTCCATTATAATTTAAACATAGCCTTTATACAATTGATTAGCAAAAAAAATTTATTTAATTAAAAATATTTGTGATCATCAAAACTTAGAATATTAAGTGAAGGCACATGGGGCTAACCCCATATTTGGAATCATATCATGGTTAGACAGACCCAACCTACCACATTATCTATTTCAAGTCGACAACATCACTATTGGACTTAGAAGATGAGTTGAAATGCCATTTTTTCCTTACCACATTTGAAGAATTGGTCCTTAGATGGTTGTTGTACCTTCAACTAAGGATCTTACCTTATTCTTTAACTTAAAGAAGATGTTCACCACATAATTTACCAGTGCTATAAGCTATTGAAGAGTTTCAAATCTCTCCTTCAAATGAGGCAAGTGCATGGTGAGTTTCAAGGATGGTCTATCAGTTGCTTTCAATGTGAGATGCTAAAAGTTAAAGATCTAGAATCCATGATAGCTCAAGTTACACTCATTGAAGATTTAAAAGAAGGACCATTTAAGTACAGTAATAGGAAGAAAAAGCTCAAGATACTCAGTAAATTACTTATTATTATGAACAATCATGTGAATAAAGAAGGTAAAATATAGACACCCTCATCGCAGCGATCACATTTGGAATAGTTAGAGATAAATTTTGAGCATGAAGATCAGATTAAAAGCATCTGAAAACACTCGCACCTAGGTAAGACTTTAGCAACCCCATAACTCACTACCAAGAAAATGAATACTCACCACCCACCATAGTGACTCCATTGAGAGTGCTAATGCCTGAGTTGGTGGAAGGCATTCAAACAACAACAACAAGCCTTAATCCCACTAGGTGGGGTCGGCTACATGAATCCTTCATCTCCATTGTGTCCTATTATGTGTCAAATTCTCATTTAATTTAAGTATACTAAGATCATTTTTTATACATCTTAATCAAGTCTTTTTAGGTCTACCTCTACATTTCTTAACATAAGGCAAATCTAATGCATCTACTCTCCTAATCGGGTCATCGGACTACCGATGCTTTATGTGGCCAAACCATCTAAGGCGACTCTCCCTAATCTTATCTACCATGGAGCTACCAACTTTTTCCCGACATACTCATTTTGCATTCTATCTCTAAGGGTAAAGCCACTCATCCACCTAAGCATCCTCATCTCGTAACACTTAACTTAGTCTTATGTTTCTCTTTATTGGCCAACATTCGCACCATAAGTCATTGGCTTACCACCATCTTATAAAATTTTCCCTTAAGTTTAAGTGGAACTTTTCTATCACATAATAGGCCAGATGCATTCCTCCACTTCAACCATCCAACTTGAATTCTACTAATAGCATCTCCATCTATTTCACCATCATTTTGAACAATAGAGCCTAAATATCAATCGCCACTCTTAATAACTTGATCTCCCTAAAGTCACAACACTACCACTAAAGCTTCTACAACTAAAATTACACTCAATATATTTAGTTTTAGATCTACTTTAAAAAAAACCTTTAGACTCTAAAGTTGACCTCCATAATTCAAGTTTCTGTTGGACTCCTTCTCTAGTCTTATCAACAAGAAGAATGTCATCAACAAAAAGCATACACCAAGGTACATCTTCTTGTAAATGCCTCGTAAGAACATCCATAACTAAAGTAAAAAAAGATAAGGGCTTAATGTTGATCCTTGATGTAATCCAAATGAAATAGGAAAATATTTTGTCAATCCTCCTTGTGTTTGGACACAAGTAACAGCTCTAGTATACATATCCTTAATGACTTGAATATAACCAATATTAACTTCTTTCGTTCTAACTCTCCAAAGAACATCTCTTGAGACTTTATCATAAGCTTTCTCTAAATCAATAAATATCATATGTAGATCCTTCTTATTTTCTATGCTTCTCCATCAAACCTCTTAACAAATGTATAGCATCCATAGTAGATCTACCTGCATGAAACCAAACCGACAGAGAAAATTTCGTATCATCGTAACCTATGCTCAATTACTCTCTCCCATAATTTTAATGTATGGCACATTAACTTAATTCCTCTATAATTTGCACACTCTTGTGCATCACCTTTATTCTTAAATATAGAAACCAACAAACTCTTTCTCCACTCATCTGGCATTTTTTAGTCTTTAAATAACATTAAAAAAATTTGTAAGCCAAGAAATTCCATGATCTCCTAAACATTTCCACACTTCTATTGGAATATTATCGTCCTATGCTTTCCACATTTCATTTTCTTTAAAGCTTCACTAACTTATTTACTACGATAAAAAATGAAATTTCTATTTTGTTTAGGGTATTAAGGTTGCTAAAATCACTTTCAGATCCTTCATTGAAAAGTTTATTAAAATACCTCATCCACCTATTTTCAATATATTTTTCTAAGAAAAGCACTTTATTATTTTCATCCTTAATACCCCTCACTTGAACTATGTCTTACTTCTCCTATCTCTTTGGTTGGCTAACTTATACATACATCTTTCACCTTCTTTTGGTATCTAATCTATTGTATAAATCACTAAAAGCTAAATTTTTTTTGCATCATATATTGCTTTCTTAGAATCTCTACAGTGCCATTTTTATATCTTTTCCCACTTCGAAGCTTTTACATCTAAAACCGTTTTATATAACAATGCTTCTTATTTCTTATCTTTTCTTGCACTCCACCACCAACTATTCTTATTAAAAGAAGCTTTTCCTGTTGATTCTCCAAGAACATCTTTAGCAACTTACTTAATTTCACTTGATATTTTTTCCCACATAACGTTAGCTTCCTTATGAACATCCCAAACTCTAATTTCTTTTAGCTTGCTCTTAAAATATTTTTATTTGTGTTCTTTAAGTGTCCCCATCTAATCCTAGATAATAATTTAGTTTATTTTCTCTTACAACCTTTCATCTTAAAATCTAAAACTAATAGTCGATGTTGGGTACTTAAAATTTCACTTGGAATGACCTTACAATCTTTACAATCTAAACGATCTATTTTTCTTATCAAAAAATAATCAATCAGTATTTTACTAGATCCATTTTTATAAGTAATAATATGTTCATCTCTTTTCTTAAATAAAGTATTAGCAACTACAAAATCATAAGCTAAGGCAAAATCTAATATAGTCCTACCTTCTTCATTAGTCACTCCAAATCCATAACCACCATGAATACTTTTAAAATCTTCGCCACTCTACCAACATGTCCATTTAAATCTCCCCAATAAATACTTTTTTCTTCAAGAGGTATCTTTTGTATTAATCCTCTAATTCATTCCAAAATTTTTCTTTTGAGCTTACCTCCAAATCTACTTGAGGAGCATAGACACTTATAACATTGATAATCTTAGTAATCTTTAAAGCTATAATTCTATCTCCACATCTATTAATACTTATAATGTTATCCTTCAAACTTTTATCTATAATCACACCTACACCATTTCTAGTTCGACTTTTACCTAAATACCAAAGTTTAAAACCTAAACTATCAATCTCCTTGGCCTTCTCACCAACCCATTTAGTTTCTTGAACACATAAAATATTTATCTTTCTATGAACCATAATATCTATTAATTCCATTAATTTACCTATAAGAGTACCTATATTCCAAGATCCTAACCTAATTCTAGTTTCATGGACTAACTTCTTTGCCCGCATCCATCCATAATGTGGGAACCCTTGCTTATTTAACGCACCCGCATCATGCCGGCTCAGACATTTTTCATCAGATTCAAGCCATACAATGCGTCGCTTCCAGGGGACGCCCTAGCATTAACACAATGATTTAAAGGATTCATGTCATGATAAGGCATTCAGAATAAGAATTTTTTAAAAGGACCACCACTAATGAAGATCGATGGTATCCATGATCGCTCTAGATATTGTGCCTATTACAGAGACCATAGACATAACACAAAGGAATTCCACCATTTAAAAAGCTTAGTTAAAGAATTAATAAAGGATGAGAAGCTCAACCCCCACCCCGCCTCAGCACATGTCATTAACATTGCAAGAATGTTACTTATCATCTTCAGGGGAGATAGAGAGTATTCATAAAGGGTGAGTCTCAAACAACTAAGTTCGGAGACATTAACTCAACGACCATGGAGCGTGTGCCACAAACCTCCATAATCCTTGTAACTTTTTCAAAAAGAGATAGGCCCTCCATGGGCAACCCTTATAATGATGTAACCATTGTCATGGTGTTGGTCACTAATTACCAAATTGGGAGTATATTATTCAACATGTAGAGCTCAGTCAAAATTATCTATAAATCTATTTTTGATAAATTTATCTTGACGAGTTTTAAACTCACCCCTTTAATAGGGACACTATTTATATTTTTTAAAAGAAAAATTAGAGACAAAAAAACCACTCTCCTTATAACTTAGGGGAGAATGAGAAATAATGTATTGTGATGGCCGACTTCATCATTGTGGAAGCTCTAGCAACCTGCCATCACATTTAGGGGAAAATCAATCCCAAACATGCTATCTCACATTAGGTGAATTTGTTAAAGGGGATGAAGTCCTGTAATAAGATATTACACACATAGGAATTAAAGTTCTTGAGGACATAGAGGAAGTAACAACCTCTGCCAATCACAACTGAGCCCTTATGATTAACTTAACATTTTGTCCATAGCATAAAGAAGACCTAAAACAAACCCTCTAAGAAGACATCAACATGTTCACTTGGACCGCAGTCGGGATACGAGGTATTGATATCATTTCCTCTTATATTCTTCATTTAAATTTGGAAAGCTAAAGCTATTAGACTTGAACTAGTTGGAAATTTTCTAAAACTTACAATACTAAGGAAAATATGAGCTCAAAGAAAATAAAATTATTGACTTAAACAATTAAAAATTTTTATTTAAATTTCTTCATATTTTTCTATATTTAAATTTGTAATATTCTTTAATTATTCCTTTAATTATCATTTTTGGATAATCAAAATCACTTACATTAGTTTAATTATCATCTATTGTGATTTTAAGTAAAATGAAATTATTTCATACTTCATTTAACTAATTCTATGCTAAATTGCATTAACTATTCATATATTTTTGTATGAGAATAAAACTATTCTAGAATTATCCTAATTATTTTTCTCTCTCTCCTATCCTTTTATATTCTCTCTCATATCATTCATACAATTTTGATGATATTTTGGTAGAATTTTTTGAAGTTCTTGGAATGATAAATGATGTAAGATTTATTAAAAAAGATTTTTAATATTTCCCTCATTTATTCAAATTTTAAAAATCCATTTATTTGAATTTTTCTTTAAAATTATTTTGAATCTTAATTAATTAATCATTATCATATTAATGTTAATTTGGATTTATTCCTTTATGGCATGATTTGGCTTACCCTATAATGCTTTAATTAAGCTAATTTTATTTTATTTGAATTAATTAAGTTAATTCAAATTTGAATTCAAATGAGCCATGAATTTATACACTATCTTTTTTTAAATTAATGTATTTTTAGAAAGTATGTGCTGGGCCCATATGAAATTTAATTTGAATTATTTTAAATTATGTTTATTATATTAATTACTCTTCTTGATTTGAATTTATTGATTCCATTAGTTAAAGATTATTTTAATTAAAGGAAGTCCCTTTGGCCAAAAATCTATATGGATTTTTCCTATTTATTTTATTTGGATTAATTTATGTAGTTCCCTCTTCGATCTCTCTCAAATTTATTAATTAAATCTTCTTTATACCATGCATTAAACTTAGTTAAATCCATGTTTGGAATGTGGCTTGGTCGATCAAATCAATTGGTTATTTAAAATCTCAAATTAATTTAACTAATTTCCTCTTGCAATAAATTTTGTTATGGCCCTTGCTTAATTTGCTAAATTTTTATTTCTCTCTATATTTTTTCTCTCTTGGTCAATCCACATGCACATGAATTTCAATTGAATTCGATTTTACATTATATGCTTATAAATTCAAATTTCAAACCATTGCTTAATTTGCATTTCACTCCTTTTGCAGATTATCTAAATTTAACTTCTCCAATTTAATGTCTTGATTAATATCTTCTCTCACTCTCTTTCTCTCATTCTATCTCCCTTGGCCGGAATCTTCAATATGGGACCCTTAATTATTTGATTGAAATTATCAATTCAAAATTGAATAATTTCCTTAATTACTTATCCCTCCAACTCTCTCTCTCTTTCTCTGTTCCCCTCCTTCTTTTTATATATAATGTGGTTTAAACTTAAGTAAATTCCTTTTAGCCCTTCTTCGTCTTGGAAAAACTCTTGCAATTTGATTACTTTGAGATCTTAGTGATTCAAAGTGCAAAATTTCTTTAGACCTCTCTTAATTTTTCTTTTCCAAAATCCTCTTTCATTCTTGAATTTTTTGTTTTGCTAAATAGTTCTCAAAATAACAAAAGTTTTCCCAGGTGCTTAGGCTCTCTTTCACTTATAGATCTTCCCTTAAATTAAACTTGGTGTGGAGTTTAATTAAAGTCTTCTTGAAGAATGGTGAGAATTCTTCCTTCCTCAACCCTTCATTGGGATGACTTGAAGTTTGATGATAAGAAGTTTTGTCCCTCCATGCAAATTATATTCAATCATTAAGTGGAGATCCTTCTCATCTTCATTAAAGTTATTCTTAGACTTTATAAGGTTTGAATTCACTAATCGTTCATATTTCTCATACATCAAAGGATTTGTAAAAAAAAAGGTTTTTAAATTGATTTCACATATAACAAATCAACAATGGTTTGTTTCTTTAAAGTTATTTATTGCAAAACATACTTTGGTTACACTTTCATGCAACTATTTTAATCATCCTTATGTTGTGATTTTATATATCATATTAAGTTATTTTGTTTTCAAGTCTTCATCTCTTTTAAATAAAATAATTTCTTTTAAGACATGTTTGCTTCAATCATTCTATATAAAGTTCATGTTTTTTTTAAACTTTAAATCAACAAGAAAGTTATTCAACTTGAACTCTCCTTAATATTTATCTTAATATTATTTTAGTTGGGTTGTGAGTACAAAATATTTTTAATCTAGGAGTTAGATACTTTGTATTATTTTTCTTCTTCTTTTCTCTTGTATTTTTTGGGATTGCACTTGCATGTGTAAGAAAGTATGGTGTTGGGTTATATTTGCCCATGTAGGAAAGTAAATTCTTGGGTTGTACTTGCCTGTGAATGAGAGTATGAGAGATTTGCTATAATCTTAACTTTTATTTAATGAATTTGCTAAGAGTGAACATAGGTCAATTTTTCGGTTTAGCTAAACTGCATAAAAATCTGCATTTTTACTTTACTTTTTTCTATACCTTACTTTACTTTACTTCTATTATTTATTGGTTTGCTCTCTTAAATATATTATTTTGAAGCTAAATTTTCTATAAGGTTTTAAAATTAATTTTTAATTTTAAAATCTTTTGAATACACAATTCAAGCCACCCCCTCTTAGGTGTCATAGCCTCATAATAAAAAGAAGAAGTTGCCAAGTTACTCGATGCTGACTTCATTAGAGAAGTTAAATATCCTAAATGGGCATCAAATATGGTCATGATGTA
Source organism: Cymbidium sinense (assembly GCA_021442155.1). NCBI lineage: Eukaryota > Viridiplantae > Streptophyta > Magnoliopsida > Asparagales > Orchidaceae > Cymbidium > Cymbidium sinense. The sequence continues at coordinate 131,083,710 of CM038218.1, forward strand.
GAAGTCCAATGTGAAATGGAGAATGTGCATTGACTTCACCAAATTAAACTCAGAATATCCAAAATATGGATATCGCTTCCCCGAATAGATGCACTCATCAACTCGGTAGCAGGCTACTCTATGATTAGTTTTTGAGATGCATTCTCTAGGTGTAATCAGATGCAAATGCATCCCACTGACTTAGAGAAGACATCTTTTATCATATGGGAAGGACTCTATTGCTATAGAGAAATACCCTTCAGAATAAAAAATGTAGGGGTGACTTACCAGAGAATGGTGAACTGAGTATTTAAAGAAAGAAAAAGAAGGAATGTGGAAGTCAATACTGACGACTTGTAAGTCAAAAGCATGTCACCCACACAACATATCAAAGATCTTAAGGAGACAATCACCACTATGAAAATGTATAACATAGGCTTCTAAAGTGCACTTTATGTGTCAGGTCAAGCAAATTTTTAGGATTTCTCATTATACCTAAAGGAATAAAGGTTAATCTAGATAAAATGAAATCCATAATCAAGATGCCTTCATTGAGAATAGCAAAAGAAGTGCAATGACTCTTAGTACTAGTCACCCGATTAAATTAGTACATCTCTAAGGTTGCAGAAGTTTGCTCGCCATTCTTCAAAGTTTTTAGGGGAGCTAAGAAGTTTGAACGGACCCCAAAGTGTGGGAAGGCTTTTGTGACCTAAAGAATCTACTCGCCTTGCCACCTCTATTATAGAGCTCAAAAGGAGAAACTTTATTATTATACCTTGGAGTAGGAGAATATTCTATCAACTTCATTCTCATTAGGGAAAACCATAATCAAGGTGCCTTCATTGAGAACAACAAATGAAGTACAATGACTCATGGTGTTAGTCGCCATATTAAATTAGCACATCTCTAAGGTTGGAGAACATTGCTTGCCATTTTTCAAAGTTCTTAGGGGAGCTAAGAAGTTTGAGATGCCCCCAAAGTGTGAGAAGGCTTTTTGTGACCAAATGAATCTACTCACCTTGCCACAGCTTTGATAGAACTCAAACGGAGAAACCTTATTATTGTACCTTAGAGTAGAAAAAGATTTTGTAAGCTTCATTCTCATTAGAGAAAAAGGCATAAAGCAATGGCATATGTACTATGTTAGCAAAACTTTGAGAGGAGTCGAGCTAAACTATTTGATTATGGAAACACTCACACTTTCACTCATTATTTTGGTGCGAAGACTTTAACGATACTTATAAGCACACCTAATCCAAGTCATCATAGATAATTCACTCAGACATGTACTCCAAACCAAATCATTTCGGTAGGTTGTTGAAATTATCAATAGAATTGAGCAACTTTGATATTACTTGCCGATAATAGTGATTTAAGCTCAAGAACTCATTGAATTCCTTGTTGACCTCTACAGCTTATAAGAAATCCCAACCAATCAAGAGCCATTATGTCAACTATATGTGAATGGGTCATCTAGAGAACATGGGATGCCCATTAGCATATACTAAATAATCCCAACAAGAATCACCATAACATAATAAATCAATTTTAGCTTCAAATTGATGAATAACCAATCATAATATGAAGCTATACTAATTGGACTGAAATTTTCTTGAGGACTCAAAGCATTATAAATCATGACTTATTTAGTCTCACAACTAGTGAGGTATGTCAATGGAGACTATGAGGTTAGAGACAAACTCTTGCAAATATACTTACTCAAATTCAAAATAGAGATTGACTTATTGAAGTATTTCAAAATTGAACAAATACCAAAACAATAAAACAAGCTTATCGACCTATTATCTAGAGCAAGTGGGATCAAGGGGCACTCCACTTTTTGACTCACTCAACCAAGCATAGAAGAACATGAATAAATTCAAATATATAATGATCACTCATTGAGTTGGATTGATCGTACCAAAAATACATGCAAACTAAGGAGATAAAAGAAAGTACAAAAAAAATGTGTGATTTAAAATAAAGGATACATAGTATGTGCTTATTAGAGGCAAGTTATTTAGAAGGTTTGTGACTTCATTTAACATGAGATGCATGCAAAAAATAGATTAAAGAAAAGTACTAGAAAAGATACACTCTAGGGAATATGGCAACCACTTCAGAGGAAGAACACTTGTCCAAAAATTTGAGTATGGATATTTCTAGCCTACACTAAAGAAGAATGTAAAAACATTCATAAGAAGGTGTGAGTAGTTAAAAAATTGCCCCTCTTTAATAATAGATGCTTCAACCTCTATAGCCTATTATAAGCCCTTGGCCATTCGCCTTTCAGGGGATGGACTTAATCGGTCCATTATCGATATCTAGCAGATAAAAAAGATTCATTCTAGTCATGATCAAATATGTTAGAAAGTGGATTGAAGCAAAGCCACTCACCAAAATAACTACCTAAGTTCTTAGAAATTTAGCTAGACTAATATCATTTATACTATGGCTGCTTATGACTATTATCACAGATAATGACCCATAATTCATCGAACAAGGGTTAAGAGACTTCTGTGAGTCCTAGGGGATAAATTTGAAGTTTACCTCAATTCATGGGTTGGTGCACTACCTCTTGGCCTATAAGATGACTCCCACTACTGCCATTCAACAAATGCCCTTCTCGCTATCACATTAAATATAAGCCATGTTTGCATTTGAATATGAACTCCACATCTAGTGCCCTTATGATTATAAAGATAGGAGAAAATACTAGTGAGTGAGAAATGGTCAACTCTTAGACCATAGAAGATACACTTAACTTGCTCAAAGAATTAAGGAATGAAGCTTTATTAAGATAAGAAGAAATAGAAAGGTGAATGACAAGATAATATAATCTCCATGTGAAAGAAAAGAACTTTAAAAGTAGTAACTTGATTCTCAAAAGGTAGATACAATGGTTCGATAGAATGCCCCAAGAAAGCTCACCCAAATATGGGATTGCCTCTATATTATCAAGGAGCAAGTCTATCCAAAAGCTTACCAACTTCAAACTCATGAAGGGTAGGACATACCCCATACTTGGAATGCCAAAGACCTCAAAAAGTTTAAACCCTAAGGCAATTGATGTCTTATTCATTATATCTACTAAGTTCATATTCATTAAAAATTTATCTAATGATGTCATAATTTCTTACTTACAAGATTTCCTTGTTTGATGTTGAGTGTAAAAAAAAAACACTCTAGGAGCTATGCGATGGCTCAAGACACTTGATGTGCCATTTTTAGGCCAAGGAAAAGGTCCCACTCAATGAGCTACAAAAATCCCAAGTTTGAGATCCAAGTACTTCATGCGCAATTCTTGGCCCAAGAGTACTAACATCAAGTAAAGCAATCTCTAAGTTACAAAAAGGAAATTCTTAAGTTACAAATTATAAACACTAGCCTAAACTTACTTTATAAGATAAAGTGTAAGACCGAAACCCCATGAGGTCGACAACTAAAGTGTAAGATTGACACCCTATGTGGTTAGTAACTTGATAAAAAGACTGACTCTCCTAATTGGTGACTAAAGTTTAAGATCAACACCTTGTGAAGTCAGCGACTAAAGTGTAAGACCAACACATCATGAGGTGACTGAAGTATAAGACTGACACCACATGAGGTTAGCAACTAAATAAAAGACCAACTATCTTAGTTGGTAACTTTCTTGTAACATCGATACCCAATGACGTTAGTGACTAAATTGTAAGATCAACACCCCATGAGGTCAACGACTAAAGGGTAAGATTGACACCTTATGAGGTTAGCCACTTGATAAAAGACCAACTCTCATAGTTGGTTGACCAAAAGATGAACACTCAAAGTTGGAGACTAGAAAAGAAAGAAAATGATAAGGCCAACTCACTGTAGTAGGTAACTCAAGGTAAGGGAAACTCAAACAAAGACTGACTATTATAGATGGAAAAATAAAGAGCTAACTCGCCATGATAGGAAGTTAAGAAAATGACTCTCCATAATCATTGATCAAAGAAAAATGAACACACTCACAATAAACACTAATATTTTTTAAAAGTACTAGAAAAATTGTAAACACATTAGCAAGCAAGGCACAACCATCCAAACAAAAGATATAAATGATACTTAAATAGAAAGTGGTATGTCCTTTTAATTTAAGAAAATAAGTTATATGTGAGAAAGTATAGGACATGAGTACTTGTCCTCTCCTAACTTGCATTAAAAAAATAAGAGAAGAAGAGAGACGGAAGAAAGAAAGGAAGATCAGCTTGAGCTACTCTCATCATCATGAGAGACTAGAAGGGTGATTATGTTAGAAAGAACCAAGATCTTGGAATCCAAGTAGCCATGCTTCATAGGCTTAGTGGTGATAAAGTTAGCACCTACCTTAAACTTCTACTTCAATAGTCCCTTGTACTAATCAAAATCCAAAAAACCTATGAACTCAACTTCCCTTCTCATAAACTCTTCAATATGATGAGAAAGCTTATCTTCCAACTCTTTCTTTGCCTCTACAAAGTGAGTGAATTCCATCACTATCAGTCTTCCTCTTCTTATCGCCTCACCACTTCCTAAAGTTTGGTGAGCTTGGGTGTAGAAGAGGTGATTTATTTCGTTATATCCACTAGCTTGACCTTCACCATAGATAGAATCTTCCTCTTAATGAAGATGTTTTTATAAATTTTACAAGTCAATTGCCAAGCCATCACTTTAGTAACCATTACAGAAAATGACAGTCGACTATTGGGAAGGTTCTTAAGAAGATCTTCGAGTTCTTTAGAGTAGATGATATGATCAATCATGAAGGCTTGACTGGTTGGCTCGAAGAGAGTGGGAGGGAAGTAATCTTTAGAGTACTCCTCTTTCTCTTTCTCCATCTTTTTGTAAGTTGTCTCCTCTTCTTCAAGTGATTCTGAGGAGTTGAGCTCGCCACTCTTTTTTTGGACTTTTGTGGGGACTAACTCAGCCCTGCCTCCTTGCTAGCCTTTGTAAGAGCTGATGTGCCACTGCCTTCCTTGCCTTCATCTTCTTTAAGGAATTAGATTACTAAAGGATTGAGTGAAGGGGGAGTAGTATCCTCATCCTGATGAGTAAGTAAGAACATTAAAGTAGGTGAGTTAGAAAAATAACATCAACATTGAGAAAGGTTAAGTGTAAAATGCTTATCATAGAGGTCATTGGTAACTGGCTATAGCAAAATCTACTCCAACTAGGCATTCATCTTAGGAGAAACAACTTTTCTAGGTGGAAAAGGAGGAGAATAGTCATTACTGGCCAGAGCGATGAACTCTTGATGAACAAAAGTTTTGAATGCACCTTTTTACCTTGTTTGATAGGCTATGAATCCCCAATAAGATTGTTGAGAATTGAAAAATCCCATCACTATGTCCCTTCATCATAAAGAGATGGTGAAAAAGGGGTAGGCTCTATGGAAATTTCTCTTTCTATGTCATCAAAAATGTGGTAATACTTTCCACCGAGTTTGTTAGGATCTAGGTGGGTATAACATCATAGTATTTGGGTATGTCTACCCACTACCATGGAAAGAGAAGTTTGAAGTTGAGTTAAAAATGATTGAGTGGGATGCAAAACTCATTTGACCTAATCTTTAGATTCGATCACCCACACTATAAAATTAGGGTGACCCTATTAATAATCATGAAAGATGAAGGTCATCATCTCTAGGACCTCCTTGACTTTAGATTTCATAAACATACTCGCTTCCATTCACATAACTACCATTATTAGAACTCAAAGGTGGAACGCTTCAAAGAAGTAAGGGACTATATCTTACTCAGTCAATAGAGATATTACTCATTCTACAAAAAGTTGTAATAAAGTTTCAACTACCATGTTGAATCTATATTATAGACACTATAAGTAAGGTTTTGTAATGCAAATGTCACATCAAACATTTAATGAAGAAATTATTTTAAGAATCCTATAAATATCTTAAATAATACATATAAATTCAAAAGAAATTAAAGAATTCTTACTCGCAACCATCAAATATTGAATAACACTCGATAAAAGAAAATGAAAGTATAATGTAACCTTTTCTTTAAATATCCACTATTAGTTTGAATTATTTTACAATAGGATTTGAGTGTCATTCCACGTTGAGCTTTCCCTTCTCACACATGTAGTGAAATATGGAGTAGGCGATAGTAATGAAAAAGAAAGACCTTGCACTTCATCAAGCATTGAAGAGAGGTCAACAAGGCCCTCATGATAATTAAGCTTCTCTTGAACTCAACCTTATATCTTGCCTTTGCTATGACTTAAGCTCTAGCAATGACATGAGCTTGTCCAACTCTTACTTTAACAAGCTCAAGTATTTCTCCAAATGAGCAACTTTTACTTGATAGTTGGCTAGCTCAACTGAGCCTACAGGCACTAGTGGCTCCTTCTTCATATTTTTCTCCTATAGGGGAGGAGACTTGTTCCTTTTAGACTCACCACTGATGAAAACTTGCTAGCATCTTGTAGATGTCAGCAGATGTGAAGTTGATATCCCCCTTAGAAGTTAGGTAGGAATTTTGGTCAGCACTCCCTATGAGGTTAGGCCCACTATCAAAGAGAAACTTGATGTTGCAACATCAGCTCATAGAAATCCAAGAGTTACCTTTGAATGACAAAAAATGAACTCATCAAAAATTGACAACAAAATTTTCATAAGGGATTTGCCTAAGGGTAGGATCCTTGAAGAAGGGAGCCACTGCTTAAGTAAATGGACTTCCTCTTCAGTTGGATGATGACCTAATAGATCGCCTTTGGTATGATAAATCATTTTTTAGCAACCTAGACTATCTATGAAAATTACTTGAGGAGCTGCCATGTGCCCACTGTCACCCTCCATCAACTCTTACATTGTTGCCATAATTACTTGGGATACTATCATAAAGTTTATAGGTCTTTAAGAAAAAAATCTAAGAGTAGAACATAATTAATCCTACCTTAATAGAATACTCTTCTATAGTGGTGGTCACAAGGAAGGTGAGCACTGAATTCCTCACCACTACCTGTCATTGTTGAACAAGGAGAGCATTAGTTTCCTTCTCTTGAATACTCATAATAAGGACCACACTGTCCTCCCTCACTAGGTGAATACTTGCCTCAGCCAACAACTCCGCATAATTGCCCTTTGCAAGAATAGCTATGGTTTTAGGGGCAAAGGTTTTAGAGGTACTTGTCCCCACAAAAGGAATACCGACAACTTTTGCTAGCCGCATGGACTTCTTTTTCTATTTTTAAAGGCCAACCCATAGTTCAGAAGAGTCGACATCATCACGGGGTCTCTTAGATTCCATGGCAAATACATGTCAACTTATCATAGCTAAAGACTCAACAATAAGAAAAGAAATGTATCTCTGATAGCCAACGTAGGATCTAGTCAATTTTTTCAAGAAGACCAAGGCTCTTTTTATTACTTGAGAAGCTTGATATATGCCCAAAGTACTAAACCTTGTCAAAAGGTGATGTAACATTTAATAAAAGGTTCTCTTTTTTTCTCAGCATTTATTATATGCTAATTGACTTTTTATTTTTATGTTTTTTTGTGATTCATCTCTTCAAATGAACAAAAGAATTAATGAGCTAAATGTATACCCAAAATAAGTAAGGTATCCAAATACTAAAGACTTGTGCACACATGGTGAGCAAAGGAAGAAAGTCAAAAGAAAGAGCATGGGTGTTAACCACATGGACAAAGACTCGACCATAGAGGGCAAGTATCCATAGAAGATTGATATGCCCATAATGACTTAAGCTTAGTAATTCTCATTAAAGTAGAAAGACCAATTGCACATAAATCAATCTGCAAGCCACTAGCCATAAGTCTCATCACTCAGGAATGTGCTCTCGCATAAAGTTAGGGTGAATCCCTATTTGTACTCATCTTTCATACTACTCCCTTTCCCCAAATATTATAAAAATAAGGGGGAGAGGTGAAGGGGAGGGAAGGGGAGGGGCCATTTTTAGGGGTTTGATTTAAATCAAAGGAAATTTTAGCCCAAGGCCCTCTCCTCTCAAACTTTATTCTTTCTTTCCCTCTAGATCAAGATAATCCTCTCATTTATAATCAAGACTAGATAAAAGATAATAAATGTGGGAATTCTTCTCACATTTTCTCAATGATCTACTATCCCTCTCTTCATTAACCTACTTCCAAGTGTCTCTAGAGGTTTTGCATTAACCCACAAATAGATTTGAATCCAACAAGGATAATTGGAAACTCTTATTTAACATAAAAAAGAGTTCATATAAGATGTCTCATTTGGAAATTTAGGATATAATAATAGCAATGTAAGAAAACAAGAATATAATCAAGGACATTAGATACTTAGATGATGACATGACTAGCACCAATTCAGCCATCAAAGAATGAATTAGAAATTTTATGATAATTAAAGAATGTTCTAATTAAATCAAGGTTAGGACATTTAAAAGAGATCATTCCAATAAGGGTGAGCTTAAAGGGGGCTGGAAACTTCTTGATCCTCTCATCTGATCACATAATAGTAGGTACACCCCTAAATGAGGTACAAACTACATTAATGGACAAATCTTCTTTAGAAAGCTTACTTGCAATAGGATATCTTTAAATGATATGAATGTTGAGGCTTCTGATCTAATATAAAAACCCATAACATTGTGGAATCATTCATGATAAAAAATTTACCCCACAAGTTAATGCTTGGTGATCCCATATTGATTATGCTGCACTCAATTTAGGGTGGAAGTGCTAACCAAGCAAGTAGATCCACTTAAAAACTAGTAGAATTGGGGAAAAAAGTCACTTACAAAACCAGCCCAAATGAGTGCCCTGAAGGAGAAAGAAAAATTCTAGGGCACCAAAACAATGTTAGTGGGTTAAAATGTATATTTACTTGATGCTATTATTTTATTGATGTTTTCTAGATAATGGTTGAACTTAATTAATTAAACCCCTATTGCTAGCTAGAGTAAAAAAATATAAGATAAGGAAAAGATGAAAGTGGCTCTGCCAAATGAGTTGCTCTTAAGGATTCACTAAGGATAATCGAATGGGTTAGATTAGCTTAAAAATTATGATATTTGAGGATGATATTAGGTTAGGTCAAATTGAAATTATTTATGCCAACAAATTCCCACCAACATCTATATCATATTAGTGAGATATGCCACAAATTGTTGGAAAGACGTCATACTTTTAGAATTTTGGATTTTGATGGCCAAACTAGACTAATAAGTGCATAACTATGAACCCTCTAGTAGTGGAATGTCGAAGAGTATGTTTATGCCTGCAATCCTATTATGAATTCATATCCATGAATCCACCTGTGACTAATAAACAACATAATAAAATGATTATCTGCATAAGACTAAGGGTCCTTATGGTCATTAGCCTAATGACTACTGCATTAAATCTTTAGATTATGTAGACTTAACATTTCATCCTATATATAAAATGATCCATAAAAGATACTCAATAATCATCAATCATGCTTAGAGAGGTTAAAGCTAGCTCTAAATATGCAAGTTTCATTCAAACTAGAATTAATTATGTTCTAACAGTTAGTCCTCTAGTCTTATAACTAGCTCTTTTGCCCAAGTACTCAATTTTACTTCTTTGATAGAGAGGGTAGAAGCTTTCAACTAGGCCTTCTTAGTCATGCACCTTTTCCAAAGTTGAGAAAATATCTCAATCTAATATGCAACTACAACCACAGTAACTGGTTAGCAATACTAGATTTAAATCCCAAAATTGACTATGAAATCACCAAATAAGAGATATAATTGTATTTAGGTTGTCTTTTACAGATCATAGAATAAATTATCACATAAAATCAGCTTGAACAATTCTATGAATGCTTACCCATAAATAGATATTCGGTAGAATGGTCCGATAAACCATATGACTTGATTTGGAAGAACAAATCAAATGTACATGAAGAACACCCAAATTGAAGTCTAGTTATAAAAGACTAAATCTAATATGCATAGTAACTTAACATGCTTAAACACATAATTAAATTTGGCTAACCCTTCTTGTAGTACTATGCATGTACATAGATCACAATCAGTCAATGGTGTATCATAATTTTGTGGATGTGTGTATTGGCATGATTAAAATATAAGGAAATTTATTAATGACTAATATAGGGAGCATACATGAGTTCAACAAAACCATATTGGTCAAGTTGTACACCATGGGGATTTTATAATAACAATTAGATTTTGGTGACTTGGATTCCTAAGACAAACTAGAAAGGTGAAGCTACAAACCATTTTGGAACATGACATTAACCTCATTGATGTGCTTTATGGTTCAAAACTAATCCTAGAATCTATCCAAAAAAGATACCAATAGCCAAAGATATTATAATAACTTCATTTAACACAAATGAAGCAGAAGTGAATGAGTTTTGGTAGCCCTAACTTTGTCATATGTCTAAACTAGGAAAGTAATGTTGCAAACCATAGGAGGACATCATAGTAAGTTCATTTAGTTTGATGGATTATTGAAGGAGTAAGTTTTGGTAACCTGGACTCAGTCCAAAGATGTAGCCCAAAAAATTTGTAATATTTGTGGGAAAAATTTATGGCACCACATATATTTTAAGAATTTCTTATTTAGGTAATCAAATTTTTCATTAAGGAATCAACATATTATCTCGGAAGATAAACATATTATCCTATAATAGATTTGACTTTTTTGTAACAAAATAGTTTTAATTAGATATATAATTTGGGACTAATTAAGGACTTTAGGATCAACATAATTAAATTTGTAAAATGGTTTAGCATTAGTTGCTTACTAAGCCCACCTGTCCTATTGAGTTATGCTTATGGACTTAAGCATACTTGCAAGAAAATAGTTTTTATGTAATTTGATTTTTATTACAGTAGTTCCTTTAGCATAACCCCCCTATAGAAAATAGTGTTAGACTAAAAAGAACATCATAGCATCTAGACTAGCGGGCAAACAATCATTGTCATCCAGTCTAAAATAATACATCATAAAATAAGAAAAATATTTCACATCACATCATAGAGCATTATAGATCTACCTAACCTAAGTCTAGGTTTGGTGACCTAGTAATCTAGTTTTTGAAGAAAAATGGTCTTATGTGGTATGCCTTTACTAGGTATTTTAGATTTGAGTTTTTATGTTTTGGTTTGTTTAATTCACGATTAGGTGGTTTCAATTCAAGTAATTTATTTGATTCATGATTTCATTTCCACTTTTTTTAATTTCTTTTCATGTTAAAGTGTAATTTAGGTTTTTAAGAATGAAGAATAAAATAGATTCTATTTTTGGTGGAACCCATTCTATTCAACATCCTAAGTCCTAAAAAAATTGAGATCTTCATCCTAAGAAGAAGATTCATTCTAAGGGACTTAATTAAGATGTTAAGTATCTTTAAATTTATTTGAGTTTGATTTAATTTGATTAAAGTTTTAATTTTTTTTTGTTTTGATTAAATATTCATTTAAGTTTATGTGTTTGAATTATTTAATTTATTTGATTTTAGTTGAATTAATTTAATGTTTACTTCCTTCAAATGATTTAATTCATTCTTAATTTAGGTTTCAATTTCATTATGTGTTATGATTTTATTTATTAATTCAATCCTTTTAAATGAAATTTTGTTTATCAATTCGTAATCTAGGAGACTTAGGCTATTTTGTACACTAACCTTAACCTAGGCCATTTTAAATTTCTAACTTATTTTAAGTTTAATGATTTGGTTAATTACTTTCATTTGCATTTAGAATTATGTTATTCATTAACCCAAATGAATTTAAAGAATTTCCATGTTAATGAATTACGTATTTGAATATAAAATTTAGCAGTTAATTAGTTTCACAATTCACTTGACTAATTTATTTATCATGTATTTAATAAATTACTATATTAAAGTTTAATTTTTCTTTATTCCATTTAACTCTAAGTGTATGATTAATTAAATTCCTTAACTTAAGAGAATTGGAAGATTTTCTTTTAAGTTTTTGATGTTAATGAAAATGTTTTAAGTTGATTTTATGAATTTTTGTAATGTCCACAATTTTTTGATTTATTATTTCATTTATATTGACTCGAGGATTGGAAATTTAATACCTTAAAATCTAAAGGTCAATTAGCTTGAAAGTTTTATGGCAAGTGGGGTTCTTTGCTAATATAAGTTTCCTAAAGTTTCATCCTAATCAGATATGTAATTTAGGATTAATTAAGGCATTAATTATTTCAATAAAACTTAAATTAAGCCTAAATTAAAAATATTTAATTAGCCATTTTATTTTTCATAAATTTATCTCTAGACGATGCATCCATAGAGGGTTCATTCAAAATTTATGGAGTTTTGGTTGATTTATTATGATTTTCTTAAGTTCAGATTGATTAATTGGATTAATTAATTTAATTAGGTTATTTTATGGTTTATTGGATTTCAGAGAGTTTTAGTGAAGTGATTAGGTTCATTATGATTTATGGTGATGATTTGAATTATTTCCATAGATTTTTCATGATTTTCCTAATTTAAAATTAATTGATTTTATTAAAATTAGGGTTTAAGGTTGGAAATTCCATATTTTTTTATTTACTTTGCAATAAATTATGAAAATTTTCCTTAAGGTGGGTTTTAACCCAAATTTCATTTTCCCAAAGTTTGAAATTAATTGAATGACTGTTTTGACATTAATTTGAGTTTTATTGCTTTTATTTAAACTCAAATTAACCCAAAATTACCCAAAATTAATTGGGGATTTTTGGTTTAATGTATTACTCTTAGTGAGATGAATCTTATTTACATTTTTTTGTCTGATTATTTTATTTAATATGATTTTTTTGTATTTTTTTAATATTTATTTAATTCAAAAAATTGAGATTTTCAATTTTAAATGGCTGATGCCATGTAGCGTGGCACCATTTAGGCCACGTGGATCACACATCAAAAGTTACGGGAACCACAGTATGATCTATGACAGTCATGATTTTGCCCACAATTTTTATAGAGGATTTAATCAATCGTTCAACTAGATCTAAGTTGTCCATTGCTAATCGAAGGAACGGACGGTTGAGATTCCTCCCTTGCCTTCGCAGGTGAGAAGTGTGGACTGTCTGCATTTCAGGGCCAAATGATCACAGATCCATTTACAATCAATCAATACAACTTGATCTTAATGGAGATCGACTTTACTTCAAAAAGGACCAAACCAAAATGCAAGGGTGATCCATTTTGAAGCACATCTCATCGGCATCGATCCTCAATGGTGGGGACAACTCATACACCTTCTTGAGGATGTCGTGAGGCAACGGGAGAAGTTTCATGTGTTGCCTCCCTATGGAACATAGTGGAGACCAAAGCTCGCCACCTTGCCATCAGGTTTGAGGGTTTTCTACCTTGTCGGTGGCGACGGACCTTGAAAAGGTTTTTCAAGTTCACCTCTATCTCTAGAATGTGTAGGGACATCCAATTTGAGGGAGGGATAGTTTTCTTCCATTTTGAGTTTTGGCTGAGAACATGGCCACCTACTTTGGCCAATTTTAAGCTACCAGTGGTGAGAGGCCCAATAAATGCTTCATTTCTCCTTCTCTTCACCTCAAATGTGTGTGAAGATGTTAAGGTTGCTTATAATATGTTCCCTTCCTCTCTTTTCATCTATGGTCAAAATTCATAAGTAGAAGAGTTTAGGTGGTCAAAACTTGGTTCCTCCATCGCTTGTGAGTGTGTTTAGATGCATTTCTTGAGGGGAAGAAGCCTCCTCTCTTTTGTTGCCTTGGTCGTGAGCTTGGCCTCATGGAATCCCTAAGTTTTTCATCCTATGGAGGAAGCAAAGTTTTTCTTTTCTATGATGATGGCCATCCTTGGAGATTAGCTCTAAGTGGTGGTTAGTTAATTGAGACATTCCAAATCATTAAGGCTAAGGAGTGGAGGGATAATAGAGGGAATGCTTTTTGATTGGGGAGAGTTTGTCTTGATGTTCCACCTCACTCTTCCAATAGCATATTCCTCTTTTCCATGGAATCTTACATGCCTTTTCCACCTCATATGTTTCTTTTGGTTTAATGGTTGGCTGCCCAAATAAAGACCAAGGTAAGCCTGAGTAAGACTCCAGCTTATTTGAATTTAATTTGGTTTAAGTTCTTTGGATTGATCCATTGGATTTCATTTTTGCTTTTATATTAATTTTGGTTAATTCATTTGATAATTTGATTTATATTTAAGTTATAATTGTGCTTATTTTCTTATGAGAAACCTTATAAGCTAATTGACCCATGGGATTGTATTTTAATTTAGTTTTAAACTAATTTGATCGAGTTGAGTAAGGATGAACAAAATTGTATCTTCAAGCTTAATTGATCATTTTGAATTTAAATTAGACTTTAATTGTGTTTGATTGATGATTTATGATGTTTTCAATTGATTAATTTCCTTAGATTTTAAATTTATTTTGATTTTATTTCAACTTGACCCATTTAGACTTAAATGGGTTAAGTTGGATTCATTTGAGTCAAATGACCAATTTGACTTAATTAAATCATGTTTAGACTCCAATCATCTTTAACCACATGTGTGAGATGATTTGGAGTGATTAATTTCATTTGAATTAAAATTGATTTCAATTTTAACCCATTTGTTAAGTTGAATTCATTTGAGTCAAATGATTAAATTGGTCAAATTAGACCCAATTATTGGTTGTATTGTGTTTAATATTCATTTCCAAATGATTTTGAACAATCAATTTGAATTTATTTTAATTTAATTTGGATTTAAACTTAATAAGGCTCATTTAACCCATTTAGATCAAATGATCTAATTAACTCATTTGAGGTCTTTATTAAACTTATATTCATTTGATTCATATTAAAACATGTTTATTTTATCATTTGGAGCCTTTAGCATGATTTAATCTAGTCAAATTATGGTGGGTTGGCGTTTGACTTGGTGGGCCCACATAGGTCAACCTTATGCTCAATGATTGACCATCTTTGACTTTCAATTGGATTTAGTTTTAGATTCATTTTGATTCTTGCATTGAATCTAATGCATTTTATTTAATTCTATTTTAATTTTGATTTCATTTAAATTTATTTGTGTTTAGGTGACTTTGAGCTTAAGTAGGATAGTTAGTTAACTACTTCAATCATCTTACTTTAAACCCAAATGGATTTAGATTCCAAATGAAATGTTCTAAATGGGAGGTGTTTAATTTAATTTTTTGTTTATGTTTAAATTTTGGGCTGAGTCCAGCTAATCCAATTAGGTTAGATCAAACCAAAGAAGGATAACCAAGGTCACTATGTGTAGTGTCCAAAGTGCCTAATTAAGAGGCTAATCTAGGATTAAGTGTCCTAATTAGTAGTTTTTGAACTAATGTAACCTCATCCAAAAATAAGGTTAACAAGGTTGCACAGCTGTTGAACTTACTTTTGGAGTGAGGATTAATCCTTCCCATCTTAGTTGTAGGAACCTTCTAGATACATGGATTTCCCTAGTGCCAGGACACTTTTAGTGACCAAGGGAACATTAAATCTTAGCCTAGAGACTTATAAGGCATAACCCTAAGCCTAGAGTTTACTTTAGGACAAAAAGGTTTCACCTACCCTAAGGCTTGAACCAAGACTCATACCCACTCACTCATCCAAACTCAAGCTCATGTAGAGGGAGCTAAACCAACCCCAACCTATTCAACCAATCTTAATTGAATTGGGTTTTTTAATCCAAGCTCCAAGCCCAATTAACTTGGATCTTAACCAAAGTTAACCCCACCATAATCCTATAACTTAATTCAAACTCATTCAAATAAACTAAATCCAATTTGGTGTTCTCAGTTGCTATGATTATTCAATAGATCACTTCAAGCCACTCCAACACTTGCAATCAATCCAATTGAACCAAATGAGTTTGATCAACCAAGTTAGCTCATTTGACCTAAAAATTTCAAATGAGCCAAAACCTAATTAATCCCAAATCAATTATGATCAAAGCCACCAATCAACTTTGAATTTATCATTGAACACATCCTAACAATCCATAACCCCAATTCGTCCAAGTTGGCTCCACCAAGTCACTAAACCCAAAGTTACTTAAAAGGGGTAATTAAGCCAAACTCCAATTAAAATTTCATTGGATCAAATCAAGCCATCCAATCCCTTCATTGATGATTGCAGGTCATTATTAAATACTCCACTACAATCAATTGAACTTAATCAAGTCAATTTGACCCTTTGAATCAAATTGACCCTATTTGACCTAATGGGTCAAATTGAACCAAATCAAATCTTAGACCAAATTGGTTGAAACCAATGCTTCTAACCAATCACCAATCTAATATTAAACATGATTTAACCTTCAATTGAACCTAATTTGGTCAACCCAACCCAATTAGCCCAATTAGCCCAATTTGACCTAAAGGGTCAAATTGAACCAAATCACTCCATAATCCAAATAAATTTTAATCAACTCCACCAATAAATTATAAATGACCAATTGAACATAAACCTAACTCATTCTCAAGCCAATTTGGCCAATTTGGTCAGATTGGTCAACATGACCCATTTGACCCAAATTGAACCATATGAGCCAAATCCAAATCTAACCCAAATTGAATCAAACTAATCAAACTCATTCACTCCAAATGACCAATTGAACTTACTTAAGTCATCACTTTGACCCAATTTGGTAAAAATGGTCAACTTAGTCCAACTGGACCAATTTGACCCATATGATTCAAATTGAGCCAAACCCAACCAAACTAAGCCTAAACCCAACCAAACTTGGCTTGACTCATCCTTGGGTCACCATGGGCCTGGTAAGTGGGCCCAAATGATGATGAACCTAGTTTGAGCCAAACCCATTGAACCAAGCCACCCAAATGGGATAAAATCCCCATTTGGGTGAGCTCTCCACCATTTTATCCTATGGCAGCCAACTTTTGCTCTTCCTGGATAGAGGATCACTGACCCAACCTAACCCAAAGTTGTTGGGCTCAACCTTTGTGCAAGAGAGGGTGAGTTCACCCATGGGACACCATTGGTCCACTTAAGGGAGAGTGTACACCTCATGCCAGCCCACTATACTCCCTCGGCCTCTCATCCTTAACTACCTCACCATTGGCTACCAAAGGCTGAACCAATCCCAGCCCTTAGTTTAGCTAGGGAGGAGAGTATACTCTTTTTTATCCATTCATACTCAACATAGAGCTTCCCTTGAGCATTTCACTTTGTCCAATATTTTTTATTGAGCTCCTCTTGCACTCCACCGCCGATGAGACCAACTCCCGATTAGACTCAAGAGCTCCATCCATACAAACTTTCTAAACCTCCACCAAACTTAAATTAACTCTTCTCACACATTCACCTCACTCTAGGAGAAGAAACAAATCATTTCCCCAGTGATTCGACCATCAAAAGACATCCCTAGACCAACTCTGTTGAGCTTTACGGCGGTGTTTTGTCCACAGACCGATCAACATGGAGGCAGCTTGAGTTCTTCTCAGTAGGACTTCATCTCTACAAGATGAAGCTACCTCTATCAGGGGACCATAGGTCTATAGCTCTAGCGAGGTAAAAATTTGGCAACCATAGTCTTGGCCTCCAGGTGTTGGTATTTTTTTGAACTGAATCATGTTTTCGTGCAATCTCCATAATAAGATCTTCCTAGAATCATTTTTTGATTATTTTAGAGTCAATTCCATCATCGAATGAGCTACGATGAGCTTATATTAAGCTACAGAAGGAAAATGGTGTCTATCTTTTAGCACTCATGGGACGACAGATCACCAACCGTTTGTTTCGCATGATTAGAATGGATGGCCTTAATTAATCATGTTAGAAATTTTAATTTAATCCCTAAAATCATGGAATTAATCTAGACTATCTGATCTAAGATCAGACAGCTGAGATGAAACTTCATCCACCACCACTAAGTCAATAGTCAGGGCAGATGATTTAAGTGGCCAATACCGAAGCGCCAAGTGAAAAGTGTTGTCGCGTCAGCATCCTCATGACACTGATAGTTTAAAAGGTTAATTAAGGTTTAAAAATTATAATTAAATTCCTAAAGCTTTAAAAAATCATAACTAATTATAAAAAAAATCTAAAAAATGCAAATAAACTCATTTTAGAAAGGGTAAATGGATGAAAATTTAAGAAAAATAAAGTTCCTAATTAATATCTAATAAATAATACTTAATTAAGATTTAATGCTCAGGAAAATTATCTTAATTAAGGCTAAATTAATTGGCTAATTAATTCCAAATTTTGTGGGATGATTGTATAGGATGTCCTTTGCCTCCCATAATTTTTTTGGAATTATTTTCCAGGTAATTTAAAAATTTTAGAATTTTAACCCTAATCACCCTCTTTAATTAATTAAAAAATTATTAAGTTTGGTGTACATTAAAATTTCAATAATTAATGTTAATTAATCAATGTGAATAATGGAAATAATGAGGAGAAATAATTAAGACCCCTTTTCTAATTATTTTGCTAAGTATATTTTCTTAAGAAGGTTATTAAAATGTTTAATAACTAGGGAATAATTAGGAAATCTAATGATAAAGTAAGAACCAAAATTAACAATTGGTTCAGGTAAGTAAAATATAATCCATTAAATTTCTCTTTATGTGTTTAATAATATAAAGTCACTGAAAAAATTATGATTATCCCATTGGTGTGGGAAAATCATAAGAATATTTAACTTAGATTCCTTTCTTCTTTAATCTAATTAACTTTTAAACATGAGCCTAATTGCATTAGACTCTTTTAGGTGAATTGCTAATTTTATTTTTTAAAAGCATATCATTGAAGGCTCATGATCAAGTAGTTAATTAACTTAAAGAAGTTTAGGGAAGGGTAATTAAATTGATGTGCTAATGGCTTGAACCTAATCAACCCATAAAATCCATTTAATTTCCTTCTTTAAATATGTTTAATCACCTACATGGTATGGGGTAAATACTAAAAACCATTTCTCATCTTTATAGGTTTTAACAACTTAAACATCAAAATCAAATCTTATAAAACTTTGGTTAGTGTTAAGGAGTGTTTATTTGGCTTGATTGTCCTTAGAATTTAATGTAATTGAATATGTCATATGGCAACATTTAATTACTTCTTTTCAATTATTATAAATGTGCCTTCCATTTGTTTCATATGTTCAAGATTGCAAAAGAAAAAGAGAATTAAATGAATATGATTGCATTTAAGTTGCACATGTTGGATAAATGTTTTATTTGATGTGGCTATTATCACTAATAAATCCTAAATTATTTTTGAAACTATAAGTTAATAATGGATAGGATATTAATGTAATTGAGTATGTCATGTGGCAACATTTAATTACTTCTTTTCAGTTATTATAAATGTGCCTGCCATTTATTTCATATGTTCAAGCTTGAAAAAGAAAAGAGAATTAGAAGAATATGATTGCATATAAGTTGCATGTGTTGGATAAATGTTATTATTTGGTGTGGCTATTATTACTAATAAATCCCAAATTATTTTTAAAATTATAAGTTAATAATGGATAGAAATGTGAAATTTAAGTTAATGTTTGTCATGATTAATTAGCAAAATTTTAATTTAGTTATAACTTAAAGATAAGTAAAGGATTGTTTTATCTTTATGTTCCATGTGCATGTTTATATGTATTTGAATTAGAAAGTATATAATCTGGACATCTGGGGAATAAGAGGCTTTAAGTAGCTCCAATAAGTTCTTAGATAATCTCACTTCCCTATTTTAATAGTGGCACAGACTTGCTTAATTTCACTTATGTGTATGCTTGAGCTAGAATTTAGGATAAAACTTTTGTTTTCATGTCACTACACTTTACATGAGAAAAATATTTGTTTTTATATAACCATAGCATGATTTCTATTTCTATGCTTGTGGATATGTTTATTTGTATTTGAATTAGCAAGTGTGTAGTTCGGACATCTCGAGAACACAAGGCTTTAAGTAGCCCTAAGGAGGTCTTAGATAATCTCACTTCCCTAGTTTAACAAGGCACGTACTTGCTTAAATTTCTAATGCATGTTTGCATATGCTCAGTTATGAAATGAAATCTTTTTTTCTAATAAATTCATGCATTAATGATCATCAAGTGTGTAAATATGAGTATCTGTTGCATTTACAAATATGTATATTAAATTAAATATTAAGAATAAAAGAGAAAATAAAAAGTGTGTATGCTATTGATAATGAAAAGAAGTAGTGGAATATTACTCATGTGATAGTGACTCAATTTCATTAATCCTTAGATGCCTTTCATGTTTGAATGAGATTCTTTAAAATTAATCTAAACTTAGGCTTAATAAAATGCTCATAAATGGTTCATTAAGGAAACCAAAGCCATGATAATATACCATTATAAATAATTTAGGATAGGGATAAAGAAGTCAAACTTATTTCTTCTCCTTATAATAATTAGAAGTTAAGTGGGTATTAAATAAAAAATATAAATTAAAATCATTCAATTTATTAAAAGATTTGAAGTGAAACCACCCCTAACATTTAATTTAAAAAATTAAAAAAATTTACATTATCATACTTTTAAAGCCTAATTAGGACACACCACACTAAGCTTTAACACACACATTAGGATGCTAAGTCACTAATTCTAGTGTTAAGTTAGGCCAGTGTATGTTATGGTGATGTGTTTTAATTTATGATGAAATATTTTAGACTAGATATTAGGATTGTTTGTGCGAAGGCTGGATGTTAGTTTCTTAGTAGCCTAATGATATTTTATGTTGGGGGTTGTGCTAAAAGGGTCACTATAATAATAAATAAATATAAATGTTCTTGCTTGCAGGTTCTACTTATGACCATATGGATAATCCAATTAGAACAGGTGGTTTAACTAACATCTATTTTACAGGTGTAGTTAGATTTCATTTTTTTTATAAATATGTAATTATTATAATAAGATTATGATTAGTGTTATGGGATTTAGAATGAGAAGTGGCTAGAAGGAAAAGACCTGAGAGGCTTTGTGAAGTCTGGAGTAAATAGATATAAAGAAAAAAAAGAAGGAACAAGGATTGAAGACCCCCATAGTATTCATTTCATTTGTAAAATTCAATTGTAAATTGGGTTGTACAAGGGTAGAGCTCGGCTACCTAACTTTCTCTCTTCACCGAAGTGTACGGCAGTACCCAGCCACACCGACCTTTTATTCTTTTACAAAATCCAAATGCTTAATTATTGTGTTTAATTTGTGCAATAGAAATGACATACTTTTTATAGGTTTCTTAAAGTGTGATGATTTGATGTGTGGCTTGGATGCGGTAGGCTCTTTAGGATAAAATTAAATTTTTTATCCTCACTAAATGACTCATAACTAAATTCTAATACAACTTATAACCTCATTTTAAAGTCTAGGTTCTTAATCAAGATAATAAAAGATTTAGCAACCCCTTAGCTGAATGTTGTATGATATCACACCATGCATATCATATTGTGCCACTCTTAGATAGGGAGGGTCTCCACTCATGCATAATAGGGGATATGCTTGACTTTTGAGAGAAATCCCTTGTAGTGGAGAACACCTCTTTTAATTGATTTAGCCCATAACTTCATTTTATCATGCATATAGACATAATTGTCCTAAGTCTTGGTCAAAAATGAATGTGTCAAAATAACCCAAAAATTTGTAAACTTTTAGCATTAGTCTAAGTCTTGCTACTTTCATGTCAATCATGATCTAGTCACTTAGGGACTGAGTTTAGGATTCTAGCTTTCTTCCTAATTTAATAACAACCTAGCTATCATGCATCTACATAAGACCAACCTACATGGTTTTAAAGCATGGGAGGTGTTAGCTGGTAGCCACTCCAAGCGGTTGTAAGTCCAAGAGATTCAGGATATGTTCATCCTTACTTGTGAAGGTGAATCACTATAACACATTTTCCCATAGTAGAATTAGGTCGAGCTCTAAGCCTGTGCTAGAGCACTCTAGATTTAGGTTATGAGGCAGCTTGTTTCTCTTCTGCAATGAGTATAAGTCCTTACCCTTTAGGCATTTCTATAATTCTGTGTTGTTGGAATATAAGTCCTAGCTTTCTAAAAGATTTCAACTTAAATAAAAGTAAATTCTCTTCTTCAAATATATAAAGCCTCACGATAGGGTAGATTGAACCACTCACTAGGCTTCCTAGTATCATGGGTGCTTCTTACTTATTCTCTTTTGGAATCTATAAATAATTCTTTCTATTTGAACATTCCCACTTGATTTTCAAAAAATACCTAATCATTAGATAGTCTGGCTTTGTAGTCTTTGAAGATACTTATTTGCTACTTTAATTGAGAGTGTCTTAGAAAATTCTCATTTCCTAAGATTTAATTAGTTATGGAAGCTCGCTTCCATAGGGAACTAAAAATTCTGACATAAAATAAACCCTGCTTAACTTTTCCATGTAAAGTAGGGGACAGATCTCTGGTATATACGTAAACCTATCTATCTTAGGAGTCTTTATTAGGTGATTAAGTCCATGTAGGGTGATATTTCTATCTCCCGAGATAGTACATTATACTTTAATGTCACACTCAATCACTTCAATAAGTACCCTCTAAGATCTGTGTGATGTCCCTACGACTCCGAATTAAAATACTACAACACCATTAAGGTTTTTATAACTACCTTATATAGGTCAATTTTATTAAAGAAATGAGGGTTTAATTATGGAGCCTAAAAGATAGTGATTAAAATGATGCTTTGTAAAAGAGAATCAAAAGGGAAACTCTTTGAGTGTGATCTATGACAACATTTGAGGTGACTTATAAAATGGATGAATATGTGATGCTTAAGGATTCTTGTGAAGATAGACAAGAATTTTCTCTTCTAAATGGATTACATGGTGAGACAAATCATAATAAATAATGTTATCAAATGTTTTATAATAGCATCTTTAAATGCTCGAACTAGTGTTATTAAAGAAAAATCATTTTTGAAAATGATTTTTGAATACAAGGAAGCATCTTATAAAAATATAATTTAGAATTGCTAGTTGTATGTTGAATCTATTTGTCTTCTTTTCCTTCTTATCTAAATAATAGACACGAGCTAGTCATAAATTTTGGATGTATAGTTATTTATTGGCTAGCATCTTGATGGTATTCATTATCAAAGATTGGTCAAGCATTTATATGAGGACAACATGTTAGTCTTCATCATGGTCAACATTTTTTCTTGTTTTGATAAACTAAAAGATATATCCATATTATTTCTCAATAGCATAGGAGCTACATACTACTCATAATTGCATCTTTATTGTTTACTATTCAAAGGAGCAAAGAGATGCAATTAAATGATTTAAAGTTGCATTTTATAAAAAAATAAATTTTCCATCCCAATTATTATTTAAGCATTAATCATATTATATAGCTTAATAAACATTAATCATGTATTTAAATAGAAATTCTTGCTCATTAGGTAGAAAAGGCAGTCCTATATACATTTTAATGTACATAAAAAGATATTTGTAAGCCATAAGAGGAAGCCATATAGGATGTCCTTTTTTAAATCTATCTTATAACTTATGTTTACCTCTAGCTAACCCAAAGGTGTACTTTCTTTATTTCTTAGATTCGACCCATCCCTTGTGGAAGTAAGTGCTAAATTTCAAGCAATGAAATCTATTTCATTCACTTAATTTATCATACACTTGATTATGAGATTTTAAAGTTTAGCTTGGCTAGTTTTAATATCATTTCTGAAGTCCTAAGTAAAATGATACACTTGATCCATCTACCTTCACTCTATACCCAAAAATCATATGTAGGTTTCTTCCTTTATTAATTCTATAAAACCAAATGATCAATTTAAATTCAAAAAATATTTCCATAAAATATTGAATGATTAAAATGAATAATCATAAATTCTAATTGACCATAAATCATAATAAAACCAAGGTAAACCAATGACTTAATTTGATTTATCATTGATAAATCTTTTCAATGATCATGAAAATTTTTAAAAACTTCATTTATATTCAAATGGTCACTTTATGGGGCCTTTGTTAGGTTTAATTTCATCAAAATTGACCCTCTTTGACTTTACCAAATTTGGTTAATAGCACCAAAATATACCTAAACATTAAATTGATTAGCTCAAATTGAATCAAACTGTTCTACTTTATGTCTATTACAACTTTTAGAACTTACATAGCCCAATTATCTATTGGTTCAATCCTAAAGAATCTTTGGCTTGGCTTTGACTCACTAACACATTTTACCACTTGGGGCTTCAATTAAACCATAATAACTTAAAATAAATTCAGCTCTTGAGCATCATTATAGACAAGGAAGTCTTAAATAATTTTCTACTTTAACATAAGTTTATTTGATCAAATAAATCATACTAGTCAAATTGTCCAATTTGAACCAAATGATCATACCATCATTTCTAAAATAAAATTGACAAATTAAATTGGAAAATCTCTTCATAAAATTAGACATGAAACTAGAAGAGAGTGTTCTCTACTCTTTCTTACTTCACATCACACCAAATTGACTAAGTTAGGTTGGTCAAATTAGATGTCAAAGTGATAACCTTTAATGGTCGAATTGATCCATTAAGTTAAAATTCCTAAAAATGTTTATTAAGGATTTACTTCAACCTAAAAATAGTGAATCATTTTTTCTTCCTTAATCTTAAATTAAAATGCAACCCATTTCCCATTAAGCCCAATCAACTCATAGCTTAGTTTAATGTTAGTTAAGAGAGGTGGCAAGCTCCTCCAATGGTAAACAACCATTAGATCAACTTGGATCCATGTTTATTTAAGCATTGAATCCTTAAACACTTACACATCCCTATAGCCTTATCTGTCTAGAACTCACCTCTAGTTTATAATAAATTGTGCCGCTCAACTATGGGTTAAGCATGGATTTGCTAAGGTTTATAAATGGACCTTTAATTTCTTCAATTAAGTTGTTAGCAAGCATCCTCTATATCCTATAACCCAAAATGAAACTTCCCCTCACCTCTTCAGCCACCTAGTTGATCTTGAGACCAAGTCATGGTAGAAGTTCACCAGACTTTGGTACATACAATGGATGGAGGCAACCATCTAAAACATGCATGCGAGTTTGTTTGAGCTAGATTAAGGTTACCAGATTGAATTTCAAGCAAACTAACTCTCCTAACGTGAGAATTTTCATCTCCCCACTTATTTTGTATTTGTTTTTGGTCAATTAAATTCCTTAGGCAATGCCATGGCTTGGCAGCCATGAGACCTCTTCCTCTCCTCCTCATGTTATATAGTGAGATTTTGCTTGAAATCATTTTATAGGGAGAAGTTTTCTCAAGTTACACTCAGGTCATGATGAATTAAGCCTAATCCATGAGTCCCAAGTTGTAGTCATTCTCAATGAGGGAGGCAATTATGGGATTGTTGGATTTCATTTATCTAAATCTAATGGACAATATATATATGTATATATATATATTCAAGAAAAAAAGTGGTTTGATGTGAAACATATTTTTTTCTTTGGATTATCCAATATTTATTATGGTCTAAAATTCATAAAGAAAACATCTTTTGAAAAATGAATATAGGAAAAATATCAAACATACAATAATTAACTTAAATGTAGTTTTACAAGTATAATTTTCTTTTCTGTAAAACTTTTAAATCACATAGAAAACTCAAAAAAATTATGAAACTTAAGTCTAACGTGCAAAGAAATGATAGAAACATCCCATAAAATTTTTAGCATAGTTAAAACTATAAAGTAGTTAGGAATTTTTAAACTAACTATTTCACTATGGAAAAATTGGAAAAATTAAATAAAAATAAGAGAATGGTTATAACATCAATATAAACTTGTTGGAAACTTTTTATACTTTTATAAATAAAAATGAATAAGTTATTTAATTTTAATTGTGTCAAATTAATATTCAAAATACAAAAATAGTAAACAAATTTGAGAAACTAATGAAAAATAAGAGGAATATTTATAATGATTATCAAAACTCACTTAGAAATTTTCATAATTTTTTTGACCTAAAATGAATTAATTATAAATTTCTATAGTCAATTTAATATTTTTAAAATTTAAGAATATTAAGGAAAATTAAAAAAATATATCAAACTAATTATGATAAAAATAAACAAAATGTTTGAGAAATGAATCTAAGACTTTTGTATAAAATTTTTATTTTTAAATTAAAATTAGATTTAATGAATTTTAAATTTGTTTAATAAAAATTAAATATTAATAAAATTAAAGATAAATTTACAGAAAATATGAATAACTCAATGAATATTTAGATTAATAATTCAACATTTCATAAATATATGATAGCTTTTTTATGTTAATTTGAGTAATTAAAATTATTTTAATTTAAAATTTATAATTTAATAAGTTAAATTAATTACTAAAAATTTAAAAAATATATAAATTATAAATAATTAAAATAAAAATTTACATTTATTTTTAAAATAAAAATGAATTTTTTGAAATAAATATAATAATTAGCATGTTAATTTCTCCTAATAAATCATTAACTTAATAATTTAAAGATAATTTAGGTGCTCTTTGGGATCAATTTTGTTTGGTATTTTTTTTTTATTTTTATGTTTTTTTAAAACATGTTTTTTAGAGTGTTTTTTATGTAGTTTCATTTTTTGTTCTTAAAAATAAATAATTTTGTTTTAAAAAACACTCAAAACATATAAAAGATATTTTTAGTATTTTTAAAAATAATAATTACAATCAAGCAAGTTTTATTTTTTAAGCAAAACATAAATAAAATAAAATAAAAATACAAAGTAAAGAATAAAAAACAAAAGTGATCCCAAATGGCCCCTTAATAAATAGTTAATAATTATTAAACATAATTAAAATATATATAAATCAATTGTAATAAATTTTAAAATAATTTTAAAATTAAATCTATAATTAACTTTATAATTAAAAATGACAAATAAGCTTAAATAATTGACAATAATCAAATAAATTCAAAAGAAAATATAAAATCATATAAATTAAATAAAAATCAGGTAAAATCAAATTAATTAAAAAACCAAAAATAGTTTAAAATTAGAAATAATTAAATATCAATCAACGCAAAAGAAGTTTATACAATTGATGACTCATGTTGGTAGAATATAGGCAAGTGGTGTCCAGTGAGCTAAGTGGGGCCCAAATGCTTTTGCCCATGATTGTGAGTTAACTCGAAATTTCATGTTTTAAATCATATTCTACATTATTTCAAACAACAAACATCTTAGATAATTTAGGGTTAAAAATTTAGTGCTACTTCTTTTATGGTCCAACCTATACTTGTTCAACAAAACAAAACTATATCTTATAATTAACAAAATAAATTTATATCTACACCTCTTACTATATCTTTAACCACACCGTTAACCAATGCTCACATGAAATCATTGCAAGAGATACAAGTGATGATGGCCTAATAAGGTGAATCTTCCATTAAAAAGAGAATACCATATCTAGAAGAATATGAATCTATTCCTTTCCATAAGGGTTTCATATGCATAAAGATTACACAGTTTGATGGAATTGAAAAAGGCTAGTCAGTCTTCCTAAAACACTGGTCTACCATAGGTGAGTCATTATCTATGTAGTCAACACTCAAGCACCATTCTTCCACTTTTTCCTTCACTTGCCATTATCGAGTGGCTCACTTCATGGGTTTGGTCCCACTTTAATGCTACCTTTCTATGAAAGCTAGTCTAATCTACTTGCCTATTTGGGTATACATTTATCTCCCTAGTTCTTCTATTTTTTGTAGAGGTAACTCACAAAAAATACAAAAGAATAAAAAGATAATTAAATTTAAACATTTAATAAATTCTAAAAATTTTTTTGTTATTAATTGTCAGAATACATTTAACCTGATTCCTTATTTTAGCATATCTCTTGCATTACGGGCTATAAAAGGAACTTTTGTCCCTTGGGATACTTTATTCACAATATTCTTCTTAGCACGAGATTGATATTTCTTCTTGTTGCTGAGTTTTCACTTGTGAGAGGGATACACCTATTCACCTGGGAGTCCTAAGTGACCTCATGGTGACATTAATTCTTCCAAACTCTTGGAGGGTCTTCAAAAAAAGATGTAGAAAACTAATAATCTAATGGAAATTAAAGTTATCTCTCTAATCAATACGAGTACCTCAGTTGACCCTACTCAAAGGAACCTAACTACTATAGCCAAGAGTGGCATCGACGATTTGCATGTGTAGATGCGTACTGGACATGTTTTGGTGGAGCATGTGATTGCTTCTATGAAGCCACCTTCTATTTAGTCCACAGAGTTGAAAACAAGTGTTTAAGAGGAGGAAGATGGTGCCACCATCGATCTGTGCAGAAAAGTCATGACAAGTAGGCTAGTGGAAACCACCTCTATGAAAATGATTACAGTGGAATATCTCGTTGAGGTAGGACTCATTCTTACTTGGATCTTAGGTTTTTCTTGATATCACTTTTTTTCTTTTTTCTTATATTATAGTTTAGCTTGATGAGTGTATAGACATTGGTAGATATCTATGATGGGCTCTTATTGGTTCCTCAATATATCTCTCTTTAGGTTGCCTTGAAAAAATGATTCATCTTACCATGGGTGAGCTACTAGGTCATCCTCTAAGTGCGAGGAAGACTATTTGCTTGAACAATGACCTCTTTTTTCAAGGATCTTGCCCTTAGCGGATTGCCTCATAAACAATCCCATTGTCTATGTTTGATGAATTTATTTTTGGTTGTTCAAGGGTTACTCTAGCTTTACCATGAATTGACTCAGTGGCATCAAGTCTTTCCTTAAGAGTCAGATTATTATCATAAAGAACAACAATCGAGCCACTCACCTTATCATCTTTCGGGGTGACTAGCTTTACTTCAGTTGATATCCATAAGATGTTGGTGGGTTTTGTTGATTTATTAGCCTTATGCTTATTGAACTAATATTTTATTTCAAGTGTTTTAGGAAGTTCACCTAACTCAGTAAGCTTAGTCAAATTTGGAAAGTCAAAATCACCTAGATAAGGGCAGTTTGGAAGACATCCTAAATTATACAATAATTAGGCAAATAAGAGCTCAATAATAAATAATTCCATATCATCATAATTCTTATTTTTATTTGCATGATCTTTTCAATTATCCTTTTGGATAATTTTAGAACTTACCTGAGCTAAAGCCATATCCATTACTTTTTAAAGTGTGTTGGATTTATTTAACACTTTATTAAGTTATTTCCATGCTTTTCCTTATTAATTACTTATTTATTTTTCATGAAAATGAAATTACTCTTGAATTAACCTAATTATTTTTCTCTCTCTCATATCCTTATACTTTATCTCTCTTATCAAAATTATCATCCTAATTTAGTTATGGCTAAATTTTTCTATGGGTTTTGGGATGATAAATATTATTGGCTTTATGGAAATAATTTTCATAATATTTCTTTTAATTTTTGAATGTTTTAAATTTATTTTGTTTGAATTTTGAAATTCAAATGACTTTAGATTTTAAATTAAAATATTTTTTGACATAAAGTTATTAATTTGATTTATATCCTTTTATGGATCAATTAAAAGGTCTTCTCTCTTCATTTCTAGCACCAACATCATATTTAATTACATGTGTAATAAGAATGGACTCAATGATGAGTGGCACTCGAACCCTGTTGTAAAGCAATTCAAATAGTGATGTATATGGGTGTATATCGAGTGCGTTGTAATTATTTTTTTTAATGAAAAAAAATAGTAGAAGGAATAATTATCTCATACTCACATTTTCTCTTTCAGACTTCTTTTTATGTTGAGGATGTGTGTGGGAATCCTTAATTATTTTCATTATGACTTGCATTACTTAAGATTTTTGTAGGATCTAGCAATGATTTCACTATTTAAAATTTGATGTAACATCTATGTTACCAAGCCTTACTTAATGTGTCTATAAATTCAATTTTAAATTGAGTGGTTGGATTTTAATTACTTTTTGACTTTGAGTTAGTGACTATTCCATCATGCGATTAGATTATATTTCTTCTCGACCTTGAGGTGTGTTAACTTTGAATTATAGTAATGATAGCCATAATGATGGAAGCAATATCATTCATACAATTTGAGGCCAAAGAGTTGCTCAAGCTTGAGCCATCAATGATAACTTTTATCTTCCTCGATTATTTCTAAAGAAACCCTAATTTTTGGTGCAAGTGGTTGATGAAGATGAGCAATTTAATTCAACTCAGTTGAACAAGTTGTGCATACCCTTAGGCCACTTTAGATGTAGTTTCAGGCTTCCTCTTTCAAGTGAGTTGGTGGAGATTTTAGATTTTTATGTAGATGTACCCACCCAAGTCCTACCAAACTCTGTGGTGAGTATCACCACTTTCATTTTATTCCTATAGAAGGAGGGTTGGTTGTTGAGCTTATCTTTATTTTATTTTATTTTATTTTATTTTTTTTGCCACATTCTCAGTGAAGGATCACCGGGATGGGACCAATCAGTTCTAAGTGGTCTTATTGAGGATTCATAGCTTAGCAAACAAAGTGATGAAGTGACCCTCGATGCTCTTATTTTTTAAGAACTTGTCAATGTGGTCAGTTTTGATCATATTTCTTTCAGTTTTGGCAAGCAAGGTGATTACGCCTAAGAAAAGTGCTCTAATGAAGGAAGTGTTGGATGTAATGATGGATAGGACTTTGAACATTTGTTACTATCTCCATTTTGGCAAAGTCCACAATCTCCTCTGTAGTATGTACTTCATCTTTTATATAAT
Organism: Cymbidium sinense; assembly: GCA_021442155.1. Classification (NCBI taxonomy): domain Eukaryota; kingdom Viridiplantae; phylum Streptophyta; class Magnoliopsida; order Asparagales; family Orchidaceae; genus Cymbidium; species Cymbidium sinense. The sequence continues at coordinate 131,114,393 of CM038218.1, forward strand.
TTTTATGTCATTTTCTGACTTACCCATTCTTAACTTTTACTCATATATTTGTAAAGGATAAAGCATCCACACCTCCTCCACTAGATCCCTTAAGTGATCTGATTCCTCAAAAAGGGTGCATGTGAGGAGGTGACAGTAAGTTACTTTCTTCTATGATTATCAGTGAAGCTAGGCCAAGTAGTATTGCTCAAAAGTCAAGAGAAGGGCATGTTGACCTCACTTTTGGTGAGGTTGACAATCACCTCTTTGGATCTAGGATCCAATCTAAGCACTAAGTTCTCTTAGAACTAAAACACTTTTAGTGGCTAGGTGAACACCAATCCAAAGCTTAGAAGGCTCATAGGGCTCAACCCTATGGTTAGACTTCGACTTAGGTAAGTTCGACCTAGCTACCCCAAATCTAAGCTGACCCATATGCTTGAACCAAATCAGAACCAAGTCAACCATATCATCAAATATAACCAAATTAGATTACCATAAATAAATGCCTTATCCTAGTGACTCAGTGGACCCCATTGAGCCTAATTAACCTACTTTACCAATATAGGCCACTATAACTCTGACCAAACCAAAACAAAATTAGCCTCTAATAAATGACCATTTAAAACTAAAGACTACAATTCAAGCCCAATCCGACTGAATCAAACTCAATTTGGCTAATAGGTTAAGTTAACCTAATATAGCTCATTAAAGGTGCTAAACCAAAAATTGACCAAACTCATTTGAAATTGAACCTACCCATGCCCTCCTAAATCTTAATTGAACTTGATTGAAGCTTAATTGCAATCTAATTTGACCAATTGACTCACTTATTCCATTTAACCTAATTTGATCTAAAAACCTAAATTATGTTAAAATCTAATATAATCCAAATTGTACTCAATCAAAGCTATCAATTATATCTAGAACTCTCAATTAATTCCTATAGATACAATTTACTCACTTATCCTAAGCTGACCTAATTTGGCTGAAAAGCCAAAATTGTGTCAAAACTTGATTAAACAAAAATTAGACTAAATCAATCACTCCAATTACTTCTAAAATGATCATTGATCATGATCAATAACCCAATTGCAACCAATTGAACCAAATTTAGCCAATATAGCCCTAAATGGTCAAATTAAGCCAATACTTAATGTAAACAAAATTGGATTGAACTAATGCCTACAATCATTCCTAAATTGATGATTAAACACTTTTCAATCATTAATTGAAATAATTTTAATCAAACAAACCCAATTGACCCATTTATCCTGATTTGACCTAAGGGGTTAAACTGAACCAAAATCAAATCTCAGTCAAATCAATTCAAATCAAAGTCTTCAGTCATGTTGAAATGTTCAATCAAACTTAACTTAACTATTGATTTCACCCAATTTTTCTAATTTGACCAAATTGATCAACTTAACCCATTTGGTTTGTATGAACCCATATGAGCCAAATCTAAGTCCAACCCAAATGGAATCAAACCAATGACTCCAACACATTCAAAATTATCATTTAAACTCGACCAAACTCCACTTTGAGCCTAATTTAGTTAATTGGTTAACTTGACCCAAATTGATCTACATGAGTTAAGATGAGCCAAACCCAACCAAACTAAGTCAAAACCTAATCAAACTCAGCTTGACTCATCCTCACATGATCCATGACCAAACCTATGTGAGCTCAGCTAATGGTGGACCCATTTTGGTTCAATCCACATGAACCAAGCTCCCTACATAAGACAAAATTCCCTTTTGGAAGGTCCACCAACCTTCTTTGGCTATGGCAGCCCCCCTTAGCACTCTTTGAGCATAGACCCACTGACCCAAGCTGACCCAAAGCTTCCTTTCCCAACCATTGACTAAGGATAGGTCACTATCACCTTGGCCAAACCCTGGTTTATCCCCAATGCCAAATCCCTATCACTACTAGCCACTAACTCCTCCCAACTACTTCAAAATGTCTTAGGTAGTCTATACACCAAATGAGCTCTACCCACTACCTGACTAATTTTCATGGCCTAAACCACCCCAATTTGGTGGTTCACTTAGGGAGGAGAATATGCTCCTCCTAGGGCTCCAAACTCAACACACACACTCCAAAGAGCAAGAGAACAAGTCTTTATGATTTCTCAAAGCTCCTCATACCCTCTAGTTCTAACACAACTAATGCTTCCCTCAACCCAAGTATCCCTCATACTAATCACACCAAACCATCACCCCACTCAAATTCTTTCTTCACACACCTTCATCTACCTTCTACAAGTCAAAACCAATCAAGCTTCACTCGATTCGAGCATAGGAATCCACTCCTAGACTAACTCTAGCGAGGTTTGTAGTAGAGTTTGATCCACAAACTAATCGATGGGGAGGCAAAGCTTGACTTCATTAATAGGACTTCTTATTTACTTGATGAAGCTATGCAGTCATTGAATTATCAATTTTTAGCTCTAGTGAGGTAAAACTTCTCAAACCATCAAAAACCATCTAAGTTCTTTTATGAAGTGATTGTGTATTTGACTTGAATCAAGTTGTAAGATCTCCTTAAAATCATTCCCTGATGGTTTTGGAATCATTTCCCCTTTGATTTGAGCTCAAGTAAACTCAAATCGAATGGTGAGGGATAGATGGTGTTTGTCTCTCATCAGAGGTTGAAGATGGATAACACACCATCTAGGTTTAAGGTATCTTGCTCTCATTGAAGGTTGAAGAAGGATTACACATTCTCTATTACACTTGATTAAAATAGAAGGCTATGATTAATCATAATAATACTTAATAAATTTAAACTATTAAATGCAAAATTAATTATGGATGTTTGATCTTTGATTGAACAACTGAGATGGAACTGTGTCTGTCACTAGCTGATTTAGTTGCCATGAGGTGGGTTTAACTACCCACTCTCATCATACCACATGTAAAGCACAGCTAAGTCAATCACCATGTGTGTAATGCATTTAATTAAGTTAGAAAAATTATTTTAATTGGCTTATCAGAGTTTAAGGTTTAGCCTACATTTTTATTTAGTGTCCCATTATTAATTAGGGTTTGAAGGATTTCTAAATTAGTAAAATTAAACTTAAAATTCTTAGCCAAATGGATTGAAATTTGGTGTAAATGTTCTAGGGGATAACCTGTACCTCTCAAAATTATTTCAAGCCTATTAGCAATGTGTTTTGGAGGTTCCTAATTTTCAAGCCTTATTGACCCAGTTTGGTCATTTAATAAATTTTATGAATTAACAAAATTATAAAAGTCATTGTGGCTATTTTATGACATGTTAGAATGTTAATGGTGACCTAAGAAATAAATATGTATATCTAATCCTAATTATTTTCCAAAGTCACCATTACTATGCTTTTATTATTTAATTAAATTATTAATTACCTTAAGATTTAGAAAATGCCTAGGTCTCTAAAAATTATGATCAACCCCTCTTTATGCTGAGCTGACAGAGAAGTTTTCAATGAAACCAAAATCCTCAATTGGTTTGGGGTATTTGAAGTGTACTTGATGATTTTAGGTTTTCCCATTTCATCAATTAGTATTTAAATATAACCCCAATTATATTAGAACTTTTAGGACATATTTATGTATGTTCAATAATTTTCTCATTATTTTTGGGCTTATGGTTAGGTTATAATTAGATTTCTAGTCTCTTTTGGGCTTAATTAGCTAAAATGATTAATTAATCTTAATTAATTTATAAAAATCATCTAAACCATTTTAAATCATTAATGAATAGAAGTGGGCTAAGGGATAACCTTAGACTCTTTGTTTCCTCACTAGGTTCAATTAACTCAAATTCTAAAATAAATGCTTAATGAATTTGGTTAAGCTTAAATATTTCTCATATGAATAACCTTAGGATTTAATGGCTTTAAATAGGTTATTTGGTAATATTTAATTTCTTTTGTTTAATCATTTTATGAATGTATGTTCCATGCATTCATGTTTCAAAAATATAAGATTTCATTAGTTGCACCTTGAATCAATAGTGTGGTTATTATCACTAGCAAGTCCTAAACTAACTTCTATAATAAGTTTAAGTCTTAATTTAGTGTAAATCTAAATTAGTCAGGATTGTTGAAACATAAATATAATCTTATATGTATGATCTACATGCTTGAAAAGTATGTAGTCTTGGCACCCTGGGGGAACATGCTTACTGGTCCGAAGGAGAACTTCAATACCTTGACTTCTTAGTTTAACATCAGGCATGACTTTTAATAAGACTAAGTACCTCTTCATACTATAAAATAGATTGGAGATGGATCAAGTATTATACTAGTTTTACCCACTTCCATCTTCCACTTATATATCTTGGTGTCAACCTATAGAAAGGCAAACTACAAACTTAGTACTTTGATGACATCATTAGCAATATGAAGACCATAATCAACTCATGGGAAAACACTTTTCTATCAACTGATGGAAGGCTTACTCTTTTTCAAAGTATCTTAAACTCTGTCCCACTCTACTCGATCCAAACTATCCTAATGCCTACTAAGACACAAGCTAAAATTGAGGGAATACTCAATAGATTTCAATAGAGTAGAAAGAACAACTCCATACATTGGGTTACCTGGAAAAAACTTTGCAAAACTAAATGTGAGGGTGGTTTAGGATTCATATTACTTACTGAATCAATTGAAATAAATCAAATAAAACTCTAGATTAAATTTAGAAAAATTGACTCATTATGGGTTGAGTTCTTATAAAGCAAATACTATCAGAAGTCCCACCCAAATGTAGTTTAGCCAAAAGCAATAAAATCTCAACAATGAAAGAGCCTATTGCAACATAGGGATAAGACCAAAAGCATGATCTTCTGGAATCTCAAAATAGGCAATTTAAAAGTCAACATGGATCATTTGGTTCCGTGATGGATTAATGTCAAACCTGACATCACAACCTATCTCAAGCCAAACATTCAATTTTGATTTCTAGGTTGATGATAATTGGAACATTACAAAACTTAAAGAGCATCTCCCATTGATGTACTTAAAGCAGTCAAAACATCCAACTCTAACCATAACAAAATGACAAATTAATTCTAAAGTGCAATAATATAGGGCTAGCAATGTCCAAGATTATCACCAAATTAATACATAATTCCAACAATCATGGTCCTCTTCTTACTTCTTCATGTCACAAGATCGTCTTCAAAGAAAGTATTATATTATGATGTGTATCTTCTTTCTATACAAGTGTTAAATCTCTATTTGTATGAGTCTCACGATCAAGCTCCTTATTTCTTTTAATAAGACCCTTTTTCTTGGTGTGGCCTTGGAAGTGCTCGTCCTTGGGACCATGCATGAATTTGTTGATTGGATGACAACATAAACTATATTTTGTTTGTTACGAGATAAGAATATCAATATTCCAATTTGTCTATGATACATTCACTTTTCTATTGTGTCATCATCTTTTCTCTACTTAAATATAACCCTCCCCAAAATTTTAAGTTTTAATAGAAAATTAATTTTTGATTTTATAATGACAAGATACAATTCTTAATGCAGTAAAAATAAAAATACAATAAAGTTAAGAAAGACAACAGACACACAATTTTTACGTGGTTCGGCCAAACCCCAAAATCGACCTACGTCCATGCCTAGCCACCCCTGGCTAGGAATCCACTAAATGCAAAATAACTTACAAATAGTACTCTCCTATAAATGGCGAGTACAACCCCAACAATAATATGTACTTTCCTACAAAGGGACGAGTACAACCCCAATATAAATTTTATAACACAAAAAGAAAAATATAAAATAATAAATTTTGATAAAATAAATCTCTCAAAAATATACCATACTATCCAATTCAAAAAAAATGATCTCACAACTTATAAATGATCACTTTACAACTTAAAATTTTAGCAAGATAAAATGCTCACTCAATAATGATAAGAAATAATAAAATAAATATCTTAAAGAGATCTTACTAAGATGTTTATGTTATTACAATTTGTAGACTAATATAAAAATGATTTCAAAATAAATTCACAATATTCTTTCACACAATAAAATAAATTTTATCAAGGAATAATTTATTTTATTTTAACCAAAAAGACTCTTTCAATTAATGCTAATGATCACAAAATACTTAAATAAAATGAGTATATGATAGATCTAAGTAGGCTAGTAAGCTTTTAATTAAAAAGAGAGATATAGCAAATATGAAAATAATTTCAGCACAATAATTTAATTTAAAATACTTAAAATATACTTCTAAAATAGATCTAAGAATAAATGATCTTTCAAAATAATATTAATGAAGAAATATTTCAAGAAACTAAAAGAAAGTTGTAAGAAGTTAAAAATTTCAACAAGTTAAAATAAATCCTACAAAACATCACAAGTTTTTCACAAAAAAATGATTAAAGAAACTTTGATGTGAAAAACTTAGACTTTGATGTCCAAAGACTAATCCACCAAAAAGTATAAATAGGAAAGAATAAATAGATGGTGAAAATAGTATGAATAACTAAAAGGGATTAAGATCAAGAAAATAAACTCAAGTAATTTGAGAAAGCTTGCTTAGTTGAAGATGTTGAAGCTTCCAAACCAAGGATTTGATCTTGCAATATTTGGAGAACACTTGGAAGGAAAATCTAGGAAATTTTCTATTAGATTTGCTAGAGAGATTTTGAATTTGAATGAGGAATGCTTTCATGAATAGAATGAGGGCTACTTATAGGCAAGAAGGTCATTATGAATTATTTCAAAAAATATATTATTCTAATATTATTTTATCATATAATAATTTATTATTCAATTAAAAAATTTTTATATTAAATAAATATTAAATTCAAGCAGCAAACATTTGGCTATGCACATGGGCAAGTCAAAAATAATCAAGTATGGCTCTTAATATATTCAAAGAATGTAGCATGCTTTCATTATAAAAATCAGCTAATATTTGAAATGTCATAATAAATTCAATTTTAATCAAACATGGGTCAAGTAACCTATTAAATTAAAGGAAAAAAATCCAAGGAATCTCTTGGAGATGAAATCAGATATAAATTTCTTGATTATAAAATGACTTTGGCTAAAATATAAAATTATAATATTTTTGTTAATTTTGAAATATGACATTTAAATATTAAGATATAATTTTTATATAATCATACATATGTTAGTTATCATATAATCTTCAAATTAAATTAAAATATTTAATTATATTAAGTAAATAAAATAATTACACTTAATAGTCATAATTTATTATTTTGACAATTCAAATGTTATGTATGAAATATGTAATTGAATGTTAATTAGATAGAGATTTATATAAATTAACCTCATTAAAATAATATGTTAAGTTGTGAAAAAATTGATTCATGCTAATGAACTCATATGAATTTCTAAGATAGTTATAAGTGCATATAACCTAAAATATATTATCTTGAGCATCACATTATCCATTTTGACCTATCTTTTATTCTTCTATTCTTGCAATTTCTCAAACATATTGTGAGATGTATATATGTATTTGAAAAATATATCTGAAACACATAAAAACATTCATTAGAACATCTAAGATTTGTTATCATCAAAATTGATCAAATTGAACATATAGAATCTCTTGATGATGATAAATCCATTTTATTGATTTCGATGAAGGTGCAAATTGACCTTTCATCATAGTTTTTTTTAATTCACTTCTAAAAAATTTATACACAAGAGATGAATAATGTTGCTCCCCTTAAATGTATGCATGAAGTAAACTTAATACTAACCAACATTTTACTCTTCTCCCCCTTTTGACAACATCAAAAAGAGAGAACTAACTACATATAATTTTAAATATTAAGATCTAACATTCCAATCATGCATCTTAAAGTATAGAAATGTTCTTCTGGTAATGGTTTTGTAAAACTATTTGCAATTTGTAAATCAGTACTAATAAAATTAATATTAACATCACCTTTCAAAACATGATCCCTAATAAAATGATGTCTAATTTCTATATGCTTGGTTTGTGAGTGTTGGATAGGATTTTTAGTCAAACTAATAGCACTAGTATTGTCACACTGAACTAGAATGTGATCTTGCTTAATACCAAAATCTTTTTATTATTGCTTTAACCAAAGGACCTGAGCAACACAACTATCGACAACTATGTACTCAGCCTCAGCAGTGGATAAAGCTACAGAATTTTTTTTCTTGGATGACCAAGACACAAGCGATAATCCTAAAAATTGAGATGTACCTAATGTGCTTTTTCTATTTACTTTACATCCAGCAAAATCAACATCAGAATAAGGAACCAAATCACATGATAAAAAATTTTTAGGATACCATAAACCTAACCTAGTAGTGCCTATCAAATACCGAAAGATACGCTTGATTGCTATTAAATGAGATTCTTTCAGGTTGGACTGAAAATGAGCACATAAATAAACATCAAACATAATATCAGGCCTACTAGCAGCAAGGAATAAAAGTGAACCTATCATACTCCTATAAAGTTTTTGATCAATAGATTTTCCTAATTCATCTAAATCCAATTTTTTAGATGGGCTCATAGGAGTTTTACTATATTTAAATCTTTTCTTATCAAACCACTGAAGCAATTCATTTGTGTACTTAGTTTTACAGATGAATGTGCCATTTTCTTGTTGCTTCACTTGAAGACATAAGAAATAAAATTAAGTTCTCCCATCATACTCATTTCAAACTCTTTAGACATCAAAGATGAGAACTCATGGCACAAAGATTCATTTGTACTTCCAAATAATATATCATCTACATACACTTGTACCATAATCAAATCATCATATATGCTCTTAAGGAATAAGGTGGTATCTACTCTACCCTTTCTAAATTCATGATCTATCAAAAAGTTACTTAACCTATCATACCAAGCACGAGGATCCTGTTTTAAAACATATAAGGCTTTCTTTAATTTATACACATGATTTGGACAATCAAGCCTCCCAAATCTAGGTGGTTTCTCTACAAAAACATCTTGGTCAATAAATCCATTCAAACATGCACTCTTGACATCCATTTGAAATTTTTTAAAATCCCTAAAATAAGCATAAGTAAGGATTAACCTAATAGCTTCTAGTCTTGCTACATGTGCAAAAGATTCTTCAAAATCTATACCTGCAACTTGTGTGTACCCTTGTGCAACTAACTTAGCTTTATTTCAAACAATACAACCTAAATCATCTAGCTTATTCCTAAAGACCCATTTTGTTCCAATGACATTTTGATCTTGGGGTCTTGGGACTAATTACCAAACATTAATTCTTATAAATTGATTCAACTCCTCTTCCATAGCAATAATCCAAAAATTATCTTTTAATGCTTCTTCTAAATTTGTAGGTTCAACCTCAGATAAAAATCTTGAATGATCTACAACCTCTCTACTATGTCTTCTGGTCATAACTCCTTTTGAAGGATCTCTTATAATTAGTTCCTTCAGATTATTTTTATTATATTTTCATTCTTTAGGTAATGAATCATCCACATTATCTTCTAAAGATATTTTCTTAAAATTATCAATCTCTTCATCAATCACTTCATTTCTAATAGGATCAACTAAATTTTCATCAAAAATAACATGTATTGATTCTGCTACAATCATTTTTCTCTTATTGAAAACTCTATAAGCTCTACTAGAAAGAGAGTATCCTAAGAAAATACCATCATCTGATTTGCAATCAAACTTACCTAATTGCTCTTTTCAATTATTCAAAATAAAGCATTTACATCCAAATACATGAAAGTGTTCAATCTTAGGCTTCTTTCCAAAAAATAATTCATAGGGTGTCTTCTTCAAAATTGGTCTAAAATAGATCCTACTAATCACATAACATGAAGTATTTACTGATTCTACCCAAAAATATTTTGGCAATTTATACTCATCAAGCATAGATCTACTTAATTCAATTAATATTCTATTTTTTTCTCTTTACTACTCCATTTTGTTAGGGATTTCTAGGTGTAGAAAAATTATGTCTAATCCCAAGTTCATCACAATAATCCTCAAATAATTTATTTTCAAATTCGCCACCATGATCAGTTTGAACCCTATTAATCAAAAGGCCTTGTTCTCTATGAATATATTTAGAAAACTTTCTAAACTCACCAAAAATATCATCCTTGTCAGTTACAAAAAAAACCTAAGTATATCTAGAGAAATCATCAATAATCATAAAACCATAATTTTATCCACCTAAGCTAGTGGTGCTAATAGGACCAAATAAATCTATGTGCAATAATTCTAAAGGTCTAGAAGTAGAAACAATATTTTTACTTTTAAATGAGCTTCTAGAATGTTTACCACGAATACATGCATCACAAACATAGTTTGAATAAAAATTTAATTTAGGCAATCCAACTACAAAATCAAGTTTAGCAATTTTATTGAGTGTGTGTATGGTAATATGACATAGTCTCTTATGCCATAACCATATATCATCATGAGTGCTTTTAAAACAACGTAAATTCAAATTCACATCATGAAAGCTATCTAAATCAATGACATAAATATTTTTATATATTTGTCCTACTAACAAAATTTTCATTTTCATTTTTTTGCAAATATGATGCATGGAATACTACAGTCAAACCTTTATCACATAATTGACTAATAGAAATTAAATTATGTTTTAATCCTTCTACTAGAAAAACTTTATCTAAAGTGATAAAATTCTTACAAATAGAACCAATGCCAATGATCTTCCCCTTTGTATTATCTCCATATATAATAAATCCTCCATCACTTGATTCTAAAGTTGTGAATTTATCTTTATCTCCTGTCATATGTCTTGAACATCCACCGTCCTTACATGCCTTCTTTGATTTTCTTTGAAGGCATTCCTACAAAAGAAACTCACATGTTAACTTTTGGAACCCAAACATGTTTGGGTCCACATTCTAAATTTGAAGCAAGATATCTAGCATGTGTGGTTTGTGTAGTGCTTGTACCTTTTCGTATCCATACATAAGATGATTTCTTAGTGTTTTGTAATTTATGTGCATAGCAATCAAATAAAATATGCCATTTTCTATCAAAATAGTTGCACCAAGCATTAGTGTTTGCATATGGCTTAGTAAGATAATTGTAAGGTATATGAGTGGGATGTGTATGATGCAAATAATTTTTATTAAATATTTTACTTGATGAAGCATTATAATGAACTTGTGATTTCAAACATAATTCTAATCTTACTTTTAACAAGATATTCTCTCTTTCAAGTTTACATACAAGAAAGGAACAATTTAATAAAGAAGTATTTTTACTTTTTAAATTATCACATTCATTTTTTAAATCACAAAAATGCATATCTAAATCTTTATGTTATTCTTCTAAGGTTTTGTATTTTCTTTTTAATTTTTTGTATTCAATAACTAAATCATTAAAAGCATCATCTAATTCATCATAAGATATATCATTGCATACCTCTTGAGAATCTAAGTCAGATTCTCCTTTTGCCATAAGACATATGTTGACCTCTTCATCAGATGAGCAAGTACATGATTTATTTGAATTTGGATTGGCCCATAATGCCTTCTTCTTCTTCTTATGGTACTTTTTATCCTTCATATTTTTTCTTCTTTCCACATCAATCTCTTTCTTCTTTGATTCACCAAGTTCTGGACAATCACCTCTTATGTGTCCAGGTTTTTATAATGGTAGCAAATGATCCCTTCACAGAAATTTTTTAGTTTGAAATTTATAGTTTTTAGATTTTTTATACCTTTGATTCTTCTTCCTTAGCAAGTCCCCAAGCCTTTTGGATAGCATGTCCACCTCATCACTATCACCATCCGAGCTTGAGGTGTTATGCTCATCACTATCATGAACTTGTAATGCAATGGCTTTTCCTTTCTCTTTCTCCCTTTTTGTTGAGTTATCCATCTTATCCCTTTGAGCAATAACCTCTTCTTGTGCTATCAAAGAACCCAAAAGCTGATCAATTGGATAAGTAGATAAATCCTTAGCTTCACTAATAGCTATTACTTTAGCTTCCTATTCTTTTGGAAGACATCTAATAGACTAATTCTTGATTCCTATATGTTTTCCAAGAGAATGCAATGTGTTAATTATTTTCATGAATCGTATATCAAAATAGATTCAGAAGGAGACATATGAAATAACTCATATTCATGAACAAGTTTGTTTATGTGAGCATCTCTAACTTCACTAGTTCTTTCATAAGTTATAATGAGTTTATCCCATATTTTGTTTTGATGTACTTAAAATAGAAATTTTATGTAATCATCAGGTAATAAAGCACAATGTAAAGTATTACAAGCCCTAGCATTTAATTCATCAAGTTCTCTTTCAACTATAGTCCATTCCTCAAAAGGTTTTTCTATTTTAATGCCATTTACTTCTACCGTGGGTGTATGATATTGATGCGTCAACATATACCACTTGTGTGCATCTTGACCTCTTAAAAATGTACTAATTCTATTTTTCCAATAATCAAATGGTACACTATCTAAAAGTGGAGGTCTATGTGAAGATTGTCCCTCAGATAGTGAACCCTTTGGGAAACTTTATGCCATAGTGAAAAGATCTACTCTTGGATGTTAAGCTAATAAAAGTGTCGAGACTCTGATACCAATTGTGAGTCACCATAACACCCAAGAGGGGGGGAAATTGAACGATATTAAAAATTTTAAAAGTTAAATCTTAAATTTTAAGTTTTAATAGAAAATTAATTTTTGATTTTATAATGACAAGATACAATTCTTAATGTAGCAAAAATAAAAATACAGTAAAGTAAAGAGAGACAATAGGCACACAATTTTACGTTGGTTCGCCAAACCCAAAAAAGCGGCCCAGCCTAGCCACCCTTGGCTAGGAATCACTAAATGCAAAATAACTTATAAATAGTACTCTCCTATAATGGTGCGAGTATAACCCCTACAACAATATGTACACTCCTACAAAGGGGCGCGTACAACCCCAATATAAATTTTATAGCATAAAAAGAAAATTACAAAATAATAAATTTTGATAAAATAAATCTCTCACAAATATACCAAGCTATCCAATTCAAAAAAAAATGATCTCACATCTTATATATGATCACTTTACAATATAAAAATTTGGCAAGATAAAATGCTCACTTAATATTGATAATAAATAATAAAATAAATATCTTAAAGTTGTCTTACTAAGATGTTTATGTTATTATAATTTCTATAATAATATAAAAATGTTTTCAAAATAAATTGACAATATTCTTTTGCACAATAAAATAAATTTCAATAAGGAATAATTTATTTTATTTTAAAAAAAATTCTTTCAATCAATGCTAATGATCAAAAAATACTTAATAAAATGAGTATATGATAGATCTAAGTAGCTAGTAAGCTTTAAATTAAAATGAGAGATCTAGCAAATTTGAAAATAATTTCAGCACACTAATTTAAATATACTTCTAAAATAGATCTAAGAATAAATGATCTTTCAAAATAAGACTAATGAAGAAATATTTCAAGAAACTAAAATAAATTTGTAGGAAGTTAAAAAATTCAACAAGTTGAAATAAATCCTACAAACTATCACAAGAGTTTTTCACAAAAAAATGATTAAAGAAACTTTAATGTGAAAAACTTAGACTTTGATGTCCAAAGACTAATCCACCAAAAATTATAAATAAAGAATAAATAGATGGTGAAAATAATATGAATAACTAAAAGGGATTAAGATCAAGAAAACAAACTCAAGTAATTTGAGAAAGCTTGCTTAGTTGAAGATGTTGAAGCTTCCAAACCAAGGATTTGATCTTGCAATATTTGGAGAACACTTGGAAGGAAAATCTAGGAAATTTTCTATTAGATTTGCTAGAGAGATTTTGAATTTGAATGAGGAATGCTTTCATGAATAGAATGAGGACTATTTATAGGCAAGAAGGTCATTTTGAATTATTTCAAAAAATATATTATTCTAATATTATTTTATCATATAATAATTTATTATTCAATAAAAATATATTTTATATTAAATAAATATTAAATTCAAGCAAAGAACATTCCTATGCACATGCAAGTCAAAATAATCATGACTCTTTCAAATAATGTAGCATGCATTCATTATAAAAACCAGCTAATGTTTGAAATGTCATAATAAATTCAATTTTAATCAAACGTGGGTCAAGTAACCTATTAAATTAAAGGAAAAAAAATCCAAGGAATCTCTTGGAGATGAAATCAGATATAAATTTCTTGATTATAAAATGACTTAGGCTAAAATATAAAATTCCAATATTTTTGTTAATTTTGAAATATGACATTTAAATATTATGATATAATTTTTATATAATCATACATATGTTAGTTATCATATAATATTCAAATTAAATTAAAATATTTAATTATATTAAGTAAATAAAATAATTACACTTAATAGTCATAATTTATTATGATTTATTATTTTGACAATTCAAATGTTATGTATGAAATATGTAATTGAATGTTAATTAGATAGAGATTTATATAAATTAACCTCATTAAAATAATATGTTAAGTTGTGAAAAAATTGATTCATGCTAATGAACTCATATGAATTTCTAAGATATTTATAAGTGCATATAACCTAAAATATATTATCTTGAGCTTCACATTATCCATTTTGACCTATCTTTCATTCTTCTATTCTTGCAATTTCCTCAAACATATTGTGAGATGTATTGGATATGTAATTAACAAATAATATATATGAAACACATAAAAACATTCATTAGAACATCCAAGCATTCATTTGTTATCATCAAAATTGATCAAACTGAACATGAGGCCCAACACCAATGGCATGTAGCAATTAAGCCATCAATGTCATTCCTTTGTTGGAGACTCTGCCATAACCTTTTACCTACTGATGGCATCTTAAAACTTGAGGGTCTGAAACTCTCATTTATGTTCCACTTATGTAGAAGTGAAGAAGAGTGCATAAACCACCTATTTATCACCAGTCAAGTCAGTAAGCAAGTTTGGACAGATATAAATTCATTGTCTTAGAAACCCAAACCAAATGAGGAATTCATACCATGCTATCTGAAAGCCTGAACGAACAACTTTACAAATGGCAACAAAAATAGCCACTTATCCATCATCCCTCTAATTGTATTATGGTTTATTTAGATGACCTGAAACTCGAACAAACATGATGATCAAAAAGTGGGAACAAAAGACATCTTAACCCATAACAAAAAATTATATTGGCATAATTAAGTGATTGATCTTTACAAAGATCCTCCCTCAAAGCTCCTCCCTCAAAGCTCCACCAATCTAGATAGATCAACTCACTTCGCATCTGATGGCTTTAGCCAAAATTCATGCATCAAAGAAACTTGATTAAGATTTTTTCAAGTTGCATAAAAAATAATGGCATGTACCTTAAATCATCTATTAACCAAAATTCATGCATATATTAAATATACATATAGAGGGAGGGGAGGCGGGCGTGGTGATGGTGGTGGTAAATTAGGTGTTTTAAAATATTTTCAAATTAAAATTAATTTTATTGTGTTGTTGAAAATATAATCTTATATGATTTTTTTAATGAATCACAACAATAATGAGAAATAACATAGAAAAGTAAAATTACAAAAAAAAAAAAGTAAAAAGAGAACACAATGATTTTTACATGGTTCAGGAAAACTCCAAAAATTGGCCTGCATCCTCTCTTAGCAACCCAAGCTAGGAATTCTCTAAATCCAAGTTGGCATTATAATAAATCTCTCATACTCTCCTTCATAGGAAAGTACAACCCAACACTGTACTTTCCTACACAAGCAAGTACAACCAACAAGAAATAAGAAGAAAGAAGAGAAGATATATAAATGTCTAATTCTTAATTTAAAATTATTTTGCACAACCCAACTACAAAAATATTAAGGCAAGAGATAAGAGAGAGAGAGAGAGAGAGAGAGAGAGAGAGAGAGAGCTCATTTTTTTATTTATTTGATATTTAAATGTAATAACCTGAATGAAATTTAAATGCAAGAAGTCTTTAAATTACATTGACTAGTTTTATGAGATACGAAAGTTTGAAAATAAATCAACTTGAATCAATATTCTAAAACACCTCACAATCATTTTTTGATTATATGAATGATAAACCAAAGACAAGTGATGTATGTAATCCTATGCTATCCAATGAACAAAATGAAAAGCTACTCAAATTCTTTACTGAAGATATCTTTCACAAAAATAATATTATATGCAAGTGATAAAATGATTTGAAAGTATATGATTGCTAATCACTTCTATGTACTTTAAATTAAAACAAAAGATATCCTCTACTTAAGAATTTAAGAGAGATGAAAAACTAGAGGAGGAGAACTTTAAAACACCAATCCTTATTCAAATAATTTAAATAAGTTTACCAAAGGAAAATCTTTCATCATAACTCAACTTCCATCATGCATACCATGAACATATGGATCAACCAAGAGGAAAAAAACAAGTTAAGATGACCAATTAAGCACCGTAAAGAATTTAAGAAACCATTTGAAGCACTCAGCCAAGGGTAATTTCCACATATCCTTCAAGTTTCCTAAGTAATCTTCACTACATTATTTCAACAAGGGAAAGCAAGGATGATTCAAATGTGTTGTAGCACTTGAATCACAAAAATCTTAAAGATAGGAATTTCAAAAGGGGTCGACCAAGTAAGGAAAAGTAGGTAAGAAGCCATAACATATAATCAAAGCCACTTTAAATAAAAGGATGCTAAGAGAGTTGACCAAGTAGGAGAGAATTGGAGGGAAAATAATTTAAGGAATAATTCAATTTGAACCAATTAAATAAAATTGAAATTCTATAAGGGAAACTCAGCCAAGAAAAGATGGGGAGAAATTCATTTGGGAAATAATTCAAGTTGAACCAATCAAATTAAATTGAAATTCCATGAGGGAAATTCGGCCAAGAAGAGATGGAGAGGGAGAGAGAAATGAGAATAAAATCAATTAACCGATTAAATAAAATCTAATAGATTCCATCAATGATTTTCAATCAATTTTAATTTTGGAGGGAATTTGAATTTGAATAATTAAGCACATGACAGAATATATAATTTAAATGAGAGTATGAGATCATGAGGTCGACCAAGATAGAGGAAAGAGAAGGAGAATCTAAAAGATTAACTTTTATAGGGAAATTCTTTATATTAGCTAAAGTCAAAAAGGAATTAATTCAAATTGATTTCAATTTAAATTAAATAAATGATATGGCCAGTCCAAATGATTCCAAATAAAAATTTAGTTAAGATTGAAGAAATATGTCATGATATATTCAATTAACTCTCTTCGATTGAATGAGAAAAGGAAAGAAATAAAGCCAAAACAAATAAATTAAATCCAAAAGAGTTAATAAAATTTTTTGGCCAAACCACTTTCCAAAAGATCATGTTATTTGAATTTAATTTAATGCAATTAATTCCATGTGAATCAAGATGGAACAAATTAACAAGATATTTGAATTAATAAAGATCATGTTATAATAATATGAATTGAAATATATATGGCATGCTATGGAACTTTCCAAAAATAAAATATTTAAGCAAAAGGAAAGAGAATAAATCCATGGCACATTTGAATTCAAATTTAAATTAACTTAAATTAATTCAAATTTCACTTAAATTAACTAAAGTAATTCAAGATATTATTGGCCAAATCATGCCATAAATAGCTAAGTTCAATTTGTACTTATGTGGAAATAAACATCCAATATAAATTCAAAAATTCAAATGAAGGAATTTTAAAAAATTTAAACAAAATAAGAGACTTATTATAGAAATAAATTGAATATATCTCACATTATTTATTAGACAAATAACAATGAAAAAATTTAGCCAAAAATGGTTCTAAGATGATAATATAATAAGAGAGAGAAAAATAGAATAATAGGAGAGAGAAAAAGAATAATTAGAATAATTCAAGGATAATTTAATTTTTATTTATAAAATAAATGGATAGTGAATATGATTAGCATGAAAATGATTAATGAAATATGATCTTAATTTATGCTTTCTTGGAGGCACATTAAATGGAACAAGACTTGTGCACTTAATTCATATTACTCAAAATAGATAATTTAATAAATAATTGAATTTTTAGATGTAGAAAATATGAATAATTTTAAAATAAATTATTTTGAAATAAGTGAATCATTTATTATATTTTATTGAGCTTTTTATTTGTCTTAATATTGTGATTCCTAGAAAAGTTCCAACTAGTTCAAGTCCAATAGTTTTAGCTTTCTAATTTTGACTATAAAAATTGGATTTGAAGAATTTTCCTGCAACACTTGAAAATAAATGATTAGTAGCATTTGAACAAATATTTGTTATCGTCAAAATCATTTTCAAGTGAGGTGGGGCTCATGAAGTCAATAATTTCCTCCTTTTTGATGATGACAAACCTATGTTGGTGTTATATAGGGATGAAGGGGCAAAGTGACCTTATAACACCCTTTTTAGAATAAAAATTGCATTAAAGAAAGTATGACAAATAAGTAAATATGGTTGTAAAAAATTTTGTAATTTAAACAATTTTGCAAGTTAAAGACAACAAAAAGAAGCTCCCCCTAAAATTATGCATCATGAATAAAACAACCAACATAACACTTTTCTCCCCCTTTTAGCAACATCAAAAAGATTTAAAATATGAATAGTAACTTACATGGATTGATCTAGCATACCTAACATGCATCAACATCTCTTTTTCTAACATGATCCCTAATGAAATAATGTTTAATTTCAATGTGGTTAGCTCTAAAGTGTGGATGGGATTTTTTGCCAAAAAAATTGCACTGGTGTTGTCACACTTAATATGAATGTGATCTAGTTTAAATCCAAAATCTTCTAACTATTGCTTCAACCAAAGAACCTAAGCAACACAGTTTCCAGTAGCTATATACTTAACTTTAATAGTAGAAAGAGCAATAGAATTTTATTTCCTAGAAGACTATGATACAAGCGATGATCCTAAAAACTGACATGTCCCTAATGTAGTCTTCCTATCTACTTTACAACTTGCAAAGTCAGCATCAAAATTAGCAATCAAATCACCTAAAAGTTAATTATTAGGATACCATAAACATAACCTAGAAGAGACAATCAAATAATGGAAGATATGCTTTACTATAGTTAAATGCGATTATTTTGGAGCAGCCTGAAAATGAGCACATAAACATACAACAAATATAATGTCAAGTTTACTAGCAGCAATGTATAAAAGAGAACCAATTATACTCCTATAAAGTTTCTGATCGACTAGTTTTTTGGATACATCTAAATCAAGCTTAGTAGAGAGTCTCATGGGATTTTTACTAGATTTAAATTTTTTCATACCTAACCTCTTTATCAAGTCATTAGTATATTTGATTTGACAAATGAAAGTGTTATTTTATTGTTGCTTTACTTGAAGACCCAAGAAAAAGTTGAGTTCGCCCTTCATACTCATTTCAAATTCTTTAGACATTAAAGATGAGAACTTAATGCATAAAGATTCATTTATACTACCAAATGGAATATAAATTCTGACAATGATCAAGATATCACCTAAATTCTTAAGATTAAATTTGGTATCTACTCTACCCTTCCAAAATTAGGATCAATAATAATGCTACTCAATCTATCATACCAAGCTCTAGGAGCTTGTTTCAATCCATATAAGGCTTTCTTCAATTTACAAACATGATCGAGAAATTCTAAACTATCAAAACCAGGCAGTTGTTCTACAAAGACATCTTGATATATAAAGCCATTTTAAAATATACTTTTTACATACATTTGATAGAGTTTAAAGTCTTAATAACGACCATAGGCAAAGACAAATCTAACGACTTCTAAACTAGCTACAATAGTGAATGATTACTTAAAATTTATCCATTCAACCTGAGTGTATCCTTATGCAACCAATCTAACTTATTTCAAGTAATGTGTTCTGTGTCATGTACTTAATTCTTAAAAATCTATTTAGTTTCAGTAATATTTTAATCTTGATATCTAGGTAATAAATCTCACACATCATTTGTTACGAACTGAATTAATTCTTCTTCTATACCTACAACACAATAGTGATCTTCTGAAGCTACATCTACCGATTTTGGTTCAACTTTAGATTTCCTTCTTAGTTTTAACTCTTTGGAAAGGATCTCCAATGATCAAGTCTTTGGGATGATTATTAACAAATTTCCATTATTTGGGTAAAGAATCATCTACATTTTCTTCCAAATTTATTTTCATAAGTTTCTCTATGTCATCTTCAATCACATCATCTCTAATAGAATCCATAGAATTTTCATCAAATATAATGTGTACTAATTCTTCAATAATCATTTTTCTTTTATTATCAACTCTATAAGATCTGCCATTTATAGATAGCCTAAAATGATACCAACATAAGATTTACTATCAAATTTTTCTAAAGAATCTTTTTGTTGTTTAAAATGAATAATTATCAACCAAAGATGTGAACCTAATTAATCTTATGTTTCTTACTAAAGAATTTAAGGGTCTTGTTTAAATTGATCTCAAGTAAACACAGTTCATAATATAACATACAATGTTAATGACTTCGGTACAAAAATACTTTGGCAACTTATGGTCATCTGGCATAACTCTATTCAATTCAATTAAAATTCTAATTTTCTTTTCAACAACACCATTTTGTTGAGGTGTTTTAGGAGCAAAAAATTTATGTTTAATACCAAACTTATCACAATTTTTTTTAAAATATTTATTATCAAATTGACCACCTTGATCAGATTGAATTTTACTAACCAGGAGATTTCTATCCCTTTGAATATAATTAATAAATTTTCTAAAATGTTCAAAAGCTTCATTTTTATGAACTAAAATTATAACCCAAGTGAATCTTGAAAAATCATCAATAATAAAAAAGCCATAGTATTTTCCACCTAAGCTTGCAATACTAATAGGACCAAATAAATCCATATGCAATAATTCTAAAGGTCTAGATGTAGAAACAATATTTTTATTTTTGTAAGAATGTTTAGAGTGTTTTTCATGAATATATGCATCACAAATATAATCAGAATGAAAGTTTATTTTAGCTAAACCATCTACAAGATAACGTTTCATGACTTTATTTAAAGAATGCAAATTAATGTGACATAGCCTTTTATGCCATAACCAAACATCATCAAGTGAACTTTAAAAATAAAGTAAATTTAGAATAGCATCACATGCATTTTAAAATCAATAAGATAAATATTCTTGTATCTATGACCTATAAGTAAAACATTTTTTTATCTTTAATAACAGAAAAAGATGTATGAAATTAAACATTAAGTCCTTTATCACATAGATGACTAATAGAAATAAGATTATGCTTTAAACCTTCAATAAAGTAAACTCTATCTAAAGTAATTAAATTATTAAAAATATAACCAATGCCAACTAATTTTCTTTTAGCATTATAACCATAAACTATATACCATTTTTCATAGTGTTTTAAAGTAGAATATTGTGATTTATCACCTATCATATATCTTGAACATTCACTATCCAAACATCCCATGCCTTCTTTGATTTTGCTTTGAAGGCATTTCTACAAAATAAAATTATGGGTCAACATTACGAACCCTAACATGTTTGGGTCCACATCCTAAAGAAGAAATATGTAATGAATTCTATGTAGTGTGCATAGGTATTGCATTTTTATTTTTGGGTATCCAAATGTAATTTGATATAGGAAATACTTGAGATATTTTTGTATGATAATCGAAAGATACTTGACCCTTTTTATTGTTGAAGTTTCATGTAAAATGTGTATTTGCATAAGGTCTAAATTTAAATAATTTTGATGCATTTGATGATTTATTTCTAATGAATGAAACATGTGAATGTAAGCTACTACAAGTATCCCATTTTGCATGTAGTAATAAATTTTTCTTTCGTCTCCATAAATATATACTGATCTAATAAGGCATCATTCATTGAATTCAAATCACCACATTCTTTTTCTAAAGATAAAACATGATTTTTTAAATATTTTTCTTTTTCTAAAACATTAAATTTTTTTTTCAATTTTTTGTACTCATGTGCTAATTCATTGAAAGCATCATCTAATTCTTCATATGAAATATCCTCACAAACCTCACTTATAGAATCCCCATCAGCCAAAAGTCATACATTTGTTTCTTCCTCTATAGTGTCATCACTAGATTCATGTGAACTAGAGTTTGTTAAAAGTTTTTTTTCTTTTCCTTCTAAAGATTTTTATTTTTCCAAGACTACTTATGTTTATCTTATTTTTCTTTTTTAGCTAAGTCTAGGCAATCACCTCTTACATGTCTAAGTTTTTGCAATTGTAACATAATATTCCTTCTCTTTTATTTAGCTTTTTAGTAGGAAATTTATGTAATTTAGAATTTTCATACTTGTGCTTTTTCTTTCTGATCATATTTCATGGCATCATGAAAGCATAGCAATCTCATCACTATCATCATCTGAACATGAGGAATTTCTTTCACAATTGTATTTGCTTTATAATGAAATTAATTTTCCTTTATCTTTCTTTTGGAAAGAGTCATTTTGATCCTTTTATGCTATGACTTATTCATAAGCTATCAAAGAACCAAGAAGTTCATCAAGTGTATATATAGTCAAATCCTTTGCTTCACTAATTACAATAACTTTTGCATCCCATTCTTTTGGAAGGCATCTTATAATTTTATAAACTAAATTTTGATGTTTATATTTTCTTCAAAGTGAATGCAATGTGTTAATAATTTTTATGAAATGAGTGTACATATCAAAAATACCTTCATTTGGTAACATGCAAAAATATTCATATTCATGTGCTAACCTATTTATATGGGCATCTTTAACTTTGTTAGTACCTTCATAAGTAAGATTTAATTTATCACAAATTTCTTTTGCAATGTTAAGCATGGAATTTCTTATAAAGTCATCAGGAAGTAAAGCACAATATAAAATATTACAAGCTTTGGCATTTAATTCTTCTAATTCTCTTCCATAAGCAGACCATTCATTAAACAATTTATCAACTTTCAAACCATTTGTTTCAATAGTGGGTGTGTGATATTTGTGTGTAAACATATGCCTCATTCTAGAATCTTATCCATGAATAAAAGTTCTAATGCGGTTCTTCTAATAATCTAATGGAACATTATTAAGTAAATATGGCCGATGTGTAGACTGTCTTTTAAGTAGTTCACCCTTAAGAAATACTTGTGCCATAGTGATCTAACTCAAGGATGTTAACCCACAAATTGAGCAGAGGCTCTAATACTAATTATTATTAAGCTATGGCACCAGAGAGGGGTGGGGGTATGAATTGGGTGTTTTAAAATATTTTCAAATTATAATTAATTTTATTGCATTATTAAAAATTTAATATTATATGATTGTTCTCTAATGAATCACAAAAATAATGAGCAACTGTATAGAAAAGAAAAAGTGCACAGAGATTTTTACATGGTTCGACCAAACCCCAAAAACTGGCCTATATCCACGCCTAGAAACCCAAGCTAAGAATTTAGTAAATGCAAGTTGAGATTATAAAATATCTTTCATACTCTTCTTCACATGCAAGTACAACCCAGCACTATACTTTTCAATATGAGCAAGTACAACCTAACTCTATACTTTCCTACATGGGCAAGTACAACCCACAAGATACAAGAACAAAGATGAGAAGAGATACAAATATCTAACTCCCAAATTAAAATTATTTTGCACTCACAACCTAACTATAATAATATTAAGGTAAGAGATAAAAGAGAGAGAGAGAGAGAGAGAGAGACAGAGAACTAACTTCTTATTTATTTAATATTTAAGTGTAATAACTTGAATGAAATTTAAATGCAAGAAGTCTTTAAATAATGTTGATTAGTTTTACAAGATATGAAAGTTTGAAAATAAATCAACTTGAATCAATAATCTAAAGCACCTAACAATATTATTTTAATTATTTTAATGATAAAGTAAAGATAAGTTATGTATGTAATCTCATGCTATCCAATAAATAAAATGAAAAGCCAAATCAAATTCTTTAGTTAAGATATCTTTCACATGAACAATATTATATACATGTGATAAAATGATTTGAAAGTATATGATTGCTAATCACTTGTATGCAATTTCATTTGAAACATAAGATATCTTCCACCTAAGACTTTATCAGGCATGAAAAGCTAAAGAAAAAGAAGCTTTAAACACCAATCCTTTATCAAAAAAGTCAAATAAGTTTACCAAAGAAAAATCTTTAATCATAACTCAACTTTCATCATGCATACCATGAACATATGGATCGAGTGAGAAGAAAAAACAAGCTAAGATGAGGAGGTAACCACCTTAAAGAAGCTTCGACCAAGAGTAAATTCCACCTATCCTTCAAGATTCCCAAGCATTCTTCACCATAATATTTCAGCCAAGGGAAAGAAAGGATGATTGAATGAATTGTAGCACATGAATTACAAAAATATTCAAGAGAAGAATTTAGCAACGGGTTGGCCAAGTAAGAGAGGATTGGAGGGATACAAATTTAGGGAATAATTCAATTTGAACCAACTAAATCAAATTGAAATCCTATGAGGGAAAATTAGCGAAGAAAAGATGGAGGAAAATCCATTTGGGAAATAACTCAAGTTGATCCAATCAAGTTAAATTGAAATCCCATGAGAGAAATCTGACCAAGAAGAGATGGAGAGAGAGAGAGAGAGAGAGAGAAAGATGAGAGAATAAAATCAATTAACCAATCAAATAAAATTCAATATATTCCATCAATCATTTTCATACTATTTTAATTTTGGGGGGAATTTGAATTTGAATAATTAAGCTCATGACATAAGATCTAATTTAATTAAGAGTATGAGATCATGACAGTCGACCAAGAGAGAGGAAAGAGGAGGTGAATCTAGAAGATTAACATATATAGCATAAATTCATTAAATTAGTTAAAGTCAAAAATGAATTAATTCAAATTGATTTCAATTTAAATTAAATAGATGATATGGTAGGTCCAAATGATTCCAAATAAGGATTTAATTAAGATCTAAATAAATATGTCATTAGATATTCAATTAACTATCTTTGATTGAATCAGAAAAGGAAAGAAATAAAGTCAAAATAAGAGTTAATTAAGAATTTTGACCAACTCACTTTCCAAAAATAAGTTAAATTTGATTTAATGCAATCAATTCCATGTGAATGATGATGGAAAAAATTAAGAAGCTATTTGAATAAATAAAAATTATTTTAAAATAATTTTAATTTAGATATATATGACCAGCCACAAAACTTTCTAATAATAAAATATTAAGTAAAAGGAAAGAGAATAAATCCATGGCACATTTGAATTCAAATTTAAATTAACATAGATAAATTAAAAATTCACTCAAATTAACTAAATTAACTAAGGATATGGTCAAGCAAATCATGCCATAAATAGCTAAGTCCAATTTGCACTTATATGGAAATGAAAATTCAATTTAAATTCAAATGAATGAATTTTAAAAAAATGAAAAAATAAGGAATTTATTATGAAAATAATTTGAATAAATCTTGCATGATTTATTAGACAACTAACCAAAAGAAATGTGGCCAAAAATAGGTTTAGGATGATAGATATAATAGAAGAGAGAAAAATAGAATAATAAGAAAGAGAAAAAGAATAATTGGAATTATTCTAGGATAATTTAATTTTTATGAAAAAACTAAATGGATAATGAACATGATTAAGCATGGAAATTATTTAATGAAATGTAAACTTAATTTA
Source organism: Cymbidium sinense (assembly GCA_021442155.1). Classification (NCBI taxonomy): domain Eukaryota; kingdom Viridiplantae; phylum Streptophyta; class Magnoliopsida; order Asparagales; family Orchidaceae; genus Cymbidium; species Cymbidium sinense. The sequence continues at coordinate 131,140,127 of CM038218.1, forward strand.
TGCTTGCTCAGAAATTAAATGGAATAAGACTTATGCACTTAGTTCATATTATCCAAAATAGATAATTTGATAAATAATTGCAATTTTTGAGATGTAAAAAATATGAATAATTTTAAAATAAATTATTTTGGAATGAGTGAATAATTTATTTATTTTTATTGAGCTCTTTGTTTGCCTTAATATTGTGATTCCTAGAAAATTCTCAACTAGTACAGGTCTAGGTCCAACAATTTTAGTTTTCCAAATTTGATGGCCAAAATTGGATTTTAAGAATTTTCCTAAAACACTTGAAAATAAATGATTAATAGCATTTGAACATTTGATTATCATCAATTTGATTTAAAAATTAACATTATATATATATTATATTTGTATATATATATATATATATATATATATAATATGTATATATATATATATATATATATATATATATATATATATATATATACATATATAGACATTAAATCCAATTTTTCTCTTAAGTAAGAAAAACTAAGCTAATATTTTAAATGAATATTAAGAATGATGAAGCAAAGTTAAGAGGCACCACCAAATTAACCATAATGTTTTTCCATTAATCTTAGGATGACTTTTGTATTATTATAATAACATTTAAGTTGAATCCAAACATAGGATTTAATAAAAAAATATGAATGCTTCATTAAGATGATGAAAAGGCATAAAATCCACCTTTAGGTTCAACTTAAGGTTAGAGTTTGAAGTAGATTTCACTCATATTTTTTACTCTTTAAAACTCTAAATCTAAGTGAAATCCAAAAAATAAATTGTAATAAAAAATTTACCTTAAAATCATTAATCACTTAAGTTGCAATCACCATTTCATGATAAAATTAAACACCCATTCTCACATCATAATTCAAATATTAAGGTATAATTTTTTCACATCACACTAGCTCTTGAATAAACTTTAGAAGGCTAATTCACCAATACTTGAGTTAAGTTAGGATGGCACTTTATTGTGAATTGATGTTTTATTTTGTGATGTAATATTTTAGACTAGATGTTAGGGTGTATGTGCGTAATCTAGATGCGAGGGAGAAATTAGACTAAAACTATGTTCTATAGGGGGTTTTGTTTAAGAGATCGTTGTATTAATAAAAATATAAATGCTTCTGCTTATAGGTGTTGCATAAGTTCTAAGCATAACCAATTAGGATAGGTGAGCTTGGTGACTCAAAAAAGGATGCTAAGTCCCAAAGTATGGAATATAACTGCTTGGTATGATTGGTTGTTAAACTAACCTTTATTTTGTAGGTGTAGCTATATTTAAATTACAAAATATATATATAATTTTGTAATAGGCTTAGAATTATAGCTTATAGGGTTTTAGGATGAACAATAACTAGAAGGTTTTGACTTGGGAGGTAGTGTGAAGCCTGGAGGACCCAACATCCATGAAAAATAAAGGATAAGATGAATATTGAAGACCATTTATAAGCTTCTTTCATTTGTTCTAAGGTTAATGGGTGTTTAATGTACCGATGAATTTTCCCCTGAACTAGATGAGGAACTAGGATAAGGTTTATTTTAAATTGGGTTTTGGGTTTATGGTTCCTTATAAGGGCAAGCTCTTATAGTTAATTACATCTTAGGAACAAAGGATCTTTTCCTAAGAATACTCTTAATTAAAAAATTAAGCTATCATTTTTATGGATTTCTAAGTTGGTTTTCTAAAAGAAATGATAATTTGAAAAATTCAATGGGGAACACTACAAAGTGGAAACAGTATTTTTGGAAGCCAATCAGGATTAAGTAAGAATTACTTATTGATAGTGGGATGCCTAGTATACATTTAAACTATCCTACCATTGGGATTTAAACTTTGGAATTTAATTTAGTGTTAACATTTTATTATAAATCTAGGACTTAGATTCTAGCAGCACAAAACTATAGAAATGCATCGGGTTGATGACTTATTCTAGTATGAAGCTTTAGAACCTAAGTCTATAAGTGCTTTTGACACTAGTTAAATTCTCGATGTAGTATAACTTTTGGGAATTATTGGCTCTTTCTCTTACTTGAGAAAGAAAACCTATCTATGACTCTTATGGACTTATAACTTGACTAGAAGGGCTGCTAGCTAACACCACCTAAGTGAATTTTATATCCATGATGTCAAATCTCATGTATGCAAGATGGTTGGGCTGTTGTATTTTAAGAAAGAATCTAAGAACATAGACTCATTCCTTAATCCTTAAGATCATGTAGGGTATGATATGCACTTAATTAATGCACATTTTTTTAGCTTTTAGATAATTTGACTCATGATTCTTTTAAGGTCTTAGGGCATACATTTTATGCTTAAATGACAAACAATTAGAAGTTGTAATGGGCCAAATCAAGAAGAGAAGGTTGACTTCTCTAAGAAGGTGGTCATCCTCAAAGGTTAGATGCCCCTTATGTGAAATGGGTGAAGTGCCAACTTTATGGAGATAGAATAATATGTTTGCATGGTTCACAAAAGCTAATTATTTCTAGTTGCTTTTACATTTTTCTCAGGGTTTTAATTTATTTAAAATTTTTTGAATTTCTTTATTTTTTTTATTTAAGTTGTTTAAGTTTAAGTTGAGTAGAAAATTTAGTTTTCCTGAGAGCCTAATCATATAGGAATTCATAACAAACAAATTTAGCATAAAAAGAAACCTAAAAAGCAAGTTGATTCTAGTATGCATCCAAAGTGAATCATGCAAATTTAAATTAAAGAATAGTCTAATGCGGTCGGGTATCACTGTTCACCATAGAAGAAAGAGATAATGGGTAGTTGAGCTGTGCCCTTATACAGCCTAGCCTAGAACTACATGTTTATATCTATGGGGTCTTGTATTAAGGATTGCCTCCTTCTTTATAAACCTACATTGGGATTCACTTGGGACCTCTATACCTATTTGTAGGTACGGTCAGCTCCTGCTATTCCTAGACCCCATAAATCCTAACCTAATTCTAAGATCAAATTACATTTTTAATTTAAAATAAATTCTAATCCCTACAAAGAAAACATCAAGAAAATGCAAATAGCACACTAGCAGTTATATTTGTAAGCATATTGGCTTAACATTAGTTGCTTTCCAAACCTACCTGTCCAATTGGGCTATACTAAGGAATTTATTCAATAATTTTAAGCAAATAACATTTATATATTTATTTATGATGGTAATCCCTTTTAGCACAACCCCCTATAGAAGGCAACATTAGTTCTAAAAAGAATGTCATACCATCCAGTCTAACGGGCAAACAATCCTAGACATACAGTCTAAAATAGTACACCACAAAATAAGAAAAGCACATCACATCACATCATAGAATATCATAGAATATCACGGATCGATCTAACCTAATTCTAGGATCTGTGACCTAATAATCTAGTGTGGGAAGGAATTGGCAAGACTTTGCTAAGCCTTTTTAGATTTATGTTTCCAATTTTTAATTAAATTTGATATTTAAACTTTTAATTTTTATAACTTCACTTCATAGGTATGTGTCATTGTTATAACAGAGATTTGAGTTATCAAGACCTCGTTCGGACAAGTAGCCCTGTAACCTTAGGTTTCAAGACTATATACCAAATGTTATTAATTATGAAAATTATTATTATTATTCTTTTTAACTTCTTTTAGTTTTCAAATTGGTTTAATTTAAGTGATTTAATGATTTACTATTTTATTTTCATTTTAGATGCATTTTATGTTAAGGTGAAATTAAGTTTTCAAGATTGAAGAATATAATAAGTTCCATTTTAGGTGGAACCCATTCTATCCAACATCCTAAGCCCTAATAGAATGAAGTCTTCAACCTAAAGTGAGTATTCATTCTAAAGGTATAATTAAGATCCTAAGTAACTTAATTAATCTTTTTTAAATTTATTTAGTTGATTTGATTTAAGTTTAATTCAATGAATGTCTTAATTGTTATTTTGAATTCTTCTTTTCAACCATTTATTTTTTTCTTAAATTTTATTGATACATTTTAATCTAGTACCTTTCTGTTAATTAAGTTCAATTAAAGTCTATTTATATTATTATTATTTAATTTTAATTGGTTTTATCTTTATATTTAATTAATTTGTTATTATAGTTTAAGTTTTATAATTTGATTATATTAATTCATTGGATTAAATTCATTTCATTTATTTGAATCGTATTATTTATTTAACTTAATTAGGTTTATTTGTTATATTAATATTTATGTTATTGTAATTTACTTTAATTTAGCTTTCATTTTAATTCCCTATCCATTTAATTTGGGTTTTAGATTAACTTGATTTGTTTCTTAATGTTTCTTTTATGTTTATTTTTCAATTTGTGTGCATGAGATTTATCTTGATTTCTTCTCTTTCCACTAATTTACTTCATTAATATTCTTATATTTGTTAATGAAATTTAATTAAAATAGTTTATTTCTAATTATGATTTTATTTACAATTATCTTCATTATTTTAGAAAGGTTCTTATTATCATTTGATTTAATATGAATATTATTTTGATCTAAGAAGTCTATGAAGAGATGCTCTTATATATTAGCCTATCCTATTATTAAGTTTATTTATATTCATATTCTTTTGATAGGTTCAAAAGTTTAATTAATTCAATTCATCCATATTAAATGACCTGAATGGCTTCATAAGTTCAGAGATTCATCAATTTAACATTTCAATTTATTACTGAGTTTTTGAGTAATTATTGAATTATTAATTTTGAAGTTTAATTAGATTTCATTTTTTTTGTTTAATCCAAAATATTAGACCTAAGTTTATGTTTAATTAAATCCCTTTGCTTTCATATTATTTGAAAATTTTCTTCAAGTGTTCTAATATATTTTATAATGTTTCAAACTTATTTCATTAATTTTATAATATTTTATAATTTCTTGATTTATTATTTCACTTATATTGACTTGGAGATTTAAAAATTCAATAATTCCCAATTTAGATGGCAATTGGTTATGAAATTTTTATTACAAGTTGGGTTCCTTGCTAATTTGATTTCCCTAAAATTTCACATTAATCACATGTGTAATTTGGGTTTAATTATGATTTTAATTATTCTATTAATACCTAAACTAAGCTTAATTTAATAACATCACTTAAGGGTTCTTTTTTTTTTCTAGATTTATCTCTGGAATATATTTTCATAAAGGGTTTATTCATATTTTTTAGAATTATGGTTGATTTACTATGATTTTTCAAACTTTAGGTTGATTATTTGAATTAATTAATTCAATTGAACATTAAATTAGGTTATTTTATATTTTATTAAGTTTTAGGGAGTTTCAATGATGTATTTAAATTTATTAGGGTGTGTTATGATGATTTAAGCTATTTCTATGTTTTTCCATAATTTATGTAATTAATATTTTTTATTTCTTTAAAATAAGGTTTCGGGATAAAAATTCATTATATATTGACTTACTTTGCAATAAATGATGAAACTTTTCTCTAAGGTATATTTTCACATCAATTTTAGTTCCCCAAAGTTTTAACTCATTAGGATTAATTTAGATTTTAAAATTTTTATTTAAACCCAAATTAATTAGAAATTACTTTATAAAATTTGAGGATCGTAATTTTAATAGATTCCTCTCACTGAGATGAATCTATATAGCTTTTGTTTGGATTTTTTGGCTTAATATTTGATTTATTATGTTTTTTGAAAAATTTTCTATTTTTCTATAATTTCTAAATCAAAAAAATAAATTTTTGTCTTTAACCACATCGGGCCCACGTGGCATTGGCGTTGCATCACTTTATGCATGGCACTACGCCATTCATCCACATGGGATCCTTATGGATACTATGTTAAACGGTGGTACACATGATTTAGCTTTGGGTCATCCCATCTTTGATCGGACCGGTTGGATGCATCTGTGGGTTTCCTATAAATGTTTTAATCCATTCATCCAGCTTGATCTCAGTCGTCCATTCTTAATATAAGGAATGGATGGCTGAGATTTCACCTTCTTCGATGATGGTGGAAGTCAAGAGCCGTCCGTCAATTATAGATGATTTTTGACGATCCAATAGTTTAAATTGCTCAATTTTACTTCCAAAACCATCACGACATCACAAGGATCACATCTACATGGCTTGATCTCACTTGAGATCAAGTTTCTTTCATAAAAGACCAAAATTCAAAGCTTAAAGAGGTCAATTAATGGTGTACCTTATCAACGATGTCCTCTGGCAGTGGGATTGATTCAGATAGCTTTAAAATGAAGTGACGAGGGCGTGGGAAGGAGGAATTGGGTTCTCTCCTTGTGGATTGGCATATGGACCTAGGCATAGATAGATTTCAGTGAGCTTGATTATTCTCTGGCCTCCCGGTGGTGAGGGGATCCGGGTATAGTTGTGCTCGACTTCATTTTACTCATGGAAGGTGATGGAATGCTCAGTTTTGTAGGAAATGACCTCTCTCTTAGTTTTCCATTAGAGTTCTAGAGTCTTATGGTTTTCCTTCTTCCTCTTTGTTAGCAAAGGTGATTGTTATCCTTGGAGTCTAGCTCCAAGGATGATCAATTATTTCACACTTGTCTAGAGGTGCTGAGGTGGATGGATAATGAAAATGAAAGATTGGGGAAGTTGAATTTTACTTCATGCACCATTGGCTTGCCATGACATATTCCATTGTTTGAAATTTAGTTGGGATTATTTTGAATTGTTTAAACTTGATGTCAATTACCCTTAACCCATCTTAGGATGGGTTTGAATGGGATTTGTTTAAGCTTGAGTTCATTTAGTGCTTGATTCTGTCATTTTAATTTAATTCAAGTCTAGTCATGTTTCTCTTGACTGATTTATTTTATGTTTGAGTTTTTATCATCATTGATTGTCCATTAGATAATTAAGAATTCAATTAACGTATGTCACATTAGAGTTTAATTAGATTTTGAGTCAACTTGACCCATTTTGACTTAAACGGGTTAAATTGAATTTGATTGAATCAAATGATAAATTTTTGACTTAATTAAATTATGTTTGGACTCCAATCATATTTAATCACATATGCGAGATGATTTGGAGTGATTAATTTCATTTAATTTTAACTTGATTTCAATTTTGACCCATTTGACCCAAATTGGGTTTAATGGGTTACCAAATTGGTCAAATTTGACCACCCAATGATGGATTGAATTATGTTTGATTACCATTTCCAAGTTATTTTGAGTAATCAAATTGAGTTGGTTTTGTTTTGATTTGAGTTTGAACCCAACTGAGCTCATTTAGGCTCATTTAGATTAATTGATCTAATTATCCTAAATAGGGCCTAAATGAATTTAAATTTCTTTAGATTTATGTTTATACATATTTATTCTATCATTTAAACCATTTTGAATGATTTTATTTGGTGAAATTTTGGTGGGTTGACCTTTGACTTGGTGGGACCCATATAGGTTTGGCAAAAAGGTTGACCATTATTTGACCTTCATTTGGATTTGATTTTGTTCATTTGATTTGACTCAAATATATATTGGTTTATTTTTATTTATTTTAATTTTATTTAAATTTCTTTTTATTTAATTAATTTTGAGCTTATATAGGATAATTAGGTTAATCACCTTAAATGAATTCAAGTTTCAAGTGACATGTGTTTGATGTAATTTATGTCAAAGATTTGGGTTAAGTCTGCCTAAACCCATTAGGTTAGATAAAGCCCAAGGAGGATGCACTTCACTAGGTGTAGTGTTCAAAGTGCTTAATTAAGAGGCTCCTAATTTAGGTTAAGGCATCCTAATTATTAATTTTAGAAATGATGGTAACCTCATCCAAAAATGAGGTCAACACAACTTTTCAAAGGCACTTGACTAGCTTATTATGGACATTCCTAATGGTTGATTGCCCTTCACTATAATGGCTACTCAAGTGATTGCATCATAATCGACCTAGGAGTTGCAAGAAGTTCTTTCCTAAGAGGAAGAATTTGTTTGTGGAAAGGATAGAACTCGTGGTTGTGAAGGATGAGCTCAAATATTTCAAAGAAAAATTCATTGAACTTTAGGAGGAGGCTAGGTGACAAGAAGAGGAGAAGAATAGGGCAATCCTAGGGCACCTTTTTGAGGTGAAGAAAGAACTGGAGGAATAGTTTTCTCCTCATATTGAGGAATTTTAGAAAAAATGAGGTCAAGTTCATAGGCTTCCATACTTCTAATAAATTTCAAGATCTAATGTAATAGAAATTCAAGGTGAGTGCTGAGTTATTTTTTGATAAGCTAATAAAACATAGTTAGTTGGATACTAGGTTTTTAAATTATCAAATGCTCTCTCTCTCTTTTGGATTCTGACAAGGACAACGAAGAGGGTAGCACAAGATAGTTTCCTTCTTTTTTCTCATATTTTATTGTAAGTTGTAAAAACAAGTAACCATGTAACTCGTACTCGCACCCCTATAACACCTTTTTTTTGTAAATGAAAAGACATCATTCTTTTCTTTTTTTTTTGTTGAGTATTCTTATTCTTGTAAATGCTTTTATTTGAATGGTTATGAAAGTTCCTGCTTCCTGAGGGCTCGTTAAATATTTTTGGGGCAAAGACTTAAATGAAATGCTTATGTTATACTCATCATCGTATGGTTGATTTATCTAGTATATAGAAGAATATAAATGTTGACTATAAGATGCACTTCTCATTTTTCATTGCCAACTATAGGAAGTCATTATTTTTTAGTTGCCATTCATAATGAGTTTGATGATTTTTGATTGCCAATCATGGTGGGTTAGTCCATTTATTTTGTCAACCATGGCAAGTTGGCCTTTTTATTTGCCAACCATGGTGAGTTGGCCTTTTTATTTTACCAACCATGGTGAGTTGATTTTTATTATTTATTTTTCCAACCATGGTGAGTTGGTTTTTCTGATAGTCACTAACCTCTTAGGGTGCCAATCTTACACTTGAGTCAGTAACCTCATGGAGTGTTGGTCTTTCCTGGTTTCCAACTATGGAGAGTTGGTCTTTAATCAATAATCATTGTCCTCTTAAGGTATTAGCCTTACACATGAGCCACCAACTACATGGAGTGTTAGTCTTTGAGTTAAAAGTTTCCAACCCTCTATGAGAGTCTATCTTGCACATCAGTTTCTAACCACATGGATTGTTGATCCTAGCATTCTATAAAATAAATTTAGATGAGTGTTAACAATATCAATTAAAGAATTTCCTACTCAACTTTAGTATTTTTGGCCCAAGAATAATGCACCAAGTACTTAGATCTCCTACTAGCTCTTTGAACACTAAGTGTCTTAAGTTGTCATGTTGTTACTTAGCTATAACACCCAAGAGTGGGGGGCAGGGAATGAATTAAGTTTTAAAATAAATTTTAGAAAATTTAATTTTATCTTCTGTAGAAGAGTTAAATATTTAATTATAATGCTTTAGTAAAATGAAGCAACATAAAAAATAATAACAAAAAAGTAAAGGAAGAGAACATAAAAATTTTTATGTGGTTTAGCCAAACCCTAAAAATCAGCCTACATCGATGCCTACCCACCCAAGCTTGCAATTTACTAAACCAAAGTTAAGATTACAACAAATCTTCCGTACTCCCCTACACAGGAAAGTATAACCCAACATGTACTCTCCTTAACAGGCAAGCATAACCCAACACGTACTTTCTTTAATGGGCAAGTATAAACTAACAAGAAACCAAGATAAGACAAAGAGAAAGATACAAGTCTAACTCTCAATTTTAAAATATTTTTGCACTCAAAACCCAATCTATACTAATATTAAGGTAATTGACTATTAATGAAAAAGAGAGCTCACTTTAACTTTAAATGAAATTAAAACAAGATCTTTAATCCAATTAAGTAACTTAATGTTGCTTGAATGATTTTTCAAAAGTTTGAAATGATTTTCTTGAATGACTTTGAAATGCAAACTAAAATTGAATCACAAAAACTATATTTTGAATTCTTTCTCACACAAGCTAACTTTTATTCAAATGATAAATGTATGTACAATTGGAATAATGAAACAATCACTTAAATAAAGATTTGAATGATACCACAAGAAAGCTATCACATAACATATACATAAACCAATTAAAGACGAGTAATCAGCATGCACAAAAATAATTTATGCAAGAGGTGGAGTGGTCAGCCAAATAGAAAATGAAATCAAATAAGATATTAAGCTTAATAAAATGTAACCAAGCTATATGAAACTTTAAGACAAAGTAATAAACAATGAATATTCAAATGGTTAAGCATTAGAAAATTAAAAACCTTTGAAAGAGACTTCAGCCAAACAAGAAACAAAAGAATTATCCAATGGTTTAGCACAAAAAAAATTGATCTCCTTATGTTAGATTTAGGCCAAACAGGAAATCCAAGGATTATCAAGTAGTTAAGTCTAAAACATACTGATCTTCTTATGTTTTTTTTTGGTCAAATAAGAGGTAAAGGTTATGACGTGAATGAACACAAGATAATTTAAATAACCTTATAAACTTCAAAGAAAAGAAGAAATTAAAGTATATGATGCTTTCAGCCAAGGATGGAAACACATCAAACCTTTACTTTTCCCAATCAATCTTCAAGCCAAGTAAATGTCCAAGTGAAAGAGAAAATTGATGAGGAATGCTTGCACTTGAATTACCAAAAATCTCCAAGTATTTTCTTTAGCAAGGATCAGCCAAGGTGGAGAGGATGAGTAAGAGAGCAAGAGAGAATTTTAGCTTTTTTGAACCTTTTTTAAGTTGAAAAAAAAACACTTATATAGATGAGGGAGGAGTCTAGCATTGGCCAAAAATTGATCTAATGAGAGAGAAAATGATTTGACAATAATTTGAATTTTAAATTCAAAGGAATTAGGATAGGCCAAGGAGATCTTCAATATGCTCCTTTACAAATTTGTTTCAATCCAATATGGAATGTTTGTTATGTCATTCACAGTTGAAGATAGAGGAGATCCCATAGGGAATTTGGCCAAGGAGATTTTAGCATTAAGGATGGAGTTTGGAATAAAATAAATCCTTGGAAAATCACTTCAATAATTTTGGCCAAAGGACTTTCCTAAAATAGGAAATTCTAAAAATAATGCATGAATCAATTTAGATCAAGGTTGATTGTATTATATACTTATTCAATGTTTAAATAATATAAAAATTTATTAAATTTAAAGCAAAGTGGCCTGACCCCTAAAACTTTTCTAAAATAGATCAAATTGAAAAAGAAATTATTTTGAAAAAGGGGGCTGATTTGAATTTAAATTTAAAATAACTTGTAATATATTAATTAGGCTCTACATAATCTTTGCTGAGATGAACTATCCACCTATTGAAAAGTACTGCCTTGCTTTAATCTTTGCATCATAAAAGCTATGACATTACATGCTTTCTCATAAAGTGAACTTGATATCTAGAGTAATCCACTACAATATCTCATGACACAGCTAACATTATCTGGATGGTTGGTGCATTGGTCTATGATTTTTCATAGTTTGACATCACATTTGTACCCCTCTGTGCGGGGAAAGGACAAGCACTAGCATTCACCATTGGGAGATGTACTTTGATGGTGCGGATTTCTTTCAAAAAGGATAAGAATCACAATCTACTATCCCAGGAAAGTCAGGAGTAGGAATAGTTCTCCTAACCCCAGATCATGATGTGATGAGATTCTCATATCATCTGTCCAATCCATGCACCAACAATGAAGCCAAATATGAGGCTCTAATTGCCATTCTGGAGTTAGTCATTACACTATGCATCCAAAGTATCAACATCTTTAGGGATTCTCAGTTAGTTATCAACCAAATCGCTGGGTCTTACAAGGTTCTAAAACCTAAGCTCCATCATTATACCAAGTTGTTGGAGAGTTGTCACTATAGGTCATATCTACAAGATTTTTTGAGGAGAGAATGTAATAGCAGATGCATTAGCTAAGCTTGCCAAGGAGTTGGCATGTCCGAAAGATGAGTCCATACCAATAACGGTCCAAAATAGACAAGTCCTATCCCTTGTTGACATTGAACTCATTGAGAGATTCTCTCTTAAAGGGGAGGTTGTCATCCAAAAAGGACGAGGAGCTAGATTGGAGGCAACCATTCATGGATTATCTAAATATGGGCAAACTACCTCAAGAGAGGTCATTAGTACATCAAGTGAAACAAAGAGCCCTTTCCTACGCTCTTATGGATGGCACCTTATACTAGTGATCCTCTGATCATATGTGGTTACATTGTTTGGAAAATATGAATCCTGTAGGATCATGACCGAGGTACACTCAAGTTTATGTGGAGCACATCGTTTAGGTCCAAAAATGAAAGCCAAGATCAAGAGACTAGATAGGGCTCATGACTACATGGACGTAGCTAGGAGATGCCACTAAGGTCAAGTACACGGTGTGGTCCTACACCAATCACCCAACATTCTACATCTTACCTTGGCCTTATGGCCATTTGAGTGTTGAGGTACCGACATAGTGGGTCCTATTAATCCTCCTTCTTTCAAAGGTCACCGATTCATTCTAGCTGCCACTGACTACTTCAAAAAGTGGGTGGAGGCAAAGAGAGGTCACAGCTCAACATGTGCTCCAATTTTTCAAGAACCATATCATATATAGGTTCGGGGTGACTTGATGAATTATATTCAATAATGGTATTGCATTCAAGAGCACCAAAATCAACAGCTTTACCTAGAGACACAACATAGATTAGAGGTATTCTACCATCTCCTACCTAAGGGCAAATGGCTTAGTAGAAGTCTTCAACAAAACTCTCATCCAGATATTAAAGAAGACACTCAACGACAACAAGCGACAATGGCATGAGAAGTTAGTTGAAGCCTTGTGGGTGTACTGCACCACATACAAAACTCTAACTCAATCTACCCGATTCTCCTTAGTGTATGGGTCTAAAGCTATTCTACCATTAAGTCCAATATCTCAGAATAAAATCATAATAAAATCATAACGGAAGTGCATTGGAAGAGCTCGAAGGTTTGGAGGAGAGATAGCTCCGAGTCTGCAAGAACCTCGAATTGTACTAAGCCAAAATGATTCAAGCTCACAACAAGTTGGTCTGTCCTAGAGCTTTTCAAGTAGTAGAGCTTGTTTTAGTTCTAAGGAGACCAATTATTGCCCGTTGAAAGATAGGAGGTAAGTTTGAATCCACTTGGGAAGGCCCTTTTGACATAGAGAAGGCCTACCAAGGAGGCTCTTATCAACTCATAAATTATAAGGGAGAGCGCCCAATGCTTCCAATCAACGGGCTCTACCTAAAAAAATATTATCCATAAATCTTGTTTCAAATCAATTATCAATAAAATTTCTTTCATCTCAAAATCTATCTCTTCCGTGTTGAGGAATATCTTTGCTTGCAAATCCGCCACAATGTGTTTAAGGTAGGTGTAAGGAACCCAAGCGGCATCATATCCTTAGTAACACAACACCAACACAAACTACACAAAATCACATATAAAATAAACATATATCTTTTGTCTCGGGCTATTTTGATGTAGGAGAAAGCCTCCTGTGGCACTCACTCATTAGCTGCTCTAGGTCGGGCTGACATGCTTCCTTGCTAGTGTGTCACCCAAGTGATTACTTGTTTGGCGAATGTAAGTTTACAGGCTTTCTTTCTAACTTGACCATTACAAACTGATGAGCATCTTGTTAGTTTGGTAGGGCTTACTGTGCAGCCGGTAAACTATCCCATGTTGACTTTGTTTAAGAGGATGTAAGCCTACACACTTTCTTCTTGAACTAGCCATCATGCATTGACTAGGTTGAATATATTTGAGATTTAGGATAACTCTCTCAGTGGCTCCTTTCCTCCTGATTACTTCAAGCCTAGGTTTAGTTTTTACACGGGACTTCCCACTTGGTAGTCACCCTAGGTCGGATAGTATCTATCCCGCCAATGACAAACTATCCTGTTAATCATTTCCATCTCTGAAGATGTAAGTCTACAAGCCTTCTTCTTAGGTTGATCGCCGCAAACTGACGGGCACCTTAGGTGGGTTGGTGTACGGGTTGGTGTTCGCTATGCTAACACCGACCCACCTGATGGATAGTTGGTGTTCGCTATGCTAACACTGACCCACCTGATGGATGCACCACTCTTGACATATGTGAGTCCCCATGCTTTCTCCTTGAGTTGGCCACTGAATACCTACAGGCTTTCTTCTACAGGGTTTTGGATAAAGCACCTAGCGGCACCTCTCCTATGGGCACTCTATTTGGATCACGTCATGAGAGACCCCATCTTAACACTACCTGGGTTAGTTTTGGATGGGACAGTCCCCATTCCTAGTATCCGTCCCTGTGGTTGGAGAATTTGTCTTGTGGATATGCAGATTCACTATTGGTCCAATAAGTCTGAGATAAGACTAGGCTGATACAAGCTCCTTCTCAGGGTGGTCCCTCGCACGCCAACAGGGTCCACGCATATAAACAAAACAAAATATATTTTTTTTGCTTGTAGATTAAGTGGAAAAACCCCAGCGGTACCTTTTCCCAAGAAGGCAACCTATCTTTAGGATAGTGTTAGCAAAACTCCCTATAGGAATCACCTGACTACTTTTGAGTTGAGAAAAGTCCCTGGGATAACACTGATATTAGCTCCTTCTTAGTAGATCCATCGCACACTGATAGGGTCCATCTAAAATTAAATTAATTCTAACTATTCTTGAGTCGATATGAGTTCATAATGATATTCATTCAAATAGTCGCCCTATGTTGAGTTTGATTTGTTGCACCATCGACAGATCACCCCAATGGCTGATCCCTACTTTGGAAGATGTAAGTCTGCTACACTTTCTCCCTAGTATAGCCATTACACACCGAAAGGCAACCCCTAGACTGGATAGTACTACCTTGTGGCTGGTAGACTACCCCTTTGGATTCATAAATCTAAAACAGGTCAAGGCTGACATAGCCCCTCCTCAGTGGGTCCATTGTACATCAACAGGGTCCACAAAATAACTCACCGAATTAAATTAAATCAAATTGAATCAAATCAGATTAATCATCAGGACTACTCTTGAGTTAAGGTAAGATCCCTAGTGATACTCACTCGGTAGTAGCCTTAGGTAGGGTTCAATTTGTTGCACCATCAATAGATCACCCCAATGGCTGATCCCTACTTTGGAAGATATAAGTCTGCTACACTTTCTTCCTAGTACAGCCGTTGTACACTGAAAAGCAACCCTTAGGTCAGATAGTCCTACCTTATGGCAAGAGGACTACCCCTTTGGACTTATAAATCTAAGATAGGCCAAGGCCTCTGTGGCTCCTTCTTAGTATGGTCCATCGCACACTGACAGGGTCCATAATAAAATAAGTTCAAAACCAACCTCCCCAGTCGATTCAAACAAAACATAATGATAAGCCAAATTTCTCCCCAGCGGGGAGCAGATCAAATTAGCCTCCGTAGTAGAGCTTAGATCTAAATCAAACAAATCTAATTGAGTGTGCATCTCCGGTGGATATGCCCTCAATCTAGAACTCTTCTCTTCTATGGAGCCATAAAAAATTAAACCAACCTCCCTAGCAGAGTCTAATCAAAGAATCCAATCAAATTCTTATCCCTAGTGGATTGCCCAAACCTGCTTCCTTAGTGGAAGGTTCACATACTCAATCCCTAGTGGATTCGAGCACATATCCCTAGTGGATATGCCTCCACATCAATTAAAATAAAATAAATTAAAATTAATTTGATATTGATCCCCATTAGATTATAGATTCTTAACCCTAGCAAATACACACCCAAACTAATCATATTCACAATCAAACTCAAATTCTTATCCCTTAATTGATAACTTGAACCTGCTTCCCTAGTGGAAGCTTCATGTACTCAATCCTCAATGGATTCCTTCTAGCTCTCTTATGCCTTTGGCACAAAGAGAGCTGCATTGCACTAAGATCATGATTCTATCTACCTCTCAGGTCTAGGTCTAGATCATTTCTATTAGTATTTGCAATCTTCTGGATGTTGTTGATCATTTCGATTAACGCCAATACATGCGGTGTGCCTTGTCAATTACACCACACCTATTGGGGGTCCTTTTATTGAGCTCACTTTTGGAGTGAGCTCTCAACCTCCTCCTCTCAGACTTAGGAATCTTCTAGATACTAAGAGTTTCTTAGTCATAAGACACTTCTAGTGATTAGTTGAACACTTAACCTAAGCCTAGAGACTTAGAAGTGTTGATCATAGGATTGGGCCATGCCTTAAGACTTAAGGAACACCTACCCTATAGCCTAAACCCAATTCATATGCACCTTAGGGTTTAGGCCAAATCCAACATCAAACCAAAATCCAATTTATACCCTTTAAGCTAATTTTTTTAGACTTAACCAAATCCTATCCAAATCAACTCGAAACCAATGGATTTTCTTTTGACTCAATCATTCATTCAATTATCTACCCAAATATAAATGAAATCTACAATCATCAAATCAAATCAAAGCCAACCCAAGTCAAACCCAACCTACCCCTTTTGACTTGAAAATTTCAAATGGGCCAAAATTTTTTAGACTCTAAATTGATTGTCGTTGATCCAAGGCCCATATATAAGTTCAACTAAATGCGAATCAAACCAAAACCAAACCAATTGACCCACTTAGGTCTACTTGACCCAAAGTCACCTAAAGGACCCATTTGAGCCAACTTCCAATCCAACCCAAATTGGATTGAACCAAGCTCACCAAAACCTTCCACCATAATTTTTGATCACCCTAAGATGGTTAATTGCAATCAATTGGGTCAAACCAAGTCAATTTAGTCATTTGACCAAGTCAACCCTTAGCCCAAATGAACCAAAAACTAGCCAAAACTCATCCTACATCAAATTGATTGAAACTAATGATTTGAATCAACCCAAAATCAATATTTAAATATGACTTGACCACCAATTGAGCCAAACTAAGCCCAATTGGCCATTCGATCCAAGTTGACCCAAATTGGCCTAAAAAACCAACTTTGATCAAATCATGATCTTACCCAAATTGATTGCAACCAATGGCTCAAGTTCATTCTAAATTGATTATTGAACTTGACCAAAGCCATAATTAAACCCAATTTGATCAATCGAGCCCAATTGAGCCATTTAGCACAAATTGGCCTAAAGGGTCAATTTGGTCTAAATCCAAATTAAATATAAAGTAAATCTAAATTGATTTGAACCAAAGACCACATTCATCTTCAATTAGCTAATTGAACATGAATCACCCATAACCCAAGTAAATTTGGCCAATTTTGGTTAAATTGATCAACTTGACTCATTTGACCCATTTGATTCCAAATGAGCCAAAATCAATTCTAAGCCAAATTAAATCAAATTGATCATACAAAAACTCTTCAAATCATCATTTGAACCTAACCAATTTGAAAATTTGACCAATTGGTCAACTAACCCAACTGAAATATGGCCCATGTGACCCAAATTGAACAGAACCCATTTGAATCAAGTCAAAACCCATTGCAATCTAATCCAACCCATCCTAAACCCACTTGGGATCAGCCCAAGATCATCCCAATCCAATCAAATCACTTATGGAGCCTCTATAGGATTCCCCAATCTATTCATGACTGTATTCAAACATCCCCACCACTTGCATTTAATGGAACTGATCCTATGGCAGCAAATGAAGACTTTGGGAGCTAAATCCAAAGTCCCCAATCAGCCATTACCACCCAACCATCTCTCCATCACACTTAATGATGAATTTTTATCCATCCACTTGAAGGGAAGAGAGAGGGTTTAAAAGCTGAGCATATTCTCCTCATTCAACCCTCTTGGAACCCCCAAAGCCATCAGCACCCACTTTTCCACTTTTCTTAAGCTAGAAAAATCAAAATCGGGTAGATCCTGGAGAGAAAATGGCAAGCACTAGAAGATATATCATTCCGAAGTAAAGGCGAAGGTCTAGGCTCGTTCCAAAGCTTCTTCTTCCACTCAAGAGCATTCTCGAATCATCACTGCCACTAAAAACCATCCCCGGTGAGGTAACTTCATCAAACCATAGCCAACCTTAGGATCTTCCATTTGCGCAAATGTATGTTCGATTATAGGAAGTTTCTGTAGATTACCCTTGTATTTTTCATTTTACACTATCCCAATACAATTTGGAATATTTTTGGCAAGGATCGCTAAAAAATTGAGCTCAAAATTGCCTAAATGGGTTGTTTTCGAGCCCAAATAGGCTCTATTTCGTCAGTTGGGAAACAGACGAAGTAGCAGCCATCTAATCTCCTTTTATTAGAGATAGAAGGCTGTGATTTCATGTCAAAAATCATAGAAAATCCCATCATATTCATCCATTCCATCGAGTCATCCGCCAGCCATCCGATCTCCCATTACCGGAGATCGAACAACTCGGATCACGTAGATCACGCTATCTAGATCCTCGCAGAATCTCACATAGATCATCATCATCACCGTCGCCCAATCCATGAGTCACCATCTCGCTTTCCCGCTCATGAAATTGGCCATTCGTGACGATGGGCACCGCTGGTGGGCCACGCAGCCGATAAAAAGAAAATCAGAATTTTTATTTTAAAAATTATTTAAAATGCCTGAAATTTCAAAAATTCATAAAAAATAAAAGACTTAATGACAAATTACAAATAATGGCTCGTTGGATTCATCTTTTTGAGAAGAATCCAAAGAACCAAAAATCCTCAAATTCCACTGAACGTTTTGGCCTTAATTTAGGTTTTAGAAAAAATCAAATTTAATTAATTAATCTAAAAATACAAGTCAGATTAAATTGAAACTAAAGTTAAAACACACCTATGTTAAAAATCTCAAGTACAAAGGACTTTTGGATTGGGAGAAATTAAATTTTGAAGTTCATATTGTCTATTTTAATAAAATAAATTAAGCCCTAAACATAATTGAACCTAATTGAGTTAATGAAATTCAATTAAATGATTAGATTTTTAAATTAAACTTATAATTAAATAAATCAATGAAACTTTAATATAAAATCAAACTAATCTTGTAGACCAACACCAAGTATTGAATCTTAATTATATGAAACTACTAAATAAATCAAAACAAAGTGAACATTAATTAATCATTAAATAAACTAAAAAAAATCAAATTGATTAATAAACCAATACAACATAATCATCTAATATTAATCAAATTAAACTAAATAAAGTTGAAGTAAACTTAATTAATATATGATTAAATCACATCCATTTGGAATAAGATAATTAATTAACCATTAATACATAAACCTAATAATTAAATCAAAAATAAATTCATAATTAAAGTGTTAAATTAAATTTAATGAACATAATGAATAAAATTAAACTTAACTATATCATGAATAATTAAGTTTAGCAGAAGAAAAATAAACAATTAAGTCACTTAATCTAATCAAACACCTAATTAAATAAATTTTAGTTGAAACACTTAATTAAACTTATTAAATCAAACCATTCACACGTGGGCAATTAAGTCATTAATTTATAATTAAACAAATCTTTAATTAATCTATTAATTCAAAATTTTAATTATTTTTAATCTAACCAAATTAATCAAACCTCTAATTAATGCAAACTTAATGAATTAATCCATCATATAAATGAATCAAATTAATTTAAATAAATTACATTAAAACTAACTATTAAATTAAGCTTAAATCAAACTCATAATTAAATTTAATAATTAATTACACCCCTCAAGTAAGCTAATTAAGTTAATCAAATTAATCATAATAAAATTAAGCTTAATCAAACATAAATTTGAACATAATTAAAATGCAATTAAATGCCAAACAAATCCTAAATTAAATCTAAATCATCAGGTCATTAATTATAGCATTAACCTAAATAAATATGAAACCAAATTAAAAATTAAACAAATCTTTATTTAATTTAATAATTAACCTAAACACACTTCTAAATTAAACTAACTATATAATCATATTGAACCCAAGCAAACCTATAGATTAATAAAGCTAATCAAATTAAATCAAATAAAGAAATACTCTCATCAATTTAATACATGATCAAATTAAATCTAATTCAACCTACCTAAATAAAATAAATTAACTAATTATTAAAATGTGTAAAATCAAAACATAAACTAAAATCTAATAAACATGATAAATGAATAAAATCCAAATGAAATTCAAATCATAAATAATTAAACTCTATTAAAATCAAAGCAAACTTTTAATTCATTTTATCCAATCGAACTATAAATAAATAAACCATAATCAAATCAAATAAACATAAAATTAAATATAAACTCTAAAGTTATTAAATAATATCCCATTACTCTTAATTTCAAATAATATCAAAATAAGTCAAACAAAAATAAAACTCAAATAAAACAAACCTATTGAATTAAGATAAGAGATTAATCATCAAACTGAAGAGATAATCTATACATAAACTAAACACCTAAATTCAATAAGTTAAACCCTTAATTGAAATTCAAATAAAATAATACATTAGACTTCAAATAAATCATAAGTAAATTAAAACACATTCACCAATCTAAATCAAACTTAAATGGAATAATGAAATCAAAGAATTTAAACAACATCAAAATGATATTATTCATATGAAATTAAGAAATTAAATTAAAACCCAAGGGAAAGAAACTATAGATTGAATTAAAGGATATTGAATTATTGAAATATTAATTAAATCAAAACATCTAATCTAAAATTAATCAATCAAAAACACATGGATTTAAATAAACTTAAACTTCATTAGATATTAAGGATATTGAATTATCAAAAATTTAATTAAATCAACACATTTAATCCAAAATTAATCAATCAAATACATGAAGATTAAGCAAACTCAAATTCTAAAATCTAAATAAAATCAAATAAATCATATCAAATAAATTACACAAATTCAAATGGGCTAATTAAGATACTTAAGGACCTTAGTGAAACTCTTTAGCAATTAGGATGTAGAATAGAGTGAGTTTCATCTACAAATGGAATTCATTCTACTCTTCATTCTTGAAAACTTAAACATCACTTTAACCAAATAAAAGTGAAATAAAAATGAAAAGTAAATCATTAAATCATTTAAATTGAAATCACCCAAAGGTGAAATTTAAACAAATTCAAACTCCAAATTGAAACTTAAACTAAAGAAGCCTAGTAAAGTCTTGCTACACGAGCCTTCTTTTCACACACTAGAATACTAGGTCACCAACCCTAGAATTAAGCTAGGTCGATGTATTTATTGTATGTTTGATGTTGTGTTTTATTTTATGATGTAATGTTTTAGACTGGATGATAGGGTGTATGTTTCGTAGACTAGATGTTAGGCCATTATTAGCCTAATCATATTTTCTGCAGGGGGTCATGCTTAAGGGGCCGCTATAATAAAAATATAAATGCTTTCACCGTGCAGGTTGCTTAGCCCCTAATCATAACCAACATTAGGATATGTGGGCTTCGTTACCCATGTGTGGGGTGCTAAGTCCAAATTATTCATATAATTGCTTAAGTTGTATATTGTGTTTAGCTAACATTTATTTTGCAGGTGTAGCTAGATTTACTTTTCTTATTTTTAGTGTAATTTTGTATTAGGAATTAGGATTAGTGTTATGGGAGATTAGGATGAGCAATGAAAAAAAGGCTTAGTCCCTAGGGTTCTCTGTGATGCCTTTGGAAAAAATAAAATCAAAAGAAAGAGTAGGAAGAAATGAAGAAAAGAAGACCCCCATAGCATGTATTATTTTTGTACTCTGGGTTATATAAAGGTAGAGCATGGCTACCCATCTTTTTTTTCTTTTCGGGGTGTATGGGAAAACCCAACCACGTTGACCTTTTATTCTTTTATGGTAGTCTATAAAATTATTTGAAGTTTTGTTCAGATTGCATGTTTTTCCTAGTTTCTTCATGTTTGATGTTTGAATGTATGGCCTAGATGTGATAGGCTCTTAGGATGAAATTAATTTTTCTATCCCAATTAACAACTCATAATTAAAATTTTGAAATAATTCATAACCTCACATAAAAGCCGAGGAATTAAATCAAGATAACAAAATATTTAGCAACCCCTTAGTTGGATGATTGTATGTATAACATCATGCATGTCATATTCTTCCACTCTTGTTGGGGCTTCCATCCGAGAATAAAGGCTTAACTTGTGAGAGCCTTTGATGGAAGAACACCCCTTTCTCTCTTGATTTGGCCCATAATCAAGTTCTCATGCATTTAGGCATACAAAATCCCACAACTTGTGTCAAAATAAAGAGTCCAAAAGAATCAAATAAATTTGATAAAATTTGAATTAGATTAAGTCATGAATTTATACCACTCATGCTCTAGTCTCTTAGGGAGTGAGTTTAAAGACTTAGTCTCCTTTCTAAATAAATGACAGCCTAGCCATCTTGCAAAGCATAAGACTTGCCTACATGGATTTAAAGAGTAGGAGGAGTTAATTGGCTGTCACTCCAGGCAGTTATAAGTTCAGCAGTCGGGTGGTTTATTCTCTCTTTTGGAGGTAAACCATATACCCATTTTCACCTTAGATTTAAGTCATGCTTTGAAACTCGCCAAAGGTCCCTAGATTTAGGATCTGAGGTTATTATTTTTCTTCGAGGGCTACAAGCATAAATCTTCACCTCTTAGGCATTTCCACAATCTTGTATTTTGGAATTATAAGCCCTAAATTTCTAATAAAATTTTAACTCAAATAAATAAATCTCCTCAATTTCAAACTTATAAAGCCCAACCATAGGATAGATTGGAGTGATCACTGGGCTTCCTAGTATCATGAGCATTCCATACTTATCTCCTTTGACATCACTGATAACTCTCTCCTTTTGATCCATCCCACTTGATCTTCCAAAACACAACCAATCCTTTGATAGTCCTATCTTTGAATTCTTCAGAGATAATAATTGCCTACTTTAATCTAATGTATTCTTAAAGAATTCACTTTTCTTAAGATGTATTTAACTATGGTGGCTTTCCTCCCTAGGGAGCTTAACGAACCAAATTTAAATAAACCCCGCTTTACTTTTTCATGTAAAGTAGGGGGAAAATCTCTAGTATATTCAAAGACCCATCATGTCGTAGGAGTTCTTATTAGGTGAATAGGTCCATTATAGGGTGGTGATTTCTATCTTTTGAGATATTACATCATTCCTTAATGTCATACCTGATCACTTCAATAAGTACCCCCTAAGATCTGCATGGTGTCTGACATCTCAAAAATAAATACCACAGTACCTTCATAAGTAAGAATCAATTTATCCCATATTTATTTTGCAGTAGTAAGCATGGAAATTTTCTTATAGTAATTAGAAAGTAAAGCATAATAAAGAATGATACAAGCCTTTGCATTTAGTTCATCCACTTCTTTTTTAGAAGTAGACCATTCATCAAAAAGTTTGTCAACTTTTAAACCATTCATATCAATAATAGGCGTGTGATACTGGTGTGCCAACATATGCCACATTCTAGAATCTTGTCCATGAATAAAAATACTAAGGAAGCTTTTCCACTAAGGAAATGAAACATTATCAAGTAAAGGTGGTCTATGTTTAGACTGTCCTTCTATGATTGTAGATTGCATGGATGTAACTAGGCGATGCCACCAATGTCAGATACATGGTGTGGTCCTATATCAACCACTTTAGGGTTTAGGGTTTAGGGTTTAGGGTTTAGGGTTTAGAGTTTAGGGTTTAGGGTTTAGGATTTAGGGTTTAGGGTTTAGGAACCCTAAACCCTAAACCCTAAAAATTCTAAAACATAAACACCATAATTAAATTTTTAATGTTGTGGCTAAAAATTAGAAAGCTCATATATCCTAATTTGTAGAAAATAGTGTTAGCCTAAAAGAATGCCCTAATAGTCAAATTAACAAGCTATTGACCTCTTTTTTAGGATGAGCTCTCAACACCTCCCTCTTAGACATAGGATTCCTCTTAGACTTTGAGAGTTTCTTAGTCTTAAGACACATCTAGTGATTAGGTGGACACACCTAGCCTAAGACTTAGAAGGGTTAACCATAGGAATAGGTCATGCTTTAGGGGTGTTAGGAAATTTGCCTACCCTTAGCTTGAACTACTCCTCACCTTCCTTCCTTCATGTCAAACTCTAAATCAATCCTAATTTAAAAAAAAAGGGGGGGGGGGGGGGGTGAATTAGGTTTTAAAAATAAATTTTAGAAAATTTAATTTTATCTTTTGTAGAAGACTTAAATATTTAATAATAATGCTTTACTAAAATGAAGCAATAAAGAAAGCAATAATAAAAAAGTAAAGTGTTAAAAAGTAAAGGAATAGAACATAGAGATTTTCACGTGGTTCAATAAACTCAAAATCCTACATGCAGCCACCCGTAGGAATTCACTAAACCAAAGTTGAGATTACAACAAATCACTCATACTCTCTTACATGGGCAAGTACAATCCAACATGTACTCTTCTTAACGGGCAAGTACAACCCAACACATACTTTTCTTAATGGGAAAGTATAACCCAACAAGAAATTAAGACAAGGCAAAGAGAAAGATACAAGTCTAACTCTCAATTTTAAAATATTTTTTCACTCAAAACCTAATCTATATTAATGTTAAGGAAATTGAATATTAATGAAAAAGATAGCTCACTTTAACTTTAAATGAAATTAAAATAAGATCATTAATCAGATGTTTAATCCAATTAAGTAACATAATGTTGCTTGAATGCTCTTTAAAATGTTTGAAATGATTTTCTTGAATGACTTTGAAATGCAAACCAAAATGCAATCACAAAAGATTTACTTTGAATTCTTTTTCACACAAGCTAACTTTTATTCAAATGATAAATGTTTGTATAATTGGAATAACTAAACAATCACTTTAATTAAATTTTGAGTGATACCATAAGAAAGCTATCACATAATATATACATAAACCAACTGAAGATAAGTAATTAATAAGCACAAAATAATTTATGCAAGAGGTGGAGTGATCAGTTGTGGTGTTTATTTATGACAGTGTGGATCATGGACACCATGCAGATCATGTGATCTAAGGTATGACGTATGATGTACTATCTCAAAAGATAGAGACGTCACCCTTTAATGGACATAATCACTAAATAAGGACACCTAAAGCATGATGGGTCTTCGAATATACTAGAGATTTTTTTCCTGCTTTACATGGATGAACAAAGCAAGGTTTATAATAATACAAATTCTAAAGTTCCCTATGGAAGGAAGCCTCCATAGTTAATTACATCTTAGGGAATGAAATTCCCT
Organism: Cymbidium sinense; assembly: GCA_021442155.1. NCBI lineage: Eukaryota > Viridiplantae > Streptophyta > Magnoliopsida > Asparagales > Orchidaceae > Cymbidium > Cymbidium sinense. The sequence continues at coordinate 131,165,317 of CM038218.1, forward strand.
AAGAATACTCTCGATTAATGTAGACAATTATTATGTCCAAAGATTTCAAGCATGCAAACTAAACAAATCATCAAACATTTTTTATAAAGCAAACACAAAAGAATAAGTGGCTGATGTGGTCGAGTACCACTGTACAACCTAAAAAGAAAAGATGGGTAGCCAAGCCCTACCCTTATATAACCAAAAATATAAAAGAATAATTATAATTTTATTAAATGCTATGGGGGTCTTCTTTCCATCATTTCTTCATCTCTTTTTTCTTCCTTCTATTGATTTGGATGTGCTTGCGTCAAAGGCATCACATGGCACCCCAAGATAAAGCCTTCTGGCCACTGGTCATCCTAATCCTCCATAGCACTAATCTTAATTCCTATTGCAAAATTACATTAAAAATAGGGAAAGTAAATCTTACTACACCTACAAAATAGAGGTTAGTTAAATAAACATACAATCCTAACTAGTTATATGTATGATTTGGACTTAGCAACCCATACATGGGTAACCAAGCTCACCTATCTTAACTTGGATTATGCTTGGGGGCTTAAGAAACCTGCAAAGAGAGCATTGATATTTATTTTTAGGCACCCCTTAAGAACAATCCCCTATAGAAAACATTATTATGCTAACATCACCTCCTATCCGTCATACACCCCTAACATCCGCCTAAAGTAATACATTATAAAAGAAATACACATCACATCATACACCACCCTAACATAGAGTGGTGTGGTGACTCTAATTCTAATGTGTGTGTTAGGGCTTGTGTTGTGTGTCTTACTAAGCATTAGAGTTGTATTTTCTAAGTTTGGAAAGATTCAATTTAACAAGAAAGGTTGGTTTTACTTGAAGTTGTTTAATTGATTTGAGAATTTTAATTTTTGTTTTCTTTTAGTTCATTTGATTACACTTAGCAACTAAGTGTTATAAAGAGAGTAAAAGAGGATTTACCCCTTTCATCCCTACCTTGAGCCACTTTCTAAAGTATATTAACTTGGTTTAGTTCTCTTTAGTGAATGTCTTATTAAATGATTTAATTAATTCTAAGTTTAAGTTCACCTTAAATGATCCTATTCAATATGAAAGGCATCTTAAGATTAACTTGATTGAACTACTACCATATGACATATATTAAAACATTCCTTTCCATCACACATAACATGCATGTGATTAAATCCTAAGTGTATCTATACATGCAACATGTTTTAGCACACTTAAATGTTGAATGTATGTGTACCTTTGAAATTTATATTTTTATTGATTAAATTATTTAATATGTGTAAATTTAAAGCTCTATCAAAATTCTTATACAAAAGTACATAAGAATGAAATTAAACAGGTACATACCATTATTAAACTAGAGAAGTGAGGTGATCAAATGACCTCCTTAGGGCTACTTAAAGCCTCATGTTCCCAGGATGTCTAGATGATATACCCATTTGCAATCAAATATATGTAATTTTGCATACATGAACATAGGAAATAAAGCTCCAAATCACATGATTAAATAATTCAATCACATGATTAAACAATTCAATCACCTGAATAATTATGGATGCATGCATTTTAATATAAAAGAGGGATTCTCATTCTTTAATCACATGCACACACACATGTATGAAAACATAAACAAGTATGCTTTATTGTTAAACTAAGGAAGTGAGGTAATCAAATGGCCTCCTTGGGGCTACTTAAAGCTTTGTATTCCTAAGATGTCCAGACCATATACTTGTTTGTTTAGAAACATATGAATGTATAAATAACTAAGAGAATGAAAATCATGCAAAACTTGTATTTTGTTTAATTGAATTATTTATATATATGAATTAAAGCTCTATTTAAATTCTAATATTAAAATACATAAGAATGAAATCAAATTGGTACATGCCATTATTAAACTAGGAAAGTGAGGTAATCAAATGACCTCCTTGGGGCTACATAAGACTCATATTCCCGGGATGTCCAGAACCCATTACCATTCAAACTTATGTAAATCAACATGTGAATAAAGGAAAGAGACTTTACTTCATACACTTTAAACTATAAGCACATACATCTTTTATGTATTTAAAACTATCATTACTACACATGTCATCATTTATTTATAACCTTTTGAAAAATATATTTGAATTTAATAGTGATAATAGCCACACATATATTAAATTAAATCAATACATGCAAGTTTTACATAAAGGAAACTTCATTTGATTTACTTAATTTTAAATGAAGACATAGATGCATGAAATTAAATGACATACAATATTTAACATGATCAGAGAGGAATAATTAAATACAAACATGTGATTCACTCAATCAAATTAACTTCTAAGGACAATCATACCAAATAAAATCACCTAAAGTAAACCAAAGCTTCCTTATTAATTTAGTTTTGGATATTAATTTGATTTAAAAGAGGAGGAGAGTTTATCATTTGCTAGTTTCAAACTGATTCCCACATTGGTAGTTTGATTTGGTTTAAGAAAAGGTAATTTGAATTTTATGAATTAATTATGTTGGATTCTTAATTACATCAATAAATTACCCTTACCTATGCTTCTTTAATTTGATTAAACACTTAATTATGAGCCACAATTGAACATGCGAGGAAATAAAATTGCAATGCTCCTACAAGGACCTAATGCAAATGGCTCATAATTAAGGGTTAATTAAATTAAAGAACTTAATTAAGTACTTCTATGATTTTTTGACTCTTATGGGCTTATCATAATTTTCTTAAAGGGTTTTTATGCTATTAAACACATAAAGAGGAACCCTTAATTTCATTGTTAATTATCTGATGAGATTAACATTTCAATTTGATTTAATTTAGCCATTTAATTGATTAGTTTAAACTATCTGATTATGATATTTAGGATATGAATTATACAAGTTTGCTCTTAAACTTTCTTGACTTCAACTGTTTATGTCCAAAGGGATTTGACTTTATATATTTTTTTTTGTTTTAAACATGATTTAAATTAGTTATGAATTCCTCCAAAATTTGTATGTGAATAACTAATCAAATAAAGCTTAGTCAATTATAATTAATAGTTAAATTAATTATAATTAAGGATATGTCAAATAACTGAATTTTACTTTTGGCTTTTAAGATAACATATAAGAATTAGGGATTAAATTTATTTTATAATTTACTTTCATAAATGATGTCCAAACAACTTTTTATATTTGATTATAATATTTATAATATTATTGGTTTAGTTAATTAATTTTTTATACTAAGTTTTACTTAGATTTTATGGCAATTTAATTTGCACATTTTTTTTATCTTGTTTTGTTTGATCACATATTATTATTTTTTGTTTGGAATTCTAAAGATTGATTTACTCCTTTTTTTTATCTGGTCGAATTTAATAATAAATAAAATATTGGAGTAATCGTGATCATTCGATCAAAAATCAAATGGCCCATGAGTTAATCATGGTTTAATAAGTGGAATCAAATCACTACGTCATTCAGCCTAATCAAAACTATTCATTTCAAACACATAAAATAAATAGTCTTGCTTTTGTCTCTAAACTCTCGCCAAATGGATTAAAATGTAAATTGCACGGGCTCTAAAGGATGGATCATAATTATGCTCACATTCAACATATCAAACATAAGATCCCTAAGGCTTTCTAAGCGTTTAAGAATTATACATAGCTAGAGCTAATGTCCGGTCGATTCCGACCAAGAGGTGACTTTGTTTAGAAGAAATGATGCCCTATTGAGATACTTGGACCCAACAATTACAACAAAAGATGTCCACCACTAGAAAAAGATATGACATTTATTTGTCTTATGTTAGTGGCTGTCGGCGAGGTGAAGATCTACTCCGCCTGGAAGAGTCTTGAAGACGAGCTTGGTCATGGATTCATGTTCAGCGAAAGAGAAGTGATGGGTTGGTCATGGGAGAGTTGTGTACATGCTGGAAGTGTTGTAAATCTTGCCAGCCAATGTGAGCTAGTTGGAGTGTGTGTCGGTAGGGAGAACCAAAGGTAGAAAAGATAAGGTGGAGCACTTAAGCCGAGAAAGGAACTCTCTACAGAGTTGGGCTGGCGTGGAAGATGGCTAGTTGAGGAGGGTGTTTGGCTTGTTGCTTGGGATGCTTAATGTTAGAGGGAGAAGATGGCAGTTTGTTTAATTGGGCTGAGAATAAGTGGGCACAAGCAAGTTACTCGCATGAATGATGAGGAAAATTGAGAATAGAAGAGAGGTGGGAGAAGATAGAATTGGCCATTATGCAAGCTCCAACTAGTGGTGTAGTCAAAGATGAGACCAAAAGGCCTCGTGTATGAGAAAGAGCTAGTGAGCTCTCCATTATGCTAATAGAACCTGGTTAGGAAAAAAGAGAGAGATTGGCAAGTCAAGTGGTCGCTAGTTTGGAGTAGAAGCTGGTCGTTCATGTGAATGGCTACTATTAGGAGTTCAGTTTAGCTCATGGAAAGAGCAGAAAGGAATTAGGTGAGCTCTGCATGCAAGAGAAAAATGACAACAACAACTTGGCTAGGTTCATCCAACTTTGGCTAGCAGGAGATGGATGCATGGTGCGATATAGGATGTGAGAGCTTTGTGGTGCCATAGAAGCTCGTTGTTTGCATGAGGATGAGGGGCTTCGACTGCTCTTTGCATGAAAGAAGATGAGAGAATGTTCAGATAGCTTGTATGTCAGTCTTTTGGTTTTGAGTTTTGTAGAAAAAAATGGAAAATGGATTCTCGGCCAGTGCAAGTGGGAGAGAGAGAGAGAGGACAATGACTTTCCTTTCAAAAAAATGATGAGGATGATAGCCCCCTTTTTTGTTTTTATTTTTTAGTGTGATGTATTTTTTGTCGGCGAGAGAGAGAGAGAGAGAGAGAGAGAGGCCCACTTTGTCTTGCCCCACTTCTCTCACATTCTCTCCTTCTTTTGATTTCTTTTTTTTTATGTGTTGTCATGATCACATAAATTAGCAAGGAGTAGCTGCTTTAATAATTTTATCTTTTTTACTTTTTCTAATTTTATTAAACGTGATTTTTTTGTCATAAATGATTTTAAGAATTTTAAATAGTTTTAAAAGTTTTAATAAATAAATAAAATTTTATAAGTTATGTGTATAAAATAAAGTAATTTTAATTATGATTAATAATTATTTATAATATGGATTCATAATTTGATAAATTAATTATTTTGATTTAATGGTTAATATATATTATATATATAATTTGTTTATAGTTAATTATTTTGATTTAATTATGAATAAATTTTGTTTGATGTTTAGAATTAGTTTAATTTCTCTCTCTCTCTCTCTCTCTCTCTCTCTCTCTCTCTCTCTTGGTAGTTCATTTTAGATTTCAAATGGATTGTGTATGTTAAATTAAAATTCGTTGTTCGTTATTATCATTTTTTATATATGAGTGACTTTACATTCAAATCAGGATTTGATTTAATTTTGGCTTAAACTTGACTAAAATTGCATTTGATTCAAATAATTTATTAAAGTTATGAATAATCTTTTGAGCAAACTTGAACTTTAATTTTCATGTATTACAATTTAAGATAGCTCTAATAGATTTTTTTTTAGTTGATTTATCTTATGATTTGTTAGCATCGATCAATGAATTAATTTGTTAAGACTTAAATTTGAATAATTCATTAGAGCTATAAATCATATAATTTCTCGACCTAAATCCAAAAATTAGGTCAACATTAGCCAAATAGAAAATGAATTGAAATAAGATGTTAAGCATAATAAAATTTAACCAACCTATATGAAACTTTAAGCCAAAGTGATATACAATGGATATTCAAATGATTAAGTGCTAGGAAATTAAAAATCTTTGAAAGAGACTTCAACCAAACAAGAAACAAAAGGATTATCCAATGATTAAGCCCAAAATAAATTGATCTCCTTATATTAGCTTTAGGCCAAATGAGAAATCAAAGCATTATCAAGTACTTAAGTCTAAAATAAACAAATATTCTTATGTTGGTTTTTGGCCAAATAAGAGTTAAAGGTTATGAGGTGAATGAACATAGATAATTTAAATACCTTTGTAAACTTCAAAGCAAAGAAGAAATAAAAGAAGTATAAGAACTTAGCACTTTAGAAATTCAAGACTAATGTTATGATGATTTCGGCCAAGGGGGGGAACACATCAAACCTTCACTTTTCCCAATCAATCTTCAAGCCAAATAAATGTCCATGTGAAAGAAAAAAATGATGAGGAATTCTTGCACTTGAATCACAAAAAATCTCCAAATATTTTCTTTAGCAAGGATTGGCCAAGGTGGAGAGGATGAGCAAGAGAGCAAAAGAGAATTTTAGCTATTTGGAACCTTTTTTAAGTTTAAAAAAGACTATTAAATAGTTGAGAGAGAAGTCTAGGGTCGGCCAAAAATTGATCCAATGAGAGGGAAATTGATTTGACATCAATTTGAATTTCAAATTCTAAGGAATGAGGATCGGCCAAGGAGATCTTCAAAAGGCTCCTTTACAAATTTGTTTCAACCCAACATAGAATGTTTGTTATGTGATTCATCACTAATATGGAGGAGATCCTCTAGGAAATTCATCCAAGGGGATTTTAACATGAAGGAGGGAGTTTTGAATAAAATAAATAAGTGGAAAATCACTTCAATTATTTTGGCCAAAAGGGTTTTCCTAAATGGGAAATTCTCAAAATAATGCATGAATCAATTAAGATCAAGGCTGGCTGTATCATATACTTATTCAATGTTTAAATAATATATAAATTTATTAAATTTAAACCAAAGTGGCCGGTCCACTAAGACTTCCTAAAATAGATCAAATTAAAAAGGGATTATTTTGAAAAAGGGTGTTTCTTTAAATTTAAATTTAAAATAACTTGTAATGAATTTTATAGGCTCTAAATAATCATTATTAATCTATCTTGTGACGTTCAACATATTCCATAATATATTTGATTTGATTTAGCAAGTATATGTGAGGCATAAAGAAGTTTGAATTAAAGAATAATTCAAAATAATTCAAATTCAGAAATTCAAATAAATAAAATTTTAAAATATGAAAATATGGGAATATAATATGGAAATGTTTTGAATGAACTTCACACATTTTATTACAAAAAATACATTAAAAAATTCAGCCAAAATAATGTTAAGATGAAAATTATAATAGGAGAAAGAAGAAAGAATAATAAGAGAGAGAATAAGAGGAAAAAAGGATAATTTTATAATAATTTAATTTTCATGCACTAAAAATATGAATAAATATTATGAATGGAATCGAAATGATTTAATAAAGTTTAAACATAATTTATCTTGCCTGAGCACATATTTGATGGAACTTATTTCATGCATTTAGTTCATACTATCCAAAATGAATAACTTAATGAATAATCATAATATAGAAAAATATAAATAATTTTAGAATGATGAATCTAAAAAAGAATGAATCATTTATTTTAATTTAGTGAGCTTTTCATTGGACTTAATATAGTATTTTCTAGAAAAAAAATTCATGTCTAACAGCTTTAGCAATTTGATATAGTTGAAGAACCAAGAGTTGAAGAATTTTTCTTACACACTTGAATTTAACTTGATTAGTAGCATATGAACATGTATTTTTTATCATCAAAATCAATCTCATATAAAATAGGGCTCATGAAGTCAACACATGTAACTCCCCAAGTGTTGGTATTTTCTTGGAGGGTTTCCTGATCATTCTCAAGGTTCTTAGGCCAAGGATGACACACTAAGTACTTAGATTTCCTACTTGTACTCTTTATAGCTATCCAGGTGGAACTTATTTCTTTGGCTAAAAATGGCACGTCAAGTGTCTTGAGTCATCATGTTGTTCCCTGAGTATCTTATATTATATTCATTGAGCATTTTTGACACTCAGCTAGGTAATCATGCTAGTAAGAAGAAGTGCCAATTTTATTGAACCAAACTTAATATCTATAATGATAATAAGAAAAAATGAAAATACATAAGATATAGCCTACCTTAAAGATAAAATTTCTTAGAATCTCTTACATTCTAGATATTAAATCACTTTAGCTGATAGAATATGTATTCAGCGATTTGATTCTTTCTTAAAAGCGGCTTCTAAAGGAATTCCTCTGCCTTATTAAGGTAAGGACTTACCAACTAACCTATCAGAAGAAAAGGCGATAGTTTTATTCTGAAAGAAGAAAAGGTGCTAGCTTTGAAATATGTATAGGTCACTTCAACCAACAACTCAAGCAATTTCTGGCTCGTGTGGATTCTAAAAAGTACTAGAAATGACATTTTCATTGCTTTGTGCCTAAGCATTTCATCAAAAATTTCTAACTAGATCATGGTATGTTAGAAAGAACTGAATATGTTTCCAATACCAACATCAACTCTCACCGAAGCAATTTTTTTAGTTCCCGCACACTCCCCAATCTAAATTCTTGCATTCTTGTAGCAACATTCAGGGACCCCCCAAAACTCCCTACATTGATACCAGATGTATGACTTCTTTTCTGAATAAGAAGCTCTTGAATTGGTATTTGATTAAGCTCGAGAAGGGAAACTAGCAAAACACCACACCTGATACAAGGTCAGAGTCATTTTATAATAGAATACAAAGGTAGACAACTATGACTAGACAATGATGCAAAACTATGCCAACAATTCTGACACTGAACCCCTCTTCTCTAGCTTCTTCTGGTAAAAATGAATCTCATATATTTTTATTCTTCATGCCCAAGATTATGCCCCATATCATTAGATAAGAATCTAAAGATTAAGAGAGAAACAAAGAATATTACTATTGTATAAACAAATAATTTAAGAGTGAGCATGAAAATTCTCAAGATAAGATCATTTTTTTATTTAAGGAAATAAATCACCTATTTTACGACACATGTTATACACTATTTTGACATGATGCTCTAAATTTCACAAATTTCTTTCTATTTCTAATGTAATATTCTAATGTCATAATATTCATAATATTCATGTTTTTTGTTACCAAAAATTTCTTTCCATAAACACATAAAATTTCTAGTAAAAAATAAATGAATTTGATACACATAATATATATATATATATATAATTATAATTATAAAATCCTAATAATTTTTATCTAAAGTGATTTTCTTTTTAAAAAAATTAATATATTTATGGATGAAATGAGTTTTATCATCCAAAAATAGTGGGGCAAATGATATATCATTTATGAAATTTTAAAATAATGTGCATATGTTATTTTGCATAATAATTAAATGTCTCAATAAGACAAGTTCAACGTCACAAAATTAGGTGAAGTAGAGTGCAAATTAGCTCGTAAGCTTAAATGCAACACCTGAAAACTTCAATACACTAATTGGATGATCAAATGACTTCCAAATTTGACATGCTTATAATCGAATCGAGCAGCTTGACGAGACAAATCCAACGAGCTTAAGATCACTCAAATCAAAGATCATTTGGATAGTAAAATCACCAAAAAAACTATCTATGATCAAATGAATCAATATACACTGTCCGATGGAGTGTTTTGGTATTTTGGCTACAATGACCAAAATACCCCTCCTGGAATCCTATAAATCGAACCCCATTCTTGTCATGAAGATAAGAGAAGAGCTAGAATTGAACTTGGGAGAAAGCTGTGAGATAACTAGAAGTTTGAAGTTTGTCATCACCACCGTTGTTGTCGATCGCTGCCTATTATCATCACTGATTACCACCAACAGCGTTACTCCAACTGCATAACTATTGTAACTCATTTTCATTATCGATTTCTTACATCTGACCTTGTAATCTCATTATCGGGAAGATTCAAACTTTGTACTCTAAAGTATATACATAATGGAGCATTTTTATTTGACCTAGGCCCCATGGTTTTTCCCCTTCTTTCTGGGGTTTTTCCTTGTAAAAATCCTTGAGTTTCTTATTCCTTTTTCAACTATCTGTGTGCATGCTGGATTTCCATACAAGCTAAGATGTGAAGTTTTATTGTACCACTACTACTTTTCTAGCAAACAACAATCTTGATTATGACTTAAGGAATTTAGAAGAGTTTCTCTTCTTATGCTAACTTATTCATTCCATTTTAAGTTTAATTTTTGCGTAAGTCTATTGTATCCATTTCTTGCTAGGGATTTACCTTTCTAAATAACTTATGGATTTCATTATGTCCATTTAATTCATTCATATTTAATTTGAATTAATACATTTAGGTTAATCTTTGATTCATTTCTTAGTTTGAATTGATTGTATACTAAAAATTTGTTAATTTATTTACTTGTGAATGCATTAGTATTAAAGTTTACTTAAGCTTCATGTCATTATTATTTTTTATTAAACCCTAGGCTTATAATTATTCAATTCTTTGACTTAAGGTATTGGAAAATTTTATATTTAAGTATTCTGATTTTGATAGGTGTGTTTTGAATTGATTTATGAATATTTACTATTTATTGTAATTTTTTTATTTATAATTTATTTAAATTGACCTAGGGACATGGAATTTGATTTTTCTCGATTCAAAATTCAATTGGGTTTAAAATATTTTTGTCAAGTGGGGTTCTCTGCCAATTTGATTTCTCTAAAATTTCATTTCAATCAGTTGTGTAATTAAGGTGTAATTCAAGTTCTAAGTATTCCATTACAACCTAAATTTGGCCTATTTTAGTGAGAATGATTTAGGGGTTTTATTTTTTTTCTTTATTCCCATTTAGAATATGCATCCAAAGAGGCTTTATCATAATTTTTTGGGTTCCATTTGAATTATTTTGATTTATTTAAGTTCAGGTGATTAATTGATTTTATTAATTTAACTAATGGCCAAATTGTGTGCTTTTGTGATTCATTAGATTTGAGTGGGTTTCAATGATTTATTCATGTTTATTAAGATGTGTTATGATGTTTTAAGTTGATTTGAACATTTTCCATAATTTATTTCATTTAATATTAATTTATTTTATGAAAATTAGGATTTATGGTTTGAAATTTCAAATATTAAGATTTATTTCTCAATAAATTATGAAAATTTCTCCTATTGTGTTTCTTAACATCAATTTCAACTATCCAAAGCTTCACTTTATTTTGATAAATGGTTTGGGATTAATTAGGGTTCAAAATTTTTCATTCAAACCCAAATTAAGGCTAAAATATCCCACATAATTTAGGGATTTTAATTTTATTGGATTCCTCACATTAAGAGGAATCCATTGAGCCCAAGTTTGTAATATCTAATTTATACTTATTTTTTCATAAATTTATAAATTTTCAAGCATTTTTTTCTTAATTTTTTATTTCAAAAAACCTGAATTTTTAGTTTAAAGGTGCCTCTTTCCATTTGGGGCCACATCATTTGTCCACACAGGATCCAGATGGATCCTGCATCAAAATGGCAGTGCACTTAGGTTAATTTTGGGTAGTCTGATCAAAGATCAGATGACTTTGATCGATCCATGGTTCTCCTTAAGGGTTTTGATCAAATTATTCGGCTAGATCTTGGTCATCTATTCCTTATAAAAGGAATGGATGGTCGAGGGTGATTTCATCTCCTACGATAATGGTGGAAGCTGAGAGCCGTTCATCATTTTGAGATGACTTTCGACAATTCAACCATTAAAATCACTCGATTTCAAATCCAAAACCATCACTGAATGAAGTCAAGTTGATCTATACAATCTGATCTCACTTGAGATCAATTTTGCCTCAAAAAGACTAAAGTTGAAAGTTATAGAGGTTGTGTTCATGGCATACCTCAATTCTAGCAATCTTCGATGGTGGGATTGACTCGAACACCTTCAGAATGATGTGATAAAGCTATGGATTGAAGGAATTAGATTGTCTCTTTAGGGATTGGATCTTAGACCAAATCACAGATGGTTTCTAGTGATGTTGTTCATTTTTTGGCTTCTCAATGGTGAGGGGATCAAAGAAAGGTCACGATCATCTTCATTTTATGTGGAGAAGGTAATGTAAATGTCAATTCAGCTTCAAAGTGTGTCTATTCTCTTTAGCCATTAGAGGCCAAGCCTCTTATCCCCTCTTCTCTCTTCCTTTGGTCGACCATAGCTAATTAAGGTTCTTGGAGGCTAGCTTCAAGGCTCCTCAGCTAGTTAGTAACTGTCCAAAGTATTAAGGAGGTGAAATGCAAAGAGATGAGGGATTGGACAAATTAGATTTGGCTTCATGTGCCTTTAATTTTCCATAGCATATTCATTGGCTTTGGCTCCATTTAGTCTGATTACAAGGCTTAATTTTAGCCGAGAATCTATCATTAATCTATTTGGAAGTGATTTAAATGCCTTCCAAATGGATTGGTTGGAGATTGAGTTCAAATCCCATTAGGATTATGCCATTTAAGATCTACTCAATTGGCTTGATTTGAATTGCTTTGTTTGATAGATTGGCCTTAATTAAATGCTTGGGCTATGTTCATTCAATCATTAATGAACTCTTTAACCAAGGTTTTAAGGATTTTAAAGTTAATGGATTACTTACTTCGTGTCTTAACCCATTTTGATTCATATAGATTTAAGTTGAACCTAATTGAGCTAAATGATTTATTTGACTCAATTAGAGTGTATTTAGCTTTTAATTAAGGTAATCCAAGAACTTTGGAATGCGTTGGATTAAATTATTTGATTTATTTAATGCTTGAAATTCAATTTTGCCCATGTTGGTCTTATAGGTTAAATTTGGGTTAAGTTTGAATAAATTTAGGTCAAATGGCCATTTTATGGAAATTGGACCTAATGATTAGTTTATCCATGTTTCTTAATCATCCCTAAGTGAGTTCATGCAATTAATTTGAATTTTAACCCAATATAGTTCACTTAGGCTTATTTAGGTCAAGTAACCTATTTAGCCTAATTAAGATATTATTAGCATCATTTTCTCTTAGATTCATGTTTAATCATGAATATATTATCATATGGACCATTTAGGATGATTTCATTTGATCAAATTTTGGTGAATTGACCTTTGACTTGGTGGGTCCCACATAAGTCAAACCATACCAAAATGGTTGACCAATTTTTAACCTTTGGTTTGGCTTTATATTTATTCAATTTCATGCCATGGTTTCATGCTTTTAATTTCATTTAATTTGGGTTTGTTTGGATTTAATTTGAACTTCTTAGGTTTATATGATTCTTAGCTTAATTAAGGTATTTAGGTTTAGTTCCCTAATTAAACCTTAATCTAAGCTTAATTAATTTCAAGTTTGGAGTGGTGTATGTTTAGGTTGGAGATTTGGGTTGAGTCTAACTAAACCCATTAAGTTAGATCAATTTAAGGAGGATGCATTATGTCACTAAGTGTAGGGTCCTAGGTGCTTAATTAGAAGATTTCTAATTTAAGATTAGGAGTCCTAATTATTATCTTTGGGAGTATTATTAACATCATCCAAAAATGAGGTCAACAGCAGTTTCTACTAACTTGCTTACCATGACCTTTCTGACCAAAATGAGGGGGCGTTATCTTGCTCCTCCTAAGAACTGGTCGTTACCTTCGCGAGCGGGGTTGAAGATGGCTCTACCACAAAAGGTGCCTTCTTTGCTAAAAGATGAAGGACGCTGACCTCCAATCATGAAGCCTCAGTGCCACTCTTTGCTAAAGCAACATCTATTCTTGCAAGAGTAATTGAAGTACTTTTCTTGGCAAGAGAAATAATCATGACTTCATTAATCAGTTTATTAATAATTTTCATCTTTTTTTGAAGACCTGCCTAAAGTTCTAATGAATCATTATTGCCATGAGGCCTCTTACAGTCCATAATGATAAATTATGTTTCTCTCATAAAGAAAAACTTTGCAAAAGAAAGAGATGTATGTCTAGTGAATAATAAGATAATGATCAAAGTACCATGAAGGCTAAGGTTCCTTTTATATCCTCCATGCTAGGAAAAAACCAAAAGAAGAATAAAGTCAAAAGGTGATATGACATTAATGACTAAAAAAGTAATAAGGTTTTTTTAAAAAAAATTGACTAAATTTCTAAAGCTAGTTGCCTTTTTCATTTGTCTACTCTTTTCTAGAGTAGACTATATAAAGAGGAAGATAATCATGGAGCTAAATTTACACTCTAATATGCAAATAGATCAGATGAGCTTTCATCGCAAGAAACTATCATAAAAGGTATATATGTGCCACTCACTAGCAAAGACTAGCCATGCTTATGGTTAATCAAAGAGAGTTAAATAAATAGAAGTGTGAAAGTCGACCCCCTAAATGATTACTTGTCTTTGATAGGTGAATGACCAAACTGGTCTGACCAAGCTATATGACCAAGGTCTGGCAACTCACTTGCATCCTAATGGTCACACCCAAAATATACATCAGATAGTTCATCTTGATGACTCAAAGAACACTAACTAGGAAACTCGCCACATGCCACTGGATGCTCACCTCACTTTAGTGAGTCTCCTGTGTGCTCAACTTACCTTATAAAAAGGAGGTCTTTTTAAGGGAGGGGGATCATTTTTCTTTTCTCTTCACAATGGTGGAAGGTTTTGAGAGCTCTAATTATTATTATAGTCTCCACAAAAAATTCTTTGTATAATGATTTTGATCCAATAATGAAATTTGGGACATCTCTTACACTTATTTTATCTTACATAGCTTTATTTTGCCTAATCCAATCCTAAGTACCTAAAAATGTTTTGCTTCGTTCCACAAATAAATTTGGGTTCAACACCAGCATCATCTCAACAACTATTTTGATAGAGTTAATCATGTAATAGCTCAAAAATCATATAGTATGATCAAGTGACATTATTTGTCCCAACTTTCACTTCAAATGACTACTTTGATTAGGTCAATCATATCGTTCAGAACATATTGTATAGTTGAAGTAAATTATATAATATAATCTTGTGTAACATCCAACTTGTTATCCCGACCTCTTTTTACAATCTATATAGAAATATCGTATAATACATAATTATAATCAATGTAGTTAACTGAGATTAAATTTATCAACTTGAAAAGAGGGAACATAAATTACAATAAAATAACATAAGAAAATGCATGAAAAAGGAAAATGAAATATAATTAAAACCAACTACAATAATAAACTAAAAGAAAAAAATATGCTTTAAAATAAAAAAAAACATAACGTAGAATAAAATGATAATGTTCTAAGAACTAAAATATATCATGATCTATGAGGGCTAAACCTATCAAGATTTAAGACTTTTATGTAAATGTCCTTTGCTTGATTCTTTATATCTATGAATTGAATATCAATATCTCTTTATAAAATATGATCTCTAATAAAATGATGTTAATTTTTTATGTGTTTGGTATGTGAGTGTTGAATAGGATTTATAATTATGCAAATAACACTAATATTATCACACATGTCATTATTTATTCTTAGAAATAACTTCTAAGTCATTTGGCTTTTTTTAAATATACACTTAATTTTAATCACACATTAAAATGAAGGTCTAGGTACTAAATCCCAAACTTCATTTCTAGAAAATTGATTTCAATTTTCTTACAGTGCCTCAACCTAGAATTCATTAGATATCACTTATTCTATTTTAATGAATATAATCATGTATATTAAGGTTATATGGCTATGTTCTTCGCTAAGACTAGTTTTAGTCTTGATTCATGTAGATGGGTCTCTTAAAATCAATTCATGGGGATGACTTGAAGCTAATCTCCACTCTCTAAGTAGTCTCTCATTAGCATCATAATTTTTTTTCCAAACCCAAATTTTTAATTTTGAGCACTAAATCATCCTCATCTATAAGATCTCTCAAATGGGAAAAGATAATAAATTCATTTGTGGGAAAGGACACTAAGTCATCCTCATCTTACATTTTAATGAATAAGGTCTTCTTATTGAAGCTTCTATAAGCCTTTCTTATGGAAGAATAATTAAGAAAAAATACCTCATTAAACTCAAAATCAAACTTTCTTAAGTTTTTTTTCATTATTAAACACAAAATATTATTGAGTATGCACCATGTATATCTCACTCTTTGATTTGATGATAATAAACCTTATGTAATAAAGACTAATAGTGTCTTTACTGGTTAAATTATATTTATAATTATGTAAATAACACTAATATTGTCACACATGTCATTGTTTATTCTTAGCAATAACTCCTAAGTCATTTGGCTTTTTTTAAATATACACTTAATTTCAATCACACATTAAAATGAGGGTCTAGGTACTAAGTCCCGAACTTCATTTCTAGAAAATTGATTTTAATTTTCTTACAGTGCCTCAACCTAGAATTTATTAGATATCACTTATTATATTTTAATGGATTTAATCATGTATATTAATGTTATATGGCTAAGTTCTTGTTTAAGTCTAGTTTTTGTCTTGATTCATGTAGATGGGTCTCTTAAAATCAATTCATGGGGATGAATTGAAGCTAATCTCCACTCTCTAAGTAGTCTCCCATTAACATCATAATTTTTTTCAAAACCCAAATTCTCAATTTTGAGCACTAAATCATCCTCATCTATAAGATCTCTCAAATGGGAGAAGATAATAAATCCATTTGTGGGATAGGACACTAAGTCATCCTCATCTTATGTTTTAATGAATAAGGTCTTCTCATTGAAGCTTCTATAAGCCTTTCTTATGGAAGAATAACTAAGAAAAATTACCTCATTAAACTCAAAATCAAACTTTCTTAAGTTTTTTTTTCATTATTCAACACAAAATATTATTGAGTATGCACCTTGTATATCTCACTCTTTGATCTGATGAAAAATGAAATCTACCTACACCAACAAAATAGATGTTAGCTAAACAAATATACAAGCCAAGCAATTATATTTCATATGTTTGGACTTAACACCCTACATATGGGTAACTAAGCCCGCCTATCCTAACTAGATTATGCTTAGGGGCATAGGCAACTTGCAAGAAAGAACATTTATATTTACTTATTATTACAGCCCCTTTAGCATAATTCTACTATAAAAAATTTCATTAATCTATTAATGACCTAACATCTAGTCTACGCATAAACAACCCTAACATCTAGTCTAAAACATTACATCATAAAACAAAAATATAACACCACAACATACATCAGCCTAACCTAAAGGCTAGAATTGATGACTTAGTATTCTAATGTGTATGCTAAGGTTTAGTGTGGTATGTCTTAGTTAGGCCTTAGAAGCATAATTATCTAAGGTTCAAAATTGTTTAAGTTAAATATTAGGGGAGGTTCCACTTCAAATCTTTGAATGAATTGATTAATTTTAATTTATATTTCTTTTGTTTCATTTGATGCCTACTTAACATCCAGTTATTATAAAGAGAGGAAAGAGGTTTAACCCCCTTCATCTCTATCCTAAGTTGTTTTCTAAAAGTATATTATTATGACTTTAGTTTCTTTAGTGAATCATTGTATTACATTTTTTTATTAAACCTAAGTTTGGGTTAGTCTTAAGGGATCTTATTCAAACATGAAAGGCATATTAGGATTAATAAAATTAAATCACCATTATATGGATAACATTCCACCACTTCATTCTATCATCAATAGCATGCACATTTCTTCATTTTTATCATTCATGGTATTTGATTTAATACATATATATACATGAAATATATATATATATATATATATATATATATATATATATATATATATATATATATATATATATATATATATATATATATATATATATATTACACCTTGAATGATCATTAATGCATGTATTTTGGCAGAAAATAAAGATTTCATCCCTTAATTAAGCATATATACATATGTATTAGAGATTTAAGCAAGCACATGCCATTGTTAAACCAGGGAAGTGAGATTATCTAAGACCACCTTGGGAGTACTTAAAGCCTCATATTCCTAGGATATCAAGACTATATACTTATTACTTAAATACATGTAAACATATACATAAGTATAGAAATGAAAATCTTGCAAAGGTTGTATATTAACAAATCTTTTATTCATGTAAAATAAAGTTTTATTCCAAATTCTATCTCATGCGTACACATGAATGAAATTAAGCAAGTACGTGCCATTGATAAACCAGAAAAGTGAGATTCTCTAAAACCTCCTTATAACTACTTAAAGCCTCATGTTCTCAGGATGTTGAGACTATATACTTGTTAACTCCAAACATATGTAAACATACATATAAATCATGAAAATAAAACAACCCATTAGCATATTTGAATTATAAGTAAAAGTAAATTTTATTGAACATTTATAACCAACATTAATTTAAAATTTATATCATTAGCTTATAGTTTTTAAAAATAATTTAGGATCTATTAGTGATGATAGCCACATTATATAATAATATTTATCCAACACATGCAACTTAGATGTAATCATGCTTTTTTTAATTTTTTTGTTTTTAATTTTTTTTTGAAAACATGAATATATGATATAAATGGCATGCACATTTATGATGCTTTGAAAGAGGTAATTAAACATTGCCAAATAATATATTTAATTACATTAAGTCCTAAGGACAATCCAGCCAAATAAATATTCCTTAAGGTTAACCAAAAATTCTTATGAAATTTGATTTTTGGTGTTTCAATTATTATGACCTAAAGAGGAGAAATGATACTAAGTATTTACCCTATCACATATTGGTGATTTAATATATTTAGGGAAAGCAATTCAATAGATTTTTATGACTTGATTAAGTTTAAACCATTAAGCACATTGATTTGATTACCCTTCCTTAAGCTTCTTTAATTTAATTAACTACTTAATCATGAGCCTCCAATGATATGCTTTTAGGAAATTAAAATTTCCAATGTGCCTAATGGAATCGAATGCAGTTAGGCTCATGCTTAAAACTTAATTAGATTAAAGAAGGAAAGAATCTAAGTTAAGTACTGTTATGATTTTTCCACAACAATGGGTTAACCATAATTTCCTTAATAACTTTATGTTATTGAACACATAAAGGGAAACTAATAAATTATATTTGAATTATCTGAACCAATCACTAATTTAGTTTGATTTATTATTTCATCATTAATTTTTCTAATTAATCTTTAATTATTACATGTGTTAATTAACCCTCCTAAGGAAATACATTTAGAAAAGTAACTAGGAAAGAGGTCCTAATTATTTCACCTCACTATTCCCACTATTTATAATGATTAATTATCATAAATTATTTAATTTTTATTATTTATCAATTTTAATAAATATTAACTTGATTAATGATGGTAATTAGGATTAAAATTTTATATTCTTTAAATTACATGGTCAATAATCCCAAGAAAATTATTGGAGGAAGAGGATATCCCATACAATTATCTCACTAAATTTGGAATTACTTAGCGAAGTAATTTAGCTTTAATTAAGGAAATATTTAAAGCTTCAAACCTTAATTAAGCACTGTTCATTGAATAAGAATTAGGGATTTTATTTTTCTTATATTCTCCTCTATCTAACCTTTCCAAAATGGGTTTATTTGGATTTTTTGGATTTTTCTACAATTAGTTATGATTTTTTGAAGTTATGGCCATTTAATTACATTTTTAATGCCTAATTATTCATTTAAACCATTGGCGCCACACTGATGCTAGCGCGGTAGTGCTATCCACATAATGGTGCAGTATATGTTATTTAAATCATCTGACATGATAACTGACTCAGCGGCGGTGGACCTAGTTTCATTCCGTCCATCCGATCATGGATTGGACAACCAAGATTAATCTCGTGATATTGAAAGGATTAAATCAAAAATTCTAGCACAATTAATCATCTTCTTCTGTTATAATCACAAGAAATGGATGGCCGATGATTCATCGTCTTATGAGTGCCAAAAGATGGACACCATCCACCTTCCACTACTCAATCTGAGCTTAGTGGAGCTCATTTGATGGTGAAATTGACCCCTAAATGATCAAGAAAAAAAAATCTAAGGGGAGCCTACGATGGAAATCATAGAAAATCACATTTCACTTCAAAAAAGAGCAACACCTAAGGGGGGAAACTATAGTTTCTAGATTTTTACTTCACCGGAGCTATAGACCAGTGCTCCGTCGATAGAGGTAGCTTCATCTTGAAGAGACAAATCCTTATTGAAAAGATCAAAGCTACCTCTTGGCCGATTGATTTGTGGACCAAATGCCAGTGCAAAGCTCACCGAAGTTGGTCTAGGGACGTCATCCGGTGCTCGAATCTCTAGGGAAATGATTCATTTTGGTTCGTCGGAGTGAGGTGAAGGTGTGGAAACAATTAATTTATGTTTGGTGGAGATTTTGGAAGCTTAGATGGGTGAAGCACTTAGGTTTGATTGGGGATTGGTCTCGCGGCGGTGGAATGCACAAAGAACTTGAGAAAGGGTATGGGACTGTGTGGAATGTTATGAGTAAGGTTTGTGTGAAGTTTGAATCTTTGGGGAGGAGTATACTCTCATCCCCAGCTAAACCAAAGGCTGATATTTGTCCAGGCTTTGGCAGCCGTCCGGCTTGGGTAGGTGGCCGGAGGAGGCAGAGGACTGCTGGGTTTGCTAAGGGTGAGAGACTGAGGGAGTGGAATGGGCTAGCATGGGGTGTACAGCCTCCCATAGGGGAGCAATGGGTTACCATAGGTGAACTCTCCCTCTCATGGCCAAAGGCTAAACCCAATAGCCTTAGGTTGGGTTGGGTCAGTGGTCCTCTTATCCAAGAAGAGCCAAAGCTAGCTGCCATGGGATGGGGAGTTGGAGAACCCACCCAAATGGAGGGTTTTGTCCCATTTGGATGGCTTGGAACAATAATTTTGACCCAAACTAGGTTCACCATGGGTTGAGCCTACTTGGGTAGGCCCTTAGCGACCCAAGGATTAGTTATGTTAAGTTTGGTTCAGTTTAGCTCAATTTGACCCATATGGGTCAAATGGGTTCAATTGGGTTAAATTGACCAAATTGACTAAATTGGGTCAAAGTGATGGATTGGGTAAGTCTACTTGGTCATTTAGAATGAGTGAGTGTCATTGGTTCAATTCAATTAGTGTTGGATTTGAATTTGGCTCATATGATTCAATTTAGGTCAAATGAGTCATGTTGACCAATTTGACCAAATTGGCCAAATTGGCTTATGCATGGGTTAGGTTTAAGTTTAATTGATCATTTGGGAATGATTGTAGGTGTTGATTTGAATTAATTTGGATTAGGGAATGATTTGGTTCAATTAGACTCTTTAGGTTAATTTGGGCTAAGTGGGTCAATGGGTTGGCTTAGTCAAATTAGCTTCAATTTTTGATTTTAGAGTGTTTAACAATAACCTTGTAATTGATTAGAGACATTGGTTACAATCATTTTGGATTGAAATGAGATTTGGTCTAATTTGGCCCTTTAGGTTACTTAGGTCAACTTGTGTTGAGTGATTGGTTTGACTTGACCCAATTGATTGCAATTAGGTAATCAAAGATGATCAACAATCATTATGAAAGGGATTGGATGAGTTGATTTAATCCAATTTGGGTTGGATTGGAGTTTGAATAAAATTGGTCATTTAGGTCTCATTGGGTCAAGTGAACTATTAGGGTTGATTGGTTTGAATTGGGTTGAGTTGGTGTCAATTAAGTGTTGAGAGAGGTTCAATGATGGAATTAGAGTTGATTAGTGACTTTGATCACAATTGATTTGGGCTCAACTAGGTTTTGGCTCATTTGAACTCTTTAGGTCAAATGGGCTAACTTGGGTTAAGGTCCAGGTTAATTTGGCTTGGGGCTTGGATTGGAAAACCAAATTCAATTATGATTAATTGAATAGGTTTGAGGTTGGTTGTGCTTCATTTACATCAGTTTATATTTAGATGAGTGAGTAGACATGGATCATGGTTTAGGCCATAGGATAAGTAGAACCTATTTGTCCTAAGGCACATCCTAGGCTTAGGATTATGTTCTCTAAATCTCTAAGCTTAGGTTTAGTGTTACCTTAATCACTAGAAGTGTCTTAGCACTAAGGAAATCCAAGTGTCTAGAAGGTTCCTAAGTCTAGGATGAGAAAGGCTAATTTTCACTCCAAAATGAGGTCAATAAAAGGACCCCCCAATAGCTGTGGTGTAACTGGGAAGGCACACCGCACGTATTGGCATTGACCAAGGTTGTCAAGAAGCATCCGGGATGGTCACGAACAATAATGAAGGCCATCCAAGCCTAAGCAGAGAGGTAAATGAAACTAGGATCCCAATGTAGTTTAGTTCATTTTGCTTCATGTCGAGGGCATAGGAGCAGGATTATCCCCATTTGATTTATATATAATTTGGTTTTGCATCAAGGTTACAAAGAATGATCTGCTAGGGATTGAACATGAATTTGGTTAGATTATAGATTAATTCATGTGAAAGGGAACGAATGTGAATTTCTTAGGAATTGATGAGATTTGATTGAATTTATGCTTGATTTAACTTAGTTATGTTGATTAATTTTATTTGATTTTAGCGATTCACATTGATTTTCATGCTAATATGAACTCTTTTGATTTGTGATGAGTCATACTAAAGAAGAGCTACAAAAGCTTAAACTTACCTTAGACTTATTGATTCAAAGGGGAATTGTCCAACCTAAGGGTTGCCCATCAATTTGCAATGCCTGAACTAAGAAGAAAGCTTGGGGTCTCACATATTCCAAAGTGGAATCAACCATCGGGGTGACCGCTGATTGTATGATAAGTCAAATCTGACTTAGGGCGACTACCAAGTGAGGGCCTTTGGGGGTCTTATCTCATCTTAGATAGTCAAGGCGATTCCTATAGGGAGTATTGCTAACACTTCCCAAAAAGATATGATTCCTGCTTAAGAAGAGGTGCCTCTGAGGGTCTTATCCTAATCTATAAGAGAAGTTATTATTTATTTAGCGTGGATCCTATTAGTTTATGATAGGTCATACTAAAGAAGGGCTACAAAAGGTTAGACTTACCTTAGATTTACTGGCTCAAAGGGGCAATCTACTAGTCGTATAGTATAGACTGTCCAACCTAAAGGTTTCCCATCAGTTTGTGATGGCTGAATTAAGAAGAAAGCTCGAGGTCTCACATCTTCAAAAGCAAAATCAGCCATCAAGGTGACCAGCTGATTGCATGATAAGTCCAACTTGACCTAGAATGACTACCAAGTGAGGGCCTCTATGGTCTTATCTTAGTTTGGATAGTCAAGGAGATTCCTATTGGGAGTTTTACTGACACTATCTAAAAAGATAGGATGCCTACTTGAGAAGAGGTACCTCTAGAGGGCCTTATCATAATCTACAAGAGATGTTGTTATTTGTTTATTTAGCATGGACCCTGTTGGTTTGTGATGGGCTACACTAAGAAGGAGCCACGGGGGCTTTGGCCTACCTTAGATTTACTGGCCCAAGGGATAGTCTGTACATCCACATTATAGAGCATCCAACCATAGGCGTGGCTACTAGAAAAGGGGAACTATCCAATCTAATAGTAACCTAGGTAATGTCTAGATGGGGTCTTGAAGATGTAATCCAATTAAAATGCCCACAGGGAAGGTGCCTCTAAGGGTCTTATCCTAATCCTTGAAATATAAAGCCTGTAGGTATACAACAGTCGACTCAGAGAGATAATGTAGGGACTCACATCGACTCGAGCTGAATCCACTGGGTGGGTTGTTGTCAGCAAAGTGAACACTAGCCAACCTAAGGTGCCCATCAGTTTATGATAATCAATCTAGGAAGAATGCATCGGGGACTCACATCCTCCCATGCAAAACTGATCATCAGCATAGTCTATCATTGACTTGATAGCTACTATTCAACTTAGGGTGGCTACCAAGTGGGGAGTCATAATGGAGGACTGAATCAAAGTTTGAAGTAGTCAAGAGGAAGAGGAGCCACTAGGGGGTCTTACCTTAATCCGCAGATATATAGATTTAGACCCAATCAGCATACGATATCCAGTTTGATAAGAAATCTCTGGGACTTACATCTCTACGAACATGACTTGCTACTGAGATGGCTCACTAGCTAGGTAGTGAAGTGCATCAAGCTAACAAAGGGGGCTCATTGGTTTGTATCAGTCAAACTAGGAAGAAAACATGAGGCCTCACACCCTCCTAAGAAAAATTGACCACTAGGGAGGTACACTAGCCAAGTACTGAATCGAGCTCGACTTAGAGCAGCTACTGAGTGAGGGTCATTGGGGGTATAATCTCAACTCAAAGTAGCCCGAGGTGTTTGGATTTGTGTTTGTGTGCAATTTTGTGTTTGTGTTGTGCCAAAAAGGTCTAGGATGCCACTCAGGTTCTCTTACACCTATCCAAAACACATCGAGAGTTTGGTAATTAAAATCATTTTTATCTTAGGAAATGATTTGATCAAAATAGAGTTTTTATTGATGGAAATGTATCTAGGACATTTTTCATGCATAATATTTCCTTAGATAGAGCTTGTTGAACGGGAGCATCGGGCATTCGCCCCTATCGATAACAAAATATTTGTTTATGATCACACCAATCCCTCATCAATACTTCAAAGAGATCACTCTCCATGAAGTTCATAAGGTTGAAGAGTTGAAGACATTTTATGTACCTTCGTTATCCGAGTGTGAGGGACTGGGAACCTTGTTCTACAAGTCTTAGGAATACAAAGGTCATGGCTTTGATTAGCCCATTCAATGCCTTGAATCCGAGCTAATGGTACTAACAAAAATGCCCCTCCAAAGATGAGAAAAATGATGAGGAAGCTCGAAGTTCATACTGGTGTCTCTAAGTAATAAGCTCAATTCTTTGAAAGGATATGGGGTCAAAAAGGCTCACAGCTGTTGCAAAGAAATGAGAAGTGTTACCAAGGGCTTGGGTTTATGCATCGGATGCATCCTCGAAGGGCAACATGTTATGTAATAAAAGAAGAAGAAATGGAAATGGAAGATGAGGATGAAGATATTCTATAAGAAGTTAGTCTCTCCAATGACCAAAATGTAGAAGTCAAGCCCACTCTTGATTCATGTCTTTCAATCCTTCTTCCCCCTTTCTCTGGCATGGTAGCTTTCTTCCTTCATGCCCCATTTTTGCATAGTTGTCCGCAAGCTGAAAAGGATTGTATCCGCATGCCTACCCCTACCTTCTTTCTATCAATAAAAATAAACCAACAAAGTAGGAACCGTCCAACTTCTGAAGTGAGTGATCTTACTAAACCCTTAGTTGGATAAAAGTTTGCTACTATCTGCTCACTCTTGTCTTCACCAAAGAGACTCACTTCTAGCCCTTCTAAACCTATTCTCCCTGAAATGCTATGCCCTTAGATCGATTGGTGTACGGATCTTGGAGGAAGACATGAATATGACTCTAGAAGGGCTTACAAGCAATCTAGAAGAAGCTTTTCTCATGTTAATCACTAATAGAATATAGACCCCCACACTCACACTATAGTTAAAAGGACTTTAATGCCACATCTTGAAGCAAGAACTAGACCAGCTGAGCCATCTAAAGCCCATTAGAGAGTAAGGGCATAATGGTAGTGCAGGAGTTCACGCATAACCTCCATCCCCCTGTCAACTCATTCAATGAATCTTCTTTCATTCACTACTCAGTATTTACCACCAATGGAATAGGACAATCATCACAAACGAGATATATATATGGTTATGACCAGTAAAGAAGTTAGTTTCAGGAAAGGCTATTTGTGGTCAACTGAGTTTGAGAGGGCAGTTTAAAGAGGAAACAAACTTTCTCATCAGCGTGTGCCACTCAAAATTCCAAGCTTTCCTAATGAGAAGAGACCCGCCCTTCCACTCACTCTCATTTCATTGATTCAAAAACAAACCACATAATGGGGGACTTTCTATTTAGAGGTAGCATGTTCATTGACTTCAGGGAAGGAAATATGATACAGTTAAGGAGGAGGAGCTCTAATTTTCATTCAACACTTCGTATAACATGATTGATGAAAATAGGATGATTTGATTCAGAGACCACCAAGCCCCTCAATAACAATATCGTCAGCTAGAGAGGCATTCACTCAATAAGAATATCATCAGCTTAGAAGAATAGGGCAGCTAGGTGAAAGGGGTTAGGGCTAATGAGCTAACATGCCAATGAGCTTGTAGTTGTAGTTTGAGTCTTTAGGCGACCTTGGGCACTTTTTTCCTCTGTAATCCAGTACACATTCTACTTGTACCTGGAAATGGCATTCCTTTTATTTCATTTCCCTAAGAAAAGTCTCTCAAAGCAATTTTCATTTCTTTTACCTAATTTAGAGCCTGTAATAGTAGGATCTTACCCTCTATGAAGTATGGGAGTACCAATCAATCTTCTTTCCCTGCCAGCCATTGGAAGTGCTCTTGTGAAACCTATGTGAAGCTTGCTTCATTTGACATCTTGACAACCCTTTTTGAAGAACCTGTGTAAGCAAGTCTAAAGTGCTTCAATGTTGATCCAGCTAAATCAATTGCAATGACTTTGATAGTGGATTATCCGTCTCTGTCTATCAACCTCTTTTATGAGCATGTTCTCTTCTTTTATGAGCCTGCTCTCTTTAGGGTCCACCTTTTTTTTACTTTTAGCCAATTCTAGTCTTTTCCCATGGATCACACTTTTTTTTAGAATGTTTTCAAACCGCAAAAAGAAAGATTGCTTCAACTACTACTAATTGATAAATAGAAAGCCATATAGCTTAAGAGTGAAATCTTTTACTTTTTCTTATCTAACTTCTGATATAGATAAACCTTTTTCTTGAAAGATTCTAAAAGAAGAATATTGAATATTTATAGGATGTTTGTAAGAAGTGATATCGCTATTCTTGCTCTTATTCTCGGTAGTTGTAGGTACTTACTTGTACTTGTTTTTGAAGTGACGAGACCTTGATAACCTGAGAAATCTAATGATCACCCATGAAATACCGTATGTGATCCATAGTCATGGAGTCTAGGTTGGGGTTCACCTTTTTCTTTGGAAAGAGTAGCAAAGAGCACAAGCCACCACAAAAGGAGCTAGTGAAACAGTAGAGCAAAGAAGTTTGACGCTCAACCCATGAATCAATTACTGTGAAAACTAAACATAGGTGAAAAAATCTCCCCATATGACAAGCTAAGATAGAAAGTGGAAACTGCATCGTCAACAACACAAGAGAACAAGAGTAG
Source organism: Cymbidium sinense (assembly GCA_021442155.1). Taxonomy (NCBI): domain Eukaryota; kingdom Viridiplantae; phylum Streptophyta; class Magnoliopsida; order Asparagales; family Orchidaceae; genus Cymbidium; species Cymbidium sinense. The sequence goes on from CM038218.1 coordinate 131,192,313, forward strand.
TGAAAACACTCCTAAAAACATTCCCTTAGCTCAATTTTCTACAAGGAAGTGTCTCTCCCATTTGAAGTAAGCAGTAGACCGGTGTGGCACAAAAGATCATCATGGCATATGCAATGTGTGTACAGACATTGAAGAAGATCACTGTCAAGTATAGGTTTTCTATACTAAGGATGTTAATAGATAGAAAGGTTTTCCAAATTATGTGCTAGTAGTGATGCCATTAGATAAGAATATGTTAAGAACAAACACCTTCAAGAAAACATTCAAAGTAATGCATGGTTCAAAATCAGGTCTGACAGGTTGATGAAATTGTTAGCCGCCCTTTTATTTTCTAGGCATAGGGAGGAATCCAAGATAAACTATAGAAATGGTCCTAAAATAGTGTATATAAAGTTCAAGAAGTCTGATTCATCGACAAAAAAACTTCTAAATTGGTCTAAATACAATGATTCATAGCTATCGTTTGAAGGAGGCTGGGGGCTGAAGAGAAGAGCTATACGCCAATCTGGAGAAAGGAAATCATGGTTTTGTACCTTTGGGAGTTTAACTCTAGGTTGTTAAAGCAGAAGTTTAAGGACCCAGTGCATGATAATTCAACGTCATGATCTATTCTAGTGTAACCAATGGGAATACCAAGGTATGATTCAAGTTAATAGGAAAGTTTATTAAGAAATTCCATGAAGTTATCCAAGTCACATATCATAAAAGTTTCTTTGAATAATTCATGTTTATAAAAAATAGGTATGTTTATTATATAGATTTCTTGAAAATAGAAAATTCATGTTTATCAAAAATAGGTATGTTTCTCTGAATACTAATGGAGTTATCCAAGTCACATATAATAAAAGTTTATGCTCATTAAGATTAAATAGTATGATTTCTAATTAAGAAGAGAACTAGACTTCACAGATAATTCCAATCATACCTACCCTATTCAATATATACATGAATCACATATCACAGAAATGATCCTACTGAATCATCAGCTTTTCCTCAGACTTTTCATATATACGATATTCTATTCCTCTGCCCCACCTTCTTTTTCTCATTGTAATATTGAGAGGGCCCCTAAAGGCATGTTCAAGGTTCTTAGCATAATGGATTGATTAAATCAATACGTTTCCAATACCTATAGTAGCTCTGCTCTTGCTCATTCGAGAATATGGAGAATCAAGCATACATTTTTCATATCCATTGAACAGAAGATTATAGTCACACTGACATAGTGCAGGCTTGATGGGAGGACACTCTCACTGAATCGAAGGTAGAAGAAAGTAATGCCTAGTTCAGAATGGTAGAATCCGGGCAAAAATAGATCTTTTAGAAGCAAGAAATTATGAGCTTCTTTTTTGAAGGGATAGAAGGAACTTAGTCTAGTTATAAGGTGTTATTTTTGCTATTGAGAAAGAAATAAAGATAGATATGTTAGTGGAGGTACTAACTAATGAAATGAACATGGAATCAGAAGAAACTATATTTTTTCTATATTGCCCATGGCTAAAACAAAGATGGAGTAGACCTAGTAGAAGATGAAATGGAGGTCAGTCCTTTTCATTTTATATAAGCGCTAGTTTCTGCTTTCTCATTTCTCGTAAGGATGATGAGATGAAGCCCCTTTATATTTTTTAGAGAAGATCAATATTTTTTAGCAAAGAGGATATGCTTTGAACTGGAACATTCTGATCCTATGGTGATGTTTTTGCTGAATCTTCATTATGCATACATACATCAAAATACCAATCCAAGAATTTTTGAGAGAGATGGAACTGGAGGAGCAGTTGATGAAAACCCCCTCAACGGAAAAAGGCATCTTAAGACCAGGATGGAAGTTTGAATGAGAGAATGGTAAGATAGGATCATGCTCTAGGAGTACAACAGGACAAGCACATTCGATCACAGAATCTCTGGTGGGAAGAAATTTCATAAGAGTAGGCATATAGCTTGAGAAGGCTGTTGGGATGATGTCAGCCGGCATATGGAGGAACATGTTGGGTATTGTGCTTTTTTTTGAGGTAGTTATGAGCGGACAAGTGAACTGAGGCCACCTATCTCAGTTAGTTGGCAAAGGAAGATTAGAACTGCCTAGTATTATTACATATTCAGTCATCCACACTCGACAGAATTCCATCCTACAAACTACTTCTTTGCTTACGCACTCCAGCTTTGAGCTTTGAATAGAGCACTCCATTTACAAGTAGAGGTGCTAGCTTACTTTCTTAAGAACTACAAGAGCAATGTCTGGTCAGGTGACAATCAGGTAGATGAAGTTTGTTTCAATTAAAGAAAATGTGGGATCGCATTTGAAGAATACTGAACTATGAGCTTTCAGAAGTGTCAACCCTCTATAGTAAGTAGCATGTAGCGGTAAATTGAGCAAATCAACTCAATGGCTTCTGTTTGCTCATGAGATCTCATTGCATTGCTTTGTTTTTCTCTCCTTTCCTATCAGCGAGTTTCAATCCTTTTGTTCAAAATTTTTTTGTTTGTACTGAATCGCTTGCAAGATCAAATCCTGGCTATACATCCTCCTCACATTTATGCTGAAGAAGTTGCCAATGCTATGGGCTTTAGCTTATGTAGATAAAAAGTGATGAATAGGATTATGGAATTCCACGCATCACCAATGCTACTAGATGCTGCCAGAAAGAATAAAATGCTGCTTCGCTCTACTGGATGCATCGAATCCCATCATATAAGAAGCTCGCTTTTGACTCCCCGAACATTCATACATTTTTTTGGGAGGCATACCTGCTCTATTATTGCATAGCAAGAGAAGCCAGCTCATGCAGTTTCTGTGTTGCTTTTTTTCCTGCTCTTCCTTCTGTTGGACAAGAGCGCTAATGGACATGGGGAGAGAGCAGGTGAAGTGTATCGTTTATAATGTAAAGAAAGAGACCACTACTTTGCCTCTTTGTTGGATTGTCGGTGTGAACACAGTGGTCTCTGACTAGGACTAGGTACGTAGTGTTCAAATTTGGATCTTGACATGTCAGTTCTTTTTCACCATAGACATCTTGCCAGGAAGTTGGTGGGCTCATCATGAATTAGGTTAGGGTGGCTAGTGGTTTCAGGACCCCGTAGAAAATGCATCTTTTATGTTTCGAGTATTAGCCCCAGCTTGTATCCATTCAGTCATTCTACCCATTCTTCATTTTTGGACCTCACTTCTAAAAACTTTGACTCTTCCATGCTATGTTTCTAGAACCTTTTCAATACGGTCCAGATTGCTAGCTCTCGTTTATAGTTCTATTATAGATAATACACGAGGAAGATTTTTATGGCAGTTCTTCCTTCTAATTACAGGAATATCTATGAATCTTTTCTACTAGATGAAGCAGTAGGCATCGGTCCTTAGAAAATCTAAAAGAGATGGTTGTGACACAAAGTACTCTTGTGCACCTACGTCACTCGGCTCACGTACAATCCTACCCTGATATGTTATAGATGAATTGAGCTTCTAGTTGGGCTGGTTATTCAGAGCCAACAATTGGTTGCTTCATTCTGTCCATAGTGCTTCAAAAGTCAAAATGGCATGGCTAACTGTAGAGCAATTTACCACGAAAGCCTTTTTTAGAAGGAAGTAGATTTTTTAGAACTTTGGAAGATGGTCAAGGTTGCTTGCTTCCAAGCCACTGCACTAGATGGGCATGTAGTCGTAATTGCAGTCCTGTCCTACCAGTAGCAAAAATAGTAGCATAGCTAAGAAAGCCGGTTTCAGCCGCAAGCAAGTAGTCTAGTGGCTAGAAAGCTAGCAATAGCAAGGGTAGTTAGCAAGCAAATGGTAACTAAGGCGCCAGCATGGAAGCAAGTGGGAGCTATCAAGCAGAAAGCTGCATAGGCAGGAAGGGTGTGGGTCAAGCAGGCTAGTTTTTGTTGTAAGCAAGCAATCGGAAAGCTGCGGGGTAGCAAGTACCATTCTCATATTAGTCAATCTATGAAAGAAAATAGATGCTTCAGGCTGTGTTGCTTTTGAAACTCATCAAAAAACTTGACTTTCTTTTCCTAAGAGTAATTCTTGTCGGCATAGCTTGAACATCACTATAGAATGGACTTCCATCCCCTTTCATAGACTCTTTCATAAGGCACATTTTCTATGATGGTACTAAGTCCATGTTTTTTCTTTTTTCAGAACATTCTGGACAAGTAGCAGGCATGGCCTGACTAGTCAAGTAATTGACTAACATCTAGGATTACCCCTGCCCCACTCCCACCTCTTCTAAAAGACAAGCTGACCTCAATTTATAGTTGCTCTCACTTACACCATCTACAAGAATCTCTAGAGATAAAGTGAAGCCTCCTTTGAGCCCAAATTATTTTCATAAGACTGATCAAGATTCCATTTTTTCTGAACTAAAGAAGAAGTTTTCCATTCAACCGCTAGATTCAGAAAAGGGACGAAGTTACTTAACTGATAAATAAGTTATGATTGGGAAGATCTCAACCGAAGCGAAGTGCTTTAGTGCTCCACCTACAGGTTACATAACTAAATGCTTGGCCGACTTAGACACTATCAAATCTTTGGTAAACCCATTTCTCTTGGTTCCATGTTAGCTGTCATTTTGGAAGTGAGTGTCTTGCTTTATCTTTCCAGTCACACTTTTACCCTGACCTTTCTCCCTCTCTTTGTAAATTGTAGGCAATTTTATCTATCTTACCTATGTTCACTTCTTTTTTTGAAAGAGAGGAAAAGAAAACCCCGACTTTCAAAATGATTGGTGAAAGCAGTCTACTAGAATGTAGAATTAAGCTTGAGCACAAGGAACTTCACTACACAATTGAAAGAGAAAGATGAGATAAAGATTGATTTGAGAATAGAGGATCTGTCCCATATACTGTTTCCATGACATGAGAGAGAAGAATCTGCTTTATGCATGAGTGGGATTTTCTTGACTTTCCTTTTATGTAAGAAGCATCACATTGCATGTGAAAAGCATGATTAGGCTCAGGGAATATATTTATGAGAAACATACATGTAAATAAGAAAGAAATGAAACTTGATGGATTTCTTTCATGCTTGACTTGAAAAGGTGGGTTCTCTCTGGGCAGTCGAGCCCTATCCATTGCTCTCAGAGGGTTTCGCTACTGCTGCTTAGCAGGGCTTGCCTTGAACTTGAAAGTAGGCTTTGCTTTATGAGCACTGCTCATAGGCAAGGACTTCAGTCCACCCATATGATGATCCATTTCAGTGAGGGGACATTAGGCGCATCAAGCTCAGAGTCTCTACTCCGTCGGACTCGCTAATCAACATGCATCCTCCAAAATAGATTCAAACAAAGAATGATTCTTTACTCCACTACAATCTGTCTCATCCACGATGCCTTCTTCCACCTCGACTCCCGTTATTGATAGTGCTTCCAATAATGGAGAGAACGAAGAGCCTTACTCTTTGACTTAGATCAAACCGGGAAGTGTAGCCCACAAGGCAATGAAAGAAAATTTGATTCTGACAATTGTCAGAGATAAGTTCAAAGAACATTGGAAAAATGGATGGCTGATAAAACAAATGAGGAACTAGCCTAAGCTTGAAATCTTAAATTAGTCCCAACAAAGGAGGAAATAGAACGATTATCAAAAGAATTGTTGGAGCTAAATCAGCCCCTAGTGGGGGCATTATATGCTGGCTTATCAAACCTACTAAAGGAGCACCCTCGTAAGACTAGATTGAAAGAATGATGCTACAAATCTCTATGATATTTTTAATTTATGAAAAGTGATAGGGGCTAGATGGAAAGGATGAGTTAGCTTTTCTTTTCTTTCATAACCTCTAGCTTGCCCAGAGGAAAATGAATCAAAATGCGTTGTCCAGTTGCATTGGTAGGGAGGAATCATTGAGCATACTTTCACTTGAGTGAGCTCGAGTCAACCTTTTTTTATAAATAAGCTTTTTCTGCACCTACCGCTCACTAAAATAAGTCAACTTCTTTCTCTATTCCCGTTGGCATGTGCTATTGATAATGGAATTCTTCCTCTATTGAAAAAGGAACTGCATCCTCGGCTTTAGAATAAGTCTCTATTTTCTTTTTTACATGCTGGCTTCACTATGAATTTCTATTAGATAAACGAAATTCTGTGCTGGCCCCGAGTCCATCATCATCAACCTACTTTTTGTCCTCGACCTCCCACATAAAAAAATGCTTCAATTGATTGACTGATGCAGCCCAAGAAAAGAGTAGTCAAGGTTGGTTTCATTCCCCTCTCCATAGAGAGAAAAACCTCATCTTTCATCCGCTTCTTTGAACGAGTCAGCAAAAGAGTGGATGTTAGGGCTTATGCTTTCAAATGACATCTATTTTGGTGCCCTCTCCTTTTGTGCTGCCCCCAAAGCATTCATTGCTTTCACTAGTGTTTACCTGATTGAGCATAATAGAAAGGCTATCTTGATAGAAGAGCTCTAATAGCCGCCCACTTCTTCCTCACCCTTGGAACCGATCAAGGTCAAAGACTGAGGTCCTATCCTTCCTTGTAATGAGATGAAGGAAGTGGGCTACTTATCTTGCCTCGAGCCCATAGAGACAGGTACTACTCTAGACTAGGATGGTGCTGCTCTATTGAAAACTAGGCTAGGAAATGGGCCTAACTCCATTGCTGATGAATCCTTAACCTCTGGTAGTATGCTTAGTTACATGTGTAGTCTACTCTGCTTGACGTGAGTGCATACACTAGGGCTATCAAACTGAGTAGATTCTCCTGTCCACAATGGCTTACTTGATAAAGAATGATGAATGAAATTATTCAAATAGAAAGAATATGTTCTAAAGATACATTTATGTTTGATATCCTAATTCAGGATACAAATTGAAATGAGAGAAAAGTATCTCAATGGAGTTCAGTAGTGCCTAAACAGAATAAGAAAAAGAGGGCTATAAATTGTCCTATATTTTCTCTTTACTCAGGTAGGAACTAAGTAAAGAGAACCTAAAATGAGTTCAAATTAGAGACATTTCATTTTTACGTCAACTCAAACCACTCAAGTGGTTAACAGTACTTTCGATCCACCATATTCACTCGGTAACTGATCAAGTAACCGAAGGATAGCATATTGGAAACCTCTTTCTAGTGCACACACATTACAACCAACCTTTAATCCTAACTAATAGAATGAAATGAAGAGAGATTATAATGAACGGTACCACAGGAGGTCTAACACCCCATGTTGAATAAGCAGTTATTAACCAGTTACTAGTAGAATTGTAAGTAACAATCTAAAGTAGAGGCGCTAAAGAAGATTACAAATTTGTTTTCTTGTTACCTTACCTATTTCCTTATAGCGCCTTAAGTAGCATTAGCTAATACCCTCAGAGGGTATAATAGATGGATTTAGGGGGGACATACCTTCTATAGTCTATAGTCGATAATGGGTTCTATAGATAGCTAGTTCTCGGGCAAAGAAAGTAAGTAGAAAAGGATAAATGGTCCAGAGTAGCAGGATCAGGTATGCAGTATGCATCTGACCCCGGTCAATCTCTTTCTCTAGGCTAATGAAAAATTCTAGATTTCTTTCATCTTTGACTATCCTATCACTTACGAAAGATGTGTAAGCCTATGCCAATGGACTCATGACATCCATGCACTGAGTTGTCAAATGATGCACCCCAATTATATGCAACAACCCACGTTTCCAAGGCCCAAATGAAAGACCCAAGCCAACATCCATGGGCCAGCCCATCCCAAAAAGTCCTCAAAATGATATGGCTAGCGCTTTTTTTCTTCTTTTCTTAATGGCATCATAGCTACATGAGGGAAAGAAATGCAACCCACTTTGCCGGAAAAGAGGGCTCCCCACAAAAATGCCAATTCTACCATCAGGCCCAGCAAGCAGCATAATTTTGTTTCGAGGCTGTGTTTAATTTGAGCAAAAGTAGTATATGGTTCAAAGCACCTTGTTCCATTCGGCGTGAATCCCATCCATCACTAGTCTAGTGGTGGTGTTCTTTGTATTGCAAGAATGAAGAAATGTATGAACACAAAGAATGAGCAGACCAACCCACTTTTCTATGTGGGCTCAGTTCAGAATATCTTTTTTCAAAAAGAAGCACACTCCTAATTAATGTAACGTAGGTGTCTTTCTAGATTGATGGATGGGAGAAATGCCTATATAGCTTTGTAATGTTCTTTTCATGTTAATGTTAGATTCAAGAATCTAATTGCCCAAATTGTCTTTCTCTTATTGTGTAAATGAACTTCAAGTTTGAATTGTACTTGACAGGAAGCATCATAGCCTAAGTTTGGACTGCCTCCGATGTCAATCTATAGTAATAGTTTTTGAAAGTAGCCTATCTAGTTTTTTGAGGTTCACCTAGAGCGATTTGTCAGCTTTGGTCACCCTGTTATGTATGTGCAAGCCGAATTACTGCCCTAAATCCTGCTTTGGTGCATCCCACCCCAACTAACCAGTGTTTGACTAGACTCTTGCCTGTGCCTTATCCAAGCTAGTCTATCGATGACCGAACCAGTTTGAAACTACTCTTGACCTCACACAATGAGCAAACTTAAAATGTTTATGAGAAAGGGGCTAGTCTTAAGGCCAAAGAGTGCTCTTTGAACGCTACTATGCATCCTTATATGATGGGTTTTTTTGGGGTATAGCAGGGCTTGAACCTACACCATTAGGCTAAAATCCTAATGCTCTACTAACTGAGCTAGACACTTTCCAAACAAGGTTGGTGTGAAAAAGAAAAGAGAGCAACCTGGCCTTCTTTCAGAATCAAACTATCTCCTTTTCTTCTTCTCATATCATTTCACAAGGGCGCAGCTCTGTATGAGGCTCATACTATAGAGAAAGTATGGGAGTCCTTTCCACTCTTCTATCTATACAAAAGGTCAATGAGGGAGACTATAGTAGCTCTCACTAAGACTATATATGAAAAAGGTAAGGCGCTAGCTTGGAGGCTAGATCGACCGAAAGGAGCTGTGTTCTATAGTTTGACGTTGAGCACTATCTTTTCTTTGTCTAATTCCATCTGATCAACTAGTTGTGAGGCTGGACCAGGTACGAAGAATGAATGCATGCGGCCCTTTTCCATTCTCAGGCATGAAAGTTGCTAGCCAGTGCCCGCTCAACTCTTCGAGAGCCAAACAAGTGGTGGAGATTCGACAAGTCAATCCAAATGTAGAAGGTTAAGTACAATAGTATGAATAAAAGAGAGATATGGCTTCCAAGTGAGAATGGAAAAGAGGCAGATGATCGTTTTCTATGCTATGTATGTTGACCTTGACTTGGCAGATTCAAAAAAATGGAACCACCACTAAGGACTGGTACGTCAGAGTTTGACTTCTGACCAGAAAGGATGATGATGATAGCTAGCTTCCCTCCCTTTGAATTAAATTTCTCAGCTCCATGAGTCACTAGAAAGAAGGTAAAAGGACCACTACTTCTTCATTTCATGGTCTGATCTAGTGCCATTCATATTCACTTGAACTGCATCAAAAGAGAAAGGAAAGTTCTTTTATGCAATGGGTGGGCCTACTATGGATTTGTCCAACTCAATGAATGAAAGGGGGAGTACGAGGAAGGCCAATTTTCTTTCTATATGAAGATGAAGAAAGGAAATAGTTTTGATTGAAAAGAAAAATCAAGTCAAACATTTCTGACTTTAGAGGATGACTGAATAACGAAGAGCTCTTTATGTCGTATCACTTTACCACCATCTAAAATGCATTAAACATTGATTGGTGGAAGACAATCCATGAATATTATCCCTTCTTTGATGTGCAATTTATTTCTTTCAGTAAGCATCCAATATCTCAACAAATGAACATTTCCTTAAGCTTATCCTATAGCTTATACATCTTTTGAAAACTACTCCAAGGATCCAACAAATAACTAAGGTTTGTTGACGATCCCCTACTACAATCCCAGGGACATCATAAATAGTACCTGCAACTCCTTGTTTGACCACCACGCATATAGGCTTTATATTATCTACGATGTCAACCATCAGTTTGATTGTATCATGTTCATTTCGAGCTAGGTGATGAAAAGTTTGATAAATAATAGCATGAGCTCTTATTATTTTACCATCGATCATGCAAAAGTTGACCAACTTCTTGATCAATTATTTCTGCTCACCATTTAAGTCCCCCATATAGCTGAGAATTTTTGAGCAATTGGAAGCCACTTTTGATGATGAGGCCGAGAAATTTCTATTACACAATCATTACTATCCATCTTGATCATCCAACTACCCTATTTTCTTCCATAACTCAGATCGCTATGAATGGATGACTGACCCATGACACAACTCAAAGAAAAAGGATGAAAAGCCAAAGATCCTGAAAGAAAGGCAAAGAGATATTGACTCTTTATGAACTCGGATCCATTCCCAATTGAGGAAAATCCTAGGTGGGGGTTTTTCTTTTGAAGAGGTGAAATAAAGTGCTTACATCACTAGTTTTCACTCAGAAGAGGAAAAGAAGTTTTGTATGAGTACTTGGGAAATGGCATCTTTGACTTTGAGGTTAAAATAGGAAGATTTTTCAATTTGGAGAATCCACACAGCGTAGAAAGTTTTAGTTTCACTGACTCAAAAAAGAAAAAGTTAGACCCGAACTACTAAATCGGAGAAATAATGTAGGTGGAATAGAAAGTCACTTACTTTGGTGGAGTGCTCTTCGTTACACAAATTCTGACACAAATGAAAGGTCTTTTGTCTGATTTTGAAAATGGGAAAAAGATTACGCTTGCCCACCCCTGAAACAGAATCTCTGACCTAGTCGATCCCTTAAAAGGTCCTCTTCACAGGAAGGAATCAAGGTCCCCCTTGTTGTGTTGAATCACTTTTTCTTCTTGTCAAAGAAGTAGCGAATTCTATAAGAAAAAAAACTTCATTCTAAAAAGCAAACTTCCTCCCCTTCTTTTTTGCATTTTCTTTCACAATGAAAAAATGGGGATAACTCAAAAACTTGGAGCCGTGCAATCACATGCTAATTGAAGCATACAAAAAAATATGGTTTGGGTCCTTACCAATCCCAAGTACCATCAATATATTCATTGTAAGAGCATAAACCTTCTAAGGAAACCCAAAGTCAGTGTTAGTATGACTCTCTTTTTTCCTCTAATTAGGCTAGGTTCTTTCATGTGAGTGTTTATGCGAATCAGTACCCTCTGAACTTCAGGACCAATTAGGTTTTCAATTACTACAATCCGATCCTGAAGGAAGGGAAACTCACCATTACTTGAGCTCGCAGTAAGGAATATAGAGAGCTGAGTGATATCTTCATATAGTCTTTTTTGACTTTAGCTAGCTATAGGGATAGAAAATGAAGGAATCTCAAAGAGTCACAGGTACTACTCATTTAGAGAAAGTGCTAGAAAAAAAGAAATTCAAAGGTAGCGAGATTGACAGCAATTACGATTTCAACTCTCTTTCATTTTTTTTGTTGGAAAGTTTAATTCATTTAGTATGAGATCGCTTCACACCGAGCGGTGCTTACACCTCTCACCTATTGAAGTTCAATTCAAAAACCTCACAAGACCTTATATAGAGAAGGATTTCCCGTTAGCAGTAGTTCATACCAACTTAGCTGCTCGGCGCTATTATTGGCATAGAAACTGATACTCCATAGGTTAACCCAACCTAGTCCTCTCGTACTAGGGTTGGCTCATTGTAATTCTCCCTTTCACACCAACAATAGATAGGAATTGAACTGTCTCATGATGTTCTAAACCTAGCTCACGTTCCACTTTCATCAATGAACAACTTAACCCTTGGGACCTTCTTCAACGCCAGGATGTGATGAGTCAACATCGAGGTGCCAAATGAATCCATCGATAAGAGCTCTTGGGAGCCATCAGTGATGTAGAACATCATGAGGATCCAAAAATTAGAGCTCAAGGTCCATTTACAAGATCTTAAACTAAAGCCCAAGAAAAATCAAGAAAGAAGAATGCTTAACCCATTAGCTTGCTAGGCCCATTTTATGATTTCATCTTTTCTATTTATGTAATTTTTAATTTTCCTCTAGAAACTCCATGTTTGAAATTTTGCATTTAAAAATTCAAAGAATGACATGTGAGGTGGTTGAATCTACATAAAATAATTGAATCTGAAATGGGTGGATGGCATAAAATAATGAGGCAATTTAATGCTCTATATTAATGTAGCCACTCACCTTTTCCTCCATGTTTTGAATTCTTTTCTTTTGAAAGATGCCTGTAATGGCTACAAATAGCCCCTTTTACTAGAATGAAGGTGATCTTTTGGCAATTACAAATTATTGAGTTATTATTGTGGTTTGAGAGCTTGGTGTCCAAACCTTGGCAATCCTTGATGGGAGCGCTAGTTATCCAACATATCTTCTTCCCTCACCTCCAATACCCAAGTTCTCTCAATCTCATCAAAAGAAAGAATGCCTACCTTCATCAGTCAACCTATTATCCTCAACATACCTTTGATCCATTGAGCAAGAGCCCTTCCACACAGGACTCTCGAATTAATATGGCAGACTTTCATCTCTGTTCGATTAGTCGGTCTCACAATCAGGTAGGCTTATACCATTACGCTCATGAGCAGGATCAACGCTTGAGCCTACCTTGGCACACCTCTGTTACTCATTAGGAGAAATCCTTCCTAGATAAACTACCCACCTCGCAGATCCCCACCCGTAATCGGAATGATCGCGGTTAGGCATCTTTAGAACTAAAAGAGTGGTCTTTCGGATTGGTCGTGTTAGACCTCCCGCCTATCCTACATTTGATCAAAGTTGTCACTACGAAGCTATAGTCAAGGTGCAAGGGGTCTTACTATCTAGCCGTTGGTACTCTATATTTTCACAAAGAATTCAATTTCTTCGAGTCCATGTCAAAGAAAGCGGGGTAGTCGTTACACTATTCGTGCAGATCACTACTTATGTGATAAGAAATTACCTTAGGATAGTTAGAGTTATTGCCACCATTTTTTGGGGCTTCCATTCAAAGTTTAACCACTTCACCTTTCGACCTTCCAGCATTGGGCAAGTGTCAGACTCAATACATCGTGTTACCACTTAGCAAGGTCCTGTGTTTTTAAGAAATAGTTGCAACCCCCTGTTATATGCCTCTTTTCTAATCAAAAGATAGGAGAGCAACCCTTCTCCTAAAGTTATGGGGTCATTTTGCCGAGTTCCTTCAACATGGTTTTCTAGATGTGCCCTAGTATACTCTTGGGGTATGGTCAATTCACCGGGAGGATCACCCTCCCAATTCAAAGTTTTTTCCTGGAAATTTCCACCATCATTGACTACGACAACAATCACGACTGAATATCAAGATCCTCGCTACTATGGCAGGGCGTTATGCTCTACTCTTTAGCGACCCCCTACTATAATCAAATGCTCCACTACTGAAGATGAAAAAGGTGAGCACTTAAATAAGAAATGTTATCTCTTTCAATGTACTTATACAGTGAAAGATAATAGTGATGCAACACAACTTCAGTTCACACGTGAAAGTGCTTCAAAAGGATAGGTGCAGAGTCGGAGCCCAGCATGTTTGCCCGCTGGGCCAAGTGTTTGCCTACTTCAGAGCCTTCACCTTTAGAGAACAATCCCTAAAAAAACTACAAGTATCTGAGAGCCTTCGTTTGCTGATCTAAAAGATGATCGCCTTTGGAAGCGTCAGTAGCATAGGGCGACTGAGCCAACCGAGCCCATCTGAATTAGTTAAGACTTTGATGATTCAAGGTGCAGTGCATTAGGTAAAGGAGAGTGATGGTAAAAGGGGGCAGCCCTCAGCCTGATCATCTAATTCGCTTCAATAGACAGACATGGTTTAGTAGTCAAAGCAACTTCATCACTTTCATGTACCCATCGGACGACAGCCCTTTCGGGGGTTCCTTAAGGACCAATTCACTCTACATAGATTGACTTAATGCAGAAAGCCTTCCATTGTCAGACACTCATGTTTTTCACAGGATTTTATGTTACTCATGTCAATATTCTCACTTCTGATATCTCTAGGTGTTTTCACAAAAAACCTTCCCTGGTTGATAGAACGTCCCGCTACTGACACTTGAAAAAGAAACTTTTAAGGTTTTATTGCTATGGTGAATCACTTGAACCCTGAGACATTTTTGGTGCCATGGAGCTAGACTAGTGAGCTATTATGCTTTCTTCAAAGAATGCCTGCTTCCAAGCCCACCTCTTAGTTGTCATCGCTCGATCACTTCCTTTTCCAATAACTGATTGCTTAGGGACCTTAGCGTATCATCTAGGTTTTTTCCCTCTTTACTTTGGATCTTAGCACCTAAGAAGTCTGTCTGTATAAATGATGATGGCCTGTATTTAAAGTTTCCCTAGGGTTGGTAAAGCAAAATGGGGGCCACCCTAGCCCATTGAGTGCTCTACCTTGGGCCATCGACAACTACACTCTACTGAAATAGATTTTATGGAAAACCAGCTATATTCGATCTCAATTGTCCTTTCACCCCTAACTACAAGTCATCCCCATATTTTTCCACATACGTGTGTTCGGTCCTCCAAGGCCTGTGAGCTCTTCTACTTGATCATGGCTAGATTGATAGGTTTCGGGTCAAATAGAAAGAATTATCATCTTCCACCTCTTCCAAGTGCCTACACTTAATGACTTAAGCCGCTATTCCCATTTCATCGCTAACTCATCTTACGAAAGGAAAGCCATTAGAGTGAGTGCTAAGGGCTCCGCTCCTTTAACTGATTGTTCACATCGGCTCTCAAGTTCTCTATTACACTCCCAGATGGGGGTTTTTTTCACCTTTCCCTCATGGTACTTTTATTCCATCGATCATTGAGGAAGACTTAGGCTTAGAGGGTGGTACCTCTTTCTCGTGTAAAAGCAATCATCATTCGAACATGCCGCATTTGACTGGGAAGGATCAAACTATGGGAATGAATGAACAGGGCTATCATCATCTATGGCAAGTTCTTCCAACCTTCTCAGAAAACCAGTTCACTATACACCCCAACCTGTAAGTACTATGTTGCCTACGCTTGTGCCCCAAAATAGTTACTTACTTTGTACAAGTCATCCGGGAGCGTAAAACCAATAGAAAGAATCGCTCAGATCTCTATGAGCGAGGCTTTTTTGGGCCATGTTCTAAATGATCTAGTTGATGGGAGAGGTAAAATTTCATCTTCTAAATTTGGTTAATTGAATCTCCTACCTCTTTCAAGATGTTCCGTATATGAGCCCCTTCAAACAAGACTTCTTGCTATTGATTCAATGATCCCTATAGGACGTGAGCAACGAGAATGAATTCTTGGAGACAAACAGACAGGTAAAATAGCAGTAGCCATCGATACAATTCTCAATCAAAAAGGACAAAATGTGATATGTGTTTATGTATATATTGGTCAAAAAGCATCATCTATGGCTTAGGTAGTGAGTACTTTCCAAGAAGGAGGGGCAATGGAATACACTATTGTGGTAGCTGAAATAGCATATTTGCCTGCTACATTACAATATCTCGCTTCGTAGATGGGAGCGGCTTTGGCTAAATCTTTTATGTACCGTGAATGATTTACTTGATGAATTTATGAAGATCTCTCCATACATGCATAAGCTTATTGTAAAATGTCTATTCTATTAAAAAGACCCCCTGATCATGAAGCTTATCCAGGAGATGTTTTTTATTTGCATTCACGACTTTTGGAAAGAGCCACTAAATTAAGTTCTCATTTAGGTAAAAGATTTACGACTGCTTTACCAACCTTAATATGGAGATGTTTTGTCTTGTATTCCTACTAATGTAATTTCTATTACAGATGGACAAAGATTCTTATATACCGATCTATTCAATGTTGGAATCAAGCCTGCTATTCATGTAGGTCTTTCTATTTCCATAGTAAGATCAGCAGGTCAAATAAAAGCCATGAAACAATAAATCAAAAATTGAACTAGCTCAATTTACAGAAATAGAAGCCTTTGCACAATTTTCTTTAGATCTAGATAAAGCTACTCAGAATCAATTAGGAAGAAGTCAATGATTATGTGAGTTGCTCAAACAATCCCAATAAGACCCTCTCGAGATGGAAGACCAGATAGCTACTATTTACACTAGAATGAATGGATATCTTCATGCATTAGAAATTGGATAGGTAAAGAAATTTCTCATTGGGTTATGTACCTACTTAACAAAGAAAAAACCTAATTCCAAGAAATTATATCTTCTACCAAGATATTCACCAAGGAAGCTAAAACCCTTTTGAGAGAAGCTATTCAAGAATAGATCAGACTCTTTCTACTTCAGGAATAGACATAAATGTAAATGGATCATTTTTCATCTATTATGAATTCAGAGAAAGAAAGATTTCTGATTTGAATCATTCAAAAATGGCCTTTATCCAATTCTTCTTCTTTTTTCTATTCTTGATCATATCTATTTTTCTAGGCCCGTTCGGACATATGGTTCTCGTAGAAGATCAAGTTGGTGAGCCGTGTGATGGGAAACCTTCCCGCACTATTTGGAGAGCACTAAAGATGAATGAGAGGTTCAACACCACATCATTGCAAGGGGAGCTCGCTCAATTCGTAGATAGGTCCGACTCATAATTCACTTCTGACCCCGTGTTTAATAGCCTGATCGTAGTGATATTAATTGTGGTTACATCCATAAGTAGCTTGGTCCATCTTCATTCCATTTCATATATGTATGAGGATCCGCATGGCCCTCGATTTATGTGTTATTTATCCATTTCTATCTTTTTTATGTTAATATTGGTGACTGGAGATAACTCACTTCAATTATTCTTGGGATGGGAGGGAGAAGGTCTTGCATCATATTTGTTAATTTATTTCTGGTTCACACAACTTTAGGCAGATAAAGCAGCTACAAAAGCTATGCCTGACAACCGAGTAGGTGATTTTGGATTTGCTCATAGGATTTTCGGTCATTTTACTCTCTTTCAAACAATAGACTTTTCAACCATTTTTACTATGCATTTGCCCCCAAAAATTCATTGATTTCTCGCAATATGAGATTGAATTCCAAAACTCTAATTTGCATTTTACTTCTTATTAGTGTTGTTGGGAAATTTGCACATATATTATCACATACTTGGTCACCCAATGCAATGGAGGGTCCACTCCAGTATCTGCTTCGATTCATGCAGCTACTATGGTTACAACTGGCATTTTCATGATAGCGAGGTGCTCCCCTTTATTTGAATGCCCACCTATGACTTTGATTGTAATTACTTCTACAAGAGCTATGATGTCATTCCTTGATGAAACCACAAGAATCTTACAAAATGATCTAAAGAGGGTCATAGCTTATTCAACTTGCAGTCAGTTAGGCTATATGATCTTTGCTTGTAGCATTTCTAACTATTCAATTAGCATCTTTCACTTAATGAATTATGCATTTTTCAAAGTTTTACTCTTCCTGAGTGCAGGTTCGGTGATTCATGCCATGTCGGATGAACAAAATATGCTGAAGATGGGGGGCTTGCCTCCTCATTCCCTTTGACATATCCCATGATGCTCATGGGCAGCTTATCTCTCATTGGATTTCCTTTTTAACCTAGATCTTATTCCAAAGATGTGATCTCAGAGCTCGCTTACACTAAGTATACCATTAGTGGTAACTGTGCTTTCTAGTTGGGAAGTGTCTTTGTCCTTTTCACTTCTTATTACTATTTTTATTTACTATTTCTCACATTTCTAGTACCAACTAATTCATTCAGGTTAGACATATTATGATGTCATGATGTGCCCATTCCTATGCCCATTCCTTCAATACTTCTGGCTCTCTGGAGTCTCTTTGTAGGATACTTGGCCAAAGTGTGACCCATTATCCCATAAGTCAGTATTGTGCTATGAAGAAGCAACTGTTTCTCAGCTAACATGATTGTACAATGTCACAATTCACCCAACAAGATCATCCGGGGTGAACAAGAATTGAGGATCGGATGCGGGTGAAATTCTTGCCAATGGCTGAGATGTTTAGTCGACTCTCTCCCCCTTAGTAAAAGGGAGGATGAAAGAGGCCCTGATGAACCATCATATTAAGTGAATAAGTAAAAGCTTCATTGCCCAACCGTGAAGGACAAGAATGAGTGAAATCAATGTGTTCCAATTTCTAGCCTTATATTGACCATCAAACAGACCATGGATTAAATGGCCACTGCCTAAAAAGACTATGTCTAGAAGACCCCTGCCCCCACAAGCTACATCTCATGTCGATGGGTTGCTATAACTATCCAAGAAGACACTCAGAACTGGAAGGATAAAAAAAACCTACCCGGTGGACTGCCGAGCTACAACTCATGGGAGGCCAAGAGGGCCCAGTTAGAGACTGGGGATCTCAGCAGGAAATGCGATGGTTGCTTAAAGCTGACAAGCCAATAAATGAAATAGAAGAAATAAGTTGAGCTCTGATCTGAGTAGGCTCAACATAGGGAATACCCTAACCCTGGGAACCGAGGCCTGGCCATCCCGATCGACGTTAATGCAAAGTTTGACCATCAATAGTGTTTCGACCTAGTTCAATTCATGGTCACATCTACAAACATTTTCCCAGGGGCTGACCCCCACCCAGTCCAGGCATTTATCTAAAAAACTTCATAATAAAGGATGACACAGTACTTACCTTTTCCTTGGTGAGTCAAAGTGGGGTTTCATCCTCCCTTACAACCTCATTCTTCCATTTCTTATTTCTGCCTCTGACATTTGGTTTCTTTTTCTCAGTTTTTCATAAACTTTTACTTGAGCTACTCAGTGAACTTTGGTTCTTTTGAAGAACACAAGGATATTCTTGAAAAGGGAACTAGAGCCATGCTTGATCCATTAAATGATCCTGTCCAGCAGTCATTCGGTACACACCCTCCTCGTATTCATTCTCCATCACCTTACCATCAGGCAATCTATGTTATGAACAGCTTGTAACCTCGACGAATTAGTCTTCCACCAGTTTGTTCACTCGCACCTCATTATCTTTTATACGCATCATCAAGCTCTATGCCAGCTTGTCCTGTCTTCACTCTCGTAGGTACTTAGCTCTTCTTCAAATCATCCTACTTTTGTTCCAACAAGATAGAAGATTTTTTTCATATGAGAAAATCACATCCCTTGTCATTGGAAGCTCATTCTTGCTTGGGATGTCTTCTTGTCTACTCGACTGAAAGGAGAGGTTAGCTTACTATACTAGACTGAAAGGAGAGGTGTTATAGGCTCAAACAAAGCAAGACGAGGTATATACTGGCTCAACCTTTGGGAGAGGAGATAGAAAAAAAATTACTCCCTAACTCTATAGAGATTGTGATTTAGAAAAGAACTTAAATCAGAGATCAGCTGACTAGGACTCACTAAAAACACAATCCCTTCTGAAATGTGCCTCCTAATCTGATTCTAACCAAACTCACCAGAAAGTCGGATCAGCAAGGCATACATACCAGTTTGACTTAAAGATGAGTATTACCCTAGTATCACTGTTAGATACTACCTTCATAAGTTCTCAAGCAGAACTACTAGTTCATCTTCGTACCTAATGAATGTGCAGCAAGGCAATGTCAAAAAGACAACTTACCAGATTGAGTACCTTCTAAGGTCTCCACCATTTGGTGTATCTACACTTTAGTGAGAGATTTGACCCAACCTAGAACTCACCTGAACTCAGGGCTAGGTAGCTGCTTTAGTACCTAGGAAGGAAGGCACCTAAGCATGACTAAAGTAGTCTTTCAAGAAAAAACCATAGTCCACTATTTTTAGTGGGCTAAGGTTACTCTTGATTGAGGAAAGGTTGGCTGAATAATACATTTCTGCCAACTCAACTGCCTCATGGTAGGAACCTTTCATTAAAAATGGAATGCATAGCTTCAGACTCAGATAGGCAGGAACTTTCAATGAGTGGGAATGGTCCCTCTTTCATCTTCTCTTCCCTATTTTGTTTTTTTGTATGTAATGTAGATTGTCTTTTCTTTGACTATTAATAGGAATTCTCTCTTGGAACCTTTCTACCCTATGGTATTCCCCTTCGGTCTTTTGTTTATCTCACAAAGAAAAGTGGGTCGATGCCAGCTATAGTGCACATTCCTCATTCGAGCTTTCTTTATTATTTCGGATGATTCATATCATGCGTGCATCTTCAAGTTCCATCATTTTGAACAGTTCACAACTCTTGCATATTAACATGAAGTTTTGCACATAAGTGATAGAGCTATGGGAGACCTCACGCCTCATTCCACTGCCTAGGAGAAGAATGAAAGGTAGGCACCTAGGATCTTTCCTACTCGTATAAGCATTATAAGCTGAGATAGCCTTCGCTCCTCAGTAAAGTATTCACTTCTTTTTTGAATAGATTGTTGTAGGATTCGCTTGGAATGGAGCTCCATCATCTCGTATTGAGTCAAGCTTATGTGAGCAAAGAGTGAAATACCATCTCAGTTTTAGAACCCAATGGTATAGAGCATCCCGAATGAACCGACGCATGTGTATGTGCCCGACTCTTTCTTCAAAACATCATAAGAAAGCAAGCTAGGATGAATGAAAAAGTTCACCATCCCATAGCATCAAACTTATTGGGTTAACCACCCACCTAATCTCTTTCTTCTCCAAAGGGGGGAGTATTGATGCACGAAGAACTTCAAGAAATGAAATCAAAGAACTCTACCTTCTTATGGCTTTATCCAAATAAATATCAAACAAATGAGACCAAGCCCCCTTCTTTCAAACTGGATGGGTGGGGTGAAGGGGAGTTTCAAGAAAACCAGTTCAAAGTAGTTCCTGATGGAATCTATTAGGTATTCTTATCATTTTGTAGATCCTAGTCCATGGCCTATTTCGAGTTCACTTGGAGCTTTGGCAACCACCGTAGGAGGTGTGATGTACATGCACTCATTTCAAGGGGTGCAACACTTCTTAGTTTGGGCCTAATCTTTATCCTATATACCATGTTCGTATGGTGGCATGATGTTCTACGTGAATCCATGTTGGAAGGACATCATACAAAAGCTGCACAATTAGGACTTTGTTACGGTTCTATTCTATTCATAGTCTCATAGGTTATATTCTTTTTTTTGCTTTTTTTGGGCTTCTTCTCATTCTTCTTTGGCACCTACGGTAGATATTAAAGGTATTTTTGGCTCCCAAAAGGGATTGGAATTTTTTGATCCATGACAAATCCCTTTTCTTAATACTCCTATTCTCCCTTCATCTGGAGCTACCGTAACTTGGGCTCATCATGCTATACTCACGGGGAAGGAAAAATGAGTAGTTTACGCTTTAGTAGCTACCGTTTCACTAGCTTTCAAGGAATGGAATATTACTAAGCACCCTCCACTATTTTGGATAGTATTTATAGTTCTAACTTTTTTATAGCAACTGGATTTCATGGTTTTCATGTGATTATAGTACTCTCTTTTTGATCATATGTTGTATTCGCCAATATCTTGGTCATCTAACCAAGGACCATCATGTTGTCTTTGAAGTAGCTACATGGTACTGGCATTTTGTAGACGTGGTTTAGTTATTCCGATTTATCTCTATCTATTGGTGGGGAGGTCTATGAAAGAATGACTAAGTGGATTGAGGTGCAGAGTAATTGCTTGATTGAAAGGAGAGGCGCTAGAGAAGTTAGGCTCAACCGACCCTTGACCCTAACCCTCGGATTGAAAGCTCAGAGATAAAGAGAACTAGGCTCCAAAGAATGACAATAGCTTTCTCACCCAAAGTGGACTATTCTCCTACAATATTTTTCAGTATTCTAGCATAGGGATCAAAAATCTTATAACATATTATGTGAACCAAGAACCAAAAATTGATCTTGGTCTCTTTTTTTGTTCATTGTAATCCAACAAAGATGTTTTTTTTCTTCAATTTTGAATGAAGCAAGGCGCTAGCTCAACATTGTTTTTCATCTTTCTTTACCAGTTCTTAATCTACCTCTGAAAAATAAAATGTATGTATGCTAAGAAAAGGTACTGTAATACAACAGTAACTAACCAAAGAAAGAACAGGGGAAGTAGATGCAGAATTAGTCCGTCCAAGGCGGGTCCCCCTAATGAGAAAGATGATAAAGACTTTTTTTTGATAAGTTTCAAAACATGCATTTGACAATTTTAGATACACATTTTATGAAACTAGGCATAGCTTGATCCCCATTAAGTGAAAGTTCCCTTAGATAATTTCAATTTCATAAACAATTCCAAATTGTGCAAGAAAAAAGTCTAGTTTCACCCTGAACCACCTATCCCAGAGTTTCACTAAAAAGGTTCAACATGTTAAAATAGGAAACAATTTGGAATTGTTTGAGTTTCACCAAGGATAACTTGTAATTCACCATGAGAAAACCACTATCTTTTCATCCTTATTGACTGTAATCACTCCCATAAGCAGCCAATCACCATAGTGTGTAGTAGGACTAGGAATACTTATTTAATGTGGCCTGTTCAACTGGCACCTTGTCTAGCGACAGCTTCATGAAATTAGTAACTTAGATAAGAATGGCATGAAGTTCAGCAAGGAGCCTTCCAGCTATCGGCCATGCCCAATGCCAGGTGCATTTCCCACCTATCTCGCATACATCGAGAGCCATAGTATGTCATCTTTCCTCACTTGATCTAAGAGAGTTCGGCCCCCTAGGTCTTACTCTTCCTTCTACTTCTAAACTAATTAATCTCACTTTACTCTTCCAGTGAACAAGTATACTAGGTGGTAGAAAGAGAGCAAAAAGGAATTTTTCATGTACCATATCTAGTGAGCCAAACATCAAGAAAAAGTGGCCATACCATACAGTCAAAGACTAAGGAGCACAGTTATTAGCAATGATGGGTGGATTGATTAGAGGTGAAAGGAGAGACTCAGTTATGGTGCGATAAAAATCTTGCTTCAATGCTTAGATTTTGTTAGAAAGTTATAGTAGTAGCATATTCAATTGATGCTAGAAATTAGTCCTAGTAGTTGGAAAAAAGCTTTGAATACATAATTGAAGCAGAAAGATAGGTAGTCTGATCATGAAAGGAATCTGCTGCACTAGCAAGTCAAGGCTTAACTTGTCCTGAGTATTCAGGCTTAAGGCCCAAACTTTCATTAGTCAGTAAGCTATGACCTGATGCCTTCTTCATATAATTTCTATTTTGTCATGGTGCAACTATTAGTGCCTATCCTTTCAGTCGAGTGCTAAAGCCCATGCAGTCTTTAATCTTTATCTAAAGCTGAATGGAATGGGGCTTTTCGATAGCCAACTCAACTCTTTGTCCCATTCGAATAGGTTTCCTAATGGCCTCCATTAGTTTTTTATATGTACATGGATGGAAAGGATGCATTTCCTGCTTGGTCCTTCTCAAGCGCCCAACTCGCTAACAAGGTTGGGAGGGGGGGGGGGGATGTCTGTAATGAACTACTTTGACTTATTCACTAAAACTTCATTGGATAAGTCAAGCATTAGAGAAAATAAAGACTAAAAGAACTCATTCTAGAATACAATCAAAATTTGTGATAAATACACTTCAACATCCTAACAGCATGGTAATGCGGAGGTGCCCTAGATAGGGTTCTCAGACACCCGATAAAACAATCAATTTCCCACATTTTCTTGGGCATATCGAGAGGTTGGTGTAGTATGAAAATCCACAATAGCAAGGAACAGTCAGACACTATGTGTCATCAAATTTTTTTGACTAACAAATTGTAAATTTAGAATATTTTTTTGGTTGAGGAAAGGGTAAAGGCAAGGATCTAAATACGGAGCAATCTCTAGAGTTTCCCCTTATCCGAATGGGTCTTGCAATAAAAATAAATTTTATATTGCAAGAAAAATAAATTTTATATTGAGCTCCAAATATACGCTATTGGGATACAATGGCTCAACCGACATTCTTCCCCCGCCCCTTCCCCCCTCCAACCCTCCCAACCGCACATGTGAGTTCCCCACATACCTCAAGTGGCAAATCGACTTGGTAAGCTCATCAGAGCTGCTTACTACTAGCTCTACAACCAAGCTTCATCGGATGCTCATCACTTCTAGATGCCTTCTTCTGTCACCTGAAATCTAAGTCAACATCAGTAAAGATCTCTTGATTCCTCACGGTTGAGCCGGCTTGGAAGCAAGCTACCTCCTATCTCACCCACCCGGCACTTTGAAGGTTCAGCCTTCCCTTTTTGGATTATCTTCTACCCAATAAAAATAGAATAAAATAAGAAGTAAAAGATTATCTAAAAGTAAGAACAAATAAAGAATATATACCCCAGAGGCAGAGAGCCCAATCTATAGATCTTTTTTCTTTCCCTTTCTACATAATTTGGTTTCTAGCGCCTTTTTAATAGAACTAGAAATAGAAGAACAAGAAAATAGGAAAGAACAATAAAAAAAGAAGGAGGATAGTTTTTTTTTTAAAAGAATAAAAGGCAATAGTTTGATTCTTAAAGTCAAGAAGAAAAGGGGACTTAGTCAAAGGATAACCCTACCAATACCGCAATGGGCAGGCAAAGGGATTAAGCCTTAGAATACTACATGTAGGGGCTAGAGGGAATAGAATACTCGACTTAGATATATATCATCCTTTTAGATAATTTTACCTGATGGGAGGAAGGTAAACATCATATATACCCACCTGTGACATCGTTAGTCACCAAGACATCACTTTGACTAAAAGTTTATTGCGATCCTTTTGTTCAAATAACAATTAAGGTGAAGCGGGGTCAAGAACAACAAATCTCTTTATGATAAACAGATCCCTTTTGCAAGATCATTATTATGGGTAGTTCTATAAATGATTGTACTAATGACGTATACAATACTTGAATTATCGATGTAGATGCTACATAGTTGGTTTTCATCCTTTAGAGACTATGAGTGTAATAGGAACATCTGTTGATAAAAAGATCACCCTAAGATGATCATCTCATGGTTATGGAGAACAAACCAAATAAGATGGATCTATTTCTCAATATTTTTACCTTGCTCCTACAGAATGAAGGTCGAAAGGATTGAAAAAGTCAGTCATTAATAACCCTTGATGAAGGAGGATTAGTAATCCTTTTTATAAATCGAATGGATTCAGTCTTATACATATGCAAGGAAGGTAATAAAAAAAATAAAGAAGAATTACTCTTCTTTCTTTTATCACTCAGGAGAAGTGCAAGGTGAAAGTCTCATGCACAATTTTGAAAGAGAGAAAGAAGTGAGGAATCCTCTTTGGACTCTAACTCTCCCACTCCAGTCATTACTTTTCTTTATGTTACTTTGAAAGTAGCTGCTTTAGCTTCAGCCACATGAATTTTCATATAATTCACCAACGGGTTCCTCACTATAAGAGAATATGTCTTTCTTCAACAAGATATACTAGTTTGACAATAATAGTTATATTATTTTGAGTTTTATATATATAGTATTTCCTATTATTTCAAAAGGGGGTTCTAATAAACTCACTAGTGAACTTTGTGAACAAGAATTTACTTTTCAATTAGGCTTTAAGTATGGCTAGATCTATTTTAATCTCTTTTTTATCACCCTTCTCATTCCCAACTTGGGTGGGAATCTTCCTTCTTCTACTTTTGATGAAGAAAGAGAATTTTCGAGAGGTTTGATGTTAAGTAGGATTGCATGGAAATACTTAAGCTACTCTTGCGCTTAATGAAGGGATGGGCACCAGATAGGAGACTTCAAAAAAGGCTATCTTTCTCTCAAATTGTAACTTATTCCACAAGGATTTAGCACTCACTTCATTCAATAAATCAAAATTCTTAGACTTTCTTCTCAATATGTAAAATATGTAATATATGTATTTCCTTTTTATTTTTTTAATGATATATACATAAGGAAAGTCATGTGCAATGAAAACTGCAAGAACAGTTTGGGGAGGGATCTTATTCTTTTATAGCAACAAGAAAAAATTATCTACTCCATCTGACTAGTTCCAAGTTCAAGTCCCAGGCAACCCATAAACCTATACACAAGAAAAAAAGGAATATTTCTTCTTTTTAGTTTTATTTGAACTCTTTATTTTATTGAATTTTTTTTTGATAGGTTTGGTCATTACAATCGATATTCATGTCAATGTTGGCATTGGCATATAAGACATTATATTGTGAAATAACAAGCCTTTCATTATCTATCTCATCTCTAGTTATAGTTAATACGTGTGCTTGGGAGTCCTTGAAAATGGAATGAACCAAGATTTTACCATGACTATATTTTAGAGAGATGCGAAAGTACAAGCCTATGGGGTCGCTTCTGCAACTGGAATACCAGTACTGAAAACTGTCTTTACATTAGATGGTTTGGTATTTCGATGATCCCTATTTTATTGACCACAACTTCTGTATTTATCGTTGCCTTCATTACTGCCCCTCTAGTTGATATTGATGGTAGTCATGAACCTCTTACTGAGTCTCTAATTTATGGAAATAATATTATATCATGTGCCATTATTCTTACTTCCATGGCTATAGGTTTGCATTTTTATCCAATATGGGAAGCAACATCTGTTGATGAGTGGTTATACAATGGCGATCCTTATGAACTAATTATTCTACACTTTTTACTTGGTGTAGCTTGTTACATGGGTCATGAGTGGGAACTTAGTTTTTTTCTGGGTATGCTCCCTTGGATTGTTGTTGCATATTCAGCTCCTATTGCGTCTACTACAAATATTTTCTTGATCTATCCTATTGGTCAAGGAATTTTCTCTGATGGTATGCCTTTAGGAATATCTGGTACTTTCAACTTCATGATTGTATTCTAGGTAGAGCACAACATTCTTATGCATCAATTTCACATGTTAGGTGTAGCTAGTGTATTTAGCGGCTCCCTATTTAGTGTTATGCATGGTTCTTTGGTAACTTCTAGTTTCATGAGGGAAACCACTAAAAATGAGCCTACTAATGAAGGTTACAGATTTGGTTAAGAGGAAGGAACCTATAATATTGTAGCCACTCATGGTTATTTTGGTTGATTGATCTTCTAATATGCTAGTTTCAACATTTCTCATTCCCTACATTTCTTCCTGGCTACTTGGCCAATAGTGGGTATCTGGTTCGCTACTTTGGGTATTAGCACTATGGCGTTCAACCTGAACATTTTCAATTTTAACCAATCTGTAGTTGACAGTCAAGTCGTGTTATTAACACTTGGGTTGATATCATAAATCGTGTTAATCTTGGTATGGAAGTAATGCATGAACTTAATGCACACAACTTCCCTCTAGATCTAGCTTTTGTGGAAGCTCCATCTATAAATGGATAAGACTTTTGTATTCATATTATGATTCAATACCACATGAGTGGATATATAGGAATCCAAATCTGTCGAATCACTCATGTTATGATCTTCTACATCCTAGGTCTTCCCATTTTGTCCTCTGGCTTATGTTCTTCTGGCGTTTTCACTCATCAATTGTAAGGTGGGATCGAACTAGTAATTGAGATTTTGCCAAAAAATTACCTCAAGAAAGAAAATGCTCGCTCTCGCTCAAAAGAACAACAAAAACGCAAAAGCTATCGAAGGATCAATGAGTTATTTACCAAACTGATTTGGTAAATATAGGAATTTTTGCTAATAGATAAAGAAGATGAATTTGCTTGACTGGTGAGCTAACCATTTGTCTTGAGGAATTCCTTTCGTGAAGTTAGCGAAAGAAAGAGACTATTTCCTTTCCTTTGTTCTACAAGTTTAACACTCTGTGCCTTCTTTTTAATAGGAGTAGTAGCGGTGGTAGGAAAAGAAAAAGTGTGATTTGTCCTTCTGGCATTCTCTCATTAGAATGTAGGTAATATGCCAATTTTATATGAGGAATCAACAACAGCTAAATAGACAGATAGAGCCCAAAATCTCTGTTGTCTATTTTATATAAAAAAAGAAGGGTTGGAGAATAGATTTGTACATTTTCCTTGAGGGCCCCCAATGACTACCTACTCCTATCCGATTCTTGAACCTTGCTCCTTGACTTCCAGGAAAGAAAATAGGGATACACCCCAACTATCACATGATCCAACAGTGGTATCAAAGCACAATTTTCATGCAAATATCTATTTTACCATATGAAACCCTACCACCTCCATCAACTAATCCATTGACACACAACCTAAAAAAAAGATTGGAAGAATCTTTTTGGTCTTCTAATAGAAATAGGTTGATTATTTCGCTTCTGTATCTTCCAAAAGGGAAAAAGATTTTTCAGAGTTATTTCATTGATCCACAAGAGAGTATTGGGGAAAGCGTATCATATATGAATCTAACCGGGGTTCGTGGTGGTGGAGGAACCGAATTAGAAAAAAGAGTGATTCTATTTGTTAGATATCTAATAAAACTGTAGTTGAAATTGAGATATCATTCAAAGATAAAGATAGCAAATATTTGGTTTTTTTATCCTATACAGATGATCCAATTAGCAAGGACCATGATTGGGAATTTTTTTAACATTTTTCTCCGAGGAAGAAATGAAATATTATCAACTTGAATTTGGGACAGCTATTCAAAATCTTAGGGAAAGACTTAATTTGTTATCTCATGTCTACTTTTCGAGAAAAAAGACCAATTCATGGGGAAAACAACAAGGAGCTGGGGAAACTATGCAATCTAATGATATTGAGCATGTTTCCATCTCTTCTTAAGAAATAAGTGGGGTATTTCTTTGCAAAATTGTGCTTAATTTCATATGTGGAAATTTTGCCAAGATCTCTTTGTTAGTTGGGGGAAGAATAAATACGAATCAGATTTTTTGAGGAACATCTTAAGAGAGAATTGGATTTGGTTAGATAATATGTGGTTGGTAAACAAGGATCGATTTTTTAGCAAGGTACATAATGTATTGTCAAATATTCAATATGATTCCACAAGGTCTATTTTTGCTCAAGTAACAGATTCTATCCAATATAAAAGACCTTCTGATCAATCTAGAAATCATTTCAATTCTGTTATAAATGAGAATTCAAAATATCACACATTGATCAATCAAACAGAGATTTAGCAACTAAAAGAGAGATCTATTCTTTGGAATCCTTCCTTTCTTCAAATGGAATGAATAGTGATAGAATCAGATCAATTCCCAAAATACCTTTTTTGGATCTTCCTCTATGTCCTGGCTATTCACAGAACTTGAGAAGATGATGAATAATCATCTGCTTCCAAAAGAAATCAATGAATTTCTTGGGAATCCTATAAGATCCATTCATTATTTTTTCATCGATAGAAGGTCAGAACTTCATCTGGGTTCAAATCCTAATGAGAGGTCCACTAGAGATCATAAATTATTGAATAAAAAATAAGATGTTTCTTTTGTCCCTTCCAGGTGGGTGAAAAATAAATAAATGGTTGATATATTCAAGATAATTACGTATTTACAAGATACCTTCTCAATTCATCCTTCAGAACCATATCACATCCCGGATCTAGTTCTGAAGGATGAACTGGATTTAGATAGCTCCAATAAGATTTTATTTTTGAAAAAAAAATCCATTTTTTGATTTCTTTCATCTATTCCATGACCGGAACAAAAGGGCATATGCGTCATGCCATGATTTAGAAGAGAGATTTCTTGAAATGGAGGATCTATTCACTCTATCAATAACCAAGTCGGATCTGGTGTTTCATAGGGGATTTGCCTTTTCTATTGATTCCTAAGGGTTAGATAAAAAAATTTCTTGAATAAGGTATTCAACTCCAGAGATGAATCAAAAAAGAAATCTTGATTGCTTCTACCTTCTCTTTTTTATGAGGAGAATGAATCTTTTTCTCGAAGGATCAGAAAAAATTGGTTCAGATCTACTGCAAGAATAGTTGGAAGATCCCAAACTAAAAATAGTAGTATTTGCTAGCAACATAATGGAGGCAGTCAATCAATATAGATTGATCCAAAATCTGATTTAAATCCAATATAACAACTATGGGTATATAATAAATGTATTGAATTGATTCTTTTTAATGAATATATCTCAACTTCAAATATGGATTTCAAAGAGATCAGATAAGAAATGATACTGTAAATCATATAACTATAATGAAATATATGATAAATCAACATTTATCAAATTTGAAAAAGAGTCAGAAGAAATGGTTTGATCCTTTTATTTCTTGAACTGAGAGGTCCATGAATCAGGATCTTGATGCATATAGATACAAATGGTCCAATGCAAGCAAGAATCTTTAGGAACATTTGAAACATTTCATTTTTGAATAGAAGAATTCTTTTCAAGTAGTGGAAGCATTGTTCACACTAATTATAGGTTTTGAACTTGCAAATGTTGGAAGTTGATCCAAGCTGATGCGCTTTTCTTTCTTTCTAGGAAAGATCTACTCTTGAATCAATCTTGCGTGGGGGTTGACACTTGTTGTACGATTCTATCGAGTTCCCCCCAGAATCCATCAGACAATATAGGCGCTTGCTGGGGTTTCTCCTCTACTGGGGGAGCTGCCTGATCATCCATCATCATAGGACCGGACATAGTATCTAAATGAAATGACAAAATTTAATATTAGATCCTTCACTTATGGTCATCCATCAGGTCTATCTGTAATCTAATTATCATGTATAGATCCTTAATCAATTTCTGTTTCTTTTGGTTGAACGTCCTCATTCCTAATCTTCCTTCACCTAATGCTTAAGCCTCTACCTCTCCAAAGAAAGAAGGAGTATGATATGTAAGGCATAAGGAGATGGATGATTCACCTCATGATCTATAGGGAGATGTTTCATATGGGCTAAGCCGAAAGTATGATGTAGAAGCGCTCTAGGAACATAGGCTCGTGAGAAGACTTCCTTTCTCCATATGAATGGGTGCACTCTGAATTGGTATGTGTCATTTTTCAAGAAAAGCTTTGTGATCCGCAAATATAGGTTGAACTTATTTCTGGGATATTGGGACAAAGGGGCACTCAAAAAGTGTGAAATAGAAAGCGAGTATTCCTGGTTCTATGAAATGGTAAGAATTTCTGGTATCATGGAGTATTTTCATGTTACCCAATGTGAAAGAATTTTGTTGGCTCTTTTAAAACTAGGCAAAAATGATCCCTAGTCTCCATTATCTTAACCACTTTTGAAGTAAATTGTTCATCCTCATTGGTGTGCTCGACCGCTCTTTAGTCACATGCCACCTGCAAGCTAAGCAATAGTGCACTTGATGTTTGCACCCTCTTTGTGCATATGTTTCAAAAGAGAAAAGACAATGTCTCATTTCTAAAGTCAAGTTCAAGTCATTGTTCATTAGAGAGGCTGACTCAAATAGCCCATCCTAAACTACTTTAAGTTTCACTTTTATTCTATTGAAGGAAAACATAGACAAAAGTTCCTGAAAAATGGTCCCCTCTTCTTTTTCTATAGAAACTTTCCTTTAAATACGTAAGAGAAAGAAAGTCAACTAGTATGCCTAGATAAATAGGTTCGACCACTGTAGGGCCCAATCATAGTCAAAAGATGAGTTTGATCTTAGCATAGAAAGAATGATAGCTATATGCTTAACACATGCAAGTTGAATCTCTGATCGACCTAGACAAACTCAAGAAAGAGAAATGTAAGATTCCATAAGTCACTTAGATCATAGAAGATATTCTTCTAGCCTTTTCCCATTCAATGGTAATTCATCCGGTGACTCAGTATAGGCACGTAGTGTTCTTACATTGGGTACTAGCCACCATAACATTTTGGGAGTTCAAGCCTTCTACTTCTTAATCTATAGTGTTTATAAACTGACTCGGCCATAAAGCACTACTAAAGAAAGTAAAATCAAAAATAGAATTAACTGTTGGACCTCACAATATTTGGTAATTCTTCTGGGATTGGGGACAATCTTGTGAGCTCGGTGAATGTTGACAGAATTGTGTATGATCTTGGGTGTGGGAACAGTAATTTGAACCTTTATCCGTGATGGCACATGGGATCTTCCTCATCCTGTCTCACCTGATATGCTGCGGTTGCGGCCTATTATTAGACTAGTTCATATTGCTACTAATAATGAACTTATATGGAAGCTGACGAGCTCCAGGACTAACTCTTCTAGTTTAGCAAACCAGTCTTTGATTACAGGCTTGTAAAACTATAGTTGGGCTGAGTTTTTCTGGCATGGCACCCATGTCACAAAACACCAATTTCCTTTGTGGTTGGCTCGGATGTTAAGGCTGAATGATTCTATTTTTTTCTATCTTGGTTGAGTGACCTTGCTCTTTCCTCTGAACCCACTTTGATCTCTAGCACAGATTTAGTGATAGATAGGCATAGCATTGAATGAAGGAATCCAACCTTGTGGTCGATAACTTGTAAGGCCAGAAGTGCATACACGGATTCAAGTTCTTGCATGACGATCTCATCCCCCATGACCTGAGCTAAAGGTTATATTGAGATGAGCACAATTAGATAAAGATAGCTGTAAGCACGCTATAGAACGATTGTTGGCTAATCCTTTCCTTCACCCCCATGGTGAATTTGGGCTGGGAGGCTCCCTTCAGGAAGTGGGATTGCTTATACCTTCTCAGTATACCTAGAGGATATCCATTGGTAAATAAAGCAAATTGCAGGAGAGCTCCCTTAAACGAAAAGCCATTTATTTGTCTAAGATTACTAATAAATAGAGATTCCCTCTAGACGGATCAGACCTTCCACAAGATAGCATCCCGAAATAAAAGAGTATAACCTTCTCTCAAGAATTTTCATTGGTTGTAAATACTATCTATGCAGTGTGTCAAGCCCTAAAGGTGTTGAGCAAAGTACCAACCACGTGGAATCAAAAAAAGTTGTGGAGCAAATGCTTAACGTGAGCAATTCTGAGATGGGGTTCTATCACCAACTCGACTTCGATAGATTATCAAGTTTCTTTCAATAAACTAGGGGAGGTGAGAGTCTGTGATAGGGAAAAAGTTGGGGAGTTTTTCTTCCAAAAAAAGTGGGAGCCCTGTGCATTGATTATTGGGCGATCAACAAGATAACATAACCTAACCATCAAGAACATGTATCTTTGATTGAAGAATTCTTCACCCTAATCCATAAGCGTGAGATACTTCTCAAAGTTGGATCTACATTTGGGCTACTAATTGGTGTGTATTGCAAAAGGAGACGAGCCAAAGGTCTGTAATCCAGAAACAATGTTCCAGTTTCGACCTATTAACTATTCTTATGTGCTTTACAAGATGATCACCAAGTCAATCACGTAAAGCCAGTGCTTCTGAGTCTTCTTTCTCCTATACAGAGTAGCTTCATACCAGGGCACCAAATTAGTGATAGCATTCTCATTATGTAGGAGATCTTCACTTAATGAAATGAATCTGCCAACTCATAGGTTGCTAGTGTTGTTAGCAAGTTCATAAGAATGAAAGTTAGCAGACCCCTCCACTTAGGCTTGTTGGCCAAGCTATTGGGGTAATTTTTGGTGCTGGTGAATAAGATGTTTTTAGGAAAAATGCCATAGAAGGCGCTATAATAGCTATTAGCAAGGTAATTGACATAATTAGTCCTCAAATGCAAGCTCTGAGGGTGTTCTCTTTGCACGAAAATCCACTTGCCAACTAGTTCGAGTTTGAATTGTAGAACGAATGATCTAAGTCAAGGCTATTGGGGAGTCCTAGATCTATCAAAATGATTGCTTCACTCCAAGAAAGTTGTTCTTTGACCCAATTTAGTGAGACCGAGGCTTAGCTCTTTCAAGCATATGTTAAAGGTAGAAGGGGGAAAAGATCAGTAAACAAAAAAAGGCGAAAGGAAAAAAGCCACTCATCAATTACTTGTGAAATGCAAATGAGTACAATCAGATTATACAATTTACTAAAGTGGAAAATGAAAACTAAGATAAAAAAATGTTAGCATTAGTGGAAGTTCCTCTACTTTTCTTGAAAAATTTGAAAGTAGTCTTATATTGATCTTCTTTTTCTTGAAGAAACTAAAGGTAGAATGAGCCTTTGTGCTTACTACTCTTGTTAGTATTGTTGATAAGTCTGGACTTGCCCCTCTGGGAGCTAGACCCTAGGAGTGAGAGAGATTGAATGACCAAAGTAGATGAAATCTTTCTCTATCTAAAAACTCAGCTCCCTATTTTTGGACCTATAGTTCCATCCCCAACATGGATTTTTATTTCACCGAATTCATAGCTCATTTACTATAGAATAGAAGCTATTTCAATTCCCAGCTTTAAGATAAGATTATGAGTTAGGGAAGGCTGGATGAGAAGAATAGTTTTGGTTCTGATCAGTGAGCCGATGTGCTACCCCTCATGAATTACTATTCTTTCCGTTTACCTAATTCTTCATTCCTTTAATGAACTCTTTCTTTCGAAATCCTATGTCACTTATAGGATTTGAACCTGCCTTTGATTGAATGATAGAGGTTCTCGACAACTCTATGTTGTTCAAGACTTTCAATTTTTTTCCCTATTTTAGAAATAGACGTAGCTATCACTGCGGCTATCTATGGCTTGGAGAAGAAATGCTACTTGAATCAAAAGCCTACTATAGTCTGTCAGTGCCATCACAACACTTGAGTTCTGTCGTTGCCTGGACTAGATTTCTATACTTTTTTATAGCCAGTAACTCTTTTTTCTTTGCACCTTCACTTCTTATTGCTATCGTTCGTATAAAAATGCAAGAGAGTGACTTTCTATTTCTTTAACTAGATAGCGAGAAAAAGAAGAGCATTTTAGAGGATAGCTAAGAGTGCGCTCAGAAAGCAGGTTTCTAGAAAATAAAGATATTGGGAATTTGGAGTCAAGCTTCTTGGAAATGCAAATCATTCATGAAGTCTGCTTGATCTACACCTGGATCATATATGGAGATTGAAGCCCTTTTCTTCTAAAAGAAGTAAACTATTGCCTTCGCTTTTTTGAAAATAAAACACCTCAATCCTTTTCTGAGTTCTGAGACTATAAAGTATAGGTAGCAAGGAGCAACAGAGCGGGAAGGGAAAATGACATAGTTTCCCCAACATTCTTTTCAATTACCTTCAAGTTACACTGGCTGATCTAGTGAGATCATTAACATCACTAGTATGGGGCACATTGTGTTGCACGCATTTGGAAGAGGAAGAAAATTAACATGCTATATCTATCTATCTTCTTCGATTCTTCTACTTTGATAATACTTTAGCTCTTGCTTAAGGAGCTCTAACTTAAGTAATACATAGAACACTAAAGAACATGGCCAAGTGCATAAACACGAGGCACCGTCCTCACCAGATCGTCAGACTGAAACACAAATTTAAAGATTCATAATTCTTACAGCTGAATTCATCCCCCAGACCTAAACTGTGTCATGGTGGTGCACTTTTATAGCTTCTTCTACATAAGTTCCTCCACTTCTAGAATTTAGAAAGGAAACCTTTCCAAACACAATCGAAAGAACTAATCGCTTTCTATAAGGAAAAAAGAGTGGAATTTTTAGAATCAGAATCATTTATTTTCTCATTTCTTGATCTTAGTAAGAAGACACTCAAACACACCCACTACACACCACACACTCAGATGACTAGCGTGGTCCTTCCCCCAACCATGTATCCAGGGTTGACCACATCATCACTATTTTCTCAAGGTGTGACCACGGTCTTAACTTTTTCATTGTGAAGTATGTCCATGCTTGACAATAAGTGAAGATTTTGAGTCTCTCGGAATGCAACCCCCTTCTATAGTAGAAAGAATTTGAGGCCCACTCACCTAGCAGGAGTGAGTGGTGAAGGGGAGAGGTGATGGTGGTTTCATGAATTCTTTTTTGTAGTTAGCAGAAAATTTTCCTTTTTTTGCAGTGAAGGTTAAGATACCCGAGGAGCGGTATATTTTTATTTTATTTTCTTGGTCAAGTTTCATTTGTTCTTCCTGCGCTCATTTTGAATTTCTTTGTATTGCCCAGCAAGGCATGGTAAAAAAAATGAATCCAATACCAAGACACTAGAGAGAGAACACTAGCCTTTCTTATCTTAGATAAGCTCCTTCTCTCAGAAGTGAAGCACACAAAGCTAGAAGTAAAAGAGAGAGAGGTTGGATGGTGATGCAGATAAAGAGAGAGAAAATGTAGCATAAGCAAGGTTTTGAGTCTAATAGTCAATTTGAGGGATCAAACATGATTTGGTATGATTTTAGTTTCAATTTAACTAATTAATCCATTAATTAGCATTTTGGTTGAAAATGAGAAGGAAACTTAGGGGAAAGATTAGAAGGGAGGCCCCAATCTAATTCTCTAAGTCTCCCCACTATTCAATAGTGGTTAAGGAGTCCAATTTGTTGATTAATTACTATTCACATGCTTAATTATCACTTAATTAAGTTAAGGAGATGATTAAGGCTTAAATAATCAAATTCCTCAATTAATCAACCAATAAATTCCAAGAGAAATAGGGGAGGTAGAGATCATCCCCTAAACAATCTCAGAAAGTTTGAAATTGATTGGTTAATTAATTAGGGAGTAATTAGAAAAATTAAAATTTCAATTAAATCCTAATCAAGCCAAAATTACTTTTAAAAATTAATTAAGAATAATTTTAATGGAATCCCCCTCTGAAATATCTTTAAAATGAGCCCTTTTTTGAATTTTTCTACAATTAGTTATGAATTATTAAAGTTTCAACCTTAAAAATGAATTGAAACACATTATTAAAGCCCTAATACTGTGGGCGCCATGTGGCACACTGACACAGCACATTTTTTACGTGGCACCATAGAATTGGCTATTTAAGTAGTCACATATGCGCGTTGAGTCAGCCGGTGGTGGACGTGGTATTGATCTCCACCATTTGACCTCGAATCATATGACATAGATCAATCTTGCGGTGAAAAGGGAGAAAATGGATGAAATCTAGCATGATCTGATCAGATTCGTCCATTTTGATTATGCATACGGACGACCCGTGATCCTCCTTCCCGCGAGCGACGAACGACGGAGTCTGTCTGCCAGGGATAGCTTGATCCGAGCTCACCAGAGCTTGGATTCATTCTAAAATCAACCCACGCCTTTGTGCGAGGGATCCACCAAGATCCAATGGCTTGGATGGGCTCACATACAAATTCTCTTCATAAAGCTCCAAGGAAAATTTCTTATATCTACGGTTTTGAGAAATTACCTCGTCAGAGCTCAAGACCGGCAGTGGGATCGACCGAGGTAGCTTCATCTAGTAAAGATGATGCATTATTGAGCAACAATCAAGCAAAATTTTCCTTGGTTTATTCGGTGGACCAACTTTCATCAATTTGGAGTTCGGTGGTGATCAAACTCCTAGCTCTGGTGGGTTTGGAACTTGAAAGAAGCTTTGGGTAGCCTCGACGAGGTATGTGGAAAGTGCGTGTAAGAGGAATTGAAGTTTGGTTTAGAAATGAAGGAGTTCAAATCGAGATTGAACTCCCCTATTTCATCTTTGCATGGGAAGATGAAATGCCAGAGGAGGAAAGCTTGGAATCTCTCTAGAGATTGCAAGGAGGCTCAAATTTTC
The DNA here is from genome assembly GCA_021442155.1 of Cymbidium sinense. Classification (NCBI taxonomy): domain Eukaryota; kingdom Viridiplantae; phylum Streptophyta; class Magnoliopsida; order Asparagales; family Orchidaceae; genus Cymbidium; species Cymbidium sinense. The sequence continues at coordinate 131,229,591 of CM038218.1, forward strand.
CCTTAGATGCTTAGATGATTTGAATGGTCTCATTTCCCATACGAATTTAGGGGGTATACCCCTCAGTTTCCTAAGGTGGATGGATGGGATTGCTTCCTATTTTTTGGCCCGATCAACCACTTTTAGAGCACCGGAGTGGTCTCACTCAAGCCTACATGGCTCGTATGGATTGGGAGAAATCATGGTAGGAGGCTCCAAACTTGATTTGGGCAGATTGTCTTTGCTTGGATCCTTTCATTTTTCAGTTTGCATGGGAGGTGAGTTAACTCACCTCCCTTTGGTCCAAGGTAAGTCGTAGCACACTGAGGGTGGGCTAGGAAGTTTCGGGATGCTCCATTTGGAAGTTTGATGTCTGCCAAAGATGAGAGGAGAGTAGCCTTTGCCATATGAGGAAAGAATCCAATGTGGGAGAGACTTCATGGAGGATTTTCATTAGACTTGGCTCCAAATGGGTTTGTGCTGATTTTAGGTTGGTCCAAGAGGGGTTTGGGTCGGGTTTGGTAAACCTCAAATGGGTCATGGGTTGGTTTCATGGGTTTTGGCTTCATTTGGTCAAATGGGTTAATATTGTGACATCTTGGGTTGGGTTCACCAATTGATAAAGTTGGATTAAGCCAAGGTTGGTTTAGGTTCAAATGATGATTTGAAGAGTTTTTGTTTAAGTGGTTTCATTCAATTTATCCTAGGTTTCATTTTGACACATTTGGAATCAAATGGGTCAAATGGGTCAAGTTGACCAATTTGATCAACATGAAAAAATTGGGTTGGTTTAGGTGTTGGATCATGTTCAATTGGTCAATTGAACATGATTGTATGCTTTGGTTTGATTCAATTTGGATTTAATTTAGATTTTGGCCAACTTGACCCTTTAGGTTAATTTGGGCTAGGTTGGGTCAAGTTGACCAATTGGTCAAATTGGGCTCAATTATGGCTTTGGTTAAGTTCTATAATCAATTTGGAATGAACTTGAGCCATTTGATGCAATCAATTTGAGTTAGATTATGATTTGACCAATTTTGACCTTTTAGGCCAATTTGGGCCAACTTGGGTTAAGTGGCCAATTGGACTTGGTTTGGCTCAATTGGGGGTCAAGTTATGTTCAATCATTGATTATGGTTTGGTGTGAATCAATGATTTTAATCAATTTAGTGTAGGATGAGTTTTGGCTAGTCTAGGTTTCATTTGGGCTAAAGGTTGACTTGGTCAAAGGATGAAGTTGACTTGGTTTGACCCAATTCATGGTGATTGATCATCCTAAGGTGATTGTTGATCATGATATGAGGCTTGGATGGGGTTGGTTCAATCCAATTTGAGTTGGATAAGAACTTGGCTCAAAAAGATCCTTTAGGCCACTTTGGGTCAAGTGTCCTAAATGGGTCAATTGGTTTTGTTTTAGCTTGATTCAAGTTTAGTTAGATTTATATATGAGCCTATGATTGAAATATAAATTCAACTTCAATCAATTTGGAGTCTAATAGATTTTGGCTCATTTGAAGTTTTCAAGCTTTAAAGGGCTAACTTGGGCTTGACTTGGGTTGACTCAAGTTTGGTTTGATGATTATTGGTTTCAATTATATTTGGATAGATTATTGAAGGAATGATTGACTCAAGAGAAAATCCATTGGTTTGGCTTGATTTAGGTGGATTTTGGTTAAGTCAAAGAAATTGGCTTAAAGGATATAAGTTGGATTTTGGTTTGATTTTGGATTTGGTTTTGGCTATTTGAATTTATATTTCATTTATATTTGAAAATATAAATGATGATATAAATGATTTATGAGAAAATCACTTAAGTTTGGAGTGATTTGGAAGCAATTTTGACTAAGCTCATAAAGGTAGGTCAAAATGGCTTAAGAGGAAAATTGATTTAGTTTGATTTAATTTTGGTCATTGGAATGTGGGTTTCATTTATATTTATGAATATAAATGAAGGAATAATTGATATATAAAGAAACCAATTAATTTTGGGTTGATTTGGGTTAAGATTTGGTTAAGCTTATGGAGGTAGGTCCATATGGCTTAAGAAGGGTCTTGGTTTGGTTTGATTTAGTTTTATTTGATTTTTGTCATTTTAGTGTGGATTCCATTTATATTTGTGAATATAAATAATGGAATAATTAATTTATAAAGAAATCAACTAAGTTTGAGATAGCTTAGGTGGAGATTTAGCTAAGCTTATGAGAGTGTGTCATATGGCTTAGGAAGGAATTTTGGAACTTGGATTTGATTTTGGGTTTTAATCACTTGGAATTGGGTTTGAATTTGGATTTGATATATGATTGAGAGATTGAATTGATCGTTGAAAAAATCAAATGAATTGGGATTGATTTGAATTTGGTTAAGGCTAAGTTCATAATATGAAATCAAAGGGCTTAGAAAGGGTTTTGGATTTGAGCTTGATCATGAATTTCAATCAAATGATTTGGAATTTGAATTGGAATTTGAGTTTCAATTTGAGATTTGAATTTAGATTGGATTTGAGAAGTTGCATATGGTTAGGTTTAGGCTATAGGGTGGATGATTCCCTTAAGTTTTAAGGCATGACTTATCCCCATGGCTAACCCTTCTAAGTCTCTAGGCTTAGGTTAAGATTACACCTAATCACTAAAATTGTCTTAATACTAAGGAGCTCTTAGTGTCTATAAGAGTCATAGAACTATGCTGAGGAGGTTGAAGTCTCACTCTAAATGTGAGGTCAACAAAAAGACCCCAATATGTGTGGTGTAACTGACAAGGCAAGCCGCATGTATTGGAGTTGACTGAGGCGATCAACAATGTCTGAAGGATTGCAAGCAATAATGAAAATAATCAATCCCTAAATTCAAGATGTAGAAAGAATCATGATCTCAATGCAAACTCAACTTATACCAAGGGCATAATAGAGGGAGGAGGAATTCGCTAAGGGATTGAGAATATGAACCTTCCACTAAGGAAGGTGAGAATAAGAAGTCAGTTGCGAGTACTTGGTTCTATGCTTAAGGAATGAATAAACTAGGCACTAATTGTGGGTTGAATCAGTTTCAGCGTAGCCTTCACTCCTGACTCACAATAGGAATCTGCCCAATGTTCATTTGGAAACTCAGCTCTATACTTGAATGCTTCACTAGCGTAATCTATTTCTGGGTCTGAAAAAGCTTCATTCACATTTGGATTTGTATCTAGCTTTAAATCTAGAGTGACATGAATGGATGTTGGGGCGGGTCCCGAGTCAACAACATGTGTTACTATTGCCTCCATAGTAGTCACCTCTGCCTCCTCCATTTCTAGTGCAATATATGATAGTAGCAAATCCTGCGGATCAAAAGCCATCACCTTCTCATCCAGAATCCCTTCATCCCATCTTAGCTTGCCCTTGTTGACTTCCATATACATTACAATTTCATCTATCCTAAGTAGATTTGATAGTCCCATAAATAGTAGGGATCATGAGAGAACTTCTTTCATGCTCGATATCTAGATGGTCTGCCATTTCTTCTTCTTTATGATTAATGACCTATTGGATGCAATAGATCTAATTGGTTAGGCACAAAAGAACTCCAGAATGTTCCCAGCCCTTCTCACATCTAGTTCATCAAGATAGGTTGGATAGCAGCGCATCTCCATTTCTTCCATTCATTGCCCAAAAAATAGAAGCTTTCAAGCCTACGTGTGCAGAAGCGCACTTCCATTTTCAACATTGGGTCTTTGTACAAAAAGAGTCATCCATATTTGACTTGAGGTACTCATAAAAAGGCTCCACTCATGATACTTGGGGAGACTATGATTGGTGCTAGTGGAATTTCCTTTTAGAAGCACCTTTCAACATACTATGCTCTATGCCTCTGATTGCTATGCCATGGGTCCTAGATCAACTGGATCATCAATTTGTACCTTCATTCATACATGCATATGGATCTTCATCTGAAATCTCGAGATCCCCTATGATATCTTCTTCAGAAGAAGTCCCCATATATGCTGCCCTATCTATTAATGATTCCAGATCCAGAAATGGAAATGTAATGGACTATGCATTCACCTATGCTATTGGCTATATGAAAGATCATATAAAAAAAGATCTATATAAAATATTGAACATATTTAGTGCCTTGTTTTACTTCACTTTTGGATTGGCAGGCAATCCAAATCCAAGATGAAGATGCAACTTAATAGATTCTAGTTTCACTTAGATTTGCCTACTTTATGAGTCTACATTTGTTTGAATAAAATGTTTAGCTAATTCTATGAGCCTAACCAAAAAATCCTTTCTTCTTCTAATTTTTTAATTTTCCCATTCATTTCATGTGAACTCCTAATTCCTTCCATTATACCAAAGAATTCTCTCTAATAATTAACAAGTCTTAATCGAATAATTGTTCTTTGATAGCACCTGCCCCCGTAAATATTTCTCGATTTTGAAATGTCTCAAAACCTTGAGTAGTGGGAACTTTATTCAATAAAACCTTATAAAAAGCTACTCTTTACTCTCAAGTTCCCAGTCCCAGTAAGGACCAGCCTTTCATTGATTCATTCTTATCTTATTTTATACTTGATTTTTGATTTTCATCACCTTAAAATTTTTTTTACTTTACTTTTAGATTTTTTTTTAAAAAGTGAAATTATTGAGTAGTCGACTTCCCCGCAAATGATGAATCCCCTAAAATGAATATTTTGGGACTTGTAAAAGATTTCTTTGTCTACATATTGTATTATTCTATTTGATCTTTTTTAGGTCTCTACTCACCTCGATGGTTATGTGCATGATATTCCTTGAAGCATATATATGATAGATAAGCTCTTGTAACCATGCTATATTCGCTTGTGCTTGCCTGAACAAAATTTCTTTCTTAAAGAAATGGAATGTATAATTCCACAAAAAGTCTTTTTTCATGAGGTATAATTAACTATTCCTATATTATCTGTTATAGAATTGACAATGGATCAATTCCCCTTTTCTTACATTTTAAAGTATTAAATGTACCCACAATTCTGAGCTTCATGTTCCTCCTCCCCCAAGATACATTTCAGAGCCCGAGGCATCCTAATCAAATGAAATGGGATGACAATTTTTTAGTATAAATCTGTCAAATAAAAATTCTGATCAAATCACACATCACAATATACTAGACCCTCTAATTCCTTAAGGAGCTTATCTAAAATATTCACAATCTAACTAGGAAGATGTTTCAAATACCACACATGATTCATTGGACATGTCAGTTTGACATATCTCATTTGGTACCTTTGTATCCGAGAATCAACAAATTCCACTCTGCATTCTTCACAAAATTTCGGGTCTTCTTTTTAGTCCCAATCCCTCAGTAATTTCCACAAACACAAATCCCACTTTTTATGGGTCCAAAAATTCTTTCATAAAATAATCCATCTTTCTCTGATTTATTAGTTTTATAATGAAAAGTATAGGATTTTGTCACCTCTCAGACTATCTCTACATTGGGTACAAATTTTTTTTGCCCAAGCCATGATTTGTTGAGGGGAAATTGGACCAATTCAAAGTTGTTGATGTTTATACTGGTCGATTATAGAATACAAATTCTATCACTGAGATCAAGCTTCTTTCCTATCCATCTAAAATTTTTTTTTCAGATACAAGGAAATGATTCAATTCCATGGGCAAAGATCGTTGTTTTCAAATAAGCAATTGAAAAGATTCTAGAGCACCCTCTAGATTAGGCACTGTTGCTTTAATTATCATAGCACCAAGTACTTCTTGATGAGCTCTAATATGATCAGATTTATAAGTAAGCATCTCTTGTAAAATATAAGCAACATTAAATCTCTCTAGAACCCAAACTTCAATTTCTCTTACTCTTTGTCCCCTTTGTTTGGCCCTCCCTCTAAGTGGTTGTTGTGTAACAAGTGCGTGATGCCCACTGGAATGCCCATGGATTTTATCATCAACTTGATGAATTCATTTTAGGATATAGGACTTTCCTATTAGAACAGGTTGTTCAAAAAGATCTCCTGTTCGTCCATCAAATATTCTACTTTTTCCTGGATATTCGGGTTCAAATACCCATGGATTTTTTTTATTTTCTTGCCAGCTTCATATAATTCAAAATACACTAGTTTTCTTGAGGCCTCTTGCTCATATCTCTCATCAAAAGGTTCTATTCTATAATGTTTGTTTACCAGATCCCCCGTTAACCTAAGAGAACATTCAAATATATGTCCCACATTCATTTTTGTGGGTACTCCTAATGGGTTGAATACCATATCAATGAGCGTTCCATCTTCCAAATAGGGCATATCTTGTCTAGATAAAATCTTATAAATTAAGCCCTTTCCCATGCCTTCCAGCTACTTTATCACCTACTTTGATTTCATGTTTATGTAAAATATATACACAAATCTTGTCTAGATTCAAATTAAAAACTCCATATCTATAGACCCATCTCACATCAATAACTCGACCCCTTCCTCCTATAGGTAGTCCTTGAGAAGTTTCTTTTGAAGTGGATACCTGAATATTAAGTATAGCTCATAATAATATATCCTCCGAGGCATATGATGATTCACTCACTGTCTGAGGTGTGAATTTACCTACTAAGATATCACCTATTTTTATCCAATATCCCAGCATCACAGTTCCATTTCTATCTAAATTTTGAACTAAATGAGCCTCTAAATGCACGATATCCTTAGTGATTCTTCTAGGACCATGGGTTGTTACATGAGTCTGAATTTTATATTTTTGGAAGTGAAAAGAAGTATAAATATCTTCATAGACCAGATGTCCGCTAATTAGTACTGCATCTTCAAAATTGTAACCTTCCCATGGCATATAAGCTGCTAATACATTTTTCCTAAAGTGAGTTCCCTACCAGCTATAGTTGCACCGTCTGCTAGAATTTGTCCCTTTTTAAAGTATTTACCCCACTGAACATGAGTTTTTTTATGCATACAAGTCTTTTTGTTGGAACATTGATACATAACTAATGGAATGCTTATAGTACCCCCATTACTTGAGAAAATGATCTTTTGAGTATCAGTATAAATGATCTTTTCTTTGCGTTCGACTATAGTTGAAATCTTCAAATATAAAGCCATTTGGCCTTCCAACCAGTTCTAACAATGCACTTCTTGGATCGAGAAAGGGGAACTGCTTATTTAAACTCATTGAAGCTAAATTCGTATCATTATGCTTGATAAAAAGAATGAGGGAAGCTCCAATAGAAAAATATTGGAAAGGGGTCCTTACATATCTAGTAAAGAAAGAATGTGATGTAAAAATCATTTATACTAATATTCGAAAGATTATTTTCTCAAGTAATGGGGATACTATAAGCATTCCATTAGTTATGTATCAACATTCCAACAAAAAGACTTGTATGCATAAAAAAATCCACAGGTTCAGTGGTGTAAATACATTAAAAATGGATAAATTCTAGTGGATGGTGCTGCTACAACTGGTGGAGAACTTGCTTTAAAAAAATGTATTAATAGTTTATATTCCATGGGAATGTTATAATTTTGAAGATGTAGTACAATTAGAGAATGTTTGGTCTATGAAGATATTTATACTTCTTTCGGCATCTGAAAATATGAAATTCAGACTCATGTAATAAGCTAAGGTCCTGAAAGAATCACTAAGGATATCTCGCATTTAGAAAGAGAGATGGATCGCTAGGCATGTTAACAATAATGTTTGATAGTGCTTTGAATTGATCTCTACAATAATTATAACTCTAGGTCCTTACCAAATTACTACACCATCTTTTTATTGGGGGAATTTCTCGGTTGTCCTGTACTTCTAAAAGTGCACCTCTACTTCATTAGTATACCTACATCGAAAGCAATTACAATAGAGACTCTTGCTTTTCACCGGCTTTGATAGAAACAGCTAGATTTACTTCTCCTCCTAGTTAACTAAGGGGCTAGACTTATTACAACTGGATAGTCTTACCTTCACACTTCAACTTCCATTGCAACTATAGGGGTTTCTATTTTGTCTTCCATTTGATTGATAGGCTTACAAAATAGGATTGGAAATGGCTTCAAGAAAGAAAGATAGCCCTCTCAAAGAAATAATTCTTACTACGCACCTGGTATTATCATTAAGCTAGACCCCGGGGTTACTGAAATTGTAAATTATCCTTGTTGGATCTGATAGATTGCCTTTGAAAACTAAAGGTAGACTGCTAGAAAGTCAATTCAAATTCATGTGCTCACTTTTCACCTTGCTTTCACTTTTTTGAAGGAAGACTATCGACTTTATTGATGCCCGCTATGGAATCTTATCTAAAGCCCTCTACTAGAGGAAATCATGCTAAAATATATATGGCGCTATATACTCCAACAAGCTTAAGCTTTATACCAAACCATGGAAGATCACTTGGTTGCCAGTAAAGAAATAAGAAACCTTCTCCTACTTCTATTGCCTTGATTTGCTGATTTCTTACTAGTGTAGTAGGCATTGACAAGACTATCCACCCTTATCCTATATTTGCTCTCGTAAGTACCTAGCTCTTATTTAGATCATCCTACTTTCATTCTAGCTAGCTGGAAGATTTTTTTTGTATGAGAAAATCACACCCCTTGTCTTCGAAAGCTTGTTCTTGCTTATTAGATTGCTTGGGATGTCTTCTTGTCCACTTGACTGAAAGGAGAGGTTAGATTGCTATACTAGATTGAAAGGAGAGGTGCTTATAAGCTCGAGCAAAGAGAAAGGAGGTATATACTGGCTCAGCCTTTAGGAGAAGAGATAGAAAAAAATGACTCCCTTACTCTATAGAGATTGAGATTTATAAAAGAACCTAAATCAGTGATCAGCCGATTAGGACTCACTAAATACACAATCCATTTTGAATGCGCCTCCTAATCTGATTCCAACCAAACTCATTGGAAAGATGGATCAGCAAGGCATACATAGTAGTTTGACTTAAAGAAGGGTATTACCCCAGTATCACTGTTAGATACTACCTTCACAGGTTCTCAAGCAGAACTACTAGTATGTCTCCATACCTAATGAATGTGTAGCAAGGCAATTCTGAAAAAAAAAACTTAATAGATTGAGTACCTTCTAATAGGGCTGTCAAAAAAGCTCGTTGTTCACGAATAGCTCGTGTTTGGCTCATTATGTAGCTTGTGTTCGGCTCGTTCGTTAACTAAACGAGCTGAACATGAACAAACATTTCAAGCTCGATATATAAATGAGCCGAACATGAACTATCATTTGTTCGATCATGTTCAACTCCATTTAGCTTGAAATAAAATAGTATATTATATTATTATTATTATATACATACAAACACATTTACTTATCACAAATGCAAGCATAGCTTAGTGGTTAGAACTTTTGTTATGCAAAAGATTGGCCCAGGTTCGAATCCTCCTTCATACATATTTTTTAGATTATTGTATTTTGAGCAAATTTGGAACACGAGCCAAACACGAACAAAGCGATTTTCAAATGAGCCGAACACAAACAATGAAATTTTGAGCCATTTCGAACATGAGCCGAACACGAACAAAATAAATTTCAAACGAGTCAAACAAAAATAAGAGTTATGTTCGCTCAAGCTCAGCTCATTTACATCCCTACCTTCTAAAGTACTCTACCATTCTGTGTATCTACCATTCAATGAGTGATTTGAGCCAACCAAGAACTCACCGGAACTCAGGGTTAGGTAGCTGCTTTAGCATTTGGGAAGGAAGGCGCCTAAGAATGACTCAGGTAGTCATTCAAGAAAACTGCAGTCTACCATTATTAGTGGGCTAAGGTTACTCTTGATTGAGGTAAGGTTAGCTGAATAAGACATTGCTGCCTACTCAACTACCTCATGGTATAAACCTTTCATCAAAAGTGGAATGCATAGCTTCAGACTAAGATATGCGGGAACCTTCAATGAGCAAAAATGATCCCTCTTTCATCTTTTCTTCCCTATATTTTTCTTTTTTGTATGTAATGTAGATTCACTTTTCTTTGACTATTGATAGGATTTCTCTCTTAAAACCTTTCTACAACCTCCCACCCATATTCCCCTTGGTCTTTCATTTGTATCGCAAAGCAAAGTGGTTCGATGGTAGATTTAGTGCACGTTCCTCATTCGAGCTTTCTTTATTATTCTGGATGATTCATATCGCACGTGCATTTTTAAGTTCCATAGTTTTGAATAGTTCACAACTTATGCATATCAACATGAAGTTTCTTGCATAGGTGGCAGAGCTGTAGAAGACCTCATGCCCCGTTCAACTGCCTAGGAGAAGAACGAAGGTAGGATCCTAGGATCTTTCCTACTCATATGAGTAATATAAGCTCAGTCAACCTTCTCTCCTCAGCGAAGTATTCACTTGTTTTTCGAATAGATCACTATAGGATTTGGTTGGAACAGAGCTCCATCATCTCGTATTGAGTCAGGCTTATGCGAGGAAAGAGCGAAATACCTTCTCAGTTTTAGAACCCAATGGTAGAGAGCATGTTGAATGAACTAACACATGCGTTTGTGCCCAGCTCTTTCTTCAAAACATCAGAATAAAGAAAGAAAGCCAGGATAAATGAAAAAGTTCACCGTCCCATAGCATCAAAGTTGTTGGGTAAACCACCCACCTAATCTCTTTCTTCTCCAAAGGGGTGGGAGTTGAGGCATGAAGAACTTCAAAAAATGAAATCAAAGAACTCTACCTTCCTATGACTTTGTCCAGTCAGATATAAAATAAATGAGACCAAGCCCCCTTCTTTCAAATTAGAGGGGGTGGGGTGAATGGTAGTTTCAAGACATTAAGTTCAAAGTAGTTCATGATGGAATCTATTAGGCATTCTTATCATTTGGTAGATCTAAGTCCATGGCCTATTTTTGGTTCACTTGGAGCTTTGGCAACCACTGTAGGAGGAATGATGTACATGCACTCATGTCAAGGGGGTGCAACACTTCTCAGTTTGGGCCTAATCTTTCTCCTATATACCATGTTTATATGGTGGCCAAATGTTCTACATGAATCCACGTTGGAAGGACATCATACAAAAGCTGTATAATTAGGACCTCGATACGGTTCTATTATGTTCATAGTCTCGGAGGTTATGTTCCTTTCTTTTTTTTTTTAGCTTCTTCTCATTCTTCTTTGGCACCTATGGTAGATATCAAAGGCATTTGGCCCCCAAAAGGGATTAGGGTTTTAGATCCTCAAGAAATCCCTTTTCTTAATACTCTTATTCTCCCTTCATCCGGAGCTGTCGTAACTTGGGCTCATCATGTTATACTCGTGGGGAAGGAAAAATGAGCAGTTTACACTTTAGTAGCTATTGTTTCACTGGCTCTAGTATTCACAAGCTATCAAGGAATGGAATATTACCAAGCACCCTCCACTATTTTAGATAGTATTTATGGTTCTACCTTTTTCTTAACAACTGCTTTCATGATTTTCATGTGATTATAGGTACTCCCTTCTTGATCATATGTTGTATTCGCCAATATCTTGGTCATTTGACTAAGGAGGCAGCTGCATGGTACTAGCATTTTGTAGACGTGATTAGGTTATTCCCATTTCTCTCTATCTATTGGTGGGGAGGTCTACGAAAGAATGAATAAGTGGTGCTAGAGAAGTTAGGCTCACCGACTGAAAGGAGAGGCACTAGAGAAGTTAGGCTCAACCGACCCATGACTATCCCTCAGAATGAAAGCTTGAAGATAAAGAGAACTGGGCTCCACAGACCAAACAGCTTTCCCACCCAAAGTTGACTATTCTCCTACATAATTTTTTAGTATTCTTGCATAGGGATCAAAGATCTTATGGCATATTATGTGAACTAAGAATCGAAAATGGATCTTTGTCTATTTTTTCTTATTCATCATAATCAAACAAAGATGTTTTTTTTCTTCAGTTTGGAATGAAGCAAGGCACTAGCTCAAAATTGTTTTTCATTTTGCTTTTACGGGTTCCTAATCTTCCTCTGAAAAATTAAATGTATGTATGCTAAGAAAAGGTACTATGATACAACAACAAGGGACCAAAAAAAGAACAGGGGATCCCAATGCCTTTGTTTCATTTCCTCCAGTGAGGCTTTTTTATATACGGGTGACAACTCTCCATTGTCAATTCTCTTTTTTTCTTCAAAATGCATGTGCTGGTACAATAGTGCTTTCTGATGTCTTATATGTTCCTAAAGTAAAAAAATATTCTTATATCAGTTTGGCAATTATGTGATGATAAGCAAGCAGTGTGAAGTCAAATTGATAGTGGATTCATGTATGGTGAAAGACCTCCTGACCAAAGAAGTTCTTGGTATAGGTAAGGCATGGGAGACTAGTTTTCATTAGCCATCTACTTTCTACTCAGATAGATAGGTACTACCATACTCTAGTCTACTATTCTATAAGTTACCAGATGAAAAATCTTTCTTCTTAAAGAAAGTTAGCCTTTTTGTTGGTTGTTCCCAAATAGAGAAGATTCTCCTTCAAGTAATTTAATAAAGAATTCTAAAAATCATCTCTCTTCACTAAAAAGGTTTTCCTATTTCGAATAGAATGACTCGATTGACTGATTCCACTAAACTAAAGGATTGATCAATAAAAGCCAAATATCAGATTTTTGAAAAGAAAGATTTCACTAAACTCAAACTAGGATTTTCAAATGAAAATCAAGATTCAATCATATTATCTCATACAATTTGATTCAAATGAACAAACATACACAAAAAAGGAAAATAGTATATAACCATAAAGTATCAAACCATTCAACAGGTTTGTAGGTTTTACAAAGGTAAGTACTTCTCAAACTTGAAAAGCAGCAAATCCTTAGAGTGAAGTGACCCATTGGCACCTCCTCTTCCCGTGCTTTTTAACATAGAGAAAGGAAGATTGCTTGAGTTGTGAACTAGAACCTAACTCTGTATAGGCTGACTAGTTTTCCTTCTTTTCTTTCTGGGGAATGCTTGACTCTAACATCAGGTTATGATGAGTCCTATTCCTATTTCAATCTTTTCCTTACAAGGCCCATAGAAAATCTCTCTATCCTGGTCTCATCTGGCTTTGGCTAAAGTAAATGCTGATCTTTCCAGAGTTTTTGTCAGAATCTCCACTCAATAGAAAAAAAAAACAAAAAGAAAATTTCATATCAGTTAGGGTGGTTTGCTTCCTCCACTTCATTGATCTATGGGCATATGGGTCTTTTCTGGAATGCAAATTGCATCAAAATTGGCACCTGCCACTTACTGGATAGCCATGTTATTGAAGTAGTTCTATATAAAAAAAGGAATAATATATTTCATCTAGACCTTGATGTGATAGGTCTTGCATCTTATTTGCCTAATGAGGCACGTAGTGTCAACTACATTTTTTGAATTGTTCCAAAACATTGATCGAAGTATGCCCCGAACCACCCATCTCCCTTCTTACATGCAATATAGGACTGCTTTGCTCTGCATCTTTAGAACCTTCCCTAGACAAACTCACAACCGCTACTCGATTGCACTATAGCCTTGCTTGAAGCCGGCTCTCCTTATATGAAACATTTTCTTTTTTTCTCTCTCCAAAATCCATACAAAAAAGAATTCCTTTGCGGCTGACCACTTATGTCTCCTTCTCCAAAATACTCCTAATAAGTTTGGCTTTCAGGGCTACCTACTTGACTTTGGGGCTTATATAATATATATAGAAATAAGACCCCTCATTTGGCCTTTTTGTTTTAGGGCTGCTTGTCTTTCTGAATTGGGATATCAGAGGTTTTTTCGATAAACCAATGCATGACCTGAGGCTCCCATCCCGCCAACCCTCTGAAAAAGTCAGGTTGTAAAATAGCTCATAGGGAGTCAGAAGCAAGCATAGTAATAAAGAAAGTGCATACTTCAAAAATTCATGCATGCTTAGGTACAGCTGATCATACCGACCACGGACACCACTACATGAGGATGGTAAATTAACTGGTCTAATTTTAGTTGATCTGGTTCGTTCAGACTAAACTAATTATTCCGCCAGTTCCTCTGAATAGAGTGGCAAAGAAAGCTCTACTCTGGTGCTAAAAAGAGAACTACTTCTTCATAATCAATCAATATCCATAGCCCTTTCCCACTTAAGATGAAAGTTGGCAAGAGATAACACTGATGCCATACTATAATTTGATCTTACTACAACCCTCCCCCTTATCTTTATTGCACTGGCTCAGATTCTTATCATAGTAAAGGTATGTTGGAAGAAAGCTTTCATGAAAAATGTGTGCAATGTTTAGCTTCCTGGCATACTCATGACCTATAAGAGCTCTTGTTCACCTTTTCTATGAATTAGAGTATTGAATCACTTGTTGGTTCTCAACCAGCTATCTCGGATTTGCCTGCCCCTTGTCACTTATGATGCCTCCATCTTCCCCTTCCACTATTGTTATCTTTGATACTATTGGCACAACACAAGCTTTCGATCAATAAAACATAAAAAACTAAGCCTGTGCACTGAACACTAAGATGACCACCTTTTTGTAGAAGCCTAGCCATCCACAGTTTTGTTGTTCTTTTCTTATTTCCTCAAAATAATCTGCAAAAGAAAAAATTCCATGGAGGAACTTTTTTCTTGTTCATTGAAAGGGTGCAAGTTCACTTGCGAGAGAAGAAAAAGCATAGGGAACACCTTAGCTAGATCTAGAAGTTGCAATGCAGTTCACAAACAAACTCTTTCAAGATTTTCATAGCATTCCTTCCTTTTTCATCTCCTTAGCCAACTAGCATTCCTTTTCTTCTTTCAGAATCAAACTATTGCCTTTGATTTGCTTACTAATATACAGTTGTAAAGAGGACTAGCCTAGAGATTCTTAGAGCGAGAAATCTTTACCTCATAAGGGAATTTGGATAGGAAACCCATATAATTGAAACTTTATTGAAGGCAACTTTCAAACTCATGATGAAATAGAACCATCTTCCCTTAGTCAACTAACCAAGAATCAAAGGCGCTAGCTTTCATCTGGATTTCCCTTCTTAGATTGGTTTTCCCTCTCAGCTTGGTCAATGAGCCCATTCTCAATTAGTCTTCCTTGACTATGTTTCTGAGCCAAACATAAAAATAATAGCTTTTAGGGCAGCGAGTCACATGTTGGAATGTCAGGATGAGGAATTTAATTATGGAGATGAGATTCATTTTTAGTCACACCTACCATCATGGTAAGGTTAAGCAGCTAACTTCGCCCTAGTTGCATGCTCAAATGTAATTTTCCTTTGTCTGATCTAGCCTATTGCAGTCCTAGTTCAATCGATTGGGCCCTCCCTATCATCCAATGCTAATTATTTTTTGAGTCGAGCAGAAAAAGGGAAATCTAGCTTCTTTTTTAATCTAATTGAGCTAGTATTCATATGTTATTTCACTAGTGCCATCTTTACATTAATTGGTAGATGTTTAGTGTCAATTTTGGAGTTCAGGTACTATCTACTTTCACTTTACTTTCATTGCATCTAGTCATCCTTCTCCTTGAAAGCAAAAAAAGGGCTAAGTAAAGGGGCAAATCATCCATCAATTGACTACGAGATCTAGTTAAAGTCTTAAGGTGAGCCTCCATATAAGCAGTAGTTTCCCATCTAATGAGAAATCCTGTATCAACCTTTACGCTTCAGTCATCTGGAAAGCTTGCTGGTAAGGTTCGACTATGAAGGAGAAAGAAAGTGAAAGCAAAAGAAAGGCAAATAGAGTGACTCGACTTGAAAGTGAGTCAGGCTTGGGCATATAATTCCAGGACCTTTAGTTTGAGTGAGAATTCCTAGCCATCCCTAAAAAAACACTATGTGCCTCAAAGAGAAACTGGTTCCAAAGTCTCCCTCAATCTCGATTGGAGAGAAAAATAGGGCAACTATGTGAAAGGGGTTAGGGCTAATGAGCTAACATGCCAACGAGCTTGTAGTTATAGTTTGAGTCTTTAAGTGATCTCGAGCAAGTCCTTTTTTTCTTTATAATCTACTACCCATTCTACTAGTACCTGGAAATGGAATTCCTTTTATTCCCTTTCCCTAAAGAAAGTCTCTCAAAGAAATTTCCATTTCTTCTACATCATTTAGGTCCTGTGACAGTAGGATCTTACCCTCTATGAATGATGGCTATACCAATCAATCCTTTCTCCCTTCCTGTCATTGGAAGTGCTCTAGTGAAACTTGTCAGAAGCTTGCTTCATTTGACATCTTGCCAGCCTTTTTTAAAGAACTTGTGTAAGCAAGTCTAAAGTACTTCGATGTTGATCCAGGAGAATCAATTGTAGTGACTTATGATTCATGAGTTAATAAGATCCACTCTGGTAGGCCTTTTCTATGACAAAAGGGCCTTCCCAAGTAGGTTCCAACTTGCCTCCCATCTTACAACGTGCTATAATTGGTCTTCTTAGCACTAAAACAAGCTCTCCAACTCAAAAATCTCTAGGGTGCACCAACTTATTATAAGCTTGAAGAATTCTTGCTTTATATAACTTGAGGTTCTAATATGCTTGTAAGCATCTTTCTTCTAAACCTTTCAATTCTTCCAATCACAGCTTATCATTTTGCTTGGTTGTGATCTTACTACCCACAGCTATCTGTAGTGATGAGAGCTAAACCTCTAATCATAGAACAACTTAAGACCCATACACTTGATGACCTAATTTTTAGATGAGGTTTACATCAATCTAAAATCATAAATTAGGATGTCCTATGTTCAAATAAGAACTTCTTAATTCAGTGCTTAGGATACTACACCTAGTGTCCTAGGCAAACTTCATTGGGTTTATTCTAACCTAGTTGACTTAGGTGGACTCAACCCAAACTTTCAATTTGGATTAACCAAAGTAATCCAATTGAATCAAACTAAACTATCTAAAGCATTAATGAAACTTTAAACAAACTCTCCAATGATGGATTTCAGTAATAATCAAGTTCCCTAATCATCCTATACAAAGAACCAAATGGCAAATTGCCAAAACAAGTCAAATGTGGAAATAGCAAAATTCCTTTTGGCTAACTACATTCCCTCTCCACCTCTTCACCTTAGGTAGATATAAGAAGGTTAGGAGGCATGGTTGCTATCTTCCAAGCATTTCTATTAGCCTAGCCACTCAAGGAGAAGGAGAAAAAGGGAGGAGGCTCACAGCCAAAAAGGAATTTTGCACCTACACCCATCCACAAGCCAAACTGACTCTCCCATCACCTTCACCATCCCAAACGAAGAAGGAACAAACCTTCCCCCACTTCCCACACCACCGGGAAGCCGAGAACCATCAAGGTCGATGGGTAGCAAGCCAAGCTCGGTCTAGGGAGCAATATATAAGGAGATAGCTCAATTCCTTTGGCTAACAAGCTTCCCTTGATGTTCAAAGGTTTTCAAATCAAGTCCACCATCAAAGACCGCCGGACTGGTGGTATGCCATTAACTCCCCTCCTTTTTTCTTCAAGAATTTTGGGTTTGATCATTTTCAAAGGAAACTTGATCTTAAGTGAGATCAAACCCTATAAATCTATAGGATATCCATCCATGATGGATTTGCAATTGAAAATGTGAGATTTCGATGGGTAGATTGCCGAAAATCAAGTGAAAATAATGGATGGTTCGGTTCTCGCCATCTGAGGAAGGAGATGCAATCTCGACCATCCATTCATTTTAAAAGGAATTGACGGTTCTACAGATCGATCATGGATCATCCAGATCAATCTCACTTCCGCCGCCTTTTTAACGCTAGATCCATGTGGATCCCGCGTGGACCAATCAGCCTATAAATGCGGCAAGGCTGCCATGTTAGCACTGACTCATTTAAAGAGGAAAATAAGGATTTTTGAATTAAAAAAATGGCTAAAATCACTCAGAACTTCTATAAATCATTGAAAAATAAATATAAATTAGAAATTTGCAACTGAGGGCTCTATGGATTCATCTAGTTGAAAGGAATCCAAAAAAATTAAAATCCCCAATTTATTTTTGGGTATTTTAGTTTTAATATGTGTTTAATTGAAATTGATTAAACATTAATTAATCTCAAACCATAAATCGAATTAAATTGAAACTTTGGGGAACTAAAATGGATGTTAAAACACGCCTTAGAATTTAATTTCATGAATTATTTCACTATCTTTCATGAAAAATAAAAGTTTAAACCTTAAGTCTCAAATTTAATTAAATAAATTAATTAAAAATGAAATAATTAATAAAAATGAATAAACAACCATAAATCAACTTAATGAACCTTAATGAACATGAAAACACTAATGAAACTCATTCAAACTTAATAAATTATAAATTGACTTAATTAAATAATTAAATGAATTAATTAATTTGAATAATTAACCAAAAATTAATTAAATCATAATAAATCAACCAAATGTCTAAAAATTATGAATGTTTCATCTTTGGGAACATCATTTAGAGAGGAATCAATTAAAAATGAAACTGGTAAATGAATTTCATTAAATTAGGCATAGTTTAGGTATTAATGAAATAATTAAAACCTTATTTACATCTTAATTATAAATTTAATCAAAATAAAACTTTGGAAACATGAAATTGGCATGTAACCCCACTTGCCAGCAAAATTTCAAACCCAATTGATCTTTGGATTGGGAATTGTTGAATTTCCAAATTCCTAGATCAATATTAATCCAATAATGAATAAATAAATTCATTATTCCATTAAATCATGAAATAACTTAAACTAATCTTAGTAAAAAATCAGAAACACTTATGGTAATTCCCCAAACATCCTAAGCCAAAGAATTTAACCAATTACTTAAGGATTAATGAAATTAATAAATCATATTAGGAGTAATTAAACCTTAAGTTAATTGGATTAATGTAAACACTTAATGAATCCTTACATTTCCAATGAATCAAATCAAATGAATGCAAACCTTAATGTAAGTGCTTTAGGTTAACCTAAACTAAACTAAATGAAATCAACTTGACTTACTCCAAAAGATTAATGTAAACCAAATGAACTAATCAAAATAAAACCAAATGAAATAAATTAAATCAAATTATCTAAATCAAATTAAATCAAATGAAATGAAATAATTAAATCAAACCAAATTGGAAACTAAAACATGAATTAAATGAAAATAGAAGAATCAATCCAAATTTAAATAAATTAAATGAAATCAAAAAGATTAATTAAGATACTTAAGGATCTTAGTTAGACCTTTAGGATGAATCTTCATCTTAGGATGAGGATTTCATTCTATTAGAAATTAGGATGTTGAATAGGGTGAGTTCCTTCTAAAAAATGGAATCCATTCTATTCTTCATTCTTGAAAACCTAAACATCACTTTAACCAAATAAAGTGAAAATAAAAATGGAAAATAAATCACTAAATCATTTGAATTGAAACCACTCAAGGGTAAAATTCAAACAAACCCAAACTCCAAATTGAAACTTGCACTAAAAAAAGCTTAGCAAAGTCTTGCCACACAAACCAATCTTCTTCACACACTAGATCATTAGGTCATGGATACTAAACTTAGGTTAGGTCATTCTATGATTTTTTTAAGATTCCTTGTGATGTGTTTTAATATGTTGTGCTTCATATATCTTGGTGGTGTACTTTTTTAGACTGCATGCCTAGGATTATTTGCCCATTAGACTGGATGGTAGGACGTTCTTTCTAGATCTGACATTATCTTCTATAGGAGGCTATGCTAGAAAGGATTTCTATCATAAATAAAATTTAAAAATGTTGTTTCTTGTAGGTATGCTTAAATCATTAAGCATAGGCCATAAGATAGGTGGGCTTGGAAAGCAACTAATGCTAAGCCTGTATATTTATGAAATATAACTGTTGTGTATTGTTTGTATTTCCTAACATCTATTTTGCAGAACTTAGGATTTCTTTTTGAATTTTAAAATGTAAATTTGAGCTTAGAATTTGGCTAGGAACTATGGGGTCTAGGATTAGCAGGAGTTGACCCTACTTGGAGATGGTGCGGTGGTCCTCTATGGAGCTCGATGGATGTCCTTAAAGAAGGAGATTATCTTAGAAAGAATACCCATAGATCTAGACTTGTAGATCTAGGCCGGGCTGTATAAGGGTAGAGCTCGGCTGCCCATTTTTCTTTCTTCCAGGGTCTACAACAGTACCCGATTGTATTAGCCTTTTTCTATAAAATTAAATTGGTTTGATTTATTTTGGGCGCGTTATATAATTAACCTGCTTTTCTATATTTATTTCAATATTATGCTTTTTATGAATGAATGTCTGGACGATTAGGGACATAGGAATAACTAAATTTTCTATCCAACTTAAATCTAAACAACTAAAACAAAAATAAAAGAAAACTTGAAACATCACATAAATTAAAGCCTTAGGCATAAAATATAAAATCAATTAGAAACAATCAGGTTTTGAAACCATGAAATCATATTGCTCCATTCCTTGAATTAGGCAACTTCACCCATTGCACATAAGGGGCATTTGTCTTGTGAGGATGACCACCTTCTTGGGGAAGCCTACCTTCTATTATTAATTTGTCCTATAAGCATTTCTAATTGCATGGCATTAGGCATAAAAATGTATACCCATGGCCTAAAATAAATCTTGAGTCAAAATCTTCAAAATCTGAAAAATATGCATTAGTTAGATGCATTTCATACCCTACATTATCTTAGGGATTAAGGAGTGAGTCTAGGTTCATATCTTCTTTTCCTAAAAATACAATAACCCCACCATCTTGAATTCATAAGACTTAGCACGAATTTAAAATGCACTTAGGTGGTGTTAGTTGGTAGCCCTCTCCAGGCGAGTTATAAGTCCAGAAGAGTAAGGGATTGGTTAGTTTCCTCAAGTGAGAGGAATAACTGATAATTCTTAAAGATAGAACCAAGTCGAGCATCTGACATGTGTCAGAAGCACCTATAGACTAGGTTCTGAAGCATCCTTTTCAGGAATAAGTTTTCAACCCTAGGCGTTTCTACAATCTTGTGCTGCTAGAATCTAAGTCCTAGATTTCTAAAAAAATGTCAACTTGAAATCTAAACTAAATTTAGAATTTAAAGCCTAATTATAGGATAGTTGAAATGCATACTGGGCATCCTAATATTAATAGGAATTTCCTACTTCATCCCAATTGATTCTTGAAAAGAACTCTCACCAATTTGATCATTCTAAATTGAAAATTCCAAAAAAATCAATTCTTTGAAAACCATCTTAAAAATCCTTAGAGATAATAACTTATTTTTCTAATTTGAGAGTATTCTTAGGAAGAGACCCTTCTTAATATATAATTAACTATAGAGGCTTGCCTCTATAGGGAACCATGAACCCAATTTAAATTAAACTTTATTCTACCTTCCATGTAGTTCAAGGGAAAAATCTCTAGTACATGAAAGACCTAATAGCTTTAGGAGACTTATATTAAATACTAAAATCCATTATAGGAAAACATGTTTATCTTCTGAGATAATATGTTTACTCCTTAATGATGCGTTTGATCATCCAAATAAGGAATTCCTAAACTCTATGAGGTGTCATAAATTTTTTCCACAACACTAAGGAGAATGGGATAGATTGTGTTGGGGTCCTGTAGATAGTACGGTAAACCCATAAAGTTTCAACAAAATGCTCATGCCACTATCACTTATTGTCATCAAGCATCTTCTTGAGTATTTGGATGAGAGTTTTGTTGAAGTCTTCCACTAAACCATTCACTTGCAAGTAGTAGATGGTAGAGTACTTCCAATCAATGTTGTGTCTCTATGCAAAGTTGTTGATTTTGGTGCTCTTAAAAGTGGTACCATTATCGGATATGATTTGGTAGTGCACTCCAAATTTAAACACGATATGGTTCTTAAAGAATTAGAGCATATGTTAAGCTTTTACTTCCCTAAGCGGAATCACCTCCACGCACTTGGAGAAGTAGTCCATAGCTTCTATAATAAAATGGTAGCCCTTAGATGTGGGAGGATCAATTGAACCCACTATGTTAGTGCCCCAACACTTGAATGGCAATGAGGCCAAGGTTGGGGTAGAATGTTGGGAGGTTGGTGAAGAACCACTGTATCTACTTGGCCTTGGTGACAGTGCTTCACTACATCCATACAATTTATGATCATCATTGGTCAATAATACCCAAGTCTTTTGAGCTTGGCTTTCATCTTGTAACTGGATTGATGAGCTCAGAATAATCTTGAGTGCACCTGGGTCATGATCTTATGGGCTTCATGTTTGTCTACACAATGTAACCATATATGATCCAAAGACTATCGGTATAATACGTCATCCAAGAGGGTATAGGAGAGTGCCCTCTGCCTTACTGATGTGCTTGAGATTTCTCTTAAGGTAGCTTTCCCTTGTTCATGCAATCAATGAAGGGTTACCTCAATTCAAACTAATCATCCTTTTTGGTTATGGCAATCTTCCCTTCAAGAGTGTATTTATTGATGAGTTCAATATTAATAAGAGATGGAACTGGCCTACTGTGAACCTCTATTGATATAGACTCATTTTTCAAAAATGCCAACTCTTTAGCGATCTTGACCAAGGCATCCATTATGGAATTTTCTCCTTGGGAATTTTAAAAATTATGACCTCTGGGATCTGGGCTAATAACTCCATGGTATACTTATGGTAGTGGTGGAGTTTGGGCTTCAGAACTTTATAAGACCCAATGATCTGATTGACAACTAACTATGAATCCCCAAAGATATTGATACTCTAAATGCCTATTGAGATGGCTAGCTCTAGACAGATGATTAAAGCCTCATATTCAACTTCGTTATTAGTGCAAGGCTCAGACAAATGATATAAAAATCTCATCATATCATGATCTTGCATGAGGAGGACTATCCCTACCCTTGCTTTACTTGGGAGAGTGGACGGTGGTTATTCTGCTCTTTGAGAAGAAGCCACACCATCAAAGTACATCTCCCAATGGCAGGTGTTTGCATCCCCTAAGTTCATGATTTATTCATCGAGGAGATCGTCACTAAGTGTGGGAATCTGTAAGAAGTGGATGAGTCGCTAGGAAGTTTGCGAGTGCTTTTCCTTTCATTGCATAGAGGGGTATGAACGTGATGTCAAACTATGATAAGATCATGCATAATCATGCTAACCATCCTGATAGCATCAATTGTGTCATGAGGTATAATAGTGGGTTGATTCTAGAAATCTAGTTCACTTTATGCAAGAGTATATAGTGTCATAGCTTTGCGTTGTGATGATTAAAGATAGGCAATGCTTTTCAATGGGCGGATAGTTTTCCTCAGTAGGTATGAGATGATGGTTGAGATAGTAAAGTGCATTCTCTTTTCCCTCGTCATTGGCTTGGGCCAATGAAGCACCTAGGTAGTCATCTAATGTAGTATAGAGTATAAAAGGTTTGCTTAGAGTAAAGACTGGTATGATTGGTGGAATTATAAGATATTGCTTGATGCTTTCAAATGCATGTTGCCATTTTTCATCCCACTTGAACTTGATGACTTTCTTAACTAGTGCTGAGAATGGTTGTCACCTGTATGATAGGTTGGATACAAAGTGTCTTATATGCCAACCTCCCCTAGAATGATCTAACTTGGGTTATACTTTTAGGGGGTGGCATATCTAGTATCACATTAATCTTTTCTTGGGCAATCTAAATCCCACGGTGTTGGACAAAGAACCCTAGAAACTTTCCTGAAGTTTCTCCAAATGTACACTTCAGAGGGTTCATTTTAAAGTTATATTATCTTAACCACTTTGAAACTACTCTCAAGTCAAAGAGATGGTCTTCATTTTCTTTATTTTTGACCACAAGATCCTCGGCATAGCATTCAACTTAGTAGTGAATGAGTTCATCAAAAATTTGAGTGATGGCCCATTGGTAAGTAGTGCTAGCAATTTTTAGACCAAAAGGCATGCCCTTATACTAATAGATTCTGATGGGGGTTCTAAAAATAATGTTCCTTTCATCTTCGAGTGCCATCTTTATTTGGTTATATCCAGATGAACCATCCATGAAAGAGAAGACTACTTGAGATGATGCAATGTCCACCATCAGTTCTAGTATCAATAATGGAAATTCATCTTTTGTACAGGCCTTATTAAGATCCCTAAAATCGACACATATGTGAATTTGACCATTTTTCTTCTTAACTGAAATGATGTTAGCCAACTAGATGGGGTATTTTTCCTCCCGGATGAAACCAACATCAATTAGTTTTGACTTCAAAAATGACATGTGGTTCAATGTCCAATTGCAAGCGTCTAGGAGCTTGCTTGATGGGGTTAGCATCGGGCTATATCACTAGCTTATGAACCATAACTTCATGAGCCAATCCAGGTATTTCTTCATAACTCCATGAAAATTAGTCCATAAAATTAGTGAGTAGCCTATAAGTCATTGATTTTAGATTCACTCAATAAGGAGCTAACATATATTGGGAACATATTGTCTTCAGTCCCTAAGTTGAATTCTTTAAGTTCATCGATGGTTGATTTAATTTCTTCTTTGAATTCTAGGGGTGCATCTTTAACTTGGAGCTCATTTGGGTCATCCAAAGTTTATAAACACACCTCCTCATATGACTTGATGTGGTTTGAGCAGAACATATCAGATTCTAGATGATTAATAATGATCAGGCAATAATCATCATCATCCGCTGGGCCTACTGTACCAAAGCCTAATTTGGGTTTTGATTGAGAGTTCTTGCACTTGTTGTCCCATAGTCTTTCAAAATACTCTGACCTATGCTTAGACCATGTATGTGAAATAAAACCTTTCTTTGCTAAATTAATAACACAAGGAGAGTACTAATCAAATAGTAATTTTATTAATTCTTTGAATAATTCATCCTCAAGTTCTACATCAAGTTCTCGACTTGAGGATGTTTTTTCTTGGTAAAACCTTTGGATTTTAGCATTAACATATGTTTTGGGAGCTTCCTTAACTACCAAACCCTTAACATTTTTGTGATGAAAGTGGGGTTAGAGCTAAGGCACCAATATGCTGTCCAATAGTTTCATATAAAAGAGATTTGGATACATTCATGCTTTGCTTGGGGACACAGTCTTCATCACTAGCAAGCTCTAGTGTCACCTCCAATGAGATCTACTAATGTAAAGAGCAAACCGACATGCTCACTACCTAGGATTCATCCTCTGAAATATATTCTAAGTCTATGTAGATGGCATGTGTACTTTTGTATGCTAGGATGAACCTCCTGGTAGGTGGTAGTTATGGGGGTCTTCCACCCCTAGGGCTCCCTCTAGACTTGCCTCTTCCTCATCCTGGTGGAGGTCAGGTCATCCTCCCCACTTGCTCAAACAGAGTAACGAACTGTGCGTGAAATCTAATCTCAAGCTCTATTTCTTCCATAATGTATTCTTTACGCTCCCTTTTCTTTTCTTTCTTTTTTTTCTTTCTTTCCTCTTTCTTTTTGTCATTTTTATTAAGTTCATGTTAGAAGACATTTTGTTTTTTAGCTAGGTAATAGGTTGTGTTTTCATAAATCCTGACCTCATGTACTGCAAATAATTTATGATCTCCTTTGACACAATATTTGATCCCATCCCTAATGAACTTGATATACTAATGTAAAGAGGATGGAACCATGTTGTTCTCATGAATCCAAGGTTTCCCTAGAAAACTATTTAAAGATGTATCAGAATCTATTATGTGAAACTTGGCCTTTGTCTTCCAATCGTCTATCTCCAAAGGCAACACTATGGAGCCTAAGGCCCTCTTGCCTTACTCTTTGAATCCTTTCAACATCATCTTCTTTGATTGGAGTTTGAAAATGTTGATCCTCAAGTGGGCAATGGTTCTTAGACTCATAATATCTACTGATTCACTGGGATCAACCAATACTCTAGATAACCTGAACTTGCCAACATCCACAATGATGTAGAGAGGACGTTTGTGTTCTATTGTCCCCAATCATAAGTATTCATCTGAGAATGTGACTCCTAAGACTTCCTTTGAAAAACATGCCTCTCCAACTAGATTAGTTATGACTAACTGAGTTAAGCATATTTTTGGGTCAAGCAATGCTTTAACTAGTGACTCCCTTATCTTTTTGGATAAAATAAGGGCATCATATATGCTTAACTTAGTTGGCAACTTTTTAAGGTGTGCCAGGATGTTATAGTCAACTTTAGCATGATCTTGCATAAGCATATCCAAGGGTGAAGCATCTTGTGGAGGGGTTATCTTCTTACTAGAACTAATGACATGTTTACCATTATCTTGAGGTGCTACCCTCAGAGGTAGAACTTTGCCACTACAGAGGTTAACTTCAATGACTTCTTATGATGAGGAGCTTGTGAAAAATTTTACCTTCTCATCAGGAATACCTATAACTTCTCCTAAAGGATCATCGAAGTTGGATGACTCCAAATCTATCTCGAGTGGTGAGCCTTGAAGATTCAAAAAAGGGCAATCTATTTCTGAATCAGAATGGAATTGATCATAATTATTCAGATTGTTATTATTATGACTTGGAAAGCTATTGAAGGGAATAAAATCTCTGAGATCTTCAAAAGTAGATAAGATGAAAGAAAAGTTATTCTTCTTCATTAATTTCTTCAATTTTATGGTACATGTTAAAAGTTAAGTAAAGTAAGCGATATGAGTGGCTTGGTGCCCTCACCTACAGATACAACACTCTTACAAGTGGTGGCAGAGCTAATAGATGTAGTAACTACAATGGTGGGAGGAAGAATGTTGGACTCAAACGGCGGTGATGCTATGGAACTATCCCAGGCATATGATGGTTGCTATTGCTGCTAGGATTCCACCCTCCCCGTGTTGTCTCACATAACTGACAAACCTTCCTTGGTGTTGGAGGTCTGAGCTGAGTCAGGCACATGCAGAGAAAGTTTCTTGATTTTATAGATTATCTTTTTAGAGATATGAGATAAAGAGATGTGCCAATCTTATTTTGTCTTAAAAAGATTGGATGTATCTCTAAAGACTACTTTAATAGAACTATAAGTTTGTTATGCTAAGTAATCTTCAGGGATCACTATGGCTCATGACATGCAGCTACGCTCAAGCCAATCCTTGAATGTAAAGCAAACCTCTAAGACATGACCTAGCATGTGGTGGTAGGGGAAGTAGTCAGGATCATCACTCTTACTCACTTCCTCTAGCTTTCTAGGCTCAGGTAGTTGGAACTCAAGCTTCTTTAGAAGGTTCTTAAAAATTTTCTTAACTACCTCCCTCATGAATGTGTATGGCTTGTTGAGCATATTAACAAGGGTAGGTGGATAGTAGCTACCTAGTGGTGGATCGGTATTGATACTATATAGGCTCTGGGTGGTCTTTGTGGTGGCCGAGGTAGTGGAAGTGAAGGCTATTGTGCTCTGGGCCTCTTAAATAGTGCTCTCACTACTTGATTCCCTTTATCCACTGCTACTACTATTTCTAACTTCTTCTTAAACACTTTCTGGGGTTTAGGCTTGGATGACTGGTCTGAGAAGGGAAACTATTTGGCTTCCTCTTGTAGGTTAGCCATCTTGCTGATTAGTTTCTCAAATGTCTTTATGGTAAGCCCTTGAGCATGAAGGTGACTAGGCCATGAATATTTTTTGAGAAGAATTTGAATGGCATGCTGCTCTTGTAGCTATGGTTCACATTTCATACTTAGGTTTCACCACCTAAGAATATAATCAACAAAGGACTAATTGGGTTTTTGCTTCTCTACAATGAGGTCCCATACAGTTTCTCTCGATTAATCCCCAGTAAATCTCTTAATAAAAAGATGGTCTAATTCTGCAAAGGATTTCATTGAACTATTGGGTAGTTCAGCGTACCAATCAAAGGCTACTCCAGAAAGACTACTAACGAACTGTCAGAAGAGTAAGGTGTAACTACCATTGGTATTGCAATAACTAGCCCTGAAATGTACAATATGCTGCCTAAGGTTCCCACTACCATTAAATATCTTAAAGGATGGTGGCACAAAACCCTTAGGGTATTAAAGTACATTAAACTCCTCTGAGTAGGGTCTACCCTTTGGAATTGATGAGCTCCCTTGGGCTTGCGCCAACCCCTCCTTCACTTGATGTTCTATCATATACTTGATGTATTTTTCATGTATGGAGGTGCAATCAGCTATCTGCCTATGTAGGCTACCGATACCCTCATCCATTGGAGTAATGCTTTTAGGATGATCTAGGATGTGCACTAACTTAGGCCTATCAGCCTCCATAAGAGTGGGTTGTAAGACAGGTGCTTGATTCTATAATGCTAGTACCACTACCACCAACTCCTCTACTCTCCTCTCCATCCTATTGATTTGATCATCCTTGAGCTTGATTTGTTGGAGAAGGCATTGAGTTGAGTCTGATGCCTCACCTTTCACAACTATAATGCCCTGAGCTTCCTAGCTAGGTTGTTCCCTATAAAAGGATCCTTAGGTATCAACCATATGGACTTCAGTAGTGTCATCCAAATGGTCATCTTCATCAATGTTAAAGTCTGTCATACCCTCCTCTTGGTCAAAATGATATTCTCCAACTATCTCCCTCACTATGGCATGATAGTTCTCTAATATCTCCTCTAATGATCGATCATCCACTCTACTTAGAATAACTAGGACATATGTTGGGTGGTGACTCACTACTGAACTGTGTCCTAAAGAGGTGATGCACTATATTTTTTGAAAAGGGGGAGTGCTATCTCTGACTAGCTTGACAATCATAGGAGCCAACTTAGTATTTCATCCTTTCTTCTCCTCTAGCTGTGGTGGTGAAGCAACTACGATGCTCTTGGGCTGCCACTCTTTCTTCTCTATCATTGTGGCGGGAAGTTGATCAGGGAGAGCTTGGCTTTGCCTCAACTAATGGAGTACATGGACTATGGTCTTTGGGATGTAATCATATCATCAAGGGGGA
The DNA here is from genome assembly GCA_021442155.1 of Cymbidium sinense. Classification (NCBI taxonomy): domain Eukaryota; kingdom Viridiplantae; phylum Streptophyta; class Magnoliopsida; order Asparagales; family Orchidaceae; genus Cymbidium; species Cymbidium sinense. The sequence goes on from CM038218.1 coordinate 131,258,314, forward strand.
TGGATTTTCTCCATATGCTGATTTATGGTATTTGGCTAGCACTTCAGATGATGGGACAGGACTGGTGATGGTAGTCGGTGAGTGAAGTAGTGTGATGGTGGTTACACTGACTACCTCTCTACCAAAGGTCTATTCTTGTGGCTGGAACCAGTGAGAACTATCCTATCGGAATGATCGGCTCTATCAGGTTGTCAATCAGGATGGTCAATTAATGTTGAGGTCACTAACCATCTGACAAACCTCCTCCTATCTCTCTTTCCCTCTTGGGCAATAATCTTGGCCTCCATGGCCTTCTTTTTATAAATATAATCCCTCACACTCTTAAGGATAACTTGTCCAAATCATGGATGGTGGCGGACTCAAAATGTCTATGGACTCTCCCTACTCTGCTGAGCACAGATGATAGACTAGCATAGGGCTTCCATCTCTCCATATCCAGTGTCTCGTACTTTGTGGGTCATGGGGGTGATGATACTATCTTCCTAACATCTTCCTCTCCCTATGCAACTGAGAGAGGGTGGAACCTACTGCCACCAAGAAAGGGAGAGGTCTCACGGATGGATACCTCTTCTATTACATGGGAGGCCTCCTCAACCTCCTTAGCCATGCTTCCTAATCTTCCTATTCTTATTATGGCACTGAGTCTTGGTCAAGGGTTCATGGTGAAAGCTAGTACCAACCTCAAAGGTAAGGGAAACAATCTCAGATGCTTGAATTGACTTGCCCTTAAGAGCTGGGACTTTGGTAGAGGCAGTACTAGTCCTAGTAGACACTATCATTGGCACAAATGGTATGTGTGGCATAGGAACCTCTAAAGCTTTCCTCTTTAAAGATGGGAACTTAGTATCTAATTGGAGATCAAACTGAAGAAGTGGCTTCCTATCGGCCACCTCCTCCCTACTCATTATGCTAAGGGTAGGCCCATCACAAGTGACTTTGAAGTGCTCAAACCTTAAACTAAACTTGATGATTGGGGATGAGGTGAGTATGTCCTAATCCATGGCCAAATCAACACCCAAAGTAAACAAAAAGATCAGCTTTCAAGAAGACATTACAACTAACTGCTTGAAAGAAACTGAAATGGGGCTTTCTTCTTTCCTGTTGGAATAGATGGACATAAAATTAGGTCTTTCTTTTATTCTTATTCTTTTAACTTGACTATAAATTGAAACCCTCATTTAACAAATTTTATTATGTTAAATGGGGTTCATATGTGTGTTGGAGAGATTTGTAATGTTGAAGAGGAATGTTTTATTTTTCTTGAACTTCACAAAAAAAGTGAGTTCAACTGAAACTTGAAGATGTTAGATGAACCTTAATTTTCCACTATAGTGGTAAGAGGTTCTTAATTTAGTTTATTTTAGTGTTTTCTTTGATTAATTTTGCTTATCTATTGGAGTTCCAATAGAGGTTTTAAGACATAATGGAGTGAGGTCCTAAAACGTAAAGGATGTTGGCCACCCGTACTTAAGGATGAAATAGTCAAGGTGCCCAATGGAAAAGATGATAGTCTTAGACTCACATAAAAGAAACATAAGTCCACTATCAATGTTTAGAGATAATGATTGACTACTAAAGATGAAGAGAGGAACATTCTCCAGTGGAGTCACCAAAAAAATCTGTGATGGTTTAATTTGGAGCCATAGGGACACCACACAGATCTTAGGGGGTACTTATTGAAGTGATCAGGTACGATATTAAGGTATGATGTATCATCTCAAGAGATAGAGATATCACCCTACAATAGACCTAATCACCTAATAAGGACACCTAAGACAGATGTGTCTATGTATATACCTGCGATCTTTCCCCTACTTTACACGGAGAAATAAAATAGGGTTTATTATATGTTTGGCTTCTTTAGTTCCCTATGTAAGTAAGCTTCCATAGTTAATTACATCTTAGAAAATTATATTTTCTTAAGAATGCTCTTGATTAAAGTAATCAATAAGTATCTCCAAATATTTTAAAGCCAGATTATCAAAGGATTAGATATTTCTTGAAACCAAAGGAGAGAGTTCAATTGGGAAGACGTATTTATGAATTCCAAAGGAGGACATGTAGGGAGTACCCATGATAACTGGTATCCTAGTGAGTACTCCAATCTATCCTATAACGAGCCTTTACATTTTTGAAAGATAAAATTTATTTATTTTATTTAAGTTGGAATCTTATTAGAATGCTAGGGCATATAGTCCAACAACACAAGATTGTAGAAATGCCTAAGAGGCAAGTACATATACTCGTAGCCCAAAGAAAATAAGTAGCCTCAGAACTTGAATCTAAGATTCTTTAGCATAAGCCAAAATAATAACCTAGGTCTAATAAAAAAATGGGACATAATTATTTACCTCCATAAGAGAGGATAGACCCATCCCATTTTTTTTGGGCTTACAATCGCCTAGAGCGGCTGCCAACTAACACTTCCTATGCTTTAAAATCATGTAGGCCAGTCTTATGCAGATGCAAGATAGCTAGGCTATTATTTAATTAGGAAGAAAGCTAGAGTCCTAATCTCACACCCTAAGAGACTATATCATGAATGGTATGAAAAAATAACTTAAACTAACACAAAAATTTAAAATCTTTTACACCATTTTGACACATTCATTTTGCACTATGGTTTGGGACAATTATGCTTATATGCATGATTAAAAAAAGTTGTGGGCTAAATTATCAGAAGGAGGTGTTCTCAATTACAAGGGATCGCCCTCAAAGGTCAAGCATATCCCTTATCGTGCAAGAATTGATATCCTCCTTATTCAAGAGTGACACAAGATGATATGCATGGTGTGATAACATATAACGTTCAACTAAGGGGTTGTTAAATTTTTTATTCATCTTGATTATGAACCTAGGCTTTAAGATGAGGTTATGAGTTGTACTAAAATTTAGTTTTGAGTTATATTGTGAGGATAGAAAATTTAATTTTATCCTAAACATCCTACAACATCCAAGACACAAATAAAACCATCACACTTTAAGAAACATATGAAAAGCATGCCATTAATATTGCATAATCTAAACACAATAATAAAACATATAAATTTTGTAAAAGAATAAAAGGTTGGTGCGGGCGGGTACCACCGTATGCTCCAAAAAAGGAAATAAATTGGGTAGTCAAGCTCTACCCATATACAACCCATATTATAATATAATGTTACAATTACAATAAATGCTATGGGTTCTTCAAGTTCCTATCTTTCCTTCTTTCCTTCCCATCTTTTAGATTGGTGTTACTCCAAGCTTCATAGGGCTGCCTTCTAGCCATTGCTCATCCTATAACCCCATAGCACTAATCCTAATCCTATTGCAAAAATTACAAATTTATGAAAAATTAAATCTAACTACACCTACAAAATAGATGTTAGCTAAACAAATATACAAGTCTAGTAATTATATTTCATATGTTTGGACTTAGCACCCTGGACATGGGTAACCAAGTCCATCTGTCCTAACTAGATTATGCTTAGGGGCATATGCAATCTGCAAGCAAGAATATTTATATTTACTTATTATTATGATAGCCCCTTTAGCATAATCCTCTACAAAAAAAATATCATTAGGCTATTAATGACTTAACATCCAATTTATGCATAAATAATCCTAACATCCAGTCTAAAACTTTATATCATAAAATAAAAACATAACACCACAAAATATACTAACCTAACCTAAATGCTAGAATTGGTGACTTGGTATTTTAATTTGTATGCTAAGGTTTAGTGTGATATGCCTTAATTAGGCCTTAGAAGTATAATTATCTAAGGTTTATAATTATTTAAAATAAATATTAGGGGAGGTTCCACTTCAAATCTTTGAATGAATTGATTAATACTAATTTACATTTCTTTTGTTTCATTTGATGCCTACTTAACATCTAGTTATTATAAAGAGAGGAAAGAGGTTTGACCCCCTTCATTCCTATCCTAAGTTGTTTTCTAAAGGTATATTATTATGACTTTGGTTTCTTTAGTGAATCATTGTATTACATAATTTTTTTATTAAACCAAAGTTTGGGTTAGTCATAAGGGTTCTTATTCAAACATGAAAGGTATCTCATGATTAATAAAACTGAAGAACCATTATATGGATAACGTTTCACCACTTCTTTCCATCATCAATAGCATGCACATTTCGTCATTTTTATTATTCATGGTATTTGATTTGACACAAACACACACACACACACACACACACACACACACACACACACACACACACACACACACACACACATATATATATATATATATATATATATATATATATATATATATATATATATATATATATATATATATATATATATGTATTTTATGCACTTCACTTGAATGATTGTTGCATGTATTTTGGTAGAAATGAAATATTTAATATTAAACATATATACACAAGTATTAGAGATTTAAGCATAGCGTAAAGCAAGGAAAGATTATCTAAGATCTCCTTGGGGTTAAAAGCCTATCTATTCGGATGTTCTACTTTATAAATGTAAATATATACATAAGCATATGAATGAAAAGCATGCAAAGATTGTATAAAGAACACATCCTTTATTCATGTAAAAAAAGTTTTATTCCAAATTCTAGCACATGCATACACATGAATAAAGTTAAGCAAGTATGTGATATTGTTAAACCAAGGAAGTGAGATTATCTAAGACCTCCTTGAGGCTACTTAAAGCCTCGTGTTCCTCGGATGTCTAGACTATATACTTGCTAATTCCAAACTTATGTAAACATACACATAAATTATGGAAATAAAATAACCCTTTACAACATTTGATTTATAAGTAAACTTATATTTTATTGAACATTTATAACCAACATTAATTTAAAATTTATATCATTAGCTTATAATTTTAAAAAATAATATAAGATTTATTAGTGATAATAGCCACACTATATAATAATATTTATCCAACACATGCAACTTTGATGTAATCATGTTCTTTTGATTTTATTTATTTATTTATTTTTTTTTGAAAACATGAATATATGATACAAATGGTATGCACATTTATGATGCTTGGAAAGAGGTAATTAAACATTGCCACATAACATATTCAAGTACATTAAGTTCTAAGGATAATCAAGCCAAATAAATATTTTTTAAGATTAACCAAAAATTCTTATGAAATTTAATTTTTTTTGTGTTTGAGTTATTAAGACCTAAAGAGGAGAAATGATACTTAGTATTTACCCCATCCCATGTTGGTGATTTAATATATTTAGGAAAAGTAATTAAATTAATTTTTATGACTTGATTATGTTTAAACCATTAAGCACATTGATTTCTTCTTTAATTTAATTAACTACTTAATCATGAGCCTCCAATGATATGCTTTTAGGAAATTAAAAGTTGCAATACAGCTAAAGGAATCTAATGCAATTAGGCTCATGCTTAAAAGTTAATTAGATTAAAGAAGGAAGGAATCTAAGTTATGTACTCTTATGATTTTTCCACACCAATGGGTTAACCATAATTTCCTTAATAACTTTATGTTATTGAACACATAAAGGGAAACTAATGAATTATATTTGAATTATCTAAATCAATCACTAATTTTGTTTGATTTATTCTTTCATCATTAATTTTGCTAATTAATCCCTAATTATTACATGTGTTAATTAACCCTCCTAAAAAATAAATTTAGAAAAATAATTAAGAAAGAGGTCCTAATTATTTCCCGTCACTATTCCCATTATTTATAGTGATTAATTATCATAAATTATTTAATTTTCATTTTTTAGCAATTTTAACAAATAATAAATTGATTAAGGAGGGTAATTAGGATTAAAATTTTGAAGTCCTTAAATTACATAGTCAATAATTCCAAGAAAATTATGAGAGGCAGAGGACATCACATAGAATTATCCCACCAAATTTGCAATTACTTAGCCAAGTAATTAAGCTTTAATTAAGGTAATTAGCATACGATTCAAATCTTAATTAAGAATTTTTCATTAGACAAAATAAAAATTTTATTTTTCTTAGATTATCCTCTATCTAACCTTTCCAAAATAGATTTATTTGTATTTTTTGGATTTTTCTATATCAAGTTATGATTTTTTGAAATTATGGCCATTTAATTACATTTTAAATTCCTAATTAATCATTTAAACCATCAGCGCCATGCGGACACTAACGTGGCAGTGCTTTCCATGTGGCATCGTGGTATAGGTTATTCAAATCATCTAACGTGGTAGCTGACTCAGTGACGGTGGATGCGATTTTGTCTTGGCCATCTGATTGCTCTGTGGACCAAATGATAGTAATTCTTGGCAGACTTGGTCGAACGATGTCTTTCAGTTCTTGAATTCTAGGGAAATGATTCATTTTGGTTGTTCGGAGTGAGGTGAAGGTGTGGGAAGAGTTAATTTGGGTTTGAAAGAGATTTTGGAAGCTTGGACGAGTAGAGCTCACGGGTTCGATGAAGGATTCACCAACGGTGGAGCACATGAGGTGCTTAGGAAAGGGTATGGGACTGTGTGGAATGCTCTGAAGAAGGTCTCTATGAAGTTTGAATCCTTGGGGAGGAGTATTCTCTCATCCCTAGTTGAACTGAGGGCTATGATTGGTTCAAGCTTTAGTAGCCATCCGACCGAGGCAGGTGGCTGGAGGTGGTAGAGGATTGTTGAGCTGGCTGAGGGTGAGAGATTGAGGGAGGGGAATGGGTTGGCATGGGGTGTATAGCCTCCCTTAGGTGGACCAATGGGTTGCAATGGGTGAACTCACCCTCTCAAGGCCAAAGGTTGAACCCAACAGCCTTGGGTTAGGTTGGGTCAGTGGTCCTCTTGTCCAGGAAGAGCCAAAGGTGGCTGCCATGGGGTGGAGAGTTGGGGGATTTGTCACATTTGGATGGCTTGGTTTAATGGGTTTGATCCAACCTTGGTTCACCATGGGTTGGACCCACTTGGGCAGGCCCATGGTGACCTAAGGATGAGTCATATCAAGTTCGGTTGGGTTTGGGCTTGGTTTGGTTGGGTTTGGCTCAATTTGACCCAATGGATCCAATGGGTTCAATTGGATTAATTTGACCAAATTGGCTACATTGGGTCAAAGTGATGGCTTGGATAAGCGTACTTGGTCAGTTGGAATGAGTGAGTGCCATTGGTTTGATTCAATTTGGGTTGGATTTGAATTTTTCTCATATGGTTTAATTTTGGTAAAATGGGTCATGTTGACTAATTTGACCAAATTGGCCAAATTGGCTTGGGAATGGGTTAGGTTTACGTTCAATTGATTATTTGGGAATGATTGTAGGTGTTGGTTTGAATTGATTTAGATTAGGGAATGATTTGGTTCAATTGGACTCTTTTGGTTAATTTGGGTTAAGTGGGTCAATTGGGCTTACTTAGTCAAATTATCTTCAATTGATGATTTAGGGTGTTCAACAATCAATTTGTGATTTATTAGAGGCACTGGTTGCAATCATTTTGAACTGAAATGAGATTTGGCCCAATTTGGCCCTTTAGGTCAATTGGGTCAACTTGGGTTAAATGATCAAATTGGCTTGACTTGACCCAATTGATTGTAATTGGATAATCAAAGATGACCAACAATTATTATGGAAGAAATTAGATGAGTTGATTTAATCCAATTTGGGCTGGATTGGAGTTTGAATAAAATTGGTCATTTAGGTCTAATTGGGTTAAGTGAACAAATGAGGTTGATTGGATTGAATTGAGTTGAGTTGGTGTCAATTAAGTGTTGAGAGGGGTTCAATGATGGATTTAGAGTTGATTAGTGGCTTTGATCGCACTTGATTTGGGATTAACTATGTTTTGGCACATTTGAACTCTTTAGGTCATATAGGCTAACTAGGGTTAAGGTCCAAGTTAATAACGCTTGGAGCTTGGATTGGAAAACCAAATTTAATTATTATTAATTGAATAGGTTTGAGGTTGGTTGTGCTTCATTTACATGAGTTTATATTTGGATGAGTGAATAGGCATGGATCTTAGTTTAGGCCATAGAATAGGTAGAACATATTTATCCTAAGGCACATCCTAGGCTTAGGGTTATATTCTCTAAGTCTCTAAGCTTAGTTTTAGTGTTCTCTTATTCACTAGATGTGTCTTAACACTAATAAAATCCTAGTGTCTATAAGGTTTCTAAGTCTCGGATGAGAAAGGCTAACTTTTACTCCAAAAGTGGGTCAACATAAGGTTTGAAAAATAGAGCAGTAGGAGATAAAAGAAGTGCAAAAATATCTCAGATTTTATTATTCTGCCAAGATTGGGTAATAGAGATGAATCTAAAAAAAAAGCTTCTCCACCCTTTTGAAAGAACTAAATTTAGTAAGTACATATAAGGCAAGTCGAGCACATGTTGGATCTCATCCTAACATGAGGTGAGTGGGAAGCTTTATAGAATATTAATGTGAGTGACCTACTACTTACTTTGATGTGTGACTACTCTTATGTAGAAAATTGGCATTTCAATGTAAGGTTGCTAAACATTGTTCATTAGGTTGTCCAGTCTTCTTTAGTCACTCACAAGCCATTGGAAAGTTTATATATTTAGTTGGTTTCTATATTTTATTCTTCAAGCTTCCTTCTTTGATCACCATATGTGCAATGAGTCTTTATTATTGAGAAGTTCACTATTATAGATTTGATCATATTTCAATGATGATTTGCTATTAAGGCTAGTCTAGCTTTCTCATATATTTAGATACAACTAATTCTTCTTTTCCTTTTGGAGACAACTCATAAAAAGAACAAAAGAATGAAAAGTACAATTAGCTTAAAGCATTTACTAAATTCTAAATAAAGTATTACATAATTATGAATAGTCACATTACATTTGACATACCTAGATTTCTCTATCTATAAAAGTAACTTTTATCCCTTTCTTCTAGATACCTTTCCATGTATTATCCCTGCCCCTAAACTTAAAATTTCCCCTTACTGTCAAGTCATCATTTGTGAGAGGGGTACATTTATTTTTCATGGATGCTAAGTGTAGGGGTGTAAATGAGCCGAGCTTGAGCGAACATAACTCTTGTTCCTGTTCGGCTCATTTGAAATTTATTTTGTTTGTGTTCAGCTCATATTCAAAATGGCTCAAAATTTCACTGTTCATGTTCGGCTCATTTAAAAATCACTTTGTTCGTGTTTGGCTCGTGTTCGAAATTGGCTCGAAATGCAATAATCCAAAAAATCTGTATGAGGAGGATTCAAACCTGGGCCAATCTTTTGCATAACAAAAGTTTTAACCACTAAGCTATGCTTGCATTTGTGATATGTAAATGTGTTCGTATGTATATATAATAATAATAATAATAATAATAGTAATAAATAATAGTAATAAATAAAAATATTAGTAATAAAATAATAATAATAATAGTAATAAATAATAATAATAATAATAATATAATATAAATTTTAATTTGAGCTAAATCGAGCCGAACACGATCACACAAATGATTATTCATGTTTAACTCATTTATATATCGAGCTTGAAATGTCTGTTCATGTTCGGCTCATTTAGTTAACGAATGAGCCGAACACGAGCTGCTCATGAACAACGAGCTTTTTTGACAGCCCTAGCTAGTGGCCCCATAGGATATCAATTCTTCTAAACTATGAGCAGGTCTTCAAAAGAAGACGAAGAAATTATGAAGCTAGTGGAACCCTTAGCCATCTCTATGGCCGAGGAAAGTATCTCAACTGCCCCCATCCATAAGACTATTATTGCACTAGCTAGGGGTGGCATCGAGGACTCACAGGTGGAGCCAAGCACACACCTCATTGAGGTAGAGAATGTGACTATTGCAGCATAACTGCTTTTCATCCAACTCTTGAGTGTCTACGAGGAAGAAAATGTTATTTTATTGATTTGATGAAGAAAATTCATGGCAAAAAAGTTTATGGGAATCACCTCTAGGAAAATGATTATGGAGGAGTGTGTTATTGAGCTAGGACTTATTAATATTTTGTTTTATGGGCTTTTTTGTTAGCACATTAAAATTTTTATTATTATTGCAGCTGAATGTGATGAGTGTGCCAGCATTAACTAAAGGCAGTTATAGGCACTAACCTATCCCTTAGATTATCTCTTTTGATACTTCAGGAAGTCCTGAGAAAATTGTTCTCCTTGCTATGAGAGAGCTACTAGGTCATCATCCGAGTGGTGTGGAAGTCTAATCACTCTAGTAATGGCCTTCCTTTCCAAGGATCTAGCCCTTATCTGATCACCTCATCCAAATTCCATAATTTATTTTTGATGGATTCATTTCTCATCATTTAGGAGTAACTCCAAGTTCATCATTGGCTAATTGGTAGCACTGAGGTTATCCTTGGGAAAGAGTTTTCACTGATAAAGCATAATCATAAAGGAACTCACCCTTTCATCTATCAGGCTGACCAATTTTGCTTTAGCTAATATCGAGGAGATGTTGGTGAGTTTTTATCCATCTACTCACTGAGATAGTGATGAGTCTATGAGGGATGACTCTCTTCATCTATAAGGGAAGATCTTAAGAGAGCCTCTTATGCTTGCCAACCTATCAAAGTTCATTGCATTGTAGAAGAGGGTTAGACATTTGTAGGAGGACTTACACTCATCAAAGTAGATGTTAAGCAAAGTATAAGGAATGCTCAAGATGGAGTAACTATAGAGATAGGCTATGGAGTTAGAGTTCTAAAGGATTTTTGCTACCATGAGGGCCAAATTTACTTTACTTCAATGCTCTATCAAGTTGTAGAAGACTACTTTTTTTATTTTTGGCACTAACATCTTATTTGATTATATGTGCAATAAGGGCAGGCTTGGCAAGGAGTGGAACTCATATGCTAACATAAAGAAATTAAAAAATGATGTATATGATGTATAGCGACTATATTGTACTTATTCTTTTTATTCTCAATAAAAAAAGTTATAATTGTCGCCTATTCATCATTTTTATTAATGAGTTTCTTTTATGTTTAAGGTATGTGTGAAAATTCTTAATCATTTTTATTGTATCTTTCACCAGTTAAGATTTTCATAAGATTAAATAATGATTTCTCTATATGCTTGATGAGATATTTGTGTTAGCAAGCCTTATCTTCCATTGCTATAATTGTATTCTTATTGTGAGTGGTTAAGTCATTATTAGCCCTTTTACTTCAAGTAAGTGAATATTTTGTCTTAGGGAGTAGGTTATGCTACCGCCCTTTCAACTTTGAAATACTTTTCCTTTGATTGATGCTAATGGTCTCTCTAAGGAAAGTACAAATTATGTTCATGCAAGCTGAGGCCAAAGAGGAGCCTGATTTGGTCCATCGTTAGTGACTCACATCTACCTTTTCTATTTCCCAAGACATCTTGACTTATCAATGTGAGTGGTCAATAAGAATGACCAGATCAACTCAACTCAAACTCATAAGATATGCATCCCTGAGGACCACGTTAGGGGCGACCTCTAGATCCCTCTTCCTCACATGTGAGTGGAAATTATAAACTTTTATGAACTTGTTCCTGCCTAAGTCTTGCAAAACTTTATGGCAAGTATCACCACCTTCATCTTACACTTATGAAAATAAGAGTTGTAGTGGGGCTTGAGCCTTCTCAATAATGTCTTCTCAGTGAATGGTTACTATGACAAAACTGTTGACTTCATGAACCTCAACTCATTTGAATTTGATTTTGATGATAACAAACATATGTTCAATTGCTACTAATTGGTTTAAAATTAAGTGTTGAAGGACAAAAATTTCAACACTAGATTCTTTAATCAATTCAGAAAGCTAAAGCGATTAAACTTGAACTTGTTGGAAATTTTTCCAGGAATCATAATATTAAGGTAAATAAAGAACTCAACTAAATAAAGTAAATGATTCATTTTAAAATTAATCATATTTTATACATTTCAAATTTATAATTATTCCTTGAATTATCCTTTTTGGATAATATGGGATAAGTGTATAAGATAAGCTCCATTTAATGTGTCTTCAAGCAAGATAAATTAAAATTATACTTCATTAAATCATTTCCCTGCTTAATCATAATTTTTATTCATTTATTTATTGCATGAGAATTAAATTATTCTAGAATTATCCTATTATTCTATTTTCTCTCTCCATCATCCTCATCATCCTTATAATGATTTAATTGAAAGTTTCATAGAATTTTGGCTAATAAATCATGTGAGATTTAAACAAAAAAATTTCCAGAAATAATTCCCATAATTTTTATATTTTAAAAATTCATTAATTTGAATTTATTAATTTGAATTATTTTAAATTTAAATAGCATAATTCATGACATATCCATGCTAAATTAAATCTAATCATTTATGGAATGTTTTGAACGTCCCAAACATGATTTAATTTAACCATTTGGAGTTTAATTAAATTATTTCAAGTCATTTTATAAAAATTCAAATCAGCCCTTAATATAATATTTCCTTTTTAACTAAATCCCATTTCAGAAATTATTTGTCCTTTCACATCTATTTAAATGTAAATTAATCTAACTATTATTTATTACATAAAAAATCATATTAAATATTCAGCTTGGATTCTAATTGATTCATCGCATTAATTTGTGATCATCCTACTTATGGAAACTACACATGGTCAAAATTCTAATGGATTTTCTAATAATTATTTTATTCAAATTAATTCAGAATTTTCCTTATTCATTCGCTCTCTATTTAATTCATTATCTTCATCAAATCTTGAACTTAAATGATGGTAAATCCATACTTAGAATTTTCTCCTTGTCTAACCATCATTATAAAATTTAAACACTTATGAAAATTATTTTATTAAGGTAAATCCTAGTTATTAATTCTTATCTTGATTTTATTCTTTTATTACAAATATTGTTAACCCAAACTCTCATTCAATTCTAATTTTTATTTATGCCTCAATGCCATTTGGAATTAAAAATACTTCTTAATTTATTTTCCCCCATTGGCCGATTATTACTATATGGTATTTTAGTTTGATTTAATAATTATCTCTCTCTCTCTCTCTCTCTCTCTATCTATCTATCTATCTATCTTCCCATATCCTTCTTGGACGAAACTCTCTTGGACATATTCCTCTTGAATTGATTGAAATCCTCATTCAAACTTTGAATAATTTTCTATAAAAGAATTCCCTCCTTAACTGACCCATTAAATCTCTCATGTCAAATTGAATTCAAATTCAATTTATTACGTAATCTACTTTCCCTCTCTTTCTCTCATGGATGAAATTATTATGGTTGAAACCTTTGATAATTTGATTGTAACTATGAAATCCTATTCAAATCCTTTACAAAATAAAATTTCCTCCAATATCTTCATGCTTGGCTGACCTTAGCCTCATTCTTTTCTATTTAAAGTGGTCTTGAATCTAAGGAAAAGCTTCTTCTTACCTATTCTTCTCTAGGCTGATCTCTAGCTACATAATTCTTGGAATCTTTTTTATGATTGATGTGCTAAAACTCTCTCAATATTCTTCTTCTTCCCTTGGTCTAAAATCTCACTTGAAGATAGCTTGGGAAAACTCAAAGAATTGGTGAAACACCCATTGCTCAAATGTTTAAAGGTTATTACATATTCTCCAAGGTGCAAAAATCTACAAATCACCTTATTTCTCTTCTTGGCTGATCCATATAATCATGGTTTTCATGAAGAAATGTTATTTGTGATTGATATTTTGTTCCTCTCCTTGGCTAATATACTTGAATTTATTGTTCCTCTCCTTTCATTTTCATATAAGTTTAAGTAGAAGATATTTTGTGTTGATTTCAAGTTACATTCAAGTGATTTGCAAGTTTACAATTACAAATCTTTCTCTATCACTTACATACTTACCTTATTCTTGTGAAAGATCTCAAGTGAACTTCTATCTTGGGTTTTTAGATCAACTTGCTTATTGCATATCATAAGATAACATATATCATTTACTTTAGTTTATTATCCATCTATTGTGTGTTGTTTTAAATTGTTAATTCAAATCATTTTTGATTTCAAGTTTTCATATCTTTAAAATAAATCAAACCTCATTAAGACTTACTTGCATTTAATATTCCATTTAAGGTCTTACGCTAACTACAATCTTAAGTAATATTAAGTGACCTCTTTTTTTTAAATTACTTGCCTTAATATTTATAAAGTTGGGTTGTGAGCACAAAATGTTTTTAAATTGAGAGTAAGATCTTTTATCTTTTCTCTTCTTTATTCTTTTTTTTATTATGGTTGTACTTTCCTGTGTAGGAAAGTATGGTGTTGGGTTTCCCATATAGAAAAGTATGATGTTGAGTTATACTTGCCTGTAGAGGAGAGTATGGAAGATTTTCACTATTCTAAACTTTGATTTAGTGAATTCCTAGCTTGGGTTGCTAGGTGTGAATGTAAGTGAATTTTGGGGTTTGACTGAACCATGTAAAAATCTCCATGTTCTCTTTTACTTTTCCTCCACCTTTACTTTTCTTTATTACTACTTGTTATTATTGTTGTTGTTGCTGTTCTTGTTGTAATTCATTAAAGTATAATCATTTACAATAATTTTTTCTACAAAGATTTAAAATTAACTTTTAGTTTAAAAGATCTAAAAACTAAATTCAATCCTGCACTTAGGTGCCATAACTTTATAACAAAGATTGTCCAATTTTTATCAATCTTGATGAAGATCTATGGCCTCGCAAATAAGATGAGAAAGTGGCATTCAAAGCTCTTTTTCATCAAGAGTTCATCACCATGGAAAGTATAGACCATTCCCCTTCCCTTTTTAGTAATCAAGGTGACTACATCTGAGGTAGATACCCAAGTGAAGGAGATGTTGGAGAAAGTGATGAATAAAACTCTAAATATCCATCACTATCTCCATTTGGTAGAGTTCTGAGTTTCTTTAATGGAATGTATCTTATCATCTTTTGTAGTCTTTTCAACATCATTTGACTCATTTATTTTAATCATTTTATTCATTTAACTATAAGAGATAAGATCCACTCCCCCACTACCCACTCGAGCCATCAATAATTCAATTCTTAGAGGGGGGCAAACATAAGGAGGGTGAATATGAGTCAGCTCCCATTAAGGCCACTGATGAGGCAATGCCAAACCAAGGAAATCATGGAAGAGGGCTATGAATTTGACTCTTCAAAGTCACTTGAAAAATAAAAGGGATCATAAAGAGGAGCATAAGGAGGAGGTGTATGCTTTTCATGTCTAAGCTGACTAGTCAAGCCTTTCCACTCAGCTAGGAAATTTACTTTAAAAAACTTAACAAGCTTTCTAAGGAAACTCCTAATGGTCCTTTGCCATTTCTTATTATGACTACTCAAGAGATTGCATGGAAGTTGATCAGGGAGATCTGCAAGAAGTTCTTCATCAAGAAGAAGGGCTTGTTTGTGGTAAGGGTTAAATTAGCAACTATAAAGGATGAACTCAAATCCTCCAAAGACAAATTCTCTAAGCTTTAGGTGGAGGTAACTAGGCAAAAGGTGAAGAAGAATAGGGTGGTCTTGGAGTTGACTCACCTTACTAAGGTAAAAAAAAGAATTAGATGATGAGCAATCTCATTGGATGGAGAAATTTAAGGAAAAGGAAGCTGATCTCACATGCTTCCTTGATTTTGATATGTATCTAGACTTACTTCAATAGAAATTTAAGGAAGGCACTGACTTCATTTTTACTAAGTTGGTAAAACATGGACAGTCATACACCTAGTTTTTAAATTCTTTAATGTACTTACTCTTTTGGGTTATAATTAAGATGATGATGAGGGCAGCACATGGTAATTGTCATCCTTTTTTTTGGTGAGTCAAGAGAAAAGAAAATATGTATCTCACACTTACATTAAAGATTTTTCTTGTTAAAAAAATAAACAATTTTCCCTTCTTTCCCTAGTGCATTTGTAATTGTAAATGTTTCTAATTGAGATAACACAAGAATAACTTCTTTGTGTGGACTCACTAAATTTTCTTGGGTAAGAATTCACTCACATTATTTACATCATACTTTCCATTGTATGAATGCTTTGTCTAGAACTTAGTGTGTTTATGAACATCGACTATGGGATGCACTTGCTTGTTGATTGTTAGATGTCCCTTTGTAGTCGCCTATCATGGTGAGTTTGATGATTTTATTATCATCAACAATGTGGGTAAATTCTTGTTTTACCAATTATGGCGGGTTGTTTAAATAACTACAACTTATCATGGCTTTATGATGAATTTTATTTGGCTTGATTTTCAAAGCATACATATTTCAAGTTATTTTAAACAATTGCATTTTTTATATTGATGCTTTGGTTGTGACTTAAACAAATTGCTATTAACATTGATAAAGATTTTATAAATAGTTTTTATTTATATTCTTAAGTGATTTGAATAGTTCATCTTATCATCAATTTGTGTTTTATTTTGTAAAGTCATTCTCTTAAGGTTTTTGGAACTAATGTTTTTCATAAAGCAATAATTTTTTAGAATATCTTATTTTAATTTAAGTTAGTATATTAAAGATTCAGTTTGGAATTTATGTTTTAATATTGATTTAAGTTAAGATCATCCTCTAAGGCTTGCAAAATTGTTTGATTAATTTGAAGATTTCATTTCCTAGATCTTTGGTTTTCTACTTTGAGCAAGTAAATCTCAAAGTCAATTTATTTAATCACTTAGAAGTAAATTATTTTCAAGTTTATATTTTCAAATCATCATCTCACTTTGTGAAAATATTTTTCAAGGATAAATTAATTTCATGCTTTTTACAGTAAGCTCATTGCATTGCATGCTTTATCATAAAAAGAAGAAATAAATTATGAGCTCTTTCTTATTTTTCTTGCTATTATTTAGTGTGCTTGAGTGCAAAATTTATTTTAAATTTAAGAGATAGATCTTCTCTTTTATTTTCTTTCTTATTGGATTTATACTTACGTAGTGTTGGAAAGTACATTGTTGGAGTTGTACTTGATTTGGTGTAGGGAACGACATTGTTAGGGTTGTACTTGCCCATCATAAGAATGTATGTTGTTGTGGTTGGGAGATTCTCTTTAATCTTATTTTGATTAGTTAATTCATAGTCACAGTGACTAGGCATGGATGCAAGCTGATTTTTAGTTTTTTTCAAGCCACATAATAAAATTTTGTATTTATATACTTTTTACTTTTATTGTCTTTTTCTTTTCTGCATTAATTTTTTGGCACTTAGTTTGATTTTTAGCTTTGCTCTTTTATAATAAATAAATTTATATTTGAAGCTAACAATTCTATAAAGTTTAAATTAAGTTTTATCTTAAACATTTTTAAATACCCAATTTACTCCCCCTCTTGGGTGTCATAGCTTCTTAACAATTAGTATCTAGGCACTAACTCAATTCGTGGTTTAACATCCTTGAGTTGATCACTATAGAATTTCAAATGCTTTCTTTCTCTGATAATAAGATGTATTATGAACCCATTCTGAAATGATCTATTTTGATGTATGAAAATTTAGGATTTTATGGTTCTTTTGAAGTATTTATTCCAAAATGTGGGATATTTACTTAAATAGTAGTTTATCTTCTATTACTGAAAGTGATTTGAATCTTTTAAATGAAAAGATTATTTCATGTCTTTATAAGATATTTCTTGATGTTCTTTCTTATATAATGTCCTTTAAAACTATAGAAGATATACTTTATGCACTAACGTTGTTATATCATTGAGATTATTTGACAAGTGAGATGGAGTCCTCATAAGAAAAGGATATGCATGTTAAAAATATCACAAAAATAAATTCAATACCCCAAGTGCATGCCTTCAGTCCTAAAAGAAGTTGGAAGAAAAATAAGAAATAAAAAAATGGAGAATAAAGAAAATTTTAGAAGAGGCTTATAGTGCTTACAAAATAAGAAGAAAAGGAGACTCCAACAAGATCCCTCAAGTTATCCACCAATACTTAAAATCTCAATCCAATTTTGAGGATGACCTTGAAGTAAATAATCTCTTTTATCAGGACTTATCTAGTATTTTTGATGAAATAGAATTAGTAGTTTTTTATAACAAATTAAATAAAAAATATATTCCATTAAAAATAAGTCCAAAAATTTTAAAGAAAATTTTGATATTATGATGAAGGAAAATGAGTTGTGTTAGATGCTCAAAAATCCCATGATAAGATTAGTTTACTTGAAAGTGAAGTATCTTTCAAGAAGGCAGACCTCCCTAAGAAGGTGGTCTTCCTTTAAGGTCAAATGCCCTTTATGTGTAATGGGTGAAGCACCCAATTCAACGAGTCAAAGCAATATGCTAGTATAGTTCACAAAAGCTAGTTATGTCTAGTTGATTTTAAGTTAATCTTAAGGCTTTAATTTATGTGAGAATTTTGAATTTCATTATTTTGTTTAAGTTATTTAGATTTAAAATGGGTTAAAAATTTATTTTCTTAGAAGCCTAACGTCTAGGCATTCATCACAAAAAGTAAAACAAAAAAAAGAAACTTAGAAAAGTAGGTTGATTCTATTGCACACCCAAAGCAAATCAAGCCAATTTTAAATTATAAGAACTGGTCAGTGTGGTCGGGTACCGCTATACACCCCGAAAGAAAAAGAAAAATAGGTAGTTGAGCTCTGCACAGTCAGGCCTAGAACTAAAAGTCTATATCTATTAGGGTATTCTCTCCAAGATCATTTCCTTCTTGAGGGACCTCCTTTGAGCTTCATAGGGACCTTTACACCCATCTACTAGAAGGTCAGCTCCTACTATTCCTAGACATAATAAATCCTAACCTAATTATAAGCTCAAGTTACATTTAAAATTCTAAAAAAAACTTTTCTTAACCCTGGAAAATAGAAGTTAGGAAATACAAACAACATTCCAATAATTATATTTATAAATATACCGACTTAGCATTAGTTAATTGCCAAGCCAGTCTATATGATTGTGCTATGCTTAAGGACTTATTCAATGCCTGCATGCAAATAACAATTTTGTAGTTTATTATGGCAACCCCTTTAGAATAACCCCCTTGTAGAAGACAACATTAGTTCTAAAAGAACACTCTACCATCCACTCTAATAGACAAATAATCCTAGACATCTAGTCTAACATAACATACCACAAAATAATAAAAATATTTCACATCACATCACAAAATATCATAAAACATTGACCTAGCCTAAGTCTAGGTTTGGTGATCAAATGATCTAGTGTGTGAAACAAAATCGGTTTGTGTGTTATGACTCTACTAAAGATTTTAAGTTTAAGTTTTAATTTGGGTTTTAGAGTTTGTTTATTTTACCACTAGATGGTTTCTATTAAAATAATTTAATGATTTGTGGTTCTTATTTTCATTTTTAAGTTCATTTTATATTAAAATAGAGTTTAAATTTTAAATAATGAAGAATAAAATAAGTTCCACTTTGGGTGGAACCCATTCTATCCAACATCTTAATTCTTAATAGAATGAGGTCTTCACCCTAAGGTGAAGATTCATTTTAAGTGTCAAACTAAGATCTTAAGTATCTTAATTAACCTATTTTTAATTTTATTAAGTTGGACTTGGTTTAATTAAAGTTTTAATTTTATTTTGGAATTTAATTAAGATTTATTTTTCTTTTCATTTCTTTTAATTTGATTAAATATTTTTTGATTTGACTTATTTTTAAATGATTTGATTCATTCAATGTTTTAGTTTTCTTCTTGTTTTGATTAAATGATCATTTAATTTCATGTGTTTGAATTATTTAATTTGTTTGATTTTAGTTGAATTAATTTCATTCATTAATTTTATGTTTACTTCCTTAGTCATTTCGTTAATGTTTGTGTTCATTTAATTTAATAGAATTTAACTTAATTCATTTAAACTTGGATTTTGATTCATTCTTAGTTTAAGTTATGATTTCATTATGTGTTCAGATCTCATTAATTAATTTAATCCCTTAAGATTAAATTTTGCTTTTTAGTTCATAACCTAAGAAACATAGGATATTTTGGGCACCAAACCTAACTTAGGCCATTTAAAGTTCTTTAATTGTTTAATTGATTTAGTTAATCACTTTCATTTGCAATTGGAATTTCATTATTCATTAACTTAAATGGACTTAATAAATTTTTCTTATATTAATGAATTCCATATTTGAATATGGAATTTAGAGATTAATGAGTTTGGCATTCCAATTTATTAATTGAGTTATCATGAGTTTAAAAAGTGATTAACTTAAGCCTTATAATTTTTTTATTTTCTTTCATTTCATTAAATGTTAAGTATATGATTAACCAAATCTTTTAACTTTAGAGGGTTGGGAAATTTTCTTCAAATGTTCTAATGTTAATGAAAATGTTTTAAGTTAATTTTATGAATTTTTATAATTTCTATGATTTTCTAATTTATTATTTTAATTATTTTGACCTAAAGATTGGAAGTTCAATAACTTCAAATCTAAAGGTCAATTAGCCCTAAACGTTTTATGACAAGTGGGGTTCTTTGCTAATTTGAGCTTCCTAAAGTTTCACTTTAATCAGATGTATAATTTTGAATTAATTAAGCTTAAATTAAACTTAAATTAAGAGGAATTAATTAGGGGTTTTATTTTCCTGAAATGCCTCTCTAAAAGATACATCCATAGAGAGTTTATTTGAAATTTTTGGAGTTTTTGGTTGATATTTTATGATTTTTCTAATTTCAGATTTATTAATTGGATTAATTAAATTCCTATAATTAATTAATTAGTTTATTCAATGGTTTATTGGATTTCAAAGTGTTTTAGTTAATTTTTTAGGTTCATTATGATTTATTATAATGATTTAAATTATTTTCATAAAATTTTCATGATTTTTCTAATTTAAAATTAATTTATTTCATTAAACTTAGGGTTTAAGGTTAGAAATTCCATATCTTTTTATTTAATTTGCAATAAATTATGGAAAATTTCTTTAAGGTGTGTCTGAACCCTAATTTCATTTTCCCAAAGTTCAATTTAATTTGATGAGTGGCTTAAGTTAATTATTTTCATTTAAACCTAAATTAAACCAAAAATATTTAAAATTTATTGAGAATTTTGGGTTTAATGGATTCTTGTCATTGAGATGAATTCATAGAGTCTTTATTTACATTTTCTAGATGTGTATTTTATTTTCTATGATTTTTTTTATATTTGTAAATATTTATTTAAACCAGAAATTTAGGAATTTCCTATTTAACAGGTAACGCCATGAGGCATCGATGTGGCGCTACTTTACATGAGGTAGCACCCAATTTGGCCAACTGGATCCATGGGGATCTAGCTCAGATGGTGATGAGCAGGCATGATTCATCATAACCATCTGACCTTTGATAGGATGGTCAAGATCTCACCATCATTTCTTTAAGTGTTTTAAATCAGATAGTGCAGCTAGATTTTGATCATCCATTCTGAATAGAAGGAACATATGGCAGAGATTTCTTCCTTGTTCTTGCCAGTGAGAAGTGCAGACTGTCTAGGTTTCAACGTCAAATTCCAATGATCTAGGCCATGATTTAATTCACTTTCAGTTGAAAATTAAATAAAAGTCAATTTGCAACCCATCTAAATGGCTTTATCTCACTTAAGATCAAGTTGACGTCACAAATGATCAAACCAAAATGCTTCGGTGGTCTGTTCTGAAGCATACCTTGCCAGCATCGATCCTTAGTGGTGGGAACATTTTATACACCTTCGTGGGGATGTGGAGAGCCTCTGAGAGAAGTTTCACCCCTTGCCTACCTGTGGATCATTGTGGAGACCAAGCTCCACCCATTTTTCATTAGGTTTGGTCATTTTCCAGCTCATCGGTGGTGTGGTCATCAGGTTTGGGCATGATCATGTTCGATTCCACCCCTAGAATGTTTCATGAGAGTTAATTATAAGAAATGGATGCACTTCCCTCATTTCTCTATTGGGACATCTTCATTGCCACCTACTTTGGCAAAATTTTGGCTTGCCAGTAGCAAAAGGCTCGGGTAAGGGGTCACATGAGTTACTTTTCACTTAGGGAGTGTGTAGAGAGGATTATGTTCATGATAGGGGATTTCTTCTTAATTTTCAACATATGGTTGAGATCCATATATTCATGGCTTTAGATGGCCGAAATCTAGCCACCAGCTATGAGAGGATCGGCCAAAGGGTTGGTTTGGTCTCTCTTACCCTTAGGAGTGTGTTTGGATGAATTCCTTAAGGGGAGGAAGCCTCCTTCTCTCTTTTCTTTCCTTGGGCATGAGCTTTCTCCATGGTGGAAAACCAAGATTTTTTCAAGGAAGTTGAGTCAACCTTGGTTGGCTCCTTGATTGCCACCCTTTGAGGATAGCTCCATGTGGTAGTTAACTGATTGTGCTCATCTCAAATCAGTTGGGAAAAGGGTTGGATGAGGTGTGCAAGAAGGATTAGTTTAGCTTCTTTGCATGGGTTTCAAACCTTCTTCTCTCATGGTTCCACCTCATCTTTTACCTTTATAATTTTTTTTGGCTATTTCCACTTCATTTGGACCGAAGTATGTTTACTCCTAGCCAGGATGAAGGTGTCTTTGAATTAGCCTAACTTCATGTTGGTTTGATGCCAAATTGATTTAACTTGTTTTAAAGTAGATTAAATCTATTTCTTCTGATTAATTGGATTTAGATTTAAGTTCCAATAATTTTTTATTGTCAAATGAAATAAGTATGAATTAATTGATTCATACCACATGAAGGTTTGATGTCATTTAGGCTAGTTTGAACCAATTTATTAAAGATAAAACAATTTGGATCTTTAAGCTCAATTGGTCATTTTGGGATTTAAATTAGACTTTAATTATGTTTGATTGATGATTTATGACGTTTTAGATTTATTAATTTCTTTGAATTTCAAATTGATTTTGATTTTATTTCAACTTGACCCATTTAGACTTAAATGGGTTAAGTTGGACTCATTTGAGTCAAATGGAAAATTTGACTAAATTAAATTATATTTAGACTCTAATCATATTTAATCACATGTTTAGAGTTATTAATTTCATTTGATTTAGAAATGATATTAATTTTAATTTAGATTTACACTCCATGAGGCTAATTTAAGCCCATGTAGGTCAAATGATCTAATTAGTCTTATTAAGGCCTTAATGAATTTATATTTATTTAATTCATGTTTAAATATATTATATTTATCATTTAACTCATTTGGAATGATTTATTTGGTCAAATTTTGGTGGGTTGGCCTTTGACTTGGTGGGACCCACATAGTTCGAACTTATGTTAAAATGGTTGACCAGATTTGACCTTCATTTGGATTTGACTCTGTTTATGTTCATGTTATGATTTCATGGTTTCATTTGCTTTTAATTTGGATTTATTTTAATATAATTAAGAGTTTATTTGGATTCAATTAATTTGGACCTTAATTAGGGTAATCTTCCAAATTACCTTAATTTAAGCTCAAAAGGATTCAAATTTCTTGTGGAATGTGTTTGGTTTACTTCTTTGTTTATGTTCATGATTTAGGTTGTGTCTACCTAAACCCATTAGGTTAGAGCAAACCCTAGAAGGATGCACTAAGTTACTTAGGTGTAGTGTACTAAGTGCTGAATTAGAAAGCTTTTAATCTAGGATTAGGTGTGTTAATTACTAATTTTAGAAATGATATTAACCTCATCCAAAAATAAGGTCAATAGTGACCTAAAGTGATTACACTTAGGAAGATTTTAGAAGTCTTGTGACTCATTATCGAAGAAGCGAGTACTTACAACCCACCCTGATAACTCTTTTAAGGGTATCAATGATCGAGTTAGAAGAAGACTTCCAAAATAATGACTATTTTAAATAGCCACCATTTATGAAGGCTGACAAAGTCTACTATTGATCCAAGTATTCTGTGTATCACCATGATGATGGGAATGGGATTGAGGAATGTCATCATTTAAGGAGATTATTTGATGAGTTAATAAAACTAAAAAACTTAAAGAATTCAGTAGGTGAAAGGTAAAGAAGTCACTAAAATGAGAAACAAACCTGCCCCAACATACATAATCCATATCACAAGATTTGTACTTACTATTTTTAGAGATGGAGGAGAATCCTCAAGGAAAGCAAGCCTTAAATGACTATGGTTATGGGACATTAACTTAGTAGCCATGGCGTGTGTGCTGCATACCTCCAATATTTTTTATAAGTTATTTCTTAGAAAGATAAACTTGACATTGATAATCCTTATAATGATGCAATAATCATCATGATGTATATAGCTAATTATAAAATAATGAGTATACTAATCAACATGGGGAGCTTAGTCAATATCATCTTTAAGTTGTAATTGGATGTCGTAAACTGTAGTCAAAGTTCTTGAAGAAATAAAAGAGATCCCTTCTACATAAGACTCAAGAGATTCCTCAGAGTTAGCTTAACTTTTTACCTCAAGCATAATGAAGCACTTATTGAAAATCTCCTCGATGACCTTGATGAATTCACCTAAAACACAACCAAAATGTTAGGTATTTTATAAATGCTACTTATCATTGCTTCAATGTCAATAAAGATGCCTAACCAATAATGCAAAAAATGAGGAAGACTATAGCATTGCTCACTAAGCCGATTAAAGAGGAAGTTGCTAAGCTATTTAAAGCCAACTTTATTAGAGAAGTACAATACCTAGAATGGGTGTCCAATGTGGTAATGGTGCAAATGTCAAGTGGAAAGTGGAGAATGTGTGCCAACTTTATTAATTTGAACTTAGCAGGTCCAAAGGATGGATACCCTCTACCATGAATAGACTTCCTCATCTACTCGATAGCTGGCTATTCAATAATGAGCTTCTTGGATGCATTTTTTGGGTAATCAAATAAAAATGAATTTGTTCAAATCAAAAGACATCATTTATTACTAGAGGACTCTATTATTATAGATAATGCCTTTTAAGCTCAAGAACATAGGGGGAACCTATTAGATGTCAACAGATCAAGAGTTTAAGGAGCCAAAAGAGAGAAATGTGGTGATTTATGTTGATGACCTACTAGTTATAAGTAAGTTGTCCACTTAGCACATTCAAGACTTTGGGGAACATCAACCACTTTGAAGAAGTAAAACATGCATCTTATATCTCTACAGTGTACTTTTAGTGTTGGGTCCGATAAATTCTTAGGATTTCTAATCACTCCTGAATGAATAAAGGTGAATCTAGATGAGGTAAAGGTAATAATTGAGATTCCTTCATATAGAATAATGAAAGAGGTTTAGCGGTTCACAAGGTGAGTCACTAGATTAAACATGTTCATCTCCAAGACTATAGAATGCTACTCGCTATTCTTCACATTTCTTATGGGTGCTAAGAGATTTGAGGACACCCTGGAATGTGAGAAATCTTTCTATGAACTAAAAATTTACTTGCATCACCACCCTTGTTGTAGAGCCCAAAAGAAAGAGAACATGTCAGCAAGTCTCTGAAGGTGCCAAGTTAAATTACCCCATAATGAATAAAATTTGCACTTGTACTCATTATCTCAGCCTAATGAAACTAACCATATTTCCAAGCACATTCAATACAATTCATTATAGATAATTGACTCAAGTCTCGACTTGTTAAACTGGATCATTCTAGTAGATTATTAAAATGATTTATCAAATTGAGCGGGTTCCACATCTCTTACTAGGCCAAAAGGTAATCACAACCCAAGCACTCAATGATTTTCTCATTAATTTTTATGATTCTAATAGCATCTTGATTAACCCAAAACCTTTATGGCAAGTATACATAGATAGGTCCTTAGGCGTGTAAAGCATGGGTGCTAGTATAATGTTAAAAAGCTCGATAGGGATAAGCATAACACAGTCAATCAAGTTTGATTTTAAATTGATAAATAAGCAGTATGAATATAAAACCATACTAACCAAACTGATATTCACTTGAGGACTTAATGCTTTACATATTATGCCATACTCAAACTCATAACTAGTGATAAGACAAGATTAAGGGGACTACGAAATAAGGGATGAGTCATTACAAATGTACTTAGTAAAAGAGAAAATAAAAATTGGGTAGTTGGAATACTTCAAGATTAAGTAGATACCTGAAGAGGAGAACTAACTTGCCAATCTTCTATCCAAAATAATTAGACTTAGGGTGCACTCTATCATATGACTCTTCAACCAATAATAAAAGAAGAGGAGCTAATGTAAATGGAGTATGAACACTTGTTGAGTTGGGTTGATCTAATTAAAAGATATTTCCAAATTAGGAAGATTGATGAAGCTTCTAAAAACCCAAAGAAGTTTATGATATGGATCACCTAGCTCATCGAGTATTCAAATCTCTTACTTGGGATTTCTCCACTCATCAGTAAGGCCTTTCTTTGGGCAAAAAATGATGCACCAACTATCCTGAGTCATCACATAGCTCTTTAATTGTTTATGCATTAATGGTTTGCTTTGCTTAAAATCTGTATTTGGCATGTTAAGTATACAGATCTCTTACTCAAGCTTTCATCGCTCATCAAGTAAGACCTTTTCTTTAGACAAAAAAGATACACTGAGTATCTTGAGTCATCATGCAACTCATCAAGTACAAGTTTAACCTTTTAGCATTCAAGTATGCTCTTTTGGTAGCTGTCATTATCCTACGAGTTAACTCATTTAGAGAGTAAAATATAAATTTTAATAAGTGAAAAAAGTAAGATACATGATAAAATTAGTAAAGTGAGTATAAATTAGAGGATCTTTATTTTAAGGATAAAACCTTTTTTAGATATGTGGCATTCTAAGTTCTTGGTATTTCTTCTTGTGAATGAGATTGCAGTCAGTATTCATTGGGGTCAACTTATTTCTTGATTATGAAAGGTTCATGCCAATTGTAGGTGAGCTTGCATAGAATATTCAATTAAGCAATGACATATACTTTCTTCAACACTATGTGATAGCTTTAGAAATGCTTTTCCTTCACATAACAATTGTAGTACTTTGACATTCACCTTTTTGTTTCTTCTTATCATAGTGAAGCCTCAATTCTGAGTTTTTTAAAGCATGTCATTTGTAGATTCCATGGAATTTGTGTTTTCTTGACTCCACTCACCATCTCATCTCCCATTCCTACCATTATTAGAACTGTTTGACTCCAGCCTTTATACTCTACTAGTAGGATCCATGCGGTAATGTGAGGAGTAAGTGTACTGTTGCATTAGTGGGAATTATTCTAAGCACCCAGAGTATCATGGGTAGTGTGTTTTCTAATTTATCTTTGGTTCCTTCAACCTTTTTCTTAAGTAAGTTGAGGATCTTCTTGTTAGCAACTTCCACTTATTTGTTACTCTATGGGTGAAGCACTAATATGAATTTTAGCTTGATTCCTTGAGACTGGTAGAACTCTTTTAGGCCACTCTTATTGAAATGAGGCCCATTATCGGTGATGATCACCAATGGAAACCCATACTTACAAATAATGTCAGTCCAAACATAGCTTCTTATTAGCGGAGAAGTGATCTTTATGAGTGGTTTTGCCTCAATCCACTTGTTGAAATAATCGATCATGACTAAGAACAATTTCTTTGTCCATAGTAATTGATAATGGACCTATCAGGACCACTGTCCAAAGAATAAATGGCTACAAACTAGTAATGGGTTGTAAAGATTGTAATAATTGTTGCTAGAGTGCTATGAATATCTAGCACTGTATACATCTCCTCATGAATTCTTCAACATCCTTTCTAAGCATGGGCTAGAAATATCATTACCTTAGGATTATGTGGGAGAGTGTCCTTCCATTACTTAGCTATCAAACTTGATATGATATATTTTCTCAAAGACCTTCCTTTGTTTAACCTCTTTTACACATCTAAGGTTAAGCGAGGTTGCTAACCTTCAAAATAACTTTCATCTTATCAATAGGTATTGAGCCACCCTAATTTTGAATCTTCTTAACTCTTTTGTCTTTTCTTCAATTTTTCCTGTCCATAAACTAAATTTTAATGGGGTCAATCTGGCTTGGCGAATACTCATGATTGCCTTGCATTAGTTCTTTTTCTTATGTACATGGAGGTGCAAAGTGAAGAATCACTTGATCTTTGAGCCCACTAGCTCGGAATAGAAAATTAGTGAGTTAGTTTCTTCTCAGAGAATTTTCTTGACCTTGAAATATTCTCGTTGCTTGATCTCTACTTTTAGTTTAAGCAAGTATTTTATCAAAAACTTATCTCAATTTTTATATTCTTCATTTCCTTATCTTGCCCTAAAATACAAATCTAAATAAGCTACTATATGCAAGATTCCAAGTCTTTTAGTGAATCTCAGGAAGGTGAGTAAAGCTTCATATTTGTCTTGATTGTTGGTCACCTAAAGCTGAATTTGATCAATTGCATTATTTCATCCTTACTGGACTTTTTAATACTATACCCATGCCCATATTTGGTTTTCCAAAATAACTATCAACATATAGTTGCCACATGGGTTCCAGGTTGATGAGAATCTCTTGTGAACTGCTGAAGTGAACAAGTAAATCTGTGAGTGCTTAAGTCTTGAATGTGGTTCTAGGAAAGTATGATATGTCAAACTCCCTCAACTCTACAGACCTTTTTAATAATCTTCTTGAGTGATTTGGCTTAGTGAGCATAGATTTAAGTAGGTTTTCAATAACAAGTTGTATGGAGTGTGCTTAGAAGTAAGGTGACCGTCACCTGGCTGAGGTGGTTAGTCTGACTGCGAATTTCTCCATGAGTGGGTAGTTTAGCTCGGCACCTCATAGAGATTTGTTGAGAGAGTAGTTGGTCCATTGACTCCCACCTTCTTCTTTGATTAAGACTAAACTGATTGAGTCTTCTCCTACTTCTAAGCTTAGCAATATGACTTCTCTCTTTTTTGAGCTTTACAACAAAGAAGGTGACATGAGTAGAGTCTTCAAGACATTAAAAGATATTTTACATTGGTTAGGTGTGATTAATTAGAATTAAATTCTCATTATTCATCTCTTTAGATTAGTGATTAGCTGCCCAAGCTAGGCCTTACATGCACCATGGATTGGACTTAAGTTCATTTGAGTTAGACTTGGATTTAAGTGTTTGAGTATAGTCCATTTGGTTATTTGTAATTTTTAGATTGACTTTGATCAATTCATTTGATCAATGGATTTAAATCAAGATTCAATTATTTTGATTTAGCCATTTATGATGTTGGAAATTAATTTATTTTATTAGACCTGGAATTAATTTTAAGTCTAAACCCAAATGAACCCAACTTAGATTATGTTGGTTTTAATTAAGTCAAACGTCTAATTTGACATAATTAAGATATAAATACTTTCAATTATATTTAATTAAGTATTTGAAATGATTTAGATGAATTAGTTTTATTTCATTTAAGGTTAATTTTGAATTTCAACCAACTTTGATCCAAATTGGGCTTAATGGGTCAACATGGGTTTATTAGAGTTAAATGACCAAATTGGTCAAATTAATCCTAATAATTGATTAACTTATGCACATTTATGACTTTCAAATGATTTTTAAAGTTTAATTTAAGTTAATTACAATTTTATTTTGATTTAGGTTTCAATAAGGTTCATTTGGGTTCATTTGGATCTATTGATCTAATTAGCCCAATTGAAGTCTTATTAGATTAAGATTCATTTAGATTTGATGTTTACACATTATCATTTGATAATTTTAAGTCTTTAGAATGATTTAATTTCATCAAATTTGGGTGAATTGATCTTGGCCTTTGTGGGGTTCACAAAGGTCAATTCTAAGTCGAATGACCTAGTTGACCATTTTGAACCTCATTTAGATTTCTTTTTAAGTTTATTTATGTTCATGCATTAAATTTATGTTTTTTTGGTTAAATTTTATTTCAATTTATTTTGATTTTATTTGAATTTCTTTAGGTTTAGGTAATTTTGAGCTTAAGTAGGTTAATTGGGTTATCTACCCTAATTTCCATGGTTCAAGCTAAATTAGATTTAAGATTTCAATTAAAATATGTTCTACTTAATCATTTATTTAAATTTAAGTTTGGTTTGGGTTCATCTAACCTTATGGGGTTAAGTCAAATCCCAAAATGATTCACTAGGCCACCATGTATAGTGTCCTCAATGCCAAATCAAGAGGCTCCTAATCTAAGATTAGGTATTTTAATTACTTGGGTTAGAGATTATGCTAACCTCATACAAAAATATGGCCAGCATCTGCCTCATCTATAAGAGAGTTTGAGAACTTTTCAACAGCTTTCAAGAAATAGAAAACTATGTGGAAAACATCCTTTTGAAGTTAGTGAATACTGTTATGATCCCGTAAGGAAGGCATAAGAACCACCTAGGGGTTGACTCTTTGAAATTTGTAAAAAAGATTTAGCACTTCATCACATCATTTAAGTCTAACAGTAATGTGGTTGACTCAAAATAAGCTATATGGTTTATGGGGTCTATCAAATCTTAGTATAGTTTAAGATGAATGATCATGAACATATGACGAGGGTGAGCTTCAACAATCTTCAGAGAGAAAGTGTTGGCTAGCTATGACTGCTTCTTTAACACACCCTCTTCTTCCCAAGTGTTTAATGAGTAAAAATTTATTTGACACCATGTAGAGTTTAGGAATTTCTTATTTGGATGATTGAATGTGTCATTAAGGAATAAAAATATTATCTTGGAAGATAAAAATGTTATCATATAATTGATTTGATCATTGAATAAAAGCTCCTAAGGCTAATAGGTTTTCCATGTACCAAAGATTTTTCCCCTAAACTACATGGAAGGTAGAATAGTGTTTAATTTAATATGTGTTCATGGTTCCTTATAGAGGCAAGCCCCTATAATTAATTACATCTTAAGAAGGGTCTCTACTTAAGAATATTCTCGATTAAAGAAATAAGTCATTATTTCTAAAGATTTCAAAGTTAGTTTTTAAAGAATTGATTCTTGGAATTTTAATTGAGATTAGTCCTAAGTAAAGAGAGTTATTTTTGGAAGCCAAACTAGATGAAGTAGGAAATTCCTATTGACACTAGGATGCCTAGTAAACACTTCAACTATCTTATCATTGGGCTTTGAATTTTGGAATTTAATTTAAATTTTGAGTTGATATTTTCTTAAAAATCAATGACTTAGATTCTAGTAGCACAAGATTGCAGAAAAGCCTGGGGTTAAAGACTCACTCCATAGAGGATGCATCAAAACCTAAGTCTACAAATGCTTTTAATACATGTTAGATGCTCCACCTAGTTTCATTTTGGGAATTATCAGCCATTTCTCTCACTTGAGGGAACTAATATATCCCTAACTCTTCTGGACTTATAACCCATCTCGAGGGGTTGCCAGCTAACACCACCTATGTGCATTTTAAATTCATGATGCTAAGTTTCATGAATGCAAGATGGTTAGGCTGTTATATTTTTATGAAAGGAATCTAAGGATCATATACTCACTCTCTAATCCCTAGGATCATGTAAGGTATGAAATGCATCTAACTATTGCACATTTTTTAGATGTTTAAATATTTTGATTGATAATTTATTTGACTTCTTAGGTATGCATTTTTATGCCTAAATGCCATGCAATTAGAAATATTTATGGTCCAAATCATTAAAAGAAGGCAAAATTTCCTAAGATGGTTGTCATCCTCACATGTCAGATGCCCCTTATGTGTAATGGGTGAAGTGCCCATTTCATGGATTGAAGCAATATAATTGCATGATTTTCAAGACTTAATTATTTCTAATTAATTTTAAGTTTTGCCATAAAATTGAAATTTTAAATATTTTTATTTTTATTTCAATGATTTAGATTTAGATTGGGTAGAAAATTTAATTTACTCTATGAGCCTAATCGTCCAAGCATTCATCATAAAAAAGCACAACATAGAAAAAAACTTAGAAAAGCAAGTTGATTCTATTATGAACCCAAAATAAATCAAGCCAATTTGATTTAAATCGAAGGCCAATGCGGCCGGGTACCACTTTACGCCCTAGAGGAAAGAGAAAATAAGCATTGGAGCTCTACCCTTATACAACCTAGCCTAGAACTACAACTCTTGATCTACGGGTCTTTTTTCTAAGATTGTATCCTTCTTTAGGGACATCCATTGGGCTTCACAGGGGACCACTATACCTGTCATCTAGTAGGGATCTTAGACCCAATAGATCCTAACCTAATTCTAAGCTCAAATTTATATTTTTAATTCAAAAATAATTTTTAAGCCTTGCAAAACAAATGTCAGCAAAATATAAATATCACTCAACATTTATATTTCACAAACATAAGGGCTTAGAATTAGCTCATTACCAAGCCCACCTATCCTTTGTGTTTTCTTAAGGACATAAGAATAGCTACAGGAAAATAAAATTTTAATTTATTTATAATAGTAATCCTTTTTAGCATAGTCCTCTGTTGATGACAATGTTAAATCTAAAAAATATATCATATCATTCAGTCTAACGGGCAAAAAATCCAAGACATGTAGTCTAAAATAGTACACCATGAAGACATGTGAAACATATCACATAACAGAGAATTATAAAAAAGGGATCATAGAATGACCTAACCTATGTCTATAGTCCATGACCTAATGATCTACTATGTGAAAAAAATAGGCTTGTGTAACAGGACTTTTCTAGGACTCTTTAGTTCAAGTTTCAATTTGAGGTTTTGATTTTATTTGAATTTTACCTTTAGGTGGTTTCAATTCAAATGATTTAATGATTTTTTTTTCATTTTCATTTTCACTTTTATTTTATTAATGTGAAGTTTAGATTTTCAGGAATGAAGAGTAGAATAGATTCCACTTTTAGGTAGAACCCATTCTACTCAACATATGAACTCCTAGTGGATTGAAACCTTTATCTTAAGATGAAGATTTATTTTAAAGGTCTAACTAAGATTCTTAAGTATCTTAATTAATCCTTTTAATTTCATTTAGATTATTTAGGTTTGAATTTAGTTTAGTTTTGATTTTGGATTAATTTTTGAACTCTTCTTTATGGAATTTAATTCTTCATTTCATTCTTTTGATTTGATTTAACTTTCATTCTTTATTTAATTTATTTTTTTAATTTGATTTGATTGAATTATTTCATTTTATTTAGTTTGAATTGGTTTAACACTTGTTTATATTAATTTTTTAATTTAGTTTGTTTAATTATGTTCATTTCATTAGATTTGATTTATGTTAGCCTAAGGCACTTAGGTTTGAGTTTGAGTTCTCAGGTTAGATTGATTATTGATTTAAGGTTTCATTATATTGTTTGATTATGATTTCATTAGCTTAAAGTTTAAATACTCATAATATGCATTATTGGTTTCAGTAACCCTTAAGCATGGAAATGATTAAGTTCTTTGGTTTAGGATGTTTGAGAATTATCCTAAGTGTTTTTGATGTTAATGAAGACTAGTTCAAATTATTTCATGATGTTATGAATTTCTGTATTTTTTAATTCATTATTTGGTTTGTATTGACTTAGAGATTTGTAAATTCAAGTATTCCCAATCCAAAGGTCAATTGGGTTTTAACTTTTTATGGCAAGTAGGGTTTCATACCAATTTCATATTTACAAAGCTTTGTCGTGATTAGATTCAAAATTAGGGTGTAATTAAGGTTTTAATTATTTTATTAAAACTTAAATTTAGCCTATTTTAGTGAAGACCATTTGGGAATTTTATTTTTTATTTATTCCTCTCTCGAAAATGTTTCCAAATAGGGTTCATTCATAATTTTGGAAAATTTGGTTGACTTATTGCAATTTATTTAATTTATGGTTACTTGAGTTATTTAATTCAATTAATTACCTAATTAAGCCATTTTATGATTTATTGAGTTTCAATGAGTTTCATTGATGATTTTAAGTTCATTAGAGTTTATTAAGTTTGTTTGAGCTTATTTAATCTATTTTGATTATCTATTTTATTTAATTTTATTTAATTTTATTTTAATTTATTTAATTAAAGTTGAGGTTTAAAGTTTGAAATTTAGTATCTCATGAATTACATTGAACTAATTCATGAAAATTTTTTTAAGTTTGTTTTAACTTCAATTTTAATTCCCTAAAGTTTTATTTCTATTAGATTAATGGTTTGTGATTAATTAAGATTTAATTGATTTCATTCAAACCTAAATTGAGGCCAAAATATCTAAAATTAATTTTAGGGATTTTAATTTTAATGGATTCCTCTCATCAAGATGAATATATTGAGTCCAAGTTTACATTTTTTGGATTTATATTTTAATTCCTATAAATTTTTATATATTTTTTATATTTTTTAATTTATTTTTTAGTTAATTAAGAGAGATTTTATTATTTTAAGACTGTAGGCTAACGTGGTGCTTTCGCCATGTGGAGCGGTGGCTTTGAGCCACGTGGATCATCCACATCAAAATGATGCCACACTTGATGAATCTCAACCATTCGATGAAGATCGGATGGCCCCTTTTCGTTTTGTGGTATCCTTAGTGAATTAATCGGATCATCCGGCAAGATCTTGGTCATCCATTCCAAATAAGAGGATCGAAAGTCAGAGATAATCTCCTACACATCTCTGGTAAGAGATGGATGTTTTCCATCATATTCGCCAATGTTTTAGCAATCATCAGTGAATTTTAACTCAATTTTGATTGCAAAATGTCCAAGGATCATTTTGCAACCAATCCATGCAGTTTGATCCTCATGAAGCTCAATTTCCTTTCAAAAAGTGCTAAAATTGATGCTTAAGAGGATGGTGTGGTGGTGGAGTGTACCTCAATTCTAATGATCACTGGTAGTGGGATAGACTCCATTATTTTTGCCTCGATGTGACGATGTCGTACACATAACTTGGTGGCTTGCCTCCCTGTGGATCTTGCCCTAGATAAGCTCGGATCAGATTCCATCGACGTTGGTCATTTTTTGACTCGCCGGGGTGAGGGAATGGGGTGGTGATTCATTTGAGGTCACATCGACCTCCAGAATGTGTTGGAATGTTCAATTTGATGAAGGATAATTTCCCTTGAATTTCACCATTAATGAGAGCTCGGTGGCCAGATTGCTCATTTTTTGATGGTGGTGGCGAGGGGGTGGGGGAAGGGTCACCTTCTACATTTCTACCCTTGGTAAATGATTTGAGATGAAATAAGGGTAGGAAGAAGCTCTCATTTCTACCCTCTTTCCATACGTGGCCGAAAACCATGTTCTTGACCTTTTAGGTGGTCGGATTCCAGCCATTGGCGGCAGTAAGGTTGACCAAGGGGTGGATTCAATCCCCCTTTCCCTTATGAACATGTTTCAATAAGGTATTGGAAGAGAGGTGGGCATTTGCCCCCATTTTCTTGCTTGGTCGAGCCCTCTGATCTTCTTTCCTTGCTCCCTCTTCTTCTTCTCTTGCTTTTCCCTTGGAAGAACCAAAATTTAATTTGATTTCTTTTTGGTGGCTTTTAATTAATTGGAATGAATCCAATCTCTTTGAAGTTAAGAGGTGGAATGAGGAATATGGAAGTGGGGAAAATGATATTTGCCGTTCTTTTTAGAAAATTTCAAGTCCTCTCTTATCATATTCCACCTTTTTGATTTTTTTTATTTTTTATTTTTATGATTCATGGCATCACCACCAAAGTCCTTAGACTAATGTGTGGCTTTCCAACTCAAACTCAATATGAGTTTGAAACCAAGTCCAAATTTATTTGGATTGGATAGGAAATTTGAACTTAATCTAAAAATGAGGATACAAATGGACCCCCAATATGTGTAGTGGATTGATCGGAGTATACTGCACATATTGGTGTTGACCGAATTGATCAACATTACAAGTGTAAGCTTAGGGTTCAAATTTAGAATTTTGATTTTTGTTTTTTTATTTTGATTTCAATTTAGGTTTTGGATTTGATTATGAAGATAGTCATATGTATGCCTATACTTATTTTAATTTGATTAACTCTTAGGAACATTAATTCACTTAATTCTAAGAGGAAGAGGGATGCCATTAAGAGTGGACCCATAGAATGATCTAGTCCTAATACGATCACTATACTCAAAGAAGATGCCTTCAAGGGATTTACTCTAATATCAGAGTAGTAGTTGTAGAATATGTCAATATGGATACTTACACCTAATCCAAACTACATGATGTTTTAACCAGAGAAAGATATCACTGGGAAATTTACTCTTATCTGGTTGGCTATTAGGAAGGGGCCTTTAAAGACTTGATTCCAACCTAAATACCTAAGTTGGGGAGAAGTGGCCTGAATAGCTTCATTCTAAGCCTCAACATTTTGACTACTATGAAGTAGGGGTCACATGGACTTTATTCTTAGTTTGAGTAGTCTATAGAGATGGGGTCTTCAATGGTTTAATTCCATTTTTGGTAGTTTGAAAAGTAAAGGGGTATTAATGACTTTATCCAATCTTTATAAGAATTCCTACTAAGGGACTTACTCTTTATTAATTAGAATCCTTCATTAGCTTAATCCAACTTAAGTAGCCATAATGAGGAAGAGGTGTTTTAATGACTTATTTCTATTCCTCAAATTTTGGCTAATAGGAAAGGGGTCTTCATGAATTGTCCTATCCTTGTCTTTCAGAAAGAATGCCTACTAAGGGACTTATTTCTTTCTAGCTAGCTATTAGTAAGGAGCCTTCAATGGCTTAATCCAACCTAAATAGCTTGGTTGGTGTAAAGGGGTCTTTAATGACTTGATCCTAAACCTCACATTTTTGTTTTGACTAAAGGATTGGGATCTTAATGACTTTTTCCTAACCTAAGTCATTTTAAAAGGATGCCTATTGTGAGACTTACTGTTGTGTAATTAGCTTTTAAGATGGGGCCTTCAATGGCTTAATCCAACCTAGATAGCTAAAGAAGAG
Organism: Cymbidium sinense; assembly: GCA_021442155.1. NCBI lineage: Eukaryota > Viridiplantae > Streptophyta > Magnoliopsida > Asparagales > Orchidaceae > Cymbidium > Cymbidium sinense. Next base: position 131,295,002 of record CM038218.1, read on the forward strand.
GAAAGGGTTCTTTATGCCTTAATCAAATCCTAAAAAAAATTGGCTAATAGGAAAAGGGTCTTCATGACTTGTTCTTGGCCTAAGTAGCCTATGTGACATGAAAGGGGCCTTAAATACTAAATCCTATCATGCAAATAATAGGAATGGTTCCAAAGAGGCTTGCTCCAAACCTATGAGAAGTTATAAGAAGGGTGCCATAAATCGGCTTACTCCCAACTTAAGGAAAGAAAGAGTTATACCATAAAAGGTTTACTTTAAACTTATGAAAATGTTGCACAAAGGATTACTTCAAACTCATAGGGAGGACATAAGAAAGGTGCCACAGAGGGCTTGCTCCCAACTTAAGGTAAGTATAGGAAAGGTTTCACAAAGGGCTTGCTCCAATCTTATGGATGATATGAGTGAGGAAAAAGGGTCATAGTGACTTAATTCCTAATCCTCAAATCTTTTGATTAATAAGAAAGAGTCACATGGACTTGATCCTTACTTGATTAGTCTAATTAGTGAAACATATTAGAAGGTTTGCCTCTAATTCTTAGTTTCACTTATACTTCTTACACATGAAATAGTTTAGTGAAGAAGGCTTCAAAAAGTTGAAGTATAGTTTTGAAGGAGGATTTCAGTATCTTTTGGACCAAATGCATTACAATGCTACAAGCATATAATTTTTTCATTTTTCTTTGTTCTCTTTTCCATTTTCTTCTTTTTTTTATCTCAAAGTTATATATAACCATACTAGAAGTCTAATCCACTTTAGACAAGACATCATGGGGTACTAACCTGAGAATTTTTCTTTTTGAGCTTGTACGTGACTTTATAATTCTTATGCAGCAATAACCAAAGTCAACCAATGCTTCTCGAATGAATTTTCATTTCTTTATTGGATATGCATTTCAATTTATTTTGTTGACATGACTCGATAGCTTATAAGGCATTCTCTTAGATATAATAAAGATAAAGAGATTCCTTTGAAGCTTTCAAAAGTGTCTGAGAATTAGAGTAAGCAAACTCTTAGATTCTTATGAACACTTTTTTTTATTTTATTCTTTGTCCCTAATCAATAAAGAATTAAAAGGATTAACTTATTATAGAAATTAAGATTCTCTTGATAAGTTTGAAATTTAATTTCTTAAGTTAATTTATTGTTATTTTAAAGGTTTTATGAAATGATATTTCATAAATGGCTTTGATTAATTCTTATTTGTTTATTATTTTGATCTTTCTAAATTTTACTACAATGTCCTTGAAATTACCTCAAAGATATATTTTAGGACTCTATATGTAGTGATATGATTATTTTCAAATCACATTGAAGTTTCTTTTCTTTTCTTTTATTCTTTTCATTCATTTTCTTTTTGACAAGACTTTCAATATAACACTCCACTCAATTAAAAGAGAGGCTATCAAAAATATTGATCATAACCCTTTGATAAATTATCCCAATTTTTTTTAGACTAAATGATATGACTATGTAATAGAATATTCTTGTGAGGATTTTGGATTTCATATCATATGCTTTCAATTTTCTTTTCTAGAATTGATTTGATTTGATAATATTCATATAAGTTATCTTTAATGAAGATAATCTTATACCTAAACCCTTTTGATTTTGAAATGAAGTATAGGTACTAAGAACCCATTTTCAAGGTAAATATTTTATCCTCGTCTGAAGATATGGTACATGCGGATTTGATCTTTTGCTTTTTTTTTATTTTCATGATTTTTGTTATTTTTTATGGAAACCAATTAAGAAGAAGGCCATCATTTCACAAATATATAGGTTCAGCATTAGCTGCTTGTGCCAAGCCCACCTATCCTATGGGCTATGCTTAAGGACTTAAGCACACCTACAATAAAACAACATTTTAATTTATTTATGATAACAGTTCTTTCTAGCATAGCCCCCTATAGAAAACAATGTTACATCTAAAAAGAATTTCCTATCATTCAATCTAACGGGTAAAAAATCCTAGACATGCAGTCCAAAATAGTACACCACAAAGATATGTGAAACACATCACATCACAGAGAATCATAAAAAGGAATCATAGAATGGCTAACCTAAGTCAAGAGTCTGTGACCTAATGATCTAATGTGTGAAGAAAATAGGCTTGTGTAATAGGACTTTGTCAGGCCACTTTAGTTCATGTTTCAATTTGAGGTTTTGAGTTTGAATTTTACCTTTAGATGGTTTCAATTCAAATGATTTAATGATTTATTTTTATTTTCATTTTCACTTTTATTTTGTTAAAGTGAAGTTTAGGTTTTTAAGAATGAATAGTAGAATAGATTCCCCTTTTAGGTATAACCCATTCTATTCAACATCTTAACCCCTAGCGTAATGGAGCCTTCATCCTTAGATGAAAATTTATTCCAAAGGTCTAACTAAGATCCTTAAGTATCTTAATAAATATTTTTAATTTAATTTAGACAGTTTGGGTTTGAATTTAGTTTAATTTGAACTTTGGATTAATGTTTCAATTCTTCTATTTAAAATTAACTATTCATTTCATTCTTTTGATTTGATTTAAGTTTCATTCTTGATTTAATTTATTCTGTTAATTTGGTTTGATTGAATTATTTCATTTGATTTAGTTTGAATTGGTTTAACACTTGTTTATATTAATGTTTAAGTTTTAGTTATCTTTAAGTGTGCTTAATTATGTTCATTTCATTAGATTTGATTTATATTAACCTAAGGCACTTAGGTTAAAGTTTGAGTTCTTAAGTTAGATTGACTATGGATTTAACATTTTATTAAATTATTTGATTATGATTTTGTTAGCTTAAAGTTTAATTACTTTTAATATGCATTATTGGTTCCATTAACCCTTAAGCATTGAAATGATTAAGTTCTTTTGTTTAGGATGTTTAAGAATTATCTTAAGTGTTTTTTATGTTAATGAAGATTAGGTCAAATTATTTTAGGATTTTATGAATTTATGATTTTTTTAATTCATTATTTGATTTATATTAGCTTAGAGAATTGGAAATTCAAGCATTCACAATCCATAGGTCAATTGGACATAAAATTTTCATGGCAAGTGGGTTTTCATATCAATTTCATATTTCCAAAGTTTTAACATGATTAGATTCATAATTATGGTGTAATTAAAGTTTTAATTATTTCATTAAAACCTCAATTAAGCCTAATTTAGTGATGATCATTTGGGGAATTCATTTTTTATTGATTCCTCTCTGAAAATTGTTTCCAAAGAGGTTTCATTAATAATCTTTGAAAATTTGGTTGATTTATTATAATTTATTTAATTTATGGTTAATTATTTGAATTATTTAATTAAATTATTTACCAAATTAAGCCATTTTATGATTTATTTAGTTACAATGAGTTTCATTGATTATTTTAAGTTCATTAGGTTTTATTAAGTCTATTTAAGGTTATTTAATCCATTTTAATTATTTATTTCTTTTTATTTTAATTTATTTAATTAAAATTGATGTTTAAGTTTGAAATTTAATATCTCATGAATTACATTGAAATAATTCTTGGAAATTTTTCTTAAGGTGTCTTTTAACTTCAATTTCAGTTCCCTAAAGTTTCATTTCCATTAGATTAATGGTTTGTTATTAATAAAGGTTTAATTTATTTTATTTGAACCTAAATTAAGGCCAAAATACCCAAATTAATTGGAAATTTTAATTTTAATGGATTCCTCTCATCAAGATGAATCCATTGAGACCAAGCTCGGATTGGATTCCATCATCCTAAGTCATTTTCTCGCTCGCCGGCAACACGATGATGGTGGTGGTGATTCATTTGAGATTTCCTTGAGCTCTAGAATGTATTGGAACATTTAATTTTATGAAGTGAATCTCCCTTGCATTTCACCATTAGTGAGAGCTCAGTGGCCACCGAATTTGCTCATTTTCTGATGTGCTAGTGGAGAGCGGATAGGGGGAGGGTCGCATTCTTCATTTCTACCCTTGGTGAATGATTTAAGATGAGAACTATCAGGGAAGAAGCTCTCCCTCCTCTTTTTTCATACATGGCCGAGAACCATGTTCTTGACTTTCTAGGTGGAAATTTCGACCATCAGTGGGGCAAGGTCAGCCAAGGGGTGGATTTAATCGTTCTTGGCTTTATGAATATGTTTGAATGAGGGATTAGAAGGGGGAAGGAATTTTCCCCTTTTCCTTGCTTGACCTAGCCCCTGGATCCTCCTTCCTTTCTCCCTCTTCTTATTCTCTTGCTTCTCCCTTGGAGGGAGCAAAAATTTCATTTGGTATCTTCTTGGTGGGCTTTAATTAATTGGGATAAATCTAGTCTCTTTGAAGTTAAGTGGTGGAAGGAGGAATATGAGAGGGGAAATGATATTTGTCTTTCTTTTTAGGAATTTTCAATTCCTCTCCTCTCATATTCCACCTCTTTAATTTTTTTTCTTTATTTTTATGATTCATGGCATCACCACCAAAGTCCTTAGACTAATGTGTGGCTGTCCAACTCAAACTCAATATGAGTTTGAAGACAAGTCCAAATTCATTTGGATTGGATTGGAAATTTGATTCCAATCCAATCATTTGATTTCAAAGTTGTTTTTTGAGTTTAATCATCTTTAATTGATGATTGATTAAGTATTGATTTAATTAATTCATTTAAATTTGAATTAATTTTGGATTTTTTTTCATTTCAACCCATTTAAACTTAAATGGGTTAAATTTCATTTCAATTGGGTTCAAATGACCAATTTGACTCAATTGGATTGGGTTTAAACTCCAATCATGCTTAATCACTTGTGTAAGATGATTTGGAGTTATTGATTTCATTTAATTTCAATTGGAATTTAATTTGAGCCCATTTTGACCCAAAGTGGGATTAATGGGTCAAGCTTGGGTTTCATTTGGGTCAAATGACCAATTTGACCAAATTAAACCTAATGATGGGTTGGGTTGTGTTTGGTTATCATTTAAAAATAATTTTGAGTAGCCAAATTGAGTTTATTTCAATTTGATTTGTGTTTGAGCCCAATAGGACCTATTTAGGTTTATTTAGATTAAGTGGTCTAATCAACCTAATTAAGGCTTAAATAAATTTTAATTTGTCTAGATTCATGATTAAACATGTTTATTTAATCATTTGAAATATTTGGATTGATTTTATTTGGTAAAATTTTGGTGGGTTGATTTTTGACTTGGTGGGACCCACCTAAGTCAAACCTATGCCAAATGGATTGACTAGATTTGACTTTGGTTTAGTTTTGGATTGATTCATTTGTTTTAATTTGATTTAATTTTGATTTATTTAGATTTTATTTGGTTTAATCTAAATTTGGAATTTGGGTCAAGTATACCTAAGCCCATTAGGTTAGATTAAACCTGAGGAGTGTGCACTAGGTCACTAGGTATAGTGTTTTTAGCACTTAATTAGGAAGTTCCTAATCTAAAATTAGGTATCTTCATTATTGATTTCAGAGGTGATATTAAACTCATCCAAAAGTAGGCCAACAATGTCATAGGATTCACCATCATAGTTGGAGATCTTGGATGAATAAGAGCTAGGGACCCTAAATGAGTGTCTTCTTTTGCACCAAGCTTGGTGAGTAGCCGATCCCATAGGTCCTTCATCTTCCTTTACTTTGGGTTCTTCATGGTTTTATTTCCTGATGGTAGTCTACACAAGGTGAGTGACCCTATCCTCCATGTCTCATAAATCTTATTAAATCATAAATTGCTAAACATTCCATTCTATGTCTACCGAGCAAATTTATGTTAAAGGTCTTGCTTCACTTTGTATCTGGAATATGGTTCTTATCCTCATCCATGCTCACCACACCTAAATGAATGTTAAATCTAAATTTGTCCATGGGTGGAAGAGGAACTTTCTAAGATATATGGGAAATAGGGTTAGATATGAGGACGACAAAAATAAATATAGAAAAGTAGAAAGCTTTAGGGGAAACAATAATCTTTATTAGTCAAAATTTGAGTACAAAACGTCAAGGATCTAGAGAGAGAGCCAAAAGGTCCCCCCATAAGAAAAGAATCAATCTTTTATAATATCAATTGGTGACCATACCTAAAAAGTACATGTAAGTTAAAATTAGTACAAGTAAATTCTCACCTAAACTAGTGTCGATATGCATGTGAGCAAGAATAGATCTATTGGTTGATGTGGGCGAGTAGCCCATCATCGAATAGGTATGTGAGGAAGGATGGGGCTGATGAGATGTCTCCTCATTCCATTGAGTAGTAGCATACTGCCACTGATTTGATTCATGCTTCATTCTCTAGGACATTATTCTCTAAGTACTTGGCTATGAGATCAAGTTGATCTTGGCTTACTAGACACACCTTCTGGTGTGTATACTTATTCTTAGTTGTCAAGTACCCTTTATGCAAGTATGCTTGCCTTGATGAATAGACTCATCATATCGCTTGAGCCTGCCCACAACTTTGGGTATATTACGGATATAAGGTTATGCTCTACAAAGTTTGTATTCCTCCACACCCATATTATTGTATTACCAAATAATAAAAAAACACTTGGAATAATACTCTAGGAGCTACTTGATGACAAAATGTACTCAACATGACACTTTTTGCTTAGGAAAATAGGGTGCACTTACGAAGCTACTAATGCTTATGGTGATAACTCTAAGGACTTGGTGTGCCCAAGAATACGTTACTCAAGCAAGCAACCCATGAGATGAAATCATTAACACTTGTTGAACTTCCAAGAAAAGGCTAACACTCCATGTGGGTTGTGACTTAAGTGTAAGACTGACATCCCAAGAGGTTGGCGATTAAAAACTAAATGACAAACTCCATATAGTTGCCAATCAAAAAGGCCAACACATCGTGCATTTGGTGACTAAAGTGTAAGACTGATAACCCAAGAAATCAGTGACTATTAACTAAAAGACCAACTCCTCATAGATGGTAATTAAAAATATTGATACTTCATGTGATTGGTAACACAAGTGTAAGACTGCCACCCAAAGTGATCGATGACTATTAACTATGAAATCAACTCTTCATGGTTGGCAATGAAAAAGACCGCCAATCCATATGGTTTGTGCCTCAAGGGTTAGACCCACACCCTAAGTGGTTGTGAGTATGAAATAAAAGATTAATTTAGAAGGTACTCAGTAAAAAGAAGAAAAAATGTTGCTTTCATTTTTTAAGTAAAATCACTAAAAATATATGAGTTTGAGGTAAATATTCTCTCTCGACTTGCAAAAAGAGAGAAAAAAAATGTAGTTGACATGTGTTGACCCCATCATCATTATCTTCATCAGAATTTGAAAGGGAAAGTACATTAAAGAAATCCAAGAACATGACATTTAACTAACCATGTTTTTCTAACTTATTAATGATGAAGTTAGTGCCTGCCATGAATTTTTATTGCAATAAATCTTGGTACTCATTAGAATCAAGAAAAATTGTGAACCCAACTTCCTTCTTCTAAAATTCCTTCATTCAATGAGAGAGCTACTCCTCCACTCCTTCACCTCAATAAGGCTACTTAGCTCTAGGAATTCCTAATTTTTCTCTTATTCCTACCAATTCTTCTCTACTTAAAGCTCTAAAAATTCATCCTTTGAGGATTGGAGCTCATCCCTCACAATTGCCAATTCAGCCCTCACTGTGGAAAAGGCATTCCTCTTGATGAAGAACTTTTTGTAAATTTCCTGAGTCTATTGTCATTTTATTGATGAGGTAGTCATGACAGCAAAAGGCAATCAAACATTGGGAGTCCTCTCAAGAAGTGCTTTAATGTCTTTAGAGTAAATCACTTACCTAAGTTTGATGGTTTACTAGTCTACTTGGACATGTTTGGAGTATAAATATCTTTAGCATACTCCTCCTCCTCCTCTTTTTCCTCCTCTTCCTCAGGCTTACTTCACTTCTACCTATAGTGACTTTGGGAACTCAGACTTGGTGCTCTTTTCTTGGAATTTTGGGGAGATGTACTCAGCCCAGCCTCATCAGTAGTCTCAGTAGGAGCTGACTCCTCCTTACCTTCCTCAAGCTCATGCTCTTTTAAGAATAAAACCATAATAGAATAAAGTGGAGAGGGTGTGGAAGACTTATCTCTTGTGGATAAATGAGTACAGTGATTAGAAGAAAGCTTTCAAAAGTTTATATAAAAGCTACAAAAGATGATGAAATGTGTACCATACACTAAAGACTCAACCAAAATGGGCATAATGAAGGATATTCAACTCTTATCCATTACTTTCTCCAAAACCTCTTTCACTTGAGCACCCTACTCAGTAGCAATCACCTTACTCATTAGAAATAGAACATGGATGATCGATATGAGCCATGGAGATAAGCACTTAGTAAATAAGAGCTTATAACACCATTTTCTTACTTTATTTACTAGGCCATGACTTCCAAACAAGATTGCTTAAAATTGGATAGTCCCCTCTTAATGACCCATCATTGAGAAGACCTAGAGAACTAAGTTTAAGCTCCATAACAACTCCTGCTCTTAGATATTTATGATAAAGGTGGTGATGGTTACCATTAAATTTGCTTGAATTTGGGTAGGGATGACTAAATAAAAATTTAGAATAAACACCCACTCCCATGAAAGAGGGAGTTAAAAAACACATTATAAATTATTGAAGAGAATGTATAAATTGTTTGATCAATTCAAATTAAAATGCTCAACCTTGTAGGCCACTTACACCATAAAGTCAAGATGACTCTGGTAGTAGCCAATGAAGACATAATTCACAGTTGAAGGATCGAGCTTAGGCACATCTTTGGCCTTAGTCTTCATGAACAAGTATTTTGCTTCCCTTAGAGTTGTTGTTTGGGTCAATCAAAAATAAGTGACTTTAAAGATCGATATGAATATGATCTATTTGCTAAAACATGTTGTCTACTCATAGAATTTGAAGGGGTAATAAAGATTCAACTACCCATGATAAGAATGAATTTATAAATTTGGAAGGTTAGGCAAAATAAAGCGGACATCACATCAACTATTAAATAGAGAGATCATTACTCAATTCCACAAAAATTTCAAGTAGCACATGTCATGATAAAAATAATTAAGATCTTTTAGTCGCATCCTAATAAAAAAATAGGCTAGACCAAAAAGTGACTGTTAGCATCTAATTACACCTTTTATTAAAAAAAAATAGAAAAGAATAGTTATAATGCACTCTATATGTCCACTTTACATTATTTTTTGAAATGCTTTATAAGAAAGCATGAGTGCCATTACTTCCCAAGTTCGTCATTATCACATATACAATTAAAAAAAAATTAGTGTTGGAGCATTAGATCAGAGTCAACTCAGCCCTCGTGGTCATAAATTCCTCTAGGACTCTACCTCCATAGCATACCTTTGTTATGACTCCATCACAAACTATAACCTAAGCTTGCTTAACTCCTACTTTGACAAGTGTAGGTCTTCATCTAGAAGAGAAATCCTCCTCAATAAAGTAGCAAGCACAGATGGATCAGTGAGCACTTGTGGCTCTCCCTCAACATCTACCCTTTTTGGGTGAGAAGACAACATAGACTCTCCATTGTCTCGATGATCATAGTGAGTGCTCTCAGTGGGTGTACACTCCCTTAAAAAGCCAAACTTGGTTCCACCAAGTTAGCCTATTACAAAGTTGGAGTCACCTTTGAATGTTGATAAATAAATTTGTTAAAAATAAACACTAAGATCTTGATAAGGAGATTAACTAAAGGACAAATTTTTGGAAAAGGAAGCCACTACTTAAGGGAATGGAGTTCTTTAACACTCTGATGATGATCTAGTAGCTCACACATGGAAAAGTGAATCACCTTTTCAGGAATACCTGAAGTGTCAAGAGAGATAAATTGAGGGGCTGGTGAGTGCCCATCATCTGTTCAACTAGTTCAACTGCAATAATAAAAAGAGTTTAGAATGTCAAACAAGAAGAGCTTAAGAAATAAAATGAGAATGAATCTTAGCTCAGGGAGACCCTCCTCCATAATCATTTTGTGGTGGTGGTTCTCACCAACTTGCTTACCATGACTTTTTAGTGCTAAATATGGGAATCTCTTCTTCCATCTCTTAAGCACTTGCAAGTAGAAAGAAGGATGTTCCAACACTATGGTTACACTCTTTGCCTCTATAAGATGAGTGCTTGGTCCCACCCATTAATCTTAATTTTTAAACTTAACTAGAGTAGCAATAGTCTCATAGGTGGAGGAAACCATGGTACTCAGTTTGTTTATGGGGATAACTACAATCTCCACTAGCTTTTTAGTTTTCTTTATCTTCTTCCAAAGGATTTCCTAGAGCACAACATAATTTATTTCATCCCATAATCTTTTAGCATCCATGGAGAATAAGTGAATGTCTATAAAGAGAAAATCTATACTTAGTAGCGAGAATGATGCAAGGAAAAGGGCACAGATGAGAGGGAGCAAACCTTCCTTTTATAGTTAGAGAAAATTAGGTACTTTAGAAGGTTATGTGACCATTCCAAACTTCATGATAGTTGTTTTGGAATTCAATAAATGTAAAAACTAATTATCATTTCTATTCTTTTATCATTTTAGTGAGTCAAATTTACAAGGACAAAAATAATTAGAGAACTAAATGCATGTTCAAGTATACGAGCAAGCTACAATAGCCTCCATAGTCGATCATCACCAAAACAAGGGCGAGTCAAAGAAAGAAGCTTGAAGAGCAAAGTAGACTCACTCGAGCTAGTGAGTAACAAAAAAAATCAAGCAACACAAATGACCAAAGTTCAAAGACCATATCATGGCATACCAACTCACCACATTATAAAAGCAAATAGGTTGCTCACCCCAACTAACTATGGGCTTTCCACTCACCAAAGAGTGCTCGTCTTAAATTAAGGCAAGTACGCACCTGTACCTAACTTGCCCTAATTATATATAATATATGTAATTACCTCTACCCCTCCCTCGCACACACACACACATAAAAAGGGGTCATTTTGAAAGGAGGGAACCTTTTTTTCTTTCTTCTCACTTATCTTGTGGGAGTGCTAAAGCCTTTACTACTTGTACTATATCTTATGGAATAATAAAATTAGAAACATTTTTGAACTTATTTTATTTTTCTATTGCTCTATTTTTCCTATTCCTACTTCCCCGGTATCTTATAGGGTTCTGCCTCACTCCATAGACATATATTGATCAAATAAGTAAAATAGTATTAAAAATGATTCATTGGGGTGCTTACATAATAAGAAAAACATTGGGATCAATTGATTATTTTTGTAATATTATCTTAGGAGATATACCTACTACTTTAGAATACTTCTAGGTAAAGTAGTTTTTATAATATTTAGAATCTTAGTAATTTGTGATGAGAAATCATTTGATAATGCCTTACTAATGCTTGTAAGGAGAATATTATCATCTTCACCTAAATTACCCTTGACCAACTCATGAATAATTGATGGGGTACGTTCTCTCATTCATGAAATGTGTTTCCTTACCTTTTTAAGCAACAAAAGTAACTTTTATATTAATTACTATGATGTACAAGTAATCCAAAAAAGAAGGCAAAACAAAGGATAATTACAATTCTTTGCATCTAATGTAAAGTATGTTTGGATTTCCACCTTTGTGCAATAATTGTAGCTATCTATCTGGTGTTGTAAGATGATAAAATCATCTTTTAGAGCACTTTAATTAGCCAAATAGTTTGTCAGTTTTTTTACCTTATGTATTTATATGATTAATAGTAAATATGAATTTGTTCTTATGGTGTTTGATCTTCTTGTAAATTGTGATGGGATTCCAAGGGTTAACAACATTATCTTACTTCATCAAACAAGTGAGAATAACAAGAGAGTCTATTTCCAATCAAATTAAAAGAGAGTCTCATTTGATCCCTATGTGTGTACTTGTTATTGAGACATCCATTATAGAATGTTTCATATAGATAACTCTTTATCATGCTGAATGTATCCATTGGTTTATGCCTACTGCTATTATGCCCGTGGTTATTTTGTGTGACCCAAATAAACTAAAAAATGACTAAAGTTATTATGGTATTTTTTGAACGTTCATAATTAGATTATTATTAGGTTTCTAGAATATAAGCATATTAATAATTGAATAGATTGATCGCCTGCTATTCAAAATGCTAAATAGTTTTTATATATTATCCTATATAGCACTATTAAAACTACAATTAATGGAGAGATGTTGAATGGTTTCATATTTAGCAAGGTAGAGACAACATATTAAGTGTATTTTAATCCTTTGAGATTTAAAATATCATTTATTGGGAGTAGGTTGCATAAAAGTCTCTAATTAAAAGACAGAGATGGATTTCATATGCTATTCCAAATGAACTTACCCATGAAATAGACTAATTTATTTTATTCATCTTCTCTTAGATAGTTTCCATAACTAAGGAAAGTTTCTTCTTAACCTTGATGACCAATTTATCCTTGAGGTTCAAACTTGATTTTCTTATAGATGGCATTAGGTAGGACCATAGCTAGTTTTTGATTTGTCCAATGTTTTATGGGTTAGAAATAGGTTGGTCTTGTCGGTGAAGATCAAATGAAAATTTTGAATGTAATTTGTCTCCATACTAGCAGTCATTCTAAAATATAATATTCGCTTCTTCAAAGTCCCTTAAAAAGCTCTTCAACTTCTACTCTATATTGAATCATGAACTTCCATATGTTGGAATCATCAAAATGAGCTTGCACCTCAGATGCATGGTGTTTTCTCTTGCAATATTTATGGTGTTGAAAATTGCCCCAAAGAGATTTGTTGCTATAAATCTAATCAACAACTTGATAATATTTTATTTGTTGTTATCCACCAATGGTTTGAAACCTAAACCTCCTTTTTTAGATTGTTCAATGAATTCCAAATAATGAATGGATTTTCTTAGGACTCAAAATAAATTTGCTAAAAACACATTCTTTCTTATTTTGAATTGTGATTGGTATTTTTTTGAAACTTGAGCCACATATAAGGGGATATATATGATTCAACCACAAAAAAGAAATAAAGGTATTCTCCCAAGAAGAGTTTTTCTTTTATATTTTGCATATAATATCATCCTAAGGTTGGTAGAGATCTTACTTTTTACATGTTCACTCCATGGTATCAGAATAGTAAATCATCCTTATAGAAGCATGCATAATTTTTAATCTAATTGGTTCATTCTCTTGTGATGGTTTTGCTTGAAAAAATTGGCATTTTCCTTCTTCAAGTTTCATGCCCAATAGATCTTCAAACTCTCTAATTAGGTTCAAGACCATCTCGATAGATGTTTGCTACCATTACAAAATGTCATTAGCAATTGCAAGGTAAGAAACAATTATTAATGTTTTGGTGAAATAATACATGTCATGCTTTTCAAGGTAAGCCTATGCTTTTGTCACCTATTTTTTCTACATCATCATTTTGTAAGAAAGTGTGGAAATTTGCATTATAATTGTTATCAAACCTTAAACATTGTTTTTCCTCATTAAAAAATGTCCTCCATAATTTGTAAGGTATTTTGGCACAACTTTAATTCTAAGATCAAAAGAGAATTTTATTTTTTTATAATTTTAAAATAAAATATGAAGAGATACTCTGGTACTTTTATCTAAAAGTCAAATTCCTGTACATGGGGTCATTTTATAGGTTACATGGGTATGGCCTAACACAATGTCATTATTTATTTATATCTCACCATAAGCTACATATAAACTATTAGTTATAAGAGATACTCTCATTATGTTTTTAGATGAAATATTTAGATAGAAATTCTTTAGAATATGTGTAATTTCTAACACTTGACAAATGATGTATACTTAGGTGTGGCACTAAAAGTATAGTTTGATCATGGTAAAAGAATATTTTATCTTCTGAATTAGGAATATTTTTTGAAGGAGTAGACAATCATACAATTTTGTGGATTTCATCATTTGAGTTGTTAGAGGAACTATCATGATGTTTAATTTTGACAGATGAAAGAGTGGAAGAGATCTTTTCTTCTAACCTATGGAAAGTCAATCTTCGACCCTATTCAAAACAACTCTCTTCTTTTTATTTTGATGATAAGAGGATGAAGGTTAGGAGAACTGATTTAAATTTTAAATCCATTAATGATGGCTTTCTTTGGAATAAAAAATTCATCATTATCATAAACATTGATTTCATTATTGTAAAAAGGTTATAAGTTACCTTGAATAAAAGAATCTCGTCCTCCACAAGTGTACATAATACACTAAAGTAAGGTTAACAATGCCATTTCATATTCATGAACCTACCTCAAAAGAATGTATTCACTTATATTGCATGAAATTTTGCATTAGTCCCAAATCACAAATTTATAATGGTAATGTATAGCCTAACATCTTCTAAGCATAATTTTTTTTTTGTATTTATGGATTATAGTTTTGAAGTACATATTGTGACCATGATCAATGTTCTCCTGAAAGAAAAAGAAGTTGAGTATATGGTAGATCCTTGTATCCTACCTTAATATTTCCTCCTAATAAGAGAACATTTTTTTAATGTTATTCATACTACTAGACCCTCCATAATCATTAGGTTGTTTAGTACACCTTCCATGTTCTCTCATTTAATCTTTGGAACCTTTTATAAAGCCATCGAATAATGTTGACACTTATTCTTATTATATTTTATTATAACCTTAACCCCTCAAATGAGTAAGAGATCTCAAACATACTTCAATAAGAAAGTATGTAATAAATAATAAATAAACGTTACCCCTCTACTATTTATAGTATCCCTTTTTAGGGAATAAATCTTAAGTTGTCTCTAAGGAGAAAAATATTTATAGCATGAATCGGTGTTGTATCCCCAAAGCATTGAGCTGGCTCAAGTGAGTATATATGCCTAGATAAATGTAACTACATAATGGGTACTCAACAACTCAGAATAAGTATACTCACTGGAAGATGCTTCCAACAAGGAAAGATAGATTTGACCTAGCAAACCAAAGGACTTAGAGAATATTTACCCAAAGGCAAAGAATAGTCCAACTCACTGGCCTCTTGTGATTATATAGAGGAATAATGCGACTACTCTTCTCTGATCCATCCTTACTTGCATACTCATTAGATAATGTGTTATCACCCTCATCGGTCAGGGCTCCTATACTCGCTCATCACCATCAAGTTTGGTAGAAGTTTACTTATATTAAATTTACCTTATATGATCTTTCTATGTATGGTCATCCATTGATATTATAAATTAAGGACTTCTTTCTTAAGGAGGGACCTTTTTGGCTCCCACTCTAGATTCCCATATTATATACTCACTCTATGAGTAATAAGGATTATTATTTATGTTGTAATTTACTACTCTTCTATCTTCCTATTGGCAACCATTCTATTTAACTATTTCCTAAGTATCTCAAAATGTTTTTTCTCCATTCACATACAGATTTGGATTCAATAATTTAGGTTCGATGAGCATGGATAAGGGCTAGATTAAATAGCAAGATGCAAAGTGAAGTAGGAACTTCAACATGAGATCACTCACATACATGTAGCAGAATGTCTAGTAATTCACAACCTAGTAAGATTTGTGTGACATAAAAGACAAGACCAATCACCTTGTGGAGGCAGAGAAACCACACCACAAAGAGCCCAAACCAAAAGAGAATGTAAGATCAATGGGATCAGTAACTTACCAATCTTGGCGAGAAAAAAGACAATCATCTAGGGTCCTTAGCTCTCATCCATCCAAAATTTTGGATTTTTAGAATGAATCCTATAACACTAGTGAAGAAGAGGGTGTGTTAAAGAAGTAGGTGCAACATACAAATGCTTTATCTATAAAGATTACAAAAACTCACCCTCTTCAAAGGTTCAAGATCCTGCATCTTGAATCATACAAAGGTCAAACATATCTTATCGACCATATAACATACTTCGAGTCAACCACATCACCATTGGACTTAGATGATGCAATGAAGTGTCAACACTTTTTCACCACTTTTAAAGAGTCAACCCTCAGGTGGTTCTCTCACCTTCCTTTATGACTCATTATATCATTCACTGACTTCAAGAGGATGTTCACCATGCTATTTGTCAGAGCTCAGAAGCCATTAAAGAGTTCTCAAGTTCTCCTCCAATTGAGGCAAGAGGCTGACAAGTCTCTAACAAAGTTCATCACTCATTTGTGTGAGAAATGCTAGAAGCCAAAGATCTAGAGCTCATAGTTGTGTAAGTAGCACTCACTTAGGGTTTAAAAGAGGGGCCCTTTAGGTGTTCCTTACGTCTCCAACAACCTAAGACACTCATCAAACTAGTAGAGCTATTGAACAATCATATTAATACTGAAAAGTATAATGAAATGATCCAACCAGTATCACTAGCCAAAATAAAAGACTCGCTAAAGAAGTCTTCAGAGTGACTACCTAAGGAAGAATATCAAAGGTCAAGGATAAAAAAATGGGATGATTAGAAGTACCAGGGTGAGGTTTCAAAAATTCAGCTACTCCCTATCTCAGGGCTGACTATATGCAACCCACTTTAGCAGCCCCTCAAAGAGTGTCAATGGCAAAGCTTATAAAGGAGATATAGAATTAAGATTATTTCAAGCTACCACCACCCATGAAGGTTGATGGAGTGCATGATCAATTGAGGTATTACTATGATTACAACCACAATACTGAAGAGTGTTGCCATTTATAGAGTTTAGTGGATGAGTTGATAACAGTGAGAAAGTTCAAGGAATTTATTAGGAGGAAAGACAAAGAAGTCATTGAAGTTGGTAATGAGCTTATCTCATGCATATTATTTACATTAATGGAGTTGTGGCCACTATCTTTGGGGTGAGTTCTCTAAGAAGGTGAATATGAAAAGGTTGTGATCTGAAGAAGTGAACTCAGTAGCCATGATACAAGCTCCTTCTACTATCATTGTGCTAGTGAGTTTTTTTGAATAGGGATAGACCTATTATTAGGAATCCTTACAATGGCATAGTTGTAGTGATAACCTTGATCACCAACTATCAGGTAGGAAGCATCTTGATTGACATGTGGAGCTCAGTCAATATCCTTTTTAAATTAGTCTTTAATAAACTAGGCCTAGAAAATTCCAAACCTATTGGATGACCACTATATAGTTTCTCATGAGAACATAGAGAAACAGAGGGAATGATTACTCTCTCCGGGGGAAGGAAAGAAATAGTTTACAACCATGATTGACTTTACAAAACTAGATGTCCCCATTACTTATAATGCTATATTTGGTCAACCACATTCAGACTGGTGGTGTCAACATATCATGTAGATATCAAATTCCTTGTTGGAGGAGAAGAGATTACCATTAGAGAGACCCTCAACCAATTCTACAAGTACTACTTAAAATCTATTAGTAGGTCGAGTAGAGAAGATGAAGTATTGCAACTAGATATAGCAAACATGAATTAAAGCCTTTGAGAAGATAAAAGAAAATTCAATAGCACAAGGTAATAGACAAGTATTAAAGGTTACCCCAACCATTTATCCCAAGCATAAGGAATCCTTTGTTAAAACTCTAATGGACCATATATATGTGTCTGCCTAGACAACAGTGGAGATACCAGGCATTGCCATCAATAATGCTTGTCATCACTTGAATGTTCATGTAGACTCACAACCCATCAACTAAAGAATGAGAAAAATTATAGCTATACTTGCTGATCCTATCAAGGAGGAGGTCATTAAGCTATTCAAAGATAATTTATTAGAAAATTTTAATACCCCTAATAACTGTCCAACATAGTGATGGTGCAAAAGTTAGGCAATAAATGGAGGATGTGTGTCAACTTCACCAACTTAAACTCACAATGTTCAAAGTGTAGGTATCCTCTCCCATGTATAGAAAAGCTTGTAGGCTTGACAAATTAATTCTCAAAGATGAGTATCCTAAATGCATTTTTGGATATCATCAAATTTAAATGCTCCCTTCGAACACTGAGAAAATGACTTTCATTTCTACTAAAGGACTATAATGTTGCAGAATGCTATCTTTTAGACTAAAGAACATTGAGGTGACCTACCAAAGACTCATGGATCAAGGAATAGATGGGGAGAAATATGGAAGTCTATGTTTACAACCTGCTAGTTAAAAGTGAGTTACCAACATAGAATATCAAAGAGAGGAAATTTCCACATTTAAAAGGTACAACATGCACCTTAACCCTCTAAAATGCATATTTGGTGTACAAACAAAAACGTTTTTGGGGTTCTCATTACTTCTAAAGGAATAAAATTGAATCTAATAAAGGTGAAGGCTATACCCAACATGCCCTCACCTAGAAATATAAAAAAAAGTACAACAACATACTGGACAACTAGTAGGACTAAATAAATTTATCTTAAAAGCTATGGAATAATTCTCGCTACTTTTTAAGGATTTTAGCAAAGCAAAGAAGTTTGAGTGGACTCTAGAATGTGAAAAAGCCTTTAATGATTTGAAGACCCTACTAGCATCTGCACTTTTATTGTGGAGCCCAAAAGTGGGTGAGAAGTCCTATTACTATATCTTGGAGTGGGAGAAGACTCAATCAGCTTACTCTTAATCAAAGAAGAAGGTGAGAAACTATGGCTCATCTACTATGTTAGTTAATCTCTATGATGTGCCAAGTTGAACTACCCACTCATAGAGAAACTTGCCCACATTAATCACCTAGGCTAGATGACCATAACATTATTTTCAAGCACATTCCTAAACTTGCACTAATAATCTGCTTAAAATTTTGTTCATTAAGACTGGTCACTTAAGAAGATTGATCAAATGGTCTATATAGCTGATTGAGTTTGACATATCATAGATGCCTCAAACCTTTATCAAAGCCCAAGCACTCACTTGACTTCAACACCTCACAAGATATTCTTGTTAACCTAGAGCCTTTGTGAAGACTATACGTTAATGGCTCTTCTGATGAACTAACTATTGGAGTACGTATAGTACTGAAGAGTCCAATAGGGATCACCATAACATAATTAATTAAATTTAGATTCAAGGTGACAAATAATAAAGTTGAATACAAAGCTTTACTGGCTAGATTGAGATTATCTAGAGGACTTGGAGCCATACATATGGTAGTTTATGTAAATTTGTAGCTCATTGTTAGATAAGTAATTGGAGATTATAAAGTTCAAGATGATTCTTTGATTAAATATGTCCTTAAAGTAAAAGTAGAGATCAAGCAACTAAAATATTTCAAGTTCAAGCAAATTGTCAAACAAGAAAACAAACTCACTAGCCTATTTTCTAGGGCTAGTGTACTCAAGGAGCATGCAATCATTTAACTTTCTCAGTAGAGTACTAAAGAATAAAAGCTAATATAGATATACCATGAGTACTCACTAAACTAGGAGAATGGTGAAATGAGAGAAATGACTAAGGATTTAAGGAGGTTCAAAATTAGAGCAGACCAATACCTATTGATAAGAGGCGAGCTATTCCGAAGGTCGACAGCTTCACTCAACCATAGATGTGTGAAAGAAAAGAATAAAAGAAATTATTGATGAAATCCATTCTAGTGAGTGTGGTAGTAACTTGGGAGGAAGGACACTTTCTAATAGAATTCTAAGGTAAGGGTATTTTTTGCTTACACTGAGAAAGGATGCTAAAGAGTTCATAAAGAGATGTATGCAATGCTAGAAATTCATGACAATCTCGTAATAATTGTCACAACCTATCACTAGTCCTTGGCCATTCGCTATTTAGGGAATGGATCTCATAGGTCCATGGCCAGTCACTAGTGGACAAAGACAATTCATCTTAGTCATGATCAATATTTTAGCTAGTGGACCAAAGGAATGCCACTCACTAAAATCACTTATTAGAAAATAAAAAACTTTATTTGGAGTGACATTATTTGTAGGTATGGGTTGCCACTAGCAATAATCATTGATAATGGACCTTAATTTGGCTAGTGAGACCTAATGGAATTCTACAAGTCTTAAGGAATTAACCTAAAATTTCCATCAGTGCATCACCTATAGAGCAATGGACAAATGGAAGCTGTTAACATGGAGATACTCAGCTTGCTCAAAAAATAAAGGTCAAAGGTGCCAACGCTAAGTGGGAAAACACATTACCCATAGTAATCTAGATGCTCAGGACAACTTTCACTAATGCAACTAGACACTCGCCTTTTACATTATTGCATGGCATAGAAGCCATCCTACCAATCGAATATAAAGTCCAAAGTCAAAGAGTCCTAATAATGGAAAGAATGGGAATGGAGATGGTGAAGGGGTTCAAGTAAATTAGGAGGTTATGAAGATGCACTCGATATGCTTCAAGAACTTAGAATTGAGGCATCACTAAGGCAAGAGGAAATGAAAAGGTAGATGGCTAAGTACTTTAACTACTACATGAAGGAGATGCATTTCAAAGACAGTGGTCTTATGTTAAAGAAAGTAGATGCCACCGCTCAACGGAATGTTCTGGGAAAACTCACTCACCATTGGGATACACCTTGATAATCAAAGAGCAAGTTGATCTCAGTGCATACCAACTACAATCACATTCTAGCGAAGACATAATGAAGATATGGAATGCTAGAGACCTAAAGAAGATTTATACACTTGAAAAAAATTTCCTATCATTTGTACACATTTTTACTAATTTTAACTATCATGTATTTTCTACTTTCAATAATCAAATTTTATATATTTAAATGAGTTAACTAATAGGATAAGTTCTAAAGGACCATTTTTTGAAATAAATGATAAAAAGTGTGATTATTAAATTTTAACTTAAATATACTTGTTAAAAAAATTAATGTTTAGAAGGTAAAGTCCATTTCTTATTTTTAAAACATATCCATATCTTATTGTAGATATTCCAAAGTTAAAATTAAAAATGTTATCAAGCTTAATAGTCAATGACTTAAGCATTACTTAGGCTGTGAGCTTAAAGAGTTTATTAGCTTTATTAGTTTTGAGAATGATTGCAAAAAGACTAATTAGGCTGAGCACTATAAACCAAATGCTATTTGGGAGGCAACCCAAGGATTATCTATTTGTTATGTAGTCTAGTTATATGTATGTTCAGTGATATTTGAAGAACTCCAAAAATTTACTATGTTTGCAGTGACTAGGCACTGATGAATCAATGTTGTAATGTTGTGTTATTATACTATAGCAATGAAGCTTTAATTGACTAAACTACACATTTTATTATTGAATATGTGCAAATTTGCCACTAGTTCTTTAACTATGTTAAACTAGTGTAGTTCTATGTAGCACTAGTTAAAGGTCAGGTCAACTTTGGGCAACCAACCGATATAATTATTAGTATAAGGATAGAATTTGGCAGATCACCTAAGCTCTATTGACTAGCACCATGGCGATCCAAAAAAAGTATTCAATGGTTGACTTTATCTTTAATACTA
Organism: Cymbidium sinense; assembly: GCA_021442155.1. NCBI lineage: Eukaryota > Viridiplantae > Streptophyta > Magnoliopsida > Asparagales > Orchidaceae > Cymbidium > Cymbidium sinense. The sequence continues at coordinate 131,316,320 of CM038218.1, forward strand.
TTATTGACTTCATATTCAGAGATATATTTATTACCTTTTAACTAGAATTTTGATCATGTTTTATTATTTGACCTATGATTATGCACTACTGACTAACAATGCTATGTTACTCCTAAGAATGTAAGATAGTATGGATAGTGTTGTGCAACATGTCTTGCATGATAGTGTAACAAAAGCCCACACATAGATGATTATTTATAAATTATTTGATTGTTATGTTATCAATTAATGTCATTATTATTTTTAACACATAATTATGATTAACATCAATTAAATTTAGCATATGTAGTAAAAATTAATAATTCATCTGAATTGACATTAGACACATAGGGAGAATAGTTAATATGAATATCAGTTTTATTAAAAATACTTGGCTAGTAAGGTAACCTTTTTGAAATTAAAAAAGAAAGAAAAAAAGGAAAAAAAAAAAATAGCAAAAAAAAATAAAAAAAAAGTGGAAATAAAAATATAAAAAAGAGAGATCAGAAAACACTAAGGATAAATATCCTACAATAATAGTACTTAATATTTACTTATTGTATACCCAAGATGTGTGACTGTATTCAATAGGTGCTCATAAGTGCTTACGGGACAATAATTTGACACCCAATAGTATGAAGTAGAATCTATAGAAGTGGGCCACTCACCTATAAAAGGTCACTATAGGTAGAGCAATTAAAAGAAATTATCATCCCAATCAAGCATTCGATCTAGTGACCTACCTTATACAAGAAGACTTGCTTCAAATAGAGCAAACTTAAACAGAGACTAGTCGAAGTAGGTGGACAATGCTCAATAATTCACTTCATATGCAAAGACTCACCGACATTCATATATAAGGACTCACCCACATGTGGGTGCTTCCAATTAAACACACATCAAAAGACTCATCTCACCAACATTGACAATAACATCTCTAGACTCATTACTTGATATATGACACTCTCCCCTACCAACAAGTTCTTTATTCTATGAAACTAACTCAGCTAATGTATACTTTCCTTATATACTCACCCCTCTACTTATAAAAGAACAAAATTTTGAGAAAGGGGGATCTTTTAGTTTTTCTAAATTTCTAGTACTTGTACTTTCTCTTAGAAAGGGAAAGAGATTGCTTTGTATTCAAATTTTTTTGATAATATTATATTTTCTCATACTTGTGCCTTTCTTTCTTTAATTTACAATTCTTTTATTATCTTAGTTAGCTTGGCCCCTTCTCTTAGAGGATTAGGAGGTTCTACTTCACTCCACACATGGATTTTAATTTAATATCCTTTTAGGTGCAATGAACATTGATGAGGCCTAGAACTAAGATTCAAAGATCTAGTGAAGCAAGCCAATCAATAAAGAACAACTCAATAGCCATGGGGCTGAGTACTTAGAAGTTTTTCACACAATAAAACATTAAAAACATGGAAGATAAAGTCACTCACATAGGCTAGGAGGCCATGGAGATGATGAAGAATGAAAGTCCTTGAATTAGAGACCATGAAGGATCTTCTAGATCAACAATTCACTCAGCTTGATGATAAAGAAGGGAGCTATATAAGTATTATAACATTGATGATGAGCATCTAGGTGAGTGAGGAAGACAATACTAGAGAGGAAAAAGTGAATGCTAACCCCACCAATTGCTTTTTACAAAATGATTTCTAAAGTTTGCTGATTGTAGAACTTTAAGAGATCTTATTTAAAGTCCTATAAACATTGCACTGACCACATAGACCATATAGCTTACATTGAATCTATTATATCACAGTTGGACTTAGATGATTCAATGAAATATTGACTTTTTTTACTACTTTTATAGAGTCATCCTTTAGATGGTTCTTGTGACAATCAGTGGGAGTCATCACTTCATTCAGAAGAAATTAAGAGGATGTTTTTTTTTCTTTTTCATGAAAGGAAAACTTTATTGATCACTAGAAAGTACAAGTAATATGGAACATAAAAGGTTAACTAAGAGTCACAAGTTGATAGTTCTAAAGTAAGCCAAGTTGATGTTATCACTATCTAAGAAATTTCAGTTGTAGATCTATGGATTTTGAAATGCAAAAGGATTGTGTGGAGGCTCCCCTCTTGGCTGGCATATCAACATGATTGTTTCCCTCTGGATGAATATGTGAGATGTATATGTTAGGCTTTTTCAGCATCCCCTTCAATCTTTTGATCTCATTAATTAAAAGCCAAGGTGTGTTGTGATTATTGCTCTGCTTGATAACTCACTAGAGCCCAAAAGCGACCGAAGAGCTTGGAAGCTCTTCTACATATGAGATAATAGCATGGTGAGGCTATTAAGAGGTTTATCACATGCTTCCAAAGGAAGATGTTCAAGATTAAGGAATTAGAGCCCGTGGTTGCATAAGCTACATTTGCTTATGGTTTTAAGGAAGTTTCTTTTAGGTATGCCTTTAAGCTTCAGCATCCCAAAATACTAGTGGAGCTAATACAACTAAAGAATAACCTCAAAAATGCTAGGGAGTATAAATAAGTTACTTAATCAACAATGAAAACTCAAGAAATAGTCTCGGTAAGGAAGTCACCATTAGAATGACTCTTGAAAGATTGGTTTTGAGTCAAAAGCCAAGAAAAAGAAGAAGGCAACTCGCTTGATAAGAAAATGCACCAATGTATTATTGTAAATTCAAGTATTCATAGATTTGCCACCTGTAGATGAATTTTTGTAGCCTACTCTAACCACACATTTGAGAGTATTAATGGCCAGCTTTATAGAGGCCATCCAAAATAATAATTATTTTATGTGACATTGGAGTTCATGCTCAAGTTACTACTCTTACCAATGTAGCCTTGAGCACAACTCTGAGGAGTGTTGACACTTGAAAAGTTTGGTGGAGGAGCACATTAATGACAAAAAAAAACTCATAGAGTTTATAGATAGACAAGAAAAAGAAGGTGGTTAATAAATTCATCCAGCTCATGTGATTCACATTACTACCCACCATTTTTTTATGCGATGAAGAGTTATCAAGGAAAATGAGCCTTAAATGATTGCAATCATCAGATGTTAACTTGGCAGTCATGGCATGTGAACTAAATACCGAAGTTATACTAGTGAGGTTTTTTGAAAAGATTGACCAATAATTGATAATCCCTACAATGATAAGGAAGGTTTCATAATGTTAATTGCAAACTATTAAATAGTGATTATTTTTATTGACACCAAGAATTCAGTCAAATATTATTTTGAAATGCAGTAGCGAGTTCAAAACTCAAAAATCAAATTCAAATATGAACCTATGGAAGCATCAATCTCTTCAAAAATATTTGAACCCATTTTCAACATACACAAATTTATTAAAAATGGATTCTATAATCAAAAAATCTCCTTTCCAATTCTAAACTCAAAATCTCTCTCCAAAATCAAAGAGCCCCACTTAACATATCCAAATTGTTGAGTGTGGGTTCAAATTATAAAAATAAATAAAAAGCAGAAATCTGATTCAGGTTTATTTTCCAACATTGCAGACTTTCAATCAGTTTCAATCAATTTTAGTTTAGTTCAATTATAAATGGAAGCTCAAAAGTACGTGTTTACTTTTCCTTTTGGGATGGATTTGGCCTTGGATCGAGCCAACCTCCCATAGTCTGACTTCGCCCACCTCATTCATTTTGGCCAAGGTTTCGAGGGGGCTAGGATCACTTGTGAGGGGACCACCCTCACAACAATCAGCAGGAGTGTGGTGACCGGGCAAAAGCCGATCATCCAGGTCGAGATTCTATCTGACTCAAAGTTTCCCTCATTGAAGAGGAAGGTTTCGATAGTTCACAATAGTAGCAGCACTTTCGCGTTTCTTGTTCCCCTGGTATGGTCTAGTACCCATTCATTTGTTCCTTCCAAGGGGAAGGCTACCCTATCTTCAAGGATAGTCTCCCCACTGCGAGGTTGGTCTTGTTCAGTGTCCCTCTAGGACTTAATGCCTTAATTCCACAAGATCAAGCGGCATACAATGAAGTTAGAAGCATTTTCCCAGTATGTAGTAGAGGAGTTACCTAGGATAGTGTCTTCTCTTATAATAGAGATCAAGTTTCACCCCCTCCCTGGCTTTGATGGAGAGGAAGACATTAGGAGGATCTCAGCTTCACCTACACCTACAATATAGTTTAAGGCTCCTATCAGTGACAGGAGAAGGTCATATGCTGGCCTTAGATCATTTCTGAGCCAAGTTGGCAGAGCTTACGGATGATCAGAGTATGGGGCTCAGTTTGATTTACGTTTAGTCATTCCCCGCAGTGTGGACAGACACATTAGACAGGAGAGGGCTAAGGAGGCCCGGGTATTAGTATAGATTACTAGTAAAGAGGAACAGCTACACCACAATCAATCGATTGGACTAAGCTCATGGACTTTCCCAATTTACCCCATCGTCGATAATAGCATCCCTATTGATGGGTACTACCCACCATGGGGAGAGGAGCTCCATAGAAAGAGTTGGTGGTGCACAATACCTTCCTACTCCACATCTCTAGTATAAGTTCCATCATCCACTATTCCAAAATGCCATGAAGGCGCATCCCAGAGATAAGAGAGAAGGTGATTGTATTGCGATCCCATTCCATCTACACCACTGACTTAGGTGAGGCCAAGCTCTCCTGCTCGACCTTCTACCCTAGTTGTGGTGAAGAGGGAATGGTGACCATGGAGCATTATAGTTGTTCCATCACCATCACCACTTCAATAGAGCATGGAGATAGCAATAGTAGAGGGAGGAGGACGTAGTTCAGTTGTCCTCATAGCTACAGATCCTCCTAGGAGCACCACTCCACCCAGATCTAGTGACAGTCAGGAGCATCTATCTTCCAGTGAGTGTAGTTCTCACAAGGTCACCTCTTCAGCAGTAGGGAAGGTTAGATGTATCTCTGTTCATGGATGATCATTATATCCTCGATCTTTTTGTATTTGTTGTATTTGATTGATCTCTCTCAATGATAGCTTAGTATCTAGTTGAGAAGAAAAAAATTCTAGGATACGCCTGGTCCGATCTTGAGGATGAGAAGGTCAGTTTTGATCCTAATAAAAATGATTTGTTGGAGGATTCAGCATGAGTGCACATGGTAGACACCAGGGGTTCCCTCCTTCATGATCAGTAAGGTTTGGAAGGTGTTGCGGCTGAGCAGAAAGATACAGCCTACTCGACCCAACACCTCCTTCAACAATTAAAATAGAAGGATGAATAAATTGATAGAATGGGAAAGAGGTTTGAAGACTTGCTTGCAGCAGTTTTGGCCCTTCAAAACCAAGCCCCAATAGTGCATCCTACTATTATAGAAACATGTTAGCCTGAGTTGTTGCATGTCTTGGATCAATCCAAGACTTCACCTCCATTAGAGCAGGGTAGCACCAGCTTGTATAGGAAGGTAGTAGATAGTACCTTTGTACAAGAAAAGGACATTAAAATCATGGTTGAATAGAAAGTGAGAAAAGCATTGGCACAAGCCTGAGGAGGATCATCAATTCCAAAGGGTAGACCCTTCTAGAGGAATTTGATGCCATCCAATATCCTAAGGGATTTGTGCCACCTTCTTTCAAGAGCTTTGATTGCAGCGGGAACCCATGTCAACAAATAGCGTATTTCAGGGCTAGCTGTTGCAACGCTGGTGGCAGCGATGCATTACTATTTCATTTTTTTTGTTAGCAACTTACTAGGCATAGCCTTCGATTGGTATGCTGAATTCCCCAATAGTTCAGTGAAGATATTTGGTGAGTTGGAGCAACTCTTCATTAAGATGTTTACTAGAGCTCAATAAATGATGATTTTAGGCAATCTCGTTATGGCTCAATAACACCCTGGTGAGGCCCTCATTGATTATATTCTCAGATGGCATAATTTGTGTATGAAATAAGAACCGCAACTGTCTGAACAACACGCCATTGAAATTATACTAAAGAATATTGATGGCTCAGTCGCCTTCATACTCAAAGGTTTTACCATCAAGGCATTTGAGAAGCTAATCAATAAGGTGGCTAGCTTACAAGGAGAAGCCAAACAATTTTCTTTTCGGGATCAATCAATAAAGCCAAAGCCATAAAAAGCTTCTGAGAAGAAGCCAAGGGCAGTGACAGTAGTAGACAAGGGGAAGCAAGCAGGCCAGAGAGCAGTATGAGAGACTTCGAGCTCCACAACTATTACTTCCACTTCCTATACCACCACCGAGGCCATCCTACAGGCTGCCATAGCAACCCCCAAGGCCTTTTCCGCCTTCTCCTCAGCCATACTCAGAGTAGTAGTGGTACACATACCCACCGCCAGGTAGTTACCATCCACCTACTCTTTTGGATAAACTAAACAAACCCTATTCATTTAAGAGAAAGGTAATCAAGAAAATCTTTAAGAATCTCTTAAAGAAGCCTAATTTTTAGTTACCCAAGCCTAGAAGGCTGGAGAAAGTGGGAAAGAGCAACAATCCTAACTTTTGCCCCTAACACTACATGCTAGGCCATGTTTTGGAGGATTGCTTTACATTCAAGGACTGGCTTGAGCATAGCTAGAAGACGGGCGCCATAATTATCCTAAAGGATTACCTTATGGAACAACCATCCAATTTTGTTAGGGTAATCCTTGTGGATACCTATGATCCTATCAAAACTAAAGAAGGTTGGGTAATCTCCTTATCCCGAACCTCTAAAAAGATTGTGTTAAAAATCAAGAAACTTTTCTTACAGGTGCCTAAGACAGCTCGAACCTCCAACATCAAGGAAGATTTTCAAGTTGCCAAAGACAACTTGGGGAAAGGGGAGCTCACCAATGACCCACCCGGGATAGCCAAGTAGGCAACCACGACCGTCCACCACCGGTCAGTTGCTACTACTTGTGACACTTCTACTTCAGCTAGCACTTTTTCTAGTAGACATCTTGTATCGGCAGATGAGGGCATCAAATCCCTTACCCTACTTACTTTACTATATTTCTACTATGTACCTCCTTCAAAATCTAAGAACTTGAGAAATAAAGCTAGTTTAAATTACATCTGTGTCACTTCTGATGGGTTATCTAATTCTACTCTCTTAGAAAACTCTCCAAGTCTAAAAAATAATTATAACAACTCTGATCTTTCTCTTTCTAATTTAAAGTTAGACCTTCCTTCTCTGAATACTACGGGTTCACCTCTTAAGATAGACTTGGAATCATCTGATTTTGAGGGTCCAATAGGAGAAGCTGTAGGTGAGCTTGACGAGAAGGTAGAATCTTCCACTAACCTGCCACAAGAGATCATGAAAGTCAACCTCCATAGTGGCAAGGTTCTACCTCATAGGGCAGCACCTCAAGATAAGGGAAAATAAGTCATTGGTTCAGATGATTGAGTAGCCTTTCCACAAGATACTCCACCCTCAGATATGCTTATGGAGGATCAGCCCAAGGTGGATTACAATGTCCTCTCTCACATAAGAAAGTTTTCATCTAAGTTAAGCATATATGATGCCCTTATCTTATCCAAAAAGATGAGGGAATCATTAATCAAGACTCTTCTTGATCTAGAAATGTGCTTTGCTCAGCTGATCGCCATTGGAGAGCAGGCACATTATTTCAGAAAAGCCCAAGGAGTCACTTCATAGATGAATACCTTCTACTGGGAGACATGGAGTACAACCATGCCCTCACATTACAATGGACATGGGTAGATTCAGACTTTCCAGGGTTCTTAATGATCCAGATGCATCAATGAACATTATGAGTCTAAAGAAACTTGCCTATTTGAGGATCGACATCTCCACACTCTGAGGAGATTAGATGATGTTGAGAGGATTCAATGAACAAGGCGAGAGGGATTTAGGTTCCATAGTATTACCTTTGGAAATAGGTGACTGGAAGACTGAAGCCAAGTTCTATATCATTGATTCAAATACTTCATTCACTGCTTTGCTCGGTAGGCCTTGGATACATCAGAATAAGATGATTCCATCCTCCCTTCATCAGTGCATCAAGTTTAGAAGAGATGGAATTGAATACTATGTCAAAGGAGATGAAAAGCCATTTTCAATCACAGAGGTTGAGATATATGAAGATGTGACCTACTATCTTCCTCAAAATATATTTTCTCATGAACTTGGTCAAAATTCAAATGCAAAAAAAATAAAAAGAATAAAAAGAAAAAGAAAAGGAAAAAGAAAAAAAATGAAAATACAATTGAACGAGAAAAGGATATCAAGGAAGAAGTAGAGCCACATGTCACATTCCACCCACAGTTCCTTCCATCATATGGACATATGGGTAGGATGACTCAACCTCCACGGCGGTAAAGCGAGTAAGGCGGTTCAGAGGTGAAAGACCACTGGTTGGCGACCCAACGGGTTATGTTCTAGTTTATAGAGTACCCTACTATTCACATAGACTTGGAATCCAGCTCGGAGGATGAGTCTAATGTGATTAGCATACCAACCAACCCCTCTCAGTAGATTTCATTGGATGTGACACTCGAGCCAGAAAGTGATGAAGACCAAGCCTCCAAGCAATGCACGAAGGTATTTGAATCAAGTTTATGTGAAACTATCAGGCAACAATTAAGAACCTTAGCTCTAACTTCACTTTCCTCTCAAAAAGTTGAAGGTTTAGTAGTTAACGAAGCCCCTTAGTCTTCCAGGTATGTCAAGCTGAAGAGATTCCTATTGGGATCATCATCCTCAAGTCCAAAAACTAATGTAGGACTTGAGGATAATTCATTTAAAGAATTAATGGAATTACCTCTTGATTGGTACTTGCCTTGTGTTCTTAATCTTACAAAGAAGGGTTTGATTCCTTATACATGGTCTAAGCACAGGTCGGAGTACTTCAAGAAGCTGTGGAACAACAGAGGTAAGGATGCACAATCAAGATCAAGACTAGGATTCAGTACAGTGGGTCCAATTGATGATAATGATTATTACTTAGCTGTCACCAATCATCTAGAATCTCATAGGATCTTCTCAAACCACACTAGCTCTTACGAGGATGTGTGTTCAAAAACTTCAAATGATCCAGATGATCTCCAAATCAAAGATGCACTGCCATAATTTGATGAGGAAATCCATTCAATAATTGACAAACTTAAAGAAATCAACCTCGGGATAAAAGCAAATTCATGCCCGACATACATCAGTTCATTGTTAAATGAAGAAGAAACCAATGACATAGTTAGGCTATTGATTGAGTTTAAGGACTACTTTGCATGGAGCTATGAAGAGATGCCCGAATTATCTCCTGACGTAGTAGTCCACAAACTACAAATATACCCTAACACTAACCCTATCAAGCAAGCTCCTAGATGCATGCGATTAGAAAGTGAACAATAGGTCATTTCTGAAGTCAAGAAATTAATCAATGTTGGTTTCATCAAGGAAGAAAAATACCCTACTTAGTTATCCAGTGTAGTCCTCGTTAAGAGAAAGAATGGTTAAATTCACATATGCATCAATTTCAAGGACTTAAATAAGGCATGTCCTAAGGATGAGTTTCCTCTTCCTATACCAGAATTAATGGTGGACATCGCCTCATCTCATGCAGTATTCTCCTTCATGAATGTGTCATATGGCTACAACCAAATCAAGATGGCCCCCGAGGATGAAAGAAACACATCTTTTCAAACCACGATCAAAATCTATTGTTAAAAGGTCATACCTTTCGGCCTTAAAAATGCTGGTGCTACATACCAATGTGCCGTGACTCAAATCTTCAATGAACTCATTCATTATAGAGTTGAGTGTTATGTTGATGATCAGTAGTCAAGAGTAAAGAAAAGGAAGACCCACCTCTTTGACCTAAGAGTAGTTTTCAAATGGTTAAGACTATTTAATCTCAAAATGAATCCCCTTAAGTGTGCATTCAAAGTAGCTTCAAGAAAATTCCATGGGTTTATTGTATGACACTAGGGAATAGAGATAGATCCATAAAATATCAAAGCTATCTTAGAAATGTCACTCCCTAAAAGTTTAACTCAATTCAGATCTTTCTAAGAGCGATTGACGTATCTAAGATGCTTTATCTCTAATTTATCGGGAAGATGCAAGCCATTTTTCAGCACTTATCAAAAAGGATGCTAAGTTCAAGTGGGATGACAAGTGATAGCATGTCTTTAAAGATATCAAGCAATATTTGGTGAATCTGCCAGTTCTAGCAGCCCCTATCATGGGCAGACCACTCATCCTCTACACTACTGCATTGGATGACTCCCTCGGTGCTTTGTTGGCCCAAGCCAACGACGAAGGGAAGGAGAGTGCTCTATACTACCTCAGTTGTCATCTGATTCATGTTGAAGCGAACTACCCACCTATTGAAAAACATTGCTTAGCTTTTCTTTGCATCCCAAAATCTATGGCAATATATGTTTTCTCATAAGGTGAACTTGATTTCCAGAACCATTCCACTGCAGTATCTCATGACATGGCCAACGCTATCCAAATGTTTGGCATGTTGGTCCTTGATTCTCTCATAATTTAATATCACATTCATACCCCTCCGTGCGGTGAAAGGACAAGCACTAGCAGATTTCTTAGTAGCACACCCACTGCCTGCTGATTCCCCACTTAGTGACAATCTCCCTGATGAATAAATCATGAACTTAGGGGAGGTTAACAACCACCATTGGGAGATGTATTTTGATGGTGCAACTTCCTTTCATAAAGGAGAAGAACCAAGATCTAATCTTCCAGGAAAGGCAAGGGTAGGAATAGTTCTTTAAACTCCAGACCGTAATGTGATGAGAATCTCATACTATCTCTCCAATCTTTGCACCAATAATGAAGCTGAGTATGAGGCTTTGATTGTTAGTCTAGAGTTAGCCATTACAGTGTGTCAAGAGCATCAACATCTATGGGGATTCTCAGTTGGTCATCAACCAGATTGTCGAGTCCTACAAGGTTCTAAAACTTAAGCTTCGTCATTACCATGAGTATACCATGAAGTTGTTGGCCAAAATCTCTGAGGTCACCATTTACAAGGTCCCTTGAGGAGAGAATACAGTAGCAGATACTTTGGCCAAACTTGCCAAGAAATTAGTATGTTCAGAAGATGAGTCCATTCCAATAAGGTTCCAAAATAGATAACTCATATCCCTTATTGATGTTGAACTCGTCGAGAGACTTTCTCTTGAAGGGAAGGTTGCCATTACCAACAAAGATGAGGAGCTGGATTGGAGGCAACCATTCATAGATTACTTGAACACCAACAAACTACCTCAAGAGAAGTCACAAGCCCATTAGATGAAACAGAGAGCTCTCTCCTATGCTCTCGTGGATGTCACCTTATACCGATAGTTTTTCGATCAAATGTGGTTACGCTATTTTGATAAACATAAAGCCCGTAGGATATTGACTGAGGTACATTCAGGTTTATGTGGAGTGCATCAATCCAGTCTGAAGATGAAAGCAAAGATTAAAAGACCAGGATATTACTGGCCTTCGATGATTACAAATTGTATGGATGTATCTAAGAGATGCCATCAGTGTCAGGTACATGGTGTGGTCCTAGATCAACCACCCAACATTCTACATCCTACATTAGCCACATGGCCATTCGAGTGTTGGGGTATCGACATAGTGGGTCCTATCAATCCTACTTCTTCCAAGGGGCATCGGTTCATTCTAGCTATCACCGATTACTTTTCCAAGTAGGCGAAGGCAATCCCACTCAGGGAGGTCACATCTCAGCATGTGCTCTAATTTTTTAGGAACCATATCGTATATAGGTTTGGGGAGCCTCGACGAATTATTTTTGATAATGACACTTCATTCAAGAACACCAAGATCAACAGCTTCGCTAGAAGACATGGTATAGATTAGATATACTCCACCATTTACTATCCCAGGAAAAATGGCCTAGTAGGAGCATTCAACAAAACTCTAATCCGAATACTAAAGAAGACACTTGATGACATCAAATGATAGTGGCATTAGTAGTTGGTTGAAGCCTTGTAGGCATACCGCACCACCTATAGAACTCCAACTCAATCTACCTTGTTTTCCTCAGTGTATGGGTCTGAAGCTTTTCTATCATTAGAAGTTTAACTCCCATCACTAAGGATAACATTAGTTAGCAAAATCACTATAAAGTAGAATGCCAAGTTGTGGTTAGAAGAGCTCGAAGGTTCAGAGGAGAGATGCCTACGGGCATGACAGAACCTTGAGTTGTACAAAGCCAAAATAATTCATGCTCACAATAAGCTCATCCACCCTAGAACTTTTCAAGTAGGAGAGCTTGTCCTAGTTTTAAGGAGACCAATTATTTCTCGTTGAAAGATGGGAGGCAAGTTTGAACCCACTTTGGAAGGCCCTTTTGTCATAGAGAAAGCCTACCACGAAGGATCTTATTAGCTTATTAATTGTAAAGGGGAACACCCGATGCTTCCAATTAATGGGCTCTATTTGGAGAAATATTATCCATAAAAACATGTTTGAAAACAATTATCATCAAAAGAACAAAATTTCATTCCAATTCATCAAAATATTCTCTTCATTCGAAGTGTTGTTTGCTTGTCTTACGAATTTGCCACAACATGTTTAGGATAGGTGTAAGAAAACCCAAGAGGCATCCTATCCCTCTTACATAACACAAACACAATCAAATGCAATTCCCCGGTGCTACTAGAATCGGTGTGAGAGAACCCATGAGGCATCTTATTTTGACTAACACAACTAAGTTAGGTGTGAGAGAACCCAAGCAGCATCCTTTCTTAGTAGGATCACAGTTTCCATTCATGGTACCATTTCATCAATTCCCCAAGTATATTTTAAGATAGGTATGAGAGAACCCGAGAGGAATCCTATTCCTTCTAACATAAATACAAATAGAAATAAACACATTAGTTGCTCTAGGTCGAGTTAACATGCTACCTTGCTAGTATGTCACCCCAATGGTCATTTGTCTGACGTATGTGAGTCTCGCACTTTCTTCCTGACTTGTCCATTGCAAACCAATGAGCACCTTATTAGTTTGGTAGACTTCACTGCCCAGCCAGTAAGCTACATCATGTTAATTTTGTTTAAGAAGATGTTAGTCTCCGTGCTTTCTTCTTGAACTAACCATCATGCACTAACTAGGTCGAGTATATTTTAGATTTAGGATAAGTCCCCCAGAGGCTCCTTTCCTCTTGACTACTCTTTAGTTGATATAAGTCCCCCAGTGACATTCACTCAATAGTCGCCCTAAGTCGGATAGCACCTGTCGAGCCAAAGATAAACTATCCCAACAATTAGTTCCACTATAAGAAGATGTGAGTCCCCAATGCTTTCTTCGTAGGCTAATTATTACAAACCGATGGGCACCTTAGGTTTGTTGATGTTCGCTATGCTAGCAGTGACTTACCTGATGGATACACCACTCTTAGCAGATGTGAGTCCCTGCGCTTTCTTCTTAAGTTGGCCACCGAATACCTATGCAAATTATCTTCTCTAGGATTTTTGGATAAAGCCCTTAGCGGCCACTCTCCCTATGGGCACTCTACTTGGATCACATCCTTTGTGACACTATTTAGACACTACCCAGGTTACTCTTGGATTGGATAGTCCCCCTTTCCTACTAGCCACCCCTATGGTTGGAGAATTTGTTCAGTGGATATGCAGATTCTCCCTTGGTTCAGTAAATCTAAGATAGGTCTAGTCTAATATAAGCTCCTCCTCAGTATGATCTGTTGCAAACTAATAGGGTCCATAATAAATAAACAAAATAAACAGATAAAATTAATTCACTTATGGATTAGGAATTCAAGCCCCCAGTGGCCCCTTTCCCATGCAGACATCCTATCTTTAGGGCAGTGTCAACAGAACTCCTTATTGGAATTGACTGACTACACTTGAGTTGAGAGAAGTCCCCGAGCTGACACTCTCTCTGTAATCACCCTTAGGTCCGGTTCAATATATTTTGCCACAAATAGGTTACCCCGACAGTCATTTCACTCTGGAAGATGTAATTCTACTATGCGTTCTTTCTAGCATGACTATCACAAACTGATGGGCAGCCCTAAGTCAGGTTGACATGTTACCTCACTAACGTGTCACCCCAGAGGTCTTTTATTCAAGAAAGATGTGAGTCCTCATACTTTCTTCCCTGAATTAACCATTACAAACTAGAAGGCACCCCTTTAGATGGATAGTTCTCCCCTTGGTCGGGAAGCTACTCCCTTTGGCCAGTAAATCTAAACTAGACTAAGGTGTACATGGCCCCTACTCAATGCAGTCCATCACAAACCGATGGGATCCATCAAAAATAATTAAAAATGAAATAAATCTTGACAATCTTTGAGCTGATTTAGGTCCCCCAATGGCATTCACTCAATAGTCTGTCCTAGGTCAGGATCGATTTATTGTACAAGCAACGATCACCCGAGTAGTTTCTTATTTTGGAAGATGTGAGTCCTTAAGCTTTCTTCTTAACTTGAGCATTGCAAACCGAAAGACAATCCCTTTGGTTGGATAGTCCTACCATGTGGTTGGTAGACTACCCCTTTGGATTGGTAAATCTGATTATAGACCAAGGCCAAAGAGGCCCCTACTCAGTGTAGTCCATCACAAACTAATGGGATCCATCAAAAATAATTAAAAATGAAATTAATCTTGACTATATTTGAGTTGATTTAAGTCCCCCAGTGGCATTCACTCAATAGTCAGCCATAGGTCGGGTTCGATTTGTTGCACAACCAACCGATCACCTGAGTGGTTCCTTATTTTGGAATATGTGAGTCCTCATGCTTTCTTCTTAACATGAACATTGCAAACTGCAAGGCAATCCATTTGGTTGGATAGTCCTACCATGTGGTTGGTAGACTACCCCTTTAGATTGGTAAATCTGAATGTAGACCAAGGCCAAAGTAGCCCCTACTCAGTGCCTTCCATCATAAACCGATGGGATCCATCAAAAATAATTAAAAATAAATTTAATCTTGATTATCTTTGAGCTAATTTAAGTCCCCCAGCAGCATTCACTCAATAGTCAGCCTAAGGTTGGGTTCAATCCATTGCCTCACCAATGGAGCATCCCAGCAACTAATCCCTACTTTGGAGGATGTAAGTCTACTAGGTTTTCTTCCTAGTAGAGCTACTGCAAACTGAAAGGCACTCCTTTGGTTGGATAGTCCTACTATGTGGTTGGTAGACTACCTCTTTGGATTAGTAAATCTGAGTTAGGCCTAGGCCTACACGGCTCCTACTTAGTGCGATCCACCACAAACCAATAGGGTCCATCTAAACATCCAAAAATTTAAAATCTGAAACAAATTCAACACTCCTCCCTCAGTGGAGTCTAAACATATAAAACAAATTCAATCCTTCTCCCTGAGTGGAGTCAAATCAAATAATCAAACAATTAAAATAATCAAACCAAATTAAACAAACAAATTAAATCAATCTGCTTCTCCTCAGTGAGATGCAAGTCTTTCCAATTCCCCAACGGATCTCAAATTCTAATCCCCTAGCAGATTTCACAACCTCTTCTCCCTAGTGGATGACTTGAACTTGCTCCCCTAGTGGAGAGTTCACTTTTTCATCCCTAGTAAAGCACCAAATCCTAAATCAACAAATCAAGTTAAATTTCTCTCCAGCGAGACTCAAATCAAATCAAACCTCTCATCCCCCAGTGGATGACTTGAACCTCTTTCCCTAGTGGAAAGTTCACATACTCAGTCCCTAGTGGATTCCTCCACTCTCTTATGTTATTGACATGAGTAGAGTCACATTGCACTAAGTTCTTGGTTCCTTCTACACCTTGGGTTAGGGGTAGATCATTTCTATTAGTGCTGGTGATCATTCAGTGTTGTTGATCGCCTCACTCAACACCAACACATGCGGTATGACTTGCCAGTCACACCACATCTATTGGGTGCCCTTTGTTGACCTCATTTTAGAATGAGCTCTCAACCTCTCCATCTTTGACATAAGACTCCTCTTAGACACTAAGAGTTCCTTAGTCTTAAGATAATTCTAGTGATTAGGTTAACACTTAGCCTAACCATAGAGACTTAGAAGAGTTAGCCATAGGAATAGGTCATGCCTTAGAGGTGTTAGGAAAACTTGCCTACCCTATAACTTGCACCAAATCCTTACTTCTTTCTTTCAAGTCAAACTCCAAATCCAAACTAACTTCAAACTCAAATAAATTCCAACTTAATTGATTTTCTAAAATCCAAATCACCTTCAAACTCAAACCAATTCCAAATAAAATCTCAAATCAATTCTAACTTAATTGATTTTCTCAAACCTTAAATCAATTCCAATGGATTTTCTCTAAATCATGAATCAATTCCAAATGATTGAAATCCCATTATCAACTTCAAATCCAAAATCTTTCCTAAGCCATTTTGATTTCATCTTATGGACTTAGCATCAAATTCAAATCACTTCAAACTCAAGAGATTTTCTCATAACCCATTTATATTCTCATTTATATTCACAAATACAAATGAAATATAAATTCAAATAACCAAAACCAAATTCAAAACTCAAAACCAAATCTAACTTAAATCCAACCTAAACTCTTTCAAGTAAAATTCTTGAACTTAACCAAATCAAACTCAAATCAATCCAAACCCTTGGATTTTCTTCATGATTCAATCAATCATTCAATCATGAAACCAAATATAAACATAAACTTCAATCATTAAACAAAAACTAAATTCCAAACTCAAACCCAAATCGAACCCATGTTCATCCTCTGAACTTGAAATTGTCAAATGAATCAAAACTCATTTGACTTCAAATCACTTGCAAGTGGATTTATATTTCAATCATAAGTCAATATGTGAGTTCAGCCAAACTTGAATCAAGCCTTGACCAATTCAATTGGGAGGCTCACTTGACCCAAAGTGACCTAAAGCACCCTTTTGAGCCAAATTCTAATCCTACCCAAATTGGATTCAACTAAGCTCATCTAGGCCTCACATTATGAGCAACAATCATCATAAGATCCTCAATCACTCAAATTGGGTCAAACCAAGTCAAACCTAGCCTTTGACCAAGTCAACACTTAACCCAAATTAAACCTAAACTAGCCAAATGCACCTTAGGCCAAATTGATTGAAACCATTGATCAAAACCAATTCATGATCACTGATTGGACTTGACCAAGTCATTATTTGAGCCAAACCTAGCCAATTGGCCAGTTGACCCAAGTTGACCTAAAAGTCAAAATGTATCAAATCTTGATCTAAGCCAAATTGATTGCAACCAATGGGTCAAATTCATTCTAAATCACTTGTTGAACTTGACCAAATCCTCAATTGGCCAAATAGACCCAACCTAGCCCAATTGACCATGAACCCAACTTAACATAAAAGGTCAAATCAAGCCAAGATCAAATCAAACCAAAAATGATTGAAATCAAAGCTTGCAAAACATTTCAAATGACCAACCAAACCTAAACAAATGCATGACCTAACCTAATTGGGTCAAATGGGTCAAATTTGTCAACTTGACTTGTTTGACCTAAGTGAACCCAATTGAGCCAAAACAAAATATAAACAAAATTGAACCAAACCAATGATACCAAACCACTCCAAATTTTGATAACTTGACACCTTGGACAATTTAATTGACTTGAAGTTGACCCATTTTGACTTAAATGTGTCAACATGAGCCAAATCATATCAAATAAACTCTGAATTCATTAAAAATTAGCACAACCCATTTTTCAATCATTCCAAATCTACCTAAATCAAAATCAATGATAAATGACTATTTTACCCCTAGGTCAAAGGGTAACCTATGGTCAAATTCACTTGGAATTTGATCATATTCCAACTCAAGACCACTTGGCATCCTCTTAGTGGTCCATTTGGACACCAACGAATGTGGTGCACATGACCCAATGGGTTTGGGCCAAACCCAACCCAAAGCCAAAACCGATCATCCAATAAAAAATGAGCACATGGAATCACTCCATACTCTCATTTAGCACATGGAAAACTCCTCCACTACACTCCCACCAAAATCGAATCACAAGGAGCTTGTTACAACCTAAAAAACCCATTCAATCAAACCAATTTGATCAATATAGCATGTAAGCTTACGACCATCCATCTAAGTAGTGGGAGATATACTCCCCCTCGTTGCATTCTAATTCAAGACTCTTGCATTCGATTGAGCCCTAGGAACCCAAACAGAGCTTCCCCAAGCTTCTTCAAGGTTTATCAAGCTCATTCAAACATCCCATTCTCAATTTTCCTTAAGCCAATAATAGGAGAGGTAGGAGAATTTTCCAACTTACTCATCACTCCACCAAAGTCCAATTGCTCTTGCAAGCACCATTAGGGTGGCAAGTCGAGCTCATCCAAGGTATTTTCTAAGAAACCAAGCCACGGAAAGGAGGAGCTAGACCAAAGCCGCAAGCCATTGAAGCAAACTTTGGTCAATAAGAAGATCCACTTCATCTCAAGCCTTCAAACCTTCAATAGGGCTTTGCTTCCACTAGACAAAGCTACCTTAACTTTTGAAAGTGTCGGTAATAGCCTCTGGCGAGGTATGCTTCAAAACTAAACTTAAGGAAAAATTTCTTTGGTCCTTTGTGAAAGGAATTATCATCTCAATCAAATTTGACCGTCGGATGTTTTTCCCCACACCTCCTGATGGTGTGGGTTGAATCCTAGCCCAATCCGAGCTCAAGTGAGCTCGGATCAATCCATGGAGGACGGACGATCTCTATCTCCTGTAGGCGAGGGCACCGATGAATCATGGGTCGTCCATCCCGTGTGTTTTGGATGGCCGTTCCTGATTAAAACATGTTAGGTCCAGTGATTTTACCCTTTGAAACTGTGGGTTTAATCCTGAATGTCCGATCTTTGATCAAAAAAAGATCGGACGGTCCAAGAAGAAAATGCGGCTGACGTGACACTTGATTTGACTGCTTAAATAACCAATCCTACCGTGCCATATGGAAAGCGTTTGTTTCAGCAGCCCACATAGCACCGACGGGATTAGTTATATAATTAGGGTATTTAATTTTCCCTTAATCACTGAAACTTCAAAAATACATAATTAAATGTAAAAAAAATTAGAAAATATAAATGAGGGCTCATTTTAAAGATAATTCACAGAGGAATAATATAAAATTATTTCTAATTGATTTTGAATAGTGAATTTTTTTAATTAAGGTTTATTTGAAATCTTAATAACCCTAATTACTCCCTAATGACTTCATTAATTAATTCCAAACTTCTCAGGCATGTTTTGGGGCATAACCTCTGCCTCCCCTAGTTTTCTTATAATTTATTAATGAGTTAATTAGAGAAATCAATTAATGAATTCGTAATCACCCTCTTAATGTAATTAAGGGTAATTAAGCATGTGAATAATGATTTAATCACTTAATTAAGATAATTAAACATTATTTAAGTGATTGGGAGGTTTATGGAATAAATTTGGGATATTTTCCTTAAGCTATTCTCTAAACACCCATTCTTCCTTAATCCAAACATAATTAAGGATTAATCCACTAATGATCTTCTTAATTAGCTTAATCAAAATTTCAAAATCAATCTGAACTTAATCAATCATTTTTTGGGTAGATCTTTAGGTGTTCAAAAACTTAAGGTAAGTTTAAGGAAATCATTTCCATCCCACATGTGTGGGAATGTTATGAAAGTACTCAATTAAACCCTTTAGCTTAATTAATCAATGATTGTGAGCCAATTGCATTAGACACCTTTTATAAGAGCATTGCTAATTTAAATTCCATATGGTTGCATATCATATGTTAGCTCATAATCGTTGGGTTAATTATGTTAAGGTGGTGTAGGTAAGGGGTAATTAATGAACTTAATTTACACCTTAACTTAAACAAAACATAAAATCAATTTAATGGTTCTAAAATTAAACTAAATTGATTCTCATATGTGGGAAATGGGATAGGACAATCAGACCTTTTCACATTTCCTAAAATAAAATCAAACTCAAAATTAAAATAAAATTTCTTTAAAAAATTTTGATTCACTTTAAATGATCTTATTCCATAAGATTATCTTTAGGAATTAATTAGGGTGAATAAAGCCATATGCTTACATCACTTTATCTCTTTCCAAGCATGTTAAATGTGATTTATCATATGAATTCATGCATTCATACCTTTTTGAAAAATCAAAATAAATGAAATGTTTCCATTATGTCAAACTGCATGTTTTGGCTAAAGTAAGAATATGAATGGCTATTATCACTATTAAATCAAAAATTATTTTCAAAACTTATAAATCAAAGACTACAAATGAATATATGCTACTTATAAGTATTTATAAGCTAGCATGTGAATAAAGCTTAAAATGTGTTATGTGGTTCTCTCCTCTGTCCTCTTTTCTTAACATGGTTTGTATAGGATTTGAAAGTGTATAGTTCATTTGAAAAGAACATAACACTTCCTTAAATTTATTCCTATGCACTCCCATGTCATGAATTAAGAAGGATCTTCACATTACACATATAAATTAAACAAACAAAATTGAACAAACAAACATAAACCTTTTGCATGATTCTTTTTCCATTCATTTCTTTTTTCCATGCACATGTATTTAAGAAAAGTGGTATATTAGTCTAGACATTCCGGGGTTGCGAGACTTTAAGTAGACATAAGAAGGTCTTGTACCTTATACCCTTAGTGTAGAAAATAATGGCACCATACTCACTTATGTCTTTCATACATGTAAATGTGCATTTGATTAATGGATAAAAGAATCCCTCTCTTTTATACATAATAAAATCATGCATTATAAAAATACTCAAATTTCCTTAACCAACATCTCTTAGCATTTATCATTAAAGTGTGCTAAATATTTACATTTTCATGTATAGATATGCTTAGGATCATTTCATGTGCATGATACACATGTTTGAAAGAAATAAATGATTGTGTGTTTTGTGATAGTAATTCACTTTAATTAATCTTAAAATGCCTTTCTTATTGAATAGGTTTATTTAGAGCAAATCAAAACATAGGATTAATTAAAATACATAGCAAAACATTCACTAAAAAAATCACTAATGAATCTATCTTAGAAATTACTTAAGGTAGGGAGGAAAGAGAAGTTCTCTTCTCTTTTTCTCTCTTTACAACACTTAGTAATTAAGTGTAGGTTCATTCAAATCAAATCAAATCATTAAATAAAATTAATAAATCAACTAAATCACTTAAATGAAACCACCCTCTAAGTTGAACCTTTTCACACTTAGAAAATCTTAACCTTAAAGCCTAGCTAAGACATACCACACAAGCCTTAAATGGCATGCACATTATGCTAAGTCACCATTTCTAGCTCTATGTTAGGGAAGTGCATGATTTGATGCTTGATTTTATTTTGTAAAGTGATGTTTTGGTTTGGATGTTAGGGTGTATGTGTGTAGGTTGGATGGTAGGATGATCTTAGTCTAATCATTATCTTCTACTGGGGATTGTGCTTAAGGGGCACTGTAATAAAAATATAAATGCTTTTGATGTGCAAGTTGCTTATACCCCTAAGCATAATCCAAAATAGGCTAGGTGGACTTAGTTACCCATGTGTGGTGTGCTATGTCAAATTTATTCATTTACATGCTTGGGATTGTGTAGTTGGTTTAGCTAATCTTTGTTTTACAGGTTTTAGTTAGATTTACTTTTCCCATTTTCATGTAATTTTGCAATTAAGATTTGGAATGAATGTTATGGGGGATTAGGATGAACAATGGACATAAGACTATGTCTTATGCACCATGTGAAGCCTTTGGAGCAACCATATTCCAACCAACTAATAGAAGAAAGAAGAAAGAAAAAAAGAAATGAAGAAATGAAGAATGAAGACCCCCCCCCCCCATAACATGAATTCCTTTTTGGTTATAATTAATTCATTTGTAATCCGGGTTGTATGAGGGTAGAGCTCGACTACCTAATTTATTTTTGAGTTTGTGTAGTGGAGCCCAACCACAACGGCCTTTTATTCTTTAGTGCTAGCTTTATAAATTTGTTTGTTTAGCTTATGCATTATTAAGATGGTATCTTTTTCTAGTTTCTTCCTTACTTTGATGAATGGCCTGGATGCGATTAGGCTCTTAAGGAAAAATAAATTTTCTATCCAATTAATCAACTCAAAATTAAAAATTAATAACTCATAACCTCACCTAATGCCTAGGTTATAAATCAAGATAAAATATTTAGCAACCCCTTAACTAGATGTTGTATGTTTTCACATCATGCATAAAAAGCATCTTGCTTCACTCTTACTTATGGAGGGCTTCCACCTTAGCTAGGGAACTCGGCTTGAACTTTGAGAGCCATGGTGGAAACACACCTCCTTCTTGCTAATTTTGACTGATAATCCAATTTCTCATGCATTAGGCATATGAATTCCATAGACTGTGTCAAATTAATTGTCCAAAAATGAAAATAAAACATAACAAAGATTTGCATTAGATTTAAGTCATTAATCATGCCCTACATGATCTAATCTATTAGGGAGTGTGTTTAAGGACTTAATCTTTTCTAAATAAATAATAGCTTAGCTATCTTACAAAATCATATGACTTTCCTACATGTATTTAAAATCATAGGAGGAATTAGTTGGTGACCACCCCTAGACGATTGTAAGTCCAAACAATTGGGTGGTTTATCCTCTCTTGTGGAGGAAACTATATACCCATTTTTGCCTTAGATTTATGTCATGCCTTGGCTCTCACCAAAGCTCCCTTGATTTAGGTTCAGAGGTTGCTACTTCTCTTTGTAGACTATAAGCATAAATCCTCATCTCTTAGGCATTTCTATGATCTTGTGTTGTGAAATTGTAGGCCCTAGATTTTTAATAAAAATTAAACTTAAAAAAATAAATCACGTCAATTTCAAAAATATAAAGCCCAACCATAGGATAGTTTGGGATGCTTACTAGGCTTCCTAGTATCATAAACATCCCCTACTTATCTTCTTTTGTTTTCCATAATAACTCCCTCCTCTTAATCAATCCCATTTTATCTTCCAAAAATAAACCAATTGGTTGATAGTCCATCTTTAAAATCTTTGGAGATAATAATCATTTACCTTAATCGAGAGTATTCTTAAGAAATCTCATTCCTTAATATGTAATTAACTATGGGGGGCTGCCTCCATAGGGAACTTAATGAACTTGGGTTAAAATAAACCCTACATTACTCTTCCATGTAAAGTAGGGGAAGAATCTCTAGTACATTCAAAGACCCATCATTCTTAGGAGTCTTTATTAAGGTGATTAGGTCTATTGTAGGATGGTGACTTCTATCTCTCGAGATAGGACATCATTCCTAAATGTCATACCCGATCACCCTAATAAGAACATCTGTGGATCTACGTGGTGTCCTACCAAAGGCATTTTTATTATTATCTTCATTTAACTCATTTAGATGAAGATGAAAATAAAACACCACATCTAACCTCTAAAAAAATCTAAAATTTAAGAAACTAGTGAAGGTCATCACTGCTCATAGAATGAAGATGAGCTCTTTTGACACCCCTGCCATTAAGATCATGGTTTCTCTTACTGAGGGGCAGTTCTACTGAGTCACTAGTTGAGGCGAGTGTTGGTTTCATGCATGTAGAGAGTGAAATGAAGGAGGGAATTATCGCCCCTTATTTGCTTTATAAAGGTGGTGGTAAAGTGGTGGTCAGGTGGTGTATGGTTACCTCTTCCATTCCCACCATCATAGAGGTGAGTCCTAGTGAGGTAGAATTAAACTATTTTTCTTTCAAATTTTATTATAGCACTTGATTAATAGTTGTGAGTGTGCAGAAGGTGATAGATGGAGGAAGTAGGGGACCAACATCTTCTTAGATTATCCACTTGAATAGTCAAGGTAGTCATGAAAGAATGATTTATATTTTTGTGGGTCATCTGCTAGGTCATTATCCGAGTGAAAAGGAAGCCAACATATCTAAATTGTGGCTTTCTTTATTAATAATCATGCCTTTAGCATTCTACCTTATTGAAATCCTTTTCCCATTTTTGATGAGTTTATTTTTCATTATTTATGGGTTACTCTTGATCTACCATGAGTTAAAGTGGCAATGCTAAGCTTTACCTTGATGGAGGGGCTGATGACTCAAAGGGCACCAATCTTGTTTATTAGGGTGGCTATCAGTTTCACCTCTACTAACATTCAGGAGATGTTGGTGAGTTTTCTTTTTCATAGCAGTAAGTTTGAGAGGAATGAATCTACTCTCATGGAGGAGGGAAATGTGGAGATGGGTCCTCACGCACTTACAAACTGACCAAATCACCATTTAAAAGAAGGATTTTGGCTCATATAGGTAGGATGTGGGCAAGCTTAGATCTTTACTAGAGGTAGTGTCATAGTAGAAGTAGGCTACCAAGGCTGAGTTTTAGAGGGGCATGGCCATCATAAGGGTTAAGTTGGTTTTTTTTAGTGCTCGATGAAGTCAAAGAAATTTTCTCTCATTATCACTATCACCAATTTCATGTTTGACTACATATGGGAGAAGGGAAATCTTAGTGAGGAATGCCACTCAGAACTCATTATAAAATTGTTCAAAAATTAGAAGGGGTCATAGCGAGTGCATTTAGAAAAAGGATATTTATGTTTTAAAATAAATAAAGAAATGTTTATAGGAAAATTCTACCTTATACACACCTTTTATTTATGGAGTGTTGTTCCATTATTTATAGTGGCGAGTAGGATTTCATTTTTTTTTGTCTCCATATGTATCATTTAAGATTATCATAGGATTTTATAATCATTTCCTCATTAAATGCCTAACTTGACATCAATATTATTGAACCATACTTACTACCTCTATATATGTAATTTCACCATTGGTATTTGAGACATTAATGCAACTCCCTATCGAGCAAGTGACTCTATGATTCTAATGAGTACACTTTATTATTTTATTTCACCAAAGTGTGTGAGTTTAATGACTACTCTAAAGAAAGATTATGCTATCCAAGATCAGGGAGATTCTCGACCTTACTCTACCGATGATGACCTTCATTTTCCACAGTTACTAGCACAGCCATTCCGACTGCACTCTGAGAGTAGCCAACCTTAATAAGAGGCTTAACTTAACTATGACAAACGAGTTAAGTATCTCCCTTGACCACTTCAAACTCAACTTCTAGCTTTCTTTGTCTAGAAATTGAATCAAGATTTTAAACTACTACCAAGTTATACCCACCCAAATCATGCCAAACTCTATACTGAGTATAACCACATTTTTGAATAGAGAGAAGAGAAATTTCTAGGGAGCATGACTCTCTTCCAGCACATCTTCACCATCAAAGGGCACAATGATGGAACCATTTAGTTCTCAAAATTATTGCTGAGAAAACACAGCTTGTTAAATATAATCAAGATGTGGTGATCCAAGCTCTTGTTTGTTAAGAGCTCATCACTCCAGCCCATGCCAACTATGCTTACTACCTTCTCGAGGAGTAGGATTATTGTTCCAAACAAAAATCATTAGGTGGAGGTAGATTTAGAGATAATGATTGATAAGAATTTGAATGTCAGTCACTATTTCTTTTATAGTCGAGTTTCTAGCATCCTTAGTGGTAAGTATTTGGTACGTAGCCTTTTTTTAATGTTGTAATTTTTTTTAACTCTCTAGCTCTAATTCTTTTACTCATTTTATCAAGTGAGGAGGACACTGAGGCTTCCGCACTCAACCTTTTAATTGATAGGTTCCTTAAGGATAACATGGTCAACAAAGACTGTGGTGAGTCAAATCTTGCTAAAGTTGGCCAGAAGGCAGAACCGAGTAGCGCATAAAAATAGTCCAAAAAGAGATCTATGAGCTTGACTCCTATAGTTGCTCCTAGATAGGAAGTGAGCCCATAAAAGAGAAGAGGAAAGAGGTAGAAGAGGAAGAGGAAGAGAACTATGTAAAAGATAACTTCACTCTTGACCTCATTCACCCGACCAGTGAAGCTTTCATCTTTAGTCTGAATATCTACTCAGAGGGACTTGTTGTTACTCTGGAAAACTTTTCAATTAGTTTTCTATCATTGGCTATGATGATTACATAGATGATGGCTTCTTAGTCAATGTGGGAGGTCTATAATAATATCTTTATCAAGAGGGAGAATCTCTACATGGCCAAGGAAAAGCTAGTGGGTGTGAAGGAGCAGCTCACCTCCATCAAGTTCAGAGGGAGCCAAAGCAATAGAAGCAATAAAATGAATAAGCTTTTTTGGAGCTCGCCCACCTTGCTGACGATAAGAGGGAGTTAGAGGAAGAGCACTTCAACTATATAAAGGAGTCCCAAAAGAAGGAGGTCGAGTTTGGAATCTTTTTAGATTTGTTCGAATACAAGGGACTATTGGAAGAGAAATCCGAGGTGGGTTCCAACTTCATAGTCACCAAGCTAGTGAAGCATGGCCAATTAGATCCCTAGCTCTTGGACTTCTCCAACAATTCTCTCTTCCATACTTTGATAATGATGAGAGTGGCACAAGTTGACTCACCTCTTGCCTTCTATTTTTTTCTATACACTCTTTTTTGTTGTGAGTTAGGGAGGAGAAGCACTCCTTGTAACTCCATACACACCTTCCTATCTTTTATGAAGTTGCTAGCCTCAGGGGGAGTTGATCTTACAGCATAATTGCCAACTAAGAGAGTTAGTCTTTCATTAGGCAGCCAACCTCATAGGATGCCAGTCTTGCACCATAGTCACCAACTAGAAGAGTTGGTCCTTCATTAAGTTGCTGACATCATGAAGTGTCACTCTTAGACCATAGCTACCAACTAGGAGAGTTGGTCTTTCATTAAGTTGTCGATCTCACAAGGTTTCAATCTTACACCATAGTCACCAACTAAGAGAGTTGGTCTTTCATTTAGTTTTATAGAATATGCATAGACCAATATTAAAGAAGTCAACATGAGAATTATCATCTTGACTATGGCCAAGATTGGCGTACCAAGTATTCGAATCCCTTATCTGGGCCTTCATGGCTTAAGAAGTGAGACTTTTTCCTTGGGGCAAAAATGACACACCAAATGTTCTAAGTCATCATACAGCTCCCCAAATATTCATCCTAGGATTTTTTTCCTTGACATTAGTATTGTCAGGCAAAGAATGACATGCCAAGTATTCAGATCTCTTATTTGGGCCTCTATGTTTTACCGAATGGGATCTTTTTCTTGGGCCAAAAATAGTGTGCCAAGTATCGTAATCAGTGTACAACTCCCCATGTGTTTTGTTCATACTCGTTGAGTATTTTTTGTATATATATATATACCCATTATATATACTCCCCAAAAATTTTTAACTAGCAAAATATAGAATTATATAAGAAATTTTGACCTTATTAAGTAAATCTAGAAAGAACATGAAAATCATAGCTTACATTGATTGGGAGATGCTCATTGCCACAGAGGATAATTTTGTTTAGGTCCTCAGAATTTGAAGTATGTAGTAGGTCTTGCTCTTTACGGGTTTGAAGTTGGTAAGCTCTAAACCTAGCTTGCTTCTTTATAATGTAAGGGTTGTCCCATGTATGGGTGAGTTTGCCTAGGACATTCTACCAAGTCATCGTGTTTATGTTCTTGAGAACTATGTCACCACCCTTGAAGTGCTTTTCTTTTATATGGAAATCATAATAACTTGCCTTTTTCCTATTTATCTCTTCTTGCTAAGGTGAAGCCTCATTCCTTAATTCCTCAAGTATGTCTAGTGTGACTTCAATTCCTTCCAAGTTTGCCTACCCCCACTTGATGATGTTCTCTCCTAGCTCTACAGTCAATAATATCCTTTGGTTATGGAGATCATAATAGACTGGTAGTACTGCTTTAGTCACATACGAGAGTAAGAAGGGTTTGTACTCGATAGCAGTACTGGGAATCATTCTAAGGATCCATAGTATGGCCAGTAGTGCATCGACCCATTTATCTTTAGCACCTTCTTGTTGCTTCTTTAATAGATTAAGGATCTTCCATTTGTTGTATGAGTGGTGCAATAAGTGAGCTTCAATTTTATTCTTTTAGACTCACAGAAGTCTTTTAGCCCTCAATTGTTGAACTGTGGCCTATTGTTAGTGATGATAGTTATAAGCATGTCCATGCAAATAATGTTAGCCTAGATATAATTTTTGACTACCTAGGTGGTTTCTTTTATGAGCAGCTTATCTTCAATCCATTTACTAAAATAGTCAATCTTAACCAAGATAAATTTTCTTTGTCTACAAGCTATTGGAAATTGAACAATTAAGTCTATACTTGAAGTGGCAAAGGGTCAAAGACTTGAAATGATTTATAGAGGTTGTGGAAATTTTTACAAAAGATGGGAAAATTTTGGGATTTCTTCCATATTCTTGCAATTGCATCTACAACTTTTATTAGTGTGAGCCAGAAATATTCTTGCCTCAAGATTCTATGAGTGAGTGTTCTTCTTTCAGAGTAGCTACATTACTTGGAAGAGTGTATTTCTTCCAATATTTTGCTTTATTATATTTCTCTCATACAACTCATATTCAATCAAGTTGCAAACCTTCTAAATAGCTCACCTCCAATCAGTGTATGCTAAGTGGGTTTTATTTTATGTCTTTTTACATTTTTTTATGTTTTCCTTTATCTCCACTAACTGTAAGTATTTTTTGATAGGGTTAATTTAGCTAGGCAAGTGCTCATAATTTTTTTTTGCATCGACTCACCTACCTCCATACTAGGTAAAATAAGTAGAATAGTAGAGTGTCCTTCAGGTTCACCTAAGGTACCAACTCTATATTATAGGTCGGTGAGTTAGTTTTGTTCTCTAAGAATTTTCTCAATCTTTAAGTACCCTAGTTACCCAATCTCCATTTTGGCTTTGAGCAAATATTTTTATAAGATCTCACCTCTAACCCTGTAGTCCTCATTAACTTGTTTGACCACCAATTGTGAGTCTTAATTGGCCATTATGTGTAATGCTTCAAGCCTTCAGTTGGATCTATGTCCAATGAGTAAAGATTTATATTCAGATTGGTTATTTAATGATCTGAATTCAAACTTAATCGACTACATTGTGGTAATTCTGGCTATACTATTTAGCAATATGCCTGCACCCATGCCATATTCACTAGAGGATATATCCATGTATTGCTACCGTAATGGCTCTTGGTTGACTTGAACTTCCTTGAGTTGCAAAAATAAATGAGGAAGTTGGTGAGAGCCTAAGCTTTGATCACCATGCGAGGCAAGTATGATATATCAAATTTCCTTACATAAACCAACCATTTTAGCAACCTTCTTGAATGATCAAGATTGGCTAGCACAAATTTGAGTGGCTTATCAGTGATGCTAATTCAAGGTGGCTTAGAAATATGGTCATTATACTTCTTTTGTTATCTTCAATGAAGGGATGTAATATGCCTTCACCTTGTCTGGATTGACCTTTATGCCTTCAAATGTGATGAAAAATCCTAAAAATTTGTTTGATCTAAGGTCAAAAGTGCACTTTAGTGGATTCAAGTACATGCTATGTTTCCTCATGGTGGAAAAAGTGTCTTTATGGTCCTAAATATGCTACACAAGTGACTTTTTATTACTAGCAAATCATCAATGTAAACTTTAATATTTCCTCCCTTATGATACTTGAACACTCGATCCAACATCCTTTGGTAAGTCACACCAGTGTTCTTGAAGTCAAAGGGAGTTTGAGTCAACTAGATGCATCTAGATTTGATGATACCTAAAGAATGCAATAAAAAAGCTCATCATAGAGTACCCTATCATCAAATCAATAATTTTCTCTATTCATGGATGGGGATATCCATTCTTCAAGCACACTAAGTTTAGGTTTGTAAAGTCAATAAATTTTTGCCACTTTCCATTAGATTTTTGCACCATGACTACATTCAATACCCATTGAAGATACTAGCTTTCGATTTGATAATTAGTGGTTAACATTGTGACAATGATCATGTCATAATAGAAATTGCTCTGGAGGGTCTATCCTTCTCCACAAAGGTAAAAGGTATGATCAAAGTGTGTGGTGCTCGAACCATGGTTGCTGAGTTGACATCCCTAGATCATAGTCTTTCAAGACTTGCCTTTATGAAGACTTCTAATTTTCATCAAGATGGCAGGTATGACTTCTACAATGTGAATGGTAGGTGCTAGGGTGATATAATTACCCATTTCAAATACTTCTTTAACTTTCCTCCTGGTGAACTATTTGAGTTCTCTTGGCTTTTATCAATTCTTAGACCAAGCCTATCAAGTGGTGACATTCCTCTAAGCCATGCCCATGATCTCTATGGTAGGCGTAATATCTAGAGTGATGTTGTACACCGTCAGGTCTCAACGGTGTTGGTCTTTTAAAAAAAATCTTTATTTTGAATTGCTTTGACCAACTCAACCATTGATGGGTACAAATTGGGTGCTAGCCCCAATTTTAACTAAATTCACTTAAATTTTAATTTAATCAAGGAGCATAACACCCAACCTTATATAAGAAATTCTTAGGGACAAATTGGAGGGATTCTCTAGCACTTTTTTGCCCCCTTCTTCTTAATATTTTGGAGGGTCCTAAGGCAATAATTTGGAAGCTCATTTCTTGGAGTTGGAAAGAATTCATTATCATAAAATCAATAAGGTAAGGAGATAAGAAAAGTAGAATGAATACCAATATTATTTTTAACATTTTTCCTATCCTTTTCTTTATGTTTAATTTTATTATGTTTATTTTGTTCTATTTTATTATTTTATTTTAAACTAGATTTAGGTGTTGGGATGTTGCCCTTAGTATTTTGTGTTAGTATTTATTTTGAATGTATGTTTGGAGTCATGTTTATCTTTAAATTATCACATATTTTATTTCTAGCTTTTAAACCTTTAAATTGACTAGCCATCCATAAATAATTTAGGACATCTATTCAAAATCTAGGTGAGGAATGAACTCAACTTGAACGAAAAACTATGATAATGGATTATAGGTTCAAGATAATTATAATTAAACTATGTAGTCCATGTTAAAATTTACATAACCTTCAAAGATTTTTTTTGCAATAAGTTTATTATCAAGAGTTACATAGGTTGTGTGGAGAAAATAATGTCCTTAAGATTTCAAGAGTAATGTACAGGCTATTGTGTTTGGACATAAGTAAGAGGTTTTAGCTCATTAGCTAACACCATTACATAATTCATGACATGAACATATGTAATGCTATAGAGGCATAATACCTCATAACATATATAAGATTACAATTAAAAATATAGAAGATGGCACCCATTGAGAATGTAAGGGAAAGGTCCTTAAAATAATTATGGAGTTGTTGTCTATGACTCCAATAGGATTTCATGTGTAAATTAGGAGTATTTATCCAACTAAGCTAAATCTAACCAAAAGAGGATGATTTTAGAATTAGATTTAGTTCTCTTAAATTTATTAAAGGAAGTGGCATATAAATAATTTGTGTACAATAAGAAAAGCTTGTAATTGAATTCTAGAGTATTCCATAATATTTTAAAAATTTTATGGTAGTGTAAAGTGATATGATATTAATTAATTTTTTTTGGAGACCTTCTCTAGTTGATAGCTTTAGTTGGTGTTTTGATGAGAAAAAGACTTTCAATTTTATTCTAATTGAGGTATGTGTCTATAATAATTTTAAATTAAATGAAAGTTTTTGTTGGGATTTAAGGTAGCTAATTGCCCAAAGAACATGATTAGCTAGTTTAGAGCACTCTTAGACAAAGACCAACTTAATGGATTATAAAAATAGTTTTTTTAAGACATCTAAAGGGAATCAAAGGAGATGATGGACTAAAATAATATGAAATTTTTGTTATAATAAATTAATATAATATTAAAAAAATATAAAAATGCTTTACTCACCAAAGTAGAGTAGAGTGGAGACAAGCTATAATGCCAGTCACCTGTGAGATATTCAACCACCAAGCCTTCCTCCTTTAGTTAGCACTAAATATTTATAATATATAATGACAAAATCACTTCATTTCAATACCAAATAGTGCTAAAAAATGCTTACAACTATTAATTTCTAAATTAAAAAGAAAGAAAGAAAGAAAAGGTATAAGTTAGCCACAACTACCTCCCCTATGTAGCTAGCCATATAACTACTTAAAAAACTTGGCAACCATATTCATAGCCCAACTTGATTTCAAATGCTTCTTTTCTAAAACAATAAAAAAATAAAATAAAATAAAACTTATTCATGCTAATAGTTACATTTCTTAGAATAAATGATTTTTCTCTTACTAGAATTTTAGACTTCATAAATCCATTTTTATATGAACTTAAAAATTTAGAATTATTACTACAACATTTTTATTCACACAACGCAAAAAAAAAGTCTTTTATGAGAAGTTCAGATAAATAAAATGATAATAAATGTTTAAATCTAAGCACTCAATTTGTTATTACATGTTAGACCACAATGTTGTGCTTTAGATCTTCTTGCCATGGCCTTGATAAATGGAACATTTCTACTTATTTTGACACTATGTGCCACATCAACTATCGTAGACCTACCAAGATAAACTCTTTATGAGTCATTATGGCTCCCAAGAGTGGGCAGGGGAGGGAATTAGTTATTTTTAAAAAATTTAAATTTCAATATGAAATTTTAACTTTTAGTAGAGGAAATTCTTTTTTATTTAATTGTGGTAAACTATAATTCATAATGCAACAAAAGTAAAGTACAATAAAGCAAAGGAAAGTAACATGCACATGATTATGTGTCATCTTGTATTTGAGTAACTAAAAAATTGAGAGAAGAGTCTTTGAATGCTAACCTTAACTAATTTTACAAGTACTTATGAGCATTTGAAAGCATAAAATGCATTCATAGCCATTATTATCTTATCACCTAATTCTTCTTTTATTCAAATTCAATTAAACTCAAATTCCTTTATTTCTCTTCTATAAATAGCACTTTATTTATAATTATATTTATTAGTATAATTAATTCACTTAGTTTTTTTGTAAGAGTATTGAAGAGAGTTTTAGTGAAAGAGAAATCCTAAGGTATCTTCCTCCACTAGACAGTCTCTAACTTAAATTTTCTTGCTTACATTTCTCACCATCACTTTTTTCATGGCAAGTCATCATAAGTAACCTAGACATTATTATGGTAAATATTCCTATCTTAAATTCTCCACATAATCTTAAAACAAATGCTCATGGCATTGAAATAAAAGATCACCTTGGAATATTTATCTAACTATTTTTTCTTAATGTGGTATGGTGAAAACATTAGGTCATCTATAAATTTATAAAAATCTTTTAACCTTTCAAGAGTTAACACCAACCATTTATACTGACCATTCTAAAGAGTATAATACTAGTATTCACACGATATCTATCAAAGGCTACTACAAACAATATATTTTTTGCCACTCTATTCTTTAAAAAGGTGGTGACATTAGCAAGCTAAACCCTATGAATGTTAATATAACTTTAGTTATAGTTATTTAATTGAGTTTATTATCACATCTAAATATCAAAATCTCATGTTAAGTGAGAGTGCCCTATTCATCACTTCCCTATGTATTCCTCTCCTCTAATTTTTTGTGACTCTCATCCTGGGGAGATTAGTTAGCTTATATTCACTACAGCTTCTTATTCCTTATTTATAGAAGATAACTTTAACATATCAAAAAAATGGTGGGTTGATCAAATAAAAGATAAAGTTGGATGATTCATCATTGGTCGATTGGTGAATGGCCACACTTGAGGATGCCCACAACATTATACAAGATAAGATGATAGTGGTAGTTTTCAATACAAAAAGTTTTAGCTTATTATGCTTTTATTTCATTTGATCTTTCACTATGATAAAAAAGAATACATTAAAAGGTTGATATTAAGAGTTTTGGGGTGAAATTTTTAGAAGAAATGCTAAGATGTATTTTGTATGGGAGATAGACACTATGTGTATAAAAAGCATGTTTAAAGTGTTTTATGATTTTTTTCTTAATAAATAAAAATAAGTTTTATCTTTATTATTTTGTGCTTGTTTTTAAACTAATATGTGCTTATTTTATCTTAAAATTCAAGTGCATTACTTAAAAAAATAAAATAAATTATAAAGTACTTGTAAAAATGCAATCAATTGGATCAAACCAAGCCAATTTGATCATTTGATCAAGTTGACCCAGTTATCCCATATGAACCAAAATGAACCAAATCTTATTCCAACTCCAATCAATTGAAACAAATGACACCCATCAATCATAAATTAATCATTGAACATGACTCAACCACCAATTGAACCAAACCAAGCCAACTTCAGCTCTTGACCCAAATTGACCCAAACTTTACTTAAAGGGCCAAATTGGGCCAAATCTCATTCCAAACCAAATTGATTGAAACCAATGCCTCTAATCAATCAAAAATTGATTGTTGAACATGATCCAACATCCAATTGCATCCAATTTGGTCAAACCAACCCAATTGACCCACTTATCCCATTGGACCCATATGAACCCATATAAGCCAAATCCAAATCCACTTCAAATTAAATCAAACCAATGGCACTACATTCCAAATCATCATTTGAACTCACCCAAACCCTTAGTTTGACATAATTTGACCAATTGGTCAACCTAACCCAATTGAATCCCATTTGACCCATATGGCTCAAATTGTGCCAAATCCATTCAAACCAAGTCCAAGCCTAATCAAACTTGGCATGACTCATCCTTGGGTCAGCACAAGTGGACCCAAACCATGCTGAACCTGGTTTGGGCCAACACCCATGAAACAACCCATCCAAATGGGACAAAATCTCCATTTGGATGGTCTCACCTACTCACCAACCTATGGTAGCCACTATTAGTTCATTTTTAACACTAGGGCCACAGACCCAACCTGACCTAAGGCTATTGGGTCCATCTTTGGGTTATGGCAGGGTGAGCTTACCCTTAGCCCACCATTGGTTCACTTAGAGGAGGAGGTACACCCCATGCTAGCCCTTGCAGCCATCTCATCCTCTGAAGACCCTCCACCTTAGTAGTCCACTGCCATCTTCGGCCACCTACCCCAGTCTGATGACTACCAAAGGCTTAGCCAATCTCAGCCCTTACTTCACTTAGGAAGGAGAGTATACTCCTCCCCATCAATTCAAACTATACATAGAGCTTCCTTAGGTGATATTGAGCAATCCCAGAGCTTCTCCTGATCCCCTAGTGCACCCCATTATCGGTGAGACCAACTCCCATTTGAAACATGGAGCACTGTCTATCTAACCTCACATAAACTCCACCAAACTCAAATTAACTCTTCCCACACCTTTCTTAAGCTCCAAAAATTCGAAATGAATCAATTCCCAATCGATTCGATCACCGGAAGGCACTCCAAGACTGACTCAGGTGAGCTTAGTGGTGGTGTTTGGTCCACAAAGGTGTCAACGGGGAGGCATCTCGAGATCTTCTCAATAAGGCTTCATCTCTTCAAGATGAAGCTACCTTAGTAAATGGACTGTCGATCTCTAGCTTTGTTGAGGAAAAATTCTAGTAAACCATAGAAAATCACCTAGGTGTTGGTTCTTTATGAAGAAATTTGTGATTACATTCGATTCCTACCATAAGATCTCCCTAGATCTTCTTCCCACACATTTTAAAGTCAATCCTGGCATCCCACAAGCTTCGCCAAGCTCGAATTGAGCGATGGAAGGTAGACGGTGTCTGTCTTCTAGCGCTCAGGGGATAAAAAATCATTAGCCTTCCTTTCCATGTGATTAGAATAGACTGCCATGATTTAATTCATTAGATTTTTTGATTTAATCTAATAGGAATCATGGGATTAATCTCCTATGTCCGATCCAAGATCAGACGACTAGGACGAAATCATGCCTATCGTCGCTAACTTTGCCGCCATGGGGAAGGTTTTAAGTAGCCTATCCCATGGCATCATGAGGAAAGCATCACCACTTCAGCTTTTGCATGGCGCTGATGGGTTAAGGGATTAATTAGGTGCTAAAATTGTCATTAATTATACATAACTTCAAAAATTCGTATCTAATTGTAGAGAAATCCAAAAAATATGAGTAAACCCATTTTGGAAAAGGTAAATAGAGGAGAATTTAATAAAAATAAAATTCATAAGGTTTAATTAATGAGCAGTGGTTAATTAGGATTTGAAGTTTGGGTTATTTACTTTAATCAAGGCCTAATTATTCAGCCAATTAATCCCAAATTTGGTAGGTTAATTCCATGGGATGTCCTTTGCCTCCCATAATTTTCTTGGGATTTATTGGCTATGTAATTTGGAAATTTGAAAATTTCAATCTTAATTACCCTCCTTAAACAATTTAATGATAATTAGAATGGTTAAATAGTAAACTTTAAATAATTAATGATTGTTAATTACTATAAATAGTGGGAAAAATGAGGGAAAATAATTAGGGCCTTTTCCTAGTTATTTTCCTAAGTGTATTTGCATTGGAGGGATAATTAATGTATGGATTAATTAAGGACTAATTAAGTAAATTAGTGGGATGTCAATTCAAATTAAAATGATAATTGCTTCAGATAATTCAAATTGATTTATGGGTTCTTCTTTATGTGTTTAATAATATAAAGAACCTTAAGGAACATATGGTTAACCCATGGGTGTGAAAAAAGCATTTTACTTATTTAGATTCTTTTTAATCTCATTAACCCTTAATCATGAGCCTAATTGTATTAGGTTCTTTAAGTGCATTGCAAATTTTAATTTCTCATTGGCATATCATTGGAGGCTCATGATTAATTGGTTAATTAAGTTAAAGAGATATAGGAAAGGGAAATTAAATGAATTGCTCAATGATTTGAACTTAATCAATCCATAAAATTCACTTAATTACTTTTCCTTAAACACATTAAGTCACTAATATGGGATGGGATAAAATAACAAATATTATCTCTCCTCTTTAAGTTTAACAATTCAAATCCAAAATTAAACTCCATAATAACTTTGGTTGATCTTAAATAGTTTTATTCAACTTGATTGTCCTTAGGAACTAATGTGATTCAATGTATTATGTGGCAATGTTCAATTATTTCCTTTCAAACACTATAAATTTGCATTCCATTTGATATCATGCATTCATGTTTTCAAATAAAAGAATCAATTGAATTTAATTATGTGTAAGTTGCATGTGTTCAATTAATACTATTATATGTGTGGCTATTATCACTAATAAATTTCAAAATTACTTTCCAAAATTATAAATTAATGATGAAAATTTAAATTAATGTTGGCTATGAATATTATATGTGGCTTACATTTGATTATAGCTTAAACATTTTAAAGTATTATTTTATTTTCATGATTCATGTGTATGTTTACATGTGTTTGAATGTTAATAACTATATAGTCTGGACATCTTAGGAATATGAGTCTTTAAG
This sequence comes from Cymbidium sinense, assembly GCA_021442155.1. NCBI lineage: Eukaryota > Viridiplantae > Streptophyta > Magnoliopsida > Asparagales > Orchidaceae > Cymbidium > Cymbidium sinense. Next base: position 131,353,560 of record CM038218.1, read on the forward strand.
TAGCCCCAAGGAGGTCTTAGATTACGTCACTTCCCTGGTTTAAACAATAGCACTTACTTACTTAATTTCATTCACATGTTTATATACATTAGAATTTGGATAAAGCTTTACTTTACATGAATAAATAAATTTGTTAACATACATTCTTTTGTATGATTTTCATTCTCATGGTTGTGTATACATTCATATGTATTTAAGAAAGCAAGTATATAGTCTAGACATCCTGAGAATATGAGGCTTTAAGTAGTCCTATGGAGGTCATAGATTTCCTCACTTGGTTTAAACAATGGCATGTACTTGCTTAAATCTTTAATACATGTGTATATGTACTTAGCTAAAGAATGGGATCTCTTTTCTACAAAAAATATATGCATTCATAATCATTTAAGTTTGCCAAAAATACATTGCATGTATAGGTATGTTAAGTTCAAAATCATATGCATGCTATTGATGATGAAAATGAATAATATAATATTATCCATGTGATAGTAATTCAATTTCATTAATCTTAATATGCCTCTAATGTTTGAGTAGGATTCTATAAGATTAACCCAAATTTAGGATTAATAAAATATTTAATAAATCATTCACTAAAATAAACCAAAAAATCATAATAACATGCCTTTAGAAAGACTTTAGGATAATAATGAATAGGGTTAAATCCCTTTACTCTCTTTGCAACAATTAGATGTTAAGTAAATATTCAGTAAAAAAAATACAAATTAAAATACATCAATCCTAATAACGTCAAATGAAATCTCTCCTAATATTTAACTTAAACAATTCCAAACTTAGATGATCATAATCTCAAAGCTTAGCTAAGACATACTACACCAAGCCTTAGCACACACATTAGAATACTAAGTCATCACTTCTAGCTCTAAGTTAGGACATATGATGTTGTGTTTTATTTTGTGGTGTAATATTTTAGACTGAATGTTAGGATTATTTATACATAGATTGGATGTTAGGCCGCAACTAGCTTAATGATGTTTTCTGTTGGGGATTATGCTAAAGGGACTGCTAAAATGATAAATGAATATAAATTATTTTGCTTGCAGGTTGCTTATGCTCCTTTGCATAATCCACATTAGGATAGTTAGGCTTGGTTACCTATGTGCATGGTGTTAAGTCCAAACTTATGGAATATAAATTGATTTGGTTTGAATGATTGCTTAGCTAATTTCTATTTTGCAGGTGTAGTTAGATTTTATTTTTCTAAAAATATGTAATTTTTCAATAGGAATTAAGATTAGAGCTATGGGGTTTAGAATGAGGAGTGGCTAGAAGGCAAAGTCTTGGGAGGCCCTGCAAAGCTTAGAGTAAAACCAAATCAAAAGAAGGAAAGAAAAGATGAAGAATGAAGACCCCCATAGAATTTACTCAATTGTAATTATAATATTCTTTTATAATCTAGGTTGTATAAGGGTAGAACTCGATTACCTAATTTCTCTTTTTTCTGGGGTGTACGAAGGTACACGGTCACATTAGCCTCTTATTCTTTCACGAGATCTATAAATGTTTGATTGTTGTGTTTATCTTGCATAATAGAAATTGCATAATCTTCATAATTTTCATAAGCTTGATGATTAAATGTGTGGCTTGGATGCGGTAGGCTCTTTAAGGTAAAATTTATTTTTCCGCCCCCACTAATTACTCATAACTAAAATTTAAAACAACTCATAACCTCACTTTAATTCTTAGGCTATAATCTAGATAATTAAAAGATTTAGAAACCCCTTAGCTGAATGTTGAATGTTCTAACATCATGCATGGCGTCTTGCTTCACTCTTGAATAGGCAGGGTCTCCATTCTTACATGATAGGGCAATGCTTGATCTATGAGGGCATCCCTTGTAGTGGAGAACACCTCCTCCCACTGATTTAGCCAATAACTATATTTCATCATGCATTCAGGCATAATTATCCTAAGCCTTTGTCCAAATGATTGTGTCAAAATGAAATAAAAATTTATAAAATTATGCATTTAGTCTAAGTCATGTCTTCATCCCAGTCATGATCTAGTCTCTTAAGGAATGAGTTTGGGAATCTAGTCTCCTTCCTAATTGAGTAATAGCTTAACTATCTTACACATACATAAGACCACCCTACATGATTTTATGCCGTAGGAGGTGTTAGCTGGCAGCCACTCCATGCAATCGTAAGTCCAAAAGAGTTGGGATGGGTTTATCCTTTGTCATGGAGGTAAACCACTATGTCCCATTCTCAGCTTCAATATAGGTCATGCTTTTGTCTTGTACTAAAGCATCCTAGATTTAGGATCCGAGGCTGCATATTTCCTTGAGGATACGAGTATAAGTCCTCACCTCTTAGGCATTTTCACAATTTTGTGTTGATGGACTATAAGACCTAATATTCTAATGAAATTTTAACCTAAATAAAATAAACTATCTCTTTCAAACATATAAAGAATCACAATAAGATAGACTGGAGTGCTTATTAGGCTTCATAATATCATAAGTGCTCCTTACTTATCTTTTGTTAGAATCCAAAATAAGTCTTCTAAATTGAACCTTCCCACTTGATTTCAAAAATACTAAATCCTTTAATAATCTAACTTTGAAGTCTTTGGAGATATTTATTGACTACTTTAATCGAGAATTTTCTTAGGAAATTTTTATTTCCTAAGATGTAATTAACTATGGAAGCTTGCTTCCAAAGGAAACTAAAGAACTCAACAAAAAATAAACCATGCTTTACATTTTGATGTAAAATAGGGGAACGAACTTTGGTATAAATGACGAGCCGTCTGCCTTAGGAATCCTTATTGGGTAATTAGGTCCATTATAGGTGATGTTTTTCTCTCTCGAGATAGTGAATTATACCTTAATGCCATACTCAATCACTTTAATAAGTACCCCATAAGATTTGTGTGGTGTCCAATGACTCCAAATTAAAACACCACAGTCACCCTTAGAATGGCTATCTAAAGACAGATTCTGAGTAAGGAGTTAAGATAGGGTAAGAAAACTTATCCAAGGAAAAGAAGCATTGGTGCACTTACAAGAAATTAGATATTAGCTTTCTCATCATCAGCAAGGCGTGTACTTACAACTAATAGTTATGCTACCCTTTAGAGCATTGATGGCCAAATTGGTGGATGCTATCGAGAACAACAAATACTTCATGTGAGCTCCACCATTGAAAGTAGATGGAGTGCGTGATCATTCCAGATATTGTGCATATCATTTTGACCATGAGCATGACATTAAAGAATGTTCCCATATAAAGAGCTTGGTGGATGAGTTTATTAAGGCTAGGAAACTTAAAGTGTTCACTAAGAGATATGGAAAAGAAGTCACTATAATAAACCCATCTCAACTTATACAATTCACATCAAGTGAATTGTGTCTGCTTTTTTTAGAAGGGATAAGAAATCCATAAGGAGAGTTAGCCTAAAAAGATTGTGATATAGAAAGTCAACTCGATGGCCATTGCACGAGCACCAAGTAATTTGTTTGTCCTTATGAGCTTCTTTGAGGAGAATCATCTTGTGGTCTGCAACCTATATATTATTGTAATCATTATTATAACACTGATCATGTATTATCAAATTATGAGTACATTGATCAGCACTAGGAACTCAATCAATATTATCTTTAAATTTATTTTTGGTAAATTAGACCTAGTGAGTTTTAAACTCACACTTATAAGAGGACCACTTTATTCTTTTCTATTAAAACACAAAAAATTGGAGGGGTTATCACTCTTCATGTGACATGGGGTGAAGGTGAAAGCAACTTACAACTATGTCTAACTTTTTCATCACAAAAACACTTGCCATTTACAATGACATCTTCAGCTGACCAGTGCTCAACATGTTTAGAGTAGCAGTTTCAACCTATTATTTAGCTATCAAATTCCCAGTAAGGGGGAGGATATTACTGTCATTGGAAACTTAAACAAATTTAAAGCCTGCTAATAAACTAGAGGAATGCAATAGCTAGAGGTTGAATGAACTTGAGTGGAGATCATCAATGAATTTAAGGAGAAGGAAACTACACAGAATCCCAAGTGATTTCTTAAGGTTAGCTCAGCTTTCATTACTGAGCATACAATTGCCCTAATTGAAGCTCTCCAATAAGACATTAATGTGTTTTCTTAGATCATAGCAGAGATGTTAGGCATCGACATCAACATCGATTGCAAAAATGTAACATCTGAAAGGATGCTCAATTCATAGATTAGAAGATGTGGAAAGACATGGAAGAATTCACCATAAGTGTGAACAATGATAGAAATTTACTCTTTTATAATAGTAGTCATTACAACCCATTTCTAGTCATCGACCCTTTCTCATATGAAGCATGGATTAAATTGGCCCCACTATCATTCACTAGTGGAAAAGGAAAGTTCATACCCATTATGATTGATTACTTCAATAAGTGGATTGAGGTAAAGCCACTCGCTAAACCAACCACCTAGGCAATTCAAAACTTTATTGGGATTTACATTATCTTCAAGCATGGACTACCAATATCAATAAACATAGGCAATAGATTGTAATTCATTGACAAGTGATTGAGGGAGTTTTCTGAGTCATAAAAATTCTAGCTAAACTATACTTTAGTACACCACCCTTAAAGCAACGGCCAGGTTGAAGCAGGGAATAATAAAATCCAAAATCTGCTAAAGGAAATAGTGTAAAGTGCCAATGCAAAGTAGATAGATTTCTTACCCACCATACTATGGGCACTTAGAATGTCTTTGACCTATGGGCACTTCTAAAATATGCCAAACTCACTTAACACTCAAGAAACTTCATATTGCCTCAAGCTACCGAATGTGCCATTTTTGGCCTAGGTAAATGTTGACCTCACTTTTGGAGTGAGGACTCTTCCTCCTTATCTTAGACTTAGGATTCTTTTAGACACTAGAACTTCCCTAGTCATAGGACACTTCCAGTGAATAGGTGAACACTAAAGCTAATCTTAGAGACTTAAGAAGGGATACCTCGAGCTTAGGTCATACCCTAGGGTAAATAGGTCTTACCTATCCTATTGACTAAACCAAACCCATGCCTAAATCAATCAAGTGAATCCAACCTCAAATCAATATAATCAAACCTAAATTGAATTTGTTTCATATCCAAACTCCAAGCCAAACCAAGTTAACTCTTAACCTAAACTAATTCCACCATCATTCTATGGATCCAACCTAAACCTATTCAATCGAAACCAATCCAATTGCTTTTTACCAAAGTACTCCAACCATTCAAATCTCTATTTCAAACCCTTCTAAGGCCTATAATTAAGCCAATCAAACCAAATCAATTCAACTAACCCAAGCTAGCCCATTTGACCCAAAGTGTCCAAATGAGCTGAAACCTAATTAAAATAAAATCAATTGCAATCAAAATCATCAATCAATCCTAAATCAATCATCAAACTCAAGCCAACCTAATTCAAATCAATTCAACTCAATTGACCCATTTGGTTCACTTGACCCAAAGTAACCTAAAGGTCCCATTTGATCCAAACTCCAATCCAACCTAAATTAGATTGAACCAACCAATTCAATACCTTCTACAATGATTGTTAATTATCCTTGATTATCTAATTGCAATCAAATGGGTCAAACTAAGCTAATTTGATCACTTGACCCAAGTTGACCTAATTAGCATACATGAACCAAACATCATCCTAAACCCAATTGATTCAAACCAATGACTCAAATTAATCATAAATTGATCATTGAACATGATCCAAACCCCAACTGAATCCAATTTGATCAAACCAACCCAATTGACCCATTTAGCCCAAATTGATCTAAATCATTCTCAAATTCAATGTAATTGAAATCAACACCTACAATCATCTTCAAATCATCAATTGAATCTAAATAACCCCTAACCCAAGCCAATATGGCCAATTTGACTAAATTGGTTAACTTAAGTCATTTGACCCATTTAAACCCATATGAGCCAAATTCAAATTCACTTCAAATCAAATCAAACTAATTGAACCTAAACATCCAAAATCATCATTTGAACATGACCCAACCCTTGGTTTGACCCAATTTGACCAATGGGTCAACCTACCCCAATTGAACTCAATTTGACCTACATGGGTCAAATTGAGCCAAACCAAACCAAACATGACATAGCCCATCCTTGGTTCACCATGGCTCATCATAAATCAAATCAAACCCATTTCAAACTCGATTTAGCTCAAACCCCATTGGGTTAGCCCTTCCAAATAAGACAAAATCACCATTTGGATGGTCGAACCCACTCTCCTCCCCTTAGCAACCACCCTAAGATCCATTTAAACAATAGTACCACTGGCTAACCTGAACCAAAGCTAATTGGGTCAGCCATGGATCAAGTGGAGGTGAGCTAACCCAAGCCCACTCATTGGAACACTTGGAGGGGAGGTTACCCTCAAGGCCAACCCACTCCCTTCCTCCTTCCACTCAAGAGCCTCCACCTCAGCCAAGCCCTGATGTCTCCGCCTGCCTACACCGGCTGGATGACTACCAATAGTTGAAGCAATCCCCACCATTTGATCTCTTGTGGAGGATGGTATACTCCTCCCTATCCCATTTTGAACTAACAGTTAGACATAGAGAGCTTCAGTGAGTCGAGATGAGCTTCCCTAGAGTCTTCCCAACCTCCCTTGAGCTTCCCATCATCGGTGAGACCAAACTCAAGTGAAATAAAGCCCATTCTCCATCCAACTCCACCTAAACTCCACCTAATCCAAATTAACTTCACCCACACCTTCCTCAAGCTCCTGGGTTACAAAATAAATTGATTCCCAATCAATTTGAGCACTAGAGACAACTCCTAGGTTAACTCCGGTGACTATTTCTATAGCACTTGGTCATAGAGCCACTAGTGGGTAGGAAAGTCATGAGCTTCTCAATAAGGCTTCATCTCTTCAAGGAAAAGATACCTCAGTTATTGCACCGCTGGTCTTGAGCTCCAACGAGATAAATTCTGGCAAACAGTATAAATCCTCCTAGACCTTGGTCTTTTGTGAAAGAAATCTTGATTTCATTCAATTTACACCATAGGATCTTCTTAGATCTCTTCCCCAAAGGTTTTGGAGTTGATCCTAATGCCTTATGAGCTCTAACGAGCTTAGACCATGAATAGGAGGGTGGATGGTTTCTGTCTTCCATCACTCATGGGCTGAAGGATCATCCTCCATCCATTTCACATGATAGAAATGGATGGCCATGATTAATCTAATAGAAAATCTTGATTTAATGCATTAAGAACCATGAGATTATCTCACCATCCATCCAGATGAGATCGATGGCGGCTCACGGCGCCTGCTCAACTTGGTCGAATAGTTTAAGTGGCCAATCTTGCGGTGCCACATGGAAAGCACTACCATGTTAGCTCCCACATGGCACCGATGGGATTAGGGATTAATTAGGTTTAAATATGTGTTTAATCATCTTGAACTTCAAAAAATTCATAACTAATTGTATAAAATTCCTAAAAATATGAGTAAACCCATTTTGGAAAGGGTAAATAGAGGAGATTTTAATAAAAATAATTTATTTATGATTTGAATAGTGAACCAAGCTTAATTAAGGTTTGAATTTTTTCTTAATTAGATTAATTAAGCCCTAATTATTTGTCCAATTGATCTTAAATTTAAAATGTCAATCTAATGGGATGTCCTCTACCTCCTATAATTTTTTTGGAATTTATTTGCTATCTAATTAGGAGAATTTGAAATTCAAACCCTAATCACCCTCATTAAGTGATTTAATAATAATTTAAAATTCTAAATAGTAAAACAATTAACTAATTAAACTTTATTAATCACTGATTAATAGTGGAATGATGAAGGGGTATGGTTAATACCTCTTTCCTAATTATTTCCCTAAATATATTTTATATGTGAGGGTTAATTAAATCATGATTTTATTAAAGAATGATTAAGTAATTAATGAAGAAATTAAATCAAATTATAATGGAAATTAGATCAGTTTGTGGTTTCCTCTTTATGTGTTTAATAACATAAAGACTCTTAAGGAAATCATGATTAACCCATGGACGTGGGAAAATCATCTAAGTACTTCACTAGATTCTTTAATTTAATTAAGATTTAATTATGAGCCTCATCACATTAGGTCCCTAAGTGCATTATAATTTTAATTTCTCATTTGGATATTATTGCAGCCCTATGGTTAAATGATTAATCGAATTAAAGAAACATAGGAAAAGGAAAATAAATCTTTTTCTTAATGATTCAAAGTTGATTAATCCATAAAATATCCCTTAATCATGTTCTCTTTAAACACATTAAATCACTCACATGGGATGGGGAAAAAACAAAAAACATTACTTCTCCTCTTTGAGTTTAATAAATCAAATCCAAAATCAAATCCCATAAGAAGCTTTAGTTTTCCTTAAATGATTTTACTCAACTTGATTGTCCTTAGAAATTAGTGTAGTTGAATGAATTATGTGGAAGTGTTCAACTATTCTTTTTCAATTACCATAGATGTTGCATGTCATTTTATATCATACATTCATGCTTCAAATAAAAATAATCAATTGAATTTAATTATGTGAAAGTTGCATTTGTTGGATTAATCTTATTATATGTGTGGCTATTATCACTAATAAACTTCAAAATTATTTTTAAAGTTATAAATTGATAATGAAGATTTGGATTGGTGCTAGCTATGAATACTGAATAAGACTTGCAAGCGCTTATAATCTAAACATGCTAAAGTATTATTTTATCTTTATGATTTATGTATGAGTTTATATATGTTTGAATATTATTAAGTATATTGTCTAGACACCTCAGGAATATGAGGCTTTAGGTAGCCCCATCGAGGTCTTAGATTACTTCACTTCCCTGGTTACTAAAGACACGTACTTATTTAATTTTATTCCTATGTATATTTGTACTATAATTTGGACAAAACGTTACTTTACATGTGCAAATAATTTAACCAAAATACAATCTTTTCATGATTTTCCTTCTCATAGTCATGTGTACACTCATATGTATTTAAGATAGCATGTATATAGTTTGGACAACCCGAGAATACGAGGCTTTAAGTAGCCCCAAGGAGGTCTTAGATTATCTCACTTCTCTAGTTTAAATAATGTCACGTAGTTGCTTACATCTTTAATACTTATGTGTGTGTGTGTGTGTATTTAACTACAGAATGAAAATTCCTCTTTTCTACCAAAATATATGCATTCATAATCATTTAAGTGTGCCAAAAATGCATTGCATGTATAGGTATGTTAAGTCTTAAATCATATGCATTAATATTATGATGAAAGAAATGGTGCAACATTGTCTACTTGATGGCAATTCAATTTCATTAATCTTAAGATGCCTTTCATGTTGGATAGGATTCTTTAAGGTTAACCCTAACTTAGGAAAAATAAAAATATTTAATAAAACATTCAGTAAAAGAAATCAATTCATAATAACATGCCTTTAGAAAATAACTTAAGGTAGGGATGAAAGAGGTTAAGCTTCTTTCGTCACTTTATAATGTTAGATGCTAAGTAAACATCAAATAAAATAAAACAAATACAAACTAAAATCCACCAATTCTCTAAATAACTTGAAATAAAACCACCCTAAATGATTAGCTTAAACAATTCTAAATTATAGACAATCACAATTCAAAAGCCTAGCTAAGGAAAACCACACTAAGCTTAAACACACACATTAGAATGCTAAGTCACCACTTCTAGCTCTAAGTTAGGATGTCGCATGATGTGATGTTATATTTTGTTTTGTGATGTAATGTTTTAGACTAGATGTTAAGATTATGGAACGTAGACTGGATGTTAGGCCATTCATTAACCTAATGTTGTTTTCTACATGGGATTATGCTAAAGGGGCATCTATAATAAATTTAAATACTTCTACTTGCAGGTTGCTTTTCCCCTTGGCATAATCCACATTAAGACAGGTGGGCTTAGTTACCCATGTGCACGGTACTAAGTCCAAATTATGAAATATAACTACTTAGGAATGTATGTATGTTTAGCAAACATCTATTTTGCAGGTGTAGTTTTTTTTTTTTACTTTTCTATAAGTATGTAATTTTGTAATAGAAATTAGGATTAGTGCTATGGGGTTTAGGATGAGTAGTGGCTAGAAGGCATAGTCCTGAGAGGCCCTGTGAAGCCTTAGAGCATAATCAAATCAAAAGAAAAGAAGAAGAATGAATACCCCATAGCATGTATTCAATTTCAATTCTAATATTATTTTGTAATTTGGGTTGTATAAGGTAGAGCTTGGCTACTCAATTTTTCCTTTTTCAAGGTGTACTACAATACCTGGCCACACCATCCTTTTATTATTTTATGATAATCTAAATGTTTGAATGTTATGTTTAGATTGTATAATAGAATTTGCATCTTCTTCATAATTTCTTAAACTTGATGTTTGAATGTGTGGCCTAGATGCAGTAGGCTTTAATGACAAAATTAATTTTTGTACCACAAATAATAACTCAAAACTAAAAATTTAAAAGAATTCACAACTTCATTCTAAGCCTACAATATAATCAATACAATTAAAATATTTAGCAATCCCTTAGCTTAATGTTGAATGTCTAACATCATGCATATAATCTTATTTCACTCTTGAATAGGGAGGGTCTCCATTTTTGCACTTTAGGGAATGCTTGACCTATTAGAGCACCCCCTCATGGTAGAGAACACCTCCACTATCTGATTTAGCCAATAACTCAATTTTATCATTCATTTAGACATAAAATATCCCAAGCCTTTGTCCAAAAAATTGTGTCATAAATAATATAAAATTTGTAAGATTTTGCATTTTAGTTTAAGTCATATGCTCATACCAAACATGATCTAGTCTCTTAGGGAGTGAGTTTAGGACTCTAGTCTCTTTCAAATTAAATAATAGCCTAGCTATCTTGCAATTACATAAGACCGACTTACATGGATTTAAAGCGTAGGAGGTGATAGCTAATGACCACTCCAAGCGATTGTATTTCCAGAAGAGTGGGATGAGTTTATCCTTCTGTGTGGGGATAAACCATAATGTCTCCTTTCTGTTTAGATTTAGGTGAGCTTTTAGCTTGTGCTAAAGCTTTCTAAATTTAGGATCCGAGGTTGCTTGTTTCCTTCTACATACGAGCATAAATCCTCACCTCTTAGGCATTTTCATAATCTTGTTTTGATGGATTACAAGCCCTAGCATTCTAATAAAAATTCAATTCAAATGAAAATAAATCACTCTTTCAAACATATAAAGCCTCACCATAGGATAGATTGGAGTGTTTGCTAGGCTTCCTAGTATCATGAGTGCTCCCTACTTATCTTCCTTTGGAACCCAAAAATAAGTCTTTCCAAATTGAACACTCCCACTTGATCTTCCAAAATATCTAATCCTTTGATAATATAACCTTGGTTTAGAGATAATTGATTGACTACTTTAATTTAGAGTGTTCTTAGAAAATTTCATTTTCCTAGGATGTAATTAACTATAGAAGCTTGCTTCCATAGGGAACTAAAGAACCTGACATAAAATAAACCCTATTTTACTTTTTCATGTAAAGTAGGGGAAAGATCTCTAGTATATATGAAGACCCATCTACATTAGGAGTCTTTATTAGGTGATTAGGTCCATTATAAAGTAATGTTTCCATCTTTTGAGATGGTACAACATACCTCAATGAAGCACCCGATCAGTTCAATAAGTACACCCTAAGATCTGTGTGGTGTCCACAATGACTCCAAATTAAAACACCATTTAGAAAATACAAAACTTGGTGTGCCATTCTTGGCCTGAGTGAGTAAAAGTTGACTAAACAAATACGCAAGTAATAGATCATACTTACATCATATGTTTCATGAATTATAAAGGATAGAATGAGTGTAAGACCAACACTACATGTGGTTGGTGATTCAAGCGTAATACTAGCACCTTGTGAGCTCGGCAATTAAAAAATATAAGTACTCTATGTGCTTGGCAACTCAAGTGTAAGATCTACACTCCGTGAGGTCGGCAACTGTAAAAGATCAACACTTCTTGTGGTTTGCAACTGATGTGTAAGATTAACACCCCATGAGGTCGACAATTGCAAAAGTCCAACACTCCATAATAGACACCCTAATATCCCTATAATATAACATGAAAAATTTACCCAAAATAATTATATTATAGTGAGTATGATCAAAACTTTCTACTGAACAAACTACTAGCATAAAATTTCTTATTTATAACTTGATAAAGTATACTCAATGATCTTGTTGCAATAAGTATATTTAATTTGCATGTGTCGAGCATGAGTACCTAACAAATAAATAAAGTAGGTGGTTAGTAATGTTATAATAAACTTTTTATGCTACATTCAATAAGTATTCAACACTCCATGCAAGTCCATCTAAAAAAATAAATGTATTAAATAAAAGAAAGAAGTGCAAAAAAGGACATTCATTCCTTCAAAATTTCATATACAAATTATTAAATATGTGAGTTTACAAAAATTATCTTGTATATTTTAATTTCCTGAAGTCATAGAAAAAGAAAGAAGAAAAGAAAAGTGAAAAAGGAAGAAGCAAGAAGGAAACTAATTGGTGCTTCCTTTATTGCCACCTTCATTTGACTCTGACCTAAATAGAGAGAGGACATTATCAAAGTCCAAGAATTTGGTATCCAACTGGTCATGCTTCACCAACATGGCAAGGAGATAATTGACGCCTTCCTTGAGTATAACCATCAATAAATACTTGTACTCATCAAAATTAAGGAAGCTAAACCACTTAGCCTCCTTTTGTAGGAACTCTTTAATGTGGCAAGATATCTCCACCTCCAACTCCTTCTTTGCCTCATCGAGGTGAGTCAGCTCCATAATGGCTCACTCCATCTCTTTCTCCTAGCTATCTCTTTACAATGGAGAACTTAATCATCTCCACCGACAACTTCTTTCTCTTCAGCAAGAACTTCCTATAGACCTCCTAAGTTAACTGCCATGTGATGACCTAGGCAGTCACCACTGAATAGGGTAGTTGCATATTTGGAACATCCTCAAGAACTGAGTTCAAGTCCTCAATGAAGATTCATTGCCCTAACTCAAATGCTTCACTCATCAATTTGGCAAGGTTGGAAGTGAAGTTTCTCACAACACACTCTTCTAATTTTATTGACCACAAGCAATAAAGCTCGTGGCCACCCTAGTTCATTGGCTAATTAATCAAAGGTGGCATCAGTGGAAGCTGACTCACCGTCGACTTCTATTGACCTCACTTTTGGGAGTGAGTTCTCAACTTCCTCATCATAGATCTAGGACTCCTGTAGACAGTAAGAGCTCTTTAGTCTTAAGACACTTCTAATGATTAGGTGAACACTTAACCTAGGCCTCGAGACATAGAAATATTAGCCATGGGAGCAGTTCATGCCTTAGGGATTTAGGAAGACTTGCTTACCTTATAGCCTTAAATCCAATCCTTGCTTCCTTCCTCAAACCAAACCTCAAATTCAAATCCAAGATTATAAATATAATCCCAAATCAAATGATTGAAACCCATGATTAAATTCAAATTCCAAATCCCTTCCTAAGCCCTTTGATTTTATCTTACGGACTTAGCCTTAACCAAATTCAAATCAACCCCAATTCAATTAATTTTCTTAAATATAAAATTCAATCTCAAATGAAATCCCAACCCAAATTTCAATTCAAATCTAACTCCAAATGATTAAAACCCATGATTAAATTTAGACTCCAAAATCCCTTCCTAAGCCATATGAACCACCTTCATATGCTTAGCCAAAACCTCCTTCAAGCCAAATCAAATTTGGTTGATTTCTTTATAAATCAATCATTCCTTCATTTATATTCAAAAATATAAATGAAATCTAAATTTAAACCATTCAAATCAAATCAAACTAAACCAAACCAAATCAATTCCCTACTTAAGCCCTTTTGACCTACGTCTTTAAATTTGGTCAAATTTGCTTCAAAGTCACTTCAACCCAAGTGATTTTCTCATGAATCATTTATATCTTTATTTATATTCATAAATATAAATGAAATATAAATCCAAGTGGCCAAAACCAAACCCAAATCAAATCAAACTCACAATTTTAGCCTTTTAGCTAAATTCTTGAACTTGGATGAATGATACCCAAATCAATTCAAAACTCATGGATTTTCTCATGATTCAATCATTCCTTCAATAATTGTTCCCAATATAAACACAAACTAAAATTATCAAACCAAACCCAAGTCAGTCCAAGTCAAGCCCATGTTGACCCCTTTGGACTTGAAATTATCATATGATCCAAAATTCATTTGACTCCAAACTAATTGCAAATGGATTTATATCTTCATCCTAGGCTCATATGTGTGTTCAATTAAACTTGAATCAAGCCAAAACCTAATCAATTGACCCATTTAGGTCCACTTGATCCAAAGTAACCTAAAAGGCCTTTTTGAGCCAAGTTCTACTCAAACCCAAATTGGATTGAACTAAGCCTATCCAAACCTCATATCATGATCAAAAATCATCCTAAGGTGATCAACTACCTTGAATTGGGTCAAACAAGTCAACTTGGTCCTTTGACCAAGTCAACCTTTAGCCCAAATGAAACCTAAACTAGCCAAAACCACCATATACCAAATTGATTGAAACCATTGACTCAAACCCGCTCATGATCAATGATTAAACATGACCAATCCATCAATTGAGCTGAACTAAGTCCAATTGGCCATTTTACCGAAGTTGACCCAAATTGGCCTAAAAAACCAAAATGGGTCAAACCATGATTTGATTAAAATTGATTGCAACTAATGGCTCAAGTTCATTCCAAATCACTTATTGAACTTGACCAAAGCCATGTTTGATCCCAATTTGACCAATTGGTCAACTTGACCCAACTAGCCCAAATTGACCTAAAGGGTCAAATTGCCCAAAATCTAAATTAATTCTAAATTAAACCAAACCAAAGCCTACAATCATTTTCAATTTACCAATTGAACATGAACCAACACTTAACCCAACCCAATTTGGTCAAATTGGTCAAATTGGTCAAGTTAGCCCATTTGACCTATTTGAATCCAAATGAGCCAACATTAAACCTGAGCCAAATTAATCAAAATAACTTGAACCAAAACTCTTCAAAACATTATTTGAACCTAACCCAAGTTTGGTTTGACCCAATTTGACCAATTGGTCAACCCAACTCAACCAAACCCAAATGAGCCTATTTTGATCATATGAAGCCAAATCACCCAAAACTAACCTATGGGACCCTAGGACCTAGCCTAACCTGACCCAAACTAGTTCTAACTCATTCCCAAACTATCCCAAATCCATAATGGGCCCCACCCAAGCAATGATCCATTGGACAAACCTTCTTTCCATTAGACATTCACATTAACAAGCAAAGTTGACTTCCCCATCACCATGACAGCACCCAAGCACTCAAGTGAGGCTCCACCTGACCCAACTAGCTGACCTAATCCCCCCTAGGTCGGCCAAGGATCAATGGGAGTTCAACTCTTCCTCATACAAGCCAAAACTAAAAACCCATGGATTCAAGCCAAGAAGTCTTTGCACAACAGCCTTTGGGTAGCCTCCCACAACTCCCTCCACTCAAGTCGAGCCATGTGGAGTTAGACACGACTTCTCTTGCGCCTTGATGATAGCCTACTGGCCGAAACAAGCCAACCCATCTCGTTCATCCTTCATGCATGATTTTGTGGTATACTCCCCCAATTCAAGTGGGAATTGATAAAAATTGCATTATGAGAGTTCCCTAAGAATTTTTGAAATCACACAGAGCCTTTCCAAGCATTCCAAAAGCCTCCCTCAATCAAATTTCTCCTCTCCGTGCGAAACTGAAATAGGATAGCCATCTTTCGATCAATACTCCCTCTCTACTCAATCAAACCTGAGGTCCTTTTACCCACACCTTCACCATATCTAATCGAAGGTAAGCGAATTCTTTCCCAAGCCTCCAAACTATTAGAGATAGGACTTCAATCAATGTCGAATGTCAAATCAAGGGAGCTTGGTCCATATAGCAAACCACCTCCAATCAAGGCTTGCGCGGCTCAACAAGGCTTCGCTTCTACCAAATGAAGCTACCTTAGTCGATCCTACCACCGGACATTAGTTCTCAAAATTGTCAAAATAGGTGAATTTTGTGTAGGCCTTATGGATTGATCTTGATCGTTGGATGTGCTCGCCTTCTTCTCTTGATGGCGTGGGATCAATTTAATCCCAATCCGAGCTCGGGTGAGCTAATATCTAATGGAGAAAAATGGACGATATCCATCTTCCACCATTCGTGAAAGAGACAGACGATGGGGTATCCATTTAGCATGACCAATCGGTTGACCATCATGCCATCCTCTTTTCTCCCCTTTACCAGATCTGATATCATGGCCATCCCGATCTGATGGTCCACATGTCCATTGCAATTTGAGTCAGCATTCTGACATGACAACTTATATACCCAATCCCTTCACACCACATGGAAAGATGATCATCAGCCCAATGATTAAGGGTTAATTAGGCTTAATGTTTAAGGCTGAATCTTCCTAAAATCATAACTAATCCAAGAAAAATCCAAAAAATACAAATGAACTCATTTTTGAAGATATTTCAGAGTAGAATAGATTAAAATTATGATTAATTAATTTGGAATAGTAATTTCTACTTAATTGAAGTTTAATTAAAACTTAATTAGCCTAATTACTCTATGATTAGTTGTCCAATTAATTTCAAATTTTTTAGAGATATTTAAGGGGATGACCTCTACCTCCCTTATTTTTCTTGGAATTTATTGGATAGTTAATTAAGGAAATCAATAGATTAAGCCTTAATTACTATCCAACCTTAATTAGTGATAATTAAGCAAATTAATAATGGTTTAAGTAATTAATTAAGCTCATTATCCTTTATTAATAGTGGGAAGTCTTAGGGAAGTGCTTTGGATTCATTCCTTATAACCATTTCATAAAGTTTCTCCATTTATTTCAAGTTAATTAAAAAAGCTTAAATAATGAATTAGCCATTTACTTAACCATTTAAAACAAGAGGGAAGCTAATTACTTTGGAGCCTAATTTAGTGTTTGAAATGACTTAGGGGTTAGGATTGAGGCCTTTTCCCTGATCTCTTTCCCTAAGTTTTTACCATTCTAATTAAAACACAATCAAAGAATTTAATTAATTAAGAAAAGGCTTAATGAAATTAATTTCAAATCCATTCATTCACAACCTAACTTTGTTTAATCAATCTTGGATAGCCCAATAACCCAAGAGAGAGTGCCAATGATTATGGTTAACTCACATGTGTGAGAAAATCATGAAAGTAGAGCTCCTTAAGCTTACTTAACTATGAGCCAATTGCAGGCCCCTTTCATTTCCTAAGAGCATTGCCAATTTACTTTTCATGTGGTTGCATCTCATATTGGCTCATCATTATTTAGTTATTTAGGTGAAGGGTTAATTAATGGACTTAATTCATACCTTAACATAATTAAGACATAAAATCAACCTATTTATTCTTCATTAAACCAATTTAACTCACACATGGGGATGGGATTAGGATTAGCAAACTTTTCACATTTCCTAAATCAAATCAAACAAAAATACCAAAAATGGCTTTAAGAAACTTTGGTTCATCTTAAATGAGTTTGTTTAGTATGATTGTCCTTAGGACATAGTTAGATTGAATGAAATCACATACTTGTATTATTTTATTTCCTTCTATTCATGCTAAAAATATTGTATGCCTCTTGTACTCATGCATTCATGTCTTATAAATTAATCAAATAAAAAAGAATAATTTCTTTATGTTAATTTGCATATGTTGGCTTAATTAAAAATATGCGTGGCTAGTATCATTATTAAATCTTAAATATATTTTCAAAAGTTTATTAATGAATGAATATACACATATATTGTACCTTTAGTTATATACAATAGGAAATGCAAGTGAATATTAATTTAGTATATGAAATAAAGTCTCTTCTTTACATTCATGTGTTGATTTATATAAGTAAGAATGTTAGGTATGTTACCGACATCCTGTGGATGCAATGTTTAAGTAAGGAGGTTCATACCTCATTCCCTTGGTATGACATAATGGTGACGTACCTGCTTTATTTCATTCTTATGCATTTGGATATTAGAATTTAGATAGAGCTTTAGTTCATTTACATAAAATAAATCAATCAAGCTTTCTATTCTTGTAGTTGTTTAAACATCCATATGTATCTAAGGATAGCAGGTATATTAGTCTGGAATCCCAAGGATGCACGACTTTAAGTAGCCCTAAGGAGGTTCCTACCTCGTTCCCTTAGTGTAGAATAATGGCGAAGTACTTGCTTAAAACTTTTATAAATGTGAATGGGTACTTAGCTAATGAATGAAAACCCCTTTTTCTATTAAAAAAAAGACTTGCATTCATACTTTGTTTAAATGGTTGAGTTGATTATCATGTGATTTAAAGTTCTTTCCTTATGCTTTTCATAAGAATTTAGATAGAGCTTTAAATCAATATGACAAAATCATTCAATCAAATGAAATATTAATTCCAAATATATTTACTCACATTTATCATTTAAGTGTGCTAAGCTATAAATTGCATGTAAAGCTATGCTTCGGATTTAATCATATGCATGATATACATAATGGAAAGAAATGAACAAACATGTGGTATTGATAGTAATTCATTCCAACTAATCTTAAGATGCCTTTCTTATTGAATGAGTTTATTTAAAGTGAACCTAAACTTATAATTAATTAAAACATATAATAAGCCATTCACTAGAGGGAATTGGTTGACTAATTTGCTTTAGATGTGACTTATGGTAGGGATAAAAGAGAGTGATCCTCTCTTTCTTCCTCTTCATAACACTTAGTTTTAAGTGTAATTCAAGTGAAATAAAAGAAAATATTAAGTAAAATTTGCAAATTAATTAAACCATTTAAAGTGAAACCACCCTTTATAATTAAATGTCCTTCATACTTAGAAAATCTTAACTCTAAAGCCTAGTTGGGACATACCACACAAGTCTTAACACACACATTAGATTAAGTCACTAGCTTTATTAGCTTTATGTTAGTATGGTTTGATGTATGCTTGTTTTGTTTTGTGACTACTGTATGTATGCTTCAGAGGATGTTGTCGTAATTAGCCTAATCATGTTTTCTATGGGAGATTATGCTTAAGGGGTTCTTAAAATAAATATAAATGCTCTCTTTTGTAGGTTGCTTAACTCCTAAGCATAATCTATATTAGGATAAGTGGACTTGGTTACCCATGTGTAGGGTGCTAAGTTCAAATTATTCATATAATTGCTTAGGTTGTATGGTGTATTTAGCTAACACTTACTTTGTAGGTATAGTTAGATTTACTTTTCCATTCTTTTAATATAATTATGCATTAGGAATTTTGTTAAGTGTTACGGGGGTTAAGGATGAACATTGACCAGAGGGCTTGATCCTAGGGTGCCATGTGATGCCTAGAAGCCTACCAAATCAAATGGAGCAAATCAAATGAAGAAATGGAGGGAGCATGAAGACTTGAAGATCCCCCATAACACTTATCATTTTATAATTTATAATTATTCTTTCATATACCAAGATGTATAAGGGTAGAGCCCGGCTACCCATTTCTTTTTTTTTTTGGGTTGTACAGTGTTACCCGATTGCACAGACCTGTCATTCTTTCATATTGAGGTTATAAATTAGTTGATGATTTGTTTACATTGTGCAATAAAAATGACATGTATTTTCCTAGTTTCTTTATGTATGATGACTTAATGTGTGGCCTAGATTTGTTTAGGCTCTTAGGGAAAAAAAATTTCTACCCCAACTACAGCTCATAATTAAAATTTTAAAATAACTCATAACCTCACATAAAGCCTCAGACATAATCAAGATAAAAAAATATTTAGCAATCCCTTAGCTAAATGTTGTATGCTTAAATACCATACATATCATCTTATTTCTCTCTTGAAAATGAAGGGTCTCAATCCATTGTACATCAAGGGAATGCTTGACCTATGAGGGCATCCCTTAGGGGTGGAGAACATCTTCTTTTATCTGATTTGGCCCATAATCAACTTCATCATACAATTAGGCATATAAAATTCTATGGCATGTGTCAAAAATAAAGAGTTAAAATGAATTACAATTTGATAAGATTTGCATTAGACAAAGTCATTTTTCATACCACTCATGCTCTAGTCTCTTAGGGAGTGAGTTTGAGGACTTAGTTTCTTTCTAAATAATAATAACCTAGCCATCTTGCAAAACATATGACTTGACCATATGGTTTTAAATAATAGGAGGAGTTAGCTGGCTGCCACTCCAGGTGGTTATGAGTCTAGTAGTCGGGTAGTTTATCCTCTCTTTTGGAGGTAAATAATATACCCACTTTTCGCCTTAGATGTAGGTCATTCTTTGACCCATGCTAAAGCTCCCTAGATTTAGGATTTGAGGTTATTATTTCCCTTTGGGGATACTAGCATAAATCCTTACCTCTTAGGTATTTTCATAATCTTGTATTATGGGATTATAAGTCCTAGATTTCTAATAAAATTTCAACTCAAATATATAATTCTTCTCAATTTCAAACATATAAAGCCCAACCATAGGATAGTTTGGGATGCTCACTAGGTTTCCTAGTACCATGAGCATCCCCTACTCATACTCCTTTTGGCTTCAATAATAAATCTTTCCTTTCGATCTATCCCTTTTGATCTTGTAAGTGTAGCCAATCTATTGATAGTCCTATCTTCGAATTCTTTGGAGTCAACAATTGCTTACTTTAATCGAGAGTATTCCTAAGGAACTCACCTTCCTTAGGATGTAATTAACTATGGGGGCTTGCCCCCATAGGGAACTTTAGAACCCAGTATAAATAAACCCTACTTTATTCATTCATGTAAAGTAGGAGAAAAATCTTAGGAACATTCAAAGACCTATCATGCCTTAGGAGTCCTTATTAAGTGATTTGGTCCATTGTAGGATAGTGATTTCTATCTTTTGAGATAGTGCACTATTCCTTGATGTCATACTCGATCACCTCAATAAACACCACAACTTCTAGCACTCATCAAGGTAGCTAATGACATAAAGAGAGAAGTGAAACAAGTCATTGTCATCTGTAAATAAGAAAGTAATAAAATTAGAAGATGTTACTCAGTTATAATTGCAGATATGAAGTACTTACTAAAAAGACACTCATGGACTTTGTCGAGGTAGAGATAGTGATAGAAATCTAAATTCTTGTCTATCACCTTGTCCAATATCTCCTTCACCTAGGGAATCCTCTAGACCATAGAGAACAAATGACAACCATATCTAATTGAGCTTTGATGAAACATAGACTCAATTCCTGCTTCTTGAACTTATTCACCAAAGTGTAGATTTTTAATAGATCTATGAAAAATAGATGGTTCCATCCAACTAGTCCTTGGCAATGAAGACATGGTGGACGAGGGAATGCTCCATGCCAAACCATCCTATCTTAAGAGAACAAAGAAGGTGATGATGCTTGACATCAACTTTTGCAGGACTTGAGCAAGCACCACCACATAAAAGTTGAGGATATCATCCACTCATAAAAATTGGGGAAGTAAAAACCAAATATAAAGTGATCAAAGGGGGCACATAATTTTTCTGACTTTGGTGGTGTTGAATTTTTCATCCTCACAGACCACTCGCACCAAAAAGTATGAGTTACCATGGTAATAGCTGTGAAAGATCAACGGGGTGATCAATGGTTGAAGTTCAAGCACTTTCTTGGATTTAGTATGCACTAACCTAACTGTTGATTTCTTCAGAGCCACCCTTAGCATACTTAAATCACACTTGCAAAGAACCAAAAGTTTGGCAAGAAAGTAGTAAAGTAGCTCATGCGATGAGAGACCACCTACTTAGATAAAAAGATAAGAAGTAATAAAAGTTCAACCAATCATGGTGAAAGATGATTTATAGATATGGCAACTAGATCTCTATCATGTAGATGTTGCATCAGTCATTAAATGATGACATCATTACAAAATCTCATAGAAATCTTGAGTAATGCAAGTCATGACAAAAATATTTGAAGTATCCAGTCACTTTTCAAAAAGCTCACAAAAATCACGATGCAAAAGTGGTAGGTAACATATTCTATTACTTTTTCATAAATTATACTTTATTATTATGCAAAATAATATTACAAAAGTACTCACTAAGCCCCACTTGCATCTTTTTTCATTTTCTTTATGATTGGATTTGAGTGTCATTCACCGAGTGTTCCATTATTGTACAGGTAATTAAACATAAAATTGGCGCTCATGATAAAAAGAAAAAACTCCTTAATGGAAGTGGTTGTTCTTTCTTTTAATGATATTGAGATAATTAAATAGCAATGGATCTTTATATTAATATCTAAACATGTATTTTGAAGTTTGGTTGGATAATAAAGGGCATAGGATAATATAATAGTGGAATGACTTAAACTTATGCAATTTGGACTAACTTAGGATGATTTAAAATGTAGCAATAAGGAATGAGATTTAAGTAAGTTAAATGGCTAAAAATGGTTATGAAGATTTATATTAAGATATGTACTTATGATCTGGAGTAGTTGATTGGGAATTATAGGGTTTAATTGATTATTTAGGTGTAAGGATTTGGACTAGGTTGTAATCAATGAAGTAGAGATATTATTGAATGAAAGAAAGGTGTAAGCTTATAGAGGAGAGTACAAGAATTAGTGTATGATTGAATATAATGTTAACAAATATGAGAAAAATTAAAATAAATTATCTTGGGTATTGTAGGTGAGAAAAAAAAAAGATATATTGGATAACTAGTGCTCCCAATAAAGATTGCTAAGGGTTTGGCCACCAATCTCTCAAACTATGAGAACAAATCAAATAATTTTCAATTGATAAAGATCTCCTTTTATTCTAGTAAATAGGGCTATTTATAGCCATTATAGTCATTTTTCTGAAGAAAAAGAATTCAAGATATGGAGGGAAAGGTGGGTGGCAACATTAATGTGAAGCATTAAGTTGCCTTATTATTTTATGTCATCCACCCAATTCACATGCTATTATTTTATGTGGATTTAACCACATCACATGTATTTCTTTGAATTTTTAAATTCAAAATTTCATACCTCAAGTTTCTAGAAGAAAATTAAAAGTTTCATAACTAAATAAAATCATAAAATGGGTCTTAGCAAGCTGATGGTCTAAGCCTTCTTCAATCTTAAATTTTCTTGGGCTTTAGCATGAGATCTTGTAAATGGACCTCAAGGTCTATTTTTTTTTATACACATGATATTCTACGTAAACTCCAGTGGGCTCAATTGAACTATGTTGTATAGAGTTGAAATCCAAGAAGTCTCCAAATTAGTATGGGTCAACAATGTGTCTTCAGTTGGTGGCTTATTCTTCCAACAAACTAGAAAATAATATTCAAAAGCTAGATTAATGGGTGCTTCCTAGGTGATAATATAGTCAACTTCAAAGAAAGATGGCTTCTACAAGTACGATGCTATATCTCTTACTAAAGAGTTAGACTGAACAAGTGGAGGTTTGCTAATTCCTTCATATGATAGAATATCTTCAATATTAATAACTGGATGAATGAGCATATCAACAAGAAAGTTAAAGTGATAAGCATTAGTTCCAATTTATTCAAAAATTTTAAAAGGACCACAAGCTCATGCATGTAATTTCTTATATTTAGTTGTTTGAAAATGCTCAAGCTAAATGCAAATCAATACATAATCACCTTCTTGATATTATTCCATTGAACAATTATGATTTGCCATAGAAGCATAGTTTTCATTAGTATAGTAATTTACTTTCTTCATGGAGGCTTTGAGAGTCTTTAGAAAATGAGAATGTTGCATCAAAAAATACATGAGATGATATGTTTGATACATAAATTGGGTCGTCTTGTGTTTTGACTATAGGCTATCTCAAATCATGTTTTATTTGTTGTTCTAGAGACAATACTATTATCAGTAAATTCTGAGGTTGGTAAATGTAAATCTCAATTTTCTGAACTTTTACCTACCAAGCGTTTAAGCAAGTTTCCCAATGGTATGATTTACCACTTTCGTTTATCCATCAGTTTGTGGGTGAAAGGTAGAAGAAAATTTTAATTTGGTACTTAATAATTTTCATAATATTTTTTGAAAATATGAGATAAATATAACATCTCTATCAAAAACAATGGTGAAAGGGAGACTATGGAGTCACACTATTTCTTTAAAAAATAATTTGGCTATATAAGAAGCATCATTAATTTTTGAACAAGGAAAAAAATGAAATATGAGCCATTTTTGAAAAGTTATCTACTACAACAAAAATGCTATCACATCCTCGAGCTATCCTAGGTAATCCTAAAATAAAATTCATTGATATGTCTTCCCAAGGCCTAAAAGTTATAGGTAAGGCAGTGTATTCTCTAGACCTTTGCTTGGTAGTTTTAACCTGTTTACAAATTAAGCATTGGGCCACTAATTTTTGAACATCTCATTTTAGGGAAAGCCAGTAAAATCTATTTTTAATAAACATATGTTCTTATCCTTTCCAAAATGACTAGGTACACCTCCTGCATGTGGCTCGATGATAAGGAATCTCTTTAGAAAGATCAAGGAATACATAGTTACTTTCCTTTATATAAATATCCATTTGTTATTAAGAATGTTCCTTATAAAGTTATTGGTTTATCTAGATGTTCAAGATAAATTAGATGAAAGTCAGGGCACACTATTTAATCATCTTTAAATCAATAAAATCCTAGGATTCTCAATTCTAAAGAGGAAATCATTAGGTTCACCCTGGATAAAGCATCAACAAGTTTATTCTCAATTTCAATCTTATGCTTTAGAATAAAAGAGTATTCTTATAAAAATTCAACCCATTTTGCATGCATATGACTTAATTTTTGTTGAGCATTTATAAATTTTAAGGCATGATGATCAAAATTAAGTATAAATTCTTTGTGTAAGAGGTAGTGTCATCAATACCTTAAGGATTGAATTACATAGAACTCTCTATCATAAGTGGAATATCATTGTTTGGCTTCATTTAACTTTTCACTAAAAAATGTTATAGGATGATTCGCTTGACTTAAAATTCCACCTATCCCAATTCTTGAAGCATTGCATGTCACTTCAATGGCTTTAGAAAAATCAAGAATTCTAAGGATTGGTGCAAAAGTGATAAGAACTTTTACTTGCTCTAAGGCCCTTTGTGTATTAAGAGTCCCACAAAATTTATCTAACTTCTGTATATTAGTTATCAGAGTAACAATGGTACTAAAATTCTTAATAAATCTCTTATAAAGGTGGCTAAACTATTGAAGCTTCTAACTTTAGTAAAACTTTTAGGTGATGATCAATTTAAGATTGCTTTCACTTTGGAAGGATCAAAATAATAATAAAGCCTAAAAAGATTAGGCTTGTAAAAAAAGAAACACTTTTTTAAATTAATGTATAATTTCTCTTATTTAAGTATTTCAAAGACCTTTTATAGGCATTGTAAATGCTCATTCTCACTTGGACTAAAAATCAAAATATCATTAAAATACACCACCAAATATTTACCTATATATGGTTTAATAATAGTATTCATTCTCATAAATGTGCTAGAAGCATTTGAAAGTCCAACGGGCATGATAAGCCATTCATAAAGTCCATGAGGGGTCTTAAAAGCCATCTTCCACACATCTCCTAATCTAATCTGAATTTGATGATATCAAGTTTTTAGATCGATCTATGAAAAAAAGTGCTCCTGAGATTAAATCTAACATATTATATAATTGGGGATAGGAAACCTAAACTTGATGGTAATTTTATTTATTGCCAAAATATCAACACACATTTTCCATACTCCATCTTTCTTTAAAGTTAATAAAGCTTGGACTGCATAAGGGCTAAGACTCCATCGAATAAAACCTTTTTTTAGTAATTCCTCAACTCCGCTTTAATCTCTACATGCTCTGTAGGGTTCATCCTATAATGTGGAAGGTTAGGAAATTGAGAACTGAGTAAGGACTCAATAGCATATTGAATATCTCTTAGAGGAGGTAGCTCATCAGGAAGCTCATCGAGTGTAATATCTTTAAAATTAGAAAGAAGGGATGAGACCACAATAGGTATGTGAGCGTCATTAGAGTCTGGTATGACTTCTTTTACTTATAATAAGTGAAAGAGAAATGGGTTAAAAAATTCTTTACATATTGCTCCAAAATATATTATTTCTATCTTTGGGGTCAAAGAAGGAAGAATAGATGTTTTGAAGTAGGAGTTTCCATGATAATTAATTGAAGTTTCACATTTTTCTTCAATAGAGGCTTAGATTGCAAGTCAAAAGTTATATTATTTTGGTGTTATGGAGGGTGTCGTTCTACTAGATTTATTGGTAGAAGTTTAATAATCTTATTATTATGTTTGAAAACATAAGTATTTTCCCTATCATAGTAAATAACATTAATATCATACAACTAAGGTCATCCTAAGAGAATATGAGCAATATCCATAGGGAGAACATCACACCAAATTTGATCTTTATAGCTTCCTATTTTAATTGGAACTAAACATCAATTGGTGATGGGAAGAGATGTATGATTTATCCAGCTAACATAAAATGGCTAATGGTGAGGTTCAAATTTTAGGTTGGCTTGAGTTAAGATGTGTGTTGAAATGACATTCATTGCACTTCCTCCATCTATAAATAACCTACATCTCTTTTCATTACACAAAACATACATGCTAAAAATGTTCTCTCTCTAATCTTCTACCTCATTTTTAATTATAGTAAGATATCTCATCACATTACCCTGTGAGTCATCAATAAATTCCAATTCTTTATTAGATAATGGGCTATCATCATAAACTTCTTCTAGATTATCATCTATTGGGTTTTCAACTTCTTCTAAAAAAAATTTTTGAGCTTTACAATAATTTTGCAAATATCCTTTTTTATGACATTTAAAACATATTACTTCCCTAGTGCTCTTAGATCTCCCTTCAATAGAAGTTTTAAGCATAGGGGTTGGGCCAATTGGATGGGTGGGTTTAACAACAGACATATGGGAAGAAGTGGAAGGTCTTGACTTTTAATTTTAGAGATGGAAGTAGATTTTTTTAGTTGTTCAACCAATAAGACATAGTGAATTACCTCTTCTAAAGATTATTGGTCAAATAATTCAACTTCATTTCTAATGTCAGTCTTAAGTCTAACAATAAATTTATTGGCTAATTTCTAATCAGTATCAACACAATCAATTCTAGAAATTAAATCTTCAAAAGTATTCAAGTATTCAATTATAAGAAGATTACCTTGTCTCAAAGTTAATAATTGACTATGTAGCTTCTTATCATGATGCCTAGGATAATACTTTGTTCTTAACATTTCTTTCATTTCTATCCAAGTGAGGTTTGTCCATCCTAAACTTTATTTTTTAGCTAAAGTATTTGTCCAATAGATTTTAGCATGTCTTATCAATTTCATTTTAGCAAAAGAAACCCTTTGATAATTATCCATTTTATACCAATCAAAGAAGTCATCCATTTGAACTAACCAATCAAGAAATTTATTTGGGTCATGTACACCATTATAAGTTGGGCTTCTACTTTAACTCTTTGAGATAGATCATTAGAGTCTTTTGTAGTCTTCAAATAATTTTCTCGCCTTCCACCATTTCTAGCAATTGGTGGTCTTCTAAGTGGTTGGTTTTCTCTATAGTTTGGATATAAATCTTCTTCATCTATCCTTATAGGCATAGTGTGAGCAGGTATTAGAGGTGGAGTTGGTACTCTATTATTTTGTAGATGAGATATAAGAGTTTGCATTTGTTCTTTAAGTTTTTGCATTTAATTCTTACTTTCTTCTAATATTTGTCGAGTTTTTAATTCATTTTCATGGATCCTAAGATCTAAGGCATTAACTAATCTAGTCAAAATTTCAACTTGGTTCTGAGAGATAGATTTTGGTACCATGTAGATTTTTTTAAAAAAAGATATACGAAAATAGATAAAAGAAATGAAATAAAAAAATATAATTTAATTGTGCACTCGAAGTGAAATTTTAGAATAAGAGAACTTCCAAGTGAGGGGGTATAAGACCACTTAAGTCCCAAGCTCTCCTTAGACAGCTTAGGTCTTTTTGACAAAGTTCGATTTAGCCTCCAAAATCACCAAGTTTAACACACTTATATTATTATGCATGCAATTTTTATTTTTATTTTTTTAATGCAATGGAAAAAAATGCTCAAAATTATCAAGCCTCATTTTTTTAAAAGAAAGTAAGTTATGATGAGTTAATCAAAGAAACTTCTAAAATTAATCATAAACATTTACAAAGATAATAAAGCAAGAAATTAGATTTTGATTTGCAATAATGGCTAGGTTATTTTTAGGGTGAAGCACTACCTCACTAAGTGGTTCTCTTAATTTTTTTGGCAAGTTCACACAATCAGGAAATGACTAAAATATGTAGTGGAGCTTACTAATTGGAATTTTATGCTATCACCATAAACTTGCAAGAAATATATATCTTTTTCATGCTACTAATATGAATTTAAACTATCATATAAATGAAAATTAATTAACCTCACAAGTCCAAGAAAAACTCACAAGTTTGAAGACAAGTCCAC
The DNA here is from genome assembly GCA_021442155.1 of Cymbidium sinense. Classification (NCBI taxonomy): domain Eukaryota; kingdom Viridiplantae; phylum Streptophyta; class Magnoliopsida; order Asparagales; family Orchidaceae; genus Cymbidium; species Cymbidium sinense. The sequence goes on from CM038218.1 coordinate 131,382,183, forward strand.
CACTTGAGATGCTCCCTTTGTTGAAGAAAACTTTCTATCAAATTTGCACCTTCAAGGCTTTGCTCTGATACCGAATTTGATGGAAGTGGGTGTTCTTACTTTTGGTGAGATTAAGAGAATTAAATATCCATGGATCTTTAGATTAATATCTAAAGATGTATTTTGAAATTTGGTGAGATGATGAAGGGCATAGGATAATATGATAGTGGAATGACTTAAACTATTACAATTTAGACTAACTTAGGCTGATTTATAATGTAGCAATAAGGAATGAGATTTCAGTGAGGTAAATGGCTAAAATTTCTTGTGGATGTTTAGGTTAGGATGCAAATTTATGATCTGGAGTAGTTGATTGGGAATTATAGTGTTTAAGTGATTATTTAGGTGTAATGACTAGGACTAGGTCATAATTAATAAAGTAGAGGTATTATTGAGTGGAAGGAATGTGTAAGATTATGGACGAGAGTAGAATGCTTAATGTATGATTGAAGATGATGTTAAGAGATATGAGAAAAATTAAAACAAATTATCTTGGGTATCGGAGGTGAGAAAACAAAGATATGTTGGATAACTAGCACTCCGATCAAGGATTGCCAAGGTTTGGCCACCAAGCTCTCAAACCACAAGAACAACTAAAATAATTTGTAATTGCCAAAGATCTCCTTTCATTCTAGCAAGGGGGGCTATTTATAGCTATTACAATCATCTTTCAAAAGAAAAAAAAATTTAAAACATGGAGGGAAAGGTGGGTGGCAACATTAATTTGAAGCATTAAGTTAGCTTATTATTTTATGCCATCCACCTGTTTTACATGCTTTTATTTTATGTGGATTCAACCACCTCACATGTCATGCTTTGAATTTTTAAATTCAAAATTTCAAACCTGGAGTTTTTAGAAGAAAATTAAAAATTACATAACTAAATGAAATCATAAAATGGGTCTTAGCAAGCTAATGGGCTAAGCCTTCTTCTTTCTAGAATTTTCTTGGGCTTTAGCTTGAGATCTTATAATTAGACCTTGAGCTCTAATTTTTTAATCCGTATGGTGTTCTACATCACTCACTTGACTCAACAAAATATTGAAGTGAGGACAACTCAGCCTCTGCAATCATCAACCAATGTTGGGACTCTGACTCCACCTAGAAGAGTTTGAGTCATCCCTATATGACAAGAAACAAATTTGTCAAGCAAGGATGAAGGTATTTCTATGTTGTAATCTACTAAGTGCATACCCCTCTCAAAAGAAAGCCACTATTATTGCAAATGAACTTCTTCATCAATTGGATGATGTCTTATTAACTTTTCCATAGTTATATGAAATATTTTCATGGGACTACTTGGGGAATCCAAATAGACAACTATGGGAGCTGATGAGTGTCTATAATCACCCTCCGTCGATGCCTACACACTCATCACACTCAGCTATGGCGATAAGAAAGAAAGTCAAGGGACATGCAAATTATAACAGAATCACCAAACAATGACGTGTCCTGCCTCGACAAGACATTTCTCCACCATCTTTTTCACGGAGATGGTTTCACTAGTTTGCTTACCATTATATTTTTAACTGAATGAGAGGGTCATCGTCCTTGTCTTCTATGCCATCTCTGCTTGGAGCAAGGGAAAAGATGCTCTACTATGGAAGATGCACTTTTCTTTATCAAAGGAAGAGTAATGCTTGCTTTTATCGAGGGGCATTCATCATTGCCCTTGGCTTGAGCAACAACATTTACGCATGTAAGAGCTACCAAAGTACTCATCTCGATTAGCAAAGTGATTATAGGTTTTGCAAGTCTCTTGGGCTTTTTCAGCTTCTAAAGATTCACCTAGATCTCAACCTAGTCAACATATCCACAAGGCCTCTTGGAATCCATCATAAAGAGATCACCTTTTATTGACAAAATTTGACTCAGTGAAAAGAAGAATGAAGTCAACTCTTTGACAAAGTGGGATGAGAAAATCCCAACCTTGGGATAAAACCCTTTTTATATCCCAAGGAGTGATGAAATGCCAAATAAAAAGACCCAGTCAAAGGTGATGTAACATTAATGACAAGAAAGCTATTTTCTTTTCTAAATTCATTTAAGTGTCTATGACTAATTGTCTTTTATTCTTCTATTCTTTTTGTGTGTTACCTCTATAAGGAGTTGAAGAATCAGGGAGCTGAATGTATATACATATGTGCATCATAGGCAAGGTGACTAGGAGAATGATTCAAATAAGGATAGCGAAAGCACAATGACCCACCTCAAAGGTAAAGACTTGCCCCACACAAGGCAAGCATGCAATGGATAAACTTATACTAAGTGACTGACGCTCAGTAGCTCACCTCAAACTCAATAACTCCCTCATATATAGGTAGCTATACATCTAAAGCACACGCTAAATGAACAATCACACTAAAGTCCAGGATCCATCAGTTAAGGGAACTCGCCACTCTGCCACGGTGAGCTAGACTCCTGTAGGTAAGTCCCATGAATGCGAACCATGTAACAAAACCACCCATCCAAACTCTTTAAAAAGAAGGGTTTGGATTAGGGGTGTTCTTTAAGATTTAGTGTTATTTCTTTTTTTTTCGGGAAACAATTTTTTTTTTTTGGTAGAACCAATTTTTTATTCCCCTCAAATGATTCATTGGAACACCTCCTTGAATAAAAAGAGAGTTATTTATGCTAAGATTTCTTAATATATAGTAATCTCTTACACTCTTCTACTTTTCTCTCTACTAACCTATTCTCAATCACCTAAGTAGGCTCCATCTTGTTCATGAACAAAATAAGATGTAATAGCCCTTATCATGATTTTAATGATCAACATCACACATCTCAAAACTTTATGAATCCCATAAACAAACAAGATACACTAAAAAATGAATAATTTTTAATGAAAGATTAAATTTGCTTACATTATCGAATTAAGTAAAAAATATTTTTATGCTCATTATTTTATAAGTATCTAAATTTATTATATATTTTTAAATTATAATATTTTGAACTTCATAAAAAATAAAATATTATTGACAAAAAAAATAATGGCCTTCTAAAATGTTTATCATGTATTCTTCTATTTTTTTTAAAAAATTTTTATTATTTTAGTTAAATAATTTTTGGGCTGAATTTGTAGCATGGTTTTTTTTCAAATCATTTTTCTAACATCCATCTTCTAATTGATAGCAACACCAAGGTTATTTTTGTGTTGGATGATGATGATTGATGATACATGAAATGACAGTCGGCGTCAAGAGCTGCATGTAACGATTGACACTTCTTCCTCACCGAAATAATATAATTTTTCTGCGCAATGGGAAGCCTTTGATTTGAGAGTTGATTGGACTAATAATTATTAGATGTTTGAACGGCGTTATGCCGTTTTGTCTATCCATGGTTAGTTGGTTACCCATTTGAACAGCTTTTGCCTCGCTACAACCTACTCCCAAAGACTTGAGAGGCTCCATTTGGTTAAAAAAAATTAAAAATTAAAAATTAAAGTAAAATCCGCCGGTAGAAAAATTGTTTTCTTTTTTATTTTATAAATATTTTAATCTATCTGAAAATATAACCTCTTCTACAGGCATATTCATAAGATATTAAGTGCACATAAATGTACTCGATTAAATAGCTCATCAAACTGTCAAAAATTTTAATAAATACATTTCATACAATATAAAACAATATAAAAAATAAATCTCGTAGCATGCATCAAATTAATTAAGTTATTATTTCTGTGTAAAAGGGCATTTCATGCCAACAATGCGAGCATAATAAATGAAAATATATTTTACTTAACGCTATATCCATTTGCGATAGTTTATCTTATCTTGATAAAAGTGCTAGATAATATTGATTTCCAAATTTATTAAAGAAAAACCTAATTTTCAGCAACTGTATAAAGATTATAGACTACAAAATTATATTTGTAAAATTAAAAATATTAAAACCCAACCAAATGAAATTGAGAGCAGCGAATAAACTAGCTCTTTTTTTAATTTGATGTTCACAAGTTTGCAGCGGAATTTTGAATGCAATTTATTACATTTTTTTTAACCGAAGGTCTACTGATGAGATGATAGATGTTTGCAGCCGGTTAGCTCTGCTATGTTGGTTCACATTTCACAAGTCAAGGTTTGGCCGTTTACCTATCCTCTTACCAAGAAAAAAATTATATCATTACATAAACTCGGAAGCTCACATAATATTTAACGAAGAAAATATGTTACCAGCAACACCTGATCTTGTTAAGTAATATCATCCATGACCCCAGAAGTGGATGTTAAGGGTTAGAATTCTACAAAAATATTAGTAATAGTCATAATCCTATATAAAAATAAAAATTATTAGTTACAATCCATACTTTTTAGTTTAAATTTTATACAAAATGCGCAACCCATTGACATTGATCGTTTGATTGAAATAAAATGGTTTATATTGTTGAATTCAAATTTGTCATAGTGTAAAATAAAATCTCTTAAGCACTTGAGAGAGGAGGTATGCCGAGTAGAACAATAGAATAAAAAGGTAAAAAAGAAAAGCACTTGTATTAGAAAATCCACTATGTCAAAAATTTCAATTATAAAAATCTCTCCCTTTCCCTCTCAAAGAATCGAGAAAGTACAAGTCCTAAAAATCTAGGAGAAGCCCCAAGATCTCCCCTCCTCGAAATTTCCTTCCTTTTTATAGGGATGAGTACATAAACAAATTACACCTAACTCATTCATATAGAGAAAAGAACCTGTCAGTGAAGGAGAGTGTTTTATGTTGAGTGGCAAGTATGAAGATGTTGTTGGCATTACCAAGATGAGCTTGCTTGATGTGTGTCTGGTTAGAGTTGCTCGTATGTTGATGAGCCTCTTCGTATGTGCTGGATTGTTGGACAATGGCCATTTCCATGTTCACTGTTTTTAAGATGAGTCCTCTCATATTAGATGAGTCATTGGTTGACTGTGTGGTAGGGATGACCTTCTCTTGTAATAACCCTACCTAGAGTGAGTTCTTCATAAGTGAGTGACTCACTTATACAAATTTTGTCCTACACTATATATTGTTCTTGTTCTGGAACATTATCAATTGTAAGAACTCGTTGAAGGTATTGTCATATCTTATGTATACATTCAGCTCCTTAATTTTTTTTGCTCCTTATAGAAACAACCCACAAAAGTAGAAAGATAAAAATAGAGATTAATTATGCATTTAAGACATTTTGAAAATAAGTCTCTCAATTCTTTATGTTACGTCACCTATGATTTGACCTCTTCTTTTGGGACCTTCCTACATCCAGAGCTATAAAAGGGGACCCCATGCTCAGTTCCAAATTCTCTTACCACTCTTTTTCATCGAACTGATCTTACTTTCATTTGCCAAGTTTTTCTTTTCACTAAAGATAATACTCATCATATACTCTAGAAGACCTCGTAGTAATATTATTCCGACAGAGCTATGGTTGGGTCTTCATAAGTTTAGGTGAGTGTTTTGTGGCTCCTACATAGAGTGACATTACTACCCCTACTAAGGATAATGGCAGAACATGCAGGTGGAACCTTCCAATAATAGTTGAGAAGAGTAGTTGTTTTAGTAGAGCCATCGTCTGCTCTAAGTATGATTAAGATGTCTAGTGCAAAAAAGAAGAGGAAGACAAGGAAGAGGTTCCTCTTTGATGGAGAAAGTTCCTTATAAGGAGGTTGTTGAGAACCACCTCCATGGAAAAAGTGAAGGATAATTGCCTCGTTAAAGTAAGACTCATAGCTTTTTGTCACTTCATTATCCATCTTTGACTTATCATAGTATTTTAATTGTTGCAACTTAATGTATCAAGTGTTTGAGAGTCCATGGATGGGGACAATGGAAACTCGTTAGTTGTAAGGGTACTTTCCTAGAACTAGGTAATTTGGAGATGACCATTTATTTTATAAAAGGCAACTTGTTTGGGTGATATCCAAATGAGATGGAAGACATTTTGATTTGATATTTCTTCCTTCTCAAGTGATAATGCATTTGATTTACCACCTCATTGAGATTCATTTTTCTATAGGCATCCCTGTTAATTCTGATCGTGTAGGGATAATTGTGAGTTTTCTAATTATTGACTTAGCAACTCTAAGTCTCCCTTTGGTAGTGGATCTCCCTCCCCCGATCTATCATTATTCTTATTTTATGTTCCAGTTAGCTCAATATCTTTATCTTTTTCATTCTAGATTAGGCGTGTTGTAACAACCTTCACCTTTTTCTATTTAGGATGTAACAGTATAATGTTTGATAAAGTGAGTTTCCCTTTCTGATAACTTATTTTTACCCAATATTTAAATACAAAATAAATTTTAATTGGATGACTTATGAGCATATGAAATAGGCCATAGTTGAGATCATTAACTTTCTCCACTTGGTCTAGTAGATGTGGCTCTAGCAATTATAATCTTAGTTTTATGGCATGTCTAAAGATTTTGATAGTACATTATCTTTTGAATGAGTACTATTTAGACATCTTTTCTTGGGGGGTTGACCCATTTTCTTATGCTCTATCACTTTACTGCTGGCCACAAAGTTATTGTTGGTTGCGATGTTATTGCTCATCCATTTCTTTTGTTTCAACAATGAATGTGAATGTTGTATTCACATCATCCTTTTTTGCATCATGTGATTTTGGTTGTTTTCCTTTCCCAAAGGGATTGTTATTATAGTTGGCACTAAGTTCTTTTGTTTGAAGAGCCTTTCAAACTTGGCTACAAGATCTAATAATTCTTAAAATATATTAATTATAGCCATAGCTAGATATGGGGCCATTTGCTCACTAATGTTCTTTATAAGGAGTTTTACTGTATGCTTTTTGTGAGCTATTGATCACATTTCATGCTTAAATTTCTCAATCTCATGATATATTTGGTGACACTCTCACCCTTCCTTCCCTTTTCTATGACAAGATTACTATTGTTACTTTCTTGGTTGCACCTACCAATCTCTTGATGAAAAGTATTTCTAACTCGGTGAAGATTTTTACTGAGTCATTTGGTAACTTTGCTCAACATTCGAAGGTTGTATTGGTAAGATTGCTAGTGAATTATCATAGCAATAAAGCACGATTCCCTCTAGTATTTCCACAAGTGACTTTGAATTGGGCTACAATTTTGTCATGAATTTTCTGTGCCTAAAAAGTGTTGAATTTTGGCACAACATATGCTTTAGGATATTGTACTTGATTGTATTCAGCTGGGTATGGTTGTCCTTTTCCAACTATCTGTTCACCAACTTTTGAAGTGATGGTTGCTTTGACTTTCTAGCTGATGAGGCCTTCTACTTAAGATTTGATAACAATATTAGCTTCTTGATGAGCATTTAATATGGCCTCTCCTTGGGCTTATTGCTTTTATGTAGAAGTTGTTGGAATGTTGGCTGTGACATTTTGCATGCCTCCAATTTCAGCTATTGGATTGACTACCTTTGAATGGTTTCTTGGAGGCACCTGCTATGTTACAGTTATATAAGGTTAAGTTGACAAAAACAACTCTTTCATTAGCCCAATCATTTCATTGAGGTGGTTATTGAGGTGGATTTCTTTAGTCTCCTTTATTTGTAACTTTGTTAGCGTCATTAGCTATTTAGTTACGTCAACTTATACTTGAGCTTCACCTCCAAGTTGTTGATGGCTTGGGTTGCTGTACTTCTTCATTTGATTGATCAGGTGTCATGTTTCTATTTCATAAATGAGTATTGACCATGTGAATAGCTTTGATTTCCATGCAATCCATATCTTCATTATTTTGGAAGTATGGAATCAATTACTCTTCATTGATTCAAAAATCATCATCTTTCTAGAAGAGCTGATTATCTAACTTATCATCTACCGACTGATTCATTTTAGACTAGCATTTTTAGTTGATGATAGGAGATTTAATTCCTTTGTCATATGGTGGGGAGGCACATATTGAGTTATCTCATCATTGGCGACTTAGAATTCTTTAGGTACCTAAATTGGTTAGGACCTTCTAGTGGTGGATCTTTGGGAATGTATCCTAGATGTCACACTCTAGAGTTCATCGGGTCAATTATATTACTTTTTCTATAGTGGTTGTAGGGACTTTCCAACAATTGGTCACTTAGTATCTTTGTATCTAAGGACTCATTGCTGATGTTCACAAAATATAATATCCTTAGGCCTTGAGTTCTACTCTAGGTGAGAATGGTGCTTTTTAATATTATTACTTCTCTTAAAGTAGGAATTTGTTGGGTTGGCGACTTGGCTCACCAACTTCTTGATTCTTCTTTGAAGGTTTTTATTTTTAATAGCCTTCAGAACTTTATAGATTTTAGAAGAGACAGTCTCCTCCTTTAGTGGTTGATTTTGTAGACTGGGATGTGTATATTTATCCTCAGAGCTATTCCTTATGACCAATTGGAGTAGATCAAAATTGTTATTGGTGTGTATGTTTGCTTCCCCTAATGGGTCATACAAATGTTCTGAATGAATAGGCAATTCAATAGCTCTGCGACCATAATTATATTTTCTTTGAGCTCTCTTGGACAATTTAGTGCCAAAGGAAGATGCTTCATGGTCATTATTTTTTGGAGTAAGAGTGACATCTTGTGTGCTAGTAGGATCCCCTGATGCACTGCTAAGTGGATTGACAATGATGAACTTCAGTTTGGGCTTAATAGCCATCATATCCTTAGCAGTTGTTATCAGAATTTCCTTGGACAGTATACCAAAGATAGAATCTCTTTTGGAGGTTAAAGCTTTAGGCTAGGGCTATTAGAAATGATCACATTCATCCTCTTTCCTTTATTCAATTCCTCTGGCATTCTAGTGAATTTAATGAGAGGCTTAGTTATAAGTCTAGTAGGTAGAAACTAAACAAATATTATTTCAAACTAGAGACTAGCTCTAATGGAACCAACATTGATTATGGCCTAAGAGAATCTAATAGTGGACCCCTCTTCTAGCTTTACAATCATCATGTTTCTAATACTAACCTTTGGAGGTTTTAGACCTGGTCATATATATTACAGTTTTAAAATATTATAACTCTATATTTTAATCTACGAAGACACCGTATATTAACTTCTTCAACCAGAGATGGAGAGAAGTGATCGCTAGTGGAGTCACTAGAAATTTGTGGGCTCAGAATAAACACCTTTGAGGATGCTCTCTTTCATCTTTATTACAATGGGTAGGAGTATGATTTTTTGTAAGGCAGATTAATATATATTCAAGCAATTCTCCTAACATTTCATCAAGGTTTATTTAGATATGGGTTATACTTCCTATGCATGCAAGCTTTCATAGTTAATTACCCTTCTTATCGTAGTAAGAGAACACTCTCAATTATGATTTGAAATAAATATATCTTTTTGAAATGAATCAGTATCTAATGGTGTCTGTGGTATATCATAGATGACTGTCTAATGTGAATAAGATAATAGTCTCAATCAAGATCCAATGGTTCCATCATCTCAGGACTATATTATTCTAGTCTACCAACATCAGAGGGCTAGCTGTAATGTCTAGAGAGTCTAATTAGCAGCCATGGGTTGCCTTATCTCAGATATCCTGTTGGAGTAGATGTTTAGTGCAAGGGTGTTCATGTGACAAATGTATGTGTTAAACTTTCATCCTTTAGAATGCTAGTAGAGTGTTATGCTTGCATTGCTAGCATGAGTTGGACTTACATTGATTAGAAAGTTGTATGAGTGTTCATATAATGAACACATAGTTTAGACTTACATCCCTTTGGAATGCCAACTTTATATAGGTATGGTGAATGAATTATAGGGTGTTCTCATGGTGACTAAATTATTGGATGTTCTCGTGGTGAATGAATAGAAGACTAGCCTTACATCCCTTTAGAATGCCTGGTTTATATATGTTCACATGGTTAGTGAATTATAGGGTGTTCGTATGGCAAATGGATAGAAGGTAGAGATTACATCCCTTTGAATGCTAAGTTTATAGGCGTTATCATTGTGAACAAATTTTAGGGTGTTCATATGGAAAACGGATAGAAGACTAAGCTTACATCCCTTTAGAATGATAAGTTTATATGTGTTCACATGTTAAACAAATTATATGTTGTCCGCATGGCGAACATAAATAGGTTGCTTTTGGGGGATGGTGCCTTAATGCTAGAAGTATGATGCTTAGGCACTGTGAAGGGGAACCGCCTTGGCACTGTAGATTATTGCACCTTAGCATTATTAAGATGGTGCCTTGGCACTAGGAAAATCAGCACCATGGCACTATAGGTACTATAAAGAACATTTAAAATTAGGTTAGTAGATTGACCATGGACTTGATGCTAATTATGTAACACCACAGTCCCAGACAAAAGACCGTTCAAACAAGCTAATAAGTTGGTAGTCACATTTAATAGATAAGACAAAATGTTGACTAGAGCCATGGCACTGCATCAGAGCACTACGACTCCATATCAATATTTGATGCACTTTTTGGTTTTGGTCAGTTATGGAATTAATGGTAACAAGTGCTCTTTTGACTGACATAATGATCATTTCAACTAGCTAGCCACTTAGGCATTGCACGTGAGTGCTACAGTGCTGATTCCTTATTTCAGAGCCCAAGATGTTAGCACCCTAGTGCTCTTATTATGGCTCTATTGCGTAAATTTTTTATTCTAAAACCCAAGAGGTTAGTACCTTGGCATTGCTTCCGCACCTCCATGGCACTAGGTCTGGTTTATAAATATATCACATATGCTACATATTTTTTAATTTGCTATCTTCTTACTATAGGAATTCTTAGCCTCTTCCTTCTCTCAGCTTTTTCTTATACTAATAAAATAGTCCACTCATAAGATCACTAGCAAGAGGAGGGCGACTTCAAGCGACACTAATAAGTTTGTCAGTGTGAAAGTAGAGGAGATAAATAAATATGCTCTCATCCCCAAGCACCTCATTCTAGAGAGAAATTTCCATACTCTGGGTGGGAGTATAGAGGGGGTTATCATCGATCAAAGCTTGGAGAAGCTAGCCTATAAAAGTAGCTCCTGCTCATTCTTGTGGTATGAGAGTTCTTCACCAATGCAAAGGATCACCAAGACATTAGAGTCCTTATGTAGGAAAAATTGGTAAGTTTTGATAGTATTATCATTAATGTATATTGTGGTTTGTAAAATGTAGTGTATGATCAATATCTTTCCTATTATAGCAATCATCCTAATTTTGATGAAGTCATTGATTTTATCACTAGCAAAAATGCCAATATTCTATGGAAATGGCGGAAGGAAATGATCATCAACTTTCTTGTCATAGACTTAATGGCAAAGTCTAAGGCTTGATACTATTTTATTTCTGCTAAGTTGATGCCCACTATTATTATTAGTAAGACGACTAAGGATAGAACCATTTTAAATTTTTCTATTCAAATGGGCTTTACAATTAATATACGAAAGATTATATATAATTCTCTTTGTAATATGCTTAGTTGCAGTACAAATATAAGATACAGATATCCTTCTCTTATTTATGGTTTATGGATAGGTGTGTTGAGGGAACCTAATGAAGAAATTCTTATTTAGAAGGCTCCTCTAACTAAAAGGCTAATTAGAGGATTTGGGCAGAGGTTTGAGGCGGGGAATAGCTCACGTACTCCACGTGCCCCACAATCTCGATCCCAATCTTTTAAAACCTTAAATGAGTAACATAAAGATATTGGAGGAGAATTCTATAACTTATAGTAAAAGGTTGGGGTGAGTATCCATAGGCAAGAGGCTTTGGAAAAGAAATTTGACTATCAAATGGATCAATAACAAAAATAGTTTTCTTATATGGCTCAGTTTAAGTCAACATTAGTTTATATGTTTGAGAATTGTGACTTTGTAAGTTTCAGTCTGGCCACTTTTCCTATGGCTCCTTAATATCCTCTTTACATGAGCACCTCGCCAGCATCAAAAGAAGAAGAAGAAGAGGATGATGATGAATATGATTATTAGTTTCCCTCCCATTTTCTTTTATTTTATATTTTCTTCTTTCTTCTACAACTTTTGTAATCAATTTTTATTTTTTTAATAAATATATTTTTATTTCACATTTATGTATTTCTATGTATATTTTTTTATATTTATCATTTGAAAGTTCCAAGATTTAAAATAATGAAATTTTTTATAATATCAGAGTATTAGCACCTCAACGCTAAGAATACAACACTTAGGCACCTCTAGCCTATAAAACATAAGTTTAAAACCCAAGATTCTTATGCTGCAATGCTCTATATGTGGTGCTGCGGTGCTTTTAAGATAGAATTATCTTGCCATGCTTCTCAAGAGGCCAGCGCTGCAGCACTCAATATGCAGTGTAGCGACACTCTTAAGATAAACATTTCTTATCATTTTATCTGAGAGGTTAGCACTGTAGCACTCTATATGAAGCATAGTGATACTGGACAAACAAGACTCAAACTTAGGATTTATTGAGGTCACCATTCTAGGTGTTCAAAATCATGAAATTAATGTAGCCTTTCGGTGTTTATGAGAAAGCACCGCGATGCTAGGAGAAGACTTTTCCCACTAAATCTGAGAGCTTAGCACCTAGGTGTTGAACTCATAGTGCCTAGGCATTGTATTATTAAAGCCTAAAATTTAATAGATTTTGGAGAAATTTAAAATTTTTGCAGCATAACATCTTAGCATTGCTAGATTTCATAATTTTTAATGCATTAGATCTCATCTCCCTTGTTTTAAATCCAAGATCAATAGAGGAAGGATTTCATTTAATATTGGAACCAAGTTCAATGGTGGAAGATATAGGACCTCAGCACTAAAAAATGGCGCTTCAGTGCTGCTTTAAAGATACAGAACTCAAAAACTTAGCATTACGATGTTAAAATAAAGCACCATCATGATGCAAGAGTTATACTTAAACCCGAGATCTTAGAATCATGACAACAAATATTTGGCATCTTGATGCTATAAGATGGAGCATCAAAGTTCTTATTCATGAGATTACAGTGTATTAGCACTAGATCTAGGTGTCACAGCACCATAGAACGGGAACCCTATTTTTGAACCAAATTCTTGTAGAATTTGATAATTGTTTATAAAACTTTGATGGCATAATGTATTAGTTGTGCTAGATTTTTACTTATTTATTACAAACGCACTCTTCCCCCTTATTCTGAATCCAATATTGACAGAGGGAGGGTTTTTGTTCTCACACTGAAATCAAGTTCAATAGCAGAGGTCTTTCAAATTTCAAGATTCTAGAATTTTTGGGTATGGGGGCTTTCTTTTTACTCCGGATCTAAGATCGATGTCATATAATTCTTTTTATTTCTCGTGAATCTAAGATCAAAAGCAGAAATCTTGTTAAACTTAATTTTCAAAAAGAAAATTGATTAAAGAATGTATTTCCAAAAGTTTTTACCTAGAATTGATGGGAGTAAACCTCGATCTTGTCTCTTGCATGAGGAGATCGCTCTTGTAGTAGTAGAATGCATGTTGTTGAGACTGCAAGTGACTGAGAGCAAGAGAACAGTGCAAGTGAGTTGAGAGTGGGAGTAAAAGAAGAAGAAGGGAGGGGTAGTTCTCCCTTTATTATAGGTGATTTCGCACCATTGGGGAAGTTTTTCACTCCATAACCATTCCCCTTACTTACCCTAGGTGGTTATTACTATTGGGGCGAGAATGATAGTTTTTCTTGATTTTAAAACTAAAGGTCATCATGATAGTGCCTTAGTACTAGCATCACAGCATCGTGACGATGTGTCATTTAAGCAAGAATTCATCAGGGACAGTTTGAGCTTAGATTTTGTAAGGTAGCAATAACACCTGAGCACTACGATTGCAATGTCATAGCCCTGAGCTAGGATATTCAATTTATTTATTTTTTATGAAAATAGGATAATTCAAGTACTTGCATGAGACTAAGTTTTATCCATTGCATTTTAAAGTGTGTTTAATTTATTCCACACATAGTTAAGTTATTTCCATGCTTGTTCTTAGAAGTTATCCATTTATTTTAGCATAAGAATTAATTTATTTGTGCATTATTCAAATTATTTTTTTCTCTATGTTATTCTCTATTTTCCCATATTAATAGTATATTCTTTATTTGTTTTGGCCAAATTTTGGCATGAAAAATATTTTGTGATTTATTAAGACTATTGTCATATTATTTTCTCTTATTTATAAAATTTTTAAATTTATATTTCTTATAAAAATTAATTTAAATAATTTTGAATTCCGAGGTGTATTTTTTAGATTATTTTCAAATTAACTTTATTCATTTATGGCATGGTGTGGCCAACCATAATTCTTTTTTAGTCATCCTATTTGAATTTAAAAAACTTAGTCTAAGTTTATTTAAATTCAAATACAATTGGATTTTAAATTAAATACATTTTTCAAAACTAATTTTTCAATTTTAGAAATATATTGGGAAAGACCTTATTATTTATTTTTTATTAAATTAATTTGTGTTATTATTACAAAAACCTTTTTAATTATTATCTTGTTATTTCCATCAAATTGATTATGTTAATTTAAGCTTTAGTGTATTTGGAATGCCCTTGGCTAAAATCTCCTTGATAATATCTTTGCTTTATTTTATTGGTTTTTAATTTTAAATATTGACTTTCTCATTTAATTCAATTTTGTTAATTTAATATATCATATTGTTTGCATTTATCTTGATTAAATCGCTACATGGAATGTATTTGGCAGGCTTATACAACATCCAAATCAAATTTGATTTATTTTTGAATTATTTCAAATTATTTCCTTTCTTTATTATCTCCTTAATATAATTAATTCATTAGTGCTAATGTTATTAATATCATTCTTCTTCTTTGATTTGGAGTACCACTTTATGCTTAAATCAATTTGAATTCAAGCTTTTTATCATGTAATTTTCTATTTGAATTTAAATTACTTACCATAATTAATTTCCCTACATTTAACTTCCCTTGGCAAATGTTTACTTAGGGCTAATTATTTTGAGATTGCTTGGTTAAACTAAGTCATCTCTCACTCCCTTTTCTCTCTTGATAGGTTGACCATAAGTAATTTAAATTTAAATTATTTGCATGTGCCAATTTTTCCAAAATCAAATGTCTTCATTATGTGAATTTCCCTCTTTTTTTGCTCCTATTTACTTTAGTCTTTAACTGATCCCCTCACCTATATAATGATGTTAAGTCTTAGCTATCTCTCTTATGCTTCTCTCCAACAAAGCTAATCCTTTCATAACCAAATTCTTGGAGTATTTCTTGTGTTCAAATTCAAAACTCTTTCTTCTCTCTTCTGGTTTCTTCTTGGCCAAAATGTCTTAGATGATTCAAGGTGCCAAAGCCCACTTTCTTTCATTAATTTCACCTTGGCTGAAACATACATTGAAGTTTTCTTGAAGAGCTTGTGCTTGAGATCATGTCCTTTCATTACATCTTCAACATCATTCAAATAGAGATTTATTTCAACCCTTTCAAGCTTCTTTCAGGTCTTAAAAAGAACAAAATCAGGTTATTGTTTTCATTGATCATACATTAAGGATTGAGTGAGAATCTCTATTAATTAATTTTTTTAATTTTGTAATTTGATTGTCTTCTTTTGAATAAAATAGATTCATATGCTTTCAAGTTTAAAATCTTTTGAAACCTCTTTTCATTCATATTCAAGCAACTTAAAAGGATTTTCACTTAGTTTTGATTCTTCTTCTTTAAGGTTTTATTTTGAATGTTCTTTGCATTTTTACTTTGTGCAAGTGTTTTACAAAGTTCTTTTAACATCTTTGCTCTCTCATCTTATGCAAGCTTCAATTAAATTAAATTAAATAACTTCATTGAATTTAATGTTTTTATTTGCATCTATTCAAAGTCTTTAACATAAATATTAAGCTCTCTTCTCTTTGTTTTTCTTATCACGTGTATATATATATATATATATATATATATATATATATATATATATATATATATAGAGAGAGAGAGAGAGAGAGAGTTCTTGTTGTAAAGTGTTGGGGCTGTATTTGCCTGGTGTAGAAAAATATGAAGTTAAGGTTATGCTTTCCCGATGTCAAAAATTATGAGAGATTGGACATAGGCCAGTTTCTAAGTTTGGCTGAACCACGTAAAAGTTTTCGTGCGTCCTATCTTTACTCTTTTTTTTCTGCATTTTATGTGCTTGCTCTTTATAATATAATTTATTCACCTTTGCAACTAAGTATTCTACAAATTTCAAACTTAAGTTTTAATTTTAAAAATAATTTATTTACCCATTTTATTCCCCTCCCCCTCATGGGTGTCATAGCTTCTTAAAATTATCTCTATAATACGTACACATTATTGTAGATATTTATTACTTATTTCTAACTTGCATATATTAGTTATTGGTACTTATTTCTTTGCAAAGAGGATGTCTCCATTCACCTTTTCCCTTATATCTTGAGGACATTAAATTTTTTGATGAGCTTTAGGAAGGCGATAAAGGTGGTAATGAACCAGTTGCTACTTTGATTTCCTATAGAAAATTGGCTGATGAAGTTGGGTTGAGTTTTGCTCCTAAAAAGTCCAAAAAGAGACCAATGAGTGTTGCACTTCATGTTTCTCTAATAAAATGGAGTGCAAAGCAAATGGAACCAATGGATGATCCTGGCCTCATTCACATTGAAATAATTATACCCTTGACCTAATTGATCTAATGAGTGAAGACTTTAGGTTAGGGCAAAAATATTTTCTATAAGTTCAACACACATCTTGAAGTGGAAACTACCTTATGCTACAATGATTTCCTAGGTGATGGCATGATAGTAAACTTAGAAATTCACCAAAAAGTCTATGTTCAATGTTAAGGATCTCTCAATTGCTAAGTCAAAGTGGAGCTCAACGGATATTAATTCGCAGAGGGCCAAGTCCAAGCTGATCATTTTGTAGGATGAAGTAAAGTGACATGAAGAAGAAAAGTAGCGAGCAGTTCTAGTGTTGACTCACATTTTTAAGATGAATACAGAGTTGGAGGTGTAACTTTCTCTTCACACTAAAGAGTTCCGAAAGAAAGATGCTAGCTTCTTTGGCTTCTTCAATTCTAATGGGTGTAACAGTTTGTTACAATAGAGGTTCATGAAGGAATCGAGTTCTCCATCATCAAATTTGGGAAATATAATGAACTTGATGCCATGTTCTAGGACTTTAATAATGTTCTCACTTTATTAGAATTAAACTTTGAGGCAAATGATTAGGAAGGGAGTACTAATTAGTTTTTCTTCTCCTGCTTGTAAATTTTTTTTTCTTATTTTTTGTACCTGCTAATTAGAAGAGTTGTAGTATGTATTAAAATTTGTAGATTGGCTACACGCCTTTGTGTTTAAATTTTTTTCTTTAATAAAATAAAGATTTTCTTTAGGCTCCTTTATTCATGAATATATTCATTTAATTGGATACTCTTACTGTTCGATGAGTATACTCATAGAATTTTTTATTGATCTAAATATACTCATTGAGAAATAAAAAATCTATTAAAATGAATTCATTAAACTAATACCTCCCTGGATGCATTCAAATCATGTACTCACTAAATTTATTAAATAGTCACTATAATTAATTGCTTCATAATATTTGGAGGAATATTGTGCTACCAACCACATGAACTGTTTGTCTTAAGTTTGTAGTTGTCAAACATAGATGTTGGTCTTAGTTTCTAACCATGGATTGTTTGTCTTTATATTTGCAGTTGTCATCAATATAGAGTGTCAGGCTTATATTTGAGTTAAAAACCACACAAAATAATGGTCTAGTCGCCAACCACAAAATTTTGATCTTTGTATTTACATTTGTCAATCATATGAAATGTTGGTATTACACTTCAATCACCAACCACTCAAAATGTTAGTCTTTATATTTATAGTTTCCAACCACAAAGATTATCAATTTGCACTTGAGTCACTAACCATATAGAGAATTATTTTTAAATTGATATTCCCTTATCATTTTTATGAAGCGTTTGAAGCATAAGTGTTCACTATTTAATTTTATTTTTATCAAACTATCTAGTTGACCTTAGTACAATTTATAAAATATGGCATGATAAATTTTTAGGCTCTCTGGCTCATTAAATAAAGTTTTTACTTGGGTCAAAAGTAGCTAGTAGAGTGACTTTAGTTAACATGCAACTCTTCGAGTGTTAATTCAAATTTTTATTACTCGCTAAATTCCTTTGGTTTTAATGACTCATCAATCCACTAAGTGAGTAAGTAAAAAGTTCTTAATTTTATATTTAACCATCATTCATTAGGAGCATAATAAAATATTACTAATTAAGAATAATAATAAATAAGTATAAAGATCTTATCTCTTGTGTAAATTTTTTTCAAATTCTCTTACAATCTAAGTGTGTGACAAATACTATCCTGAATATGTTTGCAATTGATAAGGTCCTAGGCCAACTTATTTCATGATACATAGGGCACATCCCAAAGGTGGGCTACTTTGCCCAATGCATTCTAGTGAAGCTACTGAATTCTTGTTCTTTAAGACTAAGTTTCTTGCCCTAAAGTGTTCTTCTTTAATTTAGTGATTGTAGTGTTTTGCTATTCAACATTTTATTTCTTCATGCCTTTGTGATGCTTCAATTCATAACTCTTCTAATAAGTTGAGTGTGGTTTTCAAGGGCTTAGCATTTAACCTCTTCCACTCACTTGTTTCTTAATCATTTCAACTATAGTGTCATAAAGTGAATTCAGCATTCTAAAAAAAAAAAAAAATGTTATCTTAAGGGCATATATGTCTTTCACCTTTATTTTTTAATAAGTTAAGAATCTTCTTATTTGTTGCCTCCACTTAACCATTTCCATGCACTACTTAATTGAATTCCTTATCACCAAATTGTGGGCTATATTTAATGATGATCATCTTTTGTAGCCCACACATGCCAATAATATTAGTCCTAATAGAATAACTATCTAGTTAGTTATTTTGGCGAGTGTCTTAGCTTTAAATCACTTGCTGAAATAGTCAATCATGATAAGTATGAATTTTCACTATTAGCTCACGATTGGAAAGGTGTCTATCAAATTCATTCCCCAAATG
The DNA here is from genome assembly GCA_021442155.1 of Cymbidium sinense. Classification (NCBI taxonomy): domain Eukaryota; kingdom Viridiplantae; phylum Streptophyta; class Magnoliopsida; order Asparagales; family Orchidaceae; genus Cymbidium; species Cymbidium sinense. The sequence continues at coordinate 131,401,197 of CM038218.1, forward strand.
GTAAAGTGTCATGAACCTGTGATGAGTTGTAGAGGCAGTAGTAGTAACTACAATAAAGAAGCAAAATTTTGACACTGCTCAAACCTTTTGTGAATTCTTTAACATCTTACATTAATGTAGGCCAAAAGTATTCTTATCATAGCCTTCAATGGGCGAGTGTTCTTCCTCCTGAATGATTTCAATACTCGCCAAAGTTAACCTAATCAAGTACCTTGCCTTGTTCACTATCTCTCACACACCTTATAGTTGGTGAGGTCTACAATCTTTAAAATAACTCACTATTAATTAAGAGATGCTGGGTAACTTTAATCTTCAATCTTCTAAGATCATTTATTCTTTTTACAAACTCCCTAATCTATAAGTATTCTTTATAAGATCTATCTAACAGGATGAATCTTTATAGTCTATTTCCATAGAAACATCTTCTTATATGCTCAACTAGGCAAGTTGAAGAGCAAGATACTTTGTAAATCCACTCATTCTTGTTAATAGATCAATGAGCTAGTTTTGGTTTCTTATGACGTTCAATTTTGAGGTATTCTAACCTCCTTATCTTTGCCTTTACTTTGAGTAAATATTTTTTTGCAGTGACTCATCCCGTACTTCATAATGCCCATGGATCTAATTGACCACAAGCTATGACTATGATTGAGTGGTGATGTGTCAAGCACCAAGTCCTCAAGTGAATCTTAGATCGACGAGTAGAGTTATATTGAAATTGAATATTTTCCACTTTGAAGTTAGACTTTAATGATTGAGTTATAATAATTCTTGTAGGACTTTTTAACATTATGCTCACTTGCATTCTTTGATCACATGAAGAACCATCTGCATATAAATGCCATATAAGTTTAGAAAAAATTAGGACACCTTCTGAATCCAAAAAATTCATGAAGAAATAAGGAAGTGCTTGTGACTTGATCATTAATTTAAGCAAGTTGATTTGCTAAACTTCCTCAGTTGCACTGACTATTTTGGTAATCTTCTAGAGTGATCTAGCTTGCTGAGCATTGACTTGAGTGGATTATCTATGATGACTTAAATCAAGTGATCTTAGAATTATGGTATGAGTTGTTGTGCTGATATGAATACTGCAAGTGCAAGCTTTTCCATGATTATGTAATGTAACTCAGCACCCTTGTGTGACTTGCTTACATAATGGACTAATTGTTATCTTCCACCATCTTCTTTAATAAGCTAGTCATTATCTTCTACCTTCTTCTTTAATTAGAACTAAGATAAATGAGTTTCTCCAACTCTCAAGCATAATAAAATTATTTCACCCTCCTTTGAGCTTTATAATAGGGGTGGTGAAGTGAGTAAGCTTTTTAGATTGTAGAAAGGTTTCCACATTTAATTGTCCTCTTGAACTTCTTTATGCCTCTTAATACTTTGAAAAATGGTAAGTAGCATTCCCCCACCTTGGAAATATATTTATTTAATCCTACAACTCAACCTATGAGTCACTATACTTCTTTCATCATTCCTTTTAGGTGCAATGAGTGTGGATGAGCTGAGAACTCAAACATAGGGACCTAGTAAAGTAGGACATTTAGTGAGAAATAAGCATGGGTCTGCATACTCAATAATCTATTACACAATAAGACCTAAAAAATTTAGAATATAGAATCACTCATATAGTTTAGGTGGCTATGGAGAAAATGAAAAATGATAGTCAATGATCAACAAATATGAAGGTTCATCTTGACAATAACTCATCGAGCTCAGTGATAGTAAAAAGAATTATCAAGATCACTCAGCATTGATGTTGAGTCATATTAAGTGAATAAAAAGGAGAATAATAAGGAATGGTAGGAAAAAAACAATCATACTAATATCTTTCTAAGAGGATTGTAGAAGCTTACCCCCCATAGAAGTTTAAGATTACACACTTAGAATCCTCTCTAATCACAAGGCCTATTTTGAATTCACCACATCACTATTGGACATAGAGTATGTAATGAAGTGCCTATGATTCATTAAAATCTTTAAGAAGTTATCCCTCAGATGGTTCCCATGGCTACCAGTGAGGGGTCATTAGTTTATCCATAGTTGCATAAGCTACACTCACATATGTCATTAAAGTGTCCTTTAAAGTATGCCCATTGGCTTCAGCTAAAGAAAACATTTGTAGAATTGCTCTAATTGGCAAACAATATTGTGAACAACAAAGAGTATAATGAATTTTCCTAGCCAATAATGGCAATTCACTAGAGGGATTTGATAAAAAGGTTATCTCTAGAGTGGCTCTCAAAAAATAGGTTTCAAGTTCAAAAATAAGATAGTGGAAGAAGACAACTCACTAGGCGAGAAGATGCATTATCGTATAGGTGTGATTTTAGATACCCAAAAACTCACCAACACATAATGACTAATTATAGCCACGTCTAACTACATTGTCGAGGATATCAATGGTCAAATTAGTATAGGACATTAAAAATAAAAGAGTACTTCAAGTGGCCACTAACACTAAAGGTAGATGGAGGTCATGATCACTAGAGGTATTGCTTGTATGATCAAGACACAACACTAAGGAGTGTCAACATTTCAAGAGTTTGGTGGAAGAACTCATCAAGGCTAGAAAGTTAAGGTCTTCACATAAAATAAGGGAAATAAGTCACAAAGATAAGAAATGAACCCACGCCAACTCATGTGAATCATATCACTAGGTCTGCACCCACTATCTTTGGTGGAGATTAAGAGTCATTAAAGAGAGCCAATCTTAAGTGACTAAGATCAAGAGATGTCAACTCAATAGTAATGGAATAAGTACTAAGCACTCAAGTTGCACCAGTATGTTTTTTAGAGAAAGATCAAACCCCAAAATGACATGGTAGTCATCATGATGTTAATTACCAATTATCAATGTAGAGCATCTTGATCGACACTGGGAGCTCGATCAAATCATTTTTATGTTTGTGTTTAATTAGATGAATTTGGTGAGTTCAAATCTTGCCCAACAGAAGGACTCTTCTATGGAATTTTTAGGGAAAAATGAGAGACTGAAGGAATTATCAATCTCTTAGGAGCTGTTTGGGATCAATTTTGTTTTCTACTTTTTATTTTTATTTTTATGTTGCTTTTGAAAACATGTTTGTTTAAAGTATTTTTTTATGTGGTTTTCTTTTTTGTTTTCAAAAATAAAAAAATGTTATTTTTAAAAATAATCAAAACACATAAAAGATGTTTTGAGGGTTTTTAAAAATAACAAGTATAATCAAACAAGTTTTATTTTTAAGAAAAACATATACAAAACAAAATAAAAATACAAAATAAAAAAAAAGTGATCCTAAATGGCCCCTTAGTAAATTAAGGAGAAAAAGATGACTAATTTATCACCATGGCTAATTTTTTTGTTGTGAAAGCACTAACCACATATAATGCCATCTTCAACTAACCATTGCTTAACACTTTCATGGGCTGGAAAAGAAGAAATCACTTTCTAGGGAAACTTAAGTCAATTTAGAGCCTATTATTTGTGAACAGTTGGCAACTTACTTGTGGTAGAAAAAGTATTACAGCTCAAAGTTCCATACTCTAGAGTCTAGGTCACTAAAAAAATTGAGGAAGGCTTGACTACATAGAATGTAGAGCAAGCCCTCAAGATCAGCTTGTTTGCAATTAAAAAAATGAAGTGAAGTGAATAAAAAATGAAAATAAATTACATATCCTAGCTCTTTGGGGTCCCGTGATGTTGTAATAGCAAGGCCTAGGTGTTGTTACTACCTTAAAAATAAATCTAAAAGCTCAAACTACTCCCAATGGTTGCCCAAATAAATGACATACAGCAACCTGTTACTCGATACCGATCTTTGAGTGTCATGCGTGAATCCTCAATTTAAGAAAAAATCAAGAAAGCTGTCAGCTCCACCCTAGGGGTGATGATTATAGCAGTAAAAACCACCCCCTTGGAGAGAATAGCCTATAAAAAGGGGAGAGTAATCCTCTCTCTCTCTCTCTCTCTCTCTCTCTCTCTCTCTCTCCCACTCACTCTCTCTAGTTTTTTTATTGTATTCTTACTTCTTCTAATTTGTACTTTCTAAAGGCATGCTCTCCACAGCCACAAGAATGATCTTTACCAAATTTCCACCACTAGCCTTGGATCCGGTGAGAAATAAAAGAGCATATCTCCATCAATCTTGGATCCAGAGTAAAAAGAAAGCTCCATAAGTCTTAAAATATTCTAGAATCTTGAATGTTAAATGTTGAAGACCTTTGTTGTTGAACTTGGTTCTTGTGTGAGAAGAACACCCTCCCTCTGTTGATCTTTGATCTAAAACAAGAGAGAAGAGTGTGTTTGCACTAAAATAAGTAAAAAAACCTTACACTGCAAAAGGCCTTATGATATAAATTTTCATAAAAACGTGTTAAAATCTTCAAGAATTTGAATTAATATAGACATTTCTATCACACAATGCTACGACGCCTAGGCCCATCACTGAGGCACTAAGCTCTTGGGAATGAAATCTTGAACACTCTACTTAGAGTGTCAAGGCACCAAAAATCGGGCATTGCAGGGCTAAGTTGTCAAGCATAGTGCAATTTTATTAGTGTCAATGTGTTGTCATTTAGCACCGCCACACTAAATTTATGAGTCCCCTTATCTTTAGTGTAGTGTCATCCATTTGGCACCGAGGCATTATAGCTTCCACCATTAAACTTGGATCTGATGTGAAATGAAACCCTCCCTCCACTGATCTTGGATCTATAAAACGGGAGAATAATGTGAAGGCATTAAAAAAATTAGCGCTACTAATGCATTATGTTTCAAAAATAAAGCAATACTATGACATTGTAGCCCCAATGCTGAAGCGTTGTCCTAAAGAAAATTAAGCTAAGGCAGGAATCTCACAGTGCCATGGCACTAGTATCTCAATGTCAGGCACTATATTCTCCGAATTGAAACCTAAGTGATAATGTTAAAGCTTTTATATCATGACTCAAATATACACATAGCATTGTGGCACTACTAGTATCACACCAAGGTGCTAAGTCCTTGTAAATTAAACTTTGTTTATCATCTCATAGTGTCGACGTGCTACGTTCCCACACTCAAATAATAATATTAAAACATTCACAGTGTAATCCAAATTATACCCCACAGCACTATGTCATTACAAATATAGTGTAGTCGCATTGTGCTCTCAGGTTTCTAAATTAATAGCTTTAACTTAAAAGCATTGAGGTGCTAGTTAACCAATGCCGAGGTGTTGAGCCCTACTATTGAGAAAAAATCTTTAATCTTGAAAATTTAAAATCCTTATGTATTACATAGAAATAAACACAAGAGAATAAAAATAAAGAAAACACATTTTCATTAAATAAGAAATTTATCACAAAATAAATTATTATAATAAAAATAAAAAAAGAGAAAGAGAAAATTACAAAAAAAATAAAAAGAAAGAGAGAGGGAAACTAAAAGTCATAATTATCATCCTCCTATGTGTCTGGCTCCGACAATGTAGCTACATAAAGGGGATATTGAGGAACCATAGGATAAGAAGCCTAACCTGGATCCCCAAAATCATAATTTTCAAACATATGGACTAGTGTCATATTAAAAAATTATTTTAATGTTGATCCACATGATATTTCTTTTCTAAGGCCATTGCCTACGGTTACTCTCACCTACCTCTCTCTTTAAATCAGGGACTTGCTTGTTTAAGGGTTTAGAGAATTGAGGTCGAGGTCATGGGGAACACATGAGCTCTCCCCAACTTCAAACCTCAAACTAACCCCCTCAATAAGCTTTTCGCTAGAGGAGGCTCATGAGTAAGAACTTTCTTATCTAGCTCCCTTAACACACCCGCCATAGTGCACAAACCATAGATAAGAGAGGGATGAACATACCCTACACTACTCTCCTAAGCATATTATAAATAAAATTATAAATAATCTTCTGTATATCAATTTTAAAGTCATTTTGAATTAAAAAATTTAAAACGACCCTATCCTTGGTTACCTCACTTATATTACTAGTGAGCATCAATTTGGTAAAAGTTAAATAATTTCAAGCTTTTGATTCTATCATTAGGTCTGCATTAGGAAAATTAATAATTCTTTTCTCTCACTGCTTCCACTAAATGTTGGCATTTCTACCAGTGAAAGAACAAAGAATTTCATTAAAATTTGGGTGCTCATTATAATAGGAAAGGTATTGATCGTAAACCAGATTTGTTAATTGGTAATATACATTTATGATAGTTCTATCAAAGCTTCCCAAATTTCCCCAAACAAAAACTTTATTGTTTTGGTGTTCTTTTGCATTGACAAGTTTTCATAGGTCAACTTAGCTAAGTTGCGTTCGTTGATCACCCCTTCCACCCTCCCACCCAGGTTATAGAAGCTCCTTTTTGGGATGAGATGCTTATGAGTGAGGCCATGTTGATATCTCTCTTCATCCTTTACGCTAACAAATCTATTAGACTCTCTTGATGTTTCCATTATCTTGTTAACAAGTTTCTTGAGCAGCATGATTACTTTCCTCATATGAGAGAAAGTTGAGAGAATGAGAGAAAGAGCTATAAGAAATAGGCAATGCAAAATAAAAAAATGAGTAGCCGCAAAAGTTCTATTTATAAACCTAGCCAAGCATTGTGATGCTACAATGTCAGTGTCACGGTGCTCGAGTTCTGAAACGGTAACATAGCACTGCAGCTCTCACATACAATGCCTCAGTGCTAGTCATCTGGTCATGTCGGTTACTGTGTCAGTCAAAAAGAATATTCATTATCATTAATTTCATAACCAAAAATGTGTGAGTCATATATTTAGCTCTGTAACGCTTTAATGCAACACTGCAGTGTTGGTTAAAAAGTTTATCCTTTCTACTTAAAGCGCCTATCCATCTGCCAGCTTTTTTGAACCAACTTTTCATTCATGTTGTAGTTCCATATGATTAGTTCCTAAGCGCTAGTCAGTTGGCCAGCATGAATTTCTACCCTAAAATGCTATAGTGCTAAGCACTCGATGCTACGATGCTAATTTGATAATGCCACAATGTCACAATCGAGGCAATTTATGTTTCAAATTTGAGGTAATAACCTTATATATATATATATATATATATAATATATATATATATATATATATATATATATATAACCTTAATCTAGAGTGCTCTCTTACTACGATAAGAGGGGTAATTAACTATGAAATCTTACTTTCATAATAATTGGAACACTAGATCTAAATAAACCCTAACATAATGTTAGGGAAAATCTAGTTGAATATATATACCAAGCTGCCTCATAAAGAAACATACTTTTACCCATCTCATCAAAGATAACAGAGAGCATCTTCGAAGGTGTTTTTTTTCTAAATGATTAAATTTTTGGCGACTCCACTAAGAATTTCTTCTATCTCCATCACTGGTTAGAAAATTTTAAACTATATGGCATCATCGTAGACTTAAATAAAGTGTTATAATCTTTTAAAATCTTAAAATCTACAACCATGTTCATCAAATTAAAAACATTAAGAATATGACAACTATCAAGCTCAACAAGGGATCTATGGTGAGATTCCCTAAAGCTATAATCAATGCTGGTTTTGTTAGAGCTACTGTCCAGTTTGGAATAATTTTTGAGGTTGTCTAATTTTTACCTGTTGGACTTATCACTAAGCCTCTCATCAAGTCCACTAGAATGCCAAAAACATTCAATAAGAAAAATAGGCTAAATATGATCATTCCAAACAAGCCCAACCCTAAAGCTTCGACCTCCAAGAAAGGTTTTATCTTTGATAGGCTTTCAAAAGTAATGCCAACTATCCCTATTGAGAATAAGATGACTGATAGGTCTAAGTTAAAATCCATTATTATTAATCCACTCAATATTACATCAGGGGAACATATTGCCTTGCAAAATGCTACCTTTACTCTAGATAAGCACAACCACGAAGCTTCTTTCTTGGGCACTAAAATATTCATAAGGGCTCACGAGAAATATAATGATGGTCACAGAGCTGAGCCTAAGACTACAGAGAAAATTAAGTGGAGGCAAATATACCCACCAAGTACAACTTTGATTTGCTTCGATGGGTCAAAAGAAATAGCTCAGGAGGAGCTATAAAGAAATCATTCTAGGATAGACATACACATCCCATTCTACAAAATCAACCATAAAATGAGGAGACCATCTCCTCAAAAATATACAATGTTTTGAAGGTTGTTAAAAATAAAAACCTTCACAGGAGAATCAAAAAGTTCCTACCATAAAAGTGGTGAAAATATTCAAAAGTAGCATGCCTGTTTATAGCAAAATAAAAGTCTATTAGCACTATAATTGGTGAGCATCGATAATAAGCCCTTAAATACAAAGACACTTAGTGGTTAGTTTTTGGAAGGTCCTGTCAACCCCTTCAAAAAAGAGGATATCATTCATTTAGTGAACACCAGGTGTGACATCTAGGATGAGTTCTCAGAGATCCAGTACTGGAAGATCTTAATCAATTTGGGTACTAAAAGAATCCCAAATCATCAATGATGAAACAACTTAGCATAGGCCAGCTCAACCAAATGACAAAGGAACAAAGTCTCCTATCATCAACAAGAAATGTCAGTCTGAAAAGAGTTAGCCAGCAGATGATGAGAAAGATAATCAACTCTTCTTGGAAGATGAATATTTTCCAACCAATGAAGAGCAATCAATCCTAGATCTCTAAAATAATGATGACATTAAAAATATGGAAGTTGAAGTAGTTCATATGGTTAATACATATTTAAGAAAAAAATGGGTTATATAAAAGAGATAGTTGCACTATATAGCTGGTTATTATCGCTTGGTTGCCTTCTTGTAGAGTATCTCTATTAATTACTTGCTAACTCTGCTTATTAATTAATTGACTATTCATTATGTAATCCAAGATACCTCATGGTTATATTAACACTACCAAGCTCTAGTCAGGTTTTTAGAAAAAGGAGAAGAAGGCCAAGAAGGTACTCAAAGTAGATGTTATTATAGAGCCTCTTATTAAAGTCAATTCCAGGATTCTGGTGGTGCCATCAATGGGTATTGATCCATGCTTGACAAGGGAAGTGGCTTAGACTCCAAGACTAAGGTGAGCATCTCCAATTTTGTTGGGTGAGTACCATGAGAAAAGAGGCTATAAAATTGATTATTTTGCCTACTATTATGCGAACATTTCAAGAATGCTAAACATTTATGAGAAGATTAAGGAAAAGTGTGGTCCCTTCATTTTATAGTAGAATGTTATTAGTGAGGACTCCATCTCAATAGCAGTTAGTAAAGGGTTATCTCACTACAATTTATGACAACATTTTTAATCAATAATTTTGTTAGTTTTTGATAAAAACTATATTAGAGTTTCTTTATTTTTATAGCATAGCATGACAAGTGATTACAAGTCTACCAAAAGGGATGGTGGGTAGTTGTCAGCCCACGCATGTGTTTCTCTTAAGCCTATGATATAAGATGAGTATTCAGCTTATTATAGGTGAGTTCTTGGGACATTGTCCACGTGAAGAGAAAGTTCATTTAATTCATCAATGGCTTTCATTCTGAGGTTGATGCCTTTGCGTAGCTACCTTATTAAAGCTCCCTTACTTTCTATTCATGATATACTTTCTTGTCATGCAAGAGTGACTTCAATGGAAATGATTCATGTTATCACCAATCCTTAGATAGCTCCTCCACATGATGACTTAACTACTTTGAGTTTTTCTTTATGAATAGATCTCCCCTTATTAGAAAAAGACCCTATTGTGCTAGCTCTCTTTATAGCTGAAGTGACCAGTTTCATTTTAGCATATTTGATTGAGATGCTAATAGGTTTACCATATTTGACTCTCTAAGGGAGAAATGAGTCAAAGAAAAAATGAGTCATTTCTCTAAGGGAGAGCAGATACACTGGAAGAGCCTCTAACTTCTACTCATTCTACATTGGTCATCATTTAATAAAAGAGAGTCACACTTTTTATAGAACCTATTAACTTAATATGAGAAGTGGTGGCTGAGTTGCAAAGCATACTAGTGACCATGGGACCAAATATAATCTCGCTTTGTCATTGTGATAAGTTGAGTGGATCATCTCACTTCATTGTGGGAGCTAACTTCATGTTCTATTATCTATCAAAGCTTGCTATTGAGTTGATTATAGGTCCACTAGTTAGGCAGTTCATAAAATATTGTAAAAAGTAAGAGATAATGTGTATATATGCTCTTATATTATAATAAATATCTAGTATTTGAATAAAATAAATATGTTTACTTTACTAATCTATTATATTTGTTCTCTAATTTAAATGGTTTTTTATTTATACCAAGATTGTTTACTTTTTAGCTTTATTGCAACTGAGCTTAATTCTTATCTTATTTTGTCACATGACACTTAAGTTCTCTATAGAATTTAGTAATGATTTCTTTGGATTTTTTTTATTAAATTCTTGATATGATAGCAACATTTTTGAAATAACTTTTGCCCCTACCTATAAATACTTTTGTCAATAGTTAATTGCCATTTTATTATAATGATTCGCTTATTCATAAGACTAATTACTTTCTAGTGCAAGTTATTTCTTCTTTTCCAGCTTTTCTTGTGAGTTTTTTTTATCTCAAGTATGTCAATGGAAAATTTGAGGTAGGCTTTTATCGAATTCTTGGTGAGTTAAGTAAATGAGTTGTCCATCATAAACTTAAAGGTAAGTAACCTCATTTCCTTTTGGTATTCTCATGATAACTCTAACCACTCAATGCAAGTTACTTGATGTGATGAGTAGATAAATACTACAAAGAATAAATGAAACAATTTAATATATGACTCTCATTCTTATGAGGTTTTCCCTTTCCCTTCCTAGGGTTCCACTATTTCATGGATTCCAGAGCTACTGCTCCATTACTGCCATCAGTATTGTTCCATTTCCATCTAGTTACTGTTACATTGCCATTATTTTTACGGTTCCTTTGTAGTTATGGAGGGGCCTTCTTACATTGGTGCTCTATCAAACAACATCCCTTATTATGATTCATCTGACCCATCCATTAAACTTATTTTTCCACAAGCTTACCATAATAAATTCAATGAGGGTATTGAAGTTGGCTTCATTAAAAAAATTAGTAGAAAAGAATGAGAAACCCTCCCTTTTCTTTTCTGAATTTGAGTCTATAATCCTTGTTGAACCTCTCCACTTTACTTTAGTTGGTAAGTTCACTTACAAACATCCCAAAAATGGACACAATCCACAAGAATTTTGATGACCTCAAACTTTTTGATGATTGGAGTGTGGGACTACTCGATGGTCGGGGCATAGCTATCAGACTTAATAGGGAGGAAGATTTTGCAAGGCTCTTCTCCAAAACGTTTTGCAATATTATTAACATCTCCATGAAGATCTCTACGTGGACTCCTTCATTTGATTATAGAATTGAACTTGTTATTGTTCCTATTTCACTGAAATTTCTTAAATTGAAACTTCATCTATTCAATAAGTAGATCTTATACTCTCTTGCAACCACCTTTGGCAAGCCGCTCAAACTTTACTTGCCTACATTCAACCTCACAAGACCCTCTATGTCAGGGTTCTTGTTGAGATGGAAATCTCCTCCCCTCATGCTGATGAAATTTGGATTGGTTCCCTCACAAATGGTTATTGGCAACAAGTTGTGATAGAGCAAAGACCTCACTGCTGTCCCAAGTGCAGGATGTTTGGGCACCTCTTGGATAATTACTATGTTGCTAATCTTGAGTTAAAAATAAAAAAGTTACCTCATACTAGAACAAAGAGGCTCAGGTTGATCCCCAACTAAACAAGGACCCTCTACAAAACCTATCATCCCAGCTGAACCCATAGCTATTACAAAGAATCAAGAACTAGATATAATGAAGGAGGAACAAATTATAATCAATAAAACTAGTAACATTAAACAATACAGATGGTTCAATCCATAATGCTATTCCTGGTCTTAATTAAGTCTTAACTAATTACCAAGATCATCATCCTGAGGTCACCACTCATGTAATTGAACTACAAAATCTAATGGAAGAGGTCCCTACACACCATCCTGATATTACCCAACTAGAAGAAGTATTCCCACCAACCAATCAGCAACTATCCACCATTCAGATTGATTTTGATAATGCACTCCATGACATCCATGATGAAGGGCTCATTCAGAAATCCAAGAGAAATAAGCACAAAGGCATAAGAGAATTAAAACATGTAAATCCAAATGTAGCTAATGCCTTGGGGAATTCATATACAATAGGTATTTGGCCAACTGGGTTGATAGACTTTACAGAATAGCTACTAGAGCCTTCAAAGGCTCTAAGTACTCCAATGTCTACTCTATTGATTTGGAATATTAGAGATCTAGTTGATAAAGCTTTCACTAATATGCTTTTGAGTCTTATTTGGACTTATAAATTACACATCTATGCAATCTAAAACCACTCATCCATCCATAAAACTTTGACAAATTAAGTAGAGTGTTTAGAAGATTCAATATTCTCCTTAATTGATACCACACAATTTTGTTTTTCTAGAAGGATCCATTCAAAACTGAGTTGCTTGTGGATGACCCCCAATTCTTACATCTTCAAGTCAATTGATGTAACTACTCAATCCAGGCCACTATTTTATATGCTACTTGCACAAGGGAATCCAAAAAAACTCTATGGACCAACCTCATTGGTTTTGGCCAAGGCTCCAATTTTGCAAGGCTGGTTGGTGGTGATTTTAACATGATCACCTTAGCTTTGGAGAAAAGAGGGGAAAGCAAGCCTAATGATTTTGTTATGAGAGAGTTTGTTGAATAAATTAAGGAAGCACAACTTTTTTATCCTAGTTTCAGTTATAATCCTTTCACTTGAAATAGGGGCAAGGTCCATGAACACCTTGACCAAATTCTCCTCAACACTAATTGGTTCACTAAATTCCATCATACAACTGTATAACATCTTTCTCAAAGTTGCTCTAACCATGGTCCTCTACTTGTTACAATTCAAAAAATTTAGTGGCCTATCAATCATAATTTTAGATTTTTAAACATGTGGACTAATCACCATCAATTTATTGAGTGTCTTCAAGGAGCTTGGCAAACTAAAGATAATGACCTTGGAGTAGATTATGGTTACTTCTTAAAAGCCTCACTAAAAAAATCAAGAAATGTAATTGGGATGTCTTTGGCAACATTAACCAATAGATTGACCTTCAAAAATAAAGGGTAATTAGTCTTGAGAACACCTGCATTGCCAATTCAACCATGAATAATTAGAAGAGCTCCACCAAGCACAACTCACCTTAAGCAAACTCATTGACATGGAAGAAGATTTTTTGGCACAAAGGGTTGTGGTTACCAATCTTAAATAAAGAGATAGAAATACTAAATATTATTATGCATGTATCAAAAAGAGAAGGAAGTTCAAAACCATTACTAAGATTAAAAGTCAGCAAGGCTGGTTAACTACAAAAGAAGATATCATTAATAATGGCATCAGCTTTTTCCAAAATCTCTTTTAGAAAGTGGATATTCATCTAGAGCTCTTCAACAATGATCTTTTCATCTCCAATACAATTCATACTAATCACCTAGATTTGACCTACATCCCAGATGAAGAGGAAATCTAGATTTGCCTTAACTCAATGAATGGAACCAAAGCTGCAAGACCTGATGGGTATACTGCACACTTCTACCAACATTATAAGGATTGCATTAAAAAAGATATTATTAGATCCATACAAGCCTTCTTTCTTGGCAAAGATATCCATAATTTATTTAGTTCCTTATCCATTACCCTCACACCCAAATCACATAACAGCTTCAAATAGGAGGATTTTTGGCCAATCAGCCTTTCTACTATCATCAGTAAACTAGTTAGTAAAGTTATTGTATTCAAATAAAATCACTCCTCCCATGCCTCATCCAAACTAACCAAACTGCATTCATTAAAGACAAGAATATAATTGATAATATCTTTTTAGCCCAAGAGCTTACCCAAGACATTGACAGGAATTATAGAGGCGGCAAAATGATTATTAAACTTAACATAAAAAAAGAATTTGATACCATAAATTGGCAATTATTTTTGGCAACACTAAGAGAGGTTTCTAGGAAAAATTTTGTGAATTGGTATCTAGGCTTCTATCCAAAAATACTTACTCCATCCTCATCAATGGTGAATCCTGTGGTTATTTTTAGGCTAATAGAGGCATAAATCAAGGTGATCCCCTCTCCCCATCCCTCTTTATACTTTCTTTTGATTACATATCCAGACTTTTGGACATTTAATATGCCAATTCTCCTTCTATTTTATGCAAATCCAAAGGAAATATTCTTATTACTCATTTGGCCCTTGTTGATGACCTTCTTCTTTTTTTTGTAATGGATCCAAGAGTTCTATCAAAATATTATGCAAACAATATCCACCTTTGAGGAGATCTCATGGTTGACATTTAATAGATCCAAATGCATGTTCATCATGGGCAAAGCATGCAAAATTGATACCAACTGGATCAAATCATATATAAGGATTCTCATCCACTCAACTTCTTTTCAAATATTTGGGGGTCAATATTTATAAAGGGAGGAATATGATTAAATGTTATGATGGAATCATCAAATCAGTGCAAGATAGGATCAACTCTTGGGAAAACACATTTTTATCATCTGGAGGAAGAATCACCATATTACAAAGTATCCTATACTATCTTCCACTTTATACACTCCAAATAATGTCATTACCTTCCACTACACAAACAAAGATTGAATGATTGCTTAACAAGTTCCTTTGGAGTAGGTAGAAGGACACACCACCTTGGGATAGCTGGAGGAAACTTTGTAAGCCGAAGATTACTGGAGGCCTAGAATTCCACTCATTCTTTGATACTACACAAATTAACATGCTAAAATTATGGATCAAGTTTAGACAAATAGAATCATTGTGGGCTCAATTCATCTTCAATAAATACTACAAAAGAAATCATCCTACCATGGTAACTCCTTAAAATTCTGATTCTAACATTTAGAAGAACATGCTGAAATCCAAGAGCCTTGATGAAAGCCAAATCTTCTGGTAGCTAGGGGTAGGTTCCTTCAACTTCTCTAAGGATCTTTGGTTCACTGGTGACCTATTAGCTGAATGCACAACCCAACCCATTCATGAGGAAATCCTAATTTCTAAATTCTAGAGTAATGGCAGCCGAAGCCTTCCAATGCTTTCTTTATACCTTCACGATAATTTGTTGAAGGAAATTACAAGAATTCCTATTGAAGCACGTTCCAAGGATCAACTTATTATAAAATGCACAAAGGGTAACTCTTCTTTATCTAAATATTTATACCAAATATTACACCGTCCTAATAGTCATATACAATGGCATCCTATTATTTGGCATGTTGCTCTTAAACCATCCATATCCTTTTTATGTTGGAGGCTTTGGTATAATTTGATGATGACTGATGATATCCTCAAACTCAAAAGCCTCAACCTCACATCTATTGGCCATTTATGTAGAAAAAATCAAGAAAGCATTACACATTTATTTGTTACATGCCCAATTAGCAATCAAGTGTGGAAACAAATTTATACTAAAGCCCATAAAATCGGATGAGAGGATAATACAACTCAAGGTATTCTTCAAGATTGGTTCTTATCCAACAAACATAGCACAAAACAATATAAAACCATTATTGATGTAGAACATCATGTGGATCAAAAAAATTAAATTTTAAGGTCCATTTATAAGATCTCAAGCTAAAGCCCAAGAAAATTCAAAAGAAAATAAGGCTTAGCCCATTAGCCTGCTAAGGCCCATTTTATGATTTTATTTAGTTATATAATTTTTAATTTTGTTCTAGAAGCTCCATGTTTAAAATTTTGAATTTAAAAATTCAAAGCATGATATGTAAGGTGGTTGAGTCCACATAAAATAATAGCATGTGAAATGGGTGGGTGGCATCAAATAATAATGTAACTTAATGCTTCACATCAATGTTGCCACCCACCTTTCTCTCCATGTTTTGATTTCTTTTTCTTTTGAAAGATGATTGTAATGGCTATAAATATTTCCCCATTGTTAGAATGAAATGAGATCTCTTGACAATTACAGATTATTTGAGTTATTCTTGTGGTTTGAAAGTTTGGTGGCCTCGCAATCCTTGGTAGGAGCGCTAGTTATCCAATATATCTTTCTTTCCTCACCTCTAATACCCAAGGTAATTTATTTTATTTTTCTTATACCTCTTAATATCATCTTTGACCATACATTAATCTTTATACTCTCTTCCATTAGTTTACACCTTCCTTCCACTCATTAATACCTCTACTTCATTAATTATGACCTAGTCCATATCTTTACACCACAATAACCACTTAAATCCTATAATTTCCAATCAACTACTCCAAATCATAAGTACATATCCTAACCTAAACCTCCATAAGTATTGTTAGCCATTTATCTCACTTAAATCTTATTCTTTATAGCTACATTTTAAGTCAGACTAGTTTAAGTCATCCCATTATCATATTATCTTATGCCCTTCATTATCCCACCCAAACTTCAAAATATATCTTTAAATATTAATTTAAAGATCCATGGATATTTAATTCTCTCAATCTCACCAAAAAAAAGAACACCCACCTCCATCAATTATCCCTCTCATCACTTTTTGGTTAATTTGGATGATAAAAAATTCCAACAAACATGATAACCAACACTTTGGTAAGGATACAATTAAAACTAGTATTCAAAAACACCTCTAAAGTTTGGAAAATGCTAACATGCATGGCAACCCAATTCAAAGTAGAATGAAGGCTAAGAAGTCCCTTATTCTTATGTACTAGAAACCACCTGATGTTGGGTGTATCAAAATCAATATTGATGGTAGTTTTAATCCTCATAGCCATACTACTAGAATTGGAGGAATTTTTCTAACTCATGCTGGTGTTTGTGTATTCTCTTTCTCCATTCCTTATTTTGCAATTAATGCCCTTCAATCTAAGTTCTTAGCTGCCCTTATAGCTTTCAAGCTTGTAGCTTCCATGCAAATGTATACTATTTGGATCAAAACTAATTCGATGGACATTTATAGAATCATTCAAGTGGATATTCCCTATCCTTGGCACAACATCTACTCTTACTGAAATAAAATAAATAAATAAATGATTCAAAATTTTTTAATTCAAATCAAACTAATAAAATAAATGATTCAAAATATTGAAATAAAATAAATACTCTTACTTAAGCCTTTATATATAAGCAAGGAAATCAATTGACTTGATGTCAACTTTCCAATGCTTGAAAGAGGCTTGAAACTTATGAATAAAATCTCCTCTTGAATGTAGGTGAAGTTGAAAAGATAGTAGATGGACTTAATCACCAAACCTTCAAGGATTCTTCAAGCAATAGTCTTAGCCAAAGAAGAAGCAAACAAGAATAAAATCTATTCTGCACTTTGCTTCAATCAAAACCTTAAATAAGGTTTTGGCCAAGAGAGAAAGAGAGGAATGGAAGATGGTTGAGAGCCTTAACACTTAGAATCCTAAAGAGTCTCTAAATTCAAACTGCAAAGGGTCTACCTAGTGGAGAGAGTCAAGAAAGATTAACCTTGGATAAACATCACATTATATAGAATTTGCGAAGAGAGGGGTTCAGACAAGGCAAGAAGGAAAGAGAGGGAATTAATATGGCAATAATCTTGAATTTTGAATTCAAGAGCACATGATGGAATTCCATAGGTTCTGCCAAGTCTTTATAATGAATGAAAGGGCTCCTTAATATTTTAGACCTTAAGCCAAATTACAAAGAAACCAAAAAGGCACACGGCCAAAGAAAGGAAGAGTAGGAGAGAAATAAAATAAAGTAATTATTTAATTTTTAATTGATGATCTCAATAAAATAAATGTGGATCCTTTATTGAATATTTTGGCCAAGGTATATTGGAGAGAGAGAGAGAGAAGAGAGAGAGTAAATATTAATGAGAATAATTTAAATTAGAAGAAGTTAATTCAAAAATTCAGCCAAAGAGAGAAATCAAATAATGTAAGAATTTGAAGTTTGAATTAATTAGCACATGATGTAATATTAATTCAAATGAGATTTACGAGCAAGTAGGTCAGTCTAGAGGAGATTAAGAAGAGGGAAAATAATAATGAATCTAGTAAATATGATTTAATTCAATTAAGGCAAGTGATTTGAAAATTTAAAATTTAAGCTAGGGTGGTTGGCAAAGGTAAAATCCAAGTGGCGATTCAATTTAAATTTGATGCATGATATGATGAATTAATTAGATCAAGATTAAAGATCGAAATAGCATGAATTAATTCAAATAAAATATCAAAAAAAATCCATGGGATTTTCGACCAACAATGCATTCTATAATAAGAATGATCTCAAATAAATGAATTTAATTAATTCAAATCCAAGATGATTAATTATGTTGTATTTTAAGAAATAAATATTATTTAAAATAATTTAATTTAATTTAGTGAGGGTTGGCCATGTGCTTTCCTAAAATATATTTAATAAAAAGAAAATAATATTAAATTGAAGTAGATTTAAATTCAAATTTAAATTAACCTGAACTAATTTAATTAAACTCTAATTAGCTGAAATAAATCATGCTATGGTCTGCCAAATCATTCCATAAATGATTAGAATCAATTTTTGCATTGATATGTAATGAATTATTCAATTTAATTACAAAAATTCAAATGAATGAATTTTTAAAATTTCAAAAATGATGGGATTATTATGATAATGATTCGAATAAATATCACATGATTTATTCACAAATATTCTATGAGAAATTTGGCCAAGACAATGTTGGGCTAATAAGAATGATAGGAGAGAGAAAATAGAATAATAAGAGAGAGAAAAGAATAATTAGAATAATTTAATTTTCATGCAATAAATATATGAATAAAAATTATGATTAAGCATGGAAATGATTTAATGAATTATTAACTTAATTTATCTTACTTGAAAACACATTAAATGGAACTTAACTTTTTCAAGCAATTAATATTATGGAAAATGAATAATTTAAGGAATAATTACAATTTTGAGATGTTGAAAATGTGGATAAATTTAAATAAGATATTTTTAAATAAATAAACTATTAATTTTATTTTGTTTGAGCTCTTATTTACCATCATAATCAATGATCTGAATCCACTGAGACATCCAAATCCATTAGAATTGTAAATCCTAGAAAATTCTCAACTTGTTGATGTCTAACAACTTTAGCTTTCCAACTTTAACTAAAAAAATCTAAGTTTAAAGAATGTCTTGCATCACTTTAATTAAACTAATTAGTGGCTTCAAGATAATATATTTATCATCAATATGAATATAAATTAAGAATGACATTCATAATGATTAATTTAAATAATTCATCATGCAAAGAAATAATTAATTCTTATTACCCAGGGTTTGTTATCATTAAATTAAATTGTGAGATGCACAAGGTGTATAGTCAATAATCTCCTCTTTTTTATGATGCCAAACTGATGTTGGTGTGAATGTTAATTATAATAATAAAAAGTTGTTTCTCCTCCTAACTAAATGCATATGTGAGAAATTAGAAGTCTAACCAACATCACTTGTGATATACACCAACATCAATGTTTCTCCCCCTTTTGACATTATCAAAAAGGATCACAATAAAATAAAAGTCAGTTATATCAATAAAATTCACCCTCTTTATTAAGAACAAGATTAAATATAAGCATGAGAGAATAAAATAATTAAAGATTAACATGATATTCTCCCCTTATTATATATATATATATATATATATATATATATATATATATATATATATATATAACATATATATATATATATATATATATATATATATATATATATATATATATAAAACAAACTTTCAATAAACATGTAAATAGAGCTAAATGTCATTTGTGATAGAAATATACAGCTAAGCATAAGAGAGATACAAACATGTCTCTAAAATAAAGCTTTAGCAAAATTTAAATAAATTTGATATTCCACATCTTAACCATTCAAAATGAACAATATTTTGAAAGAAATGACAACTTAAAATACTAAGCAAAATTATCTTATCATCAAATCAAATGTAATTGTATCAAATGTTAATTGAAGAATAAAGGCTAAAAATTATGGACTTGCATGAATGATGAAGATATATATTACAAGAGAATTTGAAAACATGCAAAAATGAGTCATAAAGATAATTACATATTTATTTTAAATTAATGAATACAAGCTAATTTATAAATCATATCCATTTTTATTTTAACATAAGCTAAGGTAAATTAATAATCATGAACTATATAAAGAAATGATGAGTTTCAAATTAAGCATATTGAGATATGGATCACAAAACATATGTTGAATAAGCTTGATGAAATAAAAAAACTAACAAAAATCATTATTTATTAAAGGTTGGCATAAGAGATCAAATCACATATAAAATTACAAATATTAGTTATGTAAAGCATTTTATATTCCAAACTAGAAACTAATCCAGTTTAAAGATTAAAAGATGTACAAAAGGTGAGCAACTAAATTTACATATCATAAATTTTTGAGAATTTTAAGATATGAATCCAAATCATGATAAATGAAAACATTCATTGGCATAACATTATAAAACTCATTAAATCTATGAAAATGTTAAAGCCAAAATGAACCAAATAATATGTGAAATTTATAGAATTTATAAAAGTATATTCAAATTATATTTTGAAATTTCTCATTCATTTAAAGAAAGTAGAACATGAAGCTTATATAGATTAGCTAAGAATGAATGAAACATAACTAATCTAAAGACCTTAAAATATAAAATGTGTACCTCATGCCATTATACATATTAATTTGAATATATACCTTTGGGAATTTTAATATTGCTTTCCTATACCTGTATCACTTAACTTCGTCGGTCTTTCATGAAGATAAATTTGCAATATAAACTAATTTACTAGATTTTGGTATCCAAGCAAGCTTGGATCCTCTAACATTTGTAGCATTATAAATATTTGAAATATTAGATAATGGGCAATGTAGACTAGTTCCTTTAGGAATCCAAATATATAAATTTAAAGCATTTAATTACATGAATCTCCTAAATGAACAAACATACGAAATATGACCTTGCCTATAACCATAAGTACAAGTAACTTTGGGGAAAGTATCCATAAATTAATTATAACTTCTAGGTTTATTTTTAGAGAATGAACTAGCATACTTGTTAGATATACAATTATTTAAAGTGTGTAAATAACATAAATATTGCTTACAAGACATGGATGGATTTGAATGTAAAGCATGTGAGCAACTAAAACTTGTAGAAGACAAAGATATGTCATTTAATTTACTTCTAATATTAGTATTGTAACCTTTTAAACTTTCAATCTCAATATGTAAATCATGTTCAACTTTACTTCTAAATAATAACACATTTTGCAATACTTTATTTTCATCTTCTAAAATTTTCGTTTTGGAAATTAACTCATCATGGTAGCAAGATGTAGAGGTACTACATAAATCAATTAGTAAATCATTTACTTTGATATTCAATGAAGATACTTAATTTTCAAGAAAACAAATCATATCATGAGATTTTGGGCATCTAATAAAAGTGACTCATTTTCTTTCATAAAAGTGTCAAGATTTACTTTAAAACTTCTAGACTTTCTTTTAGTGGAAATGTATTTCTTTTTTAATTTATTATAAACATCGATGAATTCAGAAAACACACTAGATAACTCTTCATAAGATATATTGTTTAACTCAAGGTAATTCTTAGAAATAGATTCAGATTAAAAGCTTTGGGTAGATAACTTGAGGATATGTTTGGAAGCCCTTTTCTTCTCTTTCTAAGCACTATAAGACTCATTTTAAAGTTTTCTTTATTCTCCTTTCCTTTGCCTTTCTTATTTCTCTATTTACTCTTTTTAGGACCAAAGGAATGCACTTGGGGATTGAATTTATTTTTGTTGAATTCTTAATAAGAATATTATTTTTTCCATAAGGAATTATTCTCACCTATTTTACAGTCACAATTATATAAAAAAGTGAGAGAATCAAGTATATCTTTTCCATATTTAGAAAATAATAAATTAGAAAGCACATTCATAAGCAATATCTTATAGAAATATGAAATTATCTTTTCATTTAAAAGAATTAAATCACTTTCTAAAATAAAAGATAAGTTGCCATTTAAACAAATATACCACATTATCAAATCAAGACTTAGTAAAACCCCATAAGAATCTAACTTTCCATATATCTAAATTGGTTTTTATAAAAAATAGATGCATAATATATTTTATCATCAAAAGTTCAAGGAACCATTTGAAGTGCCATAGTGATCAACTTACGGATGTTAAGGCACTAAATGAGCTGAGGCTCTGATACGAGCAGGAGGTGAATTGGGTATTTTAAAAGATTATCAAACTAAAACTTAGTTTTTAAAACTTTATAGAAAGTTAGTTCCAAAGTATATAAGGTTATTTAGAATGAAAGATTGAAGCAGCAATTAAACAAAATGTAGAAAAGTAAGGAGACAAGAGGCACATGGATTTTCATGTGGTTCGACGAAACCCAAAAATCAGCCTACATCCATGCCTAGTCACCTTGACTTGGAATTCACTAATAAAATGAGGTTACAACCAATCTCCCATACCCTCCTACACTAGGCAAGTACAATCCCAAAACATACTTTCTTATATGGGCAACTACAACCCAACAACTTACTTTCTTACACGGGAAACTACAACACAACACCATACTTTCCTACATGGGCAAGTACAACCCCAACAAAGAATAATAACTAAGAAAAGAATACAAATATCTAACTCTCACTTTAAAAATATTTTGCGCTCACAACCCAACTAAACCAAAATTAAGACAAATAATAAAGAGAGCTCAAAGTGAATATATTTTTTATTTAATTAAATTTAAACTAATAATATGAACTTTATATGAAATAATTGAAGTAAATAAGTCTTAAGAGAAATTATTTTAGTTTTAAAAAAATTGAAGACTTGAAATAAAAGAACTTGAAAAGCTATATGAAATCAAATCACATGGATGTTTGAAAGTGTAATTCAAATAAGTTATGCAATAAATACTTTCAAACAAATAATCTAATATTGACTTCTTATTCATAAAATCAATTTAATTAAACCAAAGAGAAAATCTTTCAAATCTTTTGAAAGAAGAATGAAAAAAGATCAAGTGAATATTTTTACAATAAAGCACATAAAACTTTTTATTCAAATTAAACCAATGAACTTAAATATTTAAGAGAATAAATGAAAGCACTTTTCTTACTCAAGTTCTTTATGTTTTGTAAAAAGATCTATGACCTAAAAGTTTCTTGAATGATGAATTAAAAAGGATTTCAAAAAATCTTTACCAATGTTAAAACAAATCCTTTTTATTAACATAACATGAATGACATATATTTTTAATATAAAATTTTTGAAATACAAGAAATGTAAAAAGACTTAAATATATTATCTCAAATCAATCAAAACCAAAAAAGAAATATTTTAAATCAATTAAAAATGAATGTAAATAGATTATAGAAAAACTTTAACCATAAAGCACATAAATATTTTCATCCAAATCAAACTAATAAAATGAATGATCTAAATAATTGAAATTAAATAAATACATTTACTCAAGCTGTTGTATGTAAAATATGAAATCAATTGACCTGATGTAAACTTTCCAAGGCATGAAAGAGGGTTCAAACTTATGAATATGATTTCAAACTTATGAATGTAGATAAAATTGAAAAGATAGGAGATGGGGTTAATTACCAAACCATCAAGGATTATTCAAGCAATAGTCTGGGCCAAAGAAGAAGCAAAGAAGAATGAAATCTATTTTTAGATTCCTTCAATCAAAACCTTAAACAAGGTTTTAACTAAGAGAGAAAGAGAGGAATGGAAGATGGTTGAGAGCTTTAGCACTTAGAATCCAAAGAGTCACCAAAATCAAATTGCAAAGGGTTAGCCTAGTGGAGAGAGTCAAGAAAGATTAACCTTGGATAAACAACACATTAGATAGAATTTATAACGAAAGGGGTTTGGACAAGGCAAGAAGAAAAGAGAGGGAAATTAACTCGACAATAATCTTGAATTTTGAATTCAAGAGCACATGATGAAATTCCATAGGTTCAACCAAGCCGTATTAATGAATGATGAGGCTCATTAACATATTAGACCTTAAGCCAAAATAGGAAGAAACTAAAGAGTCTCATAGCCAAAGCAAGGAAGAGTATGAGGGAAATAAAATATAAAAATTATTTGATTTTGAATTGATGATCTCAATCAAATAAACATGGATCCCTTATTAAATATTTTAGCCTAGGTAAATAGGATGAGAGAGAGAGAAGAGAGAGAAGAGAGAGACGAGAGAGAAGATATTAATGAGAATAATTTGAATTAGAAGAAGTTAATTCAAAAATTTAGCCAAAGTGGGAAAATCAAATAACTTAAGGATTTGATTTTTGAATTAATTAGCACATGATGTAATATTAATTCAAATGTCATTTATGATCATACAAGTGAGCTTAGAGGAGATTAAAAGAGGGAAAATAATACTGGCAAGTGATTTGAAGTATTGAAATTCAAAATAGGGTGGTCGAACAAGGTAAACTCCAAGTGGGTATTCAATATAAATTTTGTGTATGATATGATGAATTTATAATGAATTAATTAGAGTAAGATTAAAGATGGAAATAGCATGAATTATTTCAAATAAAATAATTACATGAAAATCCATGGGATTTTTGACCAACAATATATTCCATAATAAGAATGATCTCACATCAATGAATTTAATTAATTAAAATACAAGATGATTAATAAGGATGTTTTTTAAGTAGTAAACATTACTTAAAATAATTTAATTTAATTTAGTGGGGGCTGGCCATGTGCTTTCCTAAAATAGATTTAATAAAAAGGGAAATGATATTAATTGAAATAAATTAAAATTAAAATTTACCTTAATTAAAATAATTTAATTAAACTCTAATTAGCTGAAATAAATCATGCTAGGGTCAGAAAAATTATTCCATAAATGATTAGAGTAAAGTTTGCATTGATATGGCATGGATTATTCAATTTAAATTAAAAATAATTTAAATTAAAAATTCAAATGGTTGAATTTTTAAAATTTGAAAATAATAATGGCATTATTATGGAAATAATTCAAATAAACCACACATGATTTATTCAACAAAATTATTTGAAAAAATTGGTCAAAATATTATTTGGATGATAAGGATGATCGAGGAGAGAAAATAGAATAATAGGAGAGAGAATAATTTAATTTTCATGCAAATAATATATCAATAAAAATTATGATTATGCATGAAAATCATTCAATGAAGTATTAACTTAATTTATTTTACTTGAAAATACATTAAATGGAACTTAACTCATGCACTTAGTTCATATTATCCAAATTGGATAACTTAAGGAATAAGGGTAATTTTGAGATTTAAAAAATATGTATAAATTTAAATAAGATATTTTGAAATAAATAACTATTAATTTTATTTTATTTGAGCTCATATTTTCCATAGTATTGTAATTCCTAGATAATTCCCAACCAATTCAAGTCCAATAGCTTTATCTTTCCAACATTGGCATAAGAATCTAGGTTTGAAGAATTTCCTACATCACATGAATAAAACTAATTTGTAGTTTTTAGATTATATATTTAAATATAAATAAAAATTAAGAATGACATTCATAATTATTAATGTGAATACTTTTTACTTCAAAGAAATAATTAGTTGTTATTACACAAGATTTGTTATCATCAAATCAAATGGTGAGATACATAAGGTGTATAATCAACATGATGAGCTTTGTGTCACATTCAATAACGTCTAGTATGACTGATGTGTAATATCATATAGATAAAAAAACTATAGCTCAAGGTTCATTTAATAAATCTTAATCTAAAGCTAAACATCATTTGAATCAAGAAATTAAAGGTAAAGGTTCATTTACTAGATCTCAAGCTAAAGCTAAAATAATTTAAAGAAGAAGAATGCTAAACCCACTAGCCCAACAAAACCAATTAAATTATTTCAATTTTTTGAAACATTTTATTTTTAATTTATTTCATGAAACTTTAGGTTTAAACCTTTTAATTTATAATTCAAAGCATGACATGTGAGGTGGTTGAATCCACATAAAATAATATGGTAACTTAATGCATAACATTAATATCGCCACCCACCTTTCCCTACATGTTTTGATTTTTTTTGAAAGGTGATTGTAACATATATAAATATCCCCTCTTGATACAATGAAAGAAGATATTTTGAAAGTTTTAAATTATTTAAGTTGTTCTTGTGGTTTGAAAGCTTAGTGGCCAAAGTAACTTATCTTTCTTTTCTCACCTCCTTTACCCAAAGTAACTTATTTTAATCTTTATTATACTTCTTAACATCATGTACAATTATCCACTAAGGTTATTACTCTTTTACATAAGTAGACATCTTTCTTCCACTCAAAATACCTCTATTATACTAATTACAATCTAGTTCTGATCTTCTACATTAAAATAACCTCTAAAATTCTAAAATCTCCAATCAACTATTCAAGATTATAAATCCATATTCTAACCAAAACCTTTATAAGTATTTTTAGCCATTTACCTCAAAGCTCATTCTTTATAGTTATATTTTAAATCGGCCCAATCTAGCCCAAACTAGACTAGTTTAGGTATTTCTACTATTATATGCTACACCCTTTATTATCACACTAAAACTCTAAAACATACTTTTATATATCAATCTAAACATCCATGGTCATTTAATTCTCTTAATCGCACAAAAAAGATACACACCTCCATCAATTTGGTATCGAAGCAAACCCTACATGGAGAAAATTCAATCAAAATGTTTCTTCACCAAAAGAAGGATGCACACATCCTAACCTTCCTCATTATAGGATCTCTATTGTGTAAGCTGAGATTAAAGGCAAGTTAAAAAATTCTTTAAAAAAATTTTATTTAAGAGAGTCTTAATTCATGTGCAGTTCCAGCTTTATTAACACCTAAGAAAGATGGGACTTAGTGAATGTGTATTAATAGTCAGGCATTAAATAAAGTTTCTATTAAATATAGGTTTCTAATTATTTGATTAGATGATATGTTAGATTTAATATTATGGGGAAAATTTCTTTTGAAAAATTGATCTAAAAAATGGTCATCATCAAATTTAAATTAAATTAGGAGATTAGTGGAAAACTGCTTTAAAACCACTGATGGACTTTATGAGTGACTTATTATGCCCCTTGGGCTTTCAAATGCCCCTAACACATTTATGAGATTGATGAATGTTGTACTTAAATCTTATATAGGTAAATATTTGGTTATGTTTTCTAATGATATTTCTATTTTTAGTTCAAGTGAAAATGAGTATCTGCAATATCTACAATAAGTCTTTGAAACACTTAAAAAGAAGAAATTATACATCAATTTAAAAAAAAAAGTATTTCTTTTTGAAATAGTTATGATTTTTCTAAGAATTGTAGTGTCTCCCACTAGACTTAAAATTGATCCCTCTAAAGTTAAAGAAATCATAGACTGGCCATCACCTAAAAGTCTTATAAAGGTTAGAAGCTTCCATGATTTAGCCATCTTTTATATAAGGTTCATCAAGACCTTTAGTCTAGTTGTGGCTCCCAACACTGATATATTAATATTAGATAAATCTTATTGGACCCATTTTGCACAAAGGGCCTTAGAAAAAAGTAATATTCTAATTACTTCAACCTTAGTACTTAGACTCCCTAACTTCTTTAGAGCTTTTGAAGTCACTTGTGATCGATCAAGAATTAGAGTTAGAGGAATTTTAAGTTAAGATAGTCATTTTGTAACATTCCTTAGTGAGAAGTTAAATGAGATAAATAATGATATTTCACTTATAATAGAGAATTTTATGTGATAATTAAATGCTTAAGACATTGGAGATAATATCTCTTACACAGAATATATTCTCAACTATAATCACCATGCAAGATTATAGCTAGGATGGCTCGAGGGCATGATAGTATTTTTTTTTTAGTAGTTGATAGATTCTCAAAAATGATACACTTCTTACCTTTCTCTACAATAAATGATGCTTCTCATATAAAAAATTATTTTTTAAGGAAATCATATGATTCCATGGTCTTCCTTCAACCACTACTTTTTATAGAGATAATAGCTTGTTTCTTACTTTTGGATAACATTATGGAAATTATTAGGTACAAAATTAAAGTTTTTATCAACATTCCATTCCCATACAAATGGACAAACAAAAGTGGTCAATCGCACTTTAGCAAACTTTCTTAGATGCTTGATAAGAAAAAGTTAGAAAATTAGGGTATACATCTACTAACATTTGAATGTACTTGTAATAGTACTATCTCTAGAACTATGAATAAATCACCTTTTGATATAGAGTATGATTCAAATTTTAGACATCCAATTCATGTAGAAAATATATTATCTCATGCATTTTTTGATGCTGCATTCTCATAGAAACCCTCCATGATGATTTAAGAAAGCAAACTACTATAAGTAATAAAATTATGCTCCTAAGGCTAATCATAATCATTCAACAAAGAAATATGAAGAGGGTGATTATGTTTTAATTTACATTCACCCTATGCATTATCAAACAACTAAATATAAGAATTGTATGCACGAGCTTCCAGTCCATCTAAAATTCTTCAAAAAAGTTAAAACTAATTATTGTCATATTGATTTGTCTGCCAATATTGAAGTTATTCTATCACATAAAGGAGTTAGAAAATCATAATTATTCAGTTTGGCTCTTTAGCAGGAGATATAGCTACCCACTTACTAAACACCTTGCCATCACTTGATTTCATAGAAGTTGATTGTATTATTACTGAGAAAGCAACCACAAAATTTGTTGATGATCATAGTTTTTTAGTTCATTGGAAGAACAAACCACTTACGGAAGATACATCATTAACCTACACTGAATTAGAGACACTTGTCCCTCAACTTGTAGAGGACAACTTGGAATTTAACTCTATAGAGAAAATTTCCAATGGGCTTGAGAGAGTCGATGTAGAACATCATGTGGATCAAAATATTAGAGCTCAAGTTTAATTTACTAAATCTCCAAAGCCCAACATCATATGGATTTATGAATTAAAGCACAATGTTCATTTATTAGATCTCAAGCTAAAGCACAAAATAATTCAAAGAAAAATGCTTAGCTTACTAGCCCAACAAGGCCAATTTGATGATTTAAATTTTCTTTTTAAATCAAGTATCTTTTTAATTTCTTTTTAGAAACTGTAGGGTTTAAACTTTGAATTTAAAATTCAAAGCCTGAAATGTGAGGTGATTAAATCCATATAAAATAATAGCATATGAAATGAGTGTGAGGTGATTAAATCAATATAAATAATAGCATATGAAATGAGTGGATAACATAAAATAATTTGGTAACTTAATTACTCAAATTAATGCTGCCTATGTTTTGAATTTTTTTTTCTTTTAAAAGATGATTGTAATAGCCATAAATAGAACCTCTTGCTGGAATGAAAGGGATCTATTAGAAATTAAAAATTATTTTTCCTTTATAGTCCTAAAATTATTTTCTCTCCTTCCTTTATTTCTAGTAGTTGGTGGCCTCCTAAGCTGTTGATTTTCTCTATAATTTGGATATGAATCTTCTTCATATATCCTTATAGTTATAGTTTGAGTACATATTGGAGGAAGAATATTCTATTATATTGTAGATGAGCTATAAGAGTTTACATTTGTTTTTTAAGTTCTTGCATTTACTTTTTCCTGAGATTAGTTGAGTTCTTAATTCATTTTCATGGATCTTAAGATCTAAGGTATCAACCAACCTAGCCAACTTTTCAACTTGATCTTGAGAGGCTGATTTTGGTGTCATGCCGATGTTTTCTGAAAAGTGAACTATGAAAAGGGAATAAAAAATAATAACTAAAATAAAGCAAGAAAATATAATATAAATGTGCAATCAAAGTGAAATTTTAGGCTAATCAAACATTAAAGTAAGGATGGGGGTATAAGATTATCTCCATCCCAAGCTCTCCTTAGACAGTTTAGGTATTTTTTGATAAAGTTCTATTTAGCCTTAAAAATCACCAAGTTCAACACATTCATACTCTTATGTATGTAATTTTTAATTATTTTTTAATGTAATGAAAAAATTATTTTAAAGCTATCAAGCCTCTTTTCTTAAGAAAGCAATTTATCATAAGTTATTCAAAATAAGCTTATAAAATTAACTATAACCATTAATAAAGAAAATAGAACAATTAATTAAAATTTGATTTGCATAAATGGTTAGGTTATTTTAAAGTGGAGCACTCCCTCTGTATGGTGTTCTCTTATTTTTTTTGGGCAAGTTCACACAATCGAAAAATGATTAAGTTATATGGTAGAGGTTACTAATTAGAATTTTATGCTATCACTATATACTTGTGAGCAATATGCATCTTTCCAAGCTATTATTATGATTACAAACTATCATAAGAGAAGAAATTAATTAATATCATTAGTTCAAGAAAAACTCACAAGTTTGAAGACAAGTCCACCACTTGAAATGCTTCTTTTGATAAATAACTATCATAAAATTCCAAATAGTAAGCTTCACCATATAGCTTTGCCATTTCCCTATTATCTAATGAAGAATTAGAATTGACTAATGACCCTCAAGTTAATGTGATGAGGTTCCTTATAGTAAATAAAAATTAAGCAAAAGATTGGAGAAGAAAGAACATTTTTAGCATATATGTTTTGTGCAACCAAAAGATATGTATGTTAGTTATGGATGGAGGAAGTTCTATCAATGTCATTTCAACACACATTTTAACTCTAGCCAACCTAAAATCTAAACCTAGGCCTAAGTCATTTCTTATTAGCTATGTAAATCATACATCTCTTCCTATCATAAATTGATGCTTAGTTCAAACTAAAATAAGAAGCTATAGGGATCAACTTTGGTGTGATGTCCTCCCAATAGACATTACTCATATTCTCTTGAAAAGACCTTGGTTGTATGATATCATTATCATTCATTATTGGAGAGGAATATTTATGTTTTCAAACATACTAATAAAACCAATAGAAATGCACCCTCCATATGACCACACAAGAAAACGTTTGACGTGCAACCTAAGCCTATATTGAAAAAAATGCCAAACTTTAATTAATTATCATAGAAAATCCTATTGTTAAGACTAATACTACCATTTCAAATTCTTGTTTTAATAAATATGTTCTTTCTTTTTTTACCCCAAAAATAAAAATAATAGATTTTTGAAATTTTACAAAAATAATTTTGTAATCCATGTCTCTTACACTTGATACATGTAATTGAAGTCGCTCTGGACTCTATTGCGACTTACATACCCAGTGTGTTCTTTTTTACTTCTCTTCAATTTTGAAGATATTGCACTCAATGAGCTTCTTGATGAATTACTTCCTCTAAGAGACATTCAACATGCTATTGACTTCTTACCTGGTTCCCAAGTTTTTAACCTTTTATATTATAGGATGAACCTTAGCAAGCTTATTAAGACTAAAAGGCAAGTCGAAGAAATACTTAAAAAAGAGTTTTATTTAGAAGATTCTTAGCCCATTTGTAGTTCTAGCTTTATTAACTCCAAATAGAGATAAACATGGTGAATGCATATTGATAGTCAAGCAACAAATAAAATTATTGTGAAGTATAGGTTTCCTATTCCTTGATTAGATGATATATTAAATTTAATCTTAGGAGGAAATTTTTTCGAAGATTGATCTAAAATGTGGATATCATCAAACTTAAATTAGATTAGGAGATAAGTGGAAAATTATTTTAAAGACCTGAGATGGAATTTATGGATGGCTTGTCATGCAATTTGGACTTTCAAATACTCCTAGTAAATTTATGAGATAAATGAATATTATTCTTAAAACATATAAAGGTAAAATTTTTATGGTATAGTTTGATGATATTTTGATTTTAAGTGTAAGTGAGATTGAGCATCTACAACATCAACAAAAAGGCCTTGAAACACTTAGATTTATGAAATTATACATTAAGTTAAAAGAAATGTTTCTTTCTTGAGGTAATTTATTCAGGCTTTATCATATCTACTACTACACTCAGACTTAATCCTTCCAAAGTGTAAGAATTCATAGATTGGCTACCTCCTAAAAGTTTTACTGAAGTTAGAGCTTTCATGGTTTAGCCATATTCTATAAGAGATTCTTCAAGAATTTTTGTACCATTATTACTTTGATAACTAATATACTAAAATTAGATAAATTTTGTTGGACACTTAATGCACAAAGGGATTAGAAAACATTAAAGTTCTTATCACTTTTGCACTAGTCCTTAGGCTTCTATAGTTTTTTGAAGCCTTCAAAGTGACATGTGATGCTTCAATAATTATGATAGGTAAAATTTTGAGTTAATAGAATCATTCTATAGAATTCTTTAGTATAAAGTTAACTGAAGCCAAACAATAATATTAAACTTATGATAAGGGGTTTTATGGGATAATTCAATCCTTAGGATGGTGGCAACACTATCTCCTACATAGAGGATTTATACTTAATTCTGATCATCATGCCTTAAAATTTATTAATACTCAATAAAGATTGGGTCATAGGCATGCTAAAGGGTTAATTATTATAATACTACTCTTTTTTGTTTAGAAGTATAAGCCTGGAATTAAAAATAAAATTATTGATGCTTTATCTAGGGTAAACCTAACTATTTTTTTGTTAAAATTAAGTATCCCAAGACTTGATTGAATTAAAAATGACTACATAGTGCGCCCTGACTTTCAAGTAATTTTTCGTCAACACCTAGATAAATGATAACTTTACACGAAACATTCATCATATAAATGGACATTTATATAAATGAAAATCATTATGTATCACTCAAAATTTCCATAGAGATTTCTTTATTATTGAACTATATGTTGGAGGTGTAACTGGTCATTTTGGAAAGGATAAGACCACAGGTTTATTGAAAAATATATTTTACTAGCCTTCATTAAAATGAGATGTTCAAAAATTAGTGGCTCAATGCTTAATTTGTAAATAGGCTTAAACTACTAAACAAAGGTCTGAACATTTACACTATCTGACATGTTCCTTGTAGTCTTTAGAAAGACCTATCAATCAATTTTATTTTAGGATTACCTAGGATAGCTTGAGAACATGATAACATTTCCTTTATAGTGGATGTGTTCTAAAAATTCTCTCATTTTTCCTTGTTTAAAAATAAATGATACTTGATATAGATAAATTATTCTTTAAGGAAATAGTGTGACTCCATCATGTGTCCTCTTTACCATTATTTCAGATAGAGATGTTAGCTTAGTATTGTATTTTCAAAAAATATTATGGAAAGTATTAGTCACCAAATTAAAATTTTTATCTGCCTTTCACTCATAAATTGATAGACAAACTAAAGAAGTCAACTACACCTTGGAAAACTTACTTAGGTGTTTCATAGGTAAAAGTTTAAGAAATTAGAATTTATATTTACCAATCTCATGTATTTTTTTGATGCATCATTCTCATTTGCTAAAGACTTTCAATGCCTCCATGGAAATATATGAAAGAAAATTACTATAAGTAATAAGAAATATGCTTCTAAAGCTAATCTTACTTATTCAATAAAAGAATATAAAGAAGGTGATTATTTTTTATTTGCATTTTCTCTGAGTGTTATCAATCAGTAAATATAAAAAATTACATTTGTGAGCTGGTGGTCCTTTTAAAATTATTATAAATATTTTTTACCTTAATTATCCTACTTATATATTCATTTACTTAATTATAAATATTGAAGATATTATATCATATAAAGGATTTAACAAACCTCAACGTGTTCAGCTGTACTATGTAGTAGGAGATATAGCTACCCACTTACATAACACCTTGTCATAGCTTACTTTATTAGATTTTAATTATATTATTATAGAGAAAGCATCCATAAAATCTATTGATCATCATAGATTTTTAGTTTGTTGAAAGGATAGACCATTCACAATAAAGATATATCTAACCCATATTGAATTAGATACACTTGGTCCTTAACTTATAGAAGGCTACTTGTAATTTAACTCTATAGAGTATAGTTCCAATGGGCTTGAAAGCGTTGATGTAGAACATGATGTGGATCAAGAAATTAGAGCTTGAGGTCCTTTTATTAAATCTCAAGGTAAAGCCCAACATCATGCAGATCAAAAAATTATAACACAAGGACCATTTACTATATCTCAAACTAAACCCAAAATAATTCAAGAAAAAGGATGATTAGCTCACTAGCCCAACAAGGCCGATTTAATGATATAATTTTTTTTAAAATAATATAACTTTTAATTTCTTTCCAAAAACTCTAAGTTTAAAACTTTGAATTTAGAATTTAAAGTATGATAAGTGAAGTGGTTGAATACATATAAAATAGTAGCATGTGAAATTATTGAATGATACAAAAAATAAGGTAACTTAATTTCCACATTAGTGTTGCCACTCACCTTTCCTATATGTTTTATTTTTTTTTTCTTTTGAAAGATGATTGTAATGGATATAAAATACCCTCTTGCGATAATGATAGAAGATCTTTTAACAATTATGGATTATTTGGGATGTTCTAATGACTTGAGTGCTTGATGGCCAATCCTTAGCAATTCTTTGTTGGAGCGCTAGTTATCCAACGTATCTTTCTTTTCTCATTGCCAACACCCTGGATAACTTATTTTAATCTTTCTTCTACTTATTAACATCATCACCAATTATTCACTAAGCTTTCTACTATCTTCCATATGCCTACACCTTCCTTCTACTCAATAATACCTCTACTTCACTTATCACAATCTAGTTCTAGTATTTACACTAAAATAATCTCTTAACTCTATAATGCTTAATTAATTACTCTAGATAATAAATACATATCCTAATTTAAATCTTCAATGGTGCTTTCAGCCATTTAATTCACTAAAAGCTCATTTATTAAAGTTATATTTCCAATCAACCGAATCTAGACTAAATTGGATTTATTTAGGTATTCCCACTATAATATTAACTACACCCTTATCCAAACAAAACTCCAAAACATACCTTTAAATATCAATATAAATATCCATGACCATTTAATTATTTTAATCTCACTAAAGGACACCCACCTCCATCAGTAACTTCCATTTCTTCCTCTACACTGATTTCGTGGAAGTGTTGAACTTTAATGTTGTGGTGCTTGCTCAACTATTATCAAATTCTGCAATAAGTATCATGAACTTTAGTATCTACTTGATGTAAGAGAGTCTACCATGGATTATAAAACTCTTTCTACCATGTCTTCTCCATCAAAGAGCATAAAATGAGATTGTACAAATCATGACAGTGCACCAATAAACAACTAGCTTAGCTAATAAAGTCAAAAACTAGCATTCTAATCATTATTTCATTAAGTATTTCATTAGTTGGGTAGTACTGACAGCACCCACCACCTTCAATGTTAGCAAAGTGATTATTTCTTTGCCATCCTCATAAAGAGGAGACATAAAAAATGCTAGTGGGAAAGATGCTCAACATCTTGATCTTCTTAACATTTGATGATATTCATGAACAAATCAAATGTAACTACTCTCCATTAAAACTCATTAATTTTCCATTTTTCCTTTTTTCATAAATTAATCATTTTTACTTCATGTGGAGCATGACATCTCCACTTTCTTCTTAATTGATCCAAATGTGCTTTAGTTTTTTCACAAGTTTGAGGAGGGAGAAGGAGGTGGTGACAATAATGCACCCATTGAGGCTATGTCTGAGAGACTATTCAAGGAAGTTAGTGCAACTAGGTTGAGTACCTCAAAGCAGTCCAATGAGAGGTAGGTGAGTGTGGTGACTCTATGAGCTTCTCAAACCCTACCAAGCAAGAGAAAAAAATAAAGAAAAGAACCCAATGCAAGATCTTTAATATCTTTATGTTGAAGATATTTACACCATAGATGTGATGGATTTAATGAGCTAGGCTTATAGACTTGGCCACCTCATTTACTTGGTGTAGTTTGACATCATTTTCTAAGAGCTTTCCTGGAGGCTTACATCACTATATTGCCTTTATTACTCAGATGATGGCATGGTAGTTGACTTAGGAGCTTTATTAAAAAAAATACTTATAAGCTAAAGGAAATGGTAACGAGAAAGGTAGAGCATTACCTGATGAAGGGATAATTACAAGTTGTTGAGTCAAAGGTGGCCAAGCTTTAGAAGGATGCATGACACCAATAGGAAGAGAAGGATTGATATGTGCCAGAGGTAGCTTGCCTCTCTATGATAAATAAGTAGTTGGAGGATAAACTATCTTGCCAATCTAAGGACTATTTGAAGAAAGAAGCTGAGTTGATCAATTTCCACGAATATGATAAGTACAATGATATATTATGGAAGAAATTGAGGGATGACATCGAAGATGCCATTCAAATGTTGGTCAAGAATGGTCAGATAGACCCCAAATTTCTTGATTATGATAATGTACTCATCCTATCAAAGTTAAAGTCTAAGGTAAGTGATGATAAGAGGAGCATGAGTTAGATTTTTTTCTTTTTGAATTTTTCTTTCTTCTAATACATACAAATGAGAAGAGGAGTAATTATACATTCAATTTTTGTACTCATCACTCTCCTTTTGTACTTAAAACTTTTTTAATGAAATTAAAATTTTCTTTTACACATCTCCACATTGGATGGTTATGAATTTGTATTATTTACTTTGCAAATGTACTCACTTAACTTATAAACCATACTCACTTATAAATGAAATGTTTGATTAAGTAATCTGAGTAGTTGCCTCCATTAGCTTATGGGATTTTTTTTAGGGAAAATACTTAATTGCTAATAATTAAAGTGTTGGTCAATAGTAGTCACCAACCATATGGAGTATTGATCTTTACTATTAGAGGTGCTAATGTCATTGAGCACATTCTTGAGTGTTGACTTATTTATATCTTTCTTACATATCCTTGGGTACTTCATAGGTAATTTTTTTGGATGGCACAACACATTGGTTTGTGAGCAATTTAATAACTTAATGTAAATTAGTTCAAGTAAATTAGGCTATAAAGTTTAAAAGCATGGAATTTTCTCTAAGAGGTTTTAGCTCTCTTAAGTTGTCTTATCATTATTGCAATTGATAGTTTAGTGAGTTGACTTATGTCTACTCATCCAAAAGTAGCTCATCAAGCTTAAATTGGGCCAAGAGTAGTTCACTGAGTTAGGCCATGTGCTTGGGCCAATAAATAGCTCTTCTAGTTAGACTTTATCCTCACGCTAAGAGTAACTTGTTGAATAATGTTTTTTTTTACTTCGGCCAAATATACCTCATTGAGTGTTTTGAGTCAAAATGGAGCTCCCTATGACCTCTTAATCCTAAACCAAAAGTAGCAAGCCAAATAACATAAGCTAATATGTTAAACATATTTTAGTTCATTGAGTGATATGTGGAACTAAGAGCTTACTAATTGCAAATGCACTTTACATAAGATGTATCGCAGACTTGGAGTGCAATGGAACTAAACAAGTTCTACCCCTAAGGGAAGTCCTATCCTTGTATTTTTATTTCTTTCAATATGTTGTTATTTTTGAAAATTTCTTATCCAATTGTATGCAGAAAAAAAAATTGATGTAAAATATTTTACTCTTACTCTCTTAAGAATGTGAGCATTAATATACATAATCAACTTGCTTGGCCATGTTAGGTGTTGCTTGGATAAATCAATCAAAATTTAAAGAAATTCTTGGATCAACTAAGGTGATAATGGTTTAGCAAAATTACAAAGCTACACTTGGTGAGGTACATATTGCTCTGAGTGTGGAACCTTACTTAGAGAGCTACATTTATTCTTGTAATCAAATGAGCTATATTAGTTTTATTTCTTGGTAAGATACACTAGCCCAAGTAACTAGGGGAGCTATGTATTAGACTAAGTCACTCAATGAACTATATTTGGCCCAAGCCACTCGATCTTTGAAATATATGGAACTATCTTGCAACCTTCAATCTTTCTCTTAACTATGTTAAGAATACTTTATTCATTATTTACACTTGGCCATTAGTATGAGGGTGATATACTGAAGTGAATTTAAGGTAAATCCTTTAGGACTCAAAGAACTCATTTAGTCACTTATTGGCAAACTGAAGAGTGGTTTATGATGATCATCATAGCTACCATTCCTATAAATAATGTTAGTCCAAATAAAATTTTGAACTACATGGGATGTTATTTTGGTGAGTGATTTTACTTCAATATAATTGTTGAAGTAGTCAATCATAAAAAATGTAAATCATCTTTGTATGCTAGAGACTAGCAAAAGGCTTGTCGACTCCATCCCCCATATTGCAAAAGGCTAAGGCAATGTATTGAGTAGTAAAGGTTGTTGTTGTTGTAGTTGTAAAGGAGCTAACTTTTATCATTGCTTGTATTTCTTAGTAATATTCTTAAAAGTTGAATCAAAATTAATTTGTCAAATAATGAAGAACATTTCCCTAAGCACATAGGAAGTAAGGCTAATTCAAGTGGGATAAAGAAAATAAAATTACATGTTGGTATAAGAAAACCCAATATCTCTAAAAAAGCAAGTACAAGTTGGAGAAAAAAGATTGGAAAAAAAATTCAAAAAAATTCTCACCTCTTCAAGAATCATGTTTATATAGGATCAGGAGAAAATTACAAAAGGACGGTACATATATGTAGAACACAATTCACCTATGTCGATGATATAAGGGACTTACCCATAATCTAGAAGAAGGTGAGTGATATTTGTAGAATGACAAGTTCCCAAGCATGGTCACTCGCATTATTGGCATGTGTTGTCTAATGTGAGTGCTTGGCCACATGATCACATGTGTGAGATAAGGTGCTTGATGTTGGTCACTTGATAAGGGTGATATCTCCTTAAGTTCGCCTACTTAGGGAGAGTCCTCCCAAGTGAGTGAATTACTTATCTGAATATTACTTCTCACTATTGATTGCTTCTATATTGATCTTCAACCATTTATAAATATTTGTTGGGTGACTCAAAAAAAGATACAAAAATAAAAGCATGTATTAATTATTAGCATTTAATTCAAAAAATATTTACTAGGACCTATTTTAATATTTATGTCACATCATCTTTGACTTGATATGTTCTTATAAAATTTCTATTCTTTGGGATATAAAAGGAACCTGA
The DNA here is from genome assembly GCA_021442155.1 of Cymbidium sinense. Taxonomy (NCBI): domain Eukaryota; kingdom Viridiplantae; phylum Streptophyta; class Magnoliopsida; order Asparagales; family Orchidaceae; genus Cymbidium; species Cymbidium sinense. The sequence continues at coordinate 131,440,407 of CM038218.1, forward strand.
GATCCGTGACTAGTTTCCTTTGCCATAACCTTCTCTGAATTCATCTCAATCACCTTTTACTTTTAGGTTTTCTTTGTTGGCAAAGTGAATACCTTTAATGGATAGATATATAGATCCTATGAGCATTGGTCTAATTGGCAAAGAAAGAAGAAGAAAACTAAGAAGATAATTAAGCTTGTTATAGTACCTTTTATTGAGGTGAGTTCTTTAGTGGTACTAGTCTTGAGTGAGATTATTGCTCTGAACAAAGACATTGATAATGACTCAAGAGCAAAGACAAGTGGGACCACTACTCCAACCATGGATATTAATGTGAACTCACAAGTGGAGGTCTGTGTTTCTAGTGGGAATGCTGCTCCTGTGACTATTGTAAATATTGATGTGGACTTGCAAGAACCTCATCTCAATTAAGAGTAGTTGAAGATTGTCTTGTCGGGGTATGAATTTCTAATTTGGCAACTTTGTTGTTTTTTTCTATGTTGACTCCATGTGCCCCATCTCATATGAGATTGATTTTGATGAAAACAAACACATATTAAAATGCTACTTATCAAGTTAAGTTTGAGTGTGTGGGAAAATTCTTCAGCTCCTAGCTCTTCAGTTATATCAAATTACTAAAGCTATTGGACATGGACTCGGTGAAAATTTTTCTAGGAATTACTATATTAAGGAAAATAAAAATTTCACTAAATTAAAATAAATGATTTATTCATTTTTATATTCATCATTCTAAAATTATTTATATTTTTCTATATCTTAATATTGCAATTATTCAGTAAGTTATCAATTTTTGATAGTATGAACTAAATGCATAATATAAGTTCTATTAAATGTGTGTCCAAGCAAGATAAATTATGTTTAAACTTTATTAAATCATGTCCATGCCATTCATAATTTTATTCATAATTTTTAGTTCATGAAAATTGAATTATCCCAAAATTATTCTTTGTCCTCTTATTCTCTCTCCTACTATCATTTTCATCATAACATTATTTTGGCTAAATTTTTTAATGCATTTTGTGTAATAAATTTTGTGAATTTTATTCAAAACATTTTCATATAATTTTCCCTTATTTTTGTATTTTAAAATTTATTTATTTGAATTTCTGAATTTGAAATATTTTTGAATTATTCTTTAATTCAAACTTCTTCATGCATGACATGTACTTGCTAAATAAAATCAATTTTTTTATGGAATATTTTGACTATCCCAAGAATGATTAATTATGATTATTTAAATTCTAATTAATATATTACAAGGTATTTTAAATTTAAATTCAAATCAACCCTCTTTTTTAAAATAATTGTTTTTTCTTTTTTTCAATTTGACCTATTTTAGGAATGTGTAAGGGAGGCCGGCCACTATGCTTTAAATTCAATAAACTTATATATTATTTAAACATTAAATAAGTATATAATACAATCAGCTTTGATATAAATTGATTCATGCATTATTTTGAGAATTTCCTATTTTAGGAAACCATTTTGGTCAAAATTATTGAAGTGATTTTCCATGGATTTATTTTATTCAAAACTCCATCCTTCATGTTTAAATCTACTTGGCTATATTTCTTGTGGGAATTCCTTTATGCTTAGTCATGAATCACATACCAAGCATTCCTTATTGGGTTTAAACAAATTTGTAAAGGAGCCTATGGAAGATCTCTTTGGCCGATCCCTTCTCCTTTGAATTTGAAATTCAAATTGATGCCAAATAAATTTTCCTTTCATTGGATTAGTTTTAGAACAACCCTAGACTCCTCCCTCATCTATTTAAGAGCCTTGTTTTAACTTCAAAAAGGATCCAAGCAACATAAACTCTTTCTTGCTCTCTTGCTCATCCTTGTCTGATCCTTGCGGAAGCAATTCTTGGGGATTTTTAGTGATTCAAGTGCAAGCATTCCTCATCATTATTCTCTTTCCCATGGACATTTATTTGTCTTGAATATTGATTGGGAAAAGGGAAGGTTTTTTTGTTTCTTCCCTGGGCCAAAAACATCAATTCCTTGGTGTTGAATTTCTATGGTGCTAAGTTATTAAACTTCTTTTATGTCTTCTTGGCTTTGTAGTTTACAAGGTTATGTAAATTTTCTTGTGTTCATTCATGACATAATCTTTAGATTTTGTTTGGCCAAGAACAAACATAAGATGATCAATTTGTGTGGAGTTAACTACTTAATAGTCTTTTGATTTCTTGTTTGGCCTAAAGCTAACATATGGAAACTAATTTATTTTGTGCTTTATCATTGATTATTTCTTTTATTTCTTGTTTGGATGAAGCCTCTTTCAAAGGTTTTTAATTTCTTAAGTGCTTCATCATTTGAATATCCAATGTTTATTCCTTTGGCTTAAAGTTTCATATATGTTGGTTAAATTTGATTGTGCTTAACATCTTATTTCATCTCGTTCTCCATTTGGCCGACCACACCAAATCTTGCATAAATTATTTTATGCTTGTTGATTACTTGTATCCAATTAGTTTATGCATATGTTATGTGATATCTTTAATGTGATATAATTCAAATCCTTAAGATATTCTTCAATTATTCCAATTGCAAATACATTTATCATTTGAACAAAAGTTAGCATGTGTGAAAAAGAATTCAAAGTAAAGTTTTTGTGATTACATTTTAGTTTGCATTTTAAAGTCATTCAAGAAAATCATTTCAAACTTTTTAAAGATCATTTAAGCAACATTAAGTTACTTAATTGCACTAAACATTTGATTAAAGATCTTATTTTAATTTTATTCAAAGTTAAAGTGAGCTCTCTTTTTCATTAATATTCAATTACCTTAATATTAGTATAGATTGGGTTTTGAGTACAAAAACATTTTAAAATTGAGAGTTAGACTCTTATCTTTGTCTTTGCCTTATCTAGATTTCTTATTTGGTTGTACTTGCCTGTTAAGGAAAGTATGTGTTGGGTTGTACTTGCCCATTAAGAAGAGTAGGTGTTAGGTTGTACTTGCCTGTGAAAGAGAGTATGAGAGATTTGTTGTAATCTCAACTTTAGTTTAGTGAATTTCTAGCCTGGGTGTTTAGACATGGTGTGGGCTAATTTTTAGGGTTTGGCCAAATCACATAAATATCTCTGTCTTCTCTTTCTTTACTTTTCTGTTACTATTTTTCTTTTCTTTTTTTCATTTATCTAAAATATTATTATCAAATATTTAAGTTATCTACAAAAGTTAAAATTAAATTATCTAAAAATCTTTTTTGTTACCCAATTCACCCCTCCATCCCTCTTCTCTCACGGGTTCTATAGCTAAGTGATAATTCGTATCAAAGCCTTGGCTCAATTTGTGGCTTAACATCCTTAAGTTTGATTGCCATGGTGCAAGTTGTTTCTAAAGGTACACTACCTGATGGACAGTCTACACATAGACCACCTTTACTTGATAATATTCCATTTGATTATTAAGAAAATCACATTAGTACTTTTATTCATGAACAAGATTCTAGAATGTGGAATACATTGACACACCAGTATCACACACTTACTGTTGATATGAATTGTTTAAAAGTTGATAAACCTTTTGATGAATGGCCTTGTTCTGAAAGAGAATTGGATGAACTAAATGCAAAGGCTTGTAGCATTCTTTATTGTGATTTACTTCCTGATGACTACATGAGAATTTTCATCATTACTACTACAAATGAAATATGAGATAAACTAATTCTTACTTATGAAGGTACTAACAAAGTTGAAGATGCTCACATAAATAGGTTAGGATATGATTATGAATTATTTGGGATGATACCAAATGAAAGTATTTCTGATATGTATACTCGCTTCATGAAAATTATAAATACTATCCATTCACTTGGATGGAAGCATAAAAATCAAGATTTGGCTTATAAAATTTTAAGATACCTTCTGAAAGATTGGGATGCAAAAGTTACTGTTATTAGTAAAGCTAAGGATTTAACTACTAATACACTTGATCAGCTTCTTGGTTCTTTGACATCATATGAACTGGTTATTGCACGAAGGGATCAAAATGACTCTTTCTAAAGAAAGAAAAAAAGAAAATTAATTGTTTTACAAGTGGAAGAAAGTTATGAAGAAAATTCTTCATGTTCAGATGTTGAGAGTGATGAGATTAGTTTGCATTCAAAAAGGCTAGAAAATATGATTAGATAGAAAAAGCACAGGTATGGAAAATCTATGGTACATAAATTTCCTACTAAAAGACTGAATACAGGGGAAGGAATAATTTGCTTCAATTGCAAAAATCCTTGACATATAAGAGGTTAGTGTCCAGACTTAGCTAAAAAAGAAAAAGCTAAAAGAAAGAAGTCTTGGAAAAATAAAAAGCCTAAGAAAAAAAGGGCACTTTGGGCAAATTCTAATTCATATGAATCAAGTGGTGACAAAATGGAGGAAGAAGAAAATATATGTCTTATGGCTGATGTGGATTCTACAAGTGAGGTATGTGAAGATATTTCTTATGAAGAATTATATGATGCATTCAATGAATTAGACCATGAATATAAAAAGTTGAAAAGAAAATTCAATATGTTAGAAAAATAAAACAAAAATTTAGAAATGCATGCTCACCTTTAGAAAAAGAATGTGTTGTTTTAAAGGCTAAAAATGATGATTAATTACATCAATCAACACTTCTGGAGAAGTAAAAAAAATTATTACTTCATGCAAAATTAGATTCTTGTAGTAGATTACATTCACATGTTCCATTTGTTAGACATAAGTCATTAGATGCATCAAGATCATTTAAATTTAGACCTTGTGCAAATACTATTGTTGCATGTAATTTTTGCAATAAAATGGGTCATGTATCTTTTGATTATCATGCAAGAAAATCTCAATCATTTCTTAATTCAAAGTTTATTTGGATGCCTAAAAACAAAATAGCTACACATACAACACAACATTTATTGCATATCTTTTCATTTGGATGTGGACTCAAATATGTTTGGGTTCCAAAAGTTGACCCCTGATTTTATTTTATAGGAGTGCCTTCAATGAAAAATCAAAGAAGGCACATGGTACTTGGACATCGCATGTTCAAGACATACGATAGGTGATAAATCTAAATTTTCTACTTTAGAACCTTATGAAGAAGGATTTGTAGTTTATGGTGATAATGCTAAAGAAAAGATAATTGGAAATGGTTCTATTTCTAAGGATTTGATTACATTAGATAGAGTTTACTTTGCTGAAGGTTTAAAGCATAATCTTATTTCCATTAGTCAATTATGCGATAAAATATTTAATGTTGAATTTCATGCATCTTTCTGTACTATAAGAAATAAGGAAACCATTTTGCTTGTTAGTCATAGATACAAAAAAATTTACCTTATTTATTTTGAAAATGCAAGTAATACAAATTTAAATTTACTTTATTTTCAAAGTTCACTTGATGATGTTTGGTTATGGCATAAAAGGTTATGTTACATTAACATGCATTCGTTAAAGAAAGTCATAAAACTTGATCTTGTTGATGGTTTACCTAAAAATAAATTTCATTCTGATTATGTTTGTGATGCATGTAGTCATTGAAAATATTATAAACATTCTTTCAAAAATAAAAATATTGTTTCTATGACTAGACTATTAGAATTATTGCATATGAATCTATTTGGTCCTATTAGCACTGCTAGCGTAAGTGGAAATTTCTATGGTCTTATTATTATTGATTATTATTCAAGATTTACTTGGGTTATGTTTTTAATTCATAAAAATGATACTTTTGAACATTTAAGAAAATATATCAAGCATATTCAACATGATAGAAATGTTCTTGTTAGTAAAATTCAATCTGATCACGGTGGTGGATTTGAAAATAAAATTTTTAAATTTTTATGATGAATTTGGTATTAAATACAATTTTGCTATTCCTACAACCACTCAGCAAAATGGTGTTGTTGAAAGGAAAAATATAATTTTAATTGAATTGAGTAGAGTTATGCTTGATGATTATAAATTTCATAAGTATTTTTTGCAGAAGCTGTTAACACTGTATGCTTTATTATGAATAATGTTTACTTGAGACCACTTTTTAATAAGATCCCTTATATGTTATTTTTTTTGGTAAGATAAATAAGATTAGTTATTTTCATATCTTTGGTTGTAAATACTTCATTTTGAATAATAGTAAAGACTCTTTAGAAAAGTTTAATAGTAAATCTGATGATGGTATCTTTTTAAGATATTCTTTGAATGTTAGATTTGTTAGAGTTTGTAATAAAATAAATGATTGTTAAGGAATCAGTACATGTCATATTTGATGAAAATTCCATAGGCCCTATTAAAGATGATGTGATTGAAGAAGAGGTAGATGATTTTTAGAAAATGAGTTTAGAAGAAAATATAGATGATTCTTTACTTGAAGATTTCAAATTCATTAGGTATCACCAAAAAGGCTTGATTATTGGAGACCCCTCTCAAAGGGTTAGAACTAGAAGATAATCCAAAGAAATAATAAATCATTATGTGTTCTTATCTGAGATTGAAACCAAAATCAGTAAATGAAGCCTTGGAGGATCACTATTGGATTGTAGCTATGGAAGAAGAATTAAATCAATTTGTTAGAAATGATGTGTGGAAATTAGTTAGTAGACCTCAAAATCAAAATGTTATAGGAACCAAATGGGTCTTTAGGAATAAGTTAGATGACTCGGGACACATTGTTAGAAGTAAGACTAGATTAGTTACACAAGGCTATACTCATATTGAAGGGATAGATTTTGAGGAATCCTTTGGCCTTGTAGCTAGATTAGAAGCTATTAGATTGCTCGTTGCTTATGCCTATTATAAAGACTTTAAATTATTTCAAATGGATGTAAAAAGTGCATTTTTAAATGGATTTATAGATCAAGATGTTTTTGTAGAACAACCTCCTAGTTTTGAAAATATAAAATTTTGGGAACATGTTTTTAAATTGAAGAAAACATTGTATGGATTGAAACAAGCTTCTAAAGCTTGGTATGATAGATTAAGTAGCTTTCTCATAGATCATGGTTTTATGAAGGGTAGAGTAGATACCACCCTATTCTTTAAGATCATGGGACAACCGAGCTATAATGGAGTTGAGTGCACAACCATTCATTATAGAATAAAATATTAAAAATATAGAAGATCAAATTACTCACATAGTACATGTGATCATGTGGCAGGCAAAGAATGGAGGACCAAAGATCAAGGAAAATGAAGGCTTCTCAGGATTGGTGACTCACCAATCTCACCAATAAAGGCATGAACTATTTAGAATGCTTAGTTTTAATAGCAAGTCATATTAGATGAGTGCAAATGAAGACACCCATAATGAGTGTATGAACACAACTAATGCTTTCTCCAAGAAAATTATGGAATGTTGCTCTCACAAAAGATCAAGATTCCATAGTTGGAGTCTTATAAAGGTTGTAGTAATCTTATTGGTCATATAACATACTGTTGATCTCATTTTTAGGATGAGCTCTCAACCCCTCCATCTTAGACATAAGACTTCTTTTATACTTTAAGAGTTCCTTAATCTTAAGACACATCTAGTGATTAGGTGGACACTCAACCTAGCCCTAGACTCTTATAAGAGTTAGTTATAGGAATAGGTCATGCCTTAAGGGTGTTAGGAAAATTTTCCTACCCTATAGCTTGAACCAAAATCCTCCCTTCCTTCTCCAAGCCAAAACTAAAACACAAATTCAATCAAAATTCAACCTAAGCCTTTCAAGTCAAAATCTTGAACTTAGCCAAATCAATTTCAAATCAAGCCAAACCATTGATTTTTCTTCATGATTCGATCAATCCTACAATCATGAATCCAAATATAAATACAAACTTCAATCATCAATCCAAAAATTAATTCAAAACATAAACTCAAATTCAATCAAAATTCAACCTAAGCCTTTCAAGTCAAAATCTTGAACTTAGACAAATCAATTTCAAATCATACCAAACACTTGATTTTTCTTCATGATTCAAAAAAAATCCTACAATCATGAATCCAAATATAAATACAAACTTCAATCATCAATCCAAAAATCAATTCAAAACTCAAACTCAAATTCGATCAAAATTCAACCTAAACCTTTCAAGTCAAAATCTTGAACTTAGCGAAATCAATTTCAAATCAAGCCAAGTCCTTGATTTTTCTTCATGATTCAAACAATCCTATAATCATGAATCCAAATATAAATACAAACTTCAATCATCAATCCAAAAATCAATTCAAAACACAAACTTAAATTCAATCAAAATTCAACCTAAGCCTTTCAAGTCAAATCTTGGACTTAGCCAAATCAATTTCAAATCAAGCCAAACCCTTAATTTTTCTTCATGATTCAATCAATCCTTCAATCATGAATCCAAAAATAAACATAAATTTCAATCATCAAATCAATACTAAATTCAAAAATCAAACCGAAGTCAAACTCATGTTCACCCTTTTTGAACTTGGAATTGTCAAATGAATCAAAACCCATTTGACTTCAAGAAACTTGCAAATGGATTTATATTTCAATCATAAGTCCATATGTGAGTTCAGTCAAACTCAAATCAAGCTTTGACCAAGCCATTTGACCTACTTAGGCTCACTTGACCCAAAGTGACCTAAAGCACCCCTTTTGAGCCAAAATCTAATCCTACCCAAATTGGATTGAAGTAAGCCCAACTAAGACTCACATTATGAGCAAAAATCATCATGAGACGTTCAATCATTCAAATTGGGTCAAATCAAGCCAAACCTAAGGGTTGACCAAGTCAACACTTAGCAAAAATGAAACCTAAACTAGTCAAAATCCACCATAGGCCAAATTGATTGAAACCATTGATCAAAAATCATTCATGATCAATGTTTGAACTTGACCAACTCATGATTTGATACTAACCTAGCCCAATTGGCCACTTGACCCAAGTAGACCCAACTTGACCTAAAAAGTCAAAATGTGTCAAAACTTGATCAAAGCCAAATTGATTGAAACTAATTGGTCAAGTTCATTCCAAATCACTTGTTGAACTTGACCAAAGCCCTAATTGGCCAACTAGACCTAACCTAGCCAAATTAACCTTGAACCCAACTTGACCTAAAAGGTCAAATTGAGCCAAAATCAAAATAAACCAAAATTGATTGGAAATAAAGATACCAATACATTTCAAATGACCAACCAACCCATGACCTAACCCAAATAGGTAAAATGGGTCAATTGGTGACCTAAATGAAATCAAATAAACCAAATCTAGATATAAATCAAATTGAACTAAACCAATGATGCCAAAACATTTCAAATGGCGATATGAACTTGAACCAACCCTTGGTTTGACCTAATTTGACCAAGGTTGAACGATCTAAAGGGTCAACATGAGCCAAATCATATCAAACCAACTACAAATTCAATAAAACTTAGCCTAACCAATTTTTCAATCATACTAAACATATTCAAAATGAAATCTAAGCTAAATAACCATTTTACCCCTAGGCCATATAGTAACCTAAAATCAAAACCACTTGGAATTTGGTCAATTCCTTTTCATGGACACTTGGCATCCTCTTAGTTGACGAAATGGTCACTAATGGACATGGTGCACATGACCCAATGGGTTTGGGTAAGCCCAACCCAAGCTAAGGCTAAAACTGACCACACCGATGGACATGACCACATGAGAATCTTTCCTCCACTTTGTTTTGCTCATGGCAACTTCTCCACTACCCCCTCTGGCCAAAACCAAACCACATGCAACTCTAAACGGCCAAAACAACCCATTGAATAGGGTGTATTGGATCAAAATGGCAAAGCTCTTCATGGCCATCCGATTCACCTAGGGGAAGATATATTCCCCCTAATTCCACTTTAATTCAGATCACACACACTAGATTGACCTTAGCGAACTCAGAGAATGCATTGTAAAGCTCCTCCAAGCTTCCTAAAGTCATTTGAATTCTCCATTTTAGGTTTCTTCAAGCCAAAAATAGGGGAGCTCCACCGAAGATTCGTTTCACTCAATACTTCAAATCAAGCTAATTCCTCTTTCAAACTCCTTCAGAGGACTCAATCGAGCTTTCCTAAAGCTTAATCCAAGTTCTCAAGGAAAGGGAGAGGGGAGTTAGGCCAAGACTGAGCCCAATTGAAGGAGAGATTGGTCCATAGGAAGATCCACTCACCAAATCACCTCAAATCTTCAACAGAACTTTTCCTCCACTAGATGAAGCTACCTCAATGGATTCGAGCATCGATGATAGCCTCTAACGAGGTATGCCTTCAACTCAAGCTTAAAGTAGACATGGTGTGGTCCTTTGTGAAAGAAATTCTCACCTCATGAGAATTTGATCATTAGATCTTCTCCCCTTTACTCTTAGATGGTGTGGGTAAAATTTAAGTTCAATCCGAGCTCAATCGAGCTAGGATCATGCCATAGAAGGTGGATGGTTCCCCTCTCCCAGAGGAAAACTCAGTGATGGATCAAGGGTCATGCATCCGTGCATTTTGGATGTACGACCATGATCAAGATGTGTAGGAATATCTGATTAATCCTTTAATACTACAAGCTTTATCTTAGCCATAAGATCTTAGATCGAACAGGTGAGGAGAAAGCACATAGCACCGTTGCTGACATAACGCTACGATGTGATAACTTAAGTGGCTTCTCTCATCATACCATGTGGAAAGTGAGTGCCACTTCAGCCTCCACGTGGCGCCGATGGGATTAGCTAGTTTAATTAGGGATTTAATTAATTATCCTTAATGGTTGAATATTTAAAATAACATAACTAATTCTAGGAAAATCATAAAAACACAAGGTAAATGCATTATAAAGATAATTCAGAGGAGAATATTCTAAAATTATTTCCTATGGATTTTGAATATTGTATTTTCCTTAATTAGGGTTTTAATGAAAATATAATAACCCTAATTACTAATGGTTTTAATTCTAAACTTCTCATGTGTATTTAGGGGGATGACTTGTGCCTCCCCTAATTTTCTTGGGAATTAATGATGGGATAATTAGGGAGATCAATTAATGAATCGTTGATCACTCTCTTTATGTAATTAAGCATATGAATAGTGGTTTAATCCCTTTATTAAGTTAATTAAGCCTTGCTTATGTAGAGAAAAAGTTTATGGAATGGATTTGGAGAATTTTTCCTAAGCCATTCCCTAAACCCCTTTCCTTCCTTAATCTAAAATTAATTTAGGGTTAATCCCCTAATCACTTGCTTGCTTAATTTGATTTTAAAATCATAATATTCCAAAACTTAATCAATCCTTCTTGGGTAGGACCTTAGGTGTTCAATAAACTAAGTAGTTTAAGGAAATCAAAATCGACCCATATGTGTGGGAAGGGTTATGAAAGTACTTAGATTAAACCCTTTAACTTAATTAATCACTAATTGTGAGACAATTGTATTAGGCCCCTTTCTTTTATAGATGCATTATTGATTTAAATTCCTTGTGTGGTTTTATGTCATACATTGTCTCATAACTATGTGATTAAATATGTTAAAGTGGTGTAGGTAAGGGGTAATTAACACATTTAATTCACAGCTTAACCAAACCAAAGCATAAAATTGATCTAATTACCTTAAAATTGAACTTAAATAACTCACACATGGGGGAATGGTCTAGAACCAGTAAACTCATCTCACATTTCTCAAATTGAAATCAAACTCAAACAAAATTCAAACTCTCCTTAAAATAAATTTGATTTACTTTAAATAATCTTATTCATAGGATTGTATTTAGGAATTAATTAGGGTGGATGAACTTTCATTCCTTTCATCACTTTATTTCTTTCCTAATATGCTAAATGTCTATGCCATATGAAAATCATGCATTCATACTTTTTAAAAATTAAATTAAAAATGAAATGTTTTCTTTATGTCAAATTGCATGTTTTGGCTAAAGTAATAATATGAGTGGTTATTATGACTATTAAATCCAAAATTAGTTTCAATATTTATAAATCCAATATAGAAACTTAAAGGTGTGCTACTTATAATTATTTATAAGCTTGCATGTGAGTATAAATATAAAGATGTACATAGTGTGGCTTTCCTTCTCTTTTCTTTTAGCATAGTTTTGAATAGGATTTGGTAAAGTGTATAGTTCATTTGAAAAGAACACAACACTTGCTCAAATCCACTCCTATTCATTCCTATTGTATTACTTAAGAGGGACATCCATACTAACACATATAAATTGCAAAAACAAATCAAACAAACAAATACATACTTTTGCATCTTTCTTTTTTCCATTCATTTCTTTTGTACATGCATATGTACTTCAGGAAAGTGGTATATTAGTCTAGACAAACCTGGTGCTGCGAAGCTTTAAGTAGCCCTAAGTAGGTCTTGTACCTTACACCCCTGGTGCTAACAATTTCCGTACTCACTTATGCCTTTCATACATATATATGTGCATGTGAAAAATGGATAAAAGAATCACCCTTTTTTACTTAATAAAATCATGCATACATGAAACATTCCAAATTTTCTTAAGTAATATCACTTAGAATCCATCATGAAAATGTGTTAAACATTTTTATTTGCATGCATTGATATGCTTAGGATTCATTCATATGCATGTTACACATGTTAGGAAAGAAATGAAGTGACGTGTATTTTGTGATAGTATTTAACTTTACTTAATCTTAAAATGCCTTCTTTTTGAATAGGTTTGTTTATAGAAATCTAAACTTAGGTTTAATTAAAACTTATAATGAAAGAATCACTAAACAAAAATCAAATATGAATCTACTTTAGAAATTACTTAAGGTAGGAAGGAAAGAGAAGTTCTCTTCTCTTTTCCTCTTTTTACAACTTAGTAATTAATTGTAGGATTCACTTAAACCAAATCAAAATACAAAATAAAATCAATCGAAGCAACTAAATCACTAATATGAAACACACCCTCTAAGTTGAACATTTTCATACTTAGAAAACTTCATCCTTCAAGCTAAGCATACCACACAAACCTTAAATAGCACACACATTAGGGTAAGTCACCATTTCTAGCTTTAGGTAAGGACGGTGCATGGCTTGATGTTTGCTTTTATTTTGTGATATTTTTTTTAGTTTGGATGTTATGGTGTATGTGCATAGATTGAATGGTAGGTTGATCTTAGTCTAACCATTATCTTCTGTAGGGGATTGTGCTTAAGGGGCGCTGTAATAAAAATATAATTATTTTTGCTGTGCAAGTGCTTATACCCCTAAGCATAATCTAAAATAGGTTAGGTGGACTTAGTTACCCATGTGTGGGGTGCTAAGTCCAATTTATATATATACATGCTTGGGATTGTATGGTTTGTTTAGCTAATCTCTATTTTGTAGGCATTAATTAGATTTATTTTTTCCCATTTTCATGTAATTTTGCAATTAGGATTTTGGAATGATTGTTATGGGGGGTTAGGAAAAATATTGGTCATAAGATCACATCTTATGTACCATGTGAAGCCTTTGGAGCATCCACATTCCAACTATCCAAAAGAAGGAACCAAAGAAGAAAGAAGAAGAGAAGAAGAAAGAAGAAAATAATAATAAAGAAATGAAGGATGAAGACCCACATAACATGAATTTTCTTGCTAAATTGTAATTAATTCATTTATAATCTAGGTTATATAAGAGTAGTCCTCAGCTACCCAATTTGTTTTTCAGGTTTGTGTGGTAGAGCTCGACCACAAATGGTCTTTTATTCTTTTGCACAAGTTTTATAAATTGATTGATGTTTATTTAACTTGTGTATTAAGATGGAATATTTTTCTAGTTTCTTCCTTGCTTAAATGTATGGCCTGGATGATGATTAGGCTCTTAGGAAAATAAATCTTCTATACAACTAATTAATTCAAACTAAAAATAAATAACTCATAACCTCACCTAAAGCTTAGGCTACAAAATAAGATATAATATTTAGCAACCCCTTAGCTAGATGTTGTATTTTCTTTCTCACATCATGCATAAAAAGCATTTTATTTCACTCTTGATTAGAGGGCTTCCACCTTTGCCAAAGAACTTGGCTTGACCTGTGAGAGCCATGGTAGAAACACACCTCCTTATCTCATTGATTTTGGCCCATAATCTAATTTCTCATGCATTAGGCAAACAAATCCTAAATCCTGTGTCAAATTGATTGTCCAAAATAAAAATAAAATGTAATAAAATTTGTATTAGATTTAAGTCATTAAAGCATGTCATAGATGATCTAGTCTCTTAAGGAGTGTGTTTAAGGATTTAGTCTCTTTCTAAATAAATAATAGCTTAGCTATCTTGCAAAAGTATTTGACTTGCCTACATGAATTTAAAACCGTAGGAGGAGTTAGTTGGTGGCCACCCCCAGGCGGTTGTAAGTCCAACAATCGGGTTGTTTATCTTCTCTTATGGAGGTAAACCAAATACCCATTTTCACCTTAGATTTAGGTCGTGCTTTTTGGCCTTCACCAAAGCTCCCTAGATTTAGATTCAGAGGTTGCTACTTCCCTTTGTAGGCTACGAGCATAAATCCTCACCTCTTAGGCATTTTTGTGACCTTGCATCATGGAATTATAAGCTTTAGCACTCTAATAAAAATTTAACTCAAACAAACTAATTCAATTTCAAAAATATAAAGCCCAACCATAGGGTAGTTTGGGATGCTTACTAGGTTTCTTAGTATCTTAAGCATACCCTACTTGTTTTCATTTGGCTTTGATAAGAACTCTCTCCTCTTAATTGATCCCACTTGACTTTCTAAAAATAAACCAATCAATTGATAATCCTAACTTTTTGAAATCTTTAAAGACAACGATAAGTTACCTTAATCGTGAGTCCTGGTCCTTAGGATGTAATTAACTATGGGGGCTTGCCCCTGTAGGGAACTTAACGAACCCGATTTAAAATACACCCTACTTTACTTTTTCATGTAAAGTAGGGGAAGAATCTTTGGTACATTCTAAAGTCCCATAGTCCTTAAGAGTCCTTATTGAGTTGATTAGGTCCTTTGTAGGGTGGTGACTTCTATCTTTCGAGATAGTACACCTCTCCTCAATGTCGTACCCAATCACCCTAATAAAAATATCTGCGAGTCCGCATGGCATCCCAACAAGGTGTTATGTATATTTTTGTTTTCATTTATCCTCTTTTCCTATAAGGAGGATAGATGAAGGTAGGAATATATATAATTTTCACCATAGATTTTTCTGGCGAATCTGCTGGGGATGGTTCCTCTCTCCATCTTTGGTAAATGATCATTGTCTCCAAGTATTGATAGTGGTTTTATACTTTCGTGTGAATCTAAGACTATCTTTATTTCCATAGGCACTTAGCTTATTTCATCCTTAAGTTAAGCTAGCCAACATCTTTAGGTACCTCACCTCGTGTTGGTCTTAAAACCCCCGTTGGGTTCCCCAATGGGTGAAAATAAAAGTTGAATAAAAAAAGAAAATGATTAAGGACTTCCTCCTTACCATTTTTTTATGGTAAGGATAGGTTCATTCTCAAAATAAATAAAAATAAATCCTTTATGAAATGTTTCAATTTCCAAAAGCACTTTTTTAAAATACACTTAATAAAATATTAGCACTTCATGTAACAATTTTTATAATTGTTACATATAAAAACATTTCAAAAATAAAATTTCAACAATCATAAACTTTCAAAAAGCATAAAATTTGAAGATGAGCCTTTCCATTCAATACATCCAAATGTGTTAGATGGTTGTTACATCTTCTAGCAAAATCATAACTTTGAAGTTCCACACAACACATTCCACATGTGTTAAGTTGGAATTTTCACCCTTTCAAAAAAAAAAAGTACATATGAAACCTCTCCATGCAATATACCCACATTTAGTGAATGGAAGTTTCATTTTCAACCAAAATCAAAAAAAGTTAATTTTCAAAAAGCACATATGAAACCTCTCCATTCAATATACCTATATTTATTGAATGGAGGTTTCATCTCCAATGAAAATCAAAAATTCAATTTTCAAAAGCACATATGAGACCTTTCCATTCAATATACCCACATTTATTGAATGGAAGTTTCATTTGCAATAAAAATCAAAATAAACTATCAAAAAGCACATATAAACATCTCAATTCAATATACCTAAATTTATTGAATGAAGATTTCATTTCTAAATAAAATGACACTATTTTTGAAATACCACTTAACATATTCTATATATGATTAGGTTGGAATTTCCTCTTTCAAGAAAAGCAATAATCAAACATGAAAATATATTTTTGAAAAATGAAGCATAATTGATTTCCATCTTACATACCTGAATTTGTTAAATGAAAATCTCTCTTTTCAAAATCAACAAAATACAACTAAAATTTTCAAAAACATTTGTAACTTCAAAAACATAAAAGTTTGAAACACATTTATTTTTGGAATTTCATTTAGCATACTCAAATTTGATAAGTGAAATCTCCATTTCCCAAAATTTCAAAACACATTGGAACTTCATTCTAGCATACCGCATTTGCTAAAGTGAAGTCTCCATTTTCAGAACAAAACCCAAAATAAAATTTGAAACACATTTTTGGAATTTCATTTAGCACCCTCAAATTTGCTAAGTGAAGTGTCCCTTTCACAAAATTCAAAACACATTGGAACTTCATTTTGGCATACCACATTTGCTAAAATGAAGTCTCCATTTTTCAGAATAAAAATTTAAAATACTTTGGAACTTCATTTTGGCATACAACATTTGCAAAAGTGAAGTATCCATTTTTTAAAACAAAAAAAAAATTTAGAAACACATTGGAACTTCATTTTAGCATACCACATTTGCTAAAGTGAAATCTCCATTTTTAAAAACCAAATCCAAAACAAAGAACCATATTGGAACTTCATTCTAGCATACCACATTTGCTAAAGTGAAGTCTCCATTTTCAAAACAAAGTCAAAAACAAAAGAAACACATTACGATTTCCTTAACATACCCAAATTTTCTAAGGAACCTATTTTTCAAAATCAAAATCTATAAAAATAAAAGAAACACATTAGGATTTTCTTAGTATACTCAAATTTGCTAAGAGTCCTATTTTTAAAAAATTTCAAAAAATAGAACATACTTGGATTCTTCATTTAGCATACCCAAATTAGCTAAATAAGGATTCCATTTTTCAAAATCACAAATGATTCACAAAACAAAGAGAACAAAGAAAAAGAAGAAATTGTTTTCAAACATCTCACTTAGCATACCCAAATTTACTAAGTGAGTAAAATTCCAAAAATCACAAATCCAAAATAAAATCAATTGACCCTTTACTTTATCATACCACAAATTTGTTAGGTAAAGGGTCCTCAAAATAAAATAAAAATAATCAAAATTCAATTATGAACCTATGGAAGCATCTCTCCGAAAATATTTGAACCCATTTTAAACATACCAAAATTCATTGAAATAGATTATAAATTCAAAAATTCCTCTTTCCAATCAAATCTCAAAATCTCTTCTAAATTCATTTGAGCCTGACTTAACACTTTCAAGATGTTGAGTATGGGTTCAAATTCAAAATTCAAATTCAAAATCAACAAAGCTAGAAAAATTTGATTCAAGTTTGTTTTCAACATTGCAGTTTTAGCTAGCTTCAGTCAATTTTTCAGTCTCAGTTTAGTACAGTTTGAGTCAATGGCAGCGCCGAGATATGTGTTCACTTTTCCCCATGGGGTGGATCTGGCTCTGGGCCAACCTCCCATGGTCTGACTATGCCCACCTCATCCACTTTGGTCAAGGCTTCAAGGGGGACAGGATTACATGTGAGGGTACTCCCCTCATGAATGTTAGCAGGTGCACGGTGACCATGCAGAAGCTGGTCATCCAGATTGATATGCCATCTGACTCAAAAATTCTCTCACTTAAGAGGAAGGTAGTGGTGGTTCCCATAGTAGCACTATTAGAACTAGTGTCAATAAGCCCCATGGTTCCCCATGCTACCACCCACTCACTAGCACCCTCCAATGGGAAGGCTTCCCAGATCCCAGGGATTGTCTCCTCTATTTTTGAGGTTGGGTCTAGCTCTTACTCTACTCACCCTACCAGGACCCAGAGAAGAAATAAGAAGCATATGATTAAGCAGTATCACACTGACATCACAAGAGAATTAGAGGCAACTGCCCAGACTTCCATGCAGGAGTCACCTAGGGTAGTGTCTCCTCTCATTATGGAGAATAGGTTTCACCCTCTTTCTAGTTCTAACAGGGAGGATGTCAGGAGGATTTCTATTTTGCCTCCACTAGTAGTGCATTTCCAGGTTCTTATTACTAAGAGGAGGAGGTCATACACCAGCCTGAGGATAGTTCTTGGGTTGGCGGCTTCTAGACGTCAGGTCGGTTGATTTAAGATCCATTATCCCCGTAGTGTGGGTAAGCATATTAGAAAGGAGAGGGCTAGGGAGGTCCACACTTCAGTTCACATTACTAGCCAGGAGAGGTGGAGGTTCAGCCGGTAGTCAGCGGCCTCTGCATTTCTTGATTTTCCTGATTACCGTGCTACCCGCATTGATCATACCGACAACATTCTGCTCATGGGGACTACCCATCATAAAGAGGAGCTCCTATTCAAAGAGAGTCGGTGGTGTCTCCACTATGCCGCTCTATCCTCCATCCAACTTCTCTGATCCATGTTCCACCATCTCTAGTTCAACCAAAGGCTATGAAGGCCACATCTGGGGAAAATAGGACCCCACTGGTGATCCGGTTGTGGCCAAAGATCCCATTCCATCTATACCGCCTACTGTGGTGAGGCTGAGCTCCCCTGCTCTACCTTCCGCCCCAATCACGGTGAGGAAGGAATGGATACCCTGAAGTATCATAATCATCCCATCACCATCACCACCACTGCATACGATGGAGATAGTAGTTGTCGAGGGAGAAGGTGACAACTCAGTTGCACCTATGATGATAGATACTCCTAGGAGTGTCACCCCATACATATTCAATGACAATCACGAGCATATTTCTTCCAGTGAGTATAACCCTCATAGGGTTAACTCTTCAATAGCAGGGGAGGTCCGTTGGCTTACAGTACATGATAGTGACCCCACCACTGGTTAGCCAAACTCATTTGTGCTAGTTCTCACTGATCATTCTCTAGAAGATATAGTAGCCCATTATCTCATGGAGAAGAAAGAGATCATAGGATATGACTGGTCTGATGAGGAGAAGATCAGCTTTGATCCCAATGAAGATGATTTATTGGGAGATTCAGTAGGAGTTTGCATAGTAGACACAAGAGGATCCCTCCTTAGAGAGCAGTAGACTATGGAAGGTGTTGAGGCTAAGCAGGAAGACACAGCCTACTTGACCCAACACCTCCTTTAGTAGATAAAGCAAAAGGATGAAGAAATAGATAGGATGGAGAAGAGGCTCGAAGATCTACTAGGAATTCTTAGCACTTTAACCAAGCTGTCATCCTACTATGACACCAAGACCAGAGTTAGTGCATGTCTTGGATCCAGCAAATACTTTACCTCTAGTAGAGCAAGGTAGCACCAGCATGTATAGGAAGGTAGTGGATAGTACCTACATACAGGAAAAAGATATCAAGAGCATGGTTGAGCAATAGGTGAGAGAAGCATTAGCTCAAGCCCAAGAAGGATCATCAGTTCCAAAGGGTAGACCCTCCCCAGAGGAATTTGATGCAATCCAATATCCTAAGGGTTTTGTACCACCTTCTTTCAAGAGCTTCGATGGCAGTGGGAACCCAAGGTAGCATATTGTGCATTTTAGGGCCAGTTGTTGCAACACAGGTGACAATGATGCTTTACTCTTCCATATCTTTATCAGTATCTTAGCAGGCATAGCCTTTGTTTGATGCACTAAACTTCTTAATAGTTTAGTGAAAACTTTTGCTGAGTTGGAGCAACTCTTCATCAAGAGGTTTGTTGGAGCTCATCAAAAGGTCACTGTAGGTGATCTCATTGTGGCTTAACAAAACCCTGGTGAGTCCCTCATGGATTACATTCTCATATGACATAATTTGAGTATAAAATGCAAACCTCAGCTATCTGAATAATATGCCATCAAGATTCTTCTTAAGAATATCCATGGCCCAGTTGCCTTCATGCTCAAAGATTTCACCATCAAAAATTTTAGGAAATTAATCAACAAGGTGGCTAGCTTGCAAGGAGAAGCCAAACAACTGCCTTCTCCATATCTACCAATAAAGCCAAAGTCATAAAAGGTATATGAGAAGAAGCCTGGGGAAATGATAGCAGTAGATAAGGGGAAACAGTCAACCAGAGAGTAGTTTGAGAGACCTCATGCTCCACTTTCCACCTCCTCGCCACCACCGGCACCCTATCGGCCACATAGCCTCCATGGTCTACACCACCTCCTCCTCGCACATCATCACATGGTACACATACCCACTAGGTAGCTATCCACCTACTCTTTTGGATAAACTTAACAAGCCTTATTCATTTAAGAGGGAGGTAATCGGAATATCTTTAAGAATCTTAAAGAAGCTGATTTTCTACCCAACCTAGGAGATTGAGGAAGTGGGAAAACAACGATCTAACTTTTGCCCCTACCACCGTATGCTAGGTCATATTTTTGGAAGATTGTTTCACATTTAAGGACCTTGAACATAGCTTCAAGACGGTGCTATATATCCCGAAGGAATACCTATGGAACACCATCAGCCATTAGGGTAATCCTTGGGGATACTTAGATCCTTCCAAAACCAAAGAAGGTTGGGTATCTCCTTATCCAAAACCTCAAGAATCTCAAAAATCAAGAAACTTCCTCAGGTGCTCGAGTCCTCAAACCTCCAACATCAAGGAAGGTTTTACAAGTTGCCGTGAGCCAACTCGTGAAAGGGGAGCTTAGAGTAAAAGAAGTAGCCTGTGTCATCCCTGATAGCCAACAAACACCACCGAGTCCAGCCTCAGTTCTACTACATCAATGACTACCTCTACTTCAGCTAGCTCTTCTTCTTCTAGTAGACATCTTGTATCAGTGGATGAGGGCATCAAATCCCTCACCCCTCTTACTTTACTTGATTTCCACTACGTACCTCCTATCAAATTCAAGAAACTAAAGAATATAACTAGATTGAATTATATCTATGTCACTTTTAATGGGTTTTCTGAATCTATTCCTAATGATAACTCTTCACTTCTAAACAACAACTATAATAATTTTGATCTTCCCCTTTTTTATTTAGAGTTGGATCTTCCTTCTATGAATATAATGAGTTCGCCTCTTGAGATAGAATTGGAATCATCCGATTCTGAGGGCCCCATAGGAGAAGCTGCAGGTGAGCCTGATGTCCAGGAAGAATCTTCCATTACCCTGCCATAAGAGATCATCAAAGTCAACCTCCATAGTGGCAAGGTTCTACCTCCTAGGGCAGCACCTCAAGATAGAGGGAAGTAAATCATTGTTTTAGAGGATCGAGAAGCCCCTCCACAGAATGTTCCACCCCTAGAAATGCTTGTGGTGGATCAGCCAAAGGTGGACTACAATGTCCTCTCTCACCTAAGAAAGTTTCCATCAAAGCTAAGCATATACGATGCCCTTATCTTATCCAAAGAGATGAGGGAATCATTAATCAAGGCTCTCCTTAATCCTGAGATATGCTTAGCTCAGTTGACTGTTATCGAAGAGGAGGCAGATTATTCCATAGAACCCTAGAGGATCACTTTCATAGATGAAGACCTTCTTCTGATGGACATGCAACACAATTGTGCCCTCTACATTACAGTGGACATGGGTAGATTCAGACTAGCCAGAGTTCTCATTGATCCAAGTGCATCGGTGAACATTATGAGTCTAAAGACCCTTACCTATTTAAGGATCGACATCTCCACACTTTGAGAATATCGGATGGTGTTGAGAGGATTCAATAAATAAGGCGAGCGGGTTTTAGGTTCCATAGTATTACCTTTGGAGATAGGTGACTGGAAGACTTAAGCACAATTTTATATCATTGATTCAAATACTTCATCACTTGCTAGTAGGCCTTGGATAACAAGATGATTCCATCCTCCCTCCATCGTGCATCAAGTTCGGGAAGGATGGGATTGAGTACTGTGTCAAAGGAGATGAAAAGCCATTTTCAGTTAGAGAGGTTGAGATATATGAGGATGTGACCAACTATCTTCCTCAAAAAATCCTTTCTCGTGAACTTGGAAAAAAATTCAAATTCAAAAGAAAAAGAAAATGAAGAAAAAAAAGAAAGAGCAAAAGAAGAAAAAAATGAAAAATGAAAATCCAAGTGAACAAGAAAGGGAAATTAAAAAATAAGTAGAGCCGCATATCACATTCCACCCACAGTTCATTCCATCATATGGTCATGTGGGTAGGATGACTCGACCTCCACCAAGAAGAGGCATAGGCAAAAATAGAGGCAATTCCATAGGTGGAAGACCCCTGGTTGGCCATCTCAGGGTTCGTCAGGAGTACCCCTATTATTCACATGGACTTAGAATCTAACATGAAGGATAAGTCTAATGTGATTAGCATACCAGCTAACCATTCTTAACGCATTTCATTGGAGGTGACACTCGAGTCAGATAGAAATGAAGACTAGGCCTCCAGACAAAGCAAAGAATTTGAATCAAATATATCTAAAATAATCAGGCAGTAGTTAGGAACCTTAGTTCTAACCTCACTTTCATCTCAAAAAGTTGAAGGTTTAGTAGTTAAAGAAGCCCCTAAGTCTTGCAGTGATATGAAGCTAAAGAGATTCTTTTTGGGATCATCATCCTCAAGTCTTGAAATTGATGTAGAACTTGAGAGTGATTCATATAAATAATTAATGGAATTACCTTTTGAGTGGTACTCGCCTTATGTTATTAATCTCATAAAGAAAGGTTTAATTCCCTATTCATGGCCTAAGCACAGTTCAGAGTACTTTGAAAAGCAATGGAACAACATAGGCAGGAATGCATAACCAAGATCAAGACTAGGATTTATTACAGTGGGTCCAATTCACGATGATGATTACTACTTAGTTGTCACCAACCATCTGGAGTCTGATAGGTTCTTTTCACACCAAACCAACTCTTATGAGGATGTGTGTTTAGAAACCTCAGATGATCTAGATGATCTCCAAATCAAAGATGCACTGGCGGAATTTGAAGAAGAGATCAATTTAACAATTGAAAAGCTTAAAGAAATCAACCTCTGGATAGAAGAAAATTCACGCCCAACATACATTAGTTTATTATTGAATGAAGAAGAAACCAATGACTTAGTTAGCCTATTGACTGAATTTAAGGACTGATTTACATGGAGTTATGAAGAGATGCCCGGATTATCTCCTGACATAGCAGTCCACAAACTAGCAGTAGATCTTAGCGCTAACCCTATTAAGTAATATCCTAGATGCATCCAATTAGAAATTGAACAATCAATCATTTCTGAAGTCAAGAAACATATCGATGCTTATTTCAGTAAGGAAGAAAATAACCCTACCTAGTTAGCCAGTGTCATCCCAGTTAAGAAGAAGAATGGCCAAATTCACATTTGCATCGATTTCATGGACTTAAACAAGGTATGTCCTAAGGATGAGTTTCTTCTTCCTATATCAAAACTAATGGTGGACATCACCTCATCTCATGTAGTTTTCTCCATTATGGATGGGTCATCTAGTTACAACCAAGTCAAGATGGCCCCTGAGGATGAAAGAAACACTACTTTTCAAACCCCGATCAGAATCTATTATTATAGGGTCATGCCTTTCGACCTTAAAATGATGCTACATACCAAATGCCATATCTTCAACGAACTCATCCATCATCAGGTTGAGTGCTACGTTAATGATCTAGTAGTCAAGAGTGGAGAAAAGGAAGACCATCTCTTTAACTTGAGAGTAGTTTTTGAACGGTTAAGATGATATAACCTCAAAATGAATCCCTTGAAATGTGCATTCAGAGTAGCTTCAGGGAAATTCCTTGGGTTTGTTGTCCGACACTAGGGAATAGAAATAGATCCATAAAAGATCAAAGCTATCATAAAAATGCCACCTCCTAAGAGTTTAATTCAACTAAGATCTTTTCAAGGACAGTTGGTGTATCTAAGATGCTTTATTTCCAACCTATCGGGGAGATGCAAGCCATTCTCAGCACTTGTCAAAAAGGACACCAAGTTCAAGTGGGATGATAAGTGCCAAAGATGCCTTTGAAGATATCAAGGATTTGGTGAAGCCACAGAGATAGCCCTATCCCGCAGCCACTCATCCTCTACACACATTGGACAACCTCTCGGCTTTGTTGGCCCAAGCCAATGAAGGGAAGGAGTGTGCTCTACTACCTCAATCATCATTCTAAGCAAACTCTATTGAGATACATTGCTTAACTTTGATCTTTGCATCTAAAAAAACTATGGCACTATATGCTTTCTCATAAGGTGAACTTGATTTCTAGAACTATTCCACGACAGTATCTCATGACATGGCCAATGCTATCAGGACATTTGACATGATTGTTCATGATTCTCTCGCAGTTTGATATCATATTTGTACCTGATAAAAGGATAAGCAATAATTTTAGCAAAGACACCCATTTCGCTGATTCGATGATCTCTCGATGAACAAATCATGAACTTAAGGGAGGTTGACAACTGCCTATGGGAGATGTATTTTGATGGTGCAACTTCTTCCATAAAGTGGAAGCACCACGATTGACTCTTCTAGGAAAGGCAGGGGTAGGAAAAGTTCTCTTAACTCCAGACCATGATGTGATAAGATTCTCATACTATCTTTCTAATCCCTGCACCAACAATGAAGCTGAGTATGAGGCTTTGATTGGCGATCTAGACTTAACTATCACAGTGTGTGTCGAGAGCATCAATATCTTTAGGGATTCTTAGTTGGCCATCAATCAGATTGATGGGTCCTACAAGGTTCTCAAACCCAAGCTTCGTCATTACCATAAGAATACCATGAAGCTATTGGCCCAAATCCCCGAAGTCACCATCTACAAGGTTCTTGAGCAGAGAATGTAGTAGTAGATGCTTTGGCCAAACTTGCCAAAGAATTGGCATGTCCGGAGGATAAGTCCATTCCAATAAGGGTCCAAAATAGACAAGTCCTATCCATTATTGATGATGAACTCATTGAGAGACTTTCTCTTGAAGGGGAGGTTGTCATTGCCTATAAAGACAAGGAGCTGGATTGGAGGCAACCGTTCATAGACTATTTGAACACTGATAAACTACCTAAAGAAAAGTCACAAACCTATTAGGTGAAAGAGAGAGCTCTCTCCTATGCTCTCATTGATGACACTCTATACCGACGGTCCTTTGATCAAATGTCGTTATGTTGTTTAGACAAACACAAAGCCCGTGGCATTATAATTGAGGTACATTTAGATCTATGCAGAGAACATCAATCTAGTCTGAAGATGAAGATGAAGATCAAGAGATTATGATACTACTAGCCTTCGATGATTACAGACTTCATGGATGTAGCTAGGAGATGCCATCAATGTCAGGTACACGGTGTGGTCTTACATCAACCACCCAACATTCTACACCCTACATTGGCTTCATTGAGTGTATTAACATGTGTATCGATCCTCCTTCTTCCAAGGGTCATCGGTTCATCTTAGCTGCCACTGACTACTTTTCCAAGTGGGTGGAGGCAATCCCACTCAAAGAGATCATAGCTCAGCACGTGCTTCAATTTTTTAGGAACCATATCATATATAGGTTTGGGGTGCCTCGATAAATTATATCTAATAATGGTACTGCATTTAAATGCACCAAGATCAATAGCATCGCTAGAAGACATGATATATATTAGAAATACTCCATCATGTACTACCCCAGAGTAAATGGCTTAGCAGAAGCATTCAATAAAACTCTCATCCAAATATTAAAGAAGACTCTTGATGATAATAAGCGTGGAATGAGCTTGAAGCCTTATACACACATATACCAACCCCAACTCAATCCCCCATTTTCCTTAGTGTATGGGTTCAAAGCCATTCTACATTTAGAAGTTCAACTCCCATCACTAAAGATAGCATTGGGAAGCAAGATCACTATAGAGCAGAATGCAAAGTTGTGGTTAGAAGAGCTCGAAGGTTTGGAGGAGAGTCACCTTTGGGCGTGCCAGAACCTCAAGTTGTATAAGATTAAAATTATTCAAGCTCACAACAAGTTGGTCCACCCTAGGTATTTCCAAGTAGGACAATTTGTGTTAGTCCTGAGGAGACCAATTGTTGCCCATTGAAAGATGGGAGGCAAGTTTGAACCCACTTGGGAAGGCCCGTATGTCATAGAGAAGGCCTACAAAGGAGGCTTATATCAGCTCATTGATTGTAAAGGGGAACA
Source organism: Cymbidium sinense (assembly GCA_021442155.1). Taxonomy (NCBI): domain Eukaryota; kingdom Viridiplantae; phylum Streptophyta; class Magnoliopsida; order Asparagales; family Orchidaceae; genus Cymbidium; species Cymbidium sinense. The sequence continues at coordinate 131,466,637 of CM038218.1, forward strand.
CCTGATGCTTCTAATTAATGGGCTCTATTTGAAAAAATATTACCCATAAAACATGTTTGAGAATAATTATCAACAAAAGAATAAAATTTTGATTCCAGATCATCAAAATCTTCTCTTCTTTCGAAGCATTGTTTGCTTGTCTTGTGAATCTTCCATGATGTGTTTAGGATAAGTATAAGAGTCCCCCAGTGGCATCATATCCCTCTTTCATGACACAAACACAATTAAACACACTCTCCTAGCACTATTAGAATAGGTCTGAGAGAACCCAATAGGCATCCTTTTTTATTAGCACAACTAAGTTAGGTGTGAGAGAACCCGAATGGCATCCTTTCTTAGTGGGAATCCCAGTTGCCATCTGTGGAACCATTTCAATAGATTCCCTAGCATGTGTAGGGTAGGTGTGTGAGAACCCAAGAGGCATTCTATTCCCTTTAACATGAGCACAAAAACAAACACATATCTCTTATTTCAAGCTATTTTGATGTGAGAGCAAGCCCCTGTGGAACTCACTCATTAGCTTCTAGGTCTACATGCTACCTCTAGTATCACCCCGTGGTCATTTGTTGGAGGATGTGAGTCCCCATGCTTTCTTCCTAACTTGATCATTGCAAACCAACGAGCGCCTTATTAGTTTGGTAGGCTTCACTGCCCAGCCAGTAAGTTATCTCATGGTGACTTTGTTTAAGAGAATGTGAGTCCTCGAGCTTTCTTCTTGAACTAGCCATCATGCATTAATTAGGTTGAGTATATTTGAGATTTAGGATAAGTCACCCAGAGACTCCTTTCCTCTTGACTACATTTGAGTTGATATAAGTCCTCTAGTGGCATTCGCTCAATAGTCACCCTAGGTTGGATGGCACCTGTCGAGCCGAAGACAGACTATCCCAGCAATCAATTCCACTATAGGAGGATGTGAGTCCATGAGCTTTCTTCTTAGGCTAATTGTTGCAAACTGGTGGGCACCTTAGGTTAGTTGATGTTCACTATGTTGATAACAACTCACCTGGTGGATACACCACTCTTGGTAGATGTGAGTCCCCGTGCTTTCTCCTTGAGTTGACCACTGAATACTTAGTTGATATATGACTAGCCATGTCATCTTCTCTAGGGTTTTGGATTAAGCCCTTAGCATCCCCTCTCCGTGTGAGCATTTTATTTGTATCAAATCCTTTGCAACCAAATTTAAACACTACCCGAGTTACTCTTAGATTAGATAGTCCCTCCTTCCTAGTATCCACCCCTATGATTGGAGAATTTGTTCAACGAATGGGAAGATTCTCCCTTGGTTTGGTAAATCTGAGATAGGTCTAGGCTGATGTAAGCTCCTTCTCAGTTTGATCCCTCACAAACCAACAGGGTCCATGATAAACAAACTAAACAAACAAACAAAGAAATATTCACTTCTGGATTAGGAATTCAAGCTCCCAAAGGGCCCCTTTTCCCAAGCAAGCATCCTATCTTTAGGGCAATGTCAATAGAACTCCCTATAGGAATTACCTAACTACCTGAGTTGAGATAAATCCCTGGTTTGGCACTCACAAGCAGGTTCAATCTATTATGCCACAAGTAGGTTACCCCGACAGTCATTTCACTTTGGAAGATTTAAGACTATGATGCATTCTTTCTAGCATGATTATCACAAACTGACGGGCAGCCCTAGGTCGGGTTTGATTTGTTACCCAAAGCAACTGATCACCCAGTGGTCTTTTATATTAGAAGATGTGAGTCCCTGAGCTTTCTTCCCTTAAATTGATCATTACAAACTGAAAGGCACTCCTTTGGTCGGATAGTTCTCCCATTGGCCAGGAAGCTACTTCTTTTGGTTTAATAAATCTGAGATAAATCTAGGCTGATATAGGTACCTTCTTAGTGTGATCCATCACAAACCATCAAAAATATAACAAAATAAACTAAAAAATGAAATTACTCTTGACTATCCTTAAGCTGATCTAAGTCCCCCAGTAGAATTCACTCAATAGTCAGTACTACGTCAGGTTCAATTTGTTGCCCAAAGCAACTGATCACCCTAGTGGTTCCTTGTTTTGGAAGATATGAGTCCCCACACTTTCTTCCTAACTTGACCATTGCAAAGCGAAAGACACCCCTTTGGTTGGATAGTTCTACTTTATGGTTGGAAGACTACTCCCTTTGGATTGGTATGTCTGAGTTAGGTTTAGGCCACCATGGCTCCTACTCAGTGCAATCCATCATAAACTGATGGGTTCCATCATAATCAAACCATTTAAAAAATGAAACTAATCTTGACTAATTTTGAGCTAATTTAAGTCCCCCAGCAGCATTCACTAGATAGTCAGCCCTAGGTTGGTTTCGATTTGTTGCCTTACCAACCGATCACCCCAGTGGTTCTTTGTTTTAGAAGATGTGAGTTCTCAAGCTTTCTTCCTAACTTAACCATTGCACACTAAAAGGCATCCCTCTAGTCGATTAGTCCTACCTTATGGTTGGTAGACTATTCCCTTTGGATTGATAAATTTGATTTAGCCCAAGGCCACCATGACCCCTACTCAATACAGTCCATCACAAATCGATTGGACCCATCAAAATTATTAAAAATGAAATTAATATTGACTATCTTTGAGCTGATTTAAGTCCCCAAGAGGAATTCACGCAATAGTCAGCCCTAAGTCAGGTTCGATCTGTTGCCTTGCCAATGGATCACCCCAACAACTGGTCTCTACTTTGGAGGATATAAGTCTACTATGCTTTCTTCCTAGTACGACTGCTGCATATCAAAAGGCACCCCTTTGGTTGGCTAGTCCTACTTTGTGTTTAGTAGATTACCCCTTTGGATTGGTAAATTTGAGTTAGGTCTAGGCCTTCGTGGCTCCTACTCAGTGCGATCCATCGTAAACCAATAGGACCCATCTCATAATCTAAATTTTAAAAATCTAAAACAAATTCAACCCTCCTCCCTCAGTGGAGTCAAACAACAAATAAAATAAATTCAACAAAATAAATCTAATCAACCTCCCCTAGTGGAGTCAATCAAATTAAAACAATCAAATAAAATTAAACAAATCAATTCAATTTCTCCCCAGTGAGACTTAAATCAAACCTCTCATCCCCTTATGGATGATTTGAACCTATTCCCCTAGTGGAAGGTTCACATACTCTATCCCTAGTGGATTCCTCCTTCCCTCTCTTATGTTGTTGGCATAAGTAGAGTCACATTGCACTAAGCTTTGGATTCCTTCTACACCTTGGGTTAGGAGTAGATCGTCTTTGTTAGTGCTTGTGATCGTTCGGTGTTGTTGATCATTTCGGTGAACACCAATATGTGTTGTGTACCTCACACCACACCTATTGGGCCTTTGTTGACTTCATTTTAGGATGAGCTCTCCTCCATCTTAGACATATGACTTCTCTTAGACTTTAAGAGTTCCTTAGTCTTAAGACACATCTAGTGATTAGGTGGACACTCAACCTAGCCTAAAGACTTAGAATAGTTAGCCATAGAATAGGTCATGCCTTAGGGGTGTGGAAAAATTTTCCTCTACTAGCTTGAACCAATCCACTTCCTTCTTCAAGTCAAAACTCAAACTCAAATCAAAATTCCATTTTTAAGTCAAAATCTTGAACTTAGCCAATTTCAAATCAAGCAAACCTTGATTTTTCTTCAAATTGATCAATCCTACAATCAAGAATCCAAATATAAAAAATTCAATCAAAATCAATTCAAACTCAAACTCAAATTCAATCAAACTAAGTCTTCAAGTCAAAATTTTGAACTTAGCTAAATCAATTTGAAATCAAGCCAAACCCTTGATTTTTCTTCATGATTCGATCAATCCTACAATCATGAATCCAAATATAAATACAACCTTCATTCATAAATCCAAAAATCAATTCAAAACTCAAACTCAAATTCTATCAAAATTCAGCCTAAACCTTTCAAGTCAAAATCTTGAACTTAGCCAAATCAAATTCAAATCAAGTCAAATTCTTCATTCAATCAATCCTACAATCATGAATCCAAATGTAAACCTAAACTTTAAATATCAAACCAAAAATAAATTTAAAACTCAAACTCAAATTCAATCAAAATTCAACCTAAGCCTTTCAGTCAAAATCTTGAACTTAGCCAAATCAATTTCAAATCAAGCCAAACCCTTGACTTTTCTTCATGATTCGATCAATCCTACAATCATGAATAAATAAATACAAACTTCAATCATAAATAAAAATCAATTCAAAACTCAAATTCAATCAAAACTCAACCTAAGCCCTTCAAATCAAATCTTGGACTTAACCAAATCAATTTCAAATGAAGCCAAACCCTTGATTTTTCTTCATGATTAAATTAATCATTCAATCATAAATCCAAATATAAACATAAATTCCAATCATCAAACCAAAACTAAATTCAAAAATCAAAGCCAAGTCAAACTCATGTTCACCCTTTTTGAACTTGAAATTGTTAAATGAATCAAAACCCATTTGACTTCAAACCACTTGCAAATGGATTTATATTTCAATCATAAGTCCATATGTGAGTTTAATCAAACTCAAATCAAGCTTTTACCAAGCCATTTGACCTACTTAGGCTCACTTGACCCAAAGTGACCTAAAGTACCCCTTTTGAGCCAAATTCTAATCCTACCCAAATTAGATTGAACTAAGCCAACTAAGACTCACATTACGAGAAATAATCATCATGAGATGATCAATCATTCAAATTGGGTCAAACCAAGTAAAACTTAAGGTTTGACCAAGTCACTTAGCCAAAATGAAACCTAAACTAGTCAAAATCTACCATAGGCTAAATTGATTGAAACCATTGATCAAAACTCATTCATGATCAATGTTTGAACTTGACTAACTCATCATTTGAGCCTACACTAGCCCAACTAGCCACTTGACCCAAGTTGACCCAACTTGACCTAAAAAGTCAAAAATATGTCAATACTTGATCTAAGCTAAATTGATTGAAATTAATGGGTCAAGTTCATTCCAAATCACATGTTGAACTTGACCAAAGCCCCAATTGGCCAACTAGACCTAACCTTTTCAATTGACATTGATCCTAACTTGACCTAAAAGGTCAAATTGAGCTAAAATCAAATTAAACCAAAATTGATTGGAAACAAAGATACCAATACATTTCAAATGACCAACCAAACCTAAACCAACCCATGAGCTAACCCAAATAGGTCAAATGGGTCAAATTGGTCATATGAACTTGACCCAACCCTTGGTTTGACCCAATTTGACCAATTGGTCAAGTTGACCCAAGTTGACTCATTTTGAGCTAAATGTGTTAACATGAGTCAAATCATATCAAACTAACTCCAAATTCAATGAAACTTAGCCTAACCCGTTTTCCAATCATACTAAACATATTCAAAATAAAATCTAAGCCAAATGACCATTTTACCCCTAGGTCATAGGGTAAGCTAAAATCAAAACCACTTGGAATTTGATCAATTCCTTTTCATAGACAATTGACATCCTCTTAGTGGACCAAATGGTCACTAATGGACATGGTGCACATGACCCAATGGGTTTGGGTCAGCCCAACTCAACCTAAGGCAAAAACTGACCACCACCATGGACATGAGCACATGGGAATCCTTCCTCCACCTTGTTTTGCATATGGCAACTTCTCCACTACCCCCTCTGGCCAAAATTGAACTACATGCAACTCTAAACGGGAAAAATAACCCATTGAATAGGGTGCATTGGATCAAAATAGAAAAGCTCTTCACGACCGTCCGATTAACCTAGGGGGAGATATATTCCTTCTAATTCCACTTGAATTCAAATCACACACACTAGATTGACCTTCGGGATCTCAAAGAAAGAATCCTAGAGCTCCTCCAAGCTTCCTAAAGTCTTTTGGAATTCTCCATTTTCAGTTTCTTCAAGCCAAAAATAGGGGAGCTCCACCAAAGATCCATCTCACTCAATACTTCAAATCAAGCCAATTCTTTTTGCAAGCTCCTTCAGAGGACTCAATCGAGCTTTCCTGAAGCTTAATCCAAGTTCTCAAGGTAAGGGAGAGGGGTGATAGACCAAGACCTAGCCCAATTAAAGGAGAGCTTGGTCCATAGGAAGATCCACTCACCCAAATCACCTCAAATCTTCAACGGGGCTTCATCTCCACTAGATGAAGCTACCTCAATGGGTCAAGCACTGATGATAGCCTTCAGCGAGGCATGCCTTCAACCTGAGCTTAAAGTAGACATGTTGTGGTCCTTTGTAAAAGAAATTCTCACCTCATGAGAATTTGACCATTAGATCTTCTCCCCTTTACTCCTATTGGAATTTGAGTTCAATGAGCAATCCTCTGATCATGACATGGAAGGTGGACGGTTCCCCTCTCCCATAGGGAAACTTAGTGACGGATCATGGGTCATCCATCCGTGCATTTTCGATGGATGGCCATAATCAAGATGCGTAGGAATATCTAATTAATCTTTTAAAATTGTGAACTTTATCTCAGTCGCCCAATGTTAGATCGGACGGGTGAGGAGAAAGCACATTACACCATGGCTGACGTGACGCTATGATGTGATAACTTAAGAGGCATCTCCCGTTGCACCACATGGAAAGCACATGCCACTTTAGCCTCCACATGGTGCCAGTGGGATTTTCTAGTTTAATTAGGGATTTAATTAATTATCCTTAATGGCTGAATCTTTAAAATAATATAACTAATTCTAAAAAAAATCATAAAAATATAAGGTAAATGCATTATAAAGATAATTCAGAGGAGAATATTCTAAAATTATTTCCAATGGATTTTGAATATTCTCTTTTATTAGGGTTTTAACTTAAATTACTCTAATTATCCCACTGATTAATTCCAAACTTCTCATGTGTATCCCCTAATTTTCTTGAGATTTAATGATGGGAAAATTAGGGAGATCAATTAATGAATCATTAATTACTCTCTTTATGTAATTAAGGGTAATTAAGCATATGAATAGTAGTTTAATCCCTTTATTAAGTTAATCAAGCCTTACTTAAGTAAAGAAGAGGTTTATGGAATGGATTTGGGAATTTTCTATATTCCTAAACCCCTTTCTTCAAACTTAATTAAGGGTTAATCACTAATACTTGCTTAATTAATTTTTAAAATCAAAACATTCCAAAACTTAATCAATTCCTTCTTGGGTAGGTGCTTAGGTGTTCAATAACCTAAGTAGCTTAAGGAAATCAAAAATTCAACCCACATGTGTGTGAAGGGTTATGAAAGTATATAAATTAAACTCTTTAACTTAATTAATCATTAATTGTGAGCCAATTGCATTAGGCCCTTTCTTTTAGGTGCATTCTTGATTTAAATTCCTTGTGGTTTTATGTCATACATTGGCTCATAATTATTTGATTAAATATGTTAAAGGTGGTGTAGGTAAGGGTAATTAACACACTTAATTCACACCTTTAACCAAACCAAAACATAAAATTGATCTAATCAAAATTAAAATTAAAAATAACTCACACATGGGGAATGGGTTAGGGTCCAACAAAACATCTCACATTTCTCAAATTGAAATCAAACTCAAAATCAAACTCTCCTTAAAACAAATTTGATTTACTTTAAATAATCTTATTCATAGATTGTCTTTAGAATTAATTAGGGTGAATGAATTTACATTGATTTCATCACTTTATTTCTTTCTTTTAAATGTATGTGTATGTCATATGAAAATCATGCATTCATACTTTTAAAATCAAATTAAAAAATGAAATGTTTCTTTATGTCAAATTGCATGTTTTGGCTAAAGTAAATAATATGAATAGCTATTATCACTATTAAATCAAAATTATTTTCAAAATTTATAAATCAATATCAAAACTGAAAGGTGTGCTACTTATAATTATTTATAAGGTTGCATGTGAGTATAAATATAAAGATGCAAATAGTGTGGTTTTCCTTCTCTTTTCTTTTAGCATAGTTTTGAATAGGATTTGGTAAAGCATATAGTTCATTTGAAAAGAACATAAAACTTGCTTAAATCCACTCCTATTTATTTATATGTTATTACTTAAGAGGGACATCCATACTTACACATATAAATTGCATAAACAAATTAAACAAACAAATACAAACTTTTGCATTTTTCTTTTTTTCCATTCTTTTCTTTTGTACATTCACATGTACTTAAGGAAAGTGGTATATTAGTCTTAACTGGGGTTGTTTAAGTAGCCCTAAGTAGGTCTTGTACCTTACACCTGGTTAATAATGACTCACTTATGCCTTTCATACATATAAATGTGCATGTGAAAAATGGATAAAAGAATCACCCTTTTCTACTTAACAAAATAATGCATACATGAAACATTCCAAATTTCCTTAAGTAACATCACTTAGCATCCATCATGAAAGTGTGCTAAATATTTTTATTTGCATGTATAGATATGCTTAGGATTCATTCATATGCATGTTACACATGTTGGGAAAGAAATGAAGTGATGTGTGTTTTGTGATAGTATTTCACTTTACTTAATCTTAAAGTGCCTTTTCTTTAATAGGTTTGTTTAGGGAAAATCTAAACTTAGCTTTCATTAAAACACATAATAAAAGATTCACTAAACAAAAATCAAATATGAATCTACTTTAGAAATTACTTAAGGTAGGAAGGAAAGAGAAGTTCTCTTCTCTTTTCTTCTCTTTATAACTTAGTAATTAATTGTGGGATTCACTTAAACCAAATCAAAATACACAATAAAATCAACCAAAGAAACTAAATCACTTAAAAGAAACACACTCTCTAAGTTGAACATTTTCATACTTAGAAAACTTCAACCTTAAAGCCTAGCTAAGCATACCACACAAACCTTAAATAGCACACACATTAGGGTAAGTCACCATTTCTAGCTTTAGGTTAGGAAGGTACATGGTTTGATGTTTGATTTAATTTTGTGATGTTTTGTTTTAGTCTAGAGGATGTGTGCATAGGTGAATGGTATGATCTTAGTCTAACCATTGTCTTCGTAGGGATTGTGCTTAAGGCATAATAAAATATAATATTTTGCTGCAGTGCTTATACCCCTAAGCATAATCCAAAATAAGCCAGGTGGACATGGTTACCCATGTGTGGGGTGCTAAGTTAAATTTATATATATACATGCTTGGGATTGTATACTTTGTTTGGCTAATCTCTATTTTGTAGGCGTTAGTTAGATTTTCTTTTTCCCATTTTCATTTAATTTTAAAATTAGGATTTGGAATGATTGTTATGGGGGATTTGGATGAATATTGGTCATAAGATCTCATTTTATGTACCATGTGAAGCCTTTGGAGCATCCACATTCCAACCATCCAAAAGAAGGAACCAAAGAAGAAAGAAGAAAAGAATAATAAAAAATGATGGATGAAGACCCCCATAACATGAATTTCCTTTCTTAATTATAATTAATTTATTTGTAATTTGGGTTGTATAAGGATAGAGCTCGGCTGTCCAATTTATTTTTTGGGTTTGTGCAATAGAGCCCGACCACAAATGACCTTATATTCTTTTGCACTACTTTTAGAAATTGATTGATGTTTGTTTAACTTGCGTATTAAGATGGAATCTTTTCTTAGTTTTTTTTGTTCTTTGATGTATGGCCTAGATGATGATTAGGCTCTTAGAAAAATAAATTTTCTATCTAACTAATTAATTCAAACTAAAAATAAATAACTCATAACCTTACCTAAAGCTTAGGCTATAAAACAATATAAAAGATTTAGCAACCCCTTAGCTAGATGTTGTATTTTATTTCTCACATCATGCATAAAAAGTATATTATTTCACTCTTGATTGGAGGGCTTCCACCTTTGCCAGAGAACTTGGCTTGACCTATAAGAGCCATGGTGGAGACACACCTTCTTATCTTGTTGATTTTGGCCTATAATCTAATTTCTCATGCATTAGGCATATAAATCCTAATGCATTTAGTCATTAAAGCATTTCATACATGATCTAGTCTCTTAGGGAGTGTATTTATGGACTTAGTCTCTTTTTAAATAAACACCAGCTTAGTTATCTTGCAAAAGCATTAGACTTACCTACATGAATTTAAAACCATAGGAGGAGTTAGTTGGCGGCCACCCCCAAGTGATTGTAAGCCCAAAAGTTGAGTGATTTATCCTCTCTTGTGGGGGTAAACCAAATACCCATTTTTTCTTAGATTTAGGTCATTCTTTTTGGCCTTCACCAAAGCTCCCTAGATTTAGGTTCAGAGGTTGCTACTAAGCTTTATGGGCTACGAGCATAAATCCTCCGCTCTTAGGCATTTTTGTGACTTTGCATCATAGAATTATAAGCCCTAGTACTCTAATAAAAATTCAACTCAAACAAATTAATTAAATTTCAAAAATGTAAAGATTAATCATAGGGTAGTTTGGGATGCTTACTAGGCTTGCTAGTATCTTAAGCATCTCCTGCTTGTTTTCATCTCCTCTTGATCGATCCCACTTGACTTTCTAAAAATAAACCAATTAATTGATAGTCCTACCTTTTCAGAATCTTTGGAGACAATGATCATTTACCATAATCGAGAGTTTTCCTAAGGAATCCCATTCCATAAGATGTAATTAACTATGGGGGCTTGCCCTTGTAGGGAACTTAACGAATCTGATTTAAAATAAACCCTGATTTACCTTTTTTACATAAAGTAAGGGAAGAATCTCTAGTATATTCTGAAGACCCATAGTCCTTAGGAGTCTTTATTGAGGTGATTAGGTCCATTGTAGGGTGGTGACTTCTATCTTTTGAGATAGTACACCTCTCCTCAATGTCATACTCGATCACCCTAATAAGAACATCTATGAATCTACGTGGCAACCCAACAAGGCATTATGTATATTTCTATTTTCATTTATCCTCTTTTTCTAAAAGGAGGACCTTCAGGAATATATATAATTTTTGCCACACATACTTTGACTCAATGACATCACTATTGGAATTGGATAATGCAATGAGGTGTTAACTCTTCTTCACCACCTTCATAAGATTGGCCCTCAAATGGTTCATGTGGTTTTTAGTAAGAATAATACCCTAAAGCTCATGATTTCATAAGCCACACGTGATCAAGGCTTTAAGGAGGGTCCTTCTAGATATACACTTGGGATGCAATAGCCCCAAACTCTTGCCAAATTACTAGAGTTGGTGAACAACCTAATTAAAATGAAAGAGAATAGTAAGGACACTGACCATCAATAATAACTCATGGAGTTAACCCCTTGAAGAATTCAACATTACAATAAATCTCTAGAAATAAACTATAAATAATAAGGCAAGACCAATGAAGAAAATCCATTTAAAGAGAAAAACCAACCCATATATCAACCCACTTGACATCAACATGGAATGTACTTACAACCCACCATTACGTTGCTCATGAGAGTATCAATGGTAATGTTAGTGGAGGCTATCAAGAACAAGAAGTACTTTAAGTGGCCTCTACCCCTAAAGGTAGATAGAGTCCATGGTCAGCCCAAATATTATGCTTATCATTGCAACCATAAATATGACACAAATGAATGTCGCCACCTAAGTTGTTTGGTGGACCAGCTCATCAAAGCTAGGAAACTCAAAGAATTCACTAAAAGATAAGGAAAGGAAGTCACCAAGATGTTTAATAAGCCCATCCTATACCACATAATTCACATCTTGTGAATCATACACACCATCTTCAAAGGAAAGGAAGAATTTAGGGGATGAGCATGCCTTAAAAGATTGTGATATAAAGCATCAATCATGCTGTAAGCACTGAGACTCCCCTATAAACGTTTTAGAGAAGGATCACCTTATAGTCATCAATTCTTATAACAATGCCATCACTGACATAGCCCTCATCACTAATGATAAAATTTATGACACCACATAGGATTTAGGAATTTTATATTTGGATGATCAAATGTGTCATTAAGGATTAAACATATTATCTCAGAAGATAAACATGTTATCCTATAATGGATCCAATCATTTAATAAAAGACTCCTATACTCACTCCCTAATCCCTAAGATTAAGTAGGGTATGATATGCACTAACTAATGCACATTTTCTAGCTTTTAAATGCTTTGACTCATGATTTATTTAAGGCATTGGGGTTTGCATTTTTATGCCTAAATTTCATATAATTAGAAGTGGTCATAGCCAAATCAATAAGGGGAGACAAACTTCTCAAAGAAGGTGGTCATCCTTAAAGTGAGATGCCACTTATGTGCAATGGGTGAAGTGCAAAATTCAAGAGTTTAGAATAATATGCTAGTATGGTTCACAAGAGGTAATTATTTCTAATTGATTTAGGTTACTTATAGGGCTTTAATTTATATAGATTTTCAAGTTTCTTTATCTTTTTGTATGATTTAATTAGACTTAGATTGGGTAGAAAAATTAGTTTTCTAGCCTAATCATCCAAGTATCCATCATAAAAAACATATAATAGAAAGAAACCTAGAAAAGTAGTTTGATTATATTACTCACCCAAAATAAATCAAGCCAATTTTAAATTAAAGAAAGGCCAATGTGGCCTGATACTATTGTACACCCTAGAAGAAATAGAAAATGGGCAACCAAGCACTTGCCATATACAGCCTAGCCTAGAACTAAAGTTTAGAGCTATGGGTCCTCTTTCCAGGATCGTCTCCTAATTTAGGGACCTCCATTGGGTTTTACAGGGGACCTCTACACTTATATTGGTAGGGTTAGCTCCTATTAATCTTAGACCCGATAGATCCTAACCTAATTTTGAGTTCAAATTTATATTTTAAATTCAAAAATAAATCTTAAGCCTTGCAAAATAGATGTTAGAAAACTACAAACAACACACAGTAGTTATATTTTTTAAACATGTGGTCTTAACATTAGCTTCTAAACAATCTCACCTATCATATTTGGCCTTGCTAAGAAACTTAAGCATACATATAAGAAAATAAAAATTTTATAATTTATTTATGATGTCAATCCTTTTCAGCATAGCCCCCCTATAGAAGACGAAGTTAATTTTAAAAATAACATCCTACCATCCAGTCTAATGGGAAAATAATCCTTGACATGCAGTCTAAAATCATACACTATAAAGAAATATATCACATCACATTAGATAATATCATAGAATATCATAAATCGATCTAACCTAAGTCCAGGGTTGTGACGTAATGATCTTGTGTGTGAAGAAAATTAGCTTGTGTGGCATGACTTTGGTAGGCTTTTCCAGTTCAAGTTTCAATTTTAATTTTGAAGTTTGTTTAATTTTACCTTTGGATAGATTCAATTCAAATGATTTAATGATTTGTGATTTTTTTTCATTTTCAAATTTATTTATATGTTAAAGTGAAGTTTAGGTTTTCAAGAATGAAGAGTAAAATAGATTTCAATTTTGGATGGAACCAACTTTATTAAACATCTTAAATCCTAACAGATTGAAACCTTCATCCTAAAGATCTAACTAAGATTCAAAGTATCTTAATTAGTTCCTTTTAGATTCATTTAAATGATTTGGGTTTAAATTAAATTTGTAATTTTAATTCTTTTGAAATTAGATTCTTCTTTTAATTTCTTTTGATTTGATTATGTTTTTTTCTTGGTTTAATTTATTTTCAATTTGATTTGTATTATTTGTATTGAATTGGTTAAACAATTGTTTCATTAATGTTCATGTCCATTCAAATTTTGTTCGTTTGGTTTTAATTATGCTAACCTAACACATTTAGGTTAATGTTTTAATCATTCTTAGCTTGCATTGATTATATGTTAAAGTCTTATTGATTTGTTTATTATGAATTTATAAGCATTGAGGTTTAATTAAACTTAATATTCATTATTATTTTTATTAAACCTTAAGTATGTAAGTTATCAAATTCTTTGATTATGAATGTTGGAGAATTATCCTTAAGTGTTCTGGTATTGATGAAGTTGTTTCAAGTTACTTTTATGAATTTTATGTTTTTGTGATTTTTTAATTTATTATTTAATTTATATTGACCTAAAGACTTGAAAATCCAATAATTCCCAATCCTAAGGTCAATTGGGTTTAAACTTTATGGGAAATGGCGCTCCTTGCCAATTTAATTTTTCTAAAGTTTCATTTTAATCAGATGCATGTTTAAGGTGTAGTTAAGGTTTTAATGATTTCATTAAAACCTAAATTAAGCTTACTTTAGAAAGAATTACTTAGGACTTTTATTTTTCCTAGATTCCTCTCTAAAAGATCATCCATAGGGAATTTATTTAAAAATTTTGGAATTCTGGATGATTTATTATGATTTTCCTAAGTTCATATTGATTTTTTGAATTAAGTAATTCAATTAATTACCAAATTGGGCCATTTTATCATTTATTAAGTTTTAGTGGGTTTCATTGATGTGTTTAAGTTTATTAGAATTTATTATGGTGATTTAAAGTGATTTGATCAATTTTCATGCGTTACTTAATTTAATATTAATTTATTTCATTAAAATTAAGGTTTAGAGTTTGAAATTTAATATATTTTGACTTACTTTGTAATAAATCATGAAGATTTTATCTAATGTGCATTTTAACCTCAGTTTTAGTTCCCCGAACTTTCAAATTGATTGGATTAATGGTTTGTGATTAATTTCAGTTTAATTAGTTTTATTTAAAGCCAAATTAATCTAAAATTACCCAAAGTTAATTTGGGATTTTGGGTTTAATAAATTCTACTCAATAAGATGAATCAATAGAGCCCTCATTTGCATTTTTTGGTTTTATATTTTAATTATTATGATTTTTAAAATTTTTGGATTTTTAAAGATTTATTTAACTACATTAAAACAAGAAATCCCAATTTAAATGGTGGCATTGATGTGCGCCATTAGGCCATGTAGGATCCATGTGGATCCCACGTCAAAATCAGAGACGCATGTGGGATTGGTTCCAACCATCTGATCATAGATCGGACAGTCATGATCTTTCCCATGATCCCTATGGTAGATTAAATCCATTGAGCAATTTGATCATGGCAGTCCATTCCAAATAGAAGGAATGGATAACAGGGATTATCTCCCTCTCTTAGGTTGGAGAATCGAGGATCATCCATCAAATTTGGCAGATTTTTGGCGATTGAAGAGATGAAAGATTAAATCAATTGTGCAGCTAAATCATGGCCATTTTTTGAAATAGAAGGAATAAATTGCATGGGTTATCTCCCCCTCCTTTTGCCAAAGAACCAAAGATTGTCCATCAAATTCGGTCAATTTTTGAAGATCGGAGTGGTGAAATCACGTGAATTCAATTGCAAATCAATCAAAAATCATTTGTAATCAATCAATATGGTTTAATACTCTTATAGTTGAAATTCCTTTAACTAAGAACCATAAAAATTTGCTAGGGGTGTCATTTTTAAGCATACCTCATCAACAAGATCCTCAAATGTCACCATGCTCCAATCACTTTTGCTTCAATGGGATGAAGCCATCAACACGATTTGGTGGCTAGGCTTTCTGCCAAATGTCATGGACACCACCTCATGGGTTTTTACCATCAGTTTTGGCTATTCTTCTACCACTGCGACATAGTGGATCGAGACAATTGGTCGCTCCCACGTAATGCTTGTGCACATCCAGAGAAGAATTATTCGTCTTATCGATCCTTGGCCGAGGGCGTCACCACCATTAACCTTATCTATTCACATGACCGATTTGATGAAAGTATCGATCCCGATCAGATCTTTGATTTTATCCTTCTCTTCATCTTGTAGATTTTTTGGAATGAAAATCTAGAAAGGAAAGGGCCTCTCTCCTCTTTTCCATTCACGGCTGAAAGCTATGTATAAGGAGCTTTGGGTGGCCGAAATCTAGCCACTAGTGGTGAGGGCTTGGCCAATGGATTTTTATGGTCCCTATTAACCTTGTGAATGTGTTTTGATGAAGAATTTGAGGGGAGGAAGACTTTTCCTCTGCTTTCCCCCCTTGGCTGAGAGAGTCCTTCAAGAATTTTCTCTTGCATTCCTTTGCTATCTCATAGAAGAAGCTAAGTATTCTTTTGCTAAGGGGATGGACACTTGATTCCAACCCTTGGAAACATCCTCCAAGAGGTGGTCAAGTAATTGGATAAAATCTAAAGCCATCAGGATGATGAGGGAAGGAAGAATCACAAAAATATCTTGTTTGCATACTCCACCTCATCTCCCTTTGACTTTTTATTTTATGGATTTTAGCCTCACCACCATAGCCCTTAAGCTAGTGTTTGGCCGCCCAAATCAAACCCAATGTGAATTTGAGGTTGAATATAAGTCCATTTGAGTTGGATTAGAAGTTTGAACCCAATTCATATCATTTGGATTCAAATTATTTTAGTTGTGTTTACTTTATTTAATTCAGTTAAATTTGGGTAAAATTATCTTTAATTTATGATTTGTTAAGTTTTAATTTGATTAATTCCTTTAGGTTTTGAATTGATTTTGGATGTCAATTCACTTTAACCCA
The DNA here is from genome assembly GCA_021442155.1 of Cymbidium sinense. Taxonomy (NCBI): domain Eukaryota; kingdom Viridiplantae; phylum Streptophyta; class Magnoliopsida; order Asparagales; family Orchidaceae; genus Cymbidium; species Cymbidium sinense. The sequence continues at coordinate 131,483,043 of CM038218.1, forward strand.
TTTAGGCTTAAATGGGTTAAGCTTGATTACAACTAGGATCAAATGATCCATTTGGCTTAATTGAATTTTGTTTGGACTCCAATCATGCTTGATTACATATATGGAGTGATTTAGAGTGATTGATTTCAGTTGGTTGAGGTTAATTTCAATTTTATCCCATTTGACACAAATTTGGGCATAATGTGTTAAGCTTGGGTTCATTTGGGTCAAATAACTAAATTGGTCAAATTAGACCCAAGGATTTGTTGGATTATGTTTGATTATCATTACCAAATGACTTTGAATAATCAAATTGAATTGATTTCAATTTGAATTGGGTTTGAACCCAATAGGACTCATTTAGGCCCATTAATATCAAATTATCTAAATAGCCTAATTAAGGCCTTAATAAATTTATATTTTAGATTAATGATTAAACATGTTTATTCTATCATTTAAATCATTTGGAATGATTTCATTTGGTCAAATTTTGGTGGGTTGACATTTGATTTGGTGGGACCCCAAATCCATGTCAAAAGGGTTGACTAAATTTGACTTTGAATTGGATTTGGATTCATTCATTTAATTTAAATTGCATTTATTTTATTTTATGTATATATTTTTTTATTTAATTCATGTTTAGAATTTGAGTTGAGTCTACCTAAACCCATTAGGATCAATCAAACCCATGGAGAATGAACTAGGTCACTAGGTATAGTATTCTAAGTAGTTAATTAAGAGGCTCTTAATCTAGAATTAGGTGCCCTAATGATTAATTTCAAAAATGATATTAACCTTATCAAAAAATGAGTTCAGCAATTACAAATTACCAAATTAATGACATAGCGATTGTCACTAAGAGATCGATAAATATCATCTTCAATTTTTTTTTTTTTTACAAATTAAAGCTACTGAGTTCAAACTCACCTTTACTCGAGACTATTGTTTAGATTTTTAGGAAAAAAAGATGTGAAAAAAAAGAATCATCACTCTACCCATGACATGGGGTCAACTGAGAAGTAATTTAATTTTATGGTTGACTTTGAAATCAAGGAGGCACCTACCACATACAACACCATCTTTGGCCAACCATTACTTAATACATTTAGAGTAGTGCTATTGACCTATCACATGGCGATTAAGTTCCCAGTAGTTGGATAAAAGATCACCAAGAGAAACATGAACCAATCTAGACCTTGCTGCTTATGAGTAATAGGTGACTTAAGCAAATTAGAAGAAGTATAGTAAATGGAGGTCTGGTGAATTGGAGTGGAGATCATCAAAAAAATAAAGCAATAAATCAAGTGGTGACTACTTAGAATTTTGACTGATTCTTAAGAGACAACATAGCTTTTAGCATTGACATCAATGTGTTTGTCTAGATTATAGCCGAGATGCTAATAATTGACATCAATGTTGCTTTCCATAGGCATAATGTCTGGAATGATGCCCAACTTATCATAAAAAAATAACCCAAGTCATCTAATTCAACTCCTAAGCCACAAATAATTAGTTCGAGTGCAAAGCGTTACTCATCAAACTGAGATTTATCAAAGGACTTGGCATTTTACATGTTACTGCTTGCTCAAAACTAGAACTTATGGTGAGACAAATAAATGGGGACTGTTAAGGATAAGTCCTTATGAAGATACTTGTTTAAAATTAAAGTATAAATTTGAATGCTTGAATATTTCAAGATTGAGAAAGTACCAGGGAGCAGAGCCCAGTCACTGACTTACTATCTAGAGTGAGTAGACACGAGGAGTAGCCTGTTATTCAACTCTCCCATCATATCATAAAGAAATAAGAGTTCATGCAAGTAGAAACTGAAGACTCGCGCAGTTAAGCTAACCCTATAAAGGAATTCCTAAAGACTATGAGCTACAAGAGGAGATCAAAAACCCAAAGAGATTCAAAATCAAAGTTACACAACATCTTTTGATTAGAGGAGTTATTTCATAGGTTGGCAACCTAGCTTAACAAGAAGTGTGTGTTAGAAAGAGAGCAAAGAAAAATAGTCATTAAAGTTCATTCAAGTAAATGAGAAATTCATTCTTGATGAAAAATGCTCATCTAAAGGATCCTATAATAAGGATACTTCTAGACCACATCGAAGAAAGACGTAGAAGAATTTGGAAAAAGGTGTAAGCAGTGCTAAAAGTTTTTCCTTCTATAGCAACAACCATCACAACTCTTGCAACCTATTACTAGCCCTTGGTCCTTCACCATTTGAGGGATGGATCTAATTGTTCTGTTTCCACTTGTTAGTGGACAAAGAAAGTTTATACTCATCATGATCAATTATTTTAGCAAGTCGATTGAGAAAAAGCTACTAGCCAAAGTAGCCACCCAAGTAGTTCAAAACTACATTAGGATTGCAGCATCAATAAATATAGACTTTCAATGTCGTATATAATGGATAATGGAAAATAATTCACCGATAGACAATTGAGGGAATTCTATGAATCACAAAAAATTCAATTAAAGTATGCTTCAGTGCATAACCCTTAGACCAATGGTTAGGCTGAAGTGGTGAACAGGAAAATTTTGAACTTGTCGAAGAAAAAGTGTGAGGTGCTAAAAAAAGTCAGTTGATATTATACTTGCTATACTCTAGGTATTTAGGATGGCTTTAACCTCAACCATTGGTCACACTATATTTGAAGTTTTCAATGGGATGGAGGTTGTGTTATCAGTTGAACACAAACTTCCTAATCAAAGGGTCATGACATTTGTCAAGTTATGTAAAGAAACTAAGGAGTGGGACAAGTTAAACACCAAATCTATGAAAACCCCTCTTGACTTATTGAAAGTTCTAAGAATTAAATCCTCATTTAAGTAAAAATAGACCAAAATGAAAATTTTTAAATATTATATTAATGAAAAGTGCTTCAGAACTAGAGACTTAGTATTGAAGAAAGTCGATGCAGCACCTTACCAAAATATATTAGGCAAACTTGTCCACTCTAGGACATCTCTTACATAGTTAAGAGGTTAGTCGATTGTGGAGCATATCAACTACAAACTCACTCTAGCAAAACACATCATGCGCTTGGAACACAAAACACCTAAAAATATTCTACCCATATGATATGTCATACTTCTACACTATACTTACCACTAATTTGCTATATATAAAAGCATTTTCACATAGTGTATGAAGATATCAATTAACTTGCCACATAAACTAGGCAAAGAATGGCAGTCCAAGCTAACCCGCATGGAGCTGAGTTTCAACCTAGGCTTCTTAGCATGACACTTTTGACTCAAGTGAAAAATATATAACTTAGGAAGCAACCCTTGGCCTAAGTAATGAAAATCCAACTTAGAAACATACGCAAAAAATAAATAAGATCATGCTCACACAAAATGTTTCATGAATTACCAATGAGATGATGAGTGTAAAATATACCCCATGTGAGGTCAGTGACTCCCCAAGACTAACACACCATGTGGTAGGAAACTTGAGTGTAAGATTGACACCCTGTAAGGTTGATGATTTACTAAGACTATTAGTCTATGAGGTCACTATTGTAAGAAAAGTAATATAAATAGTAAGTAGTTTACAAAGGAACATAATAAATAGGATTACAACAATAGATGTCTTCATTTGTATGATCTTAGAAGAGCTTCAATGGCTACAAGACATGTATAGAAGGCAAAGAGAGATAACATATTACATGAAGAAACTCAACCTATGGGAAGTGTTGATGGAATGGTTATTATTTGTAGAATTTTTCAACCTTCTTTGAGCCCACAATGGTAATTAGCAACTATCAAAAATGGTGACTGATGGATGTCAAAGATAGTGGCTAGTGGTTGTAAAACATAGTTGTTGGCTATTGTATAACATGGTGGCCAGTTGCTGATTGCTTTCAAATATGGCAACTGGCAATCGTCAAGCATGGAGGCTAGTGGTTGTCAAAGATGGTGGCTAGCAGCTATAAAATATGGTTGTTGGAAGCTATGAAAGATTATATTTGGAGACTATTTCTTTTCACATTTCCTACTTTAGCTAATCTTATAATTATTATATAAGCTATTTGATTAGGGTTATGGCCAATTGGCAGTCCTCAAACCCCACTACTGAGGCTGCCATCCTAGACTAGATAAAAGGTGATGCACCTACACCCCAACTAGGGTTGTTGCCCCAAACCTTATATCTTGAAGGCACTGCCCGTGAACTATCATTCCTACCTTTGGAGCCACTAGTAATTCAATGATCTCATTCAATGTTCAACATAAAAAAATTGTTAATGTTATGAATTAGGATAACTCTATTATTGGGTGGTGGACATTGATCATATACCAACAGACCCCCTTAATGCCCACCATCTTGTGGACTATTGCCTTGGATTTATGCCAAGAGTATTAGAATGTTGACTGAATAAAGTACTTGGTAATGCTTTTGTGAATATATTTACATGGCTATCTTTTGAAGAGAAATACTCAATCTCTATAATTTCATCTTTAACTATCTGACACACATAATAATATTGAATCTATATATGCTTGATTCTAGTAGGGTGATGTAGTATATCAAAGGAGGAAAGGACTTATCACTAGGTCACAAACCAAAGGATGAACCAAGGAGAACTTTTAGTATACTTTATATGTGGATCTATTTTTCATTTGTTGCATTATGTAGTAATGGGTATATTTAATATGTGTAAGTATTGTATTAGAGTTATGATTGAAAACATATAATTTTACATATTTAATTTCATAGGTGTGGGTCTAGTGCCTCGGAGTTATGTTTTTTGCACCTCGATGCTATAATCTATAAATTTTAGTATATGGGATGGCACCTTGGTGCTATGATATGGTACCATAATGTTGGTTGGGGGTTCCATGGTGCTACAAAATAAGTGTTCTAACTTTTTTTTAGTTTTTAGTAGCTTTTTCTCCAAGGGATGCATCCCTTAGAGTATTGTACTTATTTAAACACCTATTCTAACATATTAAAAAACTTTTGTCTTTGTATGAGACATTTGGAGTGAAGACTCTTTGGTTGGAGCTTGGTGGCCAGCCGTCCGAGAGATTTAGTGATCTCTTAATATCATTCTACTTGGGTGAGTAGAACTTCTAACTTCATCCACTTCAATTAGTGGAAGATCTTCATCTATTTTTCACTTTGGTGAGTGGAAGAATCCCTTTCTCCACAACCATTGTGACATCCTACTCTTCATGATCAACCCTTCATCAAATTCTTGTATTAGAGCCCAAGGTTTAGACGCATAAAGAAAGTACTCATTGATAATCCATATCAAATTCAAGTAAGGTTAGTTTTATACTTTGGATTTTGTATACATTTATTTCATAAAAAGTAGTGATTTCTCTTGGAAACACATGCTAAATATATATATGGTAGGAAATTCTATGAATGTTTGTGTTATTAACAACTAGTTGTCTCTACATATAAAGTCTAATCTTTCTTGTACCTAGTTTCACCACAACCCATCATACTTGAGTGACAACTTGAGTAAGGGAGAATTCACTAAACAATCTACCTAGATACTAACATTACATAAAAACCAAAATCATATCCTTAAATATTTAATGTTTATTTCTTTTCTAACTATGTTTAATGTTTTGTAGTACCCACATGTTCTTTTATTTTTATTGAAGGCTAGTAATTTTAAAATTTGTTCATCTCATTTTGTGTGTTAAGTTTAGTTCACCTTATCACATATTTAAAATCATCATTTGGAGTGTCATATTGCATTTTTAGTGTTTACATCTTGCCACCAAAACTATTACTTTAGACCTATTAAAGGGCATAATTAGAACTGTAACTAAAATTTCCATGAGAAGTGAAGAGAAATTCACTAGGGTAGAAGGCCTACTTATGAATCTCACCGCATAAATTGGAACTTTGAGTACAAAGCTTCAAACACCACCACTATACCCCATCTAAATGACTTAAAGCCTATAGGAGGGGAAAACATTAAAGTTTTTAGAGATGAGTACCTTGCGAGAAGGTCAAACCTAAGAAACCCCTTAGACAAGACCATCTTAGGATCCATAAAACATCGTAAAAACCAACGAAATAAGTTAAGATAGAAGTTCTCATCATCATCTAATGGATACCCAAAGTTTTGATGGTTCATCCTTAACTTGGAGGTCATCCAGATTATCTAAAGTTTCTAGATACACCTCCACATATTTTGGAATTTGTTATCCCATAGTTTTTCAAAGTACTCCAACCTCTGCTTAGGTCAAGTATGAAAAATTAAACATTCCTTTACTAAATTTAAAACACAAAGAGAGTACCAATCCAAAGAAAATTTTATTAATTCTTTGAATGATTTATCCTCAAGCTCTACATTAACTTCTGAGCTTAAAGATCCTGCTCCTAGATAAAATCTCTTAAGCTTTGCATCTATATGTAATTGAGGCGCATCCTTAATTACCAAACTCTCAATATTTTGTAGAGAAAGTGGGATTAAAGCTAAAGTGCTCACACGCTATCTTATAGTTTCATATAATAAAGATTTAGATAAACTTAAGCTTTATTTAGGGACCCTGTCCTCATCACTGTTAGGATCAATTGTCATCTCTAGCTAAGTCTTTAAGATTGGGAGGCGGCTAGTGTGCTCATTACATATGACTCATCATCTGAACTAGATTCTGAGTCTATGTAGATCACTTGGAGAGCTCCAAGGAGTAGGGAAAAATCTCTAAGTATGTGGTAGAAATGGAGGCCTTCCTCCCTTAGGGCTTCTTTTGAGCTTGCCTCTTCCACATCTTAGAGGAGGTTGGGATATCTCACCCACTTGATTTGAAGGAGTGGTGAGATGTGAGAAAAAAGTAATATCAAGCACTGCTTCCTCCCCAACATACTCTTCATGCTTAATTTTGTTTTCATTTTTTTCTTTTTCTTTTTCTTTTATTTTTAGTTTTATTTTGTTTTTTATTTCTCTATTTGAATCACTTAGTGAGAATAAACACTTTAATTCTTAGAGAGATAGTATACCGCATCTTCATAGATTTTATTCTTATATACTAAGAATGGCTTTAGATCACCTTTGACACAATACTCTATGCCACCTTGTATGAACTTGATACATTAGTGGAGCAAGAATGGTACCATATTGTTCTCATGAATCCAAGATCTCCCAAGCAAAGCATTAAAAGATGTATCTAAATCTACTATATGAAACTTATCCTTAGTCATCTAATCATCTTTCTCCAAAGGTAGTGTGATGGAGCCTTAGGCCCACTCACCTTGTTCATTGAATCCTTTCAACATCATCTTTTCAGATTGAAGTTTAGAAATATTAATCCTCAAGAAGGAAAGGTTCTCAGGCTCATTTTGTTGACCAATGCACTCAAGTCAACAAGTACTCTAGATTGTTTGAACTTGCCAACATCTACTGTAATGTATAGAGGGCGTGTTTTTTTATCATCCCAAGTAGTAGGTCTTCATCTAAAAAGATAACTCCTAAGACTTTCTTTAAGAAACCTACCTCTTCTTTAGCTAGGCTAATAGCGACCAATTGAGCTAGCATATTTCAGGATCAAGCAATACTTTGATTAAGGATTCCTTCATCTCTTTGGATAAAATAAAGGCATCATATATGTTTAGCTTAGTTGGCAACTTTCTGAGATGTTCCAAGATATTGTGGTCAACTTTAGGTTGATCCTCCATAAGCATACACGATGAACAAACATCTTGTAGAGAGGGTAACTATTTATCGAAACCAATGACTTGTTTTCCCTTATCCTAAGGTACTATCCTAGGACATAGAACTTTATCATTATGAAGGTTGACTTCAATTATTTCTTCATATGGAGGGCTTATAGTGTGGTCAACCTACACATCAGGCATAGCTACAGCTTCTCTTAAATAATCTTCAAAGTTGGATAACTTCAAATCTATCTCAAATGGTGAACCCCTGAAGATTCAAAATAGAAAAATCCATTTTTGAATCTGAAAGAAAGTGATCAAATTTTTTTAGGTTGTTCTTATTATAACTTAGAGAGCTTTAAATTGAAATAAAATCACCAAGATCTTCTAAGAGCGATAGGATGCAAGTGAAAATTTTCTTCATCATTAATTTATTGGATTTTAGAAGTACAAAGTAGAAATCATATAAAGTAAGTGGCATGAGTGGCTTAGTACCTTCATCCATAAGTACAGTACTTCTAGAGTGGTGGAAAAGCTAGTAGAAGTAGTAGTTATAGTAGTGGAGGTATAGATGTTGGACTCAGGTGATTGCTGCACTGGTGAGCTATCTCGAGCATGTGGTGGTTTTTGTTGTTGAGATTCCACCCATTTTAAGTTGTCCCTCACAACTAGCTGACCTTCTAAGATTTTGGGGGTTTGAGTTAATTCATCCACCTACAAAGAAAGTTTCTTGATTATAGAGATGATCTTTTTAGAGGTTGAGATAAAGAAATATCCCAACCTTCTTTAGTCTTAAGAGGATCTAATGATTCCCCAAAGATTATTTTAATAGAATAAGAGGGTTATTCTATTAAATATTCTTTGGGTATCATGATTGCTCCTAAATTATAATAATGTTCAAGCTAATCATTAAAGATAAAATATTTCTTTAAGACATGGCCTAACATGCAAAAAGTAGGGGAAAAAGTTAGGATCATCATTCTTGCACACTTCTTTCAGTTTCTTAGGTTTGTGTAGCTGAAAGTCATGTTTTTAAAAAGGTTCTTGAAAATATTCCAGACTACCACTCTCTTGATTTTATCTATAAGAGTAGGTGGAACTTAGCTACATGGTGGAGTATACTAGCATCTCTACTGTGCATACTGCTATGGTGGTCATGGAGGTGGAAATGGAGGTGAAAGAAAAAGCTACTGAGCTTTAGGCTTCTTAGAATGAACTCTTACTATCTGCTTCCCCATCTTTATGGCTGACATAACTCCATGCTTCTTCTTAAAAACCTTTTGAGGTTTGGGCTTGCATGATTAGTCCAAGAATGTCAACTATTTGGCTTCCTCTTATAGGTTAACCACTTTTCTGATTAGTTTATTAATTATTTTAATTATGAAGCTCTTAAGCATTAAAGAGATTGGACCATGAATATTCATGAGAAGAATTTAATGGCATGTTGCTCTTAGAGCTGTGGTTTACATTTCATGTTCAGGTTATGCCAGTTGAGAACATAATTAACAAGAGAATCATTGGTTTTTTATTTATTTATAATGAGGTCACCTATAGTTACCATTTGTTGAGCTCCTATAAATCTCTTGATGGATAATTGCTCTAGCTCTATAAAGGACTTTATCGAATCAGTGAGCAATTTGACATACCAATCAAATGCAACTTCAAAAAATTACTAATGAATTATTAGAAGAGTAAGGAATTATTTCCACCTGTATAGTAACAACTAGCCCTAAAGTGCATAATATGCTACCTAGGGTTCCCATTGCCAACAAATATCCTAAAGGATTGTGGCATAAAACACTTGGGGTATTGAGCTACATCTAGTTCCTCTAGGTAGAATCTACCCTTAAGAACTGATGAGGCCCCTTGGGAATGTGCCAATGCTTATTCCACCATCTATTTTATATCCATTTCTTAGATGACTATGTTTTTTGTATCTTTCTCATGTGATCTATTGGTATCATCCTCTAATTTACTAGTGTTAATCTATTAATCTTTGGTAAGCACCAACTCTAGTCTATTTGTCTCCATAGGAGTGGATTGAGGTGCTGGTATCTGACCTGGGAGAGCTAATACTGCTGACATTAGCTCCTCCATTCTCCTCCATATATTATTCATCCAATCATCCTTTAATTTAAGCTGATGTAAAAGGTGTTCAGTTGACATTAATGCCCCACATTCTTTAATTATAGCTCCTTGAACATTAGTGTTGTGATCTTACTCTCTATGGGAGGAAGTCCTAGTCTTTACCATGTGGATCTCTTCTATGTCATCCTAGAGGTCATCTTCCATCATATTAAAGTTGACCTTCTCTTCATCATTCCCATCCCTCTCTATATCCTTGATGGTCACCTTATATTTTGCTAATATTTCCTCAAAAGATCGACCATCTATGTTCTTAAGATCAATGGGGACATATATAAGATGGCAGTCTTCTATTATATGAGCCTCTGTTGAAGGGAAATATTCAACATCTTAAGCTAAAGATGCACTTATCATAACTAGCTCTACTGACATGGGGACCTCTCACTCATCTTTCTTCTTCTCCTCCTTCTCCTCACCTTGTTGGGTTGATGAAGCAATAGAAACACTCTTGGCTACCATTCCTTCTCCACTAATGATGTAAGAGGCTAAATGAAGGAGCTCAACCTCACACAGTGTGAGAAGATAAAGTATGGCCCTTAGGTTGTAGAAGGATCACCAAGGGTGAGGATTATTTTCCTGATGTGGATTTGTAGTGCTTGGTGGGGACTTCGAATGGTGGGATATGAATGGGTAATAGTGGATAGGGAGTCGAGCAGTGCTGAGATGGTGGTGGCACTGGTTGTGCCTCCATTTAGGATATCCTCTCTAATCAAAACCAATGAGAATTATACTATTTAAAATATCAGCTATGTCAGCTTGCTGGTCAAGGTGGTGATCCATTAATGCCAAGGCTATCGATTTCTAGGAAAACCTCCTCCTATCATCATTGCTCCCTTGGGCTGGCTCTTTGGCCTCTGAGACCCTTTCTCTACATATCTAAACCCTAACACTCCTAAGGATAACCTATCTTAAGTCATGAATTAAGGTGGACTCTGAGTGTCCATGAGCTTTCCTTACTCTTTTAAGCACAGACCTTAGACTAGCATAGGGCTTCCTCATCTCTATAGTCAATGTCTCATACTCTATAGATTATTAAGGTGATGCTGCTATCTTCCTGACATCCTCCTCTACCTCTATAGCTAAAAGAGGGTGAAACCTACTACCACTAAGGAGAGGAGAGGTCTTACAGGGAGAACCATCCTCAGCTACATGGGAGGTAGACTAAATCTCCTTAGTCATCATCTCATAATATCTCTTAAGCTTATAGATCTTATTATGGTGTTTTTTCTTGATCAAAAGGACATAATAGGAGCTAGAACCGACCTGAAAAGTGGATGAGACAATCTCCAATTCAAATACTGACTTCCCTTTGGAGCAATTAGGATGTCACTAAGGTGTCGTTAGTCCTACCCAGTGGTAGATACAGCTAATTCTTGTGGTAGGGGAACCCCTACAACTATCTTCTTCAAAGAGGGAAACTCAGTGTCAAACTATAGATTGAATTGAAGAAGTGGGCTCTTATGAGCCACCTCCTCTTTGTTGATGATGCTAAGGGCTTCACTATTATAAGTGATCTTAAAATGCTTGAAGCCCATGCAAAACTTAACGATGGGTGCAGTGGCTTGATCCATGGCCAAATCCACTCTAAAAGTAAAAGATAAGATGAGTCTTTTAGATGACATGTTGTTGTTGTTGTTGTTAGATGGAGATGGAGAATTTTATGGCTTTTTCTCCATTTTAAGAAAGGGCAAATAGTTAGTGGACTTGATTTCTTTTATTATTTGAGTTTTAGATTTGAATCTCCATCCAACAAATTTGATTATGCTAGATGGTTATAAATTAGAGAGATTTTATTTTGAAAGAGATAATTTAGTTTTGAACCTCACTATGAAATGGTTTCAATGAATTTTGGAGCAATCGATAAACCTAATTTGTTAAATGTGGGTATTTGAATAAGTTCAATGACTAGATGAGTTCTTTTAGAGTTGTAAGATTGATTTATTTTTTTTATTTTACTCCACCTATTAGAGATTCAATGAGGGTTCTAGAACCTATCAGAGAGAGGTTCTACAATCAAAGGAGATGTTGGCAAATCTTGTCCAAGAATGAAAATGGGCAAAGAATTCAATGAAAAGAAAGGTAATCTTGGACCTATGAAAAACATAAGTCCACTACCGATATTTGGAGATAATGATTTACTACTAAAGATTGAGAGAACATCTTTCTTTAGCTGAGTTTCCAAAAAAATTTGTGATGCTCGTATTTGGAGTCAGGGATACCATATAAATCTTAAGGGGTACTTATTGAAATGATCAAGTATGAGATCAAAGAATGATGTACTCCCTCAAAAGGTAGATACATGACATTATAATAGACTCAATCATCTAATAAGGACTTCTAACATAGATGGGTTGACATATAGTAGAGATCTTTCTTTTACATTATATGGATGAAGTAAAGTAGGCTTTATTTTATGCCAAGTTCTTTAGTTCCCTGTGGAGGCAAACCCCCATAGTTAATTACATATTAAGAAATGTTGATTTCCTCAGAATACTCTTGATTAAAAGTAGTCAACTAATGTCTTCAAAGATTTCAATTTTTGATATAAAAAGATTGATAGTTATTAGAAAAATTAAGTGGAAAGACTCAACATTAGAAGAGTTCATAATAAATTTCAGAGGACAATGAGTAGAAAGCACCCATGATACTTGGAAGCCTAATGAGTGATTTAATCTATCCTATAGTGAGGCTTTATATTTTTGAATAAAATTATATTTGTTTGGGTTGATATTTTATTAAAAAGCTAGGACTTATATTTGAATAACACAAGATTAAAGAAATGCCCCAGAGGTGAGGACTTACATCCCTAGTAAATGAGAAACAAGTAGCCTCTGAACCTATATCTAAAGTGCTCTAGCATAAGTTAAGAGCTTGACCTAATTCTACTCAGATAAGTGGGATATATTAGTTCACATCCACTAGATAGATTGAACTAATCCTAAGGCTTTTAGCCTTACAACTATCTTGAGTGGTTGTCAGCTAACACCCCCTATGATTTAAAATAAAGTGGATCGATCTTAGATAAATATAAAATAGTTAGGCTATTATTTATTATAAATGAGTCTAGAGTCCAAAACCCACTCCCTAAAAGTCTAGATCATGATTGATATGCAATTATGTCTTAAACTAATGTAATAAAATTTATAAATTTTTATTTTGACTCATTATTTTATACTCAAGTGTAAGAGATTTTATGCCTAATTGCATGATGAAATTAGATTATAGACAAAATTAGTGAGAAGGGGTGTTCTTCACTACAAGGGAGTGCTCTCGCAAGTTAAGCCTTATCCCTTATCTTGCAAGAATAGACATCCTCTATTTTCAAAGAAGAAAAGTAACATGCATGCATGTTGTTAAAACATACATCCAAATAGCTAAGAGGTTGCTAAATCTTTTAATTTTTTCTTGATCAAAACCTTAGGCATTAAAATGAGGTTATGAGTTATTAAACTTAGTTGAATTTATTTACTTGAAGTAAAAATTTATGGTTCTTAAAGATCCTACCGTATCCAAGTCACACAACAAATAATTAAAATTTAAGAAACCAATAAAAAGCATGCCATTTCTATATCACAATCAAAGTAAATAATGAAGCAAACATTATTGATTGAAAAAATAAAGGTTAGTGTGCCTAAGTATTACCGTACACCCCAAAAAAGAAAAAAGATTGGGTAGTCGAGCTCTACCTTTATACAGGCCGGATATAATTAAATTATAAAGTAAAATAGAAGTTAGCTTAATATACATTCACAACAAGTAATTATATGTCATACATTTAGGCTTAACACCCTACCTTAGGTCACCAAGCTCACCTATCATATTGGCTTATGGTTAGGGACATAAGCAACACCTACAAGAATGAAGCATTTACAATTTTTATTATAGCAGTCCCTTAAGCACAATCTCTTACAAAAAAAATATCATTAGTCTAATGTTGACCTAACATCCACCAGACAATGCACATCTTATCCTAGCATCCAATCTAAAGCATTACATCACTAAAGAAACATCAATTCACAAAAAAAAAAAAAAACATCAGCCTAAGAATTGGTAACTTAGCATTCTAATGTGTCTGCTATGACATAGTGTGGTATGCCATGGACTAGGCTTTAATGTTTGAATTGTAATTTTAAAATGAGATTTAATTTATTACCATTGGATGATTTTAATTTAAGTGATTAATGACTTGAAGAGAGATTTTTGAATTTTAATTTAGTTTCAGTTGGAGTTGGATTTAATGTTTTGAAGAGTATGAATAATTGTGGCCTCGCTTAGGGTTGGACCCACTCTTCTTTATACCCTGGTCCTAGTATAGTGAATGCTTCATTGAAAGATGAAAATTCACCCTAAGAGTCTAAATTTATTTTATGAGTTTTAATTATTTTAATTATTTATGCTTTACTTTAATTATTAACCAAACTATAAGCTTTAACTAATCGTAATTAAGATTTAAATCCATATAGCTTCATAAATTTTATAAATTAAGTCTTCTAGCTGAAAAACACACTTAAGAATATTTTATAATATTTTAATTTATAATTTCAATTATTATTTATTATATATTATTCATTAAATGATTAAATAAAAAAATTCCACATTAATGATAAAATATTTTATAAATTATCAAAATATGCTCTAGAGTTGGAGAGCACCAAGAAAATATTCTATAAAAATTTGAGATAAATTTTTATTAATTCTCTTTTTTTAATTATTATATTATTTTAATTTTTAGATATTATCTAGATTTAAATAATATATATATATATATATATATATATATATATATATATATATATATATATATATATATATATATATATATATATATATATATATATATTTATTTATTTATTTATTTATATATGTTATAAAGTCATAAAGTCTATAGGAGTATTAGAAATACGATCCCAATAATCACATAGAAATTTTATGTCATTTGAATATTATATTTGATTTACTTTTTTTAAGCTTGATTTAATTAAATATTTAAGTATGCAAAATGTTTTATTATTTAAAGTAAGATAATTTTATTATTATATATATATATATATATATATATATATATATATATATATATATATATATATTTGTGCAATCTATTATAACTTAGTGGTTCTTTTCTAAACATAGTTTATTAATATTGAACTTTCAAGTCAAAGGATTAATTAACTATATATTCTTTTAAAATAACTTAACCTTATCACTTTAAATTTAGTTAAATGATATAATTATTTTTTTAAATTATTACAAAATTATTTTTCATATTAGAGAGAATTTTAGTTATATTCGATAAGCTTTTAATGTATTACCAAGATTATTTTTAATATTATTATATCATAGGTGTTAATATATTAATTTTAAAACACATGTGAAATTAATTTTTTTACAGGATTATTCATTGATTTCTAAATTTATCCATGAAATTTGTGAACCATTTAGATTTAATTTTGATTTCATATACATTTGATTTATTAGTTTAAACTATTTAATTGTGATATTTAGAATACTAATTATACAATTTTTTTATAAGTTTCCTTGACTTCAATTGTCCATGTCTTAAGGGATTTGAGCTCTAATTTCTTAAAATGTTATTTAAATTAGTTATGAATTTATCCAAAATTTTATATGTCTAACTAATCAAATAAAACTCAATCATTTATAATTGATAGGTAAATTAATAATAATTAAGGATATGACACATAACTGAATTTTTTTTTTGGCCTTTAGAATCAACATGTAATAATTAAGAAATAAAATTGATTTTATAATTAGCTTTCATAAATTACATTCAAACAACATCTTATATTATAATATTTCATTATAATATTATTAGTTTAATTAATTTTTTATATTAAGTTTTACTTAGATTTTATGGTAATTTAATTTCCACATTTTTTATGGATTTTATTTGATCAAATATTATTTATTTTTTTAGAATTCTAAAGATTGATTAACTCCACTTTTTTTAGATTCAATTTAATTTAGTAATAAAAAAATAAACATTTGCTATAATGTTTATTCGATCAAATCTAACGACCATGAGTTAATCATGGTTTTATAGGTGAAATAAACTCACTACCTCATTTGACTTAATTAAGACTATTCATTCTAAATAGCTAGAATAAATAGCATTGATTTTGTCTCTAAAGTATATTCAAAAAGATTAAAAAGTAAAGTACATTGGTTCTATAAGTTGGATTCTGATGATGCTTGCATTTAATGCACTAAACATGAGATTCCTAGGGCTTTCTAAGTGTTTGAGAATTATATCTCATCAGAGCTAATGACCAGTTGATTCAGATAGAGAGGGAGCTTCATTTAGAAGAACTGAAGCCCTATTAAAATGCTTGTTGGGTCTAGTCGATGCTTCAATTACCATTTCTTCTCTTTCCTTCTATCTTTCTCTTTAAATGTTGTCTCACCATCAAATGCTCCAAAGACCAAGCCAAAGCATTACTCACTGAAAGTTTTTTTACTATGAAGTTCAGTGTCAAAATGTTTGGAAAGGGAGAATGATGTTATGGAGAATTTTGGCAGCTAGGTTTGCCTGGAGTGAGCAAGTGAATAGAAGAAGAAGAATGCTTGGAGGTTTTCATGGAGGATGGGCTAAAGAAATTGGATATGGCTGTATCAAAGCTATAAGGTGTCACACGAGCTTACTGGGGTTGTGCGAGTTTGATTATTGGAGGGGAAGGTTATCAATGAGGGAGATGACTGAGGGCTCAGGCTTTAGCTAGGCTAAGAGTTTATGAGTATGGATAAGGATGAGATATAGAATGTGAGAGCTTTGAGGTGCCATGCCAGCTCGCTGTTCATATGAGGGTGAGGGAGCCTTAAGAGGGAATAGTTGGCAAGGAAAACCTAGGAAGATTGGGATTCAGGCTGGGGTGCTCGCCATTGGCTAAGAGAGGTGGTATAGGTTAGTTGGCTAAGTAGATGGGCTACCTGAGTGGGCTAGATTGTGCATGCTGTAGAAGTTGGAGTTTTGACTTCAGTGAGGGAAGACGTCGGCTATCATCTTGGGCTTGAGATGCAAGTTATTATTATGAGAGGTGTTCACTATTGAAGAAAGAGCTAGTCATGGAGCTAGTTCTAGGTTTAATGAGCTCGCTAGTTTGACCTATCTAGAGGAGGGAACTAGGCTTCGACTAAAATGGGGCTCGATCTCACTAGTGATGGGGTGCACTAGTGGCTTTGGGAACTTGGGGGACTGAGGCTATCTTTGTGAAGAGTATGCATGTTGAGTTTGAATGGGGAACGAGGTGTATACCCTCCTCCCCATGTGAACCAACCAAAATGGTTGGTTCAGGCAGTGGCAACCATTTGGCCAGAAGGGGTGGCCAAAAATGGCACAAGGCTGGTGAGGTGGAGATTCTCTAGTGGTTAGGGATGTTTAGTAGGTTGTGGTGATAGGGACAAGTCTCTTAGGCTGAACTAAGGGTCAGTCAAGGTGAGAGGGACCTCACCTTGGTCAGTAGATGAGCCCAATAAATTTGGGTCAAGTCTAGTTAGTATGGGGAGCTCAAGGCATTGTAAGGTGACTATCCAAGGAAAAGGGAAGGGTTAGACCTTCCTATTTTGAGTTTTTATTCTATTTAAAATCCTTAGTTAACTTAGTTTGGGCTGAGCCAAAATCACCTAGGGTTGGGTCCACTTGGGAAGGTCAATGGGGACCTAAGGATGAGTCATGGAAAGCTTGGATGGGTTTGGCTCAATTTGACCCATATAAGTCAATTTGAGTTCAAATGGATTAGGTTGACCAATTGACCAAATTGGGTTAACAAGGTAATTGCATTAGGTTCAAATTATCATTTGGAATTTAATGGTGCAATTAGTTTAAGTCAATTTTAAGTGGATTTAGATTTGATTCATATGGGTCAAATGGGCTAAGTTGAGTAATTTGACCAAATTGGCCAAATTGGGTTAGATGATGGGTTGAGTTACATTTGATTGATCATTTGATATTGATTGCAGGCTCTCATTTAGATTGATTTGGTTTAGAATAAGTTTTAGTTCAATTAGGCTATTTAGGCTAAATTAGGATAAATAAGTCAACTAGGTTAGGTTGATCAACTTTGCTTCAATTGGTGATTGGAGAGTATTCAATAGTCGATTTGTGATTGATTGGATACATTAGTTCAATCCAATTTGGTTTAGAATGAGCTTTAACCCAATTTGGCCATTTTTGGTTAAACTTGGATCAAATGTCCAAATTGGCTCAAATGGGTTCAATTGATGGCAATTAAATGATTGGTCATGATCGATAATCATTTTGGAAGTTATTGAATGAACTAGTTTGGCTTGATTTGGATTGAATCAAGATTTGATTCAATATATCCTTTTAGGACAAATTAGGTCAAGTGAGTCAATTGGATTGATTAGGTTCAATTTAGATTAATTGAATGTTGAAGCATATTCAATAATGAATTTGGAGTGGATTGGTGGCCTTGATTGCATTCAAATTGCGTTGGATTAAGTTTTGGCTCATTTGGATCTTTTAGGCCAAATGTGTCAATTTAGGCTAAGTGGATCAAATAATCAAATTGGGTTGGTTGGTGTGATCATGAGACTTGGATTTGTTCAATTTGGCTTAAATCAAGTTGAATTGAATTTTGGCCCTATAGGGCTCAAACAGGTCAACTTGAGTTAAGAGCTGATTTGGCTTGATTTGACCTAATTGGATTACAATCAAGGTTCAATCAAGTTTAATTATGGTTCTCATGAATTTTAGTAAGTTCAATTATAATTAGATTGCAATAATATTGGATTTAGCCCATTTAAGCCTAAATGGGTTAAATTGGGTCAACTTAACCACTTTGCTAAATTAAACATTAATGGGTCAAGCTATGTTTGAAATCAACTGGTCTTCATTAAGATTTGATTTACAATCAATTGGTTTTGTTTTGTGGAATTGATTGCCTACTTGACTTAAATTTGAATCTAACTCTAGGGTAGAGCCTTATAAATCTTCTAATCTTAGGATTAGTGTTCTCCTAGCCATTAGGAGTGTCTTAGCTCTAGGAATACCTTTGTGCCTAGATTGATCTTAGGTCTAATGAGACGATTGTCAAGTATCTTAGATCAATAAAGTGGACATCGTAGATTTTATGGAGTGGTACTCACTTAAGTATTGACAAATTCTATAGCAATTGTGATGTCCATTATTTTGTATTTGAGTTGAAAAAGTTTGGTATAGATCTTGATGCTTTTTCACCATGTATTTTCAATTAAAGTTCACAATGATGGGACAATCTAGTGCTTAACAATTTGCTTAAAATAGTTGGTTAGTCAAAAAGGTTAGGAACTGACATTGCAAGCTTTTCTTTATTAAGTATTTGGTTGTACTAACTATACACACTCTTTTCACTGTAGATAAGGTGGTCATTCTTAAGTCTGGTTCCTAGGAGGTCGAAACTTTTGGAAGCAAAGGGAAAAATGCTCGACATTAGTAATTACCTCTAATTTGAAAAAAATCCATGAGCTTATCAATAGTAACTAGCCATCATTATAGAAATTTATTCTTCTTTTTATTTTTCTATGTATTAATCTCTACACTAGCTTCTTTCATGGGATGACACCTTTACTTCCATTTCTATCTAACCCCAAGGTCATGAAGTTTCTTGGAAAATTTTAGGAAGGGAAGAAAGTACGAGTCCATAGCTATGGAGGCCATCTTTGTAAGGCTAAGCTAAGTTTTATTCTCAAAAAGTCCATGAAAATATTGACAAGTGTTATTCTCTAAGCTTCATTGAGAAAGAAGGCCAAAAAAAAATAAGGAGTCAATGAAAGAACTCCGCTTCACTTATCCATGAATTATTAAATTCTTAATGTAGCTAATTCCATAAGTGAAGATTTTTAGTTAGAGCATTTGATTATTTTTCTTACAAGTTGGACACAATTCTTGAAAAGCTTTTTATGGGGCTACTCACTTATGCCATTATGACTGCTCAAGTGAGGAAGTAATAGTTGACCTAGGAGCTTGGTAGGAAGTTTATATTTATAATAAAAGCAATAGTAGGTGCCAAGTCAAAGGTAGTTTAATGGAAGATGAGCCAGAAAGTGTCGTGTACAAGCTGGCCAAGATCCAAAAGGAGGAAAAGGAATAAGAGGAGGAAAATCATCAAGTTGTTATGGAACAAACTCAACTCTTTGAGATAAATAAAAAGCTAGAGGTAGAACTTTCACATTGTACTGAGGAGTTTCAAAAGAAGAATATTGTGTTATCTAACTTTCTTAGCTTAAACAAATTTAAAAGCTTATTGTAGTAAAAGTTCAAAGAAGATGTCAAGTTCATCATCACTAAGTTGGTGAAACATGGCCAACTAGATAGAAAATTCTTGGACTTTGATAATATGCTTTATTAAAGTAAAGCTTTTAAGAGAGAGATGATGAAAGGAGCACCAACTAGCTTTTTTGTGATTTTTCTTTTTAATTTGTATCTATAAACTCGCATTTATAGTTGACATTTTTCTTAATGAAAGGAATTTTATTTCATATTTTCCATCTTTTCATTATTATGCTTGTGAATGAATTCATTGAATAATTAAACATGCTTACTATTTAATAATTATTTTAAGTGATCACTTTATAATATTAATGGAATACTATGTCGCCAACCACAGAGTGTGGGTCTTAACATTTCATTATATTATTATTTTTATTTCTAGTTTCCAACCATGTATACCCAAGGGAGCTGGTAGGCCCAAGCGAGTCTAGTTATCAAGATAAGTGTACTTGCACATAGGGTATGTGATAGCTAATACTAAGTATAGTTATTGAAAGGAGTGTCTGATAAGAGAAGATTGACTTAATCTCATGAGCCAATCATTAGATGATAGTAACTCAAAGGAGAAGGAATGACTCAATAAATAGAAGGTGACTACTCAAATAAATTAGATGGCTGCTCTTAGTCTGATCTTCACTCGCATACTCATCTGATGATGGGCTACTCTCCTCCATCAATCAATAGATCTATACTCACTCACATGCACACCGCAATCATCTTAGGTAGGAATTCATTTGTACTAAGCTTACTTTACATGTATTTTTCATGTATAGTCACCCCTTGGTTTTATAAAAGTGGAACTTCACTCTTTTGGGTGGGGACCTTGTGATTCTCACTCAAAACCCCTATACTTTGTCATGGATTTGGAGTAATAAATATTATTATTTCCCCTGCTCTTTTCAACTTCTTTGTCTTCTTGCTTGTTGCTTTTTTGTCTATCCCTATTTCTTACAAGCTTCTTCCTCTACCATGAATAGATTTGAATTTAACATCCTTTTAGGTGTGGTGAGCTAGATGAGGATTAAAATCAAAAGCTAGATATAATGCAAAGCAGGACCTTCAATGCGAGATCACTTGGAAGACATGGAGCAGAATGCCCAACAATTTGTAACTCAGTAAGATTTACATGACATGGTGGACAAGATCACTCATTTAACACATGAAGCCATAGAGAAATCACACCATGAAGAGCCTAGTCTAAAGAAGAATGAAAGATCCATAATATCTGCTACTCGTTAAGCTTGGAAAGAAAGAAAATACCCCGTATATGGTCTCATCACTCATCCATCCAAGATTTGTGACTTTAAGGGTGAATCCTATGATACAAGTGAAGAAGAGGGTGAGTCACTCATCCACCATTAGACTATTTTACATTTTGCTATTCAAAAGGGCTTCACAATTAATATAGAAAAGGTTATTTATAATTTTATTTGTAATATGCATAAGTGCAGTACTACTATAGGATACAGTCATCCTTCTCTTATTTATGATTTATGTACTCTAGCAGGTGTGTTGGGAGAGCCTCATGAAGAAGTTCTTATTCAAAAAGCTCCTTTAATGAAAAGAATAATTGGGGAATTTAGGCTGAAGTTTGAGGTGGGGAAAAGCTCATGTACTCTACATGCCCCATAACCTCGATCCCAATCTTCCAAAACCTTAAAAGAGAAACTCAAAGACATTGGAAGAGAAGTATCAGACATAAAGAAAATGGTTGGTAAGGGTATCCATCAGAAAGAAGCCTTGGAAAAGAAATTTCACTATCTTATGGATCAGCATCAGAAATAGTCTTATTATATGGCTCAGTTTAACTCAGCATTAGTTCATATGTTTGAGAATTGTGACTTTGTGGGCCCAGGTCAGGCCTTTTTTCCTACGACACCTCACGTGAGCACCCTGAGGACTTCAAAAGAAGAAGAAGATGAAGATTATGATGAATACCAAAACCTTAAAAAAGAAAGTCCAAGGCATTGGAGGAGAAATATCAGACATAAAGAAAATGTTTAGTGAGTATATCTATAGGCAAGAAGCCTTGGACAAGAAACTTGACTATCATATGGATCAGAAGCAGAAATAGATTTCTTATATGGCTCAGTTTAACTCAACATTAGTTCATATGTCTGAGAATTATGACTTTGCGGGTCTAGGTCAAGCCTCTTTGCCTACGATGCCTCAATATTTTCCTTACGTGAGCACCGCAATGACGTCAAAACAAGAAGAAGAGGAGGATTATGATGTATATGATTATTAGGTTCCTCCCCCCACCCCCTTTTCTTTTATTTTATATTTTCTTCTTTTTGTACAACTTTTGTAATCATTTTTTATTTCTTTTAATAAATATGATTTTGTTTCACATTTACGTATTTCTATGTATATATCTTTCTATTTATCATTTAAAAGCTTTAGGATTTAAAATAATAATTTTTTTATAATATCATAGTAGCACCTAAACATTGAGAGTGCAGCTCTTAGGTGCTTCTAGCCTATAGGACATAAGTTTGAAACCAAAGAGTCTAGCGCAGTGGCACTCTTAAGATAGAAATGTCTTGCCATCCTACTCAAGAGGCCAGTACTGTGGCCCTCAATATGCAGCACAATGACATTATTAAGAAAAACATTTTTTACCATTTTATCTAAGAGATCAGCCCTACAATGCTCTATTTGAAGCACAATAGTGTGGGTAAACTAGACTCTGACTTAGGATTTATCAAGGTCAAAATTCCAAGTGTTCTAAATCATGAAATTAATATAATATTACAGTGCTTGAGGGGCAGCATCACAGCACTATGAAAAAAAATTTTCCACTAAACCAGATAGCTTAGTGTCTCGGTGTTGGACTCACAGTGCCTAGGCATTGCATTATTAATGCCTAAAATTTAATTATTTTTGGAGAAAGTTAAAATGTTGGTAGCGAAATATCTTAGCAGTGCTATATTTCATGATTTTAGTGCATTAACACTCTTTTCTCTTATTTTCAATCCAAGATCAGTGGAGGGAGGATTTCATTTCACACTAGAACCAAGTTAGATGGTGGAAGACATAGCACCTCAGTGTTGAAAAATTGTGCTTTGGCACTGCTTTAAAGATATGGAACCTAAAATCTTAGTATTGTGGTGCTAAAATACAACACCATAGTGCTACAAAAATTACACTTAAACCTAAGGGCTTAGCACCATGGCGCCAAATATCTGGTGCCTCAACACTATAAGATGGAGCATCAAAGATTTCATTCTTGGGATTACATTGCATCAACGCTATATTTGGGTACCACAATGCCACAGAGCGGGAACTCTTTTTCTGACTAGATTCTTTTAGAATTTGATAATTTTTTGTAAAAATTCGATGGCATAATGCCTTCGTAGTGCTAGATTTTTTACTTATTTAGTGCAAACACACTCTTCTTTTTTGTTTCGGATCCAAGATTGATGGAAGGAAGGTTTTTTGTTCTCATACTGGAACTAAGTTCTATGTTGGAGGTCTTTCACATTTCAATATTTTAGAACTTTTTGGTCTAGGACTTTTCTTTTTTAACTCCAAATCCACGATCGACCGAGATAATTCTTTTTATTTCTAATCAAATCTAAGATCAACAGTGGAAATCTTATTAAACTTAATTTTTAAAAAGGAAATTGTGTAAAGAAGGTATTTCCAAAAAAATTTATCTAGAATTGATGGGACTAAACCTCAATCTTATCTCTTGCATGAGGAGATCACTCTTATAGCAACAAAAAGCTTGTTATTTAGAGTGCAGGAGACTAGGAGAAAGAATGGTGCAAGTGGGTAAGAGTGAGAGTGAGGGTAAAAGAAGAAGGGAGAGAGGGGCAGTTCTCCCCTTTTTATGGGTGATTTCTCATAATTGGGTTAGTTTTCCACTCCATAATCATTGCCCCTACTCCTCGTAGGAGGTTATTATTGTTGGCGTGTGAACAATAGTTTTCCTTGATTTTAAAACTAAAATTCATTATGACTGTGCCTTGATCTTAGCATCATAATGTTGTGATTCTATGTCATTTAAGTAGGCAACCATCAGGGGCAGTTTGGGCTTCTAGATTCTGTGAGGCGGTGACAACACCTAGGCATTGCGATTGTAGGATCACGGTACACCAAGTTGGGATGTTCAATTTATTTCTTTTCATTTTTTAGATTAAAATAAGATAATTCAAGTACTTGCATGAGATTAAGCTTTATCTTTTGGGTTTTAAAGTGTGATTAATTTAGTTAAGTTATATCCATGCTTGGTCTTACAAATTATCTATTTATTTCAACATGAAAGTTAAATTATTTGTGCATTATTCAAATTATTTTTTTTCTCTCTCTTATTCTCTATTTTCCCCTATCAATAGTCTATTCTTAATTTTTTTGGTAAATTTTGGCATGAGAAATATTATGGGATTTATTTAAACTATTGCCATGTTATTTTCTCTTCTTCATAGAATTTTTAAATTTATGTTTGTTTAAAAATTGAATTTAAATAGTTTTGAATTTCAAAGTGTATTTTTCATTAAATTAATTTCAAATGAGTTTTATTCATTTGTGGCATGGTGTGGTCAACCATAATGCATTTTTACTCATTATTTGAATTTAAATAACTTAATCTAAGTTTATTTAAATTCAATTATAGTTGGATTTTAAATTAAATACATTTTCCAAAATTGATTTTTTAATTTTGGGAATTTATTGGCCGACCCTTTATTATTTACTTTTTATTGAATTAATTTGTGTAATTATTTTAAAAATCTTTCTTATTATTTACATGTGATTGATTGCATTAATTTAAGCTTGACTATATTTGGAATGCCCTTGGTTGAAATCTCCTTGATAATATCTTTGATTTATTATATTAGTTTTGAATTAAATATATCATTTTATTTGCACTAATCTTGATTAAATCCCTCCAGAGAATGTATTTAGCCAGCTTAAACAACAACCAATTCAAATTTGATTTATTTTTGAATTATTTCAAATTATTTCCTTTCTTGATTATTTTCATAATAGAATTAATTCATTAATGCTAATGTTATAAATATCATTCTTCTTCTTTGATTATGCAGACTACCTTATGCTTAAATAAATTTGAATTTAAGCTTTCTATCATGTGATTTTCTATTCAAATTTAAATTACTTACAATAATTAATTTCTCTCCATTGAACTTGCCTTGGCTGATGTTTACACAGGGTCAATTATTTTCAAAATGCTTGATTAACCTAAGTGATCTCTCTCTCTCCCTTTTCTCTCTTGTTAGGTTAACCATATGTAGTTTAAATTTAAATTATTTGCATGTGCCAATTTACCCAAAATCAAATTTTTTTTTTTTGTGAATTTCCATTTTATTTTCTTTTCCACCTATTTACTTCATGCTTTAGATAAACCCCTAATCTATATAATGATGTTAAGTCTTAGCTATCTCTCTTATGCTTCTCTCCAACGAAGCTAATCCCTTGCTAATCAAATTCTTGGAGTATTTCTTGAGTTCAAGTGCAAAACTCTTTCTTTTCTCCTTTGGTTTCCTCTTGGCCAAAATGTCTTAGATGATTCAAGGTGCCAAAGCCCACTTTCTTCCATTGATTTTACATTAGTTAAGGTATGCATTGAATTTTGCTTAAAGAGATTGTGCTTGAGATCATCTCCTTCCATTGCATCTTCAACATCATTTAAATATAGATTTATTTAAACCCTTTTAAGCTTCTTTAAAGCAATAAAAAGAACAAAATCAAGTATTTGCTTTCATTGATCAAACATTAAGGACTTGCATAAGAATCTCTTTTCAATTTAAATTTTTTGATTTTGTAATTTAATTGTCGTCTTTTGAATGAAATAGATTCATGTGTTTTGAAGTTTAAGATCTTTTGAAATCTCTTTTCATTCATATTCAAGCAACCAAAAAGGATTCTCACTTGGATTTAATTCTTATTCTTTATAGTTTTGTATTGATTGTTCTTTTCTTTCTACTTTGTGCACATGTTTTACAAAGTTCTTCTAACATCTTTGATCTCTCATCTTATGCAAGCTTCCATTAAATTAATTTAAATTACTTAATTGAAATTAACATTTTTTTTGGAGAACCCCATGTAGGGGAATTTTATTGCCACAAAAAAGGGATGTTACAAGATCCTTAAGAGGGGATAAACTCAAGAAGAGAGTGAATACCCTATCTAGGTACAACCAAAAGGAAGGAAAAAAGAAAAGCAAAAAGAAATACAGCAAAAGAAACAAAAGTAGCAAAAAAAAATAAAAGGAAAGCCAGAGGATAGCCTCAGCAGAAGCTTGAAAAGATGAGAGAAGTAATTGCCACCTCTTGAGAAGGAACCTACAAGGAAACAACACAAAACCTGGAAACAGCTAGAAGAAGGAATTAGCACATGTAAAGAGATACAAACAAAATTAACTGAGAAAATAAATGAAAGTGTGAGAAATTTAGAAAAGTGTGTGGAAGAAGGCTCAGGCTCAGTCACAGTAGAATGGGGCAACCGCAAACATGAGCATGCAAACTTTAAAAGAAGGGTTACCTTGCAAGTGCTACAACCATCCAAATTATGAGTGAAGTCATCCCAGCCATCATAGCCTACATACCTGGGGGAAAGCAACTGCCACTGGAGGAAAATCATATGATCTTCAATTGAAATTAATGTTGTTATTTGCATCTTTTCAAAGTCCTTAAACATATAACATAAATATTGAGCTCTCTTCTATTTATTCGTCTTATCATTGTGTAGTATTAGGTTGAGTGTAAAATCATATATATATATATATATAATTCTTGTTGTAAAGTGTTGGGGCTGTATTTGCTTGGTGTAGAAAAATACAGAGTTAAGGTTTTACTTTCCTGGTGTACGAAAGTATGAGAGATTGAGTGTAATCTTTTGATTAGTGAATTTCTAATTATGGTGACTAAGCATGGACATATGCTAGTTTTTAAGTTTGGTTGAACCACATAATAGCTTTCGTGCCTCCTATCTTTACTCTCTTTCTTTCTACACTTTACCTACTTGGTTCTTACTCTCTTTATAATATAATTTATTTCCCTTTGCAACTAGTATTCTATAAAGTTCAAAATTAAGTTTAATTTCAAAAATTAATTTATTTGCTCAATTCATGCCCACTCCCCCATCTTGGGCGTCATACCTCCTTAACAGTATCTCTATAGTAAGTACACATTATTATAGGTATTTGTTACTTATTTTTAACTCACATATATTAATTATTGGTACTTGCTTCTTTGCAAGGAGAATGCCTCCATTCAAGTTTTCTCTTAGATCTCGAGGACATTAAATTTTTTCATGAGCTTTAGGAAGGTGATAAAGGTGGTAATGAGCCTATTGCTACTTAGACTGCCTATTGCTACTAAGCTGATCCAACAAGTGAAGACTTTTGGTTGGGGCAAAAAAATATTTTATGAATTCGACGGACATCTTGAAGTGCTATCCAAGAAAAAACTGCCTTATGCTACAGTAATTTCCTAGGTGATAGCATGACAATCAAGTTAGAAATTCACCAAAAAGTTTAAGTTCAAAGTGAAGGATCTCTCAATTGCTAAGTCAAAGTGGAGCTCAGTTAATCTTAATTGGAAAAGGGCCAAGTCCAAGTTGATCATTTTGTAGGATAAAGTAAAGTGGAATGAAGAAGAAAAGTAGCAAGCATTTCTAGTGTTGACTTGCATTTTTGAGATCAATAAGGAGTTGGAGGTGCAACTTTTTCATCACACCAAATAGTTCCAAAAGAAAGAGGTTGACTTCTTTGGCTTCTTCAATTCTGATGGGTACAAGGGCTTGTTATAATAGAGGTTCATGAAGGCACTGAGTTCTCCATTACCAAGTTGGGGAAATATAACCAACTATACACCATGTTCTAGGACTTTGATAATGTGCTCACTTTATTAGAATTAGACTTTGAGGTGAAGAATGAGGAAGGGAGTACCAACTAGTTTATCTCTTCCTACTTGTAATTTTTTCTTTCTTATTTCTTTTGTAGCTACATGTTAGATGAGTGACAACATGTACTAAAATTTGTACACTCGCTACTCTCCTTTGTGCTTAAGTTTTTTTCTTTACTAAAATGAACATTTTCTTTAGGCTCCTTTATTCATGAATGGGTTCATTTAATTAGATACTCTTAGTGTTTGCTGAGTATACTCATAGAATGTTTTATTTATCTAAATATACTCACAGAGAAATTAGAAATTTGTTAAAATGAACTCATTAAACAAATACCTTGCTAGATGCATTCAAAGCATGTACTCACTAAATTTATTAAATGGTCAATATAATTAATAGCTTCATAATATTTGAAAGAATATTGTGCTACCAACCACATGAACTGTTAGCCTTATGTTTGTAGATGCCAACATTAGATGTTGGTCTTAGTCACTAACCACAGATTGTTTGTCTTTATATTTGTAGTTGTCGACCACATAAAGTGTCAAACTTATATTTAAGTTACCAACCACACAAAATAATGGTCTTGTCGCTGCTTTGATTGCCTATAAAAATTGGCTGATGAAGTTGGGTTGAGTTCAGCTCCTAAGAACTCCATAAAAAATAATAATGAGTGTTGCACTTCATGTTTCTGTAATGAAAAGGAGTGCAAAGGAAATGAAAATAATGGATGATCTTGGCCTCATTCACATTGAAATAATTATACACTTAACCTAGCTGATCTAATGAGTGAAGACTTTAGGTTAGGGAAAAAAAGTATTTATGAGTTTGACACACATCTTAAAGTGAAAACTCCCTTATGCTACAATGATTTCTCAGGTGATGGCATGGCAGTAAAATTAGAAATTCACCAAAAACTTTATGTTTAATGTTAAAGATCTTTCAATTGCTAAGTAAAAGTGGAGCTCAACTAGCATTAATTGATAGAGGGCCAATTCCAAGCTAATCATTTTGTAGGATGAAGTAAAGTGACATGAAGAAAAATAGTAGCGAGTAGTTCTAGTGCTAACTCACATTTTTTAGATGAATAAAAAGTTGGAGGCGTAACTTTCTTATCACACTAAAGAGTTCCAAATTCTTTAGCTTCTTCAATTTTGATGGGTACAATAGTTTGTTACAATAGAGGTTCATGAAGGCACCAAATTCTACATCACCAAGTTTAGGAGATATAACCACCTTGATGCCATGTTCTAGGACTTTAATAATGTGCTCACTTTATTAGTATCAAACTTTGAGGTGAATGATGAATAAGGGAGTTCCAACTAGTTTATCTCATGTTTGTAAATTTTTCTTTCTTATTTTTTTGTACCTGCTAGTTAGAAGAGTGATAGTATGTATTAAAACTTGTACATTGGCTACTCACCTTTGTGCTTAAATTTTTTTCAATAGTAAAATAAAGATTTTCTTCAAGATCCTTTATTCATGAATGTATTCATTTAATTGGATACTCTTAGTGTTTGTTGAGTATACTCATAGAATGTTTTATTGATCTAAATATACTCATCGAGAAATCAAGAATCTATTAAAATTAACTCATTAAACTAGTACCTCATTGGATGCATTAAAAGCATGAACACACTAAATTTATTAAATGGTCACTATAATTAATTAATTCATAATATTTGGAGGAATATTGTGTTGCCAACCACATGAACTGTTAGTCTTAAGTTTGTAGTTGCCAAACATAGATGTTGGTCTTAGTTGCTAACCATGGATTATTTATATTTATATTTGTAGTTGTCGACCACATAGAGTGTTAGACTTATATTTGAGTTACCAACCACACAGAATAATGGTCTAGTCACCAACCACAGAGTATTGATTTTTGTATTTATATTTGTCAATCATATAAAATGTTGGTATTACACTTGAGTTGCCAACCATGCAAAATATTAGTCTTTATATTTATAGTTGTCAACTATGCAGATTATTGATTTACACTTGAGTCACTAACCACACAGAGTATTATTCTTAAATTGATATCCCCTTATCATTTTGATGAAGTGTTTAAAGCATAAGTGTTCAAGATTTAATTTTATTTTTATTGAACTAT
Organism: Cymbidium sinense; assembly: GCA_021442155.1. NCBI lineage: Eukaryota > Viridiplantae > Streptophyta > Magnoliopsida > Asparagales > Orchidaceae > Cymbidium > Cymbidium sinense. Next base: position 131,513,064 of record CM038218.1, read on the forward strand.
CTAGTTGACCTTAGTACAATCAAGAAAATATGGCATGCTAAATTTTTAGGCTCTCTATATGTGCCACATGTGGCTCACTAAATAAGTTTTTTTATAAAAGTAGCTAGTCGAGTGACTTGAGTTGACATGCAGCTCTCCGAGTGTTAACTCAATTTTTTATTACTTGCTGAATTCCTTTGGTTTTTATGACTCATCAATCCACTAAGTGAGTAAGTAAAAAAGTTCTTAATTTTTGTGGTGTTTTAATTTGGAGTCATGTGGACACCACACAGATCTTAGGGGGTACTTATTGAAGTGATCGGGTACGACATTAAGGTATGACATATCATCTTGAAAGATGGAGACAACATCCTATAGTGGGCCTAATCACCTAATAAGGACTTCTAAGGCAAATAGATCTTCATATATACCAGAGATCTTTCTCCTACTTCACATGAAAAAGTAAAGCAGGGTTTATTTTATGTTGGGTTCTTTAGTTCCCTATGAAAGCATGATCATATAGTTAATTACATCTTAGGAAATGACAATTTCTTAAGAATGCTCTCGATTAAAGTAGTCAATAAGTATCGCTAAATATTTCAAAGTTAGACTATCAAAGGATTAGGTGTTCATGGAAATCAAATGGGAGAGTTCAAATAGAAACACTTATTTGTGAATTCCAAAGGAGGATAAGTAGGGAACACTCATGATACTAAGAAACTTAGTGTGTGCTCTAATCTACCCTATAGTGAGGCTTTATATATTTGAAAGAGAAAGTTTATTTTTATTTGAGTTAAAACTTTATTAGAATACTAGGGTTTATAATCCATCAACACAAGATCATGGAAATGCCTAAGAGGTGAGGACTTGTATTAATAGCCCAAAGGAAATAAGTTACCTTAGAACCTAAATCTAAGATGCTTTAGCATAAGCTAAAAGTATGGCCTTTGTCTAATCAAAAAATGGGATACAATGGTTTACCTCCTTAAGAGAGGATAAACCCATCATGACTCTGTTGGACTTACAACTGCCTGGAGTGGTCTCCAGCTAACATCTCCTACCCTTCAAAACCATGTAGGTCAGTCTTTTGTAAATGCAAGATAGCTAGGCTATTATTTATTTAAGAGGGGAAACTAGAGTCTTAAACTCGCTCTCTAAGAGACTACATCATGGCTGGCATGAAGACATGACTTAGACTAATGCAAAAATTTATCATCTTTTAAATCATTTTGACAAAATCATTTGGACTAAGGCTTGGGATAATTATGCCTTAATGCATGATGAAATAACGCTATGGGTTAAATTAGCAGGTGGAGGTGTTCTCCATTACAAGGGATGCCCTCAAAGGTCAAGCATTCCCTTATCATGTAAGAATGGAGACCCTCCCTATTTAAGAGCTAAATAAAATGATATGCATAATTGTTATAACATGCATTACTCAGCTAAGGGGTTGCTAAATTTTTTATCTATCTTGATTACATCCTAGGCTTTAATATGAGGTTGTGGATTATTTTAAAGTTTTAGTTATGAGTTGTTAGTGAGGGTAGAAAAATTTATTTTATCCTAAATAATATACCGCATCTAGGCCACACATCAAAACATCACACTTTGAGAAACCTATAAAAAATATGTCATTTCTATTATACAAGCTAAACACAATAATCAAACATTCATAAATTTTGTAAAAGAATAAAAGGCCGGTGCGGCTGGGTACCGTCGTACACCCAGGAAAAGAAAGAAATTAAGTAGCCAAGCTCTACCCTTATACAACCTGGATTACAAAAGAATATTGCAATTACAATTAAATATATGCAATGGGGGTCTTCATTCTTTACTTTTGCTTCATTCTTCTTCTTGGATTGATTTACTCTAGGATTCATAAGACCTCCCGGGTCTTTGCCTTATAGAGACTGCTCATCCTAAACCCATAACACTAATCCTAATTTCTATTAGAAACATTATATGTTTATGGAAAATAAAATCTAACTACACCTAAAAAATAGATGTTAAACAAACAAGCATTCAAACCAAGCAATTATATTTCATATATTTGGACTTAACACCCTGTACATGGGTAACCAATCCCACATGTCCTAATTGGATTATGCTTAGGGGTTTAAGCAACCTACAAGCAAGAGCATTTATATTTATTATTCATTATTTCAGCAGCACCTTTAGCATAATTTACTACATAAAATATCATTAGGCTATGAACGGCCTAACATCTAGTTTATGCATAAACAATCCTAACATCCAGTCTAAAATATTATATCATAAAATAAAAATATAACATCACAACATACACCATCCTAACTTAGAGCTAGAAGTGGTGATTTAGTATTTTAGTATGTGTGTTATGGTTTGGTGTGGTATGTCTTAACTAGGCTTTAGATTTATGATTATTTAAGTTTGGAATATTCAAGTTACACATGAGGGGATGTTTCACTTAAAGTTATTTAAAAGATTAATGAATTTTAATTTATATTTTCCTATTATTTCACTTAATATTTACTTAACATCTAGTTGTTATAAAGAGAGGAAAAGGTTTGACCCTCTTCATCCATACCATAAGTTATTTTCTAAAGGAATGTTGTTATGATTTTTGGTTTCTTTTAGTGAATAATTTGTTAGACATTTTAATAATCCTAGGATTACGTTAATCTTAAAATATCCCATTCAAACATGAAAGGTATCTTAAGATTAATGAGATTGAATTACTATTGTAAGAATAATATTACATCATTCCTTTTAATCATCAATAGCATGCATATTTCTTTATTTCTTACTTGTACATACTATATATACATGATTTTGCATACTTGATGTTTTTTTAAAGCATATATTTTTGGTAGAAAAGAAAGATTTCAATCCTTAGTTAAGCATATATATGCATAAATTAAAGATTAAGCAAGTACGTGCCATTGTTAAACTAAAGAAGTGAGATAATTTAAGACCTCCTTGGGGCTACATAAAGGCTCGTATTCCCAGGATGTCCAGACTATATACTTGATAACTTCAATACACATGAACATATATATAAACTTAAGAATGAAAATCATGCAAAAGGTTGAATATTAGCAAATTATTTAGTCATGTAAAGTAAAGCTCTATCCAAATTCTAGCACATGTACACATATGAGTGAAATTAAGTAAGTATGTGCCGTTGTTAAACTAGAGAAGTGAGGTAATCTAAGACCTCCTTGGAGCTACTTAAAGGCTCATATACTCGGGATCGGGATGTACAGACTATATACTTACTAACATTTAAATACATGTAAACATGCACATGAATCATGAAAATATAATTATCCTTTAACCTGTTTAAACTATAAGTGAATGTAAATCACATATAATATTCATAGCCAACATCACTCTAAATTTTCATTATTAGCTTATAACTTTGAAAATAATTTCAGATTTATTAGTGATAATAGCCATAATATTTAGTAAGACTAATTCAACACATGTAATTTAGATATAATTATACACATGCAATTTAGATATAATTATATTCTTATTTTTGTTTGTTTCTTTTTTAAAAGACATGAATGTATGAAAAAAATGACATACAAATTTATAATGATTGAAAAGAAATAATTAAACATTATCACATGATACATTCTGTCACATTAATTCTTAAGGACAATCAAGTTAAATAAAACTCTTTAAGATTAACCAAAGTTTTTATGGAATCTTGATTTTGATGTTCAAGTTATTAAAACCTAAATAGGACAAAGACATTTGATGTTTTTGCCCATCCCATGTTGGTGACTTAGTGTATTTAAAGAAAATAATTAAATAAATTTTATGGATTGATTAAGTTTGAGTCATTAAGTAACTAATTTAATTACTCTTTTCTAAGCTTCTTTAATTTAATTAACTACTTAATCATGAGCCTCCAATGATATGCTTATGAAAAATTAAAATTTGGAATGTTCTCAGAAGGACCTAATGTAATTAAGCTCATGCTTAAGAGTTAATTAGATTAAGGAAGAATCTAAATTAAGTACTCTTATGGTTTTCCCACCCCCATTGGTTAACCATAAATACTTTAATGATCTTTATGTTATTAAAGACATAGAGGGGAACCCATGAATCAAATTTGAATTATTTGAACCAATCATCATTTTATTTTATTTTATTTTACCATTAATTACTCAATTAACATTTAATTAACATATGCACTAATTAACCCTACTATGGAAATGTACCTAGGAAAATAACTAGGAAAGAAGCCCTAATTATTTTTCATCATCATTCCCACTATTAACAATGATTAATCATCATTGACCATTTAAATTTTACCATTTAGAAATTTTAATAAACATAAAATTGATTAAAGAGGATAATTAGGATTGAAATTTTAAATTCTTTAAATTACATGGTAAATAAATTCCAGAAAAATTATGAGAGGCAAAGGACATCCCATAGAATCAACCTATCAAGTTTGAGATCAATTGGCCAAGTAATTAAGCCTTAATTAGGGTAATTAACTTGAGCTTAAGCATTATTCATTAACCAAATATTAGGGATTTTATTTTTATTAAACTCTCTTCTATTTAGCTTTTCTAAAATGGGTTTATAGTTAGTTATTAATTTCCAAAGTGCTAGCCATTTAATCTTATTTTTAACACTTAATTAACTCCCTAAACCATCGGCGCCATGCGGAAGCTAATGGAACAGTACTTTCCATGTGTTGCCATGTGTTGGCTTATTTAAAATATCTGACGTGATAGCTGACTCAGCGGCAACAAATGCGGTTTTATCCCCATCATTTGATCTTGGATCGGACGGCCAGGACTAATCGCTTGGTTTCAAAGGGAATAAATAAAAAATCCAATGGATTAATTCACGGCTGTCCGTTGTAATCATGCAGAACGGATAGCCGATGATTGGTCGTCCCCCAAGCACTGGAAGATGGACACCGTCCACCTTCCACCGCTCAATTTGAGCTCACCGGAGCTCATAGGATGGTGAGATCAACTCCAAAATGTGCGGGGAGGAGATTTAAGAAGATCCTATTGAAAAAAATTATGTAAAATCAATGTTTATTTCACAAAAGACTAACACCTAATGGAAAAATTTATGATTGCTAGATTATTACCACGTGGGAGCTAAAGACCAATGGTCCATCATCTGAAGTAGCTTACTCTTGAAGAGATGAAGCCCTGTTGAGAAGATCTTGAGCTGCCTCCCCAACGATTCCTCTATGGACCAAGAGTCATCGCAAAGCTTGCTGAAGTTGCTCTTTGAGTGTCTTCTCATGATCAAATTGATCGAGGATCGATTCATTTCAACTCACCTGGAGTGAGGGAAAGGTCTGAAAAGTATTAATTTGGGTTTGGTAGAGTTTTAGTGAGGTTGGATGGACAAGGCTCTCTATTTCGCTTGGTGGTTGGTCTCACCGATGATGGAATGCACTAGGGATTCAATGAAGGGTCTAAAATAGCTCAGAATGCTCTGACGATGCTCTCCATGAAGTTTGAATTGATGAGGAGGAGTATACTCTCCTCGTCAAGTGAACCAAGCGCTAAGATTTGTTCAACCTCGCCATCCGCCGTGGTAGGTGGTGGAGAAGGGACCACCGAGGTGGAGGTTATTGAGAGGCTAAGATAGTGGAATGGGCTATCATGGGGTGTACTTCCTCCTCCAAGTGAACTAATGGCATATCATGGGTGAGTTCACCTTCTCATGGACAAAGGATGAACCCAATAGCCTTGGGTTAGGTTAGGTCGGTGGTCCTAGTGTCCAATAATGTCCAAAGGTGGCTAGTAAAGATTGGGGAGTAGGAGAACCTATCCAAATTATGATTTTGTCCCATTTGGGTAGGTTGGTCTAATGGGTTTTAACCCAAACTGGGTTCGCCATGAGTTGGGTTCACTTAGGCTGGCCCATGCAGACCCAAGGATGAGTCATCCCAAATTTGGATGGGTTTGGCTCAATTTGATTTATATGGGTCAAATGGGATTCAATTGGGCTTGGCTAACTAATTGGTAAAATTAGGTAAATCCAAGGGTTTAGATATGTTCATTTGATCATTTGAAATGTATTGGTTCAATTAATTTGTGTTAATTTGAAGTGGATTTGATTTTGGCTCATATGGGTTCATTTAGGCCAAATGGGCTAAGCTGACCAATTTCATCAAATTGGCTAAATTGACTTGGGTGGAGGGTTGGTTTAGGTTTGATTGATCATTTGAGAATGATTGTAGGTGTTGGCTTGAATCATTTTGGACTTGGGAAGGATTTGGTTCAATTGGAGCCTTTAGGTTCATTTAGGCTAAAGGGGTCAATTGGGTTAGGTTGGCCAAATTGGGTACAATAGAAGGTTGGATCATGTTGAATAATCAATTTATGATTGATTAGATGCATTAGTTTCAATCAATTAGAATTGGAATGAGATTTGGCCTAATTTGACCCTAAAAGTCAAATTGGGTCAACCTGGGTTAATTGGTCAAATTGGTTTGGTTTGATTCAATTGATAATTGGGCTATCCAAGATGATCAACAGTCATTATGGAAGGGATTTGATGGTTTAATTCAATCCAATTTGGGTTAGAATGAAGTTTGAGTCAATTTGGACATTTTGGTCACTTTTTATCAAGTGGGCCAATTGGGTTGATTTAGTTGGATTAGTGAAATTAGGCGTTGAAAAAAGTTCAATGATGGATTTAAGGTTGATTGATGGCCTTGATTATAATTTATTTGGGTTTGATTGGATTTTAGCTCATTTTGACCTTTTGGGTTAAATGACGTTACTTGGGTTGATTAGATTCATTCGATTTGATTGGTTTGATTGTATGAATTAGAGGAGTTTGAAATGATCTATTGAATGGTTGGAGTGCTTTTGTGAAAGTGAAATTGAATTTGGTTTTCTTTGATGAGCTTTGGGTTGGATCATAGGACCATGGTGAAATGAACTTAGGTTAGGGCCTAAGTCAATTTAGGTTAGAGCTTGGATAGGAAAAAAAATCCAATTGAGGTTGGTTTTGGATGAATGGATAAGGATGGGTCTTGGCTTATGCCATAGGATAGGTAGAACCTATTTCTTCTAGGGTATAACCTAGGCTTAGGGTGTTCCTCTTAAGTCTCTAAGCTTGGGTTTACTGTTCCCTTAGTCACTAGATGTGCACTATAATTAGGGAAATCCTAGTGCCTAGAGGGTTCCTAAGTCTAAGATGAGGAAGGTGAATCTTCACTCCAAAAGTGAGATCAACAATTTTATATTTAACAATCATTCATTGAATGAATAATAAAATAGTACTAATTATTAATGATAATAATGATAATAATAACAATAATAATAATAATAATAATAATAATAATAATAATAATAATAATAATAGTAATAATAATAATAATAAATAAGTATAAAGATCTTATCTCTTGTGTAATTTTTTTTAAATTCTCTTGCAATCTAGGTGTGTGACACATACTGTCCTGAAAATGTTTGCAATTGATAAGGTGCTAGGCCAACTTGTTTCATGATACATAGGGCTCATCCCAAAGGTGGGCTACTTTGCCTAGTGCATTCCAGTGAGCTACTGAATTCTTGTTCTTTAATACTAGGTTGCTTACCCTGAAGTGTTTTTCTTTAATGTGGTGATTGTAGTATTTTGTTATTAACCTTTTTTTTTTCTTGCCTTTGTGATGCTTTAATTCATAACTCTTCTAATAGGTTGAGTGTGGTTTTCAAGGCCTTAGCATTTAACCTTTTGCGCTCACTAGTTTCTTGATTTGGATCAGTAGTTCCCATTACTCTTCAACCATAGAATTCTAATTCAACTAGTAGTATGATTTCTATTATATGTGATAAAGTGAATGGTGGTTGCCAAGTAGTTGGTGTTGGAGTCATCTTAAGGACCGAGAGCATAGTGGGTAAGGCATATACTAAATTAGCTTTTATGTCTTTCACCTCTTTTTTATTAAGTTAAGAATCTGATTATTTGCTGCCTCCACTTGACCATTACTTTGAGCATGATGCTCTAAAACATACTTAATTGAACTCCTTATGACTAGCTAAATTCTCTCAATCACAAATCAATGAATTATGGGCTATTATTAGTGATGATAATCTTTTTTAGCCCACACATGCAAATAATATTAGTATAAATATAATAACTATCTTCCTAGTTATCTTGGTGAGTGGGTTGGCCTTAAAACACTTGCTGAAATAGTCAATCATGATGGGTATGACTTTTCACTATTTGCTAGCAATTGGCAAGGTGTCTATCAAATTCATTCCCCAAATGGTGAAGGGCCAAGAACGTATGAGAAGTTGTAGAACCTATAGTGCTAGCTACTATAAAGAAGCAAACTATTGACTTTACTCACACATTTTGCAAAATCTTTAACATCTTTCTGTAATGTAGGCCAAAAGCATCCTTGCTATAGCCTTTAATGGGTGAGTGTTCTCCCTCCTGAATGATTTTGATACTCACCAAAGTGTTCCTCATTGAGTACTTTTCCTTGTTCACTTTCTCTTACATAGCTTATATTTATTGAGGTCTACAATCTTTAAAATAATTCACTACAAATTAAAAGATGATGGGTAAATTTAATCTTCAATCTTCTTAGATCATTTATTCCTTTTACGAACTCCCTAATATGTAAGTATTCTTTAAAAGATTAATCCAATAAGATGAATCTTTATCATCTATTTGCATGGAGACATCTTATTATATGCTCAACTAGGCAAGTTGAAGAGCAAGCTACTCTCTAATTCCACTCATTCTTGATAAAATAGATCAGTGAGATGGTTTTGGTTTCTTAGGACTTGTTGAATTTTGAAGTATTCTAACCTCCCTATCTTTCCCTTTACTTTGAGTAAATATTTTTACAGTGACTCATCCCTTACTTTATAATCCCCATTGATCTGATTGACCCTAGCTATGAGTAAGATTGAGTGGTGATGTGTCGAGCTCCAAGACCTCAAGTGAACTTAGTTCAACAAGTATAGCTTCATATTCAAATTGAATATTTTACACATTGAACTTAAACTTTATCGATTGAGTTATATTAATTATTGTAGGGATTTTAAACATTATGATCACTCGCATTCTTTGATCACTTGAAGAATCATTTACATATAAGTTCCATATAAGCTTTGATAAAATTACGCCACTCTATGAATCCCTAAAATCAATGAAGAAATATGAAAGAGCTTATGCCTTGATCACTATTTGATGGTTTAATACTTGAAATGGGTGTCCAAGATGTTGATGGTGCAGAAGTCAGGTGCCAAATGGATGATATGTGTCAACTTCACCAACCTAAACTCAGCATGTTCAAAATATGAGTATCCTCTCCTATGAATAGATGAGCTCATTGACTCAATAGCTTGATTCTTAATGTTGAGTTTCTTGGACGTATTCTCAGGATACCATTAAATTCAAATGCAACATGTAGACTTTAAGAGAATAACTTTTATTACTGCTGAAGGATTATACTACTACAGAGTTATGCCCTTCGTGCTAAACAAAATAGGGGTGACTTACTAGAGACTAGTGGTTGAGTGTTCAAAGAATATAAGAGGATAAATGTCAAAGCATATGTGGATGCTTTACTAAACAAGAGCAGGTCACCAATGTAACATATCTAAGACCTTGAAAAGACATTCAGTACCCTTAAAGGTATATAACATTCACCTTAACCCTCTAATATGTGTTTTTGGTGCAGGAATATGGATGTTTATGTGGTTTCTCATCACTCCTGAAGCCATAAAGGCCAATCAAGATAAAGTGAAGCGATACTTGAAATGCCCTCACCCAGAAACATCAAAGTGGTATAGTACCTTATTAGACAAGTAGTAAGATTGAACAAGTTCATCTCAAAAGTAGGAGATTAGTGATCGCCATTTTTATGAAGTTCTTAGAGATGTGAAGAAGTTCGAATAGACTCTAAATTATGAAAGTCCTTTAATTATTTGAAGAGTCTACTCGCATCATCTCCCTTATTGCTAAGCCCCAAAGAGGGAGAAGTTCTATTTTGCGCTTATGAGTGGGAGAAGACTTAACTTACCCAGTCCTAATTAGAGAATAAGATGGAAAACAATGACTCATATATTATGCTGATAAATCTTTACAAGGTGTTGAATTGAATTACCCACTCATGGAGAAGCTCACAATCATGCTAATCATCTCAGTCAGGTGACCACGACCTTATTTCTAGACACATTCCATTCAAGTTGTCATTAATAATGCACTTAAATATGTACTCAAGATTGTTGAAATGGTCCATAGAATTAAGTGAGTTTGACATATCGTACTTGCCTCTAATCATAATCAAAGCCCAAGCACTCATAAATTTTCTTATTGACTTCAATAACTCATACGATATTCTTGTCAACCTAGAGCCCTTGTGGTGACTATACATCGATGGTTTTTTTTTTTGAACCAACCATGGGCATAGACATAGTGTTAAAAAGTCTATCAGGAATCACAATAATACTATTAGTTAAATTCAACTTCAAAGTAACAAAAAATCAAACTAAATACAAAGCTTTACTCAGTGGACTGAGATTTACAAAGGGGCTTAAAGTCACGCATGTGGTAGCTTATTTAGACACACAAAAATGGAGAGTATGAAGTCAAAGATGAGTCCTTGATAAAATACTTTCTTAAAGAAAATTAGTTATTTGGTAACTAGAATATTTCAGGATTGAGAAAATCCCAAGAGATGAAAACTAACTCACTGATCTATTATCCTAAGCTAGTGGACTTAGGGAGCATGAGGTCATCAACTCGCTTAGCTGAGTACTGAAGAAGAAGAGAAAATGCAAGTAGATCATGAAAACTTGCTAATTTGGGTTGACCACCCCATCGAAAATTACTTATAGACTGGTACAATTATAGAAATGACTAAGAATTTGAGAAAGTTCAAAATCAAGATAGCTCAATACATGTTGAGAGGAGGTAAATTATTTTTAAGGTTGACAATCTCACTCAACCTAATGTGTGTGAAAGTGGCTAAAAAAAGAAGGTCTATGAAAAATTCATTCTGTCTAGTGTGGCATCAACTTGAGTAGAAGGTCACTCACCCATAGAATCCTAAGGTCTGGAAATTTTTGTCTCACATAGAGAAAGAATGTTGAAGAGTTCATGAGAAGATGTGTATAGTGCTAGAAATTCATAACACTTCCAGTAGTAGTTATCATAATCTTTGTAACCCATCATCAGTCCTTGGCCATTTTCTATTTAGGAGATGGACTTGATATGATAATTACTAGTTACCAGCAAGAAAAAAAATTCATATTAATCATGATTGACTATTTTAGAAAGTGGATAAAAGTAAAGCAACATGAAAAGATCACTTCTCAAGTAATAATAAACTTTATTTGAATTGTCATTATTTGTAGGTATGGGTTGTCATTTGCAATCATTACTGATATTGGATCTCAATTCATCGAGAGAGACCTAAAGGATGGGTAACGAACAAGTGCTAATAGAAAGACCTTCAACTTACTCTAGAAAAGATCAATGGGTAGACACACTACCTATAGTACTTTGGGCACTCAAAATAACTCCCACTAATGCAACAACACAATCCTCTTCACATTGTTGCACAACACAGAAGACATCCTTTTGGCCAAGTACGAAGTCTGAAGTCAAAGAGTCTTTATAATGGAAAGGATGGGAGACAAAATGATGAGTGAGTTCAAGTAAACTTAGAAGCCATGGAAGACACACTTGACATGCTTAAAGAACTCAAGATTTAGGCATCACTCAGACATTATGTGTGGGAGAAGCATTTCAAAAGTCACATCCTAATGCTGAAAAAAGTAGATGACACTACTCGATAGAATGTTCTGGGCATGCTTGCCCCTAATTAGCATAGACCTTTCATAATTAAAGCATGGCAATCCCAGTTTACATTGACTATAATCTTAATTTAGCAAATACATGCCAAGAACATGGAATGCCAGATACCTAAAGAAGTTTTATCCCTAAAAGAAAATTTCTCTAATTTGTACCTTCTTTACTAATTTTAAGTCTCATAAATCTTCCTACTTTTCCGTAATAAAGTTTTTTAATTTTCTTCTTAAAAAATTTAACTCTCAGAATAACGATATGAACAAAAGGAGCATACTCAAATGTTGAGAGGTAAAACATGTACTCTAGGAGTTGCTTGATGACTCAAGATACTCATCCCGCCATTGCTGGCCCAAGAAATGGTCCCACTCAATGTATTACAAAAGCTTGAGTGGGAAATCTAAATACTCGGTGTGCCACTCATGGCCTGATAAATGTTATGTTGAACAAAGCATGTCATTAATAAGAGAACACTCGGGGAGCTATCTGATGAATTAGGTTGCTCTGTGTGCCATTTTTGGCCCTAGAGAAAGTCCCACTCAATGAGTGGTAAAAGCTTGAGTAGGAGATCTAAATACTTGGTGTGCTACTCTTTACCTAAGAAATTTAAAGTCAAACATGCTAGGCTCAAGTTCAATAGACTCTATGAAATCTATATTGTACGACCAACACCCTATGAGGTTAGCAACTAGACTCAGAAATGACAAACTCTCCTAGTTTGAAAATAAAAAGACCAACACTCTATGTAGTTGGTGACTATAGTATAAGATTGACACTTTGTGAGGTTGACAACTAAGCTCAAAAAAGATCGACTCTCCTAGTTGACAAATAAAAGACTAATACTCCATGCGATTGACAACTATAGTGTAAAGATGACACCCCATGAGGTTGGCAATTAGGTTTAAAAAGACCAACTCTCTTAGTTGGAAACTAAAAGACCAACACTCCATATGGTTTGTGACTATAGTGTATGAGTAACAACCCTTGAGGTTGATAACTAGACTAAAAAAATACAAATTCTCCTACTTGGCAACTAAAAAGAATAACACTCCTACTTGACAACAAAAAAAATGACCAACTCTTCTAGTTGGAAACTAAAAAGACCAACACTTCATGATGTTGGTGACAAAGGAAAATATTGATTCTCTTAATTATCAAGTCAAGGTTAATTCTCAAAAGGGGAGACTACCATATAATGCAACTGTGTATGGAAGGCACCCTCATTTGATTGGTGTAACTACTCAAAGTTTCATATTAAACTTATTATTTTAATGAGACTCTATATAAAGGCTTTCTCTTATGCCTAGCCTTTAAATATCACATCATAGGCAAAGTTTTTCACGTATAATTTAGAGAGTATCAATCTCATGAGTTTTCTTACTTGGCATTAAGAACTAGCGCTTCTCCAAAAAAAGCCTTTTTTGGAAACTGGAGAAGAGACTTCAATCCCAAATTCTTCACTGTAGCCGAATTGGCATGTCCTAGTCTCCTATGCAAGAAATCATCTACCGATTCATCAGACATTGTCAAAGTTGTAGTGTGAGAGTCCACCAAGCCCCCCGTGCTGAATCCCTTTAGCCAACAATTTTCCTGCACAGTTCAGAACTCAATAGAAATTCGCTCAATTCTTGAGAATTCATAAACTTGCAATGCTATAGGGACCACCAAGGGGTGTTCTTATCACTTATTTATAGGTAACTATTCTAAGTCACAAGCCTATTTATTCAAATATTAGTAAGTAAACAATATCCTAGTGAGTATACAAATATTAACCATGTTAAGAGAGGCTATTCAGAGAAGATTCTCTAAAATATTATAAACCATGGGCAGAGTTATCCATGCATCAATAAGAAAGTAACAATATAATGAGAGCACACCATCCTTCTATACTAATGGGACTGCCCAGAGAAGTTCTTTCTATTAATCAATACTTTAAAATATTTTTTAAGTTATGAATAGAGTTATTCACACATCGATCAGCAAGTATAAGCTTAGTGATAAAGCATTCACTCAAAAATTCTCTACAAAAAATAAATTTAATTGCTACTCAGATAAGTATACTCTATTAAAAGTACACTTATAATTTTTATTTGACATAAAATACTTTTACAATTAAGTGAGTATAATATAAGGATCCTTCTCGCTAAAAATAATTACAAAGAAAATTGTGGAGGAATAGATACAACTTGAACTACCATTATTGTCATCATCATCTATGTCAGTAGTGTAAGTGCATTTAAAAAGTCTAAAAACTTGGCTTCAAGGTGACCATGTTTAACCATATTAGAGATATTAAGTGGGCGCCATCTTTGAACTTCTATTATAAGAGCTCTTAGTACTCACTAAAATTGATAAACCAAACAAACTCAGATTCTCTTTTTAGAATCTCTTCAATTTGAATTGAGAGTACCTCCTTAAATTCTCTCTTCACATCCACAAGGTCAGTAAGCTCTAGGGTTGCTCTCTCTTTCTTCCCTTTTTGGTGAACCCAAAAGTCCCTATGCTTGGTTTCAAGAGATGGTAGCTACTTCTTCATACTTGGAAGTTGGGACTTATTCACACAAGCCTTCTTCATCTTCTTAAAAAAATTGTGTTAGACCTCCCATATTAACTACAACACCATCACCAAAGAGGTTGTAACTACATGTGGCAAATATGCATTTGAAAGGTCACCCAAGAGATCATCAAAATACTGCAATAAGATGGAAGAGTCGAGCACATAGGCTTCACGAGTGGTCTTGTCTAAGTCTAGAGTATAGTTTTTCTCCAATTCTTCATCCTGATGTTCCTCTTGCATGGACTTGCAACTCTACTAGTGACTATTAGGCATCAAGCTTGTAGTTTTTCTTCTAGACTTTTTAGGGGAAGTACCTGGCCCTTCTTCATTGACAGCCTCAGTAGGAGTCACACTCAGCTTGCTTCCTCTTCCTCCTTCATGACTTTGAGAGAAGCTGGAGTTGCCTCTCTGATGAGAAAATAAATAAATAAAGAAAAGTTATCAAAGGTAAGAAATGATTAGTGCGTAAAAAAGAAAACAATTTACCAATGATGATAGAAATCTTGTCAAAGCGAACGAAGAGAAAGATGTTCAAGCTATGACCTTGTAGTCTTACCATAACCTCCTCTTCCTACACACTTGGCTTATCGAGCTTAGTGGCCTTACTCAGTTAGTACATAATAGGGACAATCAATACTAGCGACTAAGATTTAATCTACATAAATAGAAGTTGTGAGTGCCACTTCAACACCTTATTTTCTAGACTGTGAATTTTCAGCAAAGTGGCTAAAAATTGCATACTCCTATCTTAGTGTCCTTTCACCATGAATGCTCAACAAATGAGGTCCAGGCTCTATAAGATTCTCTCTTCTCACAAGCATATGATGAAGGAAGTGATTCACTCACCACTGAGTTCAGAAGGACTTAGTTAGGCACCACTCCAAAGAAATTATGGATGTCAATTCACTTGTAAGGAACAGGAAGTCAGAACCCATTTTTAAAATGGGTGAGTGGAATACATAACATCTACATCCTAATCGAATTTTAGTTGTCACTACAGTATCCATAAAATAAAGAGGTCACAATGGAGGAGTCTAGCACGGGAACTTTCTAAATTTAGTCTTGATGGAAAGTTGATGTAGCCTTCTTAAATAAATCCATGATGAAAAAAGCAATAAAGTCCCGACAACTCCACTCAAGAAGAATTTATAAATGTGGAAAGAAAGTTTGTTAACACAGATGTCACATCAAGAATTAAATGAAAAAATAATTATCTAAATCTCATGAATATCTCAAGTGATAGGGGTAATAGATAAATAAACAATGTACAATAGTAAAAAAAAATAAAATAGTACCCTTGATTAGAAAAAAAATATAAAATATTTACTATCTTTATTTATGAGTAAAAAGTACAACTCACTTGCTTTAACCCCAATACATCATTTTATTACTAATTTTATTATAAGTTCTAATTGCAATCCTCAGTGAGTTTTCCATTCTTGTACATATAATCAAATAAGAAGTTCATGCCACAAAGGAGCATTCACCTCATTTTTGGATGAGGTTGACATCATTTCCAATCTTAGTAATTATGATACCTAATATTATATTAAGGATATCCTTACTAGGCACTTAGGACACTAAACTAGGCTATCCTAGTAAACCATTATAGGATTTTACTGAACCTAATAAGGATTAAGTGAATCTGAAACTTAAAATTAAACTCAAAAATGGTTAAATTAAACACATTCTAATTATAATTTAAATTACATTGAGCTTAGACCAAGATAATTAGGGGGGTTAACCAATTATCTTATTTAAACTCAAAATCATCTAAACCTAAAGAAATTCAAATAAAATCAAATTAAAAAACATAAAGTCAATGCATGAATATAAATGGATTTAAAACTAAGTTTAAATGAATGTCAAAGATGGTCAACTATTTGACATAGGGTTGACTTATGTGCACCCCACTAGGTCAAAGATCAACTCACTAAAATTTGACCAAATTGGATCATTCCAAAAGCTTAAAATCAACAAATGAATATGTCTAAATATGAATGAATCTAAGATCAATAAGGCCTCAAATGGGCTAATTAGATCACTTAATCCAAATAAATCCAAATGAACCTTATTTGTAACAAAAATCCAAATTAAACTAAAATTAATTGCTCCAAATTATTCTTCGCATGTGATTAATTATGATTGGAGTCTAAACATACCTTAATTAAGTTAAATTGGTTATTTGACTCAATTGAACTTAGTTTAATTCATTTAAGTCAAAATGGGTCAAATTAAGGCAAAATCAAATTCAATCTCAAATCAAATGAAATTAATCAAATGAAAAACATCATAAGATATCAAACAAACATAATTGGACCTAAATCTAGACCCTAAATTTGCTATATAAGCAAGGATATTTTACTTGACCCATTTAGGCCAAAGAGGTCAATGCTTGGCTAAACCACATCAAGTCGAATTAAAATTTGGATCAATTTGCCTTTAAACCTTCTCATGGGAAATTAAGCATAATTAAAACTTAAATATAGATCCATTTACTCCAATAAAGTTACCAAAATCAATCCAAAAGCAAAAGAAAATCAAATGGTTCAAAACCTAAGCACTTATACCTAATTCTAACTCAAATGACTTGAGTTTTACTCATGGTTCACCTTGGTTTAAATTGGCCAATCAACCATCAATCAGAAGGGGTGTTGTGGTAGTGCTGAAAAATCAAGAGATGCCATGGAGGGTGATATGGAGTATAGGAGGAATAAAAGTCTAAAGTCAATTCATGAAGCAAAATCTAATTTTCCTTTCCTCGATACTTTCTCTACCGCTTATTCATTTAGGTTTGAGCTGATCTTCTGCTAATTGATCACATCCTTCTAGTAAAATTCCAAAGATTTAAACCCCATGAGAGGCCATCTTTGATTTCTCTTCCATGGATAACTCACAACCAAGAAAGAAAAAGAGAGTAGATCTATCCTCTCTTAATTCTAGCCATCACCATAAGTTCTTGAGTTAAAGAGAAGCTCAACGAAGCCCTTACACATGTCCTTTACAATTAACAAGCTAGAAATCAGCCATGGCTTGTGTCAAAGAGACATGGTTCTCAGCCAAACATAGAAAGGAGAGAGGGAAGCTTTTCTCTCAACCATAAGCATTCCAAGACATTCAGGAGGGAAGGAGAGGGCGAGTTGAGCCTTTCCCCAAGCACCATGACACTAGTGAGCAAGAGATCAACCAAAGCCATTGGCAATAAGGATGGGTGAATATAAAAATGGTGAAGGAACACTCCTCCTCTATAATTGGCCACTCTTACATGTTCTATGGGTGAAAATAAATCCAACGGAGGTCTAACACAGATCTATCATCACCGACAACCTAGAAAAATGATCAAAGCTGATGGTAACGGGTAGAGCCTTAGCCTCCATGATGATTGGTGGGGAGGCAAGCTTAGATTTCTTCATTAAACCTTCATCTTGATGAGGCAAAGATGTTTGAAGCATCACGGGTGTTAAAGATCAATGGCGATGAGGTATGGGATCAAACTGACCACCCCCTAGTTTGCCTTGGTCCTTTGTAAAACAAATTTGATCCCAAGTGAGATAAAATCATATGGATTGATTATAACATAATCCTTGGTCAATTTGTAATTGAATTCCCAAAGAACTATTACATAGATCGCCAAAAATTGGCCTTTAATGATGAAGGGTTATCATTTTCCTAGCGCGATGAGGGGGAGATAATCTTTATTATCCATTCTTCTATTCAGAATGGATGGCCCTGATTTAGTTAATTCACATAATTTAATTTTCTTAAGAAAATCAGGATCAAATCTTGGTCATCTGATCCATGATCGAATGACTCTAATGAATCCCATGTATGCACTGCCACATGATGTGGGAACCATATGGACCAATTCATAATCAAAATATGGAAAGGGCCACCCAATCAGTGTTGACTGGGTTATGTAAGAACTTCATAATTTTTGAATTTAAAAAATGTTGAAAAATCCTCAGAACTTCCAAAATTCATAAAAATATAAAATACTTAATCAAATAATACAAATAAGAGCTTTATGGATTCATCTTAGTGAGAGGAATTCATTAAACTTATGATCCCCAAATTTGATTTGGTATTTTTGGGTTAATTTGAGTTTAATTAAAAATAATCAAACCTAAATTAACCTAAAATAGTAATCCAATCAATTTGAAACTTTAGCACATTAAAATTAAGGTTAAAACACACCTTAAATAAAAATTTATAAATTTATTGGTGTTTGAATCAAAAGATATAAAATAATCATTTTTACAGCTCATTTTAATGAAATAAATTAATATTAAATCAACCAAATTAGGGAAAATTATGGAATTAACATAAAACATCAAAATAAACATCAATGAACATATGAAAAATATAAAGGCTCATTAAACCTCATTAATCCTCCAAGTGAGTTAATTAATGGATTATTTGAATTAAATTAATAAAAAAATTAACCTAAACTAAGAAGTCTAAAATTTACAAATAAACCCTCTATAGATTCATAATTCAAAGGAGAATCAAAGAAAATAAAAAGAACTAATTAACTCTCAAAAATTTAGGCTAAATTTAGATTTTATTGAAATAATTAAAATCTTAGTTAGTCCTAAAATACACATATCATTAAGAAGAAACTTTATGAAAAATTAAATTTTCAGAGAACTCCACTAGCCATACAAAATTTTAAAGCCAAACAACTTTTGGATCATAAGTTATAAAATTTCTAATCTCTAGGTCAATTTAAATCAAATAATAAATTAAAAATCACAAAAATTAGATTTTTTTTTTTTTTTTTGAAATCAGCTTAAAACACTTTCATTAACATCATAACATCTAAGAAAAAATTTTTAACCTTCCAAAATTAAAGAATACTAAGAAACTTATACTTAGGAGATAAACATTAATTAAAAGATAAAATTGGTTTAACCCTAAAGCATAAATTGAAAAATAAAAAATGAATAATGATTTTTAGCCAAATGAACAAATTAAACTAAGTCAAACAAATCAAATCAGTTAAAGTATCTAAGTAAATATCAAATTAAATCAAATAATCATAAAAATTAAAATAATCAACATGCAAATCATTAAAAAATATAATTTTAAATAAAATATCACATTAACTTCATCACAAGTTAATTAAATTTAAAATATATTAACCAATCCAAACCAAGTTTAAATGAACTGATAAAATCAATAAATCTAAACAACATTGAATTGATCTAATCAATACAAATCATATAAAATTAAATCTTCAAAGTGAAACCTAAAATAAAAATTATTAAATATTAATTCAAAAGACATTAATTGATTTATTAAAATTCAATTAAATCAAATTAAAACCTAATAAATTTGAAATTAATATCAACAATTAAAATAAATAAAGTTAAACAAACTTAAACTTCGAATTCTTAACCATATCAAACAAATATTAATCAAACTAAATCTAATTTAGTTAAATCATTCGAATAAATTAAAATGAGTTAATTAAGATACTTAGGTTCTTAGTTTGACCCATAGAATATATTTTCACTTTATGGTGGAGATTTTATCCTACTAGGGTCAAGATGTTGAATGGAATGGATTCTATCCAAAATTAAGAATTTTTTTTTAATTTCCATTCTTTAAATCCTAAATTTAACTTTTAACACAAAAATAAATGTAAAATTAAAATAAAATGGAAAATCACTTAAATTGAAATCACCAAATGATAAATTGGATGAACTTTGAACTTGAATTAAACTTAAACTAAAATAAAACCTAGTACAACCATACCATACAAGCCCCTCATTCACACACTAGATTGCTACATCACTGACTTTAAACTTTGGTTAGTTCGATGATCTGTGAAGTGAAATATTTTTTCTTGTTTCGTGGTGAATTATTTTTAGCCTCGATGGCTAAGATTTTTTGTCTGCAAGTTTGGATGTTAGAGCATTCTTTTAGGCTAATGTAATTCTTTTGAAGGGGTTGTGCTTAAACGAGCCACTGTAAAAAAATAAAATAAATATTATTTGCTTATAGGTATTATTTAAGTCCCTAAGCATAGCCCAATATTACAGGTGGGCTAGGCAAGCAATTAATGCTAAGCACATATGTTTGAAATATAAATTACTAGTGTGCTATACGTATTTCCTATCATGTATTTTGTAGGGATTAAAAATTTATTTTGGAATTTTAAAATGTAATTTAAGCCTAAAATTATACTAGGATCTATGGGGTCTAAGAATATTAGGAGCTAACTTTACCAGATGGTGGTCCCCTGTGAAGCCCATGGAGGTCGCTGAAGAAGGTGACGATCCTAAAAGAAGACCCCTGTAGGCCAAAACTTTTAGTTTTAGACTGGACTATATAAGGGCGGAGCTCGGTTGCCCATTTTCTCTTTCTTTCAGGATGTATAATGGTACTTGATCGCATTAGCCTATTATTTAATATAGTTTTATTTATTTTGAGGGTGCAAAATAAAAATATATGCTTTTTTTAGGTTTCTTTTTATGATGTGCTCTATGATGAAATGCTTGGTACATTAGGCTCATAAGAAAAAATAATTTTTTTATTCCACTAAATTTAAACAACTAAAACATTAAATAAAAATTAGTAACCTCATTTAAATTAAAAGACCTAGGTATAACATAAAAATAACTAGAAATAGTTAGGTTTTATGAACCATGAGAGCATATTGCTCAATCTTCAAGAATTGGGTTCTTCACCCATTACACATATTGGGGAATCTAACTTTTAAGGATGACCACCTTTCTTGGGTGAAGTTTATTTTCTTATTTTAATTTGGCCCATGACCATTTCTAACTGTATCTCATTATAGGCAAAAAAGTTACATACCCAAATGAATTGTACGTCTAAATGTATAGAAGATGAAATTTGTTGCATTGGTTAAGTGTATAACATGTCAAACATTATCTTAGGGTTAGTGAGTGAGTTAGGTTCTTAGCTTCCTTCCTAAATGTAACAGTCAAGCCATTTTGCATACATAAGACCTAATTCATGGCTTTCAAAAATAGCTTAAGTTGCATTAGCTAGTGACCCTTCTAGGTAGGTTATAAGTCCAGAAGAGTCAGGAATAGGTTCATTTATTCTAGTAGGAAAAGATCAAATAATCAAAAATTTTACATTAAGTTGAGCCTATGACTTATGTCAAAAGCAATTGCAGACTTAGGGTCTAAAGCATCCTACTAGAATAAGTCTTCAACCACAAGGCATTTTTATAGTCTTGTGTTGCTAAAATCATAGTCATATATTTTCATTAAAATGCTAATTTAAAATTTTATTAAATTCGATCTCAAAATATAAAGCCTAATAATAGGATAGTTGAAATTTTTACTAGGCATCCCAGTACATATCAGAACTTTCTACTCAATCCTGATTGGCCTCTAAAAAGAACTCTTCCCCTTTGATGCATTCCCTCTTGAAATTCCAAATTAAACGTCCTTCTAAGAGAAGGTTTGAAATTCATAGAAATAAAATTATATTTTTTTAATCAAGAGTATTCCTAAGATATAATTAACTATAGGGGCTTGCCCTTATAGGGTACTATAAACCCAATATAAAATGAACCATGTCCTACTTTTTCATATTGTTCAAGGGAGAAATCTTTAGTATATTAAAAGACTCATTAGCTTTAAAAGCCCTTATTAAGTAAACAAATACATTATAAGATATATGTTTATCTTTCAAGATAATATGTTTATTTCTTAATGATATAGTTGATTATTTGAGTAAAGAAATTCTAAAATTTATGTGGTGCCATTATTTTTTCTCACAAGGAGAAGTGAAGTATTTTGCGACTTGACCAAGTTCTACAATAATGTTAACTCAGCCCTTATGGTCATGAACTTAAATTAGAACTCCACCTCTAAGAACTACCACCACTACAACTCTAACTCTAGTTATGATCCCAGCTCACTTATGTCTCACTTAGATGAGTCTAGGGCTTCTCTTAAAAGGGAAACCACCCTTCATAGACTAATAACCTTAGAGGAATCTATGAATACTCTCTTTTATTCATCTATATTGTTCTTCGATTTCCTAGTAGACTTGTCCTTCATAGTCTCATCATTATCTCTATGACTATGTGAGAGGTAACCAACCATCATTTCTCTGATGTCAATAGAGGTGAAGCTGGTCATAGTAACAAGAGCTTCCATGGTTGGTACCATCTAATGTGAATCCTCTGCCAAGTTTATGTGTAGTGCCGCCGATTTAATCGACGACAAAGCTAAAGTCACCGCTATTATATGAGAAAAGAATTCATTAAAAATTTAGAAAGTAATTTTAAGAAGGGGATTTACTATAAGCTTGACCCTTGGAAAAGGAAGCCACATATCAAGTAAATGGAATTCCTCTTTACTCAAGAACTAGCCAACCAAATCACCCATGGAAAGGTAAACTAACTCTATGAAGCTACTTGGACTGTATGAGATAAAGAGTTGGAGGGCCAGCAAGTGCCCTTCACCATCCTTTATTAAAAGTTGAATGCTAGTAACACTCAGTTGTAATCAAAGAAGAAAGAATGAGATGTGAACATAAGAGATTTGTGGTACGTGATAACAGGAAAAACTCAGTTCAACAATGAATTCTTGTACAACCACCTTCACTATAGCTACTCCCACCATTGGGCACACTAGCACAAACCTATAATGAATTAGGGGTACCTCTTCTCCTCTTTCTTCCTCTATAAAAATACTCACAAGCCAAACATACATTATAGTGACACGTTCCTCAGAGGGGTGAGTGTTATTTTTTCCTAACAGGTTCGAGGAAGTGACTAGAGGCACAGTTGCTACAATTAAAGTAGATGAAATGCTCACCATGGCCAAAAGAATGGTAGTGACTCTTCCAACTTCTTTGCTTTCTTAGCCTTTTTGTGAAGATCAACCCACAAAGTTATAAGATCAATGTCACTGCAAGGCTTTTTAGCATCCATAATGATTATGCTTCAACAAGTTTTGTAGACTCAGCCCTTGAAAGTTAAAGAGTTTATCTTAGCAAGTAGTTGAGGAAATGCTAAGCATATTTAAAAAATGAATTGAAAAGATACATTTATAGCTTCCACTACATTGAAAAATCAAATCAGATAAAAGGTGATTTGACCTCTCAATAATTGCATACATTTTTTATATTAAATGTATACAGTTAATCATTATGTTCATTCTTCTATCCTTTTTTGTGATGTACCTCTATAAGAAGCAAAAGAATTAGGGAGCTAAATGTATACCCAAAAAAGCAGGTAGGCTTAAGAAAGTCTAATTATCAAGATAAGTGTACTCACACAAATGGTACTCAATAATCAACATTATGTATACTTACTGGAAAGAGTGTATGATAAGAGAAGATTGAGTAAATCCCACGAACCAAGCACTTAGAGGATAATAACTCAAAGGACAAGCATGAATAGAATCATTGATAGTGGCAAACCACTCAAAGGATTGAGGAAACTACTCTTAGTCCTATGTTCACTTGCATACTTGTCCGACAATGGGCTACTTGCCTCCATTAATCGATTGATCTACACTCATTCACATACACACTGCCATTAGCTTAGGTAAAAATTAATTTTCACTAGAGTTACCTTATATGTATTTTACATGTATGGTCACCACTTGGTATTATAAAAGGGGGGCTTCTCTTTTATGAGGGGACAATTTGTGTCTCACTCTAGACCCCTAAACTTTGAACTTAATTTGGAGCAATAAAGATTATTATTTCCTCAATACTTTTCTACTTCTCTATCCTCCTACTTTGCCTTATCCTTTTTATGAGATATCTTAGAAGGTTTTTCCTCTACCCATAAACAAATTTGGATTTAACAAACCAAACAGAGAGTTTGTCTTACACTTGAGTCACCAACAACACAGAGTGTTGGCCTTTTATTTGTAGTCACCAACCATAGAGAGTATTGATCTTATACTTTATTTTCCAAGCACATGGTGTATTGGTCTTTTATTTATAATCAACAACCATAAAGTGTGTTGGTCTCACACTTTATTCGCCAACCACACAAAGTGATGGCCTTTTAATTATAATCAACTACGGAGTGTTAATCTTACACTTAAATCATCAACCACATTATGTATTGGTCTTACACCTAATTCCCTAATCACATAGAGTGTTGGGATTATATTTATAATCATCAACTACACCAAGTGTTGGTCTTAGAATATATTTACCAACCACATACAATGTTGTTCCTTACATGTATTCCCTTAGAAATTTTATGAAGTGCTTAAAGCGAGTAAGTTCAAATAGTTAAGACTTTATCTAGGCAATCTACTGAGGGAATCCTTATTGACTTGAGATGAAAGTGGCTCACCGAGTGACATAAGTCAACATATAACTCCCTAAGTATTAACTTATGTCAATATAGCTCATTGAGTTCTTTAGGTCTATGTTGTTCACCAAGTCTTTGGTTGAGTGTAGTATAAATTCTTAGTTTTTCTATTTCTAAGTTTTGAGCATATGTTTTACAAGTATCAAAAAATTATTACATAAGTAAAAATAAGAAACTTTTATTCATTCATTATAATCATATGCATTTAGTTGAATGATGAAATGTTTTGAAAGAGAAAAAAGTTTAACAAGAAAATGAATATGAATATAAAGTTTATCTCATGTGTAAAACTTCTTCAAATTTCTCACATTCCAACAATGCAACACACCTTGTCCCCATTATGCCTGTAGTTGGTAGGTTATTGGACTAGCTCGCTTCTTCATAATGTAAGGACCCTATCATGTGTGTGATAGTTTACCCAATACTCAGTACATCCTATTGAGCTAAATCAATATTTTAGAGGGCTTATCAAGTCCATTCCCTAAAACACAAAAAGCTGGGAACTTGTGTTGTAAAGGTTATGGTAGTTACTGCTGCAAAGAGATGAACTTTTGACACCACTCACATTTTTTTAGCAAAATCCTTAATGTCATTTCTAAGTGTTAGCCAAAAGAATCCTTAACATGGAATTTGAAGGGTGAGTATTTTCCATTAGAATGACTTCCACACTCACCTAAATAAGTACCTTTCTTTGTTCATTTTTGTTTTCACACCATAGATTTAATTGAAGTGATAAACCTATTAAACTACTTGCCATAGATTAGTAAATATTAGGCCACTTAAATTTACTCTCCTTAAGCCTTAGATTTCATCTTCTAGCTCCCAAGTATGAAAATACTTAAGAGACCATGAGAGCAATGGCACCGTGACCTGGTACGTCTCCCCCTCTAACCTAGTTTACTGTTCCATTGAATTTCCAACTTTCTAGTTCTTTTCTTCTTATGTTCTTTGACCTCATCACCATCCATGAATTTCCCATCTTATGTTGATGTGCTGGCTAGAGGCCCTCATGCTGAAATCCACCCACCCAACCTTAAGTTACTCTTCTTCCCTCAATCCTACCATGACTCCTTTACTGAAGGCTCCAACTCTTCTGTTTTAAGAATGGCTGCAAAGAAAAAATGATAAAGAAACTCTTCTGCTCTTTGAATCTAAAACTTGGAGTTTGGTTTAGCCCTTCAAAGTCACACTAGTTGGAAAACTCACATAAAGGAACAAAAAGATGGATACCATTAGAAACCATTTTAATGAGCTGAAACTGGTTGGGGATTAGAAGGTTGGACTTCTGGATGGATGGTATATCATGATTAAACTTTCCATCGAAGAAGACTATACTAGACTCTTTTCAAAAAAGCTCTACCATATTGAAAATGTTCTAGTAAAACTTCTGAAGTGGACTCCCTTTTTGATGATAACATTGAGCCTCCCATTGCCCCTATTTGGATTAAATTATCTTGACTTAAGTTACACCTCTTTAACAAATTCTCTATTCTATAGCCACTATTTATGGAAGACTAGTAAAGCTATATACAGCTACATTCAACCTAATAAGACCATCAGCTGAAAGGATCTCGATGGAGATGGATATAGCGACCCCTTTTAATGAGAAAATTTGGATTGGAACACAATCCAATGGGTACTAAAAGGGTGGACATTGAAAAAAAAAACTTTTATAATATGGTAAATTTAGGATGTTTGGACATAACTTGGAAAAATGCTTCATTGCTCATCTAGAATTACAATGATTTGCACGTAACCATTGGACACTCCCATCCAAGAAAATTCAGATTCCTTTTAATTTCAAACCAGAATAATCTAAAATAGTAACTCCTATCCTCTTGGACTAATAAAAAATAAAAAGCCACATCATTTACAAGGAATTAACCATGATATGGAGTAATCTGAAACTAAACCTAACAATAGTTTAATCAGGGACTGTCCATGAGGTAAAATACCCAAGGATGATACAAATCGAATCAATTTACTATCTCCTATTCAAGATAATATGAAGGGCTACCCTGCCCCAAGAACTGGATACACACTCCCTACTGAAGGAATCACCATCAATCTGAACATGTAAACCATTAACTCTAAAAGATTGAATCTGCTACTGACCCACTAGATCCTAGCTGCTCCCCAAATCAACAAACATTCCCTGATCAAGACCAAGACTTGGCAATTGAACATCACAACCAAATCAGTTCATATGAAGAGATGCACTATGATGACATACTCAACATAGCTATGGATGAATGGCACACAATCAAAAATAAAAACCATATGTAGAGAGGATCCAGGGAGCTAAACACCAATTAGCCAATAGATTTCAAAATGAAGGAACCAATTCATGGGATGAAGGTACTTCTTGAAGACCCACTAGAAATAACTCCACACCTAAATGATAAATATTTTGATTTGGAATATTAAGGGCATTGACAAGGCCAATGCCACTAATAGACTTAAAAGTCTTGTAAGATCACACTCTCTTGAACTATTTGCCATTTTGGAACCTCTTGTCCAAAGCCAAAATCATCAAATAATTAATAGAAGATTCCCTAACTTCAACATCATAGCCAACATCAACAACACAATTTGGCTCTTCTATAAGCCAATATTTCAAGTTCAAATCCTTACTGATTTTATCAAATTCCTTCATTTCCACCTACAAGATAAAAATTTCAGAATTTTTTCCACTGACATCTATGCTTCATGCAACCATCATCATAGATTGGAACTATGAGATGATATGAAACAAATCATCATGCACACCTCTGGTCCTTGGTTAGTAAGAGGAGATCTCAACATGATTTCAAGCTTGATTAAAAAAAAAGGAGAAAGAAAACCTAGCTTACCATCATTTCATCATTTATTGAGTGCATAGAAGAGGCCAACTTATTTGATGTTGGTTTCAAAGGAAAGCCATTGACTTGGAGAAGGGGGGAGAACATGGGAAAGATTGAATAGAATTCCTACAAATCTTGAGTGGCATACTTTCTTTTGCACTTTATAGGTTCATCACCTGGATAGAATTGCTTCAGACCACTCCCCTTTGTTGGTTAGCTTCAACCATATTACCAAACCAAAATACAACCCATTCAGGTTCCTCAATATGTGCACATCCCAACTTGATTTTATCAGCTGCATTATAAGGATTTGGCAAAGTGTTGAATACACTAACCCTTGGATACATTTATGGGCCCTTCACAAGGACACTACCCAAGGATTAGAAACATGGAACAAAGAGGTATTTGGCAACATCCACCATCAGGTTTAAATAACTGAAGATAAAATTGACAACCTTGAACAAGAATTGTCTCACATGAAGGATAGTGATACTTTTATCCTTGAAAACCAATTGGAGAATCCTCAGCAAAAACTCCAAAACTTCATTGACAAAGAGGAGGACCTTCTTAGGCAAAAAGCAGTTAATTATAACTTCTTACACGGTTACAAAAATTTCAAATTTTTTCATGCTTGCATAAGGAAGTAGAGAGAAGAGAAGTGGGATAATAAAATCAAAGATTCTTATGGTAATTGAATCATTCATCAAAAAGGCATTATGGTAGTTTGCACTAACATCTTCAACAACACCCTGTGCCAACCCCAGAGCCACAACAAAACTCCCCACCAAGTCAAAAATTTCTTTGACTTTCATAAAGTTCTTATAAATAATGAAATCCTCACCTAAACTCCCCAAGCAGGAGAAAATTTGGAATGCTCTTAATTCAATGGATGGATATAAAATAGGTAGACTGAATGGATTTACTGCCCCCCATCTACTAGAAAGCTTGGAATTTCATCAAGGTCGAAGTTATAATGGCCATTCAAACTTTCTTCACAGACTTTAGTTGTCACAAGTATTTCACTACTTCAGCCATAATCTTGATCCCCAAAGAAACAAATTGCCACACCTGAAACAAATTTAGACCTATTTGTTAAACCCATATCATCAACATGATCATTAGCAAAATCATAGCCAACAGGCTCCAAAAGATCCTCCCATCATTCATCTCCCCAAACCAAACTACATTCATGAAAGGCAGGAACATTATTGATAACATCTTACTAGCCCAAGAGTTGATTAAAGACATTGAAGAAAAAGGTAGAGGAGGTAATGTAATAATTAAAATTGATAAGAAAAAAAATCTTTTGATGCTCTTAGATGGGACTTCTTACTTAACTATCTAAAATAAAGAGGCTTCCCTCAAAAATTTTGTAATTTGGTGTAGACACTCCTTTCCAATAGCCACTATAAACTATTACTCAATGGGCAAGCTAGTGGTCTTTTCCAACCTAACAAGGGGGTGAAATAAGGTGATCCACTCTCCCTCACTATTTTCATTTTGGCTTTGGACATTATTTCTAGAAAATTAAATAGTTTCTCAAACTCAAAAGAGAAAATTAACTTCCATTCCATTGAGAACAACAATATTACCCACTTGGCATTTGCTGATGACCTTCTACTTTTTAGCAATGGGAATAAGAGAGCTAACAATAATTATATCAAAATCATCATGAACTTCATGAAGCTCTCTGGAATGTCTTTAAACACTAATAAATGTCTTTTTTATTACGGGAAGGCAGATCAAAAAATCCAAAATCAAATGGATCGTTGATAAAACTGGGTTCATTCATTCCAAACTCCCCCTTCCCTACCTTGGAATCAAGATATACAAAGGAAAAATTACATCCTCTCTCTTCTATGAGCTCATTAACAAAATTCAATATAAAATCAGCACATGGTAAAACTCTTTTCTCTCTTTTAGTGGGAGAATAACCATTGTTGAAAGCATCCTCAATTCAATCCCATTATACAGTACCCAAGTCCAACACATTCCAAAAATTATCCAATTGAAGATTGAAAAAAATGTTAAATAGGTTTATTTGGAGCCACAAACAAAAGTCCTTACATTGGGCTAGCTGAAAAAAGTTATGCAAACTGACCAACAAATGAGGACTGGGTTTCAAAATCATAGAGGAGAATATCAAATGAGACACCTACAAACTTTGGATAAAACTGAGAGAGAATAACTCACTCTAGTCTAATTATATGCTGGTGAAGTATTAAAAGGCCTCATACCCAATGATAGTGACAAGAAAACTAAATGACTCTGCTCTATAGAAATAGCTGCTATTGCACTGGGAGGTTGCTAAAGATCTAATCTTTTGGAACCTATGAGATGGCTGTATTAATCTTTGGAATGACCATTGGTTTGGGGAGAAGCCTCTCTTCCTAGAATTTGTTGGAACTAGATCCTTGTAATCCTTCCACATCAATGAATTCTGTAAAGATATTGAATGGGATAATAAGAAACTACAATTTTTTCTTTCTTCACACATCTATAATAATCTACCAATTAATAATAATAGAAAAAAAAGTTTGGTGGTCAAAGGGAAAGCTCCTTATAATTCCATACACAAGACATTATATCTCACTTGGTGGAGAGACACCAAATTAGTCCCTTGGGGTCATGCTATATGGACTAACAAAATCAGACCATTTGTTGCCTTTTTTTGCTGGAGACTCTTCCACCAATTCATACCTCTTGATGTTATCCTCAAACTAAAGGGACTAAAGCTTCCCTCAATGTTTCCTTTATGTAAAGAAAAGGAAGAAGGACTCTGACATACTTTCATCCAATGCAATTCAATAGTTCAATCTGGGATAAGTATGCTAAACAGACAAATGGAAAAAAATTTTGATGGACATTCCACTATACTTCACCTCTTGGATAAATCCCAACACAGAGATTGTAAGCTATCCACCAAAATATTGAATACTATCCTTATCATCTTTTGGTTCATCTGGATTACAAGAAATGAAACTTAAACACATGACTCCAACATCACTGCTAATTCCACTACTCTCAAAATCAAATCACACTTACAAATGATAAACAAGGGGGAAGATCAAAAGTTGAACTGCAACAGAGTTACTCTACCCATCTGCAGATTTCTAAATTGGGACCTTGTGCCCTAGAACAAACCTTCCCAAAACACCATCAAAATTAATATTGATGCAACTTTAACACCAACTCCAACAAGGCTGGAATTGGAGGCATTTTCAAGAACTATGAGGGAGATTGCATCTACTCCTTCTCTATGCCTTATGCTGCTTCTTCTATACTTCATGCTAAAACCACTACATTATTCATTGCTCTTCTTTTTTGCTTCAAGAAATCCCCAGCTCAACTTCTGGATTGAATCTAACTCTTTGCCACTCATCTGGACCCTTCAGGAAGAAAAATTGCAGCAACCCCCAGGCTCATCATCAACCTACTCAAGGTTATCAAAAAACTAATGGAGAACTTCAAAGTATCTTTCTCCCATATTTGGAAAGAAGGAAATAGACCTACTAATCTTCTAGCCAAATGAGGATCACAACTCCAACATTTCTCTTCTTCCAAGCATCCTAACAGAGAACTTAATTTTCTTGTATTTAATGATAAGTTGGGTTTACCATACATTAGACCAAATATTTGGTATCACCACATACTTTTGTTTTTGGATTATTGTACTCTTTGAGTAATCAATAAAATCTTTACCTTTATGCAAAAGAAAAAAAATGTAAATACCTTTTGATGGGATCAATCTAGTTGGGTGAGTTTTCACATTCAATTTACATGGACTAACTTTTATGCTTGGATGGATGAGTTAGAGAGTAAGCCAGTCCCCAATCCATTTGATATTAATAGTATATTGTAAATTGATTTTGATCCCTTAGGACTTATTCAATCTTAAAGAATTCAAGTTTCCTTATTTCTACTTTTACCTTGCATAGATATCCCTACATCAACTCATTTCTTACTTCACACTCTCCTAATTTGATTCACCAAAAGTTGCAATTGTGGGTAAGCTATAATGTGTGTGTTGCCTAGTCCTTGAGAGAATTATAACTAGCTAGAAATGCTTAATACTATGATAGATTATTAGTGAGTTGAAAGTTAAACTTCACTAATTGAGTCATAGTGAGCCTCATTGGTTCTCATCAATACAATGCCAGCTTTCATTGCTTTCTCTGCTAAAGAACCTCCACTTGCAAGTGCCATGAAGGTTCTAGGTTGATTAGGACATTGTACAAGTCTTTGAATTTTACAAAAAAAAAAATACTTTAAGAGCACTTGTGCCTTGATTATTTTCTCAGGTGAGTATAACATATCAACATTGCTCAACTTAACATACCATTTTAGTAATCTTTCTGAATGATCAAGCATGGTGAGTATTAACTTGAGTAGGTGATCAGTGACAACTTGAGTTGAATGAGGTTAGATATATATTTGAAGTTGTTAGGTAGATACAATAAGCATGAGTGAGAGTTTTTCCATGATAGAATAATGTGACTCAATACCCCTTGGCAACTTTCTTACATTGTACATTGGCCATTGCTTTCCCACTTTTATCAAATCAAGATCAAGCTAACTGAATCTTCTCACTCCCAAATTTAACAATAATATCTCATCATCTTTTGGGCTTTGTAATGAAGGCGGTGAGGTACGTAAGCTTTTGAAGTCCACTCAAACTTCATCCCTCCTGTAAGACATCAAGGAATGGCAAGTAGTGCATACTTGCTTTGGTAATGAATTTATTAAAACTAGTGACTCACCTAGTGAGTTATTGTACCTCTTTGGTAGTTCATGGCAATGGCAAGTCAAGTATTTCATTGACTTTGTAAGGATTCATCTTTATGTCCTCATGTACGATCAAGAACCACAAGAACTTTCCCAATCTAATACCAAATGTGCACTTCAAGGGGTTGAGGTGCATATTATTCTTCTTCAACGTAGCAAAATCTTTCTTTAAATCTAAATATGTTGTTCAGCTGTCTTGCTTTTAATTAGCAAGTCATCCACATAGACTTCTATATTTATCCCTTTTTTGCTTTGAACACTCGATCTTTCATTCTTTGATAAGTCACGCTTGCAATATTTAGCCTAATGGACATTACTCTATAGCAGCATAATCATTCTCTTGAATGAATCATTTTTTATGAGTTATTAAGATGCAATTGATATTGATGATTCCTTAAAATGCATCCAAAAAACTCATCACTAGATAACCTACTACTAAGTTGATGAGTGCATCTATCCTTGGAAGTGTGTACCCATCCTTGGGACAAGTTAACTTAAAAATGGTGAAATCTACCCAAAATTGAGCCTATTGTAAGAAATATTGATGTAAATGTTTGGCAGCTTGGCTGCAATCCAGGTGAGTACATCTTGAATAAGGGCTTCTTTATACTCACCACTAAAGGTAAAGCTAATTCTAAGCACTCGTTTTAAATCTTGAGTGGTTGATACTTCCCCAATTTTCTTAGATTTCCACTTCTATGCATGTGAATTCTATTTATAGAACCACTTCTATTCTATGTGTTTCATAGAGTACTCATTGGTAGTAGGCTTTAGATTAATTCAAGTGTTTCCTAACCATGATTTCTTCTCTTCCAGTTTAGAACATTACTACTATATAATAAGATGACATTATAACTATAAATGTGTTGAGAAGTGGTTAGTCAAAGATAGCATTATATGTGGTGGGTGCATCAACAATCACATAATCAATAATAGCCATAAATTGATTCACTTACTCTCTCTCTCTCTCTCTCTCTCTCTTTAAGTTATTCGAAGAGTGATGTTTGCTTCTATCTCTCTTTTTTCTCTATAAAACCAATAGAGGTTACCTCTTATCAGGGTGCGTTTAAAATTTTCCAAGTTTAGTTTCTCAGACATGGAGTTCAAGTTGATATTTATTGAGCTCCCATGTCAATCAAAATATTCTCTATCTGATAATTAGTGACTAACACCAAGAGAACTACCATGCCACTATAGGCATTGATGATAGTTGGTTAGTCTTTCTTTGAGAAATTAATTGCTATAATTAATATGCTTAGTACTCATACCATGGTTGTCAAGTTAACTTATCATAATTGTAGTTATCTAAGATTCACTCACTTGAATGACTCCTCATCTCAACAAAGAAAGTTTGCAAGTATAACTTTTGCAATGTGGCTTATGGGAGCTAGAGTGGATTCATTACTCAACTTGACAACCTCCTTTTCTTTGTCTCATCATGAACTCCTTTAGTTTCTCAGCTTTATAAGTTCCTCCACTAAGCTCTTCAAATATCAACTTCCTTAGTGTCATTTGCATGGTCAGAATGATCAGCGCAATACTTAAATTGATTGTGGACTCCATTAGCCTTTAAATGTTTTGGTTGCTTAACCTATTCTTTATTCTAAATGGCCTCCAATAGCTCAACCATTGACACCCTTAAAGGTGTCACTGTAGTCAACTGTAAATACTCATTACACCTATAGTGAGTTAGGGGATTTTAGAATTCACACCTACGCATCGATGCCTCTTCTTATCAAGTAGGTTGTCATTTCCCTCTATCCTATATGAGGACTCAAATCCCTACATGATATCACTATAGGAGACCAATTTATTGAGTAAGTTACCAGTGCTGGTTGGCAACCTTATTGTATTCATTTTGTTCACTTGCATATTTGTCAGCTCCAAAAATGCTATGAGTTTCTTGGGTTGTTAAAGACAAAGAGCATATCTGAATGGACCATCATTTAGGCCCTAGGCAAGTGTGTACTACGCAACTACATGCTCTAAATCTTTTACCTCTAATAGTTTTTTTTAAATTAAGTAAAAAAATCTTATTATGGGACTTGCTTGTATTTTTATCATATCTATAAAAGAACTTGTGACTCTGCAAGGGCTTCAGTGCACTAACAAATTATGTTAAGAATAGTTTCTTGAACTCCACAAAAAGTGATGAATCACACTAGTATACATGAAAACCACCTGAGAGTTGACTTCAGGAAATTGGTGAAGAACATTTAGCATTTCATCGCATTGTATAGGTCTAGCAATGACGTAGAGGACTCAAAATACACTATGTGCTTGGTAAGGTTGATGTCACCTTTGTAAGATGCGAGGTGTGATCAATGTTTATGGGGTCGAGCTTCAATAATCCTTCTAAAGAAGATGTTGGTGGGGTCAATATTTATGTATCCTTTGACAACTTCTTCCTCGCTCGGTAGGATGGACTCATCATTAATGCTGGGCATTCTAGGTAGCTCTTTTCTACATCATATTTGGTGAGTTGTCAAACTAGAGGACCCCTCAATCTCCTTAACCATCAAATTTTCATTTGTAACTTATTTTATCGCTATCTAGACTATACAAGTGATCATGTCTTCCATATCCTTGAAGTCTTATTGTGTAACAAAATGTTGCATATTCACCTCTATGGCTGCCTAGTTATCTCGTGTAGATGGGTCTGCATAATTTGGTTTCTGACTCTTAATTTTTATCATCTTCTATTCTTACCACACCTAACAAAGATGTTTAATCTAAATTTATTAGTAGAATGATGAAGGGTCATTCTTTAGACACATTAGAAGCATGGTTGGTTTAGGTAGGACAAAGAAAATAAAAAATAAAATAGGAAAATGTAGGTAGGTATAAGAAAATTTACTATCTTTGAAAATGCAAGTTCATGTAAGAGAAAAGAAGCTAGAGAAAAATAAGATCCAAAAATTCATTATCTCTGCAAGAATCCACGTTTTCCATAAATGGAATATATTAAATAATATATAACAGCTATGACGGCTACATAAGAGACTTTCTAATGATCTAGAGACTGGGCGGGTGATATTTGTTAAGTGTTGAGTTCTCGAGAATGGTCGCCCATGCTAGTTGGGAGAGTTATTTAATGTGAGTGCTTAGCTACATAGTCATCCATGTGTAGGCGATCTTCATATGTAACACAAAGTTGCTTAATAAGGGCTATCTCTTCTCATGTTCACCTATTTAGGCAGAGTCATCCTTGGTATGTGAATTACTTATCTAATTTATTTTTCTCACCGTTAGATGCTCTTATGTTGGTCTTTTACCATTCATGAATACTCACTCAGTTCATACCCACTCTATGGTATATACAATAAGCATCCTTTCTCCAAGTTGACTAGAAATATCTTTATGGTAATTTTCGATAGCCAAGTGTCCTTCCTCTAATGTGGCTCCCACATTCTCTTGAATATATCTCAATGAGTACTTTTTTTAATCACTTTCTCAAACACACCTTAAATTAAGTGAGGTAATTGATCTTCACAACAACCTTTGAGTAACTTTGATTTTGAATCATCTTGGATCTTTGATGCCTTCTTCCTACTCCTAAGTCTAAAAAAAAGCATTCTAATAGGGTCAAGCTAACTAGGTGAGCTTTTCACCCAAAACTTGTGTAGACATGACTTTTGTTATTCTAGGTTGGGCAAGTTGAAAGATAGGTTGTGTATACCAAAAGTAATGGGTAGACCAAAGTGAGTCTAGTTATTAGTGTACTCACACAAAGGGTACTCAACAACCAAGACAAAGTATACTCACCATAAGGTATGTCTGATAAATGAAGATCGACTTAATCCCATAAGCCAAGCACTTAAGGGATAATAACTCAATAGATAAGAAATGACTCAACTCATCAATAGTAGGTGACGACACAAAAAAATGAGGTGACTACTTAAAATAATGAGACAACTACTCTCAGTCTTATCTTCACTCGCATATTTGTCTGCCAATTGATACACGCCTCCATCAACCAACAAATCTTCACTCCCTCACATGCACATTGCCATCAGATCAGGGTGAAACTCATTTATACTAGACATATCTTATATGTATTTAACATATTTGGTCACACTTTGGTATTATAAAATGGGGACTTCTTTCTTATTAGGGGACCTTTTGGATGGCACTCTAGACCCTTATACTTTGTACTAGATTTTAAATAATAAAAATTACTATTTTTCTTGCACTTTTCTACTTCCTTGTTCTCATGCTCATAGTTTTTCTACATAACCTTCTTTCTTAGGTTCTTAGAAGGTTCTACCTCCACCCACAAAGATTTGGATTCAACATCCTTTTAGGTGTGCTGAGCATGTAAGATAAGGACTATAAGCCAAATTCAAAGTAAGGCAAGACCTTCATTGTGAGATCACTCAGTGGAATTGGAGCGAAACATCCAAAAAATTGCAACTCTACAAGACTTATGAGACATGGAGGATAGGATCACTTACGTAGTGCAGGCGGCCATCGATAAATCACACCATGAAGTGCCAAGGATAAAAGAGAATGATGGAAGCATGGGATCAGCTACTCATTGAGCTCGATGAGAAAGAAGAAATGCATCTAGGGTTCCTAACTCTCATCCATCCTAGATCTCTGACTCTGAGGATGAATCTTATGAGTTAAGTGAAGAAGAGGGTGTGTTAAAGAAGTATTCATAGCCCACCAATGCTTTCTATAAATATTGCAAAAGCTCACCCTCATCATAGGTTTAGGATCCCACTTCTTTAATTATATAAGGGATAGATAAAACCCACCAACAACATGGCATATTTTAAGTCAACCACATCATTATTGTACTTAGATGATCGATGAAGTGTTGACTCTTCCTCACTACCTTCAAGGTTATTTATGATTCATTACATCATTAGTTGACTTCAAAAGGATGTTCGTCACATAATTTGCTAGTGCTAAAGAGTTGTTGAAGAGTTTTAAAGATCTTTTGAAATTGAGATTGAAACCTAGTGAGTCTCTAAAAATTTCATTACTCACTTCCAGCTAGAGATGCTAAAAGTTAAAGATCTGGGACATATAGTCACTCAAGCAACACTAGCTCAAGGCTTGAAGGTGAGGCCCTTCATATATGCTTTGGGGCTTTAACAACCTAAAACACTCATAGAACTATTAGATATATAAATAATCATGTTAATGCAAAATATTATAATGAAGTGGTCTAACCATTATCACTAGCTAGGAATACAGACTTATTGAAGAGACCTTTAGAGAAACTACCCAGGGAAGGGTATCAAAGATAGATAATATATAAGAAAAGGTGACCAGAAGGACCAAGTGAGGTTTTAAGAATTTAATTGCTCAATATTCAAGACTAGAATATGCATAATCTACTCTAATGATCACTACCTAAGAAGGTTGATGTAGTGCATGACTGATCGAAGTATTGTGCTTATCTTCATGATCATGGCCATGACTCTAAGGAGTGTTGAAATTTGAAGATTTTAGTGGATGAGTTAATAAAGGTGAAGAAGCTCTAGTTCATCAGGAGAAAAGATAAAGGAGTTATTGAGGCTAATAATAAACTCGTACTTATGCATGATATTTATAATGCTAGAGTCATACCCACTATCTTTTTGGGTAATGGATATTCCTATAAGAAGGCAAGTGTGAAAAGGTTAACATCTAGAGGAGTGAACTCAGTAGGTATAATGTGAGCACCCTTCACAACTATCATACTAGTGAGTCTCTCATAAAGGGATAGACCTGTTATTGGAAATCCTTTTATTGATGTAGTTGTCATGACATCTATGATGAACAACTATTAGTAAGGAAGCATTTTGATCGACATCAGGAGCTTAGTCATTATCATTTTTAAAGTAGTCTTCGATATGTTGGGCCTTGCTAATTCCAAACTTATGCCCACTATAGAATGATTATACAATTGCTCAGGAGAGCGAAGATAAACTGAAGGGATGATTACTCTCCCCATCACTTGGAGATAAGGAAAGAAATAGTTTACGGTAATGTACAACTTCATCATAGTAGAGGTTCTTGCTATAACAATGCTATCTTTGGTTGACCACTACTTACACATTCCAGGCAGTGGTGTCGATGTATGACGTAGCCATAAAATC
This sequence comes from Cymbidium sinense, assembly GCA_021442155.1. Taxonomy (NCBI): domain Eukaryota; kingdom Viridiplantae; phylum Streptophyta; class Magnoliopsida; order Asparagales; family Orchidaceae; genus Cymbidium; species Cymbidium sinense. Next base: position 131,551,455 of record CM038218.1, read on the forward strand.
ACACATTAAAGGAGAGGAGATTACTATGAGAGGGTCTTACATGTTGGTGGGTTGAGTATGGAAGATGAAGTACTGTAGCCAGATATAGTGCAAACATAAATCAAAGTCATTGAGGACATAAAAGAAATTTCAATCATGCAAGACAATAGGTGAGTATTAAGGGTTAGCTCAGCTTTTTGTTCTAAGCATAGAAACCCTTATCCAAACTATCATAAATAATTTATATGTATTCACTTGGATAGTAGTGAAGATGCGGAGCATAGACATCAACATTGCCTTTTATCGCTTGAACATTTATGCTGATGCACAACCCACCAAGTAGAAAATGAGGAAAACAATAGTTGTACTCACTGAACCTATCAAAGAGAAGGTCATGAAGAAAGCCGAAGCTAATTTCATTATAATAGTTCAATGCCTAAAATGGGTGTTCAATGTGTTAATGGTGTTGAAGTTGAGCAACAAATAAAGGATATATGTCAACTTCACCAACCTAAACTCAGCATGTCTGAGGGATGGATATCCTCTCCTGTCAATAGGTGAGCTCTTAGACTTGGAAGCTATTCTTAGTGATGAGTTTCTTAGATGCATTCTCAAGATAACATTATATTCGAATGAATCTTATAGACTCTAAGAACATAACCTTTTTATTATAGAAGGATTATAGTGCTATAGTGTTATCCCCTTAGAGCTAAAAGATGTAGGGGAGATATACTAAAGACTAGTGGATTGAGCCATCACAGAGTAGAAGAGGGGAAATGTTGAAGTATATGTGGATGACCTGCTAAGAGAAAGCCACTAATGTAGCATATCAAAGACCTCAAAGAGACTTTCGTTAAACTTAAAAGGTATAATATGTGTCTTAACCCTTTGAAATCTCTTTATGGTGTAGGAGCAAGGAAGTTTTTGAATTTTCTCATTACCCTTAAAGATTAAAAAAGCCAATACAAATAAAGTGATGGTTATACTAAACATTCCATCTCCCTAAAATATAAAAGAGGTACAACAGCTTACTAGGCTAGTGGCAAGACTAAACAAGTTCAATTTAAAAGCTGGAAAGTGGTGCTAGCCATTTTTCAAGGTTCTTAAAGAGGTGAAGAAGTTTGAATAGACTCTGGAATATGGAAGGCCTACAATGAGTGCAAGAGTATACTCTCATCACCTCTTTTTCTATAGAGCCCTAAAGAGGAAAAAGTCTAATTTGCTATACCTAAGAGTGGGAGAAGAATTAATTAACATAGTTTTGATCATAGAAGAAAGTTGGAAGCAATGATACATCTATAATGTTAGTAAATCTTTACAAGGTGCTGAGTTGAATTACCCACTCATGGAGAAGCTCGCACTCACACTAATCACATCAGTCAAGAAATTACAACTTTACTTCTAGGTACACCCATACATGTTGTTACAGATAACCTGCTTAAATCAGTACTCACTAAGCTTGATCACTTAGGAAGATTTTTGAAATGGTCCATTAAATTAACTGAGTTTGATACATAATAATTACCTCAAACCATGATTAAAGCCTAAGCACTCATAGATTTTCCTTGTTGACTTCCGTAACTCATAGAATATTTTCATTAACCTAGAGCCCTTATGGTGATTACAAGTCAATGGCTTTTCCAGTGAACCAACCATAACCACAAGCATAATATTAAAAAGTATTATATATATTACAATAACACAATCAGTTAAATTTGGCTTCAAGGTGATAAATAATCAAGTCAAATTTAAAGCTTTACTCATCAAAATCAGATTTGCTAGGGGGCTTGGAGCAGCACATTTGGTGGCTTAGCTAGACTCACAACTTATGTTCAGGAAAGTAAATGGAGAGTATATTGTTTGAGATGAGTTCTTGATAAAATATTTGCTTAAAGTAAAATCTGAAATTTGAAAAATAGTATATTTAGTATAGAGCAAATTCTTAAAGAAAAATATCAACTCGCTGACCTGTTATACCAGGCTAACAACCTTTGGGAGCATGTGGTCATTCATCTTGTTCAATTGAGTACTAAAGAAAATAAGCTAATGCAAGTCGATCAAGAATACTTGCAAAGCTGGATCATCACCACAAAAAAATGCCTAAAAATTGGTAAAATTAAAGAAATGATTTAAGATTTAAGGTTGTTCAAAATCAGGGCAACCAAATACATGTTGATAGGAGGAGAGTTATTTTAAATATCAGCAACCTCGCTTAACCTCAGATGTGTGAAAGAGGCTAGAAAAAGAAGATTCTTAATAGAATACATGATTGCTAGTGTGGTAGTCACTCAGAGGTAAAGACACTCACCCATAGAATCATAAGGCAAGGATATTTATCACCCACACTCAAAAAGAATGTTGAAGAGTTCATGAGGAGATGTGTACAATACTAATCATTCATAGCTATCTATGAACAACCATCAAAACCATTTCAACCCATCATAGTCTTTAGCCATTCATTATTTGGGGAATGGACCTGATAGGTCCATTGCCAGTCACCAATAGAGAAAAATGATTTATATTATTCATGATCAACTATTTGAATAAATGGATCGAGGCAAATCCACTTGTAAATTTCACTTCTCAAGTAGTAGGAAACTTTATTTGGAATGCCATTATTTGTAGGTACAAATTTCCATTGGTGATCATCATTAATAATGGGCCATATTTCATCGAGAAGGCATAAAAGGAATTCTTCAAGTCTCAAAAAATCAAGCTAAAGTTCACATCTATACACCACCCCCAGAGTAATGAACCAATGGAAATCCCCAATAAAATGATCCTCAACTTCCTCAAGAAAAAGGTCAAATGTGTTAAAGCTAAATAGGTAGATACACTAACTATGGTACTTTGAGCACTTATGACAACTCCACTAATGCAACCAGAAATGTGCCTTTCACATTGTCATATGACACATAAGCTATTCTACCCATCAAGTATGAAATCCTCAGTTAATGATTCCTATCAATGGAATGGATGGGAGATGGAGATGGAGATGGTGAGTGGGTTCAAGCAAACTCAGGAACTATAGAAGACACGCTTGACATGCTTGAAAACTTATGATTGAGGAATCACACAGACAAGAGGAAACAAAAAAGAGAATGGTCAAGTACTAAAACCATTATGTGAGGGAGAAGCATTTAAGAGTGGTGACCTCGTTCTGAAAAAGGTAGATGCTACTTGTTGACAGAATGTTCTGGAAAAACTTTTACACAATTAGGATGGACCTTTCACAATTAAATAGAATGTTGGTCTTAGTGTTTACTGAGTACAATCCCATTATAGTGAAGACATACCAAGAACATGGAATTGTAGAAACCTAAAGAAGTTTTATCCCTATGGGAAAATTTTTTATAATATGTACTTACTTATTAATTTTGAGTATTATTTATCTTTTGTTTTTTTAGTAATAAAGATTTTTATTTTTCTCCTTAAATAAGTTATCTCACAGATAATGTATTTATAAAAGGAGCATAATCGAATAATGAGTGGTGAAACTTGCACTCAAGGAGCTGCGTATGATTTAGGATACTCAGCAAGCCATTTGTGGCCTAAGAATGGTCCCACTTAGTGAACACAAAAAGCTGAATTAAGAGGTTTGAATACTTGGCAAGCCATTATTGTCCTGAAAAATACTGATGTTAAACAAGCCTTGACATGAGATCGCATAGAGTTCTTTATGATTACTCAAGATACTTGGTGTTTGCTAGAACTAGCTGTGCTGTTATCTTATTGAGCCAAAGGATTGGCCCAATAAAAAGTCCCACTCACTGAGCGATGAAAGCATAAGTAAAAGATACAAATACTTGGCACACACTCTTGGCCCAAAACATTTAGAGTAAGACAAGCTATCCTTGAGTTCGATCGACTCTACAAAATCTATAGTGTAAGACCAACACCCCATGAGGTCAATAACTAGACTTAAAAAAACCAACTCTCTTAGTTGGTAACTAAAAAGACCATCAATATGTGATTGGTAATTATAATGTAAGATTGACACTCTGTGACATGGGCATCTAGGCTCAAAAATGGCCAACTCTCTTAGTTAGTAAAAAACATTCCAATATTAAGTGTTATTGGTGACTATAATGTAAGGTTGATACTCTGTGAGGTTGGAAAATAGGCTAAAAAACCAACTCCTAGTAGGAAACTAAAAATAATCAACACTCTGTGTGATTGACAACTATAGTGTAAGATTAACACACCATGAGGTCAGCAACTAGGTTCAATAATGATAAACTCTCTTAGTTGGAAACTAAATAGATCAACACTCTATATGATTATTGAGTATAGTATATGACCAACACCTTGTGAGGCTAGCAATTAGAATTAAAAAATACCAACTCTCCTAGTTGGCAATTTACAAGACCAATGTTCACTATGATTAATGACTACAGTGTAAGACTGACACCTCATGAGGTTGGCAACTAAATTCAAAAAGACTAACTTTTCTAGTTGAAAACTAAAAAGACCAACACTCCATACAGTTGATGGCAATAATGTAAGACTGACACCCTGTGAGGTTAGTGGCTAAGGAAAAGACCAATTCTTCTAATTTACAAGGCAAGTTTAATTCTCTAAAGATGTGACTAACATGCACTGTGACTGTGTATGGAAGATATCCTCATTGGATCAGACACATAGAATATTCTAAGTCATAAATGTAATTATGCAACAACAAGCGAGTAACAAATTGAAGAAGTCTATTAAACTTTCCATTTTAATGAGACTTTATATGAAGGTTCTCTCTTAAATATTTTAAGTTTCAGGTGGAGTTATTTGCATATCAATGAACAAGTATCAATCTAATGAGTATGCATAAACTCATGGCCCCAAAGTGACCACCTATGGAGGTTCATTTCATTGATTGATGAATTAAAATATTATCAAAAGTAGATTTACTTAAATATCAATAAGTAGACTAGCTATGCTAGAGCGACTATCCAAAGAAAATTTTCTTAAATTTTCTAAATGGGCAAAGTTATCATACATCAATAAGAGAGCAGCAATCTAATGAGTGTGCACCATATCGCTATAATAATGTGACTACTTAAGGATGTCATTTTTATCAATTAATGATTCAAAATATTTTAAATTATAAATGGATTTGTTTGGGCATCAACTAGCAAGTATAGGCTCAATGACAAGGCATTCACTCAAAAATACTCAGTAAAGAAATTAATCTCGCAGCTACTCACATAAGTATTCTTAATTAAAAATTCCCATAGGATTTTAAGTTCATATATAATATTTTTAAATTTAAGAGAGTAGGATAAATGCATCCTACTCAGTGAAAAAAATTATAGAGAAGTGAAAGAGGAAAGGATATATCAATTTGAACTGCTCTCATAATCATTATCATTAGAGTCCATGAGTGCGGGTATATTTGAGATCCAAAAACTTAGAGTCGAAGTGGCCATGTTTCACTAATTTAGAGATAATAAATAGGGCACTATCTTTAAACTTTTATTGTAAGAGTTCTTAACACTCATCAGAATCTAGAAACCCAGTGAACTCAACTTCTTTCTTCTAAAACTCTTTAGTTCGATGTAAGAGTTCCTCCTCCAATTCTCATTTTGCCTCTATAAGGAAAGTAAGCTCTAAAGTCACTCTCTCCTTCTCTTCTTGGGGAACAGCCTCAGCCTGAAGGTACTTATGCTTGGCTTTGAGAGATGTCAGCTTCTTCTTTAAATTTACTAGCTAAGACTTATCTGCATAGGCCTCCTTCTCCTTCTCAAAAATTTATGGCATACCACCAATGTCAATGACCATGCCATCACTTGAGTGGTCATAGTAGCATGTGGCAGGTGAATATTTGGAAGGCCACTTAAGAGATCATCATGATCCTATGAGAATATGGAAGAGCCAAGCTCATAGGCTTCCAAAATGAGCTCATAAAAGTTTGGAGTATAGTTATTCCCCAAGCTTTCATCCTACTCTTCCTCCACAAACTTTCTACTCTACTGGTGACTTTGAGGAGTCGTGCTCGAGGCCCTTTTTCTAAACTTTATGGAAGTTGTACTCAACCTTGTTTCAATGATGGTCTTAGTGGTAGCCATACTCAGCTTGCTCTTCTTTTCCCCCTCACTGACATCGAGAGATGCTAAGTCTTGGTCATCGACCACTAGCTTGCCTATCTCAGGCTCACCTTCCTCAAAGCATTTGAGAATGTTAGAGCTAAGATTAAGGGTATTTGTAGTCATCTCTCCTGCAAGTAAATAAGCAAAAACACAAAAGATGAGTAACCAAATGTAAGAAATGATTAGCGAGTATAAAGAGAAGTATATATTGAGGATAGCAAAAATCATATCAAAGAAAAGGTAAAGAGAGATTTTCAGGCTAGACCCCATAGCCTCACCATAAACTATTACTCCTACACATTTAGCTTACTGAGCTTGGTGACCTTACTCAGCTGGAAGGGAAAAGAGATAGTTGGCATCAACCGCTAAGATGTGATATTCACAAATTGAAGCTATGAATGCACTTCTACACTTTATTCTATAGATCATAAATTTTAGAAAAGTCACTAAAAATTGCATGATCTCATCTTGGTGATCTTTCACCATGAATGCTTGACAAAAAAGGTCTAGGCTCTATGGGATGCTCACAAGCATAAGATGAAGAAAGTGATGCTTTCCATCATGTTGGGAAGGACTTGGATGGGCACCACTCCAAAGAAATCAAGGATGTTGATTCACTTACGGGGAGGAGGAATTCATAACCCTTTCTTGAAATGGTCAAGTGAAATACTTAAGTCATGCACCCTGACTGAGTTGAGGCACTTGCTCTTCTCGATCACTCATATGGTAAAGTTTGGGTTGTCACTATAGTATCTACAAAATATGAAGGTCATAATGAAAGAGTCTAGCTTATGAACTTCTTTAATTTGGGCTTGATGGAAAGTTGAGGTAGCCTTCTTTAGCAAAGACATACTCAATGGCAATGAAAATGCAATCAAGATATACTCCCAAAGAAGTTCACCTCTCACATCTTAAGGAAATCAATAAAGTTCTAACTACTCCAATCATGAAGAATTAATAGATGTGGTAAGAAAGGTGTGGTAACATAAGCATCACATCAAGCATTAAATGAATAAATGATTACTATCTCACATAAATATCCCAAGTGACATGGGCTACAAAGAAATAATTAATGCACAAATGTAAAAAAAACAAATTATAAAAATCAAATTATATGTGAAAGCAAATAAAATACAAAAATATTTACTATCTTTATTTATGGATATAAAGTGCAACAAACTCACCATAATCCTAATACATTACTTTTTTAGCAATTTTATTACAACGTCCAAGTGCTAGTCCTCGGTGGGTCCACCATTTTTGCACATATAATCAAACAAAAAGTTCACACTGGATAAGAGAAGTGAAGTAATCTATGGCTTGACTAAGTTTTGCGACATTGCTATCTCATTCCATGATTGTGAAGTTATGATGGTACTCCACCTCTAAGGATTGTCACCGCTGTAACTCTAACTCTAACTATGATCACAACTCACCTATGTCTCTATTGGACGAATCTAGGGATTCTCTCAAGAGGGAGATATTTAACATTCCCCTTATAAGAAACCATCAAACTTAACTTCTTCCTCACCACTTCAGCAGTAATGGACCAACACTTCATCATACTCCTCTCAACCCTATTTCTAAGCCTTTCCCTTCTCAACTTCCCCTCTTTCTCTACCATATTGAAACAACCCTTCCCATAAAGTAGCAATCTTAGAGAAATTTGTGAATACTCACTATTCTTCCATATTTTTCACTGATTCTGGAGTAGACTCACTTCACAGATGTGTCTCTATCTCTATGAGTGAAAGAGGGTAAACCAACCATCATTTCCTTGATGTCAATAGAGGTGAAGCTGGTTCTAGCAATCGAAGCTTTGATGGTTGCTTCTTGTTTACTGAACTCTCTGTTAAGTCCACATGCAGGGCCATTGATTTAGTATGTGGAAAAGTTGGAGTCATTGCTAGTTGAAAAATGGCCAATCAAATCACCCATATAAAGGTGAACTGACTATATGAAGCTACTTGGATGGTCAGATGAAATGACTCGATGAGCTATTGAGTGCCCCCTTGCCATTCTCTACCAAGGCTTGAACACTAGTAGTGCTTGGTTATGATAAGAAAAAAAGTATGATACATGAACTTAAAAGGCTTGCAGTATGTGATAAGTTGTAAAACTCACCTCAGTGAGGCATTCCTCTATAGTCGCCCTCACAATAGTTGATCCAACTATTTGGCTAACCATCACTTTTCTATGCCAAACCAAAGGCACCTCTTCCCCTTTTTCCTCCTCTCCAGGGATACTCATAGGTCACACACTTGTCATTATGAGTCATTCCTCAAAAGGGTGAGTGCTAGCTTCTCCTTGTGGGTTCAATGAAGTGATTGGAGCCATAATTGCTATAGTTGGAGCAACTAAAATGCTCATCATTGCCATGAGAATGGTAATGATCTCTTTTATCTTTTTCACTTTCTTTTTCCATTTTGTGAAGACCTGCCCAAAGAGTGGCACATCAATGTCATGGCCTTTTAAAGTCCATAATGATAGCATTTCAATAATTTTTGTAGACTTGACCCTTAGAATTTAGAGAGTTTATCCAAGTGTGTAGCTAAAGAAATATTGGGCACATTAAAGAAGAAAGAAAAATACATTTATAGCCTTCGGTGTGTTGAAAAATTGGATCAGACAAAAGGTGATGTAACTTCTCAATAATTACATACATTTTTTAGATCATTAAATTTTTATAACTAATCAGTCTATTAATTTTTTTATCATTCTTATGAGATACTTCTATAAAGAGCAGAGGAATGAGGGACCTAAATGTATGCCCAAAGTAGTTGGTAGGCCCAAGTGAGTTTAGTTATCAGTGTATTTGCATAAATAGTAGTTAATAATAAATACTTAATATACTCACCATAAAGTGTGTTAGATAAGGGAAGATTGAATTAATCCCATAATCAATGCATTTTAAAGATAATAACTCAAAACATGACTCAACTCATCGATAACAGGTGACTACTCAAAGGTATGAAGCGACTACTCTAAGATCTTCACTCACGTACTCATCCAATGATGGGCTACTTGCCTCCATCAACATATAGATCTACACTCACCCACATGCATAGCGCCATTAGCTTAATCATAAACTTATTTGTACTAAACTTACTTTTATGTATTTTTCATGTTTGTTCACCCCTAGTATTATGAAAAAGGGGACATCTATCTTATGAGCAGACCTTTTGGCTCTCACTCTAGACCCATATACTTTGCACTTGGAGTTTGAACAATAAAGATTACTATTTTTCTTGAACTTTTTTACTACTTTGTCCTCTTACTTGTAGTCTTTTTGCCTAACCCTATTTCTCAAGAATCTTAGAAGGTTCTTCCTCCACCCATAAACAAATTTCAATTTAATAGGTTGCTCCACAAGTTTGCTTGCTCTTGATAATAGATTGATTAATTGGTTTTCATCCCTTGAGACTTACTCTATCTTGAAGTATTGAAGCTTTCTAATTTCAATATTTTCTCTATGCAAATATTTTGCATTGATTTTTCCCTTATTTTATAATCTCTATTGATTTGATTCACCAGAACTAATGAATCTAAATAAGCTATGATATATGTAGTGTCAAGTCTTTATGTGAATTAGAGTCTAATGAGTAGTGTTTAATACTCTAATTGATAGTTGTCCACTAGAAACTTGAATTTTACTTATTGGGTGATCATTATTCTTTTTTTCATTCTCAATATAATACCTATTCTCACTTCGTACTCTTCAGAAGAACCACTATATACAATTTTTATTACACCATTAAGCTAATTGAGACATCTCATGAGTCTTATAAGTCTTTTTGGAAGTTTATTTATTATTATTCTATGATCACCATCTTAGGTAAGTACAAGAATAAAACTTACTCAATATAATTAACCACTTCAACAATCTCATAGAGTAATCTGGCTTCATGAGTATTAATTTGAGTAGATGATTAGTAATGTCTTGGATTGAATGAGCTTGGTGTATACCATAGAGTGCACATGAGTCTAACAAGTACACTTGAATGATAAAAAAATAGCACAAGAGCACTCAACCATGAAAACTATAATTTAGATAAGTAATTCATGTAGTGGTCATATTTTACTGAGTAATGGAAAATGATATTCTAGTTTTGGTAGTAGCCTTTTGGGTAGAGTATGAGAATAGTTGATAAGATTGATTTGAAATTTTTACTCTAGATGAAGAAGCTATGTTTTATGCTTCTATAAAAACAAAGCATAATGAAGAGCATCCTCAACCATTTAATGATCCACCAACTTAACCTCTAATCTAATCTCACTTCTGAAACCAATAAAAAATTTGTTGGCTAGCTACCACACTTTATTTATGCAGTTGGGTCTAGCTACTAAATTCTTAAAATGGATTATATATTCTACCACTTGCCTATTTCCTTGCCTAAGGGTCATTAGTTATTCAAGCAATTTCTGTTCATGGTTCATTTTAAGATGACCTCTCTTATGCTCTGACAATTTCAATATTTTTTTTGGTGGTTCTCCTCTTTTCCAATATTTCTTGGTAATATTTCTTGTAATTTTTGTTGATTGTTTATTATCTCTTGAGGAGGTTTGCCACCTCCATCCATTGCTTCCAATAACCCCAGTCTATAGGGAAATACTTCTTTCCATGTGAAATCATATAAGGCTTATAATTTGTTAATTGATCTAATTCTTAAGTTATGTTAGCAATAAGATTCATCAAAGAAGTCCTTGTAGGTTAAAACCTTAACTTTGAATCTTCCACTAACCTTATTCACATTAACTTTAAATGTGTTCTTGGTATTACGTGTTAGTTACCCCTTACAAAATACTTCTATTGATATGTTCTCTCTTAAACATCCAAAAATTAACCTAATTAAGATGTTTTTTTCATAATCTAAATTTTTATGGTACGCTTTTGATTGGTTTATATGATGCAAGACATCTAGTAAAGCAACTATCTAATAATTTTGATTATAGTAAGATGTTTGATCATCTCACTAATTATATTAACAACTATCAAATGTAGCTTTAAAAGTGGATTCTCTTTTATATGTTAAAAAAGAATCTCTTATTGATCCTAAATTATTACAATGTAACTACAAAATAAATATAATTATTTTGTGACTTATTTGGATTCATCTCTTAATGATAAAGTTATTTTATGCAATACTCTTGATATAGACCAAAAAAAAGAAGTTCCTAGTCACTCTATTATTATACCTTATCTCAATTCTAACATCATAACAAGATCCTTTTTTAATGGAAACTAATTTGATTTCCATACTAGTTTTAAAGTAGTGTATAAATAGAAGCAAAAGAATTCCAAAAATTTTCTCTTAAAGCTATTAGGTTTACTAGGTTTAACACTTCCCCCTAATATTTAATATTCTACTTTGGAATGTTAGTGGGATTGGTTCTCTCTCTATTAGGAATAGAATTAAAAATATATGTAAAATCATAAAATTAATTTTATTGCTACTTTAGAACTCATGATTTGCTATCATAAACTGTAGTTTGCTACTATAATGCTTGGGTTTAATAAATTTTATGTTAATATCAATAACAAAATCTAAATATTTTGGAATAATTTCTTTGACATTTCCATCATCAACGATTTTCAAGAAGTTTTGAATATTCAAGTTAATTTTCTTGGATATAGTGTGTATGATTCTTTCATATATACTTCTTGTAACAAAATAAATAGAAAAAAAATTTTGGACTAAGTTAGAATTTTTTTCTTTGATTCATTATCCTTTGGTGGTGGCTAGAGATTTCAAAACTACTACCTCTAGTGTTGATAAGAATAGTGGCAATACCCTTAATTGGTATTCTATGGAAAATTTTACTAACATGATTTTAGAATACAATTTACTTGACATTGGTTTTATAGGTTCTAATTATACATGGAATAATTTTAGACATTGGCAAAACTAGATCATGCTCATTTTAACCAAAGTTGGATTGATCAATGGCATAAAACTTTTGTTAAGTATCAGAGTAGAATTCTATTTGATGAAACACTATTAAATATAATAATAATATTTTTTTTCTATTTTTAGATTTTAGAATATGTAGCTCAAAGAAAAAAAAATTATGAGAATATTAGCAGTAATTGGAAAGAACCTTTTCATCTTAAAAATAATATTAAGGGTATAAAGAGGCTTTGGCTTAAGCTCAAACTACTTAAACAAGCTATTAATTTGTGGAATAAGAATTGTTTCAAGAATCTTATTAACTACATTAATGATATGATGTAAAATTTGTAGCATTAAATATAATATCTTTGTTAACCCTTTGAATATGAGTCAAAACTTGCTAATGGAACCTAAAAATTGTTTATGTCTCATTCAAGATATTGAAAGAAACTTATTCAAAATAAAACATACCTTGTAAACATATTGTTGAAAAAGATAAAAATACTAAATATTTTTCTACGCTGGTCAATAAAAAGGAGCTATTAACTAGATTCATAAATTTATACTAGGAGTTGGTTCTTTGTGCCATGATAATAATGGATTATTTGAATATACCGTTACACATTTCATTAAGATCAAAAACAAAAAATTTAGTCTAAATCCAAGCTCTTTAACATCTATTATTCTTCCTTATATTTTTAGGGAAAATAATTATATGATTACTTTTACTCCATTTGGCAAGGAAATCAATGATAAAATTGTTAGCATTACTACAAACTCTATTGCTAGCCTAGATGGGTATACTAAGTTTTTTCAAAGGCTTGGGAATACATTAAAGAATATGTGATAGAAGTTGTGTTGAATATTTTTGTGGTAATATGTTTCTTAAATTCTTTACAAGTACCTTTTTCATTATTATTTTTAGAAAGGAAATTTTTAAAACTAATCTCTAAAATACTTGCTGATAGACTTTGTAAAATGTTATCCAAAATCAAATCTATAAACCAAATAGGCTTTGTTAAAGAAAGAGTAGTTTCTAACAATTTTCTTTTAGCAATAACTTATTCATTATTTGGTTCTTAATGTAAGAGATGGGAACCTTATCTACAAATTAGACATCTCTAATTCTTATAATAATCTATCTTGGCAATTCCTACATAAAATTATGACACTTCTTTGATTTGATGACTTATTTTTTTAATCTAATTAAAATATGTATTGAATAATGATGATTCTTAATTTTGGTTAATGATAGCTCTCATAGCTTTTTACATCATCACAAAGATTGAAATAAGAGGATCCTCTCTCTCTCTCTCTTAGCTTTTTCAGTATAGTTGATTAATATTTATCTAGATGACTATATAATCTTTATAAGGACTCTCTTAGTATGTCACAACATACTAAGGGTGGGCTTCCTATTTCACATTTTTGTTAATAATTTTATCATCATTTCTAATGGTTCCATATCAAGGATTGAAAGATTAAAATATTTTTTCCTTTGATTTGAAGAAAAGAGTTGTTTAAATATAAATAATGATAAAAGTTGTTTATCACTCCATCATATTTCATCCCTCACAAAATTAATCAAATTGGTAACCTTATTGTCTTTCAGCATCAAACTTTACATATTAAGTATTTGGGTTCTCCTCACTTCAAAGGAAACAAGTGGTCTCACTTATTTGATGGTCTTATTCAAAATATTTCTAAAAAACTATCTACATGGGAACTCATTTTATTATCTTTTGATGGGAGACTAGCAAAAATTAAAAGTGTGTTGTGCTCCTTACCTCTTTTCCTTCTTTAGATTCATCATTTAGAGATTATTTCTTCACACTCCACTAACATAACATTGGTCTTATTTGTTTTTTTGAGAAAGGAGGGCAAGGTTATAAGAAGTTATTAGACCTAATTTAGGTATTTTTTTCTATAAACTTTGGTAGTTTTTAGAAAAGGGATTAGTCTTTTGTCTAATTTTATACAAGATAATTATTGATAAGGAAAACGTCTTTCTAATTAATTTAATAAAAATTGGTAACTCTCATATATGGAAGAGGCTATGTGATAATAAATGAGTGGTTGAACAATATATTCAATGGGGCAGTTATTAAAGGTCTTTCTTCATTTAGCAAGACAATTGATTGGGCGTTGGTTTTATTCGTAATTTACTTAGCACCCATTCCACAATAGTTGTTAAAGTTAACCAATTTATTAATAACAAAAAGTGGAATATTTAAAGATTAAAGTTAAAGATAAAAGTGGATAATGCTAAATATGGTTCAAGCTCAGCCTTATCAATATTTAAATTTAATTTTAATTTTTATTGATTTCTTTTTAGAGTGTTATTAATTATCATTTTAAAGAAGTATTCCCACTTAATTTTTAGTTGGGTTTTGGGGAGAGGGATGCCAAGATAGATATGGCTGAGCTTGAATCATTATTTTAAACTAAAAACTTTTCACTATTTGACTATTACTTTGGACTATTGGTATAACTCCTTCAAATTTGTTCTTAAAAAATTATGTGGTTAATCATTAATGTATATTTGGGCCTCAAGAATCTAATGTTAAAAATTGATAATGATGGTAATGACAATTTTACTAGTTATAATTTTGTGAGATGCTTTGCTTTCCATTAGTGGAATATTAGTTTCCCTTTTCATTGGAAAATGTTCATGGCTATAATCCTTTACATGCTATCTTAAAATTTAGATATTACACTTTTATGTCAAGATAGTTTAAGAGGATTAAGCATGAATCAATATTTAATGGCATTTCTCATTATTTTTAAATTGAAGGATTAGTTGTGCAAGTATTATAAAATCTCAATACACTGCTTATTTACTACAAGCATTTTTGTTTTCAATATAATTTTTCCTATTCATATTTATTAATGGGGTATGGTATTCATTCCAACATTTACTTACACAATCTTTGATACTATGATTAAAATTTATTATGTGAGTTTTGATGCTTATCATGTAGAATTTTTTCATTGTGTAAGGGACTTGGATTTATTTTTAAGGTTGGTTCATGAAATTTTGTACTAAATCCTTAATTCTAAACCTAATAGTCTTTATCAACTAGTATTGGTGCTTTATATTTTCTAAGTATCAATTTAAAGTTTTTATATACATATCTTGCAGCTATGTCACTTTCTATTTTGAGATAAAAATTAATTTGTTGGATTGGGATTTATTGTGGATCAACTATGAAATCTAAAATTTTGTTGAGGCAATGTTTATAAGGTTTACTTCTGACATTCATTCTTGTATCCCTAGAGGTAGTGATGTAAAGTCTATAGTATGCAAAGGGTTGGTGGCATTCCATTATTTAGTTTCCCTCTTGTTTCTGGGGTTGGTGGCTTACTTTGGTTTGTTTACCCAAATTTATATATGGTAATCATTTATGGGATACTATATCTAATCTTAAAATTTGTAATTTGTACTAATGTTGAGCATAACCCTGATAAAATATGTCTTTTTTTATTTCTTATATTACCATATAAATGGAGAAATATTGAGAATCAAGATTATTAAGTGATATGCTTTCTTTATTAAGTATATTTATTATTTTCTAATAATTATATTCTTCCTTGCTTATTGTAATTTAATTGTATCAATCTTGTATAATATGCTATTAATTTGAGAATTACAAAAACCTTGGGTTTTCTAGTTTATTGTTAGCTACAATTCTGTAAATAAAAGTAACTAAGGACATTAATATAATAAAAAAATACATTGCACTAAATAAAGGATAGAGAAAATGTTATGTTGTGTTTAAAGACATTTAGGATCAGTTATGCCATGCTATGTACTCACACCATGGCTTCCAAGTTAACTTCTCTTGATCATAGTTACCTAGGACTCACTCACTTGGATGACTCCTCATCTCCACGCAAAAATAAAAATAAAAAAAATAAAAAAATTTGCAAGTATAACTTCTACAATATGGCTTATCTGAGCTGAAATGGGTTCATTACTCAACTTGCCAAACTCCTTCTTTGTCTCATCATGAACTCCTTTAGTTTTCTAACTTTTATGAGTTCCTCCACTACTCTCTTTAGATATCAACTTTCTTAGTGTCATTTCCATGGTTGTAATGATTAATGCAATACGTAAATTGATTATGGACTCCATTAGCCTTTAAAGTTTTTGGTTTCTATGGGGAAAATTTATGACACCACATAGATTTTAAGAATTTCTTATTTAGGTAATTAAATACATCATTAAAGAATACACATATTATCTGAAAAGATAATATGTTATCTTATAAGGGATTTGATTACTTAACAAGGATTCGTAAGGCAAATGGTTCTTTTAATATTCTAGATATTTTTCCCCTGAACTACATGGAAAAGTAGGATAAGGTTTATTTTATGTTGGGTTCTTAGTTCCATATAAGGGCAAGCCTCTATAGTTGATTACGTCATAGGAAGAAGGGAATTCCTCCTAAGAACACCCTCGATTAAATAAATAGACTTTTATTTCTATTGATCTCAAAGCTTGTTTCAATAGATTTCTAATTTAAAAATTAAATCGGGAATGCTTCAAAGGGGAACAATTATTTTCTGAGGCTAATAAAGATTAAGTAAGAAATGTCAATAGATACTGCGATGCTCAGTAGGCATTTCAACTATCCTATCATTCGGCTTTATATTTTTGAAATTGAATTTATTGAAGTTTTGAGTTAATATTTTATTAAAAATCTAGGACTTAAATGCAAACAATAGAAGATTGTGGAAATGCCTAGTTGTTGAAGACTTACACTAATAGAATGCTTCAAAACTTAAGTCTGCTATACATCTAACCTATGTCAAAAGTTTGACCTAATGAAATTTTTGGGAATTATTAGTTCTTTTCCTGCTAGAGAAAAATGAACCTATCTCTAACTCTTCTAGACTTATAATCCATAACACCACCTAAGTGATTTTGGAAACTAGGAGTCTGGTCGTATGTATGCAAGATGACTAAGTTGTTGCATTTTAGAAGGAAGCTAAGAACCTTGCTCACTCTTTAACCCAAAGATAATATTTGGAATTTTATGCACCTAACTAATGCAACAAATTTTTTCTTTTATATATTTTGACTAGTAATTCATTTTAAAGGTCTTGGTATGTAATTCATGTTTACAATGAGATGTAGTAAGAAAATGGTCATGTGATAAATCAAAACAAGAAGTCACACTTTCCCCAGGAAGGGTGATCATCCTTGAAGATCAGATGCCCCTTTATGTGCATTTGGTGAACACCCAAATCAAGATAAATGAATAACATGCTCTTATGGTTTATAATAGAAAATTATTTCTAGTTACTTTTAATTTATTCCTAGAGATTTAATTTAAGTGAAGTTATGAGTTTTCTTATTTTATGTTTGAGTTGTTTAAATTTAGTAGGTAGAAAATTTAAGTCTTCACATGAGTCTAGTGTTTTCAAGCATTTCATCATAAAGCATAACAAAAAAAAAACCTAGAAAAGGCATGCATTTCTATTACACACTCCAAAATAAATCAAGCTAAATTAAATTAATAATGTAGGCTAGTGTGGCCGGGTACCACTGTACACCCCAAAACAAGAAGCAAAAATGGGAACTCGAGCTCATCCCTTATATAGCCCAACCTATAATTAGAAGTTTTGATCTATGGGGGTCTTCTTCTAAGATCGTCACCTTGTTCATGGACCCCCATGGGCTTTATAGGGGACCACTAACTGGTAAAGTAAGCTCCTACTATTCATACCCCATAGATCCAAACATAATTCTAAGCTTAAATTATATTTTAAAATTCCAAAATAAATTCCTACTCTATGCAAAATAGATGTTAGGAAATACACATCACACCAATAGTTTATATTTCAAATATGTGTACTTAGCATTAGTTTCTTACCAAGCCCACCTTTCCTATTAGGCTATGCTTAAAGACTTAAGCAGTACCTATAAGCAAATAACTTTTATTTTATTTTTATTATAGCGTCCAATTTAAGCGCAGGCCCTTGCAAAAATATTCATTAAATTAAAAAGAATGCCTTAACATCTAGACTAGCATAAAAATAATCCTAACCATTTAGTCTAAAATATTACACCACAAAAAAAAGCACCACATCATTTCACACACAGAACATCGACCTAACCTAATTCTGGGGTCGGTGACCTAATAATCTATTGTGTAAAAGAAAGACTTATGTGATATAATTGTACTAGGCTTTATTTCAATTTGGATTTAGTTTAAGCTCAAAGTTTGTTCAATTTACTATTAGGTGGTTTCAATCCAAAGAATGAAGAATAAAATAAATTTTATTTTGGGTGGAACCCATTCTATTCTACAACCTAAATCCTAGTAGAATGAGATTTTCATCTGGAGATAAAAATTCATTATAAGGCTCACATTAAGATTCTAAGTATCTTAATTAACCTATTTTGAATTTATTTGAAGGATTTGTTTGAATTTAGATTTAATTGATGTTTATGCAATTTTATTTGGATTTAAATTATTACTTAGTATTTAGTTCTTAAGTTTCATCTTGTATTTATGAAAAGTTGTTTAAAGATTCTTTATTCTTTTCATTTGAGTTTTATTCAAATTGATTAATGCATCTTCACTTAACTAATTAAAATTTTAAGTTTTATTGAATTTTAATCTTTTGATTAATTGTCTTTTAATTTAATTAAGATTTTTAAAAGTTAAATGTATTGTATTTAATTCATTTTATTTATCTTTATTATTTATTTTAAGTTTATTAAGATTTAATTTAATTTATCTTAAATTATCTTAAATTTTATATGATTTATGTTGTTTAATTTGTTCAGGTAAACATAATTTAATAAATTGTGATTATGTTTGACCTTATGATCCTTTGATTCGATTAAGAAATAATTGCCTTGTTCAATATACTTTAACTCAATCCATTTGGTATGATTTAATTAATTTAATTCACTCATTTAAGTAATGATAATGTTCATTAGTTTGAATGATCTAATTTAATTATTTTTAATTGACTTAAGTTAATTTAAGTTTAAGCTTACTTTAAAAGTTTTGGTTTCATTATTCAATTATTTCATTACATTTAAATTTCAAAACTTAGGATATTCAATAATTTATTCATTTAACTTTATTCCTTAAGTTAGTTTTAAGTGAACATCCTAGGTTAAGGATTCATTATTTCATCCAACATCTTACGATAAGGTTTTGCCTAATGATCATAACCTAAAAACCTTAAAGATTGAACTATTTTAGGTTCCAAACATATCCTAGACCACCTTTAGTTCTAAATTATTTAAATTAATTGATTTTGACTTTAATTATTTATACCCATCATTACTATCTTCTTTTTAATGTTAAGTAAACTTAATTTACTTTTAATTTTGATGAATTTTTTAAAATTTAAAGATTGATAAGTTTCAATCTTCAAACAAAAGTTCATTTTATTTTGAATTCATCATTTTAGTAATTTAAGATTTAAATAGCATATTTTGTTCTTAATTAATCCAATAACCCCTAAGTAATGAATTAATTAGGTTTTCCAAATTTAGAAGATTAAGAAATTTTTCCCAAGTTCTCTGAAATCATTTAATATGTTTCAAATTAGTTACATTAATTTTTATAATTTCTATGATTTTTTCGTTTATTATTTCATTTAAATTAACCTAGAATTTGAAATTTCTATAACTACTGATTCAAAAATCATTTAGCTTCGAAATTTTTATGGAAAATGGGACTCCTTGCTGATTTCATTTTTCTAAAGTTTCATTTTAATTTAAAATGTATTTTATGAGTAATTAATGTTTTAATATTTTCATTACAGCCTAAATTAAGCCTTAATCATTAAGAATTAATTAGGGGTTTTAATTTTTCTATATTCCCCTCTAAATGATGAATTTAGAGAGGGTTCATTACCAAATTTTAGAGTTTTATTTTATTTATTATGAATTTTCAAAATTTAGGTTAATTAATTGATTTATTTAATTCAATTAGTCCCAAATTAAAGTTATTTTGAGGATTATAAGGTTTCATTTAGGTTTTATAGTTTTCTAAGGTCTAATGATTTAAATTATGATGTTCTAAACTAATTTTGTAATATTTTCTAATTTTCTTAATTTATTATTTATTTATTTCATTAAAAAAGGTTTTAGGGTTGAAAATTCAAATCTTTGGATTACTTACCAATAAATCCTAAGAAATTTATCTAAGGTGTATTTTAGGTTCAATTTCACTTACCCAAAAGTTTTATATTAATTGGATTAATATTTTGAGCTTAATTTAGGTTTGATTATTTTCAATTAAATTGAAATTTTCCTAAAAATACCTAATAAAATTGAAATTTTGGGTTCAATGGATTCCTTTCAGTGATATGAAACCATAGAGCCTTCATTTGTAATTTTTTGTTTGGTATATTATTTTTTTTAATTTTTAAAGCTATATGCATTATAAGCATTTTTTTAAATTAAAAAACTTGATTTTTCTCTTTAATTGAGTCAACACCACGTGGCACTAACGCAACACCACTTTATATGCGATGGTGCGTGATTTGTCAACAAATCATCTTGTTGTTTTCTTAAGGAAATTAATCAATCAGTCTGACTAAATCATGGACATCCATTCCAAAGAGAAAGAACAAATGGTCACAATTCTGTCATCTTCATCAAAGGTAGCGATTGAGCATCATTCACCTTTTGCAGCTAATCACCAATGATATACATAGTGAAATCATAAGATTTTGATTGCAAATTAATTAAGGTGTGATTTTGAAGGGATCTATATGGTTTGATTGATCGTAGGGCTAACTTCACTTCATAAATGACCAACACCAAATTGAAAAGGGGTCAATTTTATCTATACCTTGTTGGCATGGGGTCTTGGTGGTGGTTGCATTTCAAAATCATTCAAGGAAGTGAGACAAACTTTTAGAAGAAGAATCAAACTTTGCCTCCCTCTGGATCATCATGGAGATGGATGTCTACTATGGTTTGCCAAAATTTGGTATCAAGAATGATTAAAAAGATTAAGAGGTGGGGGAAGGTTTGTTTGAGTCTAATTTTACTTGGAGAAGGTGATGAAGTTCAAGGAATGAAGAAATTTGAAGCCCTCTTTTATTTTTAGGCTTGGACAAGAAGTCTCCTTATTGGCTTTCATGGAAGTCATCAACTAAAGTGAGTTGCACTGTAATCATGATGCTAAAGGTAGTGAGCACATCAAAACTTCCATTTGAATCTCTAAAGCCATTAAGATTGCACACATGGAAGGCATTTTGGAGAGATTAGGAAGGATTAAGCTTGGTTTGGCCTCTTCCTCTTCATGGCATATTCCATTACCTTTGGACTGACTTGAGATCACTTTAGACTCTTTAATCTTAGCTGTTACTCACTTTAGATTCACCTTAGCATGAGTCTAAGTGAATTCCAATGTGATTAAATTGACTTTGAGCTCAAATGCTTAAATTTGATCCATTTGGTTTTAGCTTGACTTGGATTGGGTAAGCATGATCAATGCTCATTATTCATCCTTTTAGATTAATGATTAGCTATCCAAATCAAGCCTAGAATGATTCATGAGTCAAACAAACTCATTTGAATTAGGTTTAGATTCAAATGCCTCGAATTAGTTCACTTAGGCATCTTTTAACAAAGTTTAGTTTGTTCCACTTGATAGATTAGATTTAGATTTAAGTTTTAATTATGTTTATTTAATCATTTATGATTTTATTAATTGATGCATTTTATATGATTTGAGTTTGATTTTGATTTTTTTTATTTCAATTTGACCCATTTTATTTTAAATGGGCTAGGTTAAATTTAATTAAGTCAAATGATCAATTTGACTCAATTAAATAATGGTAAGACTATAATTATGTTTGATCATGCTCATTAGATAAATGAGTCTTTAGAATGATTTAATTTGGTTAAATTTTGGTGAATTGGCAACTTTGGTCAAATGATTGACCATCTTAACCCTCATTTGGATTTATTTTAATTTTGTTTTATATTCATGCATTGACTTTGTGCTTTTTTATTTGATTGAATTCTAATTTGTTTTATTTTATTTGAATTTCTTTAGGTTTAGGTGATTTTTGGGCTTAAATAGGATAATTAGGTTAACCACCCCAATTATCTTGGTCTAAGATCAATTGAATTTAGATTTTAATAAAGATGTATTTGATTTAATCATTTATTTAAATTTTAGTTTAGTTTTGGTTCACATAATTCAACTAGGTTAGATCAGATCCCAAAAAGGTTTACTAGGATAACCTAGTATAGTGTCTTAAGTGCCTAACCAAGAATCTCCTATTCTATTATTAGGTGTCCTTAGTTATTAGGGTTAGGAATGATGTTAACCTCAACCAAAAATCAAGTCAACAAATTGACCTACAATTTGTGTGCTGAACTAACTAAAGTACACCACATATTGGTGTTGACCAAATTTGTCAATAGAACTATAAGGAACAATGCTTGTAAGGGTTTGAATTTTATTTTGAACTTTGAAATTTAGATTTAGTTTTGATTTTGGTTTTAAATTTTATTTTGAATTTAATTATGAAAGATAGGCATAAATATGTCTTAAGCTATTTTTATTTAGAATGATTCATTCTGAGGAAACTTTGGTTTACTAGTCTCTAATAAGAATATGAATGTTATTAGAAAATGACTCAATAAGGAATCCAATCATAACATAGTCATGATAGTGTTGAGCTCTCTTTTGGAGTGAGGATTCATTCTTCCTGTCTTAGACTTAGGAGTCTTCTAGATACTTGGATTTCTCAAGTCATAGGACACTTCTAGTGATTAAGGGAACACTACACTTAGGAATGTATGCCCAAGGCTTAGGCTATACCTTAGGACTAAGGGGACCTACCTATCATATAGCCTAGACTAAGACCCATGCCTATTCACCCATGAAAATCCATCCTCTAATTAATCAAGTCAAGCCCAATTGAATTCCCATTTCATATCCAAGCTCCAAGCCAAAATGATTTAAACCCAAACCCATCTTGATCCCATGATCCAATCCTATGGACTCAACTCAAAGCTCATTCAATTAAACCAAACCCAATTGATTTTTACAAAAGCACTCCAAACATTCAATACATCATTTTGAACTCTTCTAAAACCTATAATAAAACCAATTGAACCAAGTCAATCCAATTAACCCAAGTTAGTCCAAATAAGCCAACGTCCAACTAAGCCCAAATCAATTGTAATCAAATCCATCATTGAACTCAATTCAACACTCGATTTCATCAAACCAACCCAATTAACCCACTTGGTCCACTTGACCCAAAGTGGCCAATATGAGAAAAATGAACCAAACTTCAATCCAACCCAAATTGGATTGAATCAACCCACCCAACTTCTTCTATGGTGATTGTTAATCATCCTTGATTGACCAATTATAATCAATTAGGTCAAAGAAAACTAATTTGATCACTTGACTCAAGTTTACCCAGTTAGCCTATATGAACCAAATTGAATCAAACTCCATTCTAAACCAAATTATCAATACCTCCATTAAATTAACCATAAGATTTTGAATTGGGCCAAATTTAGTCAAATATCATTCCAAACCCAAATGATTGAAACCAATGCTTCCAATCAATTATGAATTGATTATTGAACATGATAAAACCCTTGAATGAACCCAATTTGACCATACTACACAATTAGAATAAATTGACCTAATAGGTCGCTAAGCTAAATTAATTTGAAACCAACACCTACAATAAACTTAAAATCATGAATTGAACATAAACCAACCACTAACCCAAGCTAATTTGGCCAAGTTGACCAAATTCGTCAACTTAGCCCATTTGACCCATATGAACCCATATGAGCCAAATTCAAATCCAGTTCAAATCAAATCAAACAAATTGAACCTAAACATTCCAAAAGATCATTTAAACATGATCAAACCCTTGGTTTGACCTAATTTGACCCATGGGTCAACCTAACCTAATTTGACCCATATGTGTCAAATTAAGCCAAACTCATTCAAACCAAGCCCAAACCCAACCAAACTTGGCATGACCCATCCTTGGGTCACCATGGGTTAGCCTAAATTAAATCCAACCCATATTAACCCGAATCATCCTAAAACCCATTGGGTAAATCCCTCCAAATGGGACAAAGTCCCCATTTGGATGGTCAAACCCACTCTCCAACCCTTGGCAACCACCTTAAGCTTGATTTGGACACTTGGCCCACTAGCTAACCTAACCCAAAGCTGGTTAGATTATCCATGGCTCAAGTAGAGGTGAGAAAACCCAAGCCTTCCCATTGGAACACTTGGGGGAGGAGGTACTCACCACCTTAGCCCCTGCCACCCCACTCTTTTCCTTCAGCCACTCAAGATGCCCCACCTCAACCCCTCACTAACATCCTTGACTGCCTACGTCAGTCGGACGTCTGCCAAAATCCAAACCCATCCAAGCCATTGGATTAATTAGGGAGGAGAGTATACTCCTCCCCATTGAATTGAAATGATAGACAAAGCTTTAGTGAGTCGAGATGAGCATCCCTAGAGTATTCCTAATCTCCCTTGAGCTTCCCATCACCGATGAAACAAAATTTGAGTGAAATAGAACCCATTCTCTATCTAACTCCATCCAAACCTTTTCAAAATCCAATTAACTTCTCCCACACCTTCCCCAAGCTTTAGCAAACCAAAATGAATTGATTCCAGATCGATGCAAGAACCAAAGACCCCTCATAGACCAACTCCAGTGACATTTAAGGTGGTGTTTGGTCTATAGAGCCATTGGCAGGGAGGCAACTCATGAGCTTCTCAACAGGGCTTCATTTCTATAAGATGAAGCTACCTCAGTCATTAGACCTCCAATCTTGAGCTTCGATGAGGTAAATTCTGGCAAATCATAGAAATCCTCCTATGTGTTGGCCTTTTCTAAAAAAAATCTTGATTTCATGCAATTTCCACATAGGATCTCCTTATATCTCCTCCCCAAACATTTTGGAGATGATCTTAATGCTTCATGAGTTCTAGTGAGCTCAGATCGAGTAGTGGAGGGCAAAGAGTGTCCATCGTCCAATGCTCAAGGGATGAAGATCAACTGTTATCCGTTTCGTGTGATTAAAATAGGCGATCATGATTTTTTTTGCTAGGTAATTCAATTTTATCCTTTATTGTCAGTGGGATTCATCCCCACCATCCAATCTGAGATCGGATGGCAAGGATGAAAGAGCACCCATCATCGCTGACTCAGGACCCCTTGTCGGATGGTTTAAGTGGCCAATCCCATGGAACCATGCCAGCTCTCGCGTGGCGCTGACGGGATTAGGGATTAATTAGGCTTTAAAATGTGTTTAATTACTCTAAACTTCAAAATTTCATAAATAATTGTAGAAAAATCCTAAAAATATGAGTAAACCCATTTTAGAAAGGATAAATAGAGGAGAATTTAATAAAAATAATTTTCTATGTTTTGAATAGTGAAAAATGCTTAATTAAGGTTTGAAATTTTTACTAATTAGCTTAATTAAGCCCTCATTACTTGGCCAATTGATCTCAAATTTGAAATGTTGATCAATAGGGATGTCCTCTATCTCCCATAATTTTTTTGGGATTTATTAGCTAGGTAATTAGGAGAACTTAAAATTCAAAACTTAATTACCCTAATTAAGTAAATAATTAATTATTAAAATGCCAAATAGTAAAAATTAAGTAATTAATGATCATTAATCACTGATTACTAGTGAAATGATGAGGGGGAGTGATTAAGACCTCTGTCCTAATTATTTTCCTAAATCCATGTCATTAAGGAGGGTAATTAATGCATAATTTAATTAAGGAATTAATTATGCAATTAATGATGAAATTAAGTCAAATTAAAATGATAATTCCTTCATGTAATTCAATTTGAACTTGTGCATTCCTCTTTATGTGTTCAATAGCATAAAGATCCTTGAGGAAATTATGATTTACTCATGAGTGTGGGAAAATCATATAAGTACTTAACTAGATTCTTTAATTTAATTAATACTTAATTATGTGATTCATTGCATTAGGTCTCTAAGTGCATTATAATTTTAATTTCTCATTTGCATATCATTGGAAGCTCATAATTAAATGATTAATTAAATTAAAGAAGCATATGAAAAGGTAATTAAATGAATTGCTTAATGATTCAAACTTAATTAATTCATAAAACCCACTTAATTATTTCTTCTTAAGCAAAGTAAATCATCAACATGGGATGGGGTAAAAACAACAATTATTATTTCTCTTCTTTGAGTTTAATAATTCAAATCCAAAACCAAACTTAATAAGAAGCTTTGGTTTTCCTTAAATGATTTTATGCAATGTGATTGTCCTTGCGAATTAATGTGGTTTATTGAATTATGTAGAAGTGCTCAATCATTATAAATTTGTATGTCATCTGATATCATGCATTCATATTTTCAAATCAAATAATAAAATAAATATACTTATGTAAAGTTGCATGTGTTGAATTAATCCTATTATATGTCTAGCTATTATCACTAATAAATTTTAAAATTATTTTCAAAATTATAAATGAAGAGTTAAATTGATAATAGGTATGAATATTACATAGGATTTACATATGCTTAAAACTTAAACATCTCAAAGTACTACTCGATAATTATGATTCATGTATGGGTTTACATTTTCTTGAATGATAATAAGTATATATTATAGACATCCTGGGAATATGAGGCCTTAAGTAGCCCTTGAAGTTCTTAGATTTCCTCACTTCTTGATTGACAAAAGCACGTACTTATTTAATTTCATTTCTATGTATACTTATACTAGAATTTGGAAATAGCTTTACTTTGCATGTTTAAATAATTCACTAAAATATAATCTTTAACATGATTTTCATTTTCATGGTTATATATATATATTTGCATATGTATTTAGGATAGCAAGTATATAGCCTAGACATCCTGGGAATACGAGGCTTTAAGTATCCCCATGGAGGTCTTAGATTATCTCACTTCCTTTGTTTAAACAATGGCACGTACTTGCTTAAAACTTGAATACATCTGTGTGTGTATTTAACTAGAGAATAAAATTCCCTCTTTTCTACTAAAACCATATGCATTTGTAATCATTTAAGTGTGCCAAAAATACATTGCATGTATATATATATATTAAGTCCTAAATCATATGCATGCTATTGATGATGAAAAGGAATGGTGCAACATATTCTATGTGATGGAAATTCAATTACATTAATCTTAAGATGCCTTTCATGTTAAATAGGATTCTTTAAGATTAACCTAAACTTATGATTAATAAAACATTTAATAAATCATTCACTAAAAGAAACCAAGTCATAATAACATACCTTTAAAAAATAATTTAGGATAGAGATGGAGGAGGTTAAGCCTCCTCCCTCTCTTTACGATATTCAGATGCTAAGTGAGTATGAAATGAAATAAGAGAAAATAGAAATTAAAATCCACCAAACCCCTAAAAACTTAAAGTTAAATCATCCTTCATGTGTAACTTAAACATTCCAAACTTAGACAATTGTAATTCTAAAGCTTAGCTAAGTCATACTACACTGAGCCTAAGCACACATGTTGGAATGCTAAGTCCCCACTTCTAGCTCTAAGTTAAGATTATGTATGTATGATGTTGTGTTTTGTTTTATGATGTAATATTTTATTCTGGATGTTAGGATTATTGTTCGTAGATTGGATATTAAGCCATTATTAGCCTAATGTTACTTTTTATAGAAGATTGTGCTAAAGAGGGCCGCTATAATAATAAGTATAAATACCTTTGCTTGTAGGTTGCTTAGGCCCCTTTGCATAATCCACATTAGGAAAAGTGGGCTTGGTTACCCAAGTGTAGGGTGCTAAGTCCAAATTTATAAGATATAAATGATTTTTTTGTATGTATGTTTAGCTAACATCTATTTTGCAAGTGTAAGATTTTACTTTCCATAAATATGTAATTTTGAAATAGGAATTAGGATTAGTGTTATGGGGTTTAGAATGAGCAGTGGCTAGAAGGCAAAGTCCTGGGATGCTCTATGAAGCCTTGGAGCAAATCAAATCAAAGAAACAAATGAAAGAAGAAAGAAGAATGAAGACCCCTATAGTATCTAATTTAATTGAAAATGTAATATTCTTTTATAATCTGGGTTGTATATGAGTAGAACTTGGCTACTTAATTTTTCTCTTTTCTAGGGTGTACGACAGTACCCAGCTGCACCAGCCTCTTATTCATTTACAAAATTCATAAATGTTTGATTATTGTGTTTAAATTGCGTAACAGAAATTGCATCTTCTTCATAGGTTTCTTAAAGATTGATGTTTGAATGTGTGGCTTGGATGCGGTAGGCTCTTTAGGATATAATTAATTTTTTTACCTCAATTAATAACTCATAACTAAATTTTAAATCAACTTCATAACCTCACTTTAAAGCTTAGGTTGTAAATCAAGATAACTAAAATATTTAGCGACCCCTAAACTGAATGATATATGTCTAATATCATGCATACCATATTATCTCTCTCTTGAATAGGGAGGGTCTCCACTCTTGCATGATAGGGAAATTCTTGACTTGTGAGGGCATCCCTTGTAGTGGAGAACACCTCCTCCCATTGATTCAACGAATAATCCAACTTCATCGTGCATTTAGGCATAATTGTCCTAAGCCTTTGTTCAAAATTAATGTGACAAAATTATATAAAGATTATAAAGTTTTGCATTTAGTCTAAGTAATATTTTCATACCAAACATGATCTAGTCTCTTAGGGAGTGAGTTTAGGACTTTAGTCTCTTTCCTAATTAAATAATAGCCTAGCCATCTTGAACATACATAAGACCAGCTTTTCATTTAGATTTAGGTAGAGCTCTTAAAATATGCTAAATCCTCACTTCTTAGGCATTTCCATAATCTTATGTTGATGGATTGTAAGCACTAATATTCTAATAAAATTTCAACTCAAATTAAGACAAACTCTCTCATTCAAATTCATAAAGCTTTACCATATGATTGATTGGAGTGCTCGCTAGGGTTCCTAGTATCATGAGTGCTCCCTATGTATCTTCCATTGGAGTCCAAAAATAAGTCTCTCCAATTGAACATTCCAAGTTAATTTTCTAAAATAGCCAATCCTTTGATAATCTAGCCTTGAAATCTTTGGAGATATGATTGACTACTTTAATTGAGAGTATTCTTAAGAAATTTCAATTTCTTAGGATGTAATTAATAATGGATACTCACTCCTAAACCATGTTTTACTTTTTCATGTAAAGAAGGGGAAAGATCTCTAGTACATGTAAAGACCCATCTACCTTAGGAGTCCTTATTAGATGATTAGGTCCATTGTAGGATGATATTTCTATCTTTCGAGGTAGTACATCATACCTTGATGTCATACCGAGTCACTTCAATAAGTACCCCCTAAGATCTGTGTGGTGTCCACCTGGCATCCAAATTAAAACACCACAGTTAGCCAAAAAAGATGCCTTCAAGTGGGATTAGTTAAGAGGAAGTCTAAATGACTAGCTAATTTTAAAGAAAGGATCTATAGGTAGGCCCTAAGATTTTCATTTCCTAAAATGGTAATCACTATGGATACTCACTCCTACCTACAAATGATAGTTATAGAGGATGTCATTATAGAAACTCACTCTTCTACAAACTACGTGAATTTTAACCAAAAAAAAGTTATTTGGTTAGCTATTAGGAAGGGGCCTTTAATGACTTAATTCCAACATAAATAGCTAGGCTGAGGAAGGAGGCCTTCAATGGCTTAGTTCCTAATACTCTAAATTTTAACTAATATATAGGAGCATGGACTTAGTTCCTAACCTAAATAGTATATAAGAATGGGGCTTGAGAGTTGCTTATTTCCATCCCTTAATTTCTTTTATTTTGCACTAGAAAGGGGTCACAAGGACTTAAATCTTAGTCTAGCAAGATTCAACTAAGAAGAAAGGGCCTTCAATGATTTAATTCCACCTTGAATAGCTTGAAAAGGAAAAGGGTCATATTAACTAAATCTTATCCTTATCTTTTAAGAAGGATGCTTACTAAGGGACTTACTCCTTTTTGGTTAGCTATTAATAAGGGGCTTTCAATGGCTTAAATCAACTTAAATAGCTAAAGTGCGAAAAGGGGTCTTGATGACTTAATCCCCATCCTCAAATTTTGACTATTAGGAAAGGGGTCTTAATAACTTAATCCTAATCAAGATAGCTTATTTGATAAGAAAATATTCTTAGTGACTAATCCTTTCTTGGTCTTTAGAAAGGATACCTACTAATAGACTTACTCCAATTTGTTTAGCTATTAAGATGGAACCTTCAATGGCTTAATTCCAATTTAGATTGCTAAGATGATGGAAGGGGTCTTGACAACTAAATCCTAAACCTCAAATTTTGACTAGTAGGAAAGAAGCCTTCATGACTTAATCCTAACCTGGTAGTCTATTTTACATGGGAATTTTAACAGCTTAAATTCATTTCCAAAAAATTTCAAAAAATATTACACAGAATTTACTGATAAAATTTAAATTTGAATGAAACAAGTGTTTAGATATAAGTAAATTACAAAAAAATGGATAAACAAACTTTATTGAAATTGGAGTACAATTTATACACTGTATTTCTTTAGATAACATCCCTTAATAGGTAGCATTGTACGTTCACCATTACATATGATCAGTTGATAAGAACCTCCTCGTAGACTTTCTCCACAATAAATAGTCCTTCCCATTTTGGCTCAAATTTGTTGCATATCCTGTGATGAGCTAAAATTGTCTGTTTAAGAACTAAGACCATGTCTCCTACTCAGAAATTTCTATGACAGCCCAATTAATTATGAGCTTGAACCATACACCATTGGTAAAGTTTAAGATCTTCTTAAGCTTTTAGAAATTTTCTTCAAGGCTTTCAAGTTCTTCTAGCCAGAGTTTATGATTCTAATCTATTGTAATATTGTTATGATTTGTTATCCATAAAGTATGTAGTTGTATTTCCAATGAAAGAATAATTTTAGTTTTATAAACCAAAGCATATGGTGTAGATTAAGTTGGTGTCCTATATGTGGTCCGATAGGTCCATAAGGCCACTTCTAAATTTTCATGCTATTGACATTTATTTTCATCAAGTACCTTTTTTAGAATTTATATAAGAGTTTTGTTAAATGCTTCAGCCAAACCATGTTCTCTAGGGTAATAGATGATCTAATATCTCTAGTCAAAGTTATGTCTAGCAATAAAGTGATTTATTTTAGTGGATTTAAATAATGGACCATTATGGGATATGATTCTATGAGGAATGCCAAAATGATAAACAATATTTTCCTAAAAAATTGAAGTACATGGTATGCTTTAACTTCTTTTAGTGGAATCACCTCAACCTACTTAGAAAAATAATCAGTTGTAGCCAATATAAAATAATTCCCTTTTGATGAAAGAGGATTAATAGGCCCTATGATGTCAGTACCCTAACTTTCAATGGGCCAAGAGGCAATCATTAGGTGCAATACACTCATTGGCTAATGTAATACTACATGTATTTAGCATTGATGACAAAACATACAGTTTCCATGCAGTCATTTAACATCAATGGTCAATAATATCTGAGTCATTTAATCTGTAATTTCATTTTGGGTCCAGATGAGCACCAAACATTCCAAAATGTATCTCAACAATCTTATAGGCTCCTTATTTATCTAAATAATGTAGCCACATTTGATTAAAAGACCAATGATACAACCTACTTTTTATTAATGCATAAGACAAGGCATATTTCTTAATTTGGTTTGCTAATGACTTATTCTTAGGGAGCCTCCCCTCGCTTAAATAATCAATGAATGGCCAATCAACCTTCACCAATTGGCCATCTATTGAATTTCTTTCTACCTAAGAGGAATAAATTTGATTTTGAACTTTTATAGATATAGACTCTTTTAGTGGGCATATAATTTCTTTGGAGAGCTTAGCTAAAGCTTCTGCTATAGAATTATCTTTGTATGATATTTTATATAGAACCATAAAAGAAATCTTTTCAAGTAGCTTTATTGTATATTAATAATAGCTAAAAAGCTTTGGGTGCAAAATCTTATAAATATTGCTCACCTAATTAATTACCAATTGAGAATCCCAAAAGATTTTGATATTTTTAATATCAATAAGGATTGCTAACTCTAGCCCTATTATAAAGCTTCATATTTAGCTTCATTATTTGTACAAGGTTCAAACAAATGATAGAAATATCGCATCATTCCGTTGTCTAGAGTTATAAAAATAAATTTAATTCCTATCTTTCTTAGGATAGATGAATTAAACTCTGTATTTTTCTTTGATAATGCTACACCATCAAAATATAGCTCCCAAGTGGAATTAGTTTCATCCTTTAAATTTATGATTTGTTCATCTAGAATATCATTATTTAAAGGGGAACCTTCAGGTACAGGATGGGTAGCTAAAAAGTTAGCTACAACTTGACCCTTCATAGCTCAAAGAGGAATCAATGTAATCTCGAATTATAATAAAATCATTGACCAACGTTCTAAGCATCCAAACAACATTGGGTGGGTCATAAGATATTATAGAGGATTTACTCTTGAAATCAAATTCACTTTATGTGAAATCATGTAATGCCTTAATTTTTGAGTGGCGAAAACCAAGGCCAAATAATTCTTTTTCAATAAGTGGATAATTCATCTCTGCTAAGTGAGTCTATGGCTTAGATAATAAAGAGTGTTTTCTTTGTCTTCTTCATTAAATTGACCTAATAAAGCTTCAAGGGATTCATCTAAAGATGTAATATACAAAATTAATGGTCTCCCTAAAATTTTGGCAGCTAAAATAGAATGATTCATCAAATATTATTTTAAACATTCAAATGCACTCTAGCATTTCTCATCCCAAATAAATTTAGAATCCTTCTTCATCAATGCTGCAAATGGATGGCATCTTCCATATTGATTTGATATAAATCTTCTTAAATATGCAAACCTTCCTAGGAATAATCTGTGTAAGGCTTCTAGGTGTTGGTATTTTCATGGTAGCTTTTATCTTTTTAGGATCAATTTCAATCCCACGGTGTCTCACTACAAATCTTAAAAATTTCATGAAGTTACTCTAAAAACACATTTCAAGGGGTTCATTTTTAGGTTATAATGGCACAATCGTTCTAAAATAATTCATAAATCATATAAATGACTTTCTCTTTTTTTTTTACTTTTAATGAGTGACTTAATAATCTCTGTAACACTCAACTTGATTACAAATCTGATCGATGAATATTCTAGTCATCCCTCTTTAATAGGTGACCCCCAATATTTTTGAGACCAAATGGCATGACCATGTAATAGAATATCACAATAAGGATTCTAAATGTCATATGCTTTTCATCCTTGAGGGCTGTCTTTATCTAGTTATATCCAAATTATCCATCCATGAATCAAAAAATTTCATACAATGATGCTATATCTACCATAACTTTTGGTATCGATAGGGGAACTTGTCCTTGAGATAAGCCTTGTTTAAATCTCTAAAGTCTACACAAATATGTATTTGTATATTATTTTTCTTTATCGGGTCAATGCTTGCTAACCATGAAGGGTGTTTCTCTTCTCGTATAAAACTTGACTCAATTAATTTTTTAACTTCAGTAATTACTTGTTGCTTAATTTCTAGATGCATGCGCCTAGAAGCTTGCTTTACGAGAATTGTATCAAGTTTAATTCTTAGTTTATGTACTACAATACATAGTGATAAACTTGACATTTCATTATAATTCTATGTGAAGCAGTCTTTATATTTAGAAAGTAAGTTAATTAACTCATCAGAATCTTTTGGACATAATAACGAACTAACAAAAGTTGGTCATGGGTCTTCCTCAATTTCTAAGTTGATTTCTTTTAATTCATCAATAGTGTATTTTATCTCTTCTTCAAATTTTGGTGGTGCACTTTGAATTAAGCAATCATCCCGATTATCCAATGTTTCAAGATAGAGACCTTTAAAAAGTTATATAGAATTCCAAAGAGTTGATCATATTTCATATAATTGTTTATGATTAGACAATGTTCATCATTACTTAAAGGTCCAATGGTACCAAAACCAATGCAAGCTATGGATTTAAATTTTTATATTTTTAGTATTCCATTTCCATGCATTGAGTTGTATCTTAGGTTAGATATAAAGAATCAAACCATGTTTTATAGTATCTTTAACACATGTGGGATACAAGTTAAATGAGAGTTATATTATTTCATTAGAACTTAAAGTTTTACATCTACTTTTGAGTATGAAGATCCAGGTATAGAATGAAACTTTAATAACTTCTCAACCTCTCTTGAAAGGTTAGGGGCTACTTTGACTTCTAATTGTAAAAGTTTATTTTGAGATAGAGTCAAAGTCAAAGTGTCCACGTACCTCATCAATTTTTCATAAGTGAATAGATAATTCATGTTCATACTTTGATGCCATAATTTATTCTACATAGCTATCTAATTCTAATGAAATCTCAAACTTTATTGAAGTATCCTTTTAATTGGAATCTTTGTTATAACAAGATTCTAAATTAATTTAAATTATTAACAATCCATTTTCTTTTTATTTTCCCTCATTTTTTTATTTTCTTCTTTTTTATTTGTCTAAATGTCTTCTCACATTTTCCTTGATGATTCAATAATAATGGATTTCATAGAATCATGCATTTCCTATTTAGGCATATAATAGACAACATCTTCATAAAGTTTAATTTCATGAATAGAGAATGGCTGTATATCACCTTTTATAGTATGTTTTAGTCCATCTCTTAATACACTAGTGGAGTGATGTAGGAACCATTTTATACTCATGTATCCATGGCCTACTTAAGAGAGCATTAAAGGATGTCTCTGAATCAATAATATGAAATTTCACTTTAGTTTTCAATCCTTCTATCTCCAATAATAGAGTGATTGAACCTAAACTTTTCTCTCTTGTTTCATTGAATCCTCTCAACAAAATTTTATCAAAACTAAGTCTTCATGTATTGATCCTAAAAATGGCAATGTTTTGGAGTTCATGATACTGATCGAAGCACGAGAATCAATAATAAGTCTTGATAATCTGATGTTCTCCACTTTAACTGAAATGTAAAGGGTCTGATTATGATCTGGAGTTCCTAGAAGTAAATCTTCATTAGAGAAACTTACCCCATGAATCTCTTTGAAATAACAAGCCTCATCTAAAGAAGTTACTACTAGTTATGCTAAGCATATCTCTAGGTCCAGTAATGCTGAACTAATAATTCCCACATTTCTTTAGACAAAATAAGGCATCATAAATGCTTTTCCTAGCAAGAAGTTTTTTAAGATACACTAAGACATTGTAGTCAACCTTTGAAATTGCTGGCTAAACTACCAAATCTTTCCATAAAGGTTCAGAACATTGATCAACAACTTATTTACCATTATCTTTAGAAGAAGGTAGATGAGGTGGTAGGACCTTCCTACTATGGAGATTAACTTCAGTGATATCTCCTATATTAAAAGCAAGGGTCATGTCAACCTGTCCCTTATTACTAATGTATTTTTCAACTACGGATCAGAATCTGAAAGTTCTACTTCTATATTAACAAGATTACCTTGCAAATAAGCCATAGAACTATCACTCTTTGACCTTGATTCACAAAGTATATCACAATCAATATGAGAAGTTTCTTTCATATTTTCTTAATTTTCTTCATTCATAACATGATCATTAGAAACAATGAGAATGTAAGAAATTCTTTTAGCAATAAGCTTTTTACTCATATTTTTAAAATGAGTACATAAAGATAAAGGGATGTGAGGCCTAGCCTCTCCATTTTTATCATACAAAACTCTTTCAGATACAATATACATTCCTCTCTCACTACTCACTCAAAATATATGGGTATCTAATGGTACTCAATGGGGTCATGGAGAAATTTCTTCTAACGCAGATGGATCAATCTAGATGATCTTCTTCCAAGTCATCATATAATTTTGTAATTACCTTAATGGTCTATAGTCCATAAGGTATTCCTTAAGAATTCTCACCAACCTTTTCTTATAGTTTCTTTAAAGCCAATATTTGAAAGTGAAGTAGTCTTAAATAGTATGACCTACTATCTGATGGTATGGGCAATAATTTGGGTCATTAACCTTGCTGACATATTCTAGCCTTTTTCGATCAAGCTGCTTGAAATCTAGATTTTTATTTAAATTTTTAAAGATTCTCCTCATTGTCTCTCTCTTGAAAGAATAAGTCTTATTCATTCTTTCAGTGAAGGGGCTAGTGGGAGCTTTCTTGGGTGGTGGTGATAACTCTTGCTGTGATGGCCTATGAGGTGAAGGCCACTCTACTTGGACTTGAATTAAAGCCTTTCTTTTGTCCACTATAGAGACATTGCCTACTTTCTTTTCCAGCACTTTTCTAGGTTTTGATGGTTCTATAGTTGACTGATCTCTTAGGAATGAGATCCTAATGGCTTCTTCTTGAAGACTAGAGGCTTTACTTAATAAAATTTCAAAGGTTTTCATAGTAAAGCCCTTTAATGTAAAGGCCACAAGATCATGGTTATTTCGTAGAAGTATTTCTATAGCATACTGCTTTTGTAGCTAAGGCTCACACTTTAGGCTAAGAATCTTCCATCTTAAGATATAATCTACAAGGGATTCACTTGGATTTTACTTTTCAATGACTAAGTCACCTACAGTAACATGGTGCTATGTGCCAGTGAATCACTTCACAAACATGTTTTATAATTCATTGAAAGTGTACAATGAACTATTTGGCATCTCTGCATATTAATCAAAGACAGTCCCAATCAATCTACTAACAATTTGTCTAAACAACAAGGCACTTCCTCCGGCATTACAGTAACTTGTCTGAAAATGTACCAAATGTTGTTTGGGATTGCTTGTCCCATCAAAAACTCTTAAGGAAGAGGATACAAATCCCTTTGAATAAGGTAAAAAATCATATTCTTTAGGGCAAGGTCTACCTTTTGGAATTAGAGTTGTACTACAGGATTATGCCACTGCATCTTTCACCTATTGATACACTAGAAGCTTTAAGTCAGTTTTGGGAGATGCATCATTCATTATTTTATGTTCTTGGTGATCCTCTCCTAAATTAAGCTTCATCTCATCTATGAGATGGGACTCTTCCAGTTGTTCTAAAGAATGCGGCTAAGGATAGGTAGGAATTAGACTTTGGAGTGATTGCATAGTGGAAATCATCTCCTCCATTTTCATCTCCATTCTCAAAATCTAATCATCCTTCTTTTATAATTGAAGGATCAGTTGCTGAGTGGGATCAAGTACAAGACTCTCTTTCATACTATCTTGTGTTTCTTTTTACTCATTTTTGGACGCCCTCATGTTTACCATGAAGACATATGCTATGGGTAGTTTAGGGTCATCATTTAACTAGTCATCCTAATCTATGTTAAAATGTGTTAACCTAAATTTTGAATGAGATTTAACATCATCTTCAATCCTATTCTTTAGAATAACTAATCTTAGAATAGTGATTTCCTATATAGGAACTTAAGACACTACACTTAGTGTCCAAGTGTATAAGCAAATCAAAACCAAAATCAAAAGTAAATCTTAATACCCTAAGGCTCAGGCTATCCTAGTGAATCTCTCTAGGATTTGAGCTAACCCAATTAAATTAAAATGAACCCTAACCAAACTTAAATTTAGACAAATGAATAAATTAAATCATTTTTATTGAAATCTAAATCCATTTGAGCTTAGATGAGGATAATTGAGGTGGTCAACCTAATCAACCTACCTAAGCTCAATGTCACCTAAATTCAAAGAAATTCAAATGAAATCAAAATAAATGGAAATTAAATCAAATAGAAAACATGAAGTCACTACATGAACATGAATGAACCTAAAACTAAATCAAAATAGAGGTAAAAAATGATCAACCATTTAAAATAAAGTTGATTTATGTGGGTCCCACCAGGTCAAAGGTCACCCCATAAAAATTTGACCAAATTAAGTCATCTCAAAGGCTTAAAATCATCAAATGAACTTGTTTAAACATGAATATAAACA
The DNA here is from genome assembly GCA_021442155.1 of Cymbidium sinense. Classification (NCBI taxonomy): domain Eukaryota; kingdom Viridiplantae; phylum Streptophyta; class Magnoliopsida; order Asparagales; family Orchidaceae; genus Cymbidium; species Cymbidium sinense. Next base: position 131,589,424 of record CM038218.1, read on the forward strand.
AATCTAAATCTAAAAAGGATTTAATTAGGTTAATTAGATCACTTAATCTAAACGAGCCTAAATGGACCTTACGAAACTTAAACTTAAATTCAATCAAAATCAATTCAAATTAAACATCCAAAATCATTTGAAAATCACCATTAAATATATTTCAACCAATTATTGAGTTTAATTTGATCAATTTTGTCATTTGGCCCAATTGAACCCATGTTAACCCATTAAGCCAAATTTGGGTCATTATGGGTTTAAATTCAAAATTATCCTTAGTTGAAATAAAATTAATTGATATAAATCATCTTAAACATTTGATTAAAAACAATTTAAAGTAAAATAAATTTTAAATAAGTAAAATTGTCCATTTGATCTAATTAAACTTAATTTGACCCATTCAAGTCAAATTAGCCAAACCTAGCGTAAAGCCATAATCAAATCCTCCTTTAATATTAAATAATTGGCTTCTTAAATTTATTGGACAATCATTAGTGATTAAAATCCAAAAGAAATCAATAAAAATAAAGAGAATCAAAACCACTTAAAGTAATTTTGCATCAAATCAAATGAAACCACTAAATTCAAACTAAATGAGTAATGAACTTAGCTTAACCCTTTAAACTTACTATGGTTTGATTTGATTTGTCAATTGGTAGCCAAAAAAGGTTTTGAGGTGGTGTCATGAGGTCAAGAGGTGCCATAGAAGGTGATGTGGAGCATGGGAAAAAGAAAATTCTAAAATCCACTCATGAAGCCAAAACATAAGATACTTCTTTCATTCCTCCTTTAGTCCTTATCCAAACTGATTTGAATTGTTCCCAATTAGTTAACCACCTCTTAGAGCTAACCTCTAAGGGTGGAAATCACCATGGCAAATCCAACTCACTTTATCCATGAGGATAAAGCTCTCGGCTACATAGAAAGAGAAAGAAAGAGAGAGAGAGAGAGAGAGAGAGAGATAGAGAGAGAGACCTTATCTTACAAAATTGAGCATTTAAACAACTTTTTGAGGTGAAATGAAGGAGAACCAACCTCACCATCAATTCCCACACTTTTGGAAAATCGAAGTTTGACCAAACCCACTAGCAAGGAGGCAATGCTTAATCTCCACGTTAGTCTAGAGGGATGCATTCTATAAAATCATCTCCCAGAGCTTTGTCATGTTATGGAAAAGGTATACGAAACTTCCCAATCAACGAAGATCAATGTCGGTGAGGTATGATCCAATTTTGATCACCCATAATTTTGATTTGGTACTTTTTGAAATGAATTTGATCTCTAGTGAGATCAATCTATATAGATTGATTACAAATTAATCCATGATTGTTTTGCAATCAAAATCATGCATTCTCATCATTTAAATTGTCAAAAATCATGTTGATTCAATGGATTGTGCTAGACTTCCACCATTGATGAAGGAGATGTAATCTCTATCATCCGTTCCTTCTATTAGGAATAGATGGTTGAGATCTAGTAAGATAATTTAATTAAAACTCACATAAAAACTACGTGAAAAATTGTACGATCGGATGATCATAACGAATCTCTCATGTCCCATTTAATAATGTAGGATTCAAATCCCGTGTGGACGAATCATGCGCTGCCACTTATAAAATGATGTTGCATTAGCGCCATGGGCTGCTGCGAGTTTTAACATAAAAATCTTGATCTTTTTTGGATTTTAAAAAATTACAACAAATCTTAAAAACTTCAAAAAATCAAAGAAAATAAAATACTTAATAAAAAATGCAAATAAAGGCTCAATGGATTCATCTCAATGAGAAGAATATATTAAACGTAAAGTCCCCAATTTTTATTGGGTATTTTTGGGTTAATTTAAGTTTAATTGAAAAAAATCAAACCCAAATTAAACTTAAACCATTAATCCAATCAATTTTAGACTTTGGGGAATTAAAGTTAATGTTAAAGTACATCTTAGATAATTTTTTATGATTTACTAGAAATTAAATCCATAGCTATAAAATTTTGAATCATAAACCCTTAATTTAATGAAATAAATTAATAATGAATTAGAAAATTTATGGAAAAATATGAAATCAACTCAAATAATTATAATGAACCTTAATGAACCCAAAAACACCATTAGAACTCTCGAAAGTAAAACCCTTAATTATGGATTTATCTTCCATAAGGGAATTTAACAAAAGTAAAACCCCTAATTATTATATCTAATTTAGGCTTCATTTAGGTTTTTTAAATAATTTAAATACTAAATTATAATTTTGATTAAGATGAAACTTTAGAAAACTCAAATTAGCAAGAAACTCCACTAGCTATAAAAACTGCAAGGTAAAATGATCTATGGATTAGAAGTTGTTGAATTTCTAATCTCTTAGTTAATTTAAATAAATTTATAAATAAACAAATTATTAAAATTATTAAAATCTATGAAGTCAATCTAAATCATTTCCATTAACATCATAACACATAAGAAAAATTTCCTAACCATCTCAAGTTAAAAGAATTAGATTAATTATGCACTTAGGGTTTAATGAAATGATTAAAAATATATAATTTAATCAAATCTTAAGTTATCAATTTGATAAATTCATAATAAATCAATTAAAATTCAAAACTAATCAACCTCTGAATTTCATACCTAAATATTGAATTCATTCGTATGGAAAATCCTTAAACCCATTCAATTTAAGGTAAAACATAATTCCAAACAATAAAAAAGGGAAAGAAATGATTAATCAAATCAATTAAACTTAAATAACCAAAGTTTGGAATGACCTAGGCTAGGTTTGGTGCCTAAAGTAGTTTATTTCCTAAGTTTATTAGGTTTAAGTTGATAAATTGAACTTCATTTTTAAGAGATTTAATTAAATAATGATATTTTAACATATATAATTCCATTGTAATTAACCTAAAATGATGAACTAGAAATGTGTAAATTAATGAAGCATCTTAAATTATGAAATTGAAATATGGTGAATCATTCAAATGATAGAATCAAAACCTCTAGATTAAGTTTGAAATAAAAAAAATCAACTAAAATGAATTATGTTAATTGATTCAGACTATTAAAATAAACATTAATCAATCAAATAATAAAGTTAATTGAAATCAAATATATGAAATGATTATAATAATAAAGATTAAATATTATCCTAAGTCATAAAATTATACACATCCTAAACAATATATAAAAGAAATTAATAACATAAAATAGTAATGAATGAGAACACTTGAAATCAAATCAAATCATATAAATATTAAACCAAGTCTTTAAATTTGAGTTAAACTTTTAGTAATACTTTAAATTTTAATTAAAAAAATATAATCAAATCAAAGGAAGTAAAAGAAGAATAAATCTTAAACATATTTAAAATCAAATTTCTAAAGAAGAACTGAACATTGATTAAATCAAAAGATAGTCAATCAATCAAATATTAAGTTATTAATTTGTTAAGTTATGATGGATTAATCAATAAAACTCAAATGAAAAGAATAAAGAATCTTTAAACAACTTTCATAAACATGAGAGGAAAACTAAACACTAATCAAGAATTTAAATCCTAATCAAATCACTTAAACATTAATCTAGATTCAAATAAACCCAACTTAAAATTAAATATTTAAATGGATTCAAAAGAGGTAAATTTAGATATTTAGGATCTTAATTTAACCTTTAGTTTGTGTGAAAATTTTAATCAATTAGGGTTTAGGATGATTAAATAGAATGGGTCAACCTAAAGCAAAATTTATTTTATTCTTCAGTCTTTAAAATTGAAATTTCAACATTAACACAAAAGTAAACTTAGAAAATGAAAATAAACTCATAAATCACTTAAATCACTTAAATTGAAACTATCCAATGGAAAATAGAACAAATTCCAAGAATAAAAAAAATAAAATTTTTATGATTAGCTATCATATGGTATATAGTTTGGACACCCAACGTCATAGGGCTACTGGTTTGGAGGAGGTCTTGGTACCTCAAACTTTTGGTTTAATAATGACATGCACCTAGAAAGCCAAATTATGAAAAGTGAAAGATTAAATTTTAAATTAAACCAAAACTTGAACTTAAAATGCCTATTAAAGCCATACTACACAAACCCCTTTCTCACACACTGGATTGTTAGGTCACCGACCTTAAACTTAAGTTAGGATGATGATCAGTGATGTTTTTTGATGTGATGCTTTTCTTATTTTGTGGTGTAATATTTTAGATTGGATGGCTAGGATAATTTTCCTGTTAGTTTGGATGATAGGCCATTCTTTTTAGGCTAAAACTATTTTCTGCACATGGTTATGCTTAAAGGGAGTGCTATAATAAAAATTTGTATAATAAATATTATTTGCTTGAGGTAATACTTAAGTCCCTAAGTTTAACCCAATAGAAAAGGTGAGCAAGGCAAGCAACTAATGCTAGGCCTGCATGTTTGAAATACAAACTATTGGTGTGAGGTGTGTATTTTTTAACATTTATTTTACAAGATAAGAATTTACTTTCAAAATTTAAAGTATAATTGGAGCCTATAATTAAGTTAAGATCTATGAGGTCTAGAAATAGTATGAGTTGACTTTACCAATTGGTGGTCCCCTATGAAGCCCGTGGAGGTCCCTGAAGAAGGTGACAATCCTGGAAGAAGACCACCATATATGAGACTTTTAGTTCTGAGCTGAGCTTTATAAAGTCTGAGCTTGACTGTCCATTTTCTTTTTCTTCTAGGGTGTATAGTGGTACTTGACTTCATTGGTCTATTATTTTAATTAGTTTGGTTTGATTTATCTTTAGTGCAAAATAAAAATTTCCTACTTTTTCTAAGTTTCTCTTTATGGTATGTTCCTATGATGAAATATCTAGAATGTTAAGCTCCTATGCAAAATTAAATTTTCTAACCCATTAAACTTAAACAACTCAAACTTAAAATAAATAAATTTATAATTGCACTTTAATAAAAGCCTTAAATACAACATAAAGTATCTAAAAATAATTAGATTTTGTGAAACATGATAGCATATCGTTCATTCTTCTTGAATTAAGTGATTCATACATTATACATAAGCAGGCATCAAACCTATATGGATGACCATCCTTCTTGGAGGAAGTGTGCCTTATTTTTTTGATTTGGCCCATGACCACTTCTAACTGCATATCATTGTAGGCATGAACTACATACTCTAAGCCTTAAAATAAATTATGAGTCAAAGTACATCAAAGAAGAAATTTGTTGCATTAGTGAGGTGCATAACATGTCAAACATTATCTTAGGGTTAGGAAGTGAGTTAGGCTCTTAGCTTCCTTTGTATATGAAACAACCTAGCCATCTTGCATACATAAGGCTAGACTCATACTTTTTAAAATCGCTTAGGTGGTGTTAGTTGGTAACCCTTTCAAGCAAGTTATAAGTCTAGAAGAGTCAGGGATAAGTTCATTTCCCTCTAGTAGAAAAAGAACTAATAATTCCCAAAAAATTTACATTAGGTCGATCCTTTGCTTTATGTTAGAAGCATTTGTAGACTTAGGGTCTAATGCATATTATTGGAATAAGTCTTCAACCACTAGACATTTATATAGTCTTATGTTATTAGAATCTATGTCATAGATTTCTAAGAAAATAATAATTCAAATCAGAATAAATTTAATCTCAAATTTATAAATTCCTAATAATAAGATAATTAAAATGATTACAAGGTTTCCTAGTATCTAATAGGATTTCCTACTTATTCTCTATTGGATTTTGAAAAGAACTCTTCCCCCTTTGAAGTATTTCCTTTTAAATTTTCATATTAACAATTCTTTTAAGACAAGCTTTTAAATTCATAGAAATAAAAGCCTATTTCTTTAATTGAGAGTATTTTTAGGAAGAGATTCTTTATTTTTAAGATATAATTAACTATAGGGGCTTTCCCTTATAGGAAATTGTGAACCCTATAATACAATAAATCCTATTTTACCTCTCCATATAGTTCAGGGGAAGAATCTCCAATACATTCAAGACCCATTAGCCCTAAAAGTTCTTATTAAGTAATTAAATCCATTATAAGATAATATATTTATCTTTTGAGATAATATATTTATCCCTTAATGATATATTTGATTACCTAAATAAGTACCCCCGAAGATTTGTGTGGTGTTCCAAATACCCAGTAAAATGTTCTTCAATCGCACTTCCTTTTTTTTCTTTATCCTATCATACATGATTTCCATTTCTTCTACTATTAAGTGAAGAGGGATACCACTGCTATCAAGGATGGCTTTAAACTTTTCTTCTATATCCATGTGTTTTATTTTAGATGTCTCACCCGTAACAGCCTCTTGAATGATAGGGACTTCATCTATAATAAGAGTGACTCCTAAACTATGGTATTGCTCATCTAAAATCTCTCTATTATAAGGAGATAGATGAAGATGCTCTATTTTCCTATAAGAGAAATGAGATGAGGTTGCCTTTCAGTTCGAGGCCTAGATGAAGGTGATGAAGGCCTCTCTTTCGTAAGCTGAATAACATATGGTATCAATAACTATGTTGGTAAATGAATTTTTGGCACCTTAGGCAATGGGACTTTCCTAACATAAACCTTTATAGTTTCCTTCCTAGGAAAAATTCTATCTCCCCCTAAGCTAGCTAATTGATCCTTGTACGAGGTTAATGACCTCCCCGGGTGATGGTATCAGTCTAGTATAATAGGCATAAGCCGATAAGCTCTTCGTCTATTAGGGAAGACTAGATTTCCATTTCTTTTATTTTGGGTATTCATGGGTCTTCCTAGAATCTCTCTTTCAAGCTCTCTAGAGACTTGTCCCTTTATGACCCAAAGTAACTCCTCCCTATTATAGGAAGAGGACCAAGGGTTCTATGAAAGATCTGCTATAATCTACTATGGGTTTTCTTATTCACTAGTCTAAAGTTCTTCTTATTTTTAATAACTTGCAATTTTAGATGTGTTTTCCTCTTTCTAGGCTACAGAAAGAAGATAGAATCTACTACCTCCTATAAAAGGAGAAGTATCTAAAAGGGTACACCCCTCCCTCATCCTAACTTGCTCAATTTTTAACATCTCTTTTTATATTCTATCTTTTAAGGCTTGCCTCCTAAGCCTTCTACTTCTATTTTTATCTTGACTTTTGGTCATTAACTAAGGCTCAGAGGTGGAACCTATCTCAAAAGTGATGGAAAAGAAGGGAGCACGTGTCTTTTTAATAGGTAGTTTTTCTTTCTTTGACATAGAGCTTGCTTGAGCCTTCTTAGTGGACTCCATAGTCACTTTATTCTTAAGGGAAGACATACTATAGGGCACTCTAAAAAACTTTAAAATATCCTTTTTATCTTTAATAGCCATATCATTACTAGGGGTAAGAGTCACCTTTTACTTCTCTATCCTCCAGCATTGCCTAATCTTATTTTCCAAGTATCTCAGAAGGTTCTTCCACCACCCACAAAAAATTTTGATTTAACAACCAACATAGAGAGTTTGGCTTACAATTGAGTCACCAATTACATGAAGTGTTATTCTTTTATTTGTAGTCACCACCCATAGAGAGTATTGGTCTTACACTTTATTTTCCAACCACATGGAATATTGGTTTTTTATTTATGATCACCAACCATAAAGAGTTTTGGTCTTACACTTTATTCACCAACCACATGAAGTGATGATCTTTCAATTATAACCACAAACTACATAGTGTTAATCTTACCCTTAAGTCATCAACCACATGAAGCATTGGTGTTACACCTATTGCACTAATTATACAAAGTGTTGGTTTTATATTTATAGTTACCAACCACACTAAGTGTTGGTCTTAGACTTTACTCGCCAATCACATGGGATGTTGGTCTTTACATGTATTCCCTTAGATATTATATGAAGTGCCTAAAGTGAGTAAGTTCAAATGGTGAAGACTTTATCTGGACAATCTGCTAAGTGAATCCTTATGCACTTGGGATGAAAGCAGCTCACTGAGTGACATGAGTCAACACATAACTCCCTAAGTATTAACTTATCTCATTTTAGCTTGTTGAGTGCTTTGGGTCTATGTAGTTCACCAAGTCTTTGGGTGAGTGTAGTATAAATTCTTAGTTTTCATATTTTTTTAAAGTTTTGAACATATATTTTACAAGTATCAAAAAATTATTGCATAAGTAAGAATAATAAACTTTTATTAATTCAATATAATCATATGCATTTACTCAAATGATGAAATGTTTTGAAATAGAAAAAAAATTTAAAAATAAAAATGTATATGAATATAAAACTTATCTCATGTGTAAAACTTTTCAAATCTCTCACATTCCAAGAATGCAACACACCTTGTCCCCATTATGTTTATAGGTGGTAGGTTGTTAGACTAGCTTACTTCTTCATAGTGTAAGGAACATATCATGTGTGGGACAGTTTACCCAATACCCAATACATTCTATTGAGATAAATCTTCTAGTATCGAGGGCCTATCAAGCCTCATTCCCTAAAATAGAAAAAATTGGGGACTTGGGTTTTAAAGGTTATGCTAGTTGTTGCTGCAAAGTGATGAACTTTTGACACTACTCACATTTTTTAGCAAAATCCTTAGTGTCTTTTCTTAGTGTTAGCCAAAAGAATCCATAACATAGAATTTGAAGGGTGAGGTTTTTCTTCAGAATGATTTCCACACCACATGAACAAGTACCTTTCTTTGTCCATTTTTGTTTACACATCATAGATTTAATGAAGCAATCAACCTAAGAGTGAGAATGGCTCTAGTGTGATCAAATGAGTCTCCTCTTTTTGGTTACTATTCCATTGATCTCTGTTAAATCGTGACCTATTCTACCTATTTCTTCTTTTCTTCCATTGATCTCTATTGAGTCATGACCTATTCCAAAAGAATCCAAGTGTTAGCCAATGGATCCCCCATCTTATGCTAATATGGTGGATGGGGAGCCTATGGTGGTGGGAGATTCCATTGACTTAAATATCTTTCTTTTTCTTCAATGCTATCATGACCATTATATGGTAGGTAGCAGTAATGGTTTCATAAGATGGCATCTAGAAAAAGTTAAAAACCTACCCTTTTGCTATCAAAATCTGAGACTTGGAGTGTTGTTAATCAGTTTAAGTTCACTTTAGTGGGAAATTTACCTACAAACATACAAAATGGATTCTATTAGAAAGCACTTTCAAGATATAAAATTGGTTGGGGATTGGAATGTGGGATCATTGGATGGTCAGCATATTATGGTCAAACTATCCAAGGATAAAGACTATGCAAGTTTTTTCTCCAAAAAGCTTTACCACATTGACAACATCCTTGTCAAATTCTTGAAATGGACCCCATCCATTGACTACAACATTGAACCTCCCATTACTCTCATTTGGATTAAGCTCTCTAGTTTGAAACTACATCTTTTTAATAAACATATTCTTTACTCAATAGTAACCATCTTTGGGAGGCCATTGAAACTTGACTCACCTAATTTCAATCTTTCAAGACCTTCAGCTACTAGAATCCTAGTTGAAATGGATATCACTACAAGTTATATAGAGAAGATATGGATTAGCACCAAATTAAATGGGTATTAGCAGAAAGTTGAAATTGAACAAAAGTCTCTCTATTGTAGTAAGTGTAGAATGCTTTGTCATTCCTCAGAGAAATGCTTTATTGCACATCTAGAGCTATGGGAACTTAGAATAGATAAGAGGAGACTAGCTGCACAAAATTCACTAAAGAAAAATTTTGATCAATGCACATTAGTTTTTCATGAGAAGATTAGATGCATAAAAGAAAACATTAACTCAGGAAAACATGTTAAAAATCCTGAAGTCAATCAAATAATCATAGAAAATCCACAAACAATACCCACCATCCAAGAAGACATCAACAATCCAATACCTACTAAACACAATCATAACGATAAACCCCTCCATGTGGTATAAAATCAAGAACTAAATTTTGGATAGAATCCTACAAACACTGAACAGAATAGACCACAATCCAAACCTACCCAAATGAAGACAAATTAATTAAACTCTTTGGATAATCTTATATTAGAAGTTATCCCTACAAAAATGTTTCCATGGAACAGGATGGCTTAATCCATTCATTTGGATAGAGACCTAAAGAAGAAAGGTATAGAGCTATTCTCAACACATCAATTGAAGAGTGGTAGATGTTTAAACATAAAAAAATAGAATCAAAGAGGAATTAGGGAACTAAAGAACTTACTAGCAAGCAAAATCCAAAGGATGAATGATTTTTTGAGCGGGGAAGGGTTCCAAATGACCCTCAAGGAGTAAGCCTCCCCCCTCATGCTGAAAATTATGATTTGGATTATTAGAGGCATTGACAAGGCCAATGCCTCTAATAGACTCAAAAGCCTTGTCAGACACCACAAAATTAAATTTTTTGCTATCTTTGAACCCCTTGTGACAACTTAAAATCTACCCAAGATTAGAAGATGTTTTCCTCAATTCTTCATATATCCAAATGTTAGCAATAAAATTTGGCTTTTTTTGGAAGCATAGATTCCAAGTTTAGATCTTACTGGATACAAACCAATAAATCCACATCCACATCCAAGAGTTGAATGTTTGCTCTTATGCTTTTTTTATCTAAGTTGCTTGCACCAAACAACTAAGAAAAGAACTATGGCAAGATATCGAACAAATTAGTCTCAATATCACTGACCCTTAGTTGGTTGGAGGGAATCTTTATATGATTGCTAGTCCAACTGAGAAGGCTAGTCCAACTGAGAAGAAGGGAGGAAAGAAGCCTAATATTTCAGTCATCATAGAGTTTACTAGTTTTATATAGGAAGATGGTCTACTTTGTGCACATTTTATTGGCTCCCCTTTCACTTAGAGAAGGGGGAAGGTTTAAGAGAGACTTGACCTTATCCTAATTAACTCAGAATGGATATCTCATTCATGTAAGCTAGACATTCTACACCTTGCAAGGATTACATCTATCCACTCCCCTTTATTAGTCACTTTTAGATGTATGCCCAAACAATCGTATCCATCCAGGGTAGTGAATCCCCCACCCCTTCATGCTGAAGTGGCACCCTGCAGCCATGCTATCCGAATAGACTCCATCCATCCATTAGCACATTATTTGTTGGAAACTAATTCTAAAACACTTATCCACATTATCAAAAAGAGAAATGCTCACAACAGACCTTGGTTCTTAATTAATATGATTAAAAGAGTAAAAGAGATGTTGAAAAAGCTCAACATATACATCACACATTCATCGGGAAGGAAACCGTCTTGCCGATTTGCTATCCAAGAGGGGAGTCTCCACACAATCCTTTTACATTCTAAAATCCATAGATCCACAACTGAAACTTCTTATGGATAGTGACAAATGTTACCTTACATTAGAACTATCAACTTGTAACTCTTAGTTACTCTTATGTTTTTTGGATTACTTGTACTTTAAAGTAATCAATAGAATTTCTCTTTCCATGAAAAAAATAAAGTAATCAACCTCTTAAACTACTCACCATAGCTTAGAAAATATTAGGCTACTTTAATTTTGATTCTTCTTAAGCATTAGATTTCTTCTTTAAGCTCCCAAGTCTGTAAATACTTTTTGATGGGATCAATCTAGTTTGGGGAGTTTTCACATTCAATTTACATGGACTCACTTTCTTCCATGCTTGGATGGATGAGTTGGAGGGTAAGTTGGTCCTCTAATCCATTTGATATTAATAGTATATTACAAATTGATTTTGAACCCATAGGACTTATTTGATCATAAAGAATTCAAGTCTCCCTATTTCTACTTTTACCTTGTGTATATATCCCTACATCAACTCATCTCTTACTTCATACTCTCCATTAATTTGATTCTCCAAACGTTTCAAGCATGAGAAAGCTATAATGTGTGTGCTACCTAGTCCTTAAGAGAATTGCAACCAGTAAGTAATGTTTCATACTCAGATAGATTGATAGTGAATTGAAAGTTGAACTTCACTAATTGAGTCATGATGAGCCTCACTGGGCTCTTCAACACAATGGAGGCTTTCATTCCTACCTCTAATAAAGAATCGCCACTTGCAAGTGCCATATATGTTCTAGGTTGATTTGGACATTGTAAAAGTCCTTGAAATTTACAAAAAAACAAAACAAATTAGAGAGTGCTTGTGCCTTAATCTTTGTCTCCAGTGAGTATATCATATCAAAATCGCTCAACTCAACATACCATTTTAGTAATCTTTCTTAATGATCAGGCTTGGTGAGTATTGATTTGAGTGGGTGATTAGTGACAACTTGAGTTGAATGAGGTTGGAAATATATATTTGAAGTTAGCAGGTAGATATAATAAGTGCAAGTGCAAGCTTTTCCATAATAGGATAATGTGACTTGGTACCCCTTGGCAACTTGCTTACATTGTTCATTGGCCATTGCTTTCCCATTTTTTCTCAAATCAAGATCAAGCTAACTAAATCTTCTCTCACTCCTGATTACAACAATAATATCACATCATCTTTTGGGCTTTGTAGTAAAGGCGGTGAGGTAGGTAAGCTTTTAAGGTCACTAAAATCTTTCTTTCATTCATTAATACACTCAAACTTCATCTCTCCCCTTAAGACATCAAGGAATGGCGAGCAGTACACACAAACTTTGGAAATGAGTCTATTAAACCTAGTTACTTGCCTAGTGAATCATTGTACCTCTTTGGTTGTTCATGGCAATAACAAGTCAAGTATTGCATTGACTTTGCAAGGATTCATCTTTATGCCCTCAGGTGCGATCAGGAACCACTAGAACTTTCCCAATCTAGCTCCAAATGTGGACTTCAAGGGGTTGAGGGGCATATTATTCTTCTTCAAGGTAGCAAAAGTTATCCTTAAATCTATATTTATTTTTCATCCAAATGTTCGCTTCAAGGGGTTGAGATGCATATTATTCTTCTTCAAGGTAGCAAATGTTTTCCTTAAATCTAGATTTGTTATTTAGCTATCTCACTTTTAACTAGCAATTCATCCACATAGGCTTCTCTATATTTTTCTATTTCTATGCATTAAACACTTAATCTTACATTCTTTGATAAGGTATTCTTGTAATATTTAGCACAAAGGGCATTACTCTATAGTAGTACAATCATTCTCTAACAATGAAACATTTTTTTTATGAGTGAGGAAGATGCATTTAATATTGATGATGCCTTAAAATGCATCCACAAAACTCATCACTGGATAACCTACTACTGAGTTTATGAGTACATCTATCCTTGGAAGTGTGTACCCATACTTGGGACAAGCTAAGTCCAAAATGGTGAAATACACACAAAATTGAGCCTATTGTAAGAAATATTGATGTAAATGTTCAACAGCTTGGCTGTAGTCCACGTGAATACATCTATCTTCATGGAAGGTTTAAATAAGGGATTTTTTACATGCACCACTAAAGGTTAAGCCAATTCTAAGCACTCTATTATATACTCACCACTAATTGTTGATATTTCCCCAATTTCTTTAGATTTCTACTTGTATGTGAATTCTAATTTTACAACAACTTCTATCATATTTGAGTTATCGACTGCTCATAGGTAGAAAACTCAAGATTAATCCAAGTGTCTCTTAACCATGATTTCTTCTACTTCCATTGATAATATAATTTCTATATGATAGGATGACACCATTACTATGAATGGGTTGAGCAGTGGTTAGCCAAAGATAGCATTATATGTGGCAAGTGCATCAATGATGACATAATCAATCACAGCCATAAATTGATTCTCTCTTTCTCTCTAAGTTATTGGGAGAGTGATGTTACTTTATATCTCTCTTTCTCTATATAAAATCAATAGAGGCTATTTGTATTGGGGTGAGTTAAAAATAGGCCAAGTTTAGTTTGTCAAATATGGACTTGAAGATGATATTCATTGGGCTCTGAGTGTTGATCAAAATACTCTCTATCAGATAATTGGTGACAAACACCAAGATGACTACCAAATCACTATAAGGGTCGATGATTGTTGGTTAGTATTTTTTCAAGAAATTAAAATGCTATAAATAATATGCATAGTACTCACACCATGGCTATCGAGTTAACTTTACATGATCGTAGTTACCCAAGACTCGCTCGCTTGGATGACTCCTCATCTCCACGATAAAAATTACAAGTTGTAATGTGGCTTACGTAAGTTGAAGTGGCTTTATTACTCAACTTGGAAACCTCGTTTCTTTGTCTCTTTATGAAATCCTTTCATTTTCTAGCTTTTATGAGTTCCTCCACTAAGCTCCTTAGATATAACCTTCCTTAATGTCGTGTTCAGAGTTGCAATGATCAGCACAATACCTAAATTAATTGTGGAGTCCACTAGCCTTTAAAAGTTTTAGTTTTTTGAATTAATCTTTATTTTGAATGCCATTTAATAGCTCAACCATTGACACTCTTAAAGGCTATAGTCAATTGTAAATACACATTACGTATATAGTGAGTTTGGGGATTTTTGAATTCACACCTACTCATTGATGCCTCTTTATATTGGGTAGGTTGTCTTCTTTTTTGTTTTATTTTCTAACTTAAATCCCTAAAGGATATCCTTAGAGGTGAACTTTTTTTTGAGTAAGTTGCCAATGTTGATTGGCAACCTTGTTATATTCTTTGTGTTCACATGGATATTGGCCAACTCCAAAAATAGTATGAGTTTCTTAGGCTGTTGAAGACCAAGAGCATATATGAATTGCCCATCTTAAGGCCCTAGGCAAGTGTGCACTATGAAACTACATGCTCTAAATATTTTACCTCCAATATTTTTCTTTGAAATTAAGTAAAAAAAACTTCCTAAGGGACTTACTTGTATCCTATCATATCTGTAAAAGAACCTGTGACTCTACAAGGGCTTCAGTGCACTGACAAATTCTGTTAAGAACATTTTCTTGAATTCCACAATAGAAGTGATGACTCATAGTAGTAGACATGAAAACCAACTGTGAGTTAACTACATGAAATTGGTGAAGAACATTCAGCATTTCATTGCATCGTATAGGTTTAGCAATGATATAGAGGACTCAAAATACACTATATGGTCAGCAAGGTTGATGTCACCTTTGTAAGATTCTAGGTGTGGTCAATATTTATGGTGTTGAGCTTCCATAATACTTCTAAAGATGATGTTGTTGGGGTCAATATTATATTGAGTTTGGTGAGTTGTCAAACTAGACTACCCAACATTCTCCTTAACCCTCAAATTTTCATTTGTCACTTGGTCTATAGATATCTAGACTATACAAGTGCTCATGTCTTCCATATCCTTCAAGTCTTATTGTGTAACAAAATATTGCATATTTTCCCCTATGGTTGCCTAGTAATCCCATGTAGACGAGCCTACATAATTAGATTCCTAACTCTTAATTCTTATCATCTTTCATGCGTACCACAACTATAATGATATTTAATCTAAATTTGTCAGTATAATGATGAAAGGTCATTCTTTATACACATAGGAAACATGGTTAGTTTAGGTGTGACAAAGAAAATAAAAAATAAAATAGAAATATGAAGTAGGGAATAGAAAATCTACTATCTTTGAAAAAGCAAGTACATGTAAGAGGAAAGAAGCTAGAAAAAAAGAAGATCCAAAAAGTCCTTGTCTCCTTAAGAATCCCCATTTTATAAGAATTGTATATATTAAGGAATAGCTATGATGGCTACATAAGGGACATTCCCATGATCTAGAGAGTGTGAGAGTGATAATTATTAAGTGATGAGTTCTTGAGCATGGTCACTCATGCCAGTGGGGAGAGTTGTCTAATGTGAGTGTTTAGCTACGTAGTCATCCATGTGTAGACAATCTTCATATGTAACGCAAAGTTGCTTGATAGGGGCGATCTCTCCTCATATTCACCCATTTAGGGTGAGTCATCCTTAGCATGTGAATCACTTATCTAAATTATTCTTCTTGCTATTAGATGCTCTTATGTTGATCTTTTACCATTCATGAATACTCACTAAGTTTATATGCATTCCATGGTATACAATAAGCATCATTTCTCAAAGTTGACCAGAAATATTCTTGTGGTAAGGTTCTATAGGCAAGTGTCCTTCCTCTAGAGTGGCTCTCACATTCTCTTGAATATACCTCAACAAATATTTTTTAATCACTTTCTCAAATACACCTTAAATTACGTGAGGTGATTGATCTTCAAAACAACTTTTGAGCAGTTTTGATTTTGAATCATCTTGGATCTTTGATGCCTTATTTCTACTCTTGAGTCTACCAATATATTCTAACATGGTCAACCTAACTAGGTGAGATTTTAGCCATAATTTGCATAGGTGTGACTTCTTTTGTGCTAGGTTGGGTAAGTTGAAAGATAGGTTGTGTATACCAAAAGTAACGAGTAGGATTAGGTGAGTCTAGTTGTTAGTGTACTCACACAAAGGGTACTCAACAATCAATACTATGTATACTCACGACAAGGCATGTTTGATAAGAGAAGATTGATTTAATCCCACAAGACAAGAACTTAAGAGATTATAACTCAAAAGATAAGACATAACTTGACTTTCTAGTAGTAGGTGACTTTTCAAAGAAATGAGGTGAATACTCAAAGGAATGAGGTGACTACTCTTAGTCTTATCTTCACTCGCATATTTATCTAAGGATTCACTACTCCCTCCATCGACTAGCAGATCTACACTCACTCACATGCACATTTCCATCAATTTAGGTAGAAACTCATTTGTACTAGACATACCTTATATGATTTTCTCATGTATGGTCACCTACTGGTATTATAAAAGGGAGCCTTCTCTTTTTCTAAGGGACCTTTTGTCAGCACTCTAGATCCCTATACTTTGTGCTTGGATTTTCAATGATATCTCTTGCACTTTTCTACTTCTTGATCCTCATGCTCATAGTCTTTTTTTCCTAACCTTATTTCTTAGGTGCCTCAAAAGGTAGAACCTCCACCCATAAAAGATTCGGATTTAACATCCTTTTAGGTGTGGTGAGCATGTAGGAGGATAAGGACTAGAAGCTTGATACAAAGTGAAACAAGACCTTAAATATGAGATCACTTGACAAACATAGAGTAGAACATCTAGTTAATTGCAATTCTATAAGATTTATGAGGCATGGAGGATAGGATCACTAGCTTGGTGTAGGCACCATCGATAAATCACACCATAAAGTGCCCACACCAAAATAGAATGAAGGATCCATGGGATCAGCTACTCATTGAGCTCGATGAGGAAGAAGACATGAATCTAGAGTACTAGCTATCATCCATCCAAGATATTTGACACTGAGGATGAATCTCATGACATAAGAGAAGAAGAGGGTGTGTCAAAGAAATAGCTGCAACCAACCAATGCTTTCTCTATGAAGACTGTAGAAACTCACCATCCTCATAAGTTCATGATCCCACATCTTGAATCCACCAACCATATAGCATATTAATAGTCAACCACATGATTGTTGGACTTAGATGACCAATGAAGTGTTGACTTTTGTTCACCACCTTCAAGGTCATTTAGGATTCATTACATCATTGGTTGACTTCAAAAGTATGTTAGTCACATAATCTGCTAGTGCTAAGGAGCCGTTGAACTATTTTTAAGATCATTTGCATATGAGGTTGGAACCTGGTGAGTCCCTAAGGAAGTTCATTACTTGCTTCCAGTGAGTAGGGGTGTGCATTATTTAGTTTTAACCAAAAAACCAAACTGAACTAAAGTTTTTGAGTAATTTGGTTCAATTTTGAACTTAGTAATTTGGATTTTGGTTTTAATTAATGAAAACTTTGGTTTTTGGTTTTTGGATTGGTTTGTTAAATAAAATTTTGGATGGAACAAAATGAACTAAAGTAATTATATGTAATACAGTATTATTAATTTATGTAGGCTTATCTATTATACATTTATTTTTATTTATTTTTGAATACTTGGTAGGTGATTTTTTTGAGGACCGTTTTCTAATTTTCCAAAATATTTTGATCTCATAATATGGTAATATGATTTCATCAACTTCTAAGTTCAAAACATCATTCAGGTAAGTAAAACTTAATTTTAAATATTTTTTAGTGCATGAAGTAGTTGCATTTTTAATTATATTTATGTTGCTTTGCTTATTGCTTGTTCATTATACAATAAAAAATTATGCAAATAATTTTTAAATGTAGACAACTTATTGTATTTATTTGTTTGGTTTGGTTCAATATTTTAAGGAATCAAACCAAACCAAACCAAAATAATTATTCAGTTTGTTTGGTTTTGCATTTATTTGTTCAGTTGGTTCAATATTTTTAGGAATCCAAAACCAATCGATTTTAAAAATTTATCATCCAATTCATCCAAATCAACCAAATGCACATCCCTACTAGTGAGAGATGCTAAAAGTCAAAGATCTAAAATCCATAATCACTAAAGCAACACTCACTCAAGGCTTGAAGGAGAGTCCCTTTAGATATGCTTTAGGGCTCCAACAATCTAAAACACTCATTGAACTACTAGAACTACAAATAATCATAATGTAGAAGAGTATAATGTAGTGGTTCAACCAGTAACACTTGCTAGAACTAAAGACTTGCTAAAGAGACCTTCAAAGAAACTGCCCATGAAGAGTATCAAAGGTAGAGGATATATAAGAAACGGTGACCTGAAGTATAAAGAGAGGTTTCAAGAATCTAACCACTCACTATTCATAGCTAGACTATGCACAATCTACTTTAGCAACTCCTCTTAGGGTGTCAATAGTTGAGCTAGTAGAGTATTCCAGAATAAAAATTATTTCAAACGACCACTACCTATGAAATCTAATGGAGTGCATGATCAGTCAAGGTATTATGCTTATCTTCATGACCATGCCCATGACACTAAGGAGTGTTGACATTTGAAAAGTTTAGTGGATGTATTAATAAAGGTGAGGAAGCTGGAGTTCATCAGGAGGAAAGACAAAGAGATTGTTGAGACTAGCAATAAACCCATACCTACACATGGTATTCATATTGCTAGAGTCATGCTCACTATCTTTGGGGGTGATAAAGATTGATCTAAGAAGGAAAGTAAGAAAAGGTTAACATCTAGAGGAGTGAACTCAATAAGTATATTGTGAGCACCCACCATAACTATCATATCAATAAGTTTCTCAGAAAGAGATAGACTTGCTATTGGAATTACTTTTAATGATGTCATTGTTGTAACATCTCTGATCGATAACTATCAGTTATGATGCATTTTGATCAACATGAGGAGCTTAGTTAATATTATTTTTAAATCAGTCTTTGATAAGTTGGGCTTAGCAAAATCTAAACTTGTGCCAACTGGAGAACGATTATATAATTTCTTAAGAGAGTAGAGAGAAACTAAAGAGATGATTACTATCTCCATCACCAAGGAATAAGGTAAGAAATAGTTAATGGTAATGGCCAACTTCATCATAGTAGAGGCCCAAGCTACAATAATTTTATCTTTAGTTGCCCACTACTTAACAGATTCCAAGCAATCGTGTTGACGTATCATGTAGCCATCAAATCCCCTCTAAAGGAGAAGAGATTACTATGAGAGGGTCTTGCATGTGCTATTTAAAAGCAATCAGTGGGTCAAGCAAGAAAGATAAAGTTCTACAACTAGATATAGCACAAACATAAATTGAAGTCCTTGAAGAGATAGATGAAATTTTGGTCATGCAAGATAATGGGTGAGTATTAAGGGTCAGCTCATATTTATGCCACAAACATAAAGAAACCCTCATCTAAACTCTCATAAATAATTTAGATGTATTCACCTAGATAGTAGCAAAGATGCCAAGCATAGACATGAACATTGACTTTTATCGTATGAACGTTCATGCAGACGCACAACTTGTGAAGTAGAAAATGAGGAAAACACAATCATACTCATTGCACCCATCAAGGAGGAGGTCGCAAAGCTACTCAAAGCTAATTTTATTAAAAAGGTTCAATACCCAAAATGGGTGTCCAATATGTTGATGGTGTAGAAGTCAAGTGACAAATGGGGGATGTGTGTCAACTTCACCAACCTAAACTTGACATGTCCAAACGACCGATATCCTCTTCTATGAAAAGATGAGCTCATAGACTCGATAGCTGGATTCTTAGTAATGAGTTTCTTAGATGTATTCTTAGGAAACCATCAAATTTGAATGCATTCTACAGACTCTAAGAAAATAACCTTCATTACTACTGAAGGATTATACTGCTACAAAGTTATGCCCTTTAAGTTGAAAAATGCATGGGGGATATACCAAAGACTAGTAGATCTAGTATTTAAAGAGTAGAAGGGAAAAAATATGGAGTATATGTGGTTGACCTACTAGTTAAGAGAAAGTCACTGATGTAGCATATCAAAGACCTCAAAGAGACATTCATCACACTTAAAAGGTATAATATGTGCCTTAACCCCTTGAAATGCCTTTTTAGTGCAGGAGTAGGGAAGTTTTTCAAATTCCTCATTACCCATAAAGACATAAAGGCAAATATAGATAAATTAAAGGTTATACTTGACATGCTATCTCCCAAAAATTTGATAGAGGTACAGCAGCTTACTGGGCTAGTGGCAAAATTGAATAGGTTCATTTTATAAGCTAGATAGTGGTGCCCACCACTTTTTGAGGTTCTTAAAGGAATGAAGAAGTTTGAATGGATCCCAGAATATGGAGGCCTTTAATGAGTTGAAGAGTCTACTTTTGTGTCCTCCTTTGCTATAGAGCCCAAAAAAGGGAGAATTCCTATTATTGTAAGACTTAACTACTAAGTCTTGATTAGAGAAGAAGGTGGGAAGCAATGGTGCATCTAATATATCAACAAGTCTCTATGATGTTTCCTATTGTATTACCCACTCATGGAAAAGCTCGAACTCACACTAATCACATTAGTTAGATAGTTATGCTCTTACTTTACATACACTCCATACATGTTGTCACTAATAACCTGCTTAAATTAGTGATTGCTAAGCTTGAACACTTTGGAAGATTAGACCATAAAATTAAGTGAGTTTGATATATAGAACTCACCTAAAACCATGATTAAAGCCTACGTACTCACTGATTTCTTTATTGACTTCAATAACTCACAAAATATTATTATTAACATAGAGCCATTATGGTGATTATATGTCAATGGCTCTTCTAGCAAACTAACCATGAGCACAAGCATAGTGTTTGAAAAGTCTAGCAGAGATCACAATAATACAATCAGATAAATTTGGGCTCAAGGTGACAAACAATTAAGCTGAATTTAAAGCTTTACTCACTAGATTGGGATTTTCTAGGGGCTTTAAGCCACACATATGGCAACTTATTTAGACTCACAACCTATAGTAAGGCAAGTAAATAAAGAGTAAAACATTTAAGATGATACCTTAATAAAATACTTGCTTAAAGTAAAATTAGAGATTAGACAACTAGATTATTTCAGTATAAATCAAATCCCTAGAGATAAAAGCAACTCGT
Source organism: Cymbidium sinense (assembly GCA_021442155.1). NCBI lineage: Eukaryota > Viridiplantae > Streptophyta > Magnoliopsida > Asparagales > Orchidaceae > Cymbidium > Cymbidium sinense. The sequence goes on from CM038218.1 coordinate 131,610,797, forward strand.
TGACATTTTATCCTAAGCTAGCAAACTATAGGAGCAAGTGATCATTTAGCTTGCCCAACCGAGTACCAAAGAAGATGACCTAATACAAGTAGATCATGAATACTTGCAAAGCTGGGTTATCACCATCAAAAATTGCCTAAACACTAATGAAATTACATAAATAATTAAAGATTTAAAGTTGTTCAAAATCAAGGCAACCCAATGCATGTTGATAGGAGGAGAGTTATTTTGAAGGTCAGCAACCTCGTTTAACCTCATATGTGTGAAAGAGACTAAAAAAGAAAGATCCTTGAAGAAATACATTCTAGTTAGTGTGGTAGTTAGTCAAAAGAAAGGACACTCACTCACAAAATCCTAAAGTAAGGATATTTTTGGCCCACACTCAGAAAAGATGCTAAAGATCTTGCAAGGAGATGTGTATAATGCTAAAAATTTATAGCAGTCCAACAACAACCATCACAGTCATTTTAACCCATCACCGGTCTATAGCCATTCACTATTTTAGGAATGGATCTGATAGGTCCATTGCTAGTCGTCAGCAGGTAAAAAAATTTATATTAGTCATGATCAACTATTTCAACAAATGGATCAAGGAAAATCCACTTATAAAGTTCACATCTTATAGGTAGTAAGAAACTTTATTTGGATTGACATTATTTATAGGTACAAGTTTCCATTAGTGACCGCCATTGATAATGGGTCACAATTAAATGAGAAAGGAATAAATAGAGTTCCATGAGTCTCAAAAGATTAAGTTAAAATTTGCATCAATGCACCACCCTTAATGTAATGAACAAGTGGAAGCCACCAACAAAATGATCCTCAGTTTGCTTAAGAAAAAGGTCAAATTTGCATAGGCTAAATAGGTAGATACACTACCCATAGTACTTTGGGCACTAAGGAAAACTCTCACTCATGCAACCAAAATTTTGCCCTTCACATTGTCATATGACACTAAAGTTATCTTATCTGTCGAGTATGAAGTCTAGAGTCAAAGAGTCCTGTCAAAGGAAAGGATGGGAGATAGAGACAGTGAATGGGTTCAAGCAAACTCAAAAGCTATAGAAGACACACTTGACATGCTTGAAAACTTAGAATTGAGGCATCATACAGACAAGAGGAAACAAAAAGGAGGATGGATAAGTACTACAACTGTTATGTGAGGGAGAAGCATTTAAGAGTGGTCACCTAGTGCTGAATAAAGTAGATGTCACTGCTCGATAGAATGTTCTAAGTAAACTTGGCCATTATTTGGATGGACCTTTCATAATCAAAGAACAAGTCTATCTTAATTTATATTGACTATAATCTTATTCTAGATAAAACATACCAATAACTTATAATTGTAGAGACTTAAAGAAGTTTTACCCCTCTAGAAAAATTTCCATAATTTGTACTTTATTAATTTTGTGTATTATTTATATTTTTATTTTTAATAATAAATGTTTTTTTATTTTTCTCTTTAAATAAGTTATCTCATAAGATAACTATATTTACAATTAGAGAATACTCGAATGATGAGAGGTGAAACTTACACTCGAGAGTTGCATGATAATTCAAGATATTCAATGTGCTATTTGTTGCCCAAGAATGGTCCCACATGGTGAATGTCAAAAACCCAAGTAAGAGATCTGAATACTCAGTATGCCACACTTAGCATTAAAAAATATTCATGTTGAATTAAGCTTTTGACATGAGTTCGCTCATCGAGCAATGTGATGACTAAAAATACTTGGCGTGTGCTACAACTACCTATGCTCTTACTCGTATTGATCAAAAGGATTGAACTGATTAAAAGTCCCACTCATCAAGTAGAGAAAGCCTGAGTAGGGAATCTAAATACTTGTCATGCCACTCTTGGCCCAAAAAAATTAGATTCATACAAGCTATCCTCAAGTTTGATCGACAAACTCTTTTAGTTTGCAACTAAAAATACAAACACTCCATATGATTGGCAAGGCCAGCAACTAGACTTAAAAAAAGACTAACTCTCCTAGTTGGTAATTTAGAAGACCAACACTGAAAGAAGTTGATAATTATAATGTCAGATCGACACCTCATGAGGTTGGTCATTAGACCCAAAAAAGACCAACTCTCTTTGTTGGAAATTAAAAAGACCAACACTAAGTGTGGTTGGTGACTATAGTGTAAGACTTACACTCCATGAGAATGGAAACTAGGCAAAAAAAAAAGGCTAGCTATCTTAGATGGCAACTAAAAGAATAAACACTCTATGTGATTGGTGACTATAGTGTAAGGCTGACACCCCGTGAAGCCGACGCTTTGTGAGGTTAGTAACTAGGTTCTAAAAATACCTACTTTCTTAGTTGGCAACTAAAAATATAAACACTTTGTATGGTTGGTGAGATCAGCAACTAGAATTAAAAAAGACCAACAGTCCTAGTTGGCAATTTAAAAGACCAACAATCACTATAGTTGATGATTGTAGTGTAAGACGCGACTCATGAAGTTGACAACTAAACCCAAAAAGACTAACTTACTTTTTGGAAACTAAAAAGATCAACACTCCATGCAGTTGGTGATGATAATGTAAGATTAGCACCCGATGAGGTTAGCGATTAAGGAAAAGACCAATTCTCCTAATTTACAAGCCAAGGTTAATTCTCTAAAGGTGTGACTGACATGCATTATGATTGTGTATGGAAGATATACTCATTTGATCAAAGGCTTAAGATATTCCAAGCCATATATATAATTATACAACAACAAGCGAGTAATAAATCAAAGAACTATATTAAACTTGCCATTCTAATGTGACTATATATGAAGGTTCGCTTTTATGATCAGTTTAAATATTCTAAGTCTTAGGTGGAGTTATTTACATATCTATGAACAATTATTAATCAAATGAGTATACACAAATTCATAGTGGTAAAGCAACCACCTAAATAGGTTCTTTTCATTGATTGATGAATCAAAATATTATCAAAAGTTGATTTACTCAAATAACAATAAGTATTCTAGCTATGCTAGAGTGACAATCTAGCGAAAAATTTCTTGAATATTCTAAATGGGCAAAGTCATCCATGCTTCAATAAGAGAGTACTAATCTAAACGAGTGCACACCATCTCGCTATAATAATGTGACTACTTAGGAAGTCCTTTCTGTCAACCAATGTTTAGAAATATTCTAAATTTTGAATGGAGTTATTAACATATCAACCAATGAGTATGAGCTTAATGAAATGACAAGTGAAGTATTCTATGACTTAACTGAGTTTTGAAATAATGCTATCTCAGCTTTCATGATCATGAAGTTATGTTGGTACTCCACCTCTAATGACTATTGCCACTGCAATTCTAACTCCAGTTGTGATAATAGCTCACCTATGTCTCACTTGAATGAGGCTAGGGCATCTCTTAAGAGGGAGACCTCACCTCATAGAGTAGCAACCTTGGAGAAATCTCTTAAAACTCACTATTCTTCATCCATATTTTTCACTGGTTGTCGAGTAGACTCATGCTTTGTAGACACATCGCTATATTTATGAGTAAAAGAGGAGAAACCAACCACCATTTCCTAGATGTCAGCAGAGGTGAATTTGGTTATAGCAATGAGAGCTTCGATGGTCACTTCTTATTGATGTGATGTCTCCCCTAAGTTCACATGTAGGGCCATCAATTTGGTCTAAGGAAAAGTTGGAGTCACTGCTACTCAAGAAATGGCTGAGCAAATCACCCATGTAAAGGTGAAGTGACTCTATGAAGCTACCTAGATGATTAGAGGAAATGTCTTGGAGGGCTAGTAAGTTCCCCTCACCATTCTCTACCAAGGCTTGAACAATAGTAATGCTCAGTTATGATAAAAAAATGCTAAGATGTGAACTTAAAAGGCTTGGACTATGTGGTAATATGTAAAACTCACCTCAATGAGTCATTCTTCTATAGCCTCCCTTGCTATAATTGGTCCAACCATTTGGCTCACCAACACTTTCCTATGTTAAATCAAAGGCACCTCTTCTCCTCTTTCCTCTTCTCTAGTGATACTCACGAGTCACGCACTTACCGTAGTGACTCGTTCCTCAAAGGTGTGAGTGCTAGCTACTCCTCATGTTCGAGGGAGTGACCGAAGCCATAGTTGCTATAGTTGGAGCAACTAAAATGCTCATCACAACCATGGGAATGGTAGTTATCTCTTTCAACTTCTTCACTTTTCATTGCCCTTTTGTGAAGACCTGCCTAGAGAGTCATAGGATCAATGTCACCATAATGCCTTTAGAGTCCATAATGATAACATTTCAACAAGTTTTGTAGTCGACCTTTGGAAGTTAGATATTTTATGCAAGTGAGTGGCTAAAAAAATATGAAGCACAATAAAAAAGAAAGAAAGATCCATTTATTGCCTTTGGTGAGTTGAAAAAATTGGATCAGATAAAAGGTGATGTGACCTCTCAAAATTTGCATACAACATTTTAGATCATTAATTGTTTATAGCTAATCATTATGTTCATTGCCTCTATAAAGAGTTGAAGAGTTAAGAAGCTAAATGTATATCCAAAGTATTAGGTAGGTCCAAGTGAGTCTACTTATCATTGTACTTGCACAAATGGCAGTCAATAACAAAGACTAAGTATACTCATGCATTTAAATGATAATAACTCAAAGGTATGCATAATTTGACATAATAAGTATAATAAAGCTACTCTCACTCCTATCCTCACTTGCATACTCATCTACTGATGGGCTACTTGCCTCCATCAACCAATAAATTCTACACTCTCTCACATGCACAACTCCATCAACTTAGGCAGAAACTTATTTGTGCTAAACTTACTTTTATGTAATTCCATGTTTGTTCACCTCTTAGTATTAAAAAAAGTAGACTTCTCTCTTACGAGGAGACCTTTTGGCTCTCACTTTAGACCCTTATACTTTGTACTTAGAGTTTAAGCAATAAAGATTACTATTTCTCTTGCACTTTTGTACTTCTCTATCCTCCTATTTATAGTCTTTCTACCTAACCTTATTTCTCAAGTATCTTAGAAGGTTTTTCATTTACTAATGGACAAATTTGGATATAACATGTTGCTCCCCAAGTTTTCTTGCTCTTGATAATAAATTGATGAATTGGTTTTCATCCTTTGAGACTTACTCTATCCTTAAGTATTCAAACTTTCTAATATCTACTTTTCTCTATATAATTTTTTTTGCAAAGATATGTCCCTTACTTTACATTCTCCAATGATTTCAATCAACATAACCAATGAATCTAAATTAGCTGTGATATGCTTAGTGCCAAATCTTTGTGTGAATTAGAGACCAACGAGTAGTGTTTCATACTCTAATTGGTAGTTTTCCACTAGAAACTTGAATTTTACTTATTGTGTGATCATTATTCTTATTTTCACTCTCAATATAATATTTACTCTCATTCCATACTCTCTAGAAGAACCACTATATATAATTTCTATGACATCATTAAGCTAGTTAGGATATCTCACACATCATATAAGTCTTTTTTAAAAGTTGGCTAGTGTTTATGCTCTAATCACCATTCTGGGTGAGTTCGAGAATAAACCTAACTCAATTTAATTGACCACTTTATCAATCTCATACTATAATTTCCATTCATGAGTATTAATTTAAGAAAATGATCAGTGATGACTTGGATTGAATTAGCTTGGTGTATACAATAGAGTGCACATGAGTCTAACAAATATTCATATATCATAAAGGATCAACACAAGAGCACTCAGCCATCAAAACTAGAATTTACACAAGAAATTCATGCAATGATCATATTTTACTGAGTATTGGAAAATGATATTCTAGTTTTGGTAGTAGCCTTTTTGGTAGAATGTGAGAATAGTTGATAAGATTGATTTAAACTTTTTACTCCAGATGAAGAAGCTACTTTTTATTCTTCTCTAAGAATAAAGTATAATGAAGAGCATCCTCAATAGTTTAATGTACCTACAACTTAACCTCATATCTAATCTCACTCCTAAAACTAATAACAAATTTGTTGGTTAGCTACCACTCTTGATTTATGCAGTTAGTTTTAGCAACTAAAATTTTAAATTTTATTATATATTCTACCACTTAATTTTTTTCTTCGCTTAAGGGTCATTAATTATTCATGCAATTTCTTGTCATGGTTCATTTTAAAATGACGTCTATTGTGCTCTAGAAATTTCAAGAGTTTTTATAGAGGTGCTCCTCTTTTCCAACGTTTTTTTAGTAATATTTCTTATAATTTTTGTTGATTCTTCATTATCTATAGTGTTGATTTTCCATATCCATCCATGGTTTCCAATAACCGCAATCCATAAGGAAAGACTTCTTTCCCTGTGAAATCATATAAGGCTAATGATTTTTTTTAATAGATATGATGCTCTAGTTATGTTAGCATCAAGATCCTTCAAAAAAGTCCTTATAAGTTAAAACCCTAACTTTGAACCTTTCATTAATCTTATTCACATTACCTTTAAACATGCTATTGGTATTATGTGCTTATTACCCCTTTCAAATATACTCTTTTTGATAAGTTCTCTCTTAAACACCCAAAAAATAACTCAATCAGGATGTTTTTTTTTCCATAATCTACATCTTTATAGTATGTTTTTGATTGATTTAATTGATACAAGACATGTGGTAAAGCAACTCTCTAAAGATCTTGATTGTAGTCAGATGTTTGATCGTCCCATTATTAAATTAATAAATATCAAATGTAGCTTTAAAAGTGGATTCTATTTTATATGATTAAAAAGAATCTCTTATTAATCTTGAAACATTATAATGTAACTACAAAATAAATATAATCATTTTTATGTCTTATTTGGATTTATCTTTTAATGATAAAGTTGTTTTGGGAAATACACTTGACATAAACCTAAAAGAAAAAGAAGTTCTTGGTCTCTCTATTATTGTACCTTATTTTAATTATAACATCATAATAAGATCCTTATCTAATGGGGACATATTTGATTTGGATAATGGTTTTAAAATAGTGTATAAAAAGAAGAGAAAGAATTCTAAAAATTTTCTCCCAAAGCTACTTAGGTTTACTAGGTTTAATACTATTATAACTTCCCCCTAATATTTGATATTCTACTTCAGAATGTTAAAGAGATTGATTCTCTCTCTCTATCAGGAATATAATTAAAATTTATGTAAAATTATAACATTAATTTTATTACTATTTTAGAACCCATTATTATGTCTCATACATTGTAGTTTGTTACTAGAATGCTTGGGTTTAATGAGTTTTGTGCTAATATCAATAAAAGAAATCTAGATCTTTTGGAATAATTTCTTTAACATTTCAATAATCAATTTTTTTCAACAAGTTTTGAATATTCAAGTTAATTTTCTTGGATATAGTGTGAATGGTTCTTTTATATATGATGGTTATAATAGAATAAATAGACAAGCTATTTGGAACCAAGTTATTTTTTTTCATTGATTCATGGTCCTTAGGTCGTGGATAGGGATTTCAAAACTATTACCTCTTTTGATGAGAGGAACAATGGCAATACCCTTTGTGGAAAAATTTGTGATGCCACCTAAAATTTAGGAAGTTCTTATTTGGATGATCAAATACAACATTAAAGCATAAATATATTATCTCGAAAGATAAAGATGTTATTCTATAATGGATTTGATCATTTAATAAAAGACTCCTACGACTAACGGGTCTTTCATGTACCTGAGATTTTTCCTTGAACTACATGGAAGGTAGAACAGGGTTTAATTTAAATTGGGGTCCCTATAGAGGCAAGCCTCTATAGTTAATTACATCTTAAGAAGGGTGTCTTTCTTAGAATACTCTTGATTAAAGAAATTAATTGTTATTTCTAAGGATTTCGAAGTTGATTTTCAAATGATTCATTTTTTAGAATTTTAATTGGGATTGGTTCAAATTGGAGAGAGTTCTTTTGGAGGCCAAATGGAATGAAGTAGAAAATGTCTATTGATATTGTGAAGCCTAGTAGGCATTTCAACTATCCTGTAATTGGGCTTTAAATTTTAGAATTTAATTTACATTTTGTGTTGACAGTTTCTTAAAAGACTTGGACTTAGATTCTAGCATCACAAGACTACATAAATGCCTAAGGTTGAAGACTTATTCCTGAAAAGGATGCTTCAAAACCTAGTCTACAGGTGCTTATAACACATGTCATATGCTTGACCTAGTTCTATTTTGGGAATTATCAGTCATTCCTCTCACTTAAGGGAACTAACCTATCCATGACTCTTCTAGCCTTACAACCCACCTGGAAAGAGCTGCCTGCTAACACCACCTATGTGTATTTTAAATTCATGATGCTAAGTCTCATGAATGTAAGATGGTTAGGCTGTTGTATTTTTAAGAAAGGAATTATGAACCTAGACTCACTCCTTAATCCCTAAAATCATGTAGGGTATGAACTACATCTAACTAATGCACATTTTTTTTAGATTTTTAAATTTTTTATTCAAGAATCATTTGAGATCTTGGGTATGCATTTTTATACCTAATGCCATGCAATTAGAAATGGTCATGGGCCAAATCAATATAGAAGCTAGGCTTCTCCAAGAAGGTGGTCATCCTCACAAATTAGATGCCCCTTATGTGTAATGGGAGAAGTTGCCCAATTCAAGGATTGGAACAATATGATTTAATGGTTTTAAAACCTTATTATTTCTAATTGATTTTATGTTTTCCCAAAGGCTTTAGTTTATGTGAGGTTTCAAATTTTATTTAGTTTGGTTTCAGTTGTTTATAGTTAAGTTGGGTATAAAATTTAGCTTTTCCTATGAGCGTATCGTCCAGGCATTCAATCATAGGAAAGCACAATAGAGAAAGAAACCTAGAAAAATAGGTTAATTCTATTGCATACCTAAAATAAAATAAGCTAATTTAATTTAAGAAAAAGGCCAATGTGGTCGGGTACCGCTACACACCCCAGAAGAAAAGGCAAATGGGCAGCCAAGCTCCTTTATACAGCCCAGCCTAGAACTACAAGTATAAATCTATGGGTCTTCTTTTTAGGATAGTCTCCTTCCTTAGGGACATCCATTAGGCTTCACAGGGGACCACTGCACCAATCTTCTGGCAGGGTTAGCTCATTCTAATCCTAGACACCGTAGATCCCAACCTAATTCTAAGCTCAAATTTACATTTAAAATTTCAAAATTAATTCCTAAGCCTTACAAAACATTTTTTAGTAAAATATAAATAGCACATAGTAGTTATATTTCACAAACATATGGGTTTAGCATTAGTTGCTTGCCAAGTCCACCTGTCATATGGGCTATGCTTAAGGATTTAAGCATACATTTTATTTATGATAGCAATCCTTTCTAGCATAGCCTCATGTAGAAGAAAATGTTATTTCTAGAAAGAACATCCTACCATCCAGTCTAGCGGGCAAACAATCCAAGACATGCAGTCTAAAATAGTACACCACAAAGACATGTGATGCACATCATATCAAAACTCATTACATGGAATCATAAAGAATCACAAAAAGGCCTAACCTAAATCTAAGGTCCAAGACCTAATGATCTAGTGTGTGAACTAAATAGGCTTGTGTAGTAAGACTTTGCTAGGTCTTTTTAGTTTAAGTTTGAAGTTTAAGTTTGAGTTGGCTTGAATTTTACCTTTGGGTGATTTCAATTCAAATGTTTTAGTGATTTAGTTTTCATTTTCATTTCCACTTTATTTGGTTAAGGTGAAGTTTAGGTTTTCAAAAATGAGGAGTAGAATGGATTCAATTTTTGGATGGAACTCACCCTATTCTACATCTTAACTCCTAATGAAATGAAATCTTCATCTTAAGATGAAAATCCATCACGAAGGTCTAACTAAGATCTGTAACTATCTTAGTTAATCCTTCTGATTTTATTTAGTTTTGAATTTAGTTTGGTTTGAATTATTTCATTTAATTTATTTGAATTGGTTCATTTAATTTAATTTGTTTCATTTATTTTATTTGATTTAGTGTGATTTGGTATTTTGACTTTAGTTTGTTTCATTTGATTTCTAATAATGTTTTGGATTAAGTTATGTTGGTTTCATTTGATTTAGTTTAGGTTAACCTAGAGTATTTATGTTAAGGTTTGCATTCATTCTTAGATTGGTGTTTAATTATATGTTTAAGTTTCATTTAGTGTTTGTGATTATGATTTTATTTAATGTTTAATTAAGCTTAACATGCATTATTGATTTCATTAACCATTAAGCATAAAAATGAATAAGTTTTTTGACTTACGATGTTGGAAAACTTTCCTAAGAGTTTTTGATGTTTGATTGAGATTAGTTCAAGTTATTTCATGATTTACTGGATTAATGAATTTTCTTTATTCATTATTAGATTAATATTGATCTAGGAATTTGGAAATTCAATAATTCCCAATACAAACATTAATTAGGTTTAAACTTTTTAAGGCAAGTGGGGTAACATGCCAATTTCATGTTTTCAAAGTTTCATCTTGATTAGATTACTAATTAGGGTGTAATTAAGGTTTTAATCATTTCATTAAAACCCAAATTAAGCCTAATTTAAAGAAGGTCATTTAGGGATTTCATTTTTCATTGATTTCTCTGTGAAAGATGTTTTCAAAAAGGGTTCATTCATAATTGTTATGCATTTGGTTGATTTATTATGATTTAATTAATTTCTTGTTGTTTATTAGAATTATTTAATTCATTTAATAGCTTAATTAAGCCAATTTGTGATTTATTAAGTTTGGATGAGTTTCATTAGTGTTTTATGTTCATTAAGGTTCATTAAGTTGATTTAAGGTGATTTAATTTATTTTCATTAATTAATTTATTTATTATTTGTTTATTTAATTAAATTGATGTTTGGGATTTGAAATTTCATTGCTCACGAATTATTTTGCAATAATTCATGAAAAGTTTTCCTTAACTGTGTTTTAACATCAATTTTAGTTCTCCAAAGTTTCATTTCAATTGGATAAATGGTTTGAGATTAATTAAGGTTTAATTGATTTCAATTAATCCCAAATTATGGCCAAAATAGCTAAAATTAATTGGGGTGTTTAATTTTTATGGATTGCTCTCATCAATATGAATCCATATAGCCCAAGATTCCATTTTTTAATTTATATTTTTTCTATGATTTTTTGAATTTTTTTTATTTTTAATCATTTTTTAATCAATTTTAAAGGGGGTTAGCCATTTCGTAATGGCGGACTCATGCAGCAGGTCGCCGCAATGTGGCACAACATGAATGGGCCACGCGAGATGATCCTCGACCATTCGATCGAAGATCAAATGATCTCGATTGATCCCACAATTCCTTAATGGCTTAAATCTGACGTCTGCCTAGATCAAGACCATCTGATCCTAATAGAAGGATCGGATGGTAGGAATTTAATCTCGTGATCCACCGGTGAGAGACGGATGTCGTCCATCTTTTTATCCTAACCGTCGATAATTGTTGATGAATTACATCATAATTATAATTCCAAATCGATCAATGATCAATTTAGGACCCATCTATATGGTTTGATCCAATTGGGATCAAATTCCCTTCAAAAAGGATCAAAATTGACGACCTAGAGGCTTGGTGAGGGAGTGTACCTTGATTTCGACCATCACCGGTGATGGGATTGACTCCATTAGCTTCATCTTGACTTGATGAATGTGTGGGAAAAGTTTGGCTGCTTACCTCTCCATGGATTGATCCCTAGACCAACGTCAACTCATTTTTCCAACAGTCTCGACCAATTTCTAGCTTGCTGGTGGCGAGGGGTCGGAGGTTGCCCGGACCTCTAAAATGTGTTGGAAGCTTCAATTTGATGAGAAACCTTCTCTTTTGGGTTTCATCATTAGAGGGGCTGAATTTTCATCTATTTGTCATCATGTCGGGGGCAAAAGGCTCTGGGAAGGGTCCCCTCCATCTCTTTCTTTGGTGTACATTTTGGAATGAAAAGAGGGAGTAGGCTCCCCTTCCCCTCTTTCCATGGATGGCCAAGAGCTCGATTTTTTGGTTTCATGTCGTCAAAATTTGGCCACCAATGGCAAAAAGGCTGGCCAAGGGGTAGATTCAATTCTCCTTGGCCTTATGACCATCTTTGAATAAGGATTGAGAGGAGAGGATGGATTTTTCCTTGCTTTTCTTCCTTGTCCAAGCCCTCTTCCTCCTTCATCTTCTTTCTCTTATTCCTCTCCTTGGCATTTCTTCCCTTGGAGAATGAAAAGTATCTCTTTGCTTTTGCTTGGTGGCCTTCAATTGATGGTAGCCATCGCCTTCTTATCTTTTAGCCAAGAGAGGTGATGTACATGGAATAAAAGATCAAGGAAACCAAAGTGGACTTTAATTCGCATGATCTCCCTTTGCCATTGTATTAATTTATTATTTTGGCTTGATTTAGAGTTAATTAGTTTAATTAAGAATAACTGGAAACCTCTCTTAATCCATGCAAAGATGAATTTAAATAGGTTCCATAAATTTCATTTCAATTTGAATCCAATTGGTGATTAATCTTGGCATTGGAATTAGTTTCAATTTCAAATGCTATAATGACCATTAATTGATTTTGAATTTTGATTCAGATCATCCTTAATTGTCCATTGGACAATTGATTTGGTTTTGATTTAATTAATTCATTTAGATTTGAATTAATTTTGGATTTTATTTCATTTCAACCCATTTAAGCATACATTGGTTAAGTGTAATTCCAATTAGTTTTAAATGACCAATTTGACTCAATTGGATCAGGTTTAAACTCCAATCATGCTTGATCATATGTGTGAGATTATTTGGAGTGATTTATTTTATTTAATTTTAATTGGATTTCAATTTGAACCCATTTGACCCAAAGTGGGCTTAATGGGTTAAGTTTGGGTTTCATTTGGGTAAAATGGCCAATTTAACCAAATTAGGCCCAATGGTGGGTTGGATTATGTTTGATTATCATTTCCAAATGATTTTGAATAATCAAATTGAGTTTATTTAAATTTGATTTAGGTTTGAACCCAATAAGGCCCAATTAGGTTCATTTAGACTAAGTGGCTATTAACCCAATTAAGACCTAAATTAATTTAAATTTTTTTATATTTATGATTAATCATGTTTATTTGGTCATTTGGAATATTTTGAATTATTTAATTTGATCAAACTCTTGCTGGGTTAATGTTTGACTTGGTGGGACCCACCTAAGTCAAACCTATGTCAAAATAGATTTGGATTTGGTTTCTTTGTTTTAATTTTATTTCATTTGATTTGATTAAGTTAATTTCAAATTTATTTGGATTTGGGATATCAAGGTCACTAGGTATAGTGTCCTTTCTTGAGATTCCTATTTAAGATTAGGACATCCTAATTACTGATTTCAGAGTTCAAATTAACCTCATCCAAAAATGAGGTCAACACCCTTAACTAGTATTCTATGCAAAATTGTACTAACATAATTTTAGATTACAATTTACTTGACGTTGGCTTTAAAGATTCTAATTATACATGGAATAATTATGGACATTAGCAAAATTAGTTCATGCTCTTTTTAACCAAAGTTGGATTGATTAATGGCATACAACATTTGTAAAGCATCTGAGTAGAACTATATTTGATGATACACCTCTTCTTTTTTTATTAAATCTAAAAGTAATATATTTTCTTCTATTTTTTAGATTTCATAATATGTAGCTCAAAGAAAAAGAATTATGATATTATTAGTAGTAATTGGAAGGAACCTTTTCATCTTAACAATGATATTAAGGGCAGAAAGAGGTTTCAACTTAAGCTCAAAATACTTTAACAAACTATTAATTTGTGGAATAAGAATTGTTTCAAGATTCTTATTAGCTACATTAAAGATATGAAGAAAAATTTGTTGCCATAAATATAATATCATTCTAAACCCTTCGAATATGGATCAAAACATGCTAATGGAAGCTAAAAATTGTCTACGTCTCATTCAAGATATGGAAGAAAAAAGATAAAAATACTAAAAAATTTTATGCACTAGTTAATAAAAAGCAGCTATTAACTAGATTCATAAAATTAAGCTTGGAGTTAGTTCTTGGTGTAATGATAACAATGGATTATTTGAATCGATCGTTAGCATTTTAAGAAGATCTTGAACAAAAATTTTAGTCTAAATCCAATCTCTTTAACATTTATTATTCATCCTCTTATTTTTAGAGAAAATAATTATATGAATACTTTTACTCCATCTGACAAGGAAATTAGTGATAACATTATTAACATTAATAACAAATTCTGTAGCTATCTCGGATGGGTATACTATGGTTTTCTCAAAGGCTTGGGAATAAAATAAAGAATATGTGAGAGAAGCTGTGTTACATTTTCCATGGTAATCCATTTCTAAAATTCTTTACAAGAACTTCTATCATTTCTAAAATTCTTTACAAGAACTTCTATCAATATTTAACTTTAATTTTAGTTTTTATTGATTACTTTTTATAATGTTATAATTGTTATTTTAATGATGTATTTTTATTTAAATTTTAGTTGAGGTTTGGGGAGTTGGATGCAAAGATTGATATGGCTGAGCTTGAATCATTATTTGAAAAAAAAAGGTTTCACTATCTGACTTTTACTTTGGATTGTTGGTATAACACCTTCAAATTGATTCTTAAAAAAATATGTGGTTAATGATTAATGTATGTTTGGGTCTCATGGATTTGATGTTAAAAAAATTGATAATGATGGCAATGATAATTTTACAAGTTATAATTTTGTGAACTGCTTTGGTATCGATTAGTGGAATATTAGTTGTCCTTTCCATTGGAAAATGTTCACGGCTATAATCCTTTACATGTTATCTTAAAATTTAGCAATTATACTTTCATGTGAGGATAGTTTAAGTGGATTGAGCATGAATCAATAATTAATGGCATTTCTCATTATATTTAAATTAAAGGATTGGTTGTCTTACTATTATAAAAATCTCAGTACACTGCATATTTACTACTAGTATTTTAGTTCTCAATATAATTTCTCCTATATTTATGGACTTATTTTTAAGGTCGTTAATGAAATTTTGTACTAAATTCTTAATCCTAAGCCTAAAATTTTTTATCAACTAGTATTCATGGTTTTCATGGTTTATATTTACTTGGTTTCCATTTATACTTTTTATATACATATCATGTTGGTATGACACTTTCTATTTTTAGATAAAAATTATTTTGTCAGATTATGATTTATTATGGCTCAGCTATGAAATCTAAACTTTTGTTGAGGCAATGTTTAAGAGGTTTACTTTCAACATTCATTCTTATATCCCTAGAAGCAATGATGGATATGAAGTAAAGTCTATAGTATGCAAAGGGTTGGTGGCATTCCTTTATTTAGTTTCCCTCTTATTTTTGGGGTTCATGACTTTGGTTTGTTTCCCTAAATTTATATATGGTGATCATTTATGGGATGCTACATCTAACCTTTAAATTTCTAATTTGTTACTAATGTTGACCCTAACTATTATAAAATATATGCCTCTTTTATTTCTTATCTTATCATATAAATAGAGAAATATTAAGAATCGAATTATTGAGTGATAAGTTTTCTTTATTAAGTATATTTATTATTTTGTATTCTTCATTGCTTATTGCAATTTCATTATATCTATCTTGTATACTATGTTATTAATTTGGGAATTGCAGAAAGCTTGGGGATTTTGGTTTATTGTTGGCTACAGTTATAAAAATAAGGGTTACTAGGGACATTAATAAAATCAAGAAAAATACCTTCTAATATATAAAGGAAAAAAGAAAATGCTATGTTGTGTTTAAAGACATTTAGGATCAGTTAAGTCATACTAGCTTTTATTTTTTTAATGCCCTTTATTATTAATTATTGGTGTACTTATTTAATTTTTTTATTCTTTAGGAATGCTTGTTAATGAACTTAACGAGGTGATTATTGCTTACTAAAGAACACATAAAAATTTGGATTGGATGGACTGGTCTTTGAAAACTCATGGAAAAGACACTTTAAAATAAGTGAAGAAAAATAATTATACATATGATGTTTATGAGGACTATATCTATTATGAAGAAAAATGGAAGACTTTATATTAAGATTAAAATCAAGTACCAAAAATTAATTGGCTTATACTTTTATAAACTATGTTTTTATTTGTCTTTAGCTTTATTTTATATTATTTAGGCAACTAATCTATCTTAGATTTAGTGTTGTTTATTTTTCTTATTTAATTTGAATATTTATGTGGCTTGAGAAAGAGCCTTTAAAGTTACCTAGAAATAGGGCTTAACAAAATAATGTAAATAACAATTAGGAATAGAGTAGGAAAATAAATGAATATTTATTTTCCTTTGAATCTAAGTATAAAAACTAGAAGCCTAAGTAAGAGAGAAAAAAAGTCTCATTAAAGAAGAAGTGTCCCCCTTTCATATTTTTGAAGGGGCTTAGTTACATATGGAAAGTATAGATAAGGTAGGTTAAGTACAAGTCGAAGCTTTTCTTCTCTTGAGGTGAGTATGCTTAAGCAAGTGGCGAACTCAAGTAGCTTGTCATTTGTGTTGTCCAAATTATGGTTCTCCACACTTTCCTTGGTCACTCACTAGCCATAGGTGAGTATGCTTATCACTTGCTTCTATGTTATATGCTCTGAGTCCTTCTTAGTTCACCACACTTGGGATGAATGAGCAACCATTTTCCTATAGACTCAGGCTCAATTTAACATTACCTCACTGAGAGGTCTATCCTTACTCACTTTGCTCATTTCAATATAACTTAGCTCTTTGATTCTTTTGTTCCTTATCAAGGTTACTCAATAAAAAATATAGGTATTAAAAAGATTAGTGAGTTGTATGCAATTAATGAAAGGGAACAAAAATTTTTATGACAATATGAACAGTAACATCAACTTTTGATCGAATTTCATTTCTTGATGCATCTAAGCTCCTTATGGCTATAAATAAAACCCCTATCTCCTCTTGTCATAGTCCACATTTCTTATGTTACTCGCTCAAATAGGTCTACTCGCTCTTACTATCAAGTTAATGAAAATGCCATACCTAACTACCATTGATGCCAAGAGATGACGCTATGGCATTGACTCTGCTAGCATCTGGGCTAGCCTTCAAAAAAAGGCAAAGATGACTTGGAAGTTCAAGGAAGTCACTACAACTTCCACAGCTGAGATAAGTGTGCCAGGTCTCCCTTTATTTGTGAGACCATTATTTCCTCAATTCTAAATACCAAGCAAGACCCATAGGGGTGGCCAAGCACTCAGCCAATTGAGAGTGTATCAGTGATACATATCTCTACACACCTCGTAAGTGCTCATAGAGAATAAGATGAGGTTCCCTTGATTCAATACATGAAGGTTATGGTGAATCGGTTAACAAGAAATGCTACTACGATAATGATTAAAGAGGAATCCCTAGCTGAGGTAGGACTCACCTTTATCTTATACTTTAGACTCTTTGAATTTTTTAGTTTTTTCATTGATCACAGCTAAGCATGACCAGTGCATAAGTGTCAGCTGAGGACAACAAGTGGTACTCCCCAGCCCCTCAAAATTTATTTTCTGATAGTCTAAGTAGTTCTATAAAACTAATTCATCTTACTATGAGTGATTTATTAGTTCATGATCTGAATGATCAAGAAGTTTGCCTACTTGAGTGTTGTCTTCCATTTCTGAGGGTTTAGCCTTTAATGAACTCCCTCATTGAAATTCCCTATTCAATGTTTCATGACTTCCTTTCTCATTATTTAGTGGTGACTCCAGCATTTCCTCCAACAACTTGGCAGTGTCAAGTATGGTCTCAAAAGAGGACTTACATCCACAAAAAGCACCCATTGGGTCACCTACTTTATCTTTTTCTATAGCGACCAGCTTCACTTCTATAGATATCAAACAAATGTTAGTGAAGTTTCCTCCTTCTACTTGTTGGGATAACAACAAGTTTGTAAATGATGAGTTTTCTCAATTATTGGAGGATGATGTGGAGAAAGAGCTATAAATACTCATTAAGTCATCCAAGCTCACCATTTTATAAGGAAAGGTTTCTCTCTAAAGAAGGCCCTAGACTCATCCAAGTATGAAAGAAGCAAGTTATGGTCATAGTTGGAGTTGGAGTCGAAATGAAGGTTGTCCATAGAGGTAGAGTACTAACAAAATTTCATGACTATGAGGGCTAAGTTAACCCTACTTCAAAGCTTATCAAGTCACAGGGAGCTTCCTTCTTCCTTTTTTGTGCAAACTTCTTATTCAATTATATGCATGAGAAGGGTGGGCTTAGCAAAGAATGGCACTTGGACTCTATTATGAAATTGCTCAAAAAATAATGTGTTGGAGATAAAGCGAGTGTGTGTTGTATCTTTATTTTTCTTATTTTGTAATAAAAATATTACTTTTTTTTTACTCATCATGCTTGCTTTTCCTAATCTTCTTTATGATATGAGTGAATGTTATTAATGTTCTTTCTCATAATTTGGATCGCATGAGATATCTGTTGGATTGAGTAATCATTTCTCCATTTAATTCTTGGTGTGATGGCTGTGTTACCATGCCTTACTTTCCACATCTATAAATTCATCCTTACTATGAGTGGTTAAGCTTTTATTACTTTTTTTTATTTTAAGTGAGAAGAGCTCCTCCTATATTAAGTAGAACTTACTCCCACTCTTATCTAGCTAATCTTCTTTGCAGGGTGCTTTTGAAGAAGGCAACTTCATCATTCCACCAAGCTTAGGTTAAGGAAGTACCAAACTTGGATAAGTCTCATGTGACTTCTGTCTTTTGCGGCTACTTCTTTGGTAACCCCAACTTTACCATACAAGAAGCTAAGAGGAGTGAGCCGCTCAACATGACTCACAAGAACAAGTTGTGCATCCACCTTGCCCACTTCAAAAATGGGTTCCAGCTCCCTCTTCTTGTGAATGGATTAACAACTTAAACTTTAATAATCTGGTGCCTTCCCAAATTCTCTTCAACTTAGTGGCGAGAATTACTAGTTTCATCCCATGCTTATGGGAAGAGAACCTTCCCTGGTATATTAATCCTTTCCAGCATGTCTTTATGGTGAAGGGCACCAAGATAAGATTGTACAATTTTTAGTGAATCTACTGACAATTCATGGCTATGTGAACAACGTACTGTAGTGGTCCTCAAAGCAATTATTCTTCAAGAGCTCACTGCCATGGCTAGTCTTGACTCTACCTCTTCCATTCCTAGCCAACAAGGAGCCAACCTTGAGTGAGTTAAACATTTAAGAGAAGGAGGTATTGGAGGAACTAACAGGCTGAACCTTAAACATTTTTCATATATCTATTTTTACAATGTCATCAGCAACCTCTACAGTGAGTACCTTTCTTTTCCTACTCGTTATTTGAAATACATATTTTTGATTCATCCAATATAATTATTATGCTTGCTTGTTCATAGTAGAGGTGATCTCAATGTCCTTTAAACTCGACCCTAATGTGCTTAAATTTCTCAATGAGGGCAAATGTGAGATGGGTGAGTGTGAGACTAGCAGAAATAGGTCAGCTACTATCAAGGTTGTAATGGAGGAGGAGGTGGTTGAGTATGGCTCCAAAGATGTCATAGAAGAGAACCATAAGTTTGACTCCTCAAGGTTTCCAGTAGAGGAATGATCTTGAGGAGGAAGAAGAAAAGGTTAAGTATGCAGAGGATAATTATACTCCAAAATTTTTTGAGCCTACTAGTGAAGCTTATGAAGTTGAGCAAGTGATCTTTTCCAATGTATTTGAAAAGCTTTTGGAGAATATTCATAATGGTGCCCCATGTTATCATGACCACTCAGGTGAGGACATGGAAATTTACTTAGGAAGTATTCTAGAAGTTTTTTATTAAGAGTAAAGAAGGGGACTATGAAGAAAGATCTACTAACCCTCAAGGCTAAACAGAAAGATCTTCAATCTAAGGTGGCTCACCAAGACAAGGAGCAAAAAAAGTGACCGTAGAGCTTACTCATTTAGTTAAGGTGAATAGAGAGTTGTAGGAAGAGCTCTCCTATCAAATTGAGGGGTTTCAGAAGAAGGAAGCTGAGTTTCATGGGTTTTTTTATTCTATCTAGTACAATGGTCTACTTCAACAAAAATTCAAGGCAGACACTGACTTTATTATTTCCAAGCTAGTTAAGCATGGCCAATTGCATGCTAAGTTCTTAGATTTCTTCAACATACTCAGCCTTTCAAACTTTGAAGATAGTGATGAGGGTAGCATGAGTTGATATTTACTCTCTATGTTCTTCTTTTTTCTTCTTTTTCTTGGTGAATAAAGTGCAAATTCTTATCTATATATCTTACTCACTTTTCTTGTGGTAATTTTTTATTTTATGAAATGAAAATAACAACTTCTTTTCCTTTCATTGAGTATAATTTTGATTGTAGTAATGAATGTACTTACTCAAATGATGATGAAGTCTATTTCCTTATACTAAATATTCTCGAGTAGGAGTTTTCTAAACAAGTTAATATTGTGCTTGTTGTTGTAAGAACTATTCTACTTAAGGCATAAGTTACATTTGATCATTGACTAATCGGGTGGCCTTTCCTAGGAAGTCACCTAATAATGATGAGTTAAGTAGATTTTTCTTTATTGGTCATACAACCTAGTGAGTAAACCCTTATGCACTAATGTTGATTCATTTAAAGAGTTGTTAGCTAAGTTTATGGGGTGTTGGTCATACACTATAGTTGCCAACCTCACAGGGTGTTAGTCTTTTTTATACTGAGTTACCCACCGTATAAGGTATTGGTCTAACATTATAGTCACCAACATCATAGGATGTTTGTCTTTTCTATATTGAGTTTCCAACCTCATGGGGTGTCAGTATTACACTATAGTCACCAATCTAATGAAGTATTGGTCTTTTTTTTTGTGTTCCAGACCATACTAGGTGTTAGTCTTACACTATAGTTGCCAGGCTCATGAAGTATCATCTATTTTGAGTTAATTATTAGTTTGAATAGGCAAGTAAACTTAATCATTTAGGCCGAAGGTGGTGCTCCACACCTTGTGCTAGAACTTGGAGCAAAATGGCACATTAAGTGACCTTAGTCTACATGGACCTCCCAAGCATAGTATGTTTGCTAGACTAAGAAGAAAAATATTATGAATTGTATTATTAGAAATAAGGAATACATGATATGTGAAAATAAAGAGCAAGTAGAAGTTGGGGAAACTTCCCATCAAGGATAAAATTTTTTCAAGTCTCTTGTATTTAATGTTCTTAGTATGTCCTCACTTGAATAAGATTGTAGTCTGTACGCACTTGGACCAACCTGATCTTTCACTATGAAAGGCCCATCCTAATTATGGGTGAGCTTGCCCAAAGTATTTTGTTGAGTAGCAGCATTTACTTTCTTTAGTAACAAATCACAACTATTAAAATGTTTCTCCTTTATAGGGCGATTGTAATAACTCACCATTTACCTCTTTTTTGTCTCACTGATGCCTCTATTCTTAATTCTTCAGGCATGTCGATGGTGTCCTCCATGGCTATCAAGTTTATTTTCTCCCACTTGCCATTTTCACCTTTTAGTTCCTCTATTGATAAAACCCTTTAGTTTTTTACTTCATATTTGACCAATAGAACAACTTCCATGCCATGTGATATTGTAAATGGGGAATGTCCAATTGCGTTGGTGTGAGTAGTTCTGAGTGCCTAAAATATGGTGAGTGATGCATTTACCAATTTAGCCTTGGCTCCATCTATTTTCTTCTCGAGTAAGTTAAGGATCTTCTTGTTGGTGAGCTCCACTTGATTGTTGTTTTATTGGTGTTGTACCGATGTAAAGTTTAGCTTATTCCCTGAGAGTCACATAAATCTATTAAGCCCCTTTTGATGAATTGAATCCCATTGTTCTTAATGATTGCCATGGGCAATCCATACTTGCAAATGATGTCAAACCAAATAAAATTTTTAAATACCATGGAGGTCACCTTGGTGAGTAGGTTAGCTTTAATCCATTTGCTAAAATAATCAATCATGATGAGAATGAACTTTTTTTCCCATTGTTTATTGGTAATGGTCTTATTAGATCTATTCCCCAGGTGGCAAATAGTTAGAGACTTATGATAGGCCGCAAAGCCTGTGATAGCTACTATTAAAGTGCAATAAATTTGTGGCACTATACACATCTTCTTGTGAGGTCCTCAGCATATTTTCTAAGTGTGGGCCAAAAGTACCCCTTCCTTAAGATCCATTGAGTGTGTGTTCTCCTTTTCGAGTGACTGCCACATTTATTAAGAGTGTATTTTTTCTAGGACTTTTCTTTGTTCAGTCTCTCTTACACATTGGAGGTTAAGTGAGGTCACTGATCTTCTAAATAGCTTGCCTTTAATTAGTAAGTACTAGGCTGCTCTAATTTTGAACCTCCTTGAGTCTTTGATTACTCCTTAAATTTCCCCATCATGTAGATATTTCTTGATAAGGTGATCCTACAATGCAAGTATTTATTGTTGACTTGTATTGGTTCATCCTCTTCCTTACTTGGCTAGATAAATTGAATGATTGAATGCTCCATGAGTCTACTAGCTTGAGATAATAAGTCAATGAGTTGATTTTACTCCCTTGGTATTTGCTTTATCATGAAATATTCCAACCACCCTATCTCTTATTTCACCTTGAGCTAGTACTTCTACAAAGACTCATTTCTAACCTCATAGTCACTGTTAACTTGCTTCACCACTAAATATGAGTCTAAATATGCTACCATATGCAACACCCTGAGTTCTCTAGTGAATCTCATTTCAAGGAGTGGAGATTCATACTTAGACTAATTATTCTTTACCTTAAAGCCAAATTGGACTAACTGTGTTATGGGCTTTTCAACATAATGTTTGTGCCCATAACTAGCTTGCTTGATAAGCCATCAACATATAGTCACCATAAAGTTCTAGCTTGATTAGGATGCCATATGAAATACTAAAATAATGAAAAATTCCTCAGCACATGGGCTTAGATCACTAAGCAAAGTGAGTAAGAGATATCAAACTTGCTTAGTTCTACTAACCATTTCAATAATCTCCCTAAGTGATTAGGCTTGGTGAGTATAAATTAGAGTAAGCTAGTAGTGATATTATAGAATGAATGTGCTTGAAAGTAGGGTCAAAATCATTGTGTTGAGATGATAAGTGCGAGTGTGAGTTTCTCCAAGAGTGGATAATTCAATTCAACACCTTGAAGAAATTTATTGATATAATAGATGGGCCACTATTTTTCACCTTCTTTGATTGGGACTAAGTTAATTGGGTCTTCTTTAACTCTTGATTATAAAAGGATGGTCTCTCCCTTCCCTAGGCATTGTAATAGAGGAGGTGATGTTAGTAGGGTCTTCAAGTTGCAAAAAGCTTTCTCACATTCTTGAGTCCATCCAAACATCTTTGCTAGCAGCAGTGTCGGCCTTAGAG
Organism: Cymbidium sinense; assembly: GCA_021442155.1. Lineage (NCBI taxonomy): Eukaryota > Viridiplantae > Streptophyta > Magnoliopsida > Asparagales > Orchidaceae > Cymbidium > Cymbidium sinense. Next base: position 131,634,149 of record CM038218.1, read on the forward strand.
ATTAATCTATTCAGCTTGGCTACTCACCCCGTGAGCCATTGTACTTCTTCTATAGATAGGTGATACATTTTAAGTATCACCTTTACTTTATCAATTTCATCTTTATGCCTTCACGGGTGATAAAAAATCCTACAAAATTTGTTTGTTCTTGTGTTAAAAACTCATTTCAGAAGATTAAGGCACATATTATACCTTTTCAATGTGGTGAACATCTCCTCAAAATCTTTAATGTGTTTTATTGGTAACTTACTTTTGACTAGCAAATAGCCAATATAGACTTTCACATTCCTTCATTTATGTTTCTTGAATAATTGATCCACTAGTCTTTGATTGGTCACCCTACATTTTTGAGTTTAAATGGCATAACTCTATAGTTGTATAGTCCCTCTCTAGTAATAAAGGTTGTCTTTTTAAAGTTGATAAAGTGCATTTGTATTTGATGTTGTCCTAAGAACACATCAAAAAAACTCATTAAGGAGTAGCCAACTACTCAATCGATGAGTGCATATATCCATGGAAGTGGGTACCCATATTTTGGGCCTATAAAGAATTGATCAATAAAATATTTCATTACAGTGTTCGTTAGTGCCATGAATGTATTTGGTGAATTTGAAAGATCAAATGACATGACTAACCATTCATAAAGACCATCGAGAGGTTTAAACACTATTTTTCATTCACCACCTAGTCTAATCCTTATTTGATGATATTCACCTCTCAAATTAACTTTAAAGAATAAATATGAACATAAAGTAAGATCTAACATGTCATTTACAATGAGATAAGTTAAGTATGCTAGTAAAACACAAGGACTTTCTTGGATTAAATCCTTCTTCAAGAGTTCATTTACTTATCATTTTCATTCTATATGGTCAGTTTGATTCATCCTATAATGAGATATGTTAAGTACTTGTTAACCAAGAATCAACTCTATAACATGTTGTATATCCCTTAATAGTGGTAGTTCATTTGGTAAGTCATAGAGCATTAAATTGATAAATTAAAATAATAGCCCTAAGACCATAATAAGTATATAGTGATCCTTAATATCAATTAAAATTTTTGAAGGTACAAGATAAATAGAGAAGTAGGATTATTGAATTCTCTAACTATGCATCTAAATCCTAAGGTTATGATTTAAATTCTAGGAGATTCACATGTATTAAAATTTATATTAGAAGTATCCTCCCTATTTTTGGATGATGATATCACTACCAACTAGAGTTTCATAATTTTCTTTTAGTTGTGTTTGGGTTGGGGTTCAGAATTGGGTTTGTGAGGAGGATTGGGTTTGTGAGGAGATGTAGGAAGAATTCTATGTGAGGGTATAATTGACTTTTTTTGTTAAGTTTTATGTGAAATAATTTGATTATTGTTCTCATTATATTTGAATACATAAGTATTTTCACAATAATAAAATATTACATTTGAAGTATAAAGCCATGGTCATCATAATAGGATATGAGTTATTTCCATTGGAAGAACATCACACCAAATTTGATTAATATAGCTGCTATCTTAATTGGAACAAGACATCTATTTATGATAAGTAAGGATGTGTGATTTACCCCAACTTAGAATGGTTTTAGGTGAAGTTCTGTCATAAGGTTGTCTCTTGTCATATTATTGGTTGATACAACATTCATAGCACTACCTCTATGTATTATTAGCTTACACATATTTTATTTATATAGGATAAACATTGAAAAATATTCTTTCTTCTCCAATATTCTTCTTCCTTAGAAGTAATCATACACCTCATAACTGATATTAAATTGTCTAATTTGGATCCACTTCTTCATTTGAAAGTGGTGAATCATCATGTATCTCTTCAATATCCTTTTCTTCTTTTAAATCTTCCAATTAATCTAAGAATATGATTTTATCTCTACAATGATTTTGCAAATGACCCTTCTTATGAAATATGAAGCAAACTATTTTCCTTGCATTTTTAGAAGTGGATTTAGTTGAGGTCATATTACAAGGGTCATTCGATGTGGAAGTATTAGGTATAACGATAGAATTTGAGATTGAGATGTAGTTGGATATTTAGAGGATATTTGAGATTTCATCTTGGATGTGGAAGCAGCTTTCTTATGCTTTTCTATGGGTAAAGCATATTGAAAGGAATCATGTAAAGTCTGGGGATTATGAAGCTCTACCTCATATCTAATATCTCCTCTCAAGCCAATGACAAATTTGTTAGTTACTTGCCACTCTTGAATAGTGCAGTGTGTTCTAGCTATTAAGTCCTCAAATATATTCATATATTCCATTATTGGCATAGTCCCTTATTTAAAAGTAATCAATTTTTTGTGGAACCTTTTATAATAATTCATAGGATGATATTTAGCCCTTAAAATTTCTTTCATTTGTACCCATGTCATAAGGTTTCTACCGAATCTCTCTTTTTAGCTAAAATATTATTCCAATAGATTTTTCCATGGCCTACTAATTTTATTTTTATGGAGATAGTTCATTGATAATCATCTATATGATACCAATCAAAGAAATTATCCATTTGGGTTAACCAATCTAAAAGTTTATTGAGGTCATAAACACCATTATAAAATGGAGCTTATATCTTTACTTATTTTATAGTTTCATGTAAGGTTTCATTGACCCTAAGATGGTATAATTTAAAGATATTCCTCAGGTTTTGTTGGATAGTAATCTCTAGAAAGTTTAATATTTTCTCCTATTGTTTCTACGTCATTCAGACGTGGGATGATTGGTGGGTTTGAAGTCGAGTACTCAAAGTTTTACCTAATATGGCTAGGTTCATGAGATGGTCTTCTACCCTAGTGTGTTTTTCTTCACTCACATAATAATCTCATCTACCCTTCTAGTTAAGTCTTCTAGTTTTTTTAAGCTAATGAATTTTGCATGGAATGATGTAAATAATAGAACACAAATATGTCACTCTAAATGAAAATTTAAATATGTGTTAAGTGAACTAAATTTAACACAATGAGATGCACAATTTTGAAATGAATAACTTTTAGCACACATAAAGTAACTTATGGATACTACAAAACATTAAGTAAATATATAAAAATACCACAACATAATGTATAATAAAAGCCCTCATAAGTTTTTTAGTTTGGGACCTTGCAACAGGTCATTTCCTCCTTTGATGTGCTACATCAAAATGAGTTTCTTCAATTATGTTTTTTTTACAAAACTAGCACTTAACCTTTATTAATCATTAAAATTTATTTTTATGCAAGTCACTATTAACTTCTTTGAAATAACTCTCTTAACTAGCTCTAATATTGCATGAAATTTAACCTTGTAAGCTCCAACCTAAGAGTTTTCACTCAAGTTTTCTTGCACAAATAGGCTAATCTTCTCCATTAAGATAGAATAAGAGTTTATATATATTACAACAACCAAATGGATATGTCCCTTCAATAAACCCACTAAAAATTAAAAAGAATTGAAGGATGTTGTTTCGCAATGCTTAGGTTGTGCTATATTGCCGATGCACTTTTCACACTAAAATACTAAATGACTTCAATCACAACTCTCATACAATACTTAATTATGATCAAATATATCCACTAATACATAATACTAAAATATCACAAGACATAAAGTCTATTAAAAGTCCTCATTAGTTTAAGTTTGTAGTTTGAGACCTTATGATAGGTCCTTTCCTCCTTTAATGTGCACATCACTCACACTACTTATTTTGAACTAAAAAGAGCTTAATGGATAAAAGATATGGAAGTTGACCACATAAATGATGAGTCATCTTTAAAAGGAAACTAAGGATCCAAAGTGACTGACTGAGCTATGCGACTAGGATTGAGAAACTCACCTGCATACCAAATGATCAACAATAATGTATATTGGATGGCTCAAACTAAAGACTCAAAGGACATTTGCTTAAGAACTCATCATTCATTGATAAATATTCACCTCACATTGGTGAGTCTCCTTTGTGTTTAACTTACCTTATATATACTTATCATATATAATGACCTCTCCCTAAATCTTATAAATACAGTGTCTTTCTTGGGGAAGAGGATTCTTCAAAGGGGTTAGAGCTATTTTTATTACCTTCAGAATAAACACCCCTGTATTAAGATCGTGGTTGATTAATAAAATTGATAATATCTTTTACACTTCTTTTATTTCATATAGCTTTGCTTTTTATAACCCTATAGTTGATCTCATTTTTAGATTAGGTTAACATCATTTATAAACTTAATAATTAGGACACCTAATCCTAGATTAGGAACCTCATAATTAAGCATTTAGAACACTATACTTAGTGATAACCCAACACTTAATTCATATTCAATTGTTTGACTTGGATCAACAACCAATGAGCACACTATGAGGTAATGAGGTGGACATGGGAGAGTTAGGGATGGTGTGAAAACCATGTGTGGAATAGAGGAATCAAAATTCTAAGAGAGAAAACCAAAACATACCTCCCCACCTCAATATCTCATCTATGCACCTCTTCATCCCAGCAAAAAATTAGATTCTTTCCAATTAGTTGACTATCGCTTGGAGGAAACTTGCTAGGGAGATCAATGGGATAATGGCTATCACCATGATAAGAAAAAAAGAGCATTCCATGGAGGATGGAACATGACCAAGGTGAAAGGTCAAGAGGGACCAAACCACCACTTTGGTTGAGCCTCTTACCACCAGTGGCCAGATTTTGGCCTCCTAAAGCTTTGGATACATGGTTCTCAGCTATGTATGGCAAGATGGGAGAGAGGCCCTCTTCTCCCAAGATTTTAACTCTTACATGCTCCTTAGGTGAAGAGAAGGAGATTCAAAGCCTTTCACTATCCTTTCACTGGCAATAAGCCAAATTTCTGCCAAGGCTGATGGTAAATAGCTTTGTTCGAGCATGGAAATGGGGAAGGAGTATTCTTCCACCTAAATAGGAATTCTTACACATGCTAGATATGGAGGCAAACTCGAACGAAACTCTCCCCAACCATGTCATGGCTGGTAAGCTGGAAAACCATCAAACTCGATGGCAAAGTGACGACATTGGTCTCCATGATGATCCATGAGGAGGTAACAGATGAAACTTCTCCTATAGTCTTTCCATATCCCCATGAAGGCATACAAACCATCCCCACCACCAAAACCCCATGCCAGCGAGGTATGTCCCAAAACCAATCCTTAAAGCAATTCCATTTGATTCTTTATGAAGGGAACTATATCTCAAGTGAGGTCAAGCCATTTAAATGGGTTGCAAATTACTTCTTGATCGATTTGCAATCAAAATCAAGAGAAGCCTCTCCCTAATGGTGGATGGCTCTTGACTCTCTAACGAAGGGAAGGAGACAAAATCTTTACCTTCCATTATGACTGAGACATAGTTGGACATTCAATTTAATCCCTTATAGGAAATGTGAGCAAAATTGTGACCATTCTACAGTCCCTATTGCTTTTGATGTGGGATCCACGTGACCCAATGGCATCACACCACTTGGCAATGGCACCAAGTCGGCACTAACCATTTAAAATATGAATTTCCCATTTTTTTTGAATTAAAAAATATTTAAAAATGTTCAAAAATTCAAAAAATAATAAAAAATAAAATTCAAATTCAAAAAATATAAATAAGGGCTCTATGGATTCATATTAGTGAGTGGAATCCAATAAATCCAAAATCCCAAATTTTAATTAGGTAATTTTGGACTAATTTATGTTTGAATGAAAATAATCAAAACTTAAATCAATCACGAACCATTAATCCAATCAATACACCTTAGGAAAAAAGTTTCATGATTTATTGCAAAGTAAATTAGAAGATATTGAGTTTCTAATCTCAACTTCTAATTTTAATGAAATAAAATAATATTTAATTAGGGAAATCATGAAAAATTATGAAATTACCTTAAATCATTATAAGAATATTTAATGAACATAAACACACCATTAAAACTCATTAAAACTCATTAAAACCTAATAAATCATAAAATGGCTTAATTTAACAATTAATTAAATTAATTAATTCAATTCATTAATGGGGACTTAGCAAAATCACAATAAATCAACAAAAAGTCCAAAATTTCCAAATCAACCATCAGTGGATGCATCTTCCAAAGAGGAATATAGAAAAATTACAACCCCTAAATAATTTTGTTTAATTTAGGCTTAATTTAATTTTGTAAAATAATTAAAACTTTAATTAATCTTAAATTATTTATCTTATCAAAATGAAATTTTAGAAAACTTAAATTGATAAGCAACCCAACTTACCATAAAAAATTAAATCCTATTGACCTCTCGATTGGAAGTTATTGAATTTCCAAGTCTCTAGGCCAATTTAAATGAAATAACAAATTAAAAAATTTTAGAAATTATAAAAATTTAATAAAATCAACTTAAAACATATTCAATAACATCGGTGCACCTAAGAAAAATTTCTTAATGCATTGAAGTTAAGGAATTTAAATAATAACAAATTTAGGGTTTGATGAAATGGTTAAGAAAATAAAATTCAATCAAACTTTAGATAATCAACGTAATAAATTCAATAAATTAATTAATCAAAACCAATCAACCTCTGAAATTCATACCTAAATGTGAAATTTATTTGTATGGAAATTCCTTAAATCTATTTGGGTTAATGAATAACATAATTTCAAATGTAAATGAATGCAATTAACTAAATCAATTAAACTTAAACACTTAAAGGCTTAGAATAGCCTAAGTTTGGTGCCTAAGCTAGCTTAAGTCTCCTAGGTTAAGAATTGGTCAACAAAATCATACAAATAGATTAACAAAATCTTAACACACAATGAAACCAAAACTTAAAGTAAGAATGAAACAAAATTCCAATTTAAATGAATTTAATTAAATTCAAACTAACTAACTAGACACAAATTAAAATGACATAAACATTAATAAAACAAATAATAAGATAAATTCAAATCAAATAAGCCAAACTTAGAAACATATAATCAAATCAAAAGGAAAGAAATGAAGAATTAAATTCCAAAGACAAAATTTAAAAATTGTTCTAAATTAAACTCAAAACCAAATCCTTTAAATAAATCCAAAAAAGGTTAATTAAGATACTTAGGATCTTAGATAAACCTTTGGAATGAACCTTAATCTTATGATGTTGAAAGAATGGGTTCCACCCAAAGTGAAATCTATTTTATTCTTCATTCTTGAAAATGTAGGATTCATTTTAACATAAAAAATGAAAACAAAAATCACAAATAATTAAATCATTTGAATTGAAACTATCCAAAGGTAAATCAAATAAACCTCAAAACTTAAAGTAAAACTTGAATCTAGAAAGGCCTAACAATGTCTTGCCACACAAGCCCATTTCCTTCTTACATTAGAGTATTAGGTCAAAGACCCTAGATTTAGGTTAGGTCATTTTGTGATATTCTGTGATGTGATGTGATATTTTTTTATTTTATGGTGTATTATTTTAGATTAGATGCCTTGGTTTGTTTGTCTATTAAATTGGATGTTAAGACATTCTTTTTGGAATTAATGTTGTCTTCTACAGGGGGCAATGTTAAAGGGTCTATTATAATAAATTACAAATTTATTATTTTCTTGAAGGTGCTGAATAAATCTTTTAGCATAACCCAATAGAACAAGTGGGCTTGGCAAGCAACTAACACTAAGCTTGTATGCCTGCAAGTATAACAACTGATGTGATATTTGCATTTTCCTGACATTTGTTTTGTAGGGATTAGGATTTATTTTTGAATTTGAAATGTAATTTCATGCTTAGAATTAGGTTATGAGCTATGGGGGTCTAGGAATAGCAAGAGCTGACCCTATCAACAGATGGGTGCAAAGGTCTCCTGTGAAGCCCAATGGAGGTCCCTGAATAAAGAGACGATCCTGAAAAGAAGACCCTTATAAATCTAAACTTGTAATTCTAGGTCGGATTGTATAAGAGTAGAGCTCGACTGCCCATTTTCTTTTTCTTCCAAGGTGTACAATAGAACCCGACCGCATTGGTCTATTCTTTAATTTAAATTGACTTAATTTACTTTAGCTATGTGATAGAATCAATCTACTTTTTTAGGTTTTTTTTGTGTTATGCTTTTTTTTTATGAATTCCTAGATGATTATGCTCTTAGAAAAATTAAATTTTCTATTCAAAATAAATTTTAATAACTTAAACAAAAATAAAGAAACTCAAAACTTCAGAATAATTAAATCCCTAGGAATAACTTAAAATCCACTATAAATAATTAGCTTTCGTGAATCATTCTAACATATTATTGTAACTCTGTGAATTAGGTAGTTCACCTATTGAACATAAGAGGCATCTAACCTTTGAGGATGACCACCTTCTTGTATAAGTTTTCCTTCTCTTTTTGATTTGACCCATGACCACTTCTAATTGTATGTCATTTAGGCATAAAATGTATACTTTAATACCTTAAATGAATCATGAGATAAAACATCTAAAGTTGGAAAATGTGCATTAGCTAAGTGAATTTCATACCTAAGCATGATTCTAGAGATTAGGGAGTGAGTCTAGGTTCTTAGATTATTTTCTAAAATACAATATTCTAACCATTTTACATTCATAAGACTTGATATCATAGATTTAATATTCTCTTAGGTGGTGTTAGTTGGCAACCCTTCCAGATGAATTATAAGTCTAGAAGAGTTAGGGATGGGTTTCTTTTATCAAGTAAGAGAAAGATCCAATATCCCAAAAGTGAAATGAGGTTGAGTTTCTAACTTGTGTTAGAAGCACTTATAGACTTAGGTTTTGAAGCATCCTCCATAGAGTAAGTCTTCAATCCTTAGCTTTTTTATAGTCCTGTGCTGTTAAAATATAAGTCAGAGATTTCTAATAAAATTTTAACTTGAAATTTAATATTAAATTCCAAATTTTAAAACCTAATAATAAGAAAGTTGAAATGCCTACTTGGCATCCTAATATCAATAAGAATTTCCTACTTAATCCCTATTGGAGTGTTCCCCATTAAATTTTATAAATACTATTTCTTTCGAAAAGCAACTTACAAATCCATAGAAATAATATCTTATTTCTTTAATCAAGAGTATTCTGAGAAAGAGATCTATCATTCCTAAGATGTAATTAACTATAATGGTTTACCCTTATAGGGAACCATAAATCCAATTTAAAATAAACTCTATTTTACTTCTCATGTAGTTCAAAGGAAAACTCTCTGGTACACTAAACACCCATCAGCCTTAATAGTCTTTTATTACATGATCAAATCCATTATAGGATAAGATGTTTATCTTATGAGATAATATGTTTGTTCCTTAATGATGCATTTGATCATCCAAATAAGAGATTCTAAAATCTATGTGGTGTCACAAAGTTTTTCCACACCTATTTCCTAGGTACCTTAGAAGGTTAAGCATCACACCATAAATAGATTTGAGATCAAAATTAATTTAGGTGTAGAGAGAATGGAATAAGGTTGAGAACTAGAAGTCAAGTATAAAGTGAGATGGGATACATGGTATGAAATAAATTGATAGGCATGTGTCCAAATGCTCAATAGTTCACCATGCAACTTAGAAGACATGAAAGATAGAATCACCCATTTAGTACTCGCAACCATGGAGAAAACTCATAATCAAAAATTGAAGGAAGGAGAAAATAAAGGTTCCTAAAGTTTAGTGACTTTCAAAGCTTGTTAATGAAGTCAAGAACTATCAAAGATCCCCAGTATGAATGATGAGCCATATAATGTGAGTGAAGAAGAGGACATGCAGAGAAAATAAGCATATCCAATCAACACTTTCTTTAAAATAATCAAGGATGCTCGGCCCACCCCTGCACAGATTTAAGATCTTACACTTTGAGTCATAGAAGGTTTTCACATACCCTACTAATCACATAACATATTTTGAATCAATGGCATCCATATTTGACCTTGATGATGTGTTGAAGTGTTACCTTTGCTTCAATACATTCAAAGAATTGGCCCTTAAGTGGTTTTCATGTGTACCAGTAGGGATTAAACCTCATTCATCAAGTTTAAAGGATGTTCACAATGAAATTTCCTAGTGCATAAAAGCCATTAAGAGTTTGCAAGCACTTTTGAAAATAAGGTAGAAATATGGAAAATTCCTGAGGAAGTTCATCACTTGCTTTCAAAGGGAAATGATAGAAGACAAAAATTTGAATCTCACAATGGTACAAGCCACACTCACTTAAATATTAAAAGAAAGTCAGATCAGATATGATCTTTGACTCCACAACCCAAGACACTCATTGAGTTACTCGAGTTATGATTGGTACTTTTTACCCTTATATGCAAGTGCACGTGTTGAATCAAGTAATACAGAATTAGTAGAGTATCATTCTCATAAGGATTAGAGTAAATTTCAATATTAATTTATATTAATTTAATTACTAATCTTTTTAAAACATAATTTTGTCCAACTAAATTCAAGTGCTTAATTTAAAATGAAAATCTACTATTTTATAAGAGATTAAAAAGACTAATTTTTGTATTTTTAAATTTTTTTAAAAAATAAAAGTTATTTTCCATAATTTTAAAAGGATTACTCTAAATTTATGGAGTTCTTAGATTATGTATTATATTAAACTAAGTAGTGGATAAATTTCAAGCTTATAGTGTCAACCAAGAGCAAACATAATTACCCTCTATGTTTAGACAAGTATAACCAAAGTAATCCCTTTACCCAATTTCATGTCTAATGCTACATAAATTTTGATTGGTTGTTTTGCACATATCTCCCTTTAAATAATTGAAAATTTTAAAAATAATCATATATTTAATGGTTATTTAGCACTTCTGGATTATTGAACACAATAATGATTATTTAATACATTTATTTTCTTTTTTCTAATTATTCTTCTAGGATTTTGTTAATATCTCTATATCATACTTGATTATAACTATGTAATTGGCTAGATTAGAAGTAAATGAAGCATGGAGAAAAAAACACCATATTCATTAAAATTATAAATAAGTTTTTTATATTAATTCATATATAAAGTCTAATACAATTTAACACCCAAAAGTTCATAAAATATTCTGAACAGTTTATAAATTAGTGCTCCATAATAGAGAGAAAGAGAAAGGAAATCATATTAAACATAGGAAATAAGATGTAGGATAACCTAGGATGAAAGGAAAAAGCACACCAAGTAGATCTTCTAAGTCCACTCGTAATCCTCTATTGCTTCCTTGTGGAAATATCTAGCATACCCCACTAAAAACCCTTGTTTGTTGATCTCCCACTCCACCACTTAAGAAAATACTCATTCACACTACCCTTACACACTCTCACAGTACTTGGAGTGTCACTCTCCAAGTGCTTTATAAAGAACACACACACACTCACCCTCTTGCCAAGAAAAATATAAAAAGAAAAAAATGTGAAAAAAGATCTTTTTCTCTTGGAGCATAGATACAACCCTAGTTAGTTGTCCAGACACTCATGTCATAACTGCCTCAAAAACTAATCAAAACCTTCATTGAACCATAACAAATCCATTTTGCTTGGCTGTAGCATTGCGGCACTATTGATGTAGTGCTACAGCGCTATGCTAGTTGCTTCTGCCTCATATTTTTTCCTCTGGTATAGCATCATGGCGCTGACATTACTATAAAACTATCCCAAAATGAGTATAATTTGGTGACACAATGTTGCTAATATAGCGCATAAGCGCTAGCCTTACTGTAAAATTGTCCCAAAATTTAGGCCATTTAAAGCATAGTGACACTATTTTTGCAGCTCTTAAGTTTTGGGCCTAAATTTTTTTCTTTTTACATACTTTTTGAAAAAAAATTTTTGTTACAATACAAAATATACTTAAAATAAATATATTTTAGCAAAATAATATATGATAAATGCATTAAAATTATGTGAAATTTTTACTATTTTAACACTCATCAAATACCCCCAAACTCAAATTGTTACTTATCCTCAAGTAATTTGATACATTTGCCTATATGCTACGTTGAGTTAGTTGATAATATCAAAATTTTGAAAGTCTAAAATAATTAAATAAGAATTTCTAACTAAAGATAGAATTTACATTTTAAAGTTTATTCTATCATTTCATCATTCCAAACTATAATAGCTCAAATTCTTATTATTAACTAATATTATTCTTAAGTTACATTTTCTTTGTGCATATTATCATAGTTGATTCTTATAAAGATAAATGACTTAAATTTTAATAAATAGTTCGCCATATAATAGAAATAAGAATAATTTTTTACTTTTTCAATTGAAATTATGTTTATTATTGTTCCATAATTTTATTGAATTAATTTAGATTGCAATAATTTTAAAGTTCAATCATGATACTAAGCTTCAAGTGATATCTTCTAAATTGTTTTTAATATATATATTTATTTATCTATTTATTTATTCATTTATTTATTTAGAAGTACACCGTATTGGCTTCATAACCCATGATAAATATGCTACAATTTTGACTCAATTCAATATAATCTTATTTCCTTAACAAATTTTCCTAATTTTTAATTATTAATTGTTTAAACTATGTTATTTATTATTATATATATTTCTATTTTTTAATATAAATTCATTAAGAATCTCCTATGTGTGATTTGTGTGCTTAAGGAAGCGTTTAACTTAATAAAAATTACTAATTTTTCTAACATTTTTAGTAACTATTAGTTTGGAAGTAATTTAATGATTAAAAAAACTTTGAATGTAATTTACTATTTTTGAGTTGAATTTTTTTTAATTAATTTCAGCTTCTAATAATTTTTAATATTTTTCACAATAACTTCAATTTAAATTGCAAGTATATCAATTTCACGAGGTATAGTAATTAAAGGTTGTGGTTATTAACTAACATTTAAACAAATATCACATTAAAATAAATGCATGTATGAAATAACATTTAACATTGAATTTACTCTAAGAGAAACAAAACATAATTTTTAAAACTACAATAAAAAATTAAAAATAAATAAATACACAAAAAATACATAAGAATTCACAAAAATATAAAACTATCCTAATAATCCTACTCTTTCTCTTCTTCTTACTCTTCTTCTGGCTCTATGGGTGCTGACATAGGGTTGATTTTGTGGTGCTATAAGAAAAAGAACTTAGGTTGGAACAATATTAAAGTTGTCATTTTCAAACATGTGAATTAGTGTTGAGTTGAACTCAGTCATAAAGAAAGGCTGTTGTTGCTACTAACCCATATAATGATCAAGTTTTTGTTCTAATTCTTAGTACTATCAGCTACTTTCACTAGCCCTTTTTCTTAAATCAAAGACTTCTCCTCTAATTTCTTGGAGTTGCTTGCTTAAAGTTTTGGAGGACTGGGATTTGGGTTGAGGAGAGCATAAACTTTCTCCTACTTTCATTTTTGATCTCAATCATTTAATTATTCTTTTTATGAGGAGAGCCCTTTGTATAAAAACCTCTTCATCCATCTCCCCCATTGTACTAGCCATAAGACCTAAAGTATAAATAAAGCAGGGGTAACCAAAACCTATTGTAGTACTACCCTTAATCAAATTATAAATTGAATTATAAATTATCTTTCCTACATCTATAAAAAAAAAAATCTTTTCAATTGCATAATTCAAACGGGCAATATCCTTAGTTACCTCACTAATATTACTGGCGAACATCAACTTAGCAAAATGAAGTAGTGGTAAGCTTTAGCCTCGGTGGTCATATCAGTGGCAAGAAAATAGATTTTGGTTATTAGGATTTCTAATAGTGAGGAATCTAAGAATTTCATCAAAGTTTGTATGACTATTATAATAGAAAAGATCTTCATCATATGCATAGTTTTATAATTTTTAATATGCATTAATTGGAATACTATCAAAACTTACATTTTTCCTCACAAAGACCTTATTGTCCCGATGCTCTTTCATGTTGCCAAAGAATTATTGTACTATGGGGACAACTCAAGCTTTGTTGTCGTAGGAAAAATTTTCCCAGCCTCACTCATTGATAATCTTTTCTATGCTCCTAGCCGAATTATGGAATCCCCTCTCCGGAATGAGATGTTTGTGAATGAAAGTGTGCTAGTACCTCTCTTCCACCTCAACACTAATAAAATGATTGGAGTAGCTCGTGGACACTCTCTTCTTGTTCTTATTAACATATTGATTAGCATTTTAGCTTTCTAGATTTGGAGAAATTCTAAGGAGGAAGGGTGTTAAAAAATTTAAATAACAAGGCTTAAGAATGAAAAATTTGGCTCCTATATATAGGCCAAACCTAGCACAGTGGTGTTGCTTTGACAACACCAAAGCACTAGCCTCTTTGTTCTTTAATGAGGGGTATAGTGCCATGGCATTTTTCATGTAGCATTTAGGTACTGATCAACTGGTCAAAGCAGTTCCTATTCTTGTTAAAAGATATATTTATAATATTAATTATGTAATTAACATCATATAAAAAGGCATTTCTAGCATTGATGGAGTGCTACAGTGCTGGTCAAACTTTTTGTCTTATTATGATAAATGTGTATGTTTAACTGCCAACCTTTTGAATGACTTTTTTGACTAGCACCATGATGTTACTTTGGCAGTGCATAGGCACTAGTCAACCTGTCAACCTACTTTTTTATTTTTTTTATATTTTGTATTTTTCATTTTTTTTTTTTAGCTACAGTGATCCAGCACTGTAGTGCTACTTATATAGTTCCTAGGCACTGAGCATATATATAAAATTCAAAAAAAAAGGAGAACATTTATAGGCTTGATTATATGAGGCCATTCTAGAAATTCAAAAAAAAGGAAAGATATTTTCCCTTAATGCAATTCTTAAGCCTCCTAGCAATGCAATCTCCTTCTAATGGATCTACAACTCTAATCATTTGCAATAATTACTAAACATAAATAAACTATATATATATATTGGGCTGGCTGCCAACAATCGCTTAGTTTAATGTCCTCAGCCCCATGTAGGTTTTCTAATTTTTAAGGTCTTCGACTAAATTAATGGACTCTTTAAATTGAGTATAATTTTCTTTGTAGTATGGCTTAAGTCATTCACCATTAACTTTATAAATCTCATTCGTATTTAGATCTTGGATATTCATAGCAACATTTCCATAAATTTTAACTACTAAGAAAGGGTCTGACCATCTTGATATTACTTTTCCTAGAAATAATTTCAATTTAGAATTAAATAGTAATACTTGTTGTCTAGTCTTAACAGATCCTCCATCCAATGACTATTCTAATAGGAATGATTTCGTTATTTACATTAGTAACTATAGTCATTCCTTTTTTATTAAGTCCACAATGGATTGGACTTACCCATGTATTATCAAATATAAGATATATAATTCTTACATCCAACCAACTTAAGATTTTCCTTTTTACTACTTCTTTCACGATAGGATTTAATCTCCTTTGATCATCTATAATAGTTTACTATTTTCTTCCATTAAAATTCTATGGATGTATATCGAAGGCCTAATTCCTTTAATGTCTACTAAAGTCCATCCAAATGCCTTTACTTATTCCTTAAGAACTTGAATTAATTTATCTTTTCAATTTATTTCCAAATCAGTTGAGATGATTATTGGTAATTTTGATTATTTCCCTAAGTAAGCATATTTGAAGTAATTTTGTAATGATTTTAGTTCAAATTCTTGGGCTTCTATTATAGATGGCTTGAGATTTTTCCTTTCTATAGATATTTCTAATGGTTCAAACTTTTGCTTAAAATTATTAGGTGTAATCATGAGGAATTGAATGTCTAAATATTCTTCCATCATCATTTTGCATTTTTATTCTATAAAATCATTTATGAAATTAGAATCTAATTTTGTTTCTACCTTACTTTCAATTAACCAATCTTATAACATTTTTCATTTCTATCATTAGAAAACTTAAAAAAGTTAAACATTTTAAATATAATTGATCATTTACTCTTATTGTTAATTCCCATTTTTGAACATCTATCATCGTTCTTCCCGTAGCTAAGAAAAGTCACCCTAAAATGAGAGGTATTTTTTTTATCTTCCTTCATACTAATATGATAAATTTTATAGGGAATATAAGTTTATCTACCTTAACTAGAACATCTTCAATAATATTGTTAACATATGCCAAAGATCTATAAGCTAATTATAGAGACACACATTTAGGTTGTACTTCTCCTAATCCTATTTTCTTTTAAATTGATAAAGGCATTAAGTTTATCCCATAGATTGCAAGCAATAGTAAAACTCCTTAGATTTTTAAGTTCTTTAGATAATTTTCTTTGAATTATTGCACTACATTTTTTAGTAAGTAAGTAGTTTCATTTTATCTTAATTTTCTCCTTTTAAATAAAATGTCCTTCTTAAATTTAGCATATGAAGGCATTTGTTCCAAAGCTTTTACAAATGGTATATTTATGAATAAATTCTTAAATACTTTTGAAAACTTAGAAATTTGATTATCCAGTTTTTGTTATTGAAGTCTTTTAGGGAAATGAAGGTGGTGCTCTTTCTCTCATTTTCCTAAATGCTTCTCTTTCTGTTTCCTTTTTCATTTCTTCAATTTCTGTATTTTCATTTTCTTCCTTTTCTTTTTCTTTACTTAATATTATTTTCCCTAGTTTCATCTCTTAGCCATATTTCTTTTAATTTCCTTCCACTTCTTAACTCAATTGCCTTACATTATTCTTTTCCTTTATCTTTAGAAACTTTTTCTATGTTACTATGTAAATTCCTTTATGGTCTGTTTGTAAGATTATTAGCCAATTGCCCTAATTGAGTTTCCAAATTTCTAATTGAAGCTACTTTGCTTTGAAATTAAGTTCCTATTTATTTCACTAATTATTCTAAGGTGGATTTCTTATCATTAGTTTAATTTTATGGAGGATATCCTGGCATAATGACAAATTTAAAGTTAGAATTTTGAGGTTTATAATTCCTATCATTTTAATTTCTCATATTTTCATTTTGATTGTAGTGTGCTTTATTTTTCCATGAAAAATTGGGGTGATTCCTCTAACCTTGATTAAATGTGTTTTAGTAAGGATGATTTGGTTTATTTGAGATATAATTAAGAATTTGCAATCCTTGATTAATTTGTTCTTCTAATACAAATATTTATTTATTTTTCTTTTTTATTTATATTATTAATATTTTGTTTAATTTCAAAACTATCTAATTTCTTAGATAGGAAAGCTACTTGTGAAGTCAATATTGCAATCATATCATTATTGTTAACATTGGGCTACTTTCTTAGGATATAATCTATCAAAGGGCTATTGAAAATTATTAGTTGTCATTTCCTCTATTAAAGCATAAGATTCCTCGAAAGTTTTTAACATTAAGCTACCTCCTGTTGCTACATCTATAATAGTCCTTCGAGATCCTACTAATCTATGTTAAAATGATTGAATGATAAGAAAATCAGGTAATGAATGATTAGGACATTTCCTTAATAATTCTTTAAATCTTTCTTAGGCCACATATATAGATTCAATATCTAATTGTATAAATGATGTAATATCATTTCTTAGCTTAGCAATTTTAGATGGTGGAAAATAGTTTGCTAGAAATTTTTGAAAAAATTTGTTCCAAGTTATTATAAATCTTTAAGGCAGTGAACTCAACCACATTTTAGCTTTGTCTCTAAGTAAGAAAGGGAATAATCTTAATCTAATAAGATCATCACTTACCCCCATTGTATTTAAAGCTTGCACAAATTTCTAAGAAATTGATAATATGCATATTAGGATCTTCAATAGGTAAATCCCCAGATTGAGAGTCTATACCATTTGAATTATAGATGGCTTTAATCCAAAATTATTGGCTTGAATAGTTAGTCTTGAAATACTTTCATATGTTCCATTTACAATTGGTGTGGCATAACCCATAAGAGGCCTAGATGGTTCTCATACTAGTTGATTGTCCTTTACTAGTTTTTTCACTTATTCTCTCTTATCTTTTTATTTTAAATTTTCTTATAAAGTTATTCAATTTCTAAGTTCAATGGTAGTATTTTTATAGTTTTGTCTTTATGCATACAATGTTTAGAAATTATAGCTTTAGCTTAAAAATTAAAATAATAATATACTGAACAAGTACAAGAATATTTCACACTCAACACAAAACACAAATACACATAACAAAATTGTTAAATTAAAAATAGTTCAACATGACTAATATTGCTTAATACAAATTATTATTTTATTTCAAATCTCTGCCAAAACTTTATTCATACTTTTATCATTATACAGAAGTGCACATGTTAAATCAAGTAATATAGAATGTGTAGAGTATCATTCCCACTAAGATTAGAGTAAATTTTGATATTAATTTATATTAAGTTAAGTTCTAATCTTCTTGAAAACTAGTTTTATCCAACAAAATGTAAATGCTTGATTTAAAATAAAAATCTATTATTTTGTAAAAGATTAAAAAGACTAATTTCTAGATTTTCAGATTTTTATAAAAAATAAATTTTTTTTTTTATTTTAAAAGGAGTACTCCAAATTTATGGAGTTTTTGGATTATGTATTATACTAAACAAAGTAGTGGATTAATTTATTAGTTGTAATGTCAACTAGGAGCAAAAAAGCTATACCCTCTATGTCTAGACAAGTATAACCAAACTAGTCCATTTACCTAATTTTTTGCCTAATATCAAGTAAATATTAATTAGCTATGTTACCCATATTTCTCTTTAAATGATTGCAAATCTAAAAAATAATCATATGTTTAATGAATATTTAACACTTATAGATTATCTAGCACATTAATGATAATTTAGTATATTTGTTTGCCTTATTCTTCTAGAACTTTATTAATATCTCTATATCACACTTCTATGTAATTAGCCATATTACAAGTAAATAAAGCTTAGAGAAAAGAAAAATATCATATTCATTAAAAGCACATAAATTTTTTTTATATTAATACGCAAACTAAGTCTAATACAATACTAACATCCAAAAGCTCACAAAAAATTCATAGTACTTTATAGATTAGTGCTTGATAATAGAGAAAAAGACAAAAGAAATCATATTAAACATAGTAAAATTAGATGTAAATAACCAGAGAAGAAAGGAAAGAGCATACTGAGTAGATTTTCTAATCCTTGTAATCCTCTATTGCTTCTTAGAAACATCTAGCATCCCCTAATGAAAATCTTTGGTTGTTGATCTATTTATCCACTTCTTGTTTAAGAAAACACTCTTTCACACTACCCTTACTCACAACACTTGGAGTGTCACTCTCCAAGTGTTTTACAAAGAACACACACACTCATCATGGTGCCAAGAAAAATAGAAAAAGAAAAATTATGGAAAAAAATATAATTTTAACTTGGAAATGTCCCGTAAATATTGCCTAGATACAGCCCTAGTCGATTGTCTAGACGCACATATCATAACTACCTCAAATACTTGGAACCATCATTGAACTATCAAAAATCTATTTTGTTACGCTATAGCATTGTAGTAATGTTGATGTTGTGTTGCAGTGCTATAAGTGGTGATGCAGTGCTATTAATTCAGGACTGTAGATCCGGTGTTGCGACATTATGCTTGTTTCTTATGCCTCATTATTTTCCTCTATTATAGCGTCATGGCACTGATCTTGCTATAAAACTGTCCCAAAATGAGTTTGAATTGGTGTCACGGTGCTGTTGATATAACTCTAGGCACTAGCCTGGCCATAAAATTGTCCCAATTTAGGTCGTTTATAGCATCATGGTGCTACTTTTATAGCATGTAGGCACTAGGCCTAAATTTCTTCATTTTGGTTTTTTTTTTTTTGAAATTTTTCCTATTACAATACAAAATATACTAAAAATTAACACATTTTAACATAAAAATACTTGATAAATGCATTATAATTACATGAAATTTATTTAATTTTAACACTTACCAAGTTGGGGAATAACCATGTTAATGTTGAGGAATATAATAAAGTCATTCAGTTGACAACCAACAAAAAAGATTCAATAAAGAGGCCACCCACATAGTGATTGCTCGGAGACAGATTTAGAGCACAGAAGTAAAATAAAAGGGGGCAACTTGTCAAAGAAGGGTGCATAAGTGCATATTCAGAAATAAATGGACTCGACATCCAGGAGGTTAATACTCACAATCAACCTTAGCAACCCCTTTAAGGGTGTCAATGGCTTAATTAATGGAGGCCAACTAAAACAAGGAATACTTCAAGTGAACACAACCTATGAAAACTAATAGAGTCTGCAAATGTTCCAGATATTTTGCTTACCCTTGAGACCATAGGCAAACACTGAGGAATGCTACCATCTAAATAGCCTAATTGACAAGCTAATTAAGGCTAGGAATCTTGAGGAGTTTACTAGGTGATAGGACAAGGAAAATGTCGATGCAAATAATGAACTCACTTAGGTGCATGGGATCCATATTGCATGAGTTGTGGCCACAATATTTAAAGGGGATGGAGAATCCACAAGGAGAGTGAGCCACAAATTACTATGATCTATAGACCTTAACTCAACAATAATGGCAACTTAGCCACACACATCCAAAGTTCCTATAAGTTATTCAAAAAAAGATTGACTCACCATCAATAACTCATATAATGACATAATCATCATCATAACATTAATCACTAACTATCAAATTAGAAGTATATTCATCAATACCAAAAGTTTGCTCAATATTATTTTTATACTTATCTTTAATAAACTTGGTTTTCCAAGTTCAAAACTCACCTCGACTGGAGGTTCATTGTATAAATTTTTAGGAGAATGAAGAGAAACAAAAGTGATTATTACTCCTCCTATGACTTAAGGAGAAGGTGAGAAGATATTCATGGCAATGGCTAATTTTTTTATAGTTGAAACACCCACTACTTACAACGCCATATTCGATCAATCACTACTCAATACATTCCAAGCAATTGTATCAACATACCATCTTATTGTCAAATTCCCCACTTAAGGTGAGGACATTACAGTTAAGGAAAATTTGAATCAATCTAAGACTTTCTACCTAATAGTAATAAATAGTTCCAACAAAGAAGTAGAAGTTTTACAAATGGATGTCGCACGCACCAAGATACTGATCTAAAATCTCTCAGAATGATATTGATGTATTTTTATAAATCATGATTAAGATGCTAGATGCGAATATCAACATCACTTATCATCATTTTAATGTCTAAAAAAATATATGACCCATAAAGCAAAAAAACTAAGAAGTTGCTAAACTACTCATTAATCAATAAAAGAAGAAGTCTCTAAACTACTCACAACGAGCTTCATAAGAAATTCTAGTACCCAGAATGTGTGTTGAACATAGTAATGGTGTAAAACTTGAGTAGGAAGTGACAAATGTGCATCGACTTCATAAATTTGAACATAGCATGCTTGAAAGATGGATATCCACTCCCTAGAATAGACACACTAGTTAACTCAAGAATGGGCAACTTCGTGATGAGTTCTCTAGATGTATTCTCAAGATATCACCAAATACAAATGCATTTTATCGATTCAAAGAAAATGTCTTTTATCATTGGGAAGAACTCTACTACTACAATGTAATACCTTTCAATCTCAAAACTACATGGACAACCTACCAAAAGATGATAGATTGAGTGTTCAAGAATCAAAAGGGAAGAAATGTGAAGGTTTATAATGATAACTTGCTAGTCAAGAGTAACAGACCAGAGCAACACATTCAAGATCTTAAGGATGTTAAGAGGCTATGGATTTCAAGAGGGAGGGTGAAATGGGTATTTTAAAAAGTTATTACAAATTAAAACTTATGTTAAACTTTTTTAGAAAATTTAATAATAAACACAATTGAACATTAATTAAACCATAATAGTAAGCTAACATAAAATAAATAAAAGCAATAGAAATAAAAGACAAGAGGCACAGAGATCTTTATTTGATTTGGTCAAATCCTAAAATTGATCTACATCCACGCCCAGTCACATTGACTCAAAATTTACTAAACAAAGTAAGATTACAAAGAATCTTATATACTCTCCTATATTAGTCAAGTACAACCCCAGTAATATATTTTCTTATACTAACGAAGTATAACCCCAAATATAAAATGTAATCTATTACATGGGTAATTACAATCCCAAATAAGTTCGAAAGAATAAGAAATAAAAGATACAAATTTTTAATATCTAACTCTCAATTTTAAAATAATTTTGTACTCAATCCCACTAAACAATATGAAGACAAATAAGAAAAAGTTCAAACTTTATTTTGTATTTTATGATTTTGAAAACATGCAATGAACTAATCAACTTAAAATAAATACAAGAGCTAAATTAACTTTATAAAAACTTGTGTAAAGTGAAATCCAATGATTTTTAATATATGAAGTGCAAGAAATAATTGTTATAAAAGTAAGAACCTTTCAAATTGCTTTGAATGAGATTGAGAAGAACTTTAAAAAAAACTTTAACAATATAACATACAATTATTTTCAACAAAATCAAACCAACAAATTCAATACAACAAATGATTAAATTAAATTAATACCCTTATTAAAGTCCTCTATCAGTGTGAGAATATGCGTACAAGACATGATGAGAATTCATCCAAGGCTTTAAGGAAGCTTGAAGAAAATGATGAAGAACTCCCATTTCAATGTTGTTGAAGAGGTGAGGAAGAGGGAGGAGCTTTTGCACTTTGAATCCAAGAATCACTCCAAGAAATCACCTTGTAAGGGTTTGGCCAAGCTAAAGAAAATCATAAAGAAGTGAGTTATGAGAACACCTCTGTAAATAATAAATGATCCTAGAGGTGGCTGGCTAAGGCAAGAGATAAAGGAGAGAGAAAGAATGACAGGGAAATTAATTAAAGAAGGAATTTAATTTTGAACAATTTATCACATGCAAATAGACTTGAATTCAAATGAATTCAAGTATCAAATGGTCACCCATGCAAGAAAAGGGAAGGATATTAAAGCATATGCAAAAAAAATTAATTCACTTAATACAAGTATGAAAATGGTCAGCCAAGCAAGTGGATATAACAATTTGAATGAAACTCCCATAAGTAAACACTCCTTATTAATTTCTTAATCACTTAAAGAAGTGGTGAAAAGAAATTTAAATTTTTAATAAATTAAAATCAAACTAAGATGGGGCTCACCAAAACTTTCTATATTGGATTTAATTAAGATTCAATGCAATTAATATGAGAAAATAATTAATTAATTACTTAGGGATTAATAAAGTAAGTTACATTATTCAATTAACTAAAATAATTAAATTATATAAGATGGGGATTTTCAATCATGACATTCAGGTATGGATAAGATCCCAATAATTATAAATTTATTTAAATTATAAGATGGGGATTTTCAATCGTGACATTATATTAAATCAATTCCACAAAATTTCACATGCCAAAATCATTCAAAATTCAGCCATGCAAGTGGAAAAACAAAATTCAAATGCAAATATTTATAAGATAGAAAAAGAATAATAGGAGAGAGAAACAGAATGATTTGGATAATTAGTGAATACTTTAAATTTCATGCTAAAAAAGATGGATAAAGATTGATCCATGCATGAAAACTAATCATGAAATAAAAAAAATAAACTCAACTCACTTTAAGATGCAATGGATAAATGGTTAAACAAAGGCAAGAAGTTAAGCTGAAAAAATAATTTTTAAAAATAATGAAATTTTGATGCAAACAAAATATGAAAAAATATGTGAAAATGAAATTAAATGATATGAAAAAGTTTAGTCATTGAAAATTGATCATAGGCTATCCCCTTGTCTAGTTTCACTTTGGAAGATGTGAGTCATGGTACTTTCTTCCTAGGTTAGTCATTGAAACAAATGAAAAATAAAACATTAGGATCTAGTCTATCCCAATATAGAAACCTACATATCCTCCCCTTAAGTTGGTTAATCATTAAGGTTACCCCTTGGCTAGTTTCATTTAGGAAGATGTGAGTCCCCATGATTTCTTTCTTAGTTAGTCATTAAAAACTAATGAGAAAGAAAATCATTGGATGTAGTTTATCTCAATGTAGATGCCTACATATCCTCTTTTTAGGTTGGTTAGTCATTAGGGCTATCCCCTTGGCTAGTTTTACTTAGAAAGATGTGATTTCCTATACTTTCTTCCTAGATTAATTATTGAAATTTATTGGAAATGAAAATCTTAAGATCTAGCCTATCCCAATATAGACATCTATAAAATCATCCCCTTATATTAGTTAGTCACTAGGGTAAACTCCTTGGCTAGTTCCACTTAGAAAGATGTGAATCCTTATGAATTCTTCTTAGGTTAGCCATTGAAAACTAATGGAAACTAATATTTTATGACTAGTATAAGAATTAGTCCTCAAGCAGTATCTTTCTTGGATATCATAACCATATTAGGTTTAGGTTCCTTGGTGAATCTTTTCTTAGCAATATCTCTTCATATTCAATCTGAATCAATCTGAATCCCAAATTTGAAATCAAATCAAATCAAAATCCTTTAAAGTTAGTTGGGGGTCCATTTATTGACCTTATTGGCACTCATTTCTATCTTAGGGTTTGGGACTTCAATCCTAAATTATGACCCTCCACACTTAAGCACTTTAGACACTTCCTTAGTACCTAGGTTGACACTAAATTCAAAACTAAAGCAAACCATATTCAAAATTAAATAAAAAAATTCAAATTCAAATCTAAAACCTAAATTAAAATCAAACTCAAGATTAGATCTGGTTCAGGCTAGTGGACCCCACTTAGGCCCAGCATAGCTCAATTGGATCAAATGAGTCCAATAAATTCCAAATTCAATCAAACTAAATGCAACACTAAATGAAACACATTTAAAATAACATGTAAATTCAATTTACCCTCAAATAAGTTGATTGGGTAACCCGTTTAAGCTCAATTCAATCCAAATTCAAATTAAATCAAAATTAAATCAATCTAAAAGCCCAAAATTATTATTCAAACTAAATTAAACATAAAATTGAATCTAGTTGGAGTTTAAAATGGCTAATCAAGCCATTTGACCTGAGTTAACCTATAAGGGCCTTATGAAGTTAGAACCAAACCTAATCAAGTTTAAACTGAATTGACTCTCCTAATTGACCAAAATCAGTATATTAATTTAACTAAATAGAAAATTAGATTGAGTTGGGATTGAGTTGGCCAGTTATGACATTTGACCTAAGTTAATATATGAGAGCCCTAGTTGTACCAAATTAAATTTAATCAAAATTAAATCAAATTAAGCCCTCCCAAAGGCTCTAAATAATCATTTAAACTAAATCAAAGATAAATTTGAATAAAACTAAATCTAAAGAGGTCTTAAATAGGTTAATTGGGTCACTTAGATTAAATGAACACAAATGGACCCTATTGAGCCCAAATATGAATCAAATTAAAATTTAAGTCAAATAAAATATTTTTAAAACATTTAAATATTCTAATTAAATATAATACAACATTTTCTTAGATCTAATTTGACCAATTTAGTCATTTTACCCAAGTGAAACCAATTTGACTTATTTAAGCAAAATTTGGGTCAACATGGATCAAATTTAAAATCAAATCTAATTTAATTAAAATTAATTATGCCAAATAAACTCCAAACACTCTAAATAATTCACTAAGTACAATTAAAGCTCAAATGAAGCTTAATTTATCTAATTCAGTTACTTGACCCAATTTGACATATTTTGTTATGAGGATACCTAAGAGACGATATTCACATTAAAAATTAATTTAAAAATTTATTAAAAAATTTAACATCAAAAGATTATATTTAAGCAAGAAAAGCAATAAATAATAGAAGTAAAGTAAAGTAAAGTGTAAAAAAAAAAGTAAAACAGAGAATATAGAGATATTTAAGTGTGTTGTTGGATTGTACTTGCTCAATTTATAAATTTTTTGCACCCAACTAAAATAATACTAAGATAAATATTAAATAGGGCTCAAGTTTAATAAATTTCTTATTGATTTAAAGTTAACATAAAAACATAAACTTATATGGAATGATTGAAGCAAACAAGTCTTAAAATAAATTATTTTATTTTAAAAGAGATATGAAGACTTGAAAATAAAATAATTTGGAATGATATATAAAACCACAACAAAAGGATGATTAAAACACTTGCATGAAAGTATAACCAAAGTATGTTATGCAATAGATAAATTAAGAGAAATAAACTAATGTTGATTTGCTATATGTGAAATCAAATTGAAAACCTTTCTTCACAAAGCCTTCGATGTATGAGAATTAAAAATGATTAGTGAATTCAAGCCTTATAAAGTCTTGAAATTAACTTGAAAGAAGATGAGAAAAATCTCCACTTAATGATCAAAGATAATTTTCAAAAAAGGGAGAGGACTACTTATCACCAAGCTTCAAGTAATCCCAAAGGAGAGTCGGCCAAGGAAGAATTCTCACCAATCTTCAAGAAGACTTTAATTAAACTCCACATCAAGTTTAATATTAAGGAAGATTTATATGAGAAATAGAGCTTAAGCACCTTAGAAAACTTTTCTTCTTTTGAGAGCTATTTGGCCAAATGAAAAATTCAAGAAAGAAAGGTGATTTCAGCCAAGATAAATTAAGAGAGGTTGAGAGAAATTTTGCACTTTGAATCACTAAGAACTCCAAGAAATAAAATTGCAAGAGTTTGGCCAATATGGAGAAGGGATAAGAAGAATTAACCTAGGTCTAAACCACAATATATAGAAAAAGAAGGATGGGTCAGCAAGCAAGTGAGAAGAGTTGAAGGAAAATTTTATTAAGTAAAATATTCAATTTTGAATATGTAATTTTAATCAAATAATTAAAGATCCTATATTGAAGATTTAGGCCAAGGAAGATAATATGAGAGAGAGAGATAGAGAGAGAGAGAGAGAGAGAGAGAGAGAAGGAGAGAGATGATATTAATCAAGATAAATTAAATTTGGAGAAGTTAAATTAAGAGAATCTGCTGAAGGAGAGAAAAATAGATTAAGCAAGGGTTTGAACTTTCAATTTATTAGGACATGATGTAAAATTGAATTCAATTGAAATTCATGTTCATGTGGGTCAGTCAAGAGAGAAAACAAGAGGGAGGAATAAAAAATAAACAAATTAAGCAAGGTCCATAACAAAATTTACTTCAAGAAAAAATTATTTGATTAATTTAATTTTTTGAAATAACCAATTGATTTGGCCAGCCAAGCCACAATCCAAACATGAATTTAATTAATTTTAATTCATGATACATAAAAGATTTAATGAATTAATTAAAGAGAGATCAAAGAGGAAACTACATGAATTAATTCAAATAAAATAAATAGGAAAAATCCATATAGGATTTCGACCAAAGGGACTCCCCTTCAACCAATGCAATCAATCAATTCAAATAATGGAAGAGTAATTAAGATTATTTTTTTTAATAATATTTATAATTTAAATTAAAGTAAATTAAATAGAGGACGGCCACATACTTTTCAAAAATATAATAATTTTTTTAAAGAAAGGGAAGTGTATTAATTCATGGCTCATTTTAACTCAAACTTGAATAAACTTAAAGTAATTCAAGTAATCAAATTAGCATAATTAAAGCATGGTATGGTCATCCAAATCATACCATAAAGGAATAAATCCATATTAGCATTAATATGGCAATGATTAATTAATTAAGATTCAAAATAAGGTAAAATCAAAATTTCAATAAATGGATTTTTTTTTAAATTTGAATAAATGAGGTAAATACTATGAAAATATGTTGAATAAATACAAATGATTTATCATTCCAAAATCTTCAAAAAAAAATTAGGCCAAAGTATCAACAAAAAAATAAGGATGATATGATATAGAAAGTAAAAGGATATGAAAGAGAAAAAGAATACTTAGGATAATTACAAAATAGTTTTATTCTCATGCAAAAATAAATAATTAATTAATGTAATTTAACATGGAAATAGGTAAATGAAGTATAAAATAAGTTCATCTTACTTGAAACTATAGCAGATAATAATTACACTCATGTAAGTGATTTAGATTGTCCAAAAAGGATAATTCAAGGAATATTAAAGAATAATGTAATTTTAAAATAGAAAAAAATTGAAAAAATTTAAATAAAATATTTTGAAATGATTAAGTAGTTAACTTTATTTTATGTGAGCTCTTATTTTTTTTAGTATTGTAAGTCCGAGAAAACTCTTAACCAGTTCAAGTCCAATAGCTTTAGCTTTCCAAATTTAACTAAAGAATCTAGGTTTGAAGAATTTTTTGCATCACTTGAATTAAACCAATTAATAGCAATTGAACATATATTTGTTATCATCAAAATCAACCTTAAATGAGATGAGGCTGACAGAGTCAACACATTTAAGCTAAATTGGTGAATTTGGGTTAAATCCATAATTAAATTGAAACCAATTGCGACCAACTTATCCTAAACACTCTAAATTATTCACTAAAAATAAGTGACGCTTAATCTAAACTCAAATAGATCAATTAACTTAGTTGACCCAATATGGCCCATTTCAAATAAGTTAAGACAACTTAGGTTCAAACCCATTTGACTCAACTTAGATATCTTAAATCTTGTCGAATCTTTATACGATATTAGCTAAAATCCTAGCATTGAACAATGGCTCCAAAAGTCAACAATAAGTGAAGAAAGAGACAAAGAATGAAAAAAGAAATCAAATAAAATGCCAAAACAAAAAATCCCCTCATGCTTCTGCCCATTCCTCACTTAGCTGGCTTTAGAGTGGTCTACCGTAAATGGACCACCAAATTTTGATAAAATCTGGACAACAACCTCACCTCCGTCACTATTAATGGTAATTTTTGGGCACCATTAAAGAGAGAAGAAAAAAGAACTTAATGGATCTTTTATAAGGTCTGAAAACATCTCCTCCACACCCAAGAAGACTAACAAAACCTTTCCCCCTCCATTTTAACTCACAAAAATACAAAAATAACTAAACTTCGATGAACTTTGGCAGCGCTTGGTTTTTAGTACATCCTAAGGGGTGACGAAGGAGGAGAAGTATGTAAAAGCTTCATCTTAGAGAAAAGATCAATTATAAAATAAAAATTCCACTAAACACAAACTCCAATGAGGTAACTCCTTAAATCCTTAGTCAAGACTTATGTCTTGATGATTTATGAAGAAAACCCATCTAATGGCATGAGAAATCATGGAAATATGTTGCTCTTGCATTATTTAAACTCCATGGTGTGAAATAACCCAAATTTTGGTGAGATGTCCAAAAAATGGGGCATATGGACAGGTGGTTAGGAGTGAAAATCCATATACCCCTAGTGATGTTTGCCGGTTAGAGGTAAAAGATGGCCTATTTGGCCATCCATCCCACATGATGGGAACAAGTGGCCATAATTAAATCATAGATTCTAAGTTTAAACCTCATCATAATGTTGCATTTCATCTTGACCATCAAATTTAAAGATTGAATGGTTTGGATTGGGAAATTTCCT
Source organism: Cymbidium sinense (assembly GCA_021442155.1). Taxonomy (NCBI): domain Eukaryota; kingdom Viridiplantae; phylum Streptophyta; class Magnoliopsida; order Asparagales; family Orchidaceae; genus Cymbidium; species Cymbidium sinense. The sequence continues at coordinate 131,663,522 of CM038218.1, forward strand.
AGTCATTCTACGTCACTGCTCGAGTTGTCCAATCAAGTTTTGACATGTATTAAGTGGAGCCCAATCAGGGCTAACTGGTTTAAGCAAAAAAATAAAGTATTTTCATATTTTAAAAATTTTAAAAATTACTCAAAACTTTTAAAAAATTATAAAAAAATAAAATACTCAATCAAAAACTTTAAACAAACCATTGTTAAATTCATCTTTCTGAGAGGAATCTAATGAATCAAAAATTCCAAAATTTTACTAGGTATTTTGAGATTAATTAGGGTTTCATTGTAAATGATAATTAATTAACTAATCCAAAAATACTAATTTTATTAAGTAGAATTTTTAAAGATTGGAATTTATGTTAATACTTATGTATCATAAAACTTTCAAGTTAAATGAACTTCTCGATTAGAAGTTTTTTATTTTTGAAGTTCATTAGCTGATTTTAACTAAATAATTAATTAAAAATTATAAAAATTATGAAAATGCATTAAAATAGTTAAATCACTTTAATAATCATCATATAATATAAAAAATTGATTGGGCCATTTGAATCACACTAAATCATAAAATTATTAAAATAAGGCTTAATTAAACTTAATTAATTAACCTAACTAAGTTGAAATTTAAAAATTCATAATAAATCAATTATTAAGCTAAAAAAATGCAAATAAATTTTATATAAATCCACATTTTAGAGAGGAATTCCACAAAATTAAAATCACTAAATTTCTCTAAATATTTTTAACTTAAATTGAAAACTATCAAAGATGATAATTCTTCAATTGCTCCCAAAATATAAACCTGAATTAATTGAAAATTTTAAGTTATAAACATAATGTTATGACCTACTAACTCTAAAAAATTTCACATCAATGTGAGCTCTAGATTAGGAATTGTGATTTTAAAAAATATATGAGAAAATTAATTAAATAAAATAATTTATATAAAATTAATAACATTATAAAAGACACTTAAATGATGCAAAACATTTTAACTAACATCATGGGTCATAGCAAAATTAATAAGGTTCATTGTTTTGGCTAAATCTCAAAATCACCCACAATGAGGTTTAATAAAGGGTTCAATCTTATTTAAATGAATTAGATGGATCAAAACTTAAAAAATTCATAATAAATCAACCATTAATCCAAAAATACAACGACCCCTCTCTTGATCTATATTTTGAAGAGGAATCCAACAAAATTAAAATTTCTAAATTTCACTAAGCATTTTAGACTTAAATTCAAATTATTTAAAATGATAATTCTTTAATAATTCTAAAAATACAACTTAAAGTAAGCTTAAATTTTCAATGTAAAGAATTAATGCAATGTCTACTCACCATAAAATGTTTAAGTCAATCATGGCCCTAAATAAAAAGATATGAGTTTTCTTAGCCATATTATGGTAATTTAAATAAAATAAATAATATAAAATTATAAAATTACAAATATATACCAAAATAATTCTAAATATCTTTATTAACATCAAAGACCCTAAGAAAATTAATTAAACCTCTTGGATTGGATCAAATCATAGAAATCACTTAATTAGGGCATTAAAAAAATTAAAATATAATAAATTGAATTACTTAAGGTGAAACTTCAAAATTTTATAACAAATTAACCACTAAGCTAAAAATTATGAATTGCCACTCTTCGGATTCAAATTTTAAATAGGAATCTACCAAAATTAAAAAAAAAACTAAATTTTGCTAAATATTTTGGGGATAATTTATAAATTATTAAAAATAACTTTTTTTTAATTACTCTTAAAATACATGCTTAATCAACTTGATATTTTTATGGTAGGTTCATCATATCAATGTCCAGTTCTCATAAATTTTCATGGCATTTGGGTCATTGGATAACAGTTAATGATTTATTAACATTGTCATGACAATTTAGCCAAATAATTAATTTTAGAAAATTACATAAAAGGACAAAATTAGCATTAATTATTTCCAAACCTTTTTTGAAGTTATTCAAATAAAGGTCTTAATGAGAGCATAAAACCATTAAATCCAAGCCTTAGACAATTTAAACCAAATAACTACATTAAATAAAGTACAGTCAAATTTTAATAAAGTATACATAAATTAAATATTTATCCAAAAAATGTAGACAAACTAAAACCAAAGTCATTATTGAATAAACCCTAAATTAGATTAAACAAATTACTAACTTTAACAAATTAAATGTAATAAATCTAAGCCATTATTAATTAGAATTTATCTAATATAATCATATGGAACCAAATTAAACACCAATTAAGTCTTAGCTTAAATTAATTGATCAACTTAAATTGCCTTAAAGTATAGTGAGCCACTAATCAAGTCCTAATTAACATGACTAAGTTCATAATTATTCCTTAACAACACTTTTATTACCAAAAAAAATTAAACAAATCCTAACTATCATAATAAAATTCAACGAAGTAATAAACTCTAAATTACTAAAATACATATAATTAAATTAAAATTTATTAATTGAATTATCAAATTGGTCAAACCTAATCAATGCATGAAACTGCTAAAATCAAATAACAGTAAATTAACTTAGCTAACATAAATCATATAAGCCAATGAAACCTTATAAATTGACCGAACATTAAATTCTTAATAAAAACTAAATTAAATGAATTGAACTTTGAATTGAAATGCATTTAATCAAGTTGAAATATAATTATTAACTTTAAATTGAACATTAACAATTAAACTTCAATTAAACCATTATAATAAACATGATTGGACTTTTAATTGAATTAATGAAATATTAACCAAATTAAATAAATTTTATGATGAGAATTGAAGGAGGGATATCAATTAAAATGCATAGGCCATTTGGTTAGGCCCTTAGAAAGAATCTTCACCCTTTAGTAAAGATTTCATTTTATTAGGATTAGGTTGTTAAACAAACTAAGCCTTTCCACAAGTGGTGGCTTAATCTCCTTTTCACACCTTAAAACCTAAATTCAGCTTTAACATGAAGATTAATTAAAATTGGAAACAAAATTGAGAAACCATTTAAATTACTTCAAGTGAAATCACCCAACAGTAAATTAGACAAATATAAAAAACAAATTGAAACTTAAACTTAAAGAAGCTTAGTATAGACTTGCCACACTAGCTCTCTTTCACAAACTAGAATACTAGGTTACCAACCCTAAAATTGGGTTAGGCTGATGTGATACTTTTTATTTTTTTTGTGGTGTACTATTTTAATCTAGATGGCTAGGATTGTTTATTAACTAGAACTAAATGCTAGGGCATCTTTTTAAACTAATTTTATTTTCTATAAAAGGTGGTTCTTAAATGGATCATTGTAATAAATAAAAGTAATGAATATTATTTTGCTTGTAGGTTTAATCCCTAAGCATAGCTCATTGAAATAGTTGTGCTTGGAAATCTCTAGTGCTAAGTTTGTATGTTTGAAACATAACTACATGTATACTATTTGCTTTTCTTAACATCTATTTTGTAAGGCTTAGGATTTTTTTTTTTTGAATTTAAAATATAATTTAATCATTAAATTAGGTTAAGATCTATGGGGTTTAAGAATAGTAGGAGTTAACTGCATAAGGTGGTGTTCTCCTATGGAGCCTAAGGTCCTAAAAAAAGGTGACGATCTAAAAGAGAAAAAGTTAAGAGAAGATCCCCATAGATCAAAACCTTTAGTTCTAAACCAGGGCAAAGCTTGGCCATCCATTTTATTTACTTTTGTGTTGTATAGTGGAATGAGGTCACACTGCCCTTTCTTTTAATTAATTTGCTCTATTTTCTATTTTTATTTTGGGTGCATAATATATCAGAATATTTTTTACTAGTTTCTTTTTATGAGTTTGTGATGTGATCTAAAAGATTGATTTATGCTATATACTATTAAGATATAATCAAAATTTTCTATCAAAAGTAACTAAATAAGTCAAATGTAAAAATAAGTAACTCAAAACCTCACATAATTAATGATTTATGGATAAATACTAAAAATAACTAGAAACCATTAAAAATTGTGAACCATGCTTGCACTTTTTTTTCTATTTTTCTTGAATTGAACACTTTTACCATTTCACATAAGGGGTATCTAACCTATGATCATGAACACCCTTCTTACAGAAGTCTGCCTTCTCTTTTGATTTTTCCCAAAAATTATTTCTAATTGCATCTCATCTTACGCATAATTTGAATACTTAGAGCCTTAAAATAAAATTAACTCTTTTAAAATATATAATTTTTTTTGAAAATTATTATATTAGCTAGAAGCATAACATACCAATCATAATCTTAGGGTTATATAGTGAGCTCGAGATTTTACATTCCTTTCCTAAATACAACAACTTAACTAACTTTTATTGATAAGACTGGATTCATGATTTTAAATTATAAGAAGTGTTAGTTGGCAACCCTACCAAGTGGAAAATAAATCTAAAAGAAATAACATAGGTTCATACTCACATGTAAGAAGTAACTAATACATCCCAGGTTTTTCTATTTGACTAGGTAGAGCTCCTAACAAATGTGAAAGCACTTTTAGGCATAAGGTCTAAAGCACCTTGTTTCTCTTTTACTATGGGATTAAGTCTTCACCTCCTATGCTTTTCTATAGTCTTATCTTGCTAGAATATAAGTCTTAACTTTCCAATAAAATGTCAACTCAAAATAAAATATTTCTCTTTGAAAACTATAAATCCCAACTATAGATCAGGTTATAGTGCTTATTGAGTTTCCTAATATCAAAGCACTTCCTGCTTCTTCCCATTTGGAATCTAATTCATTCTGATCTTTTTCATTTGAATTTAATATTTAATAGTCTTGATTTAAACTTTGAAGTAAATAAAAATAAGAGCTAATTTTAGTAATCAAGAGTTTTTTTTAAGAGGTTCCACTATTATAAGAGTTACTTAACTATAGGGACTTATCCTTATAGGAAACTATGAACCCAACATAAAATAAACCCTATTCTACATCATCTATGTAGTTAAGGGGAATAATCTCTAGTATATATAGACCCATCAACCTTAAGAATCCTTATTAAGTAATAAAATCTATTATAATGTTATATTTCAATCTCTTGAGATAGTATATTTATATATTTTATTACTTAAATAAGAACCCACAAGATTTGTGTGGTGTTCTAACTAAAACCTTCATAAAATTTTATCACAACTCTATTGGAAACTTATTTTTCCTTCTATCTTTAGAAATTTGCTCAATTCCTTATACATCCATAGTGAACTTATGTCACTCATAGGTGAAGACTATCTTTCTTTCCATTGGGTCCCTCTCCATTTCATCCTTGGTAGAGCTTGCCCAATAATTAAGTTTTGGTTCTATAACCTATAATTTAGCATAGTCTAATAAGTGGGACATAGAACCTTCTTGAAGCCTAATTTAAATATAAATTTCAAAATTCCATTTCAAAATCTAATCAAAATTTTCTAAAAACTTAAATTTAAGGTGAGTCACTCTATTAGACCTAACCAATGTTTAAATGGATTTGACCCCTTTAATGATTTCAAGAACATAAAAGAAAGAATATATAATAATAATAATTTTTTATTCTTTAATATCTCTAAAGCTTTTATAAAAGCTAAAGAGGGTTAAAGCAAGGTCCTTAAAATTAATGTCAATTTATTCTCATACATTTGGGAGCAGCAAGCGCTCATAAGTATATGTTAAGATGTGGACTTTCTTTGAAAAGCTTTTCTTAAAGATTTACAACAACTTATAAGATAAATAACTATATAATTTATTTTTCATATTATAGAAAATGGTTGGATAGTTGATCTTCTCTTTTAACTCTAAAATCAACTTTATAATTGATTGTGAAAAATTACCTGATGGATTTGTGATTAAGTTTGGCACTGGTTTTGAGGAAATAAACATGGCATTTGATGGAATCACCTTAGCACAAATAAATAATAGCTCGATCCAAGGTAGGAAACCTATATTGGAGTTCACTCTAGATCATGGGGCCACCAAGCCCTGATTTTACACCCTTTTCAGAGAATAACAGGGCAGCAGACACTTGTTGATCTCATTTTTGGATGTGGTTAACATCATCTCAATCTTAGTAAATAGGATCTCTAATATTCTATTCGGTGCTTCCTAATCAAACACTTAAGACACTATATTTACTGATTAGGTGTATCCCCAAACTAAAATCAAACTCAAAACCCTAGGATGAGAACCTAGTTTAGCCTAATGGACCTCAATAGGACCGAACCTGATCTAGTGAATCTAATCAAGTCTAAACTTAATAAAATTCAATAGAAATCTAAAGTAAAAATATTTAAATTAAAATTTAATTTTAATTGATCTTAGATTGAAGTAATTGGGATGGTTAACGCAATTAACCCATTTATGCTCAAAATCACATAAGTCCAAAAAAAATTAGAACAAATCAAAATCAAATCAAACCAAAAAAACATTGAAAACATAAATATAAACAAACTCAAAACTAAATTAAAATGAGTCACAAATTAGATGTTTAGGTTATTTAACCTAAGTTAACCTATATGGGCCGCACTAAATAAAAAGTTAACGCAATCAAAATCCAATCAAATGGAGCCATCTCAAAGGCTCAAAATCATTAAATGAACATGTCTAAACATAAATCAAAATAAATATAAAATTAATGAGGACTCAAATGGGTTAATTTGACCACTTAACCAAAATAAACTCAAATGGACCTCATTAAGATAAATTCAAATTCATTTAAAAATAATTCAAATTTAACATTTATAATCATTCCAAATTCATAGTTAAACATAATTCAATCAATATTTGGGTTTAACGTAAACCAACTTATCATTTGACCCAAGTGAACTCATCTTGACCCGCTAAAGCTAATATGACACAAAATGGGTCAAACTTTAAATTATCTTCAAATTAATTAAAATTAATTGCTCTAAATCATTTCAAACACTTGATCAAACACAATTGGTGCTCAAACATATCTTGTTTGAGTCAAATTGGCAATTTGACTCAGTAAGCCCAACTTAACCCATATGGGTTAAAATCTAATTCAAAGCAAATGAAATTGATCAATCATAAACATTAAAAATATTCAATTGAATATAACTAAAGACAAACACATATTCAAAAGTGAGCAAAATGGCAAGAAGACCTAATTTGACTCATTTAGGTCAAATTTGTCAAACTAGCCTAAAATTCACACCAAACCCAAATATGGCTTGGATCAATTGATCCATAAATCATTCAATGGACAATTAATAATAATTGAAACTTAGACCTAATTCCAAATTAAATAAAAAATAAAGCAACTTAATCAAACTAAAATTAATCAACATAAAGCATTTAAACTCAAACCATAAACTTAACACTACATCAAATTCACATAAAAAAATTTTAATCAAAATATCCTTAAAACTCTTAATGAATAATTAAAAATTATTAGAATCCAAATCTAAATCTAATTGAACAATTAAACCAACCCAAATTAAGTTGAACCCAAGTGCATCAAAATTAAACACTAAACCTAAACCTAAACTAAATGAGCTTGAGCTCAACCTATAGTCCATCTTAGCATGGTTATGAAGGCCAACCTGCATGCCTAAGGAGTAGGCTTCCAAAGGGAGGCAAGGTGGAGGAAATGGGAGGCCTAAAATGGAACCACCTAAGTTACAAACCCAAAATTATGCCATGCTCCCTTCATCATTGCAACTACCCACATCAAAAAATGAAAAATGTTGACTAGTCAGCACCATGTTAGCGTTAACTAGGTTAGGTGGGAAAATCAGATTTTTTTTTTTAATTTAAAAAAATCCAAAAAAAATATAGAACTTAAAATTTCATAAAAAATTAAATATTCAACTAAAAAAATGCAAATAAATGCTCCATGGATTCCTCTTTATGAGAAGAACCTATCAGAACTAAAATCTCTAATTTTTATTCAGTCATTTTGCATTAATTTGAGTATAAGTAAATATCAAATCTAAATTAAACTTAATATAACAATCTAATCATTATAAAATTTTAGGAATCTAAAATTAGGTAAAACACACATCCAATAAAAATTCAGTGGATTATTAGTGAACAAAGTGCAAGTTATGAATTTTTCAACTCATAAACCCGAATGTAATAAAGTAAGTTAATAACAATTAAAAGAGATAAGGAAACAAAATGTGGAATCAACTCAAGACATCATAATGAATTTTAATGAACCTAAACACTAATAAAACTCACTAAAACTTATTAAACCTCAAAATGACATAATTAGGACCTACTTGAATTAATTAATTCAACTAATTAGGCTAAAATTAAAAAAATTCATAATAAATTGAATATCAATCTAAAATTTCAAATGAACCCTCTCTTTAAGAGAGGGATTAAAGAAAATTGAAAGCCATAATTAATTCATAATATTATAAGTTTAATTTATGTTTTATTGGAAAATATAAAACATTAATTAAACCTAAATACATATCTATTCAAAGTGAAATTTTAGGGAGATGAAATTAGCATGTAACCCCACTTAACATAAACATTTCAAGGCAAAATGACTTATGGATCAAAAGTTATTAAATTTTCAAATTCTAAGTCAATTTGAACCAAATAATAAAAAATGAATTATAGAAATTATGGAAATTAACAAAATCAATTCAAAATACTTCAAATAATATTATGGGGCTAAAGAAAATTTTCTTAGCCTTATGAAGTTAAAGAATCCTTAAAGTCACATACTTAAGATTTAATAAATAATTAAAGACATAAAATTAATTAAACCCTAGGGTTCAAATTAAAATTTTCATAGTAAAATTTATAACTGACTAAAACTTTAGTTAATTACTTTTTGAATTTAATATTCAAATAAGAATCTATTAAAATTAAAATAATCTCAAATTTACTTAATATTAATTGCAATTGAGTTGTAATAAAAAGAAATGAATAATTAATTAAATCATTCATAACATAATCATTCAAATGCCTTAAGAACTTATAATAACCTAACTTATGTTTGGCATCCTAACTATTTCATCTCTATAGGTTTCTTGAACTAGAATTAGTAGTCAAACAAAAGTTAAACAAAATCCTAACATTAAAAAATTTAATTGAACCAAAAATTACAAAATACCCTTTAGTTTATTTCAACATATAAATTGAATTATCCAAATAAAATGTACTTATGAAAACCTAAAAGTATGAAACACAAATAATCTATAAGATTAAATCAACCAACATGAATCACTCAAATAATGATATTTTAAAATTTTAATAAATCTAATCATTTGAATATCCATTGTTTATCTCTTTGACTTAAAGTTTCATATAGGTTGATTAAATTTGATTGTGCTTAACATCTTATTTCATTTCATTTTCTATTTGGCTGACCACTCCACCTCTTGCAAAAATTATTTTGTGCTTGTTGATTACTTGTATTCAATTGGTTTATGTATATGTTATGTGATATCTTTCTTGTGATATCATTCAAACCTTTATTCAAGTGATCATTTAGTTATTCCAATTACAAATACATTTATTATTTGAATAAAAGTTAGCTTGTGTGAGAAAGAATTCAAAGTAAAGTTTTTGTGATTGCATTTTAGTTTGTATTTCAAAGTCATTCAAGAAAATCATTTCAAACTTTTTAAAGATAATTCAAGCAACATTAAGTTACATAATTATATTAAATGCTTGAATGAAGATCTTGTTTTAATTTCATTTAAAGTTAAAGTGAGCTCTCTTTTTCATTAATATTCAATTTCCTTAATATTAATATAGATTGGGTTGCGAGTGCAAAAATATTTTAAAATTACGAGTTAGACTTGTATCTTTCTCATCTTGATGTCTTGTTGGGTTGTATTTGACTTTTAAGAAAAGTAAGTGTTGGGTTGTACTTGACCATGATGGAGAGTACGGGAGATTTGTTGTAATGACAACTTTAGTTTAGTAAATTCATAGGCTAACTAGCTAAGCATGCATGTAGGCCAATTTTTGGGGTTTTGCCTAACCATGTAAAAATCTGTGTTCTCTTCCTTTACTGTAACACCAGATACTTAAGTTCTTTCAAGAAATTATCATTTTGGCATCCCTCGGTGAATTATATTTAATAATGGTCCATCCTTCAAGTTCACTAAAATAAATTATTTTATAGTTAGACATAAAATTGATTGGATATATTCGACCATCTATTACCCTATGGTAAATGGTTTGGCCAAATCATTTAATAAAATTCTTGTATGTATTATAAAAAGGTGCTCAATTAAAATAAATGTCAGTGGCATGAAAAGTTGGTTGAAACCTTATGGGCTAATTGAACCACATATAAGACACCAACTTAGTATACACCTTATGCTTTGGTTTATGGAACTAAATCTATTCTTCTATTATAAGTATAATTACCATATTTGAGGATAACGATCAATAATGACATCCAAATAGATCAGAATAATAAAATTCAACAAGAAAAACTTAAAAATCTTGAAGGAAAATGTTTGAAAGCTCAACAAGACCTTGAACTATACCAATTGTGTATGGTTCAAGATTATGAGATATTGGTCCATCCTAGAACTTTCTATGCAGGAGACTTGGTCTTGGTTCTTAGAAGGTCAATTTTAGCTCATTGTAGGATAGGCAGCTAATTTGACCCAACATGGGAAGGACCATTCATTGTGGACAAAGCCTATGAAAGAGGTCTATGAGCTAGTAACTTGTAATAGTGAACATCCAATTCTACCTATTAACAGGCATTACTTAATAAAATATTATGTATAAAATGTACTTTAGTTTAAAGATGATAATCAATAAAAGTATTTTTGTCTTTGTAATCCATTCAAAGCCAAATATTATTTTAAATTTGCATTTTATCTATGGATTGTTGTGCAATGTCTCTTAAACTTTTGCAAAATTTCTTAAATCCTTTATGAACATAATTTTTGCATTCATATAGGATGGGATCAATCCCATTTATGGTACTCTTCTAATGAATTCCATAGGTTTGGAGCAAGCCCTTTGTGGCACCATTCCTACTATTTATAAGATAGTATTAAGTCATTAAGGCCTCTTTCCTGTCAAATAGACTATTTAGGTTAAGAATAAGTCACTAAGACCCCTTTCTTACTAGTCAAAATTTGAGATTTAGGATTAAGTTATTAATATCACCTTTCCTTAACCTAAGCTATTTAGGTTGGATTAACTCTTTAAAGGCCCCTTCCTAGTAACTAATTAGAGAGAAGTAAGTCTCTCAATAGGCATTTTATTTCTAAAATATAAAGATAGGATTAAGTCTTCAAAACCCCTTCTTGTTAAATAGACTACATTGTTAGAATTAAGTCATCATGACCCCTTTACTATTAGTCAAAAATTTGAGGTTTAGGATTAAGTTATTAAAGCCCCTTTTCCTTAATGTAGCTATTTAAGAAGGAATTAAGCCATTGAATACCCCTTCTTAATAGCTAATCAAATAAGAGTATGCCCCTTAGCAGGCATCCTTGTAAGAAAATTAGGATAGGATTAAGTCATTATGACCCCTTTCCTTTTCAAGCTATTCAGGTTAGTATTAAACCATTGAAGGTCCCTTCCTGTTAAGTGAATTTCACTATAGTAAGATTTAAGTCTTTGCAACCCCATTTTCTAGCTCAAAATAAAAGAAATTAAGGAATGGAAATAGCCACTCCAAGGCTCCATTCCTATAGACTACTTAAGTTGGGAACCAAGCTCGTGTGACCCCTACATATTAGTCCAAATCTTGAGGATGTGGAATTAAGCTATTGAAAGCCCCTTTTTTCTCAACCTAGCTATTTAAGTTGGAATATAGTCCTTGAAGACCCCTTCCTAATAGCTAAATAGATAACACTAAGTCCCCTAGTGGTGTCTTTCTCTAGTTAAAATTCATGTAGTTTGGTTAGGAGTAAGTATCGGCATCCTTTCCAATTATCATGCTTAGATAAGAATAAGCATCCAAGTGGCATCTTTTCTAGAAAAAGAAAACCTTAGGATTTACTTGTAGATCCTTTCTTTAAAATTTTCTAGTCATTTAGACAACCTTTTGGGTAGTTTCACTTAGAAAGATGTAAGTCCTAGTGCCTTCTTTTTTAGTTAGCCATTGGAAAATCTATTGTAGCTAGAATAAAAATAAGCCCCTTGAAAGGCATTTTATCTAACTACTATGGTCATGTTAGGATTAGATTACTCATTACATCTTTTTCTAATAACATCTATATTCTTCATAGAAATTAGTGAATCTAAGTCTCTAAGAATAAATAATTCTAAATTGAAACAAATTCAAGCATTTTTATGCTTATCTTTCACAATCAAACTCAAAATATAATTTAAAATAAAAATTAAAAATAAAATTCCAAACTTCAAAACTAAATTCAAATTCCTTTAGGCTTATGCTTGTAATCCTTATTGGATCTGTTAATTAGTTCGATCAACGCCAATATGTGTGGTGTACTCTAGTCAGTCTACCACACATATTAGAGGTCCATTTGTTGACCTTATTTTTGGATGAGGTTTAACATCATCTTCAATCCCATTAATTAGGATGCCTAATCTTAGATTAGGGATTTTCTATTTAGGCATGTAAGATAAAGCACTCGGTGACCAAGTGTATAAAAAATTGAAACCAAAATTAAAAGCAAATCTTAATACCCTAAAGTTTTAGCTATCCCAGTGAATCTCTTTGGGATTTGACCTAACCTAATTAAATTAAAATGAACCCAAACCTAACTTGAATTTAAACAAATGAATAAAGTAAATATATTTTAATTAAAATCTAAATCCAACTGAGTTTAAACCAGGATAATTGAGGTGGTCAACCTAATTAACCTGCCAAAGCTCCAAATCACATAAAATCAAAAAATATTAAAATAAAATAAAAATAAATGGAAATTGAATCAAATAAAAAGCTTGAAGTCACTACATGAACTTGAATAAACCTAAAACTAAATGCAAAAAATGTCAAAAATGGTCAACCATTTAACATAGAGTTAACTTATGTGGGTCCAACTAGGTTAAAGGTCAACCCACCAAAATTTGACCAAATTAATTCATCTTAAAGGCTTAAAATCATCAAATGAACTTGTTTAAACATGAATCTAAATAAATCAAAATCCAATAAGGCTTTACTTAAGTTAATTAGATCGCTTAACCTAAATGAGCCTAAATGGACCTTATGAACTTAAACTTAAATTCAATCACAATCAATTAAAATTAAATATTAAATATCATTTGAAAATCATCATTAAACATATTTCAACAAAATATTAGTTTAATTTGATCAATTCAGTCATTTGATCCAATTGAACCCATGTTAAATCATTAAGCCCAAATTGGGTCAAAGTGGGTTTAAATGAAAAATTAGCCTTAAATGAAATGAAATTAATTGATCTAAATCATCTCAAACATTTGATTAAAAATAACTAAAAGTTAAATAAATTTTAATTAAGTCAAATTAGTCGTTTGATCTAGTTAAACTTAATTTTACCCATTCAAGTCAAAAATAGCCAAACTTAGCTTAAATCCATAACTAAATCCTCCTTTAATATGAATCAATTAGCTTTTAAAACTTATTGGACAATCATTAGTGATTGAAATACAATAAAAATTAATCAGAATAAAGAGAATCAAAACCACTTAAAGTAATTTGGCATCAAATCAAATGCAACCACTAAATTCAAACCAAATGTGTACTGAACTTAGCCTAACCTATTAAACTCACTATGGTTTGATTTGATCAGTCTATTGGTAGCCCAAAAAGGTATTGAGGTGGTGTCATGTGGCCAAGAGGTGCCATGGAAGGTAGTGCAGAGCATGGGAAGAAGAAAATTTTAAAATCCACCCATGAAGCCAAAACTTAACTCCATTCCTCCTCCACTCCTCATCCAAACTGATTGGAATTATGCCCAATAAGTTAACCACCTATTGGAGCTAGCCTCCAAGTGTGGTATTCACCATGGAAAATCCAACACTTTCTCCATGGGGATAAATCTCTCAGCCACATAAGAAAAGAGAGAGAGAGATCTTATCTTACAAAACTAAACATTCACACACATTCTTGAGGTGAAATGAAGGAGAACCAACCTCTCCCCGGATTCCCACTCCACCAGCAAGCCAGAGATTGACCAAACCCACTAGCAAGGAGGTAAAGCTTGATCTTCATATCAATACAGAGGGAGGCATTCTATAAAATCATCTCCCAGAACTTCATTGGGTCAAGGTGAAGGTATATGAAACTTCCCCATAGCCAAAGATCAATGTCAGCAAGGTATGATCCATTTCTGACCACCCTTAATTTCAATTTGGTACTTTTTCAAAATGAATTTGATCTCACTTAAGATCAAACTATGTAGATCAATTATAAATCAATCCATGATCATTTTATAGTCAAAATTATACATTCTTACCATTTAAATCACCAGAAATTGTGTTGATTTAATGGACGGTGCTCGGCTTCCAGTGTTGTTGGAAAAGGTATAATCTCTACCATTTGTTCCTTCTATTAGGAATGAACATCTGAGATCTAGTCGAATAATTTGATTAAAACCCACATAGGAACCCTAAGAAAAATCTTGACCGTCCGATCAAAGATAAGATGATCACGACTGATCTTGCATTTCTCATTTAGTAAAGTGGGATCTGCGTGGATCTCAGATGGATGAATCATGTGCCACTATGTGTAAAGCAGCATCGTGCTAGTGCCATTTTGTGTAGACCATTTTAAAATGAAAATCCCAATTTTTTGGATTTAAAAAATTATAGAAAATAAAATACTTAATCAAAATATGCAAATAAAACCTTTGTGGATTCATCTTAGTGAGAAGAATCCATTAAATCCAAAATCCCCAATTTTCCAAAGCATTTTTGGGTTAATTTGGGTTTAATTAAAAATAATCAAACCCAAATTAAAATTAAACTAAAAATCTTATCAATTTGAAACTTTGGGAAATCAAAATTAATGTTAAAATATATCTTATAAAAATTTCTTAGTATTTATTGGAAATTAAATCCATAGATATGAAATTTTCAATCACAAACCCTTAATTTAATAAAATAAATTAATAATGAATTAAGAAAATTAAGAAAAATATACAATCAACTCAAATCATTATAATGAACCTTAATGAACCCAAAAATACCATTAGAACTCTCTAAAGCTTAATAAACCCCAAAATGACCTAATTTGAATTAAATAATCCAATTAATTTATATGAACTTTAAAAAATTATAATAAATTAACCAAAATTTCAAAAAAATCTCATCTTCTAGAGAGGAATTTAAGAAAATTCAAACCCCAAATTATTTATATCTAATTTAGGTTTTAATAAAATAATTAAAACTTTATTTATTCCTAAATTACACATCTGATTAAGAAAAAAAATTAGAGAACTCAAATTGACAAGGAACCCCACTTGCCATAACAATTGCAAGGCCCAATGATCTCTGGATTAGAAGTTATTGAATTTCTAATCCCCAGGTCAAATTATATGAATTATAAAAATTTAGGAAGTCAATCTAAATCATCTCCATTAATATCATAACATTTAAGAAAAATTTCCTAAGTGTCTGAAGTTAAAGAATTAAATTAATTATACACTTAGGATTTAATGAAATGATTAAATATTTAGAATTTAAAATTTAATCAAATCTTAAGTTATCAATTTGATAAATTCATAATAAATCTAATAATCAACTAAAATTCAAAGCTAATCAACCTCTAAATTTCATACCTAAATATGGAATACATTAATATGGAAATTCCTTAAACCCATTTAATTTAATGAATAAAATAAATCCAAACAATAAAAAAAGGAAAGAAATGATTAATTAAATCAGTTAAACCTAAATAACCTGAAAGTTTGGAATTGTCCAGGCTAGGTTTGGTGCCTAATGTAGTTTATTTTTTAAGTTTATTATGTTGAATTTGATAAATAAAATGTCATTTTAAGAGATTTAATTAAATAATGATATTTTAACATATAGAATTCCACTGTAATTAACCTAAAATGATGAATTAAAAATGTATAAATTAATGAATTATCTTAAGTTATGAAATTGAAATATGATGGAACATTCAAATGATAGAATCAAAACCTCTAAATTATGTTTGAAATAAAATAAATCAACTTAAATAAATTAAGTTAATTCATTCAAGCTAATAAACATAAACATTAATTAACATAAGCATTAATGAATCAAATGAATAAGGTCAACTAAAATCAAATAGATGAAATGATTATAACAATAAGGATTAAATATAAACCTAAGTCATCAAATTATACACGTCTTAAATAATATAAACAAATTTAATAACATAAAATATAAATGAATAAAAACACTTGAAATCAAATAATATAATATGAATATTAAACCAAGTGTTTAAATTTTAGCTAAAGTTTTAGTAATGCTTTAAATTTTAATTAAGAAATAATAATCAAATCAAAAGTAATAAAAGAAGCATAAATCATAATCATATTTAAAATCAAATTTCTAAAGAAGAATTGAACATTGATTAAATCAAAAGGCAGTCAATCAATCAAATAATAAACTCTTAATCAGTTAAGTTAAGATGCATTAATCAATAAAACTCAAATGAAAAGAATAAACAACATTTAAATAACTTTCGTTAACATAAGAAAAAAACTAAACATTAATCAAGAATTTAAATCCTAATCAAATCATAAAACATCAATCTAGATTCAAATAAAGCCAATGTAAACTAAATTATTCAAATGAATTCAAAAGAGGTTAATTAAGATATTTAAGATCTTAGTTTAACCCTTAGAATGGATGCAGCTTTCATTATATTAGGGTTTAGGATGATTGAATAGAATGGGTTCTGCCCAAATCGAAAATTTTTTTATTCTTCATTCTTTAAAACCTAAAGTTCAACCTTAACTCAAAAGTAAACCTAAAAAAAAATAAACTCATAAATCAATTAAATTGGAACCACCCAATGGAAAATTGAACAAATTCTAAGAATAAAATAAAAAGAAATTTTTTTATGACTAACTATCATATGGCATATAGTCTGGACACCTGAGGTTGCAAGGTTGCTGGTCTGAAGGAGGTATTGATACATTTAACTTCTGGTTTAAGAAGGAAATGTACTTATGAAGCAAAATGAAAGATTAAATTTTAAATTAATCCAAAACTTGAACTTAAAATGCCTAGTAAAGCCACACAAACCCCTTTCTCACACACTAGATTGTTAGGTCACCGACCTAGACTTACGTTAGGCTGATGATTTGTGATTTTTTTCTCATTTTTTGGTGTAATATTTTAGACTATATGGGTAGGATTGTTTGTTTATTATTATAAATGATAGGGCATTCCTTTTAAGCAAACACTATTTTTTGCACAGGGTTATGCCTAATAATTCCTTCTCTTTTTGATTTGGCCCATGACCACTTCTAAATGCATATCATTGTTGACAAAAACTACATACCCCAAGCCTTAAAATAAATCATGAGCCAAAATACATAAAATAAGAATTTTGTTGCATTATTTAGGTTAATAACACTCCAAAAAATATCTTAGGGTTAGAAAGTGAATTATGCTCTTAGCTTTCTACCTAAATGTAATATCCTAGCCATCTTGCATACATAAAGTCAGACATGGTTTTCAAAATTATTTAGGTGGTGTTAGCTGGCAACCCTTCTAAGTAAGTTATAAGTTTAGAAGAGTCTGTGATAGGTTTATTTTCCTCTGATAGGAAAAGAACTGATAATTACTAGGAAATTTACATTAGGTTGATCCTCTGACTTATGTTAGAAACATTTGTAGACTTAGGGTCTGAAGCATCCTATTGGAATAAGTCTTCAACCATTATGCATTTCTAAAATCTTGTGCTACTTGAATCTATATCATAGAATTCTAATATCAATTCAAATCATAATAAATTCAATCTCAAATTTATAAAGCCTAATAATAGGATAGTTGAAATGCTTACTAGGTTTCCTTGTATCTATAAGCATTTCTTACTTATTCCCTATTGGACTCTGAAAAGAACTCTTCCCCCTTTGAAGTATTCCTTATTGAATTTTATATTAAGTATCTTTTTAAGATAATCTTTAAAATCCATAGAAATAAAAGTCTATTTCTTTTTTTGAAAGTATTCTTAGGAAGATATTTTTCATTCATAATATGTAATTAACTATATGGGCTTGCCCATCTAGTGAACTACGATTATTATGATAAAATAAATCTTGTTTTACCTTTCCATGTAGTTTAGGGGAAGAATCTATAGTACATTGAAGACCCAGTAGCCTTTGGAGTCCTTATTAAGTAATTGAATCAATTATAGGGTAATATATTTATCTTTTGAGATAATATATTTATTCTTTAATGATATATTTAATTACCTAAATAGGTACCCTAAAGATCTGTGTGGTGTTCCAAATAAAAATTTCTAGAAACATGTTCTTCAATCAAAATTGCTTATTCTTTTTCTTCATCCACTCATATAATGATTTTCATTTCTTCTTCCATTATTTAAAGTGGAATACCATTGCTATCAAAGATGGCTTCAAACTCTTCTTCTACAGTCATGTGTTTTATTTCGGATGTCTCAACCTTAATAACCTCTTGAATGACAGGGACTTCCTCTGTAATAAGAGTGGCTCCCAAACCAAGGTGTCGCTCATTTGAAATCTCTCTATTATAAAGAGATGCATGAACAGGCTCTATCCCCCTACAAGAACAATGAGATGAGGATGACCCTTCAATTTGAGGCCGAGATGAAGGTGATGAGGACCTCTCTTTCATAGGCCAAATAACATATGGTATCACTAACTATGATGGTAAATGAATTTTTGGCTCATTAGCCAATGGGACTTTCCAAACATAAACTTTTTTGGTTTCCTTCCTAGGGAAAATTCTATCTCTCCTTGAACTAGCTAACTGATCCCTATGCCATGTTAGTGACCTCTCCAAGTGATGGTATCAGTATGGTATAACTGGCATAGGCTAATAAGCTCTCTGTCTATCAGAGAAGACAACCTTTCCCTTTCCTTTATTTTAGGTAATCTCTCTCTTAAGCTCTTTAGAGACTTGTCCCTTCATGACCCTATGTAACTCCTCCTTAGTGTAGAATGAGAACCCAGGGGTTCTACAAAGGATCTATTGTAATCTACCATGTGTTTTCTTATTCACAAATACAAACTTCTTCATGTTTTTAATAAATAAAAGGGAGAGGTAGGTTACTCACAATTTTTGATATGCCTACCTTTTCTTGGGCTGTAGAAAGAGGATGGAATCTATTACCTCTTAGAAGAGGATAATACCCCTCCCTCGCCCTCGCTTGCTCAATTTCTAACATCTCTTTTTAGTTTTTATCTTTCAAGGATTGCCTCCTAATCCTTCTACTTCTATTCTTCTTTTGACCTTTAGTCATTAGTGAAGGCTTATAGGTGGAACCTATCTCAAAATTACTAGAAAAGAAGAGAGCATGTGTCTTTTCAATAAACAATTTTGCTTTCTTTGACACAAGGCCTGCTTGAAACTTCTCAGTGGCCTACATAGTCACTCCCTTGTTAAGGGAATGAGTACTACAGAGAACTCCAGAAAACTACAAAATAGGCTTTTTATCTTTAATAGCCATATCATTAATAGGAGTAAGAGTTATTTCATTGGTAGTGATGTTCAAATCATCAAAGCTAGCTCCAAACTTTTTTACTTCTCTATCCTCTGCTTTGCCTAATCTTTTTTCCCAAGTGTCTTAGAAGGTTCTTCCTCTACCCACAAACAAATCTAAATTTAATAAATCACATAGAGAGTTTGTCTTACACTTGGGTCACTAACCACATAGAGTGTTGGTCTTTTATTTGTAGTCAACAACCATAGAGAGTATTGGACTTACACTTTATTTTCCAACCACATGGAGTATTGGTCTTTAAATTATAATCACCAACCATGAAGAGTTTTGGTCTAACACCTTATTCACCAACCACACAAAGTGATGTTCTTTTAATTATAACCACCAACTATATAGTGTTAGTTTTACTCTTAAGTCATCAACCATACGAAGCATTGGTCTTACAATTAATTCACCAATTATATAAAGTGTTGGCCTTATATTTATAGTCACCAACCACACCAAGTTTTGGTCTTAGACTTTTTTCACCAACCACATGGGATGTTGGTCATTACATGTATTCCCTTAGATGTTTTATGAAGTGATTAAAGCTAGTAAGTTCAAATAGTTAAGACTTTATCTGGATAATTAAGTGAATCCTTATAACACTTGGGAAAAAAGTTGCTCATCGAGTGACATTCATTGACATATAGCTCCCTAAGTATATGTCATTATAGCTAATTGAGTGCTTGGGGTCTACGTAGTTCACCAAGTCTTTAGGTGAGTGTAGTATAATTTCTTAGTTTTTGAATTTTTAAGTTATGATCATATATTTTACAAGTATCAAAAAATTATTGGATAAGTAAGAATAAGAAACTTTTATTAATTCATTATAATCATTTGCATTTGCTCAAATGATGAAATGTATTGAAAGAGAACAAAAATTTAACAAAAAATGAGTATGAATATATAGTTTATTTCATGTGTAAACCTTCTTCAAATCTCTCACATTCCAAGAATGCAAAACACATTATCTCCATTATGTTTTTGGTTGGTAGGCTGTTGGACCAGCTTGCTTCTTCATAGTGAAAGGGCCATATCATGAGTGGGATAGTTTATCCAATACCAAATACGTTCTATTAAGCTAATTATTTTATTTTAGAGGGCCTATCAAGTTCATTTCCTAAAACACAAAAAGTTGTAGACTTGTGATGTAAAGGTTATGGTAGCTGCTGCTGCAAAGAGATGAACTTTTGATACTACTCATATTTTTTAGCAAAATCCTTAGTACATTTCTTAGTGTTAGCCAAAAGAATCCTTAACATTGAATTTGAAGGATGATTTTTTTTTCCTTAGAATGACTTCCACACTCGTCTGAACAAGCACACATTTCTTTGTTCATTTTCATTTACACACCATAGGTTGATTGGGACATTGTATAAGTATTTGAAATTTTAAAAAAAAATTAGAGAGAACTTGTGCGTTGATCGTTGTCTCGGGTGAGTATATCATATCAAAATTACTCAACTCAACATACCATTTTAGTAATCTTTCTGAATGATTAGGCTTGGTGAGTATTTACTTGAGTGTGTGATCAATGCCAACTTGAGTTGAAAGAGCTTGGAAATATTTTTGAAGTTGTCGGGTAAATACAATAAGTGCAAGTGTGAGTTTACCCATGATAGGCTAATGCAACTCAGTACCCCTTGGTAATTTGCTTACATTGTTCATTGGCCATTACTTTTCCACTTTTTCTTAAATCAAGATCAAGCTAACTAAATCCTCTCTAACTCCCAAATGTAACAAAAATATCTCATAATCTTTTGGGCTTTGTAGTAAAGGTGGTGAGGTGTGTAAGCATTTAAAGTCACTAAAATCTTTCTTTTATTCATCAGTCCACTCAACCTTCATCATTCCCCTTAAGACATCAAGGAATGGTGAGTTGTGTACACTGCTATGGAAATGAATCTATTAAACCTAGTGACTCGCCTAGTGTGTCGTTGTACCTCTTTGGTTGTTCACAGAAACAACATGTCAAGTATTTCATTGACTTTGTAAGGATTCATCTTTATTCCCTAGGTATGATCAAAAATTACAAGAACATTCCAAATCCAACACCAAATGTGCACTTCAAGGGGTAGAGGTGCATATTATTCTTCTTCAAGGTAGCAAAATTTTTCTTTAAATCTAGACATCTTGTTCAGCTATCTTGCTTTTAATTAGCAAGTCATCCACATAAACTTCTATATTTATCCCTTTCTATGCTTTGAACACTCGATATTTCATTCTTTGATAATTTACTCTTGCAATATTTAGCCTAAAGGACATTACTCTATAGTATAATCATTCTTTAGCAATGAAGAATTTTTTATGAGTCAGTAAGATACATTTGATATTGATGATGCCTTAAAATGCATCCACAAAACTCATCACTGGATAACCTACTACTGAGGTGATGAGTGCATCTATCCTTGGAAGTGTGCACCCATTCTTAGGACAAGTTAAGTTCAAAATGGTGAAATCGACACAAATATGAGCCTATTGCAAGAAATATGATGTAAATGTCTGGCAGCTTGGCTATAGTCCAAGTGAATGCATCTGTCTTCTTAGAGGGCATAAATAATGGATTTTTTATACTCACCACTAAAGTTTGAGTCAATTCTATGTACTTTATTCTATACTCACCACTAAAGGTTGATACTTCCCCCAAATTCTTTTGATGTCCACTCGCATGTGAATTCTAATTATAGAATCACTTTTATTCTATGTCAGTAATTGATTTCTCATAGATAGTAGACTCAAGATTATTTCAAGTGTCTCCTAACCATAATTTCTTCTCCTCCACTACTATGAATGTGTTATGTAGTGGTTAGCCAAAGATAGCATTAAATGTGGGAAGTGCATCAATGATGACATTATCAATCATAGTCATAAACTAATTCTCTCTTTCTCTCTAAGTTATTGGGAGAGTGATGTTCCTTTATATCTCTCCTTTTTTTCAATAAAAATCAATAGAGGCTACCTCTTATCGGGGTGAGTTAAAAACATGCCAAGTTTAGTTTGTCAAGCCTAGACTTGAAGATGATATTCATTAAGCTCCCCGTGTTGATTAAAAACTCTATATTTGATAATTGGTGACTAACACCAAGAGGACTATAGGGGTTGATAATTATTGATTAGTCTTTCTTTAAGAAATTAAATGCTATAATTACTATGCTCAGAACTCACACCATGGTTGTCGAGTTAACTTCTCATGATCATAGTTACCTATGACTCACTCGCTTGGATGACTCCTCATCTCCAAAAAAATAATAAATAAAAAATTGCAAGTATAACTTTTGTAATGTGGCTTATGTAAGTTGAAGTGGGTTCATTACTCAACTTGGGAACCTCCTTTCTTTGTCTCTTTACAAACTCATTTAGTTTCCCAACTTTTATGAGTTTCTCCACTAAGCTCTTTAGATATTAACTTTCTTAGTGTTGTGTCCATGGTCACGATGACCAGCACAATCTCCATTAGCCTGTAAAGGTTTTAGTTTCTTGAACTATCCTTTATTTTGAATAACCTCCAATAGCTTAGTCATTGACACCATTAAATACACATTACACATATAGTGAGTTTGGGGATTTTTGAATTCACACCTACACATTGATTCCTCTTCTTATCGGGTAGGTTGTCTTCTCCCTTTGTCCTATTTGCTAACTTAAATCCCTAGAGGATATCCTTAGAGGTGACCTCTTTATTAAGTAAGTTGCCAATGCTGATTGGCAACCTCAATGTATTTTTTATGTTCACATGCATATTGCCTAACTCCAAAAATGTTATGAGTTTATTAGGTTTTTGAAAACCAACACATAATTGAATGGCTCATCTTTAAGGCCCTAGGCAAGTGTGGACTATGCAACTACGTGGTCTAAATATTTTACCTCCAATATTTTCTTATGAAATTAAGTAAAAAAACTTCCAAAGGGACTTGCTTGTATCCTAACATATCTATAAAAGAGCCTATGACTCTGCAAGGGCTTCAGTGCACTGACAAATTGTGTTAAGAAAATTTTCTTGAATTCTACAAAATAAGTGATGATTCACGCTAGTATACATGAAAATAACCTACGAGATGACTCCATGAAATTGGTGAAGAACATTCAGCATTTCATCATATCGTATAGGTTTAGTAATAATGTAAGGACTCAAAATACACTATATGGTCAGTAAGGTCAAAGTCATCTTTGTAAGATTCTAGGTGTGGTCAGTATTCGTGGGGCCAAGCTTTGATAATCCTTCCAAAGTTTATGTTGGTGGGGTTAATATTTATTTATCATCTAGCAACTTCTTCCTCAATTGCCATGTAGGACTCATCATTATTGATGGGCATTCTAGAAAGCTCTCTTCCATATTGAGTTTGGTGAGTTATCGAACTAAAGTACCCCTCATTTCCATAACCTTTAGGTTTTCATTTGTCACTTACTCTATAGTTATCTAAACTATATGAGTGCTCTTGTCTTCTATATCCTTCAAGTCTTTTGCTAGCACTCTAGACCCTTATACTTTGTACTTGGATTTTGAATAATAAAGATTATTATTTCTCTTGCACTTTTCTACTTCTTTATTCTCATGCTCATAGTCTTTCAGCCTAACTTTATTCTTAGGTATCTTATAAGGTACTCCACCCATGAAAGACTTGGATTTAACATTCTTTTAGGTGCGGTGAGCATGTCGGTGGATAAGGACTAGAAGCCAAATACAAAGTGAAGCAAGACCTTCAATGCAAGATCATTCAGCAGACATGGACCATGAAGTGCCCAGGCCAAAAGTGAATGAAGGATCCATGGGATCAGCTACTCACCAAGCTCAACGAAAAAGATGATGTGCATCTAGGATCCCTAACTCTCATCCATCCAAGATCTCTCTGACTCTAGTGAAGAAGAGGGTATGTCAAAGAAATAGTCACAACCAACTAATGCTTTCTCTATAAAGAATACAGAAGCTCACCCTCCTCATAGGTTCAAGATCCCACATCTTGAATTATATAAGGGTTAAATATACCCCACCAACCATATAGCATATTTCCAGTCAACCACATCTTTGCTAGACTTAGATGACAGATGAAATGTTGATTCTTCCTCACCACCTTCAAGGCATTTAGGATTCATTACATCATTCGTTGACTTTAAAAGTATGTTCATCACATAATTTGCTAGTACTAAGGAACTGTTGAAGAGTTTTCAAACTCTTTTACAGTTGAGGATGGAACTTGATGAGTTATTAAAGAATTTCATTACTTGCCTCCAATGATAGATGCTAAAGTTAAAGATCAAGAACCCACAGTCACTTAAGCAGCACTCACTCAAGGTTTAAAGTAGAGGCCCTTCAAATATGATTTGGAGCTCCAACAACCTTAAACACGCATAGAACTAGTAGAGCCAGAAATAATCATTTTAATGTAGAAGAGAATAATGAAGTGGTCCAACCAATATCGTTGGCTAAAACTAAAGATCTGCTAAATAAACCTTCAAAGAAACCACCTAAGGAAGCATATAAAGGTAGAGGATATATATGAAAAGGTGACTAGATATACCATGAGAGGTTTCAAGAATCTAACCACTGACTATTCAGAGCCTGACTATGCACAATCTGCTCTAGGGACTTCTCTTAGAGTGCCAATGGTCAAGCTAGTAGAGGTAATCCAAAATAAAAAAATTATTCCAAGAGAATGCTACCTATGAAGACCGATGGAGTGCATGACCAGTCTAGGTATTGTGCTTATCTTTATGATCATGGCCATGACACTAAGGAGTGTTAACATTTGACAAGTTTAGTGGATGAGTTAATAAAGGTGAAGAAGCTGGAGTTCATCAAGAGGAAAGACAAAGAAGTTATCAAGGCTAGTAATGAACACGTATATACACATGGTATTAATATTACTAGAGTCATACCCACTATCTTTGGGGGTGATAAATATTCCTCTACGAAGGCAAGTATGGAAAGGTTAACATTAGAAAGAGTGAACTCAGCAAGTATATTATGAACACCCTCCATGACTATCATACAAGCGAGTTTCTCAGAAAGGGATAGACCAATTATTGGAATTCATTTTGATGATGTAGTTGTGGTGACATCTCTGATCGACAACTATCAGTTAGGATGCATTTTGATTGACATGAGGAGCTCAGTTAATATCATTTTTAAATCTGTCTTTGATAAGTTGGGCTTGGCAAATTCTAAACTTATGCCCACTAGAGAATGATTATACAGTATCTTAGGATAGTGGAGAGAAATTAAAGGGATAATTACTCTCCCCATCACCTAGGGATAAGGTAAAAGATAGTTTAGGGTAATGGTGACTTCACCATAGTAGAGGCCCCTGCTACAATAATGCTATCTTTAGCTAACCACTACTTAACACATTCCTAGTAGTCATGTTGACGTATAATGTAGCCATTAAATTCTCTATTAAAGGAAAATAGATTACTATGAGAGGGTCCTACATGTGATATTTCAAAGTAGTTAGTGTGTCTAGTAGGGAAGATGAAGTACTGCAACTAGATATAGCATAAACATAAATCAAAGTCCTAGAGGAGATAAAAGAATTTTTTATCAAACAAGACAAAGGGTGAGTATTAAGGATCAATTCAGCTTTATTCCCTGAGCATAAAGAAACCCTCATCTAAACTCTCCTAAATAATTTAGATGTATTCTTCTAGATAGTAGTGAAGATGCTAAACATAGACATCAACATCGCCTTTTATAACAGTGAAGATAGCAGTGAAAACACACAACCCATCAAGTAGAAAATGAGAAAAAAATATTAGTTGTACTCATTGAACCCATCAAGGAGGAGGTCGCAAAACTACTCAAAGCTAATTTCATTAAAAAGGTTCAATAACTAAAATGGGTGTCCAATGTGTTGATGGTACAGAAGTCAAGTGATAAATGAAGGATGGGCGTCGACTTCACCAACCTAAACTCAAAATTGTTTGTAGGATGGGTTTCCTCTCCCGTGAATAGATGAGCTCATAGACTCGATAGCTAGATTCTCAGTAATGAGTTTCTTAGACATGTTCTCATGATACCATCAGATTCAAATGCATTCTACAGACTCTAAGAAAATAACCTTCAT
Organism: Cymbidium sinense; assembly: GCA_021442155.1. Lineage (NCBI taxonomy): Eukaryota > Viridiplantae > Streptophyta > Magnoliopsida > Asparagales > Orchidaceae > Cymbidium > Cymbidium sinense. The sequence goes on from CM038218.1 coordinate 131,690,172, forward strand.
TACTACTGAAGGATTATATTACTACAGAGTTAAGCCCTTTAGGTTGAAATGCATGGGCGATATACCAAAGACTAGTGGAATGAGTCTTCAAAAAGTAGAAGGAGAGAAATATAGAAGTATATGTGGACGACCTGTTAGTTAAGACAAAGTCACTGATGTGGCATATCAAATACCTCAAAGAGATATTCATCACACTTAAAAGGCATAATATGTGCCTTAACCCTTTGAAATGTTTTTTTGTTGTAGGAGTGAATAAGTTTATGAATTTTCTCATTACCCCTATAAACATAAAGGCAAAAATAGATAAAGTGAAGGTTATACTCAACATGCCATCTCTAAAAATTTAAAAGAGGTACAAGAACTTACTAAGCAAGCGGTAGGACTGAACAGGTATGTTTTAAAGGCTGAAAAGTGGTGCTCGCCACCTTTCAAGGTTCTTAAAGGAGAAAAGAAGTGTAAATGGAACCTAGAACATGGAAGGCCTTCATGGAGTTGAAGAGTCTACTCTCATCACCTTCTTTACAATAGAGCCCAAAAGAGGGAGAAGTCTTATTATTGTACCTAAGAGTGGGAGAAGACTTAATTAAGTCAAGTCCTGATCTGACAAGGTGGAAAATAATGGTATAACTATTATGTCAACAAATCTCTATGATGTGTCATGTTGATTTACCCATTCATGGAGAAGCTCGCACTCACACTAATCACATCAATCATGCAATTGCAACCTTACATCGTGGCACACTCTATACATGTTGTCACTAATAAGTGAGTTTGATATAATCCACACCTTAGACCATGATTAAAGCCTAAGCACTAATGGATTTCCTTATTGACTTCAATAGATCATAAGATATTCTTGTTAACATGGAGCCCTTATGGTGATTATACATCAATGGCAGTTCCAATGAACCAACCATGGCACAGGAATAGTGTTAAAAAGTCTAGCAGAGTTCACAATAACCCAATTAGTTAAATTTGGCTTCAAAGTGATAAACAATTAAGCTGGATTTAAAGCTTTACACATCATACTTGGATTTGCTAAGGGGCTTCAAGTCACACATATGGAAACTTATTTAGACTCACAACTTATAATAAGGCAAGTAAATAGAGAGTACAAAGTTTGAGATGAGACCTTAATAAATTACTTGCTTAAAGTAAAATTAGAGATTTGACAACTAAACCCTAGAGAAAAAATCAACTCATTGACCTATTATCTCAGGCTAACAAGCATTGGAAGCTTGCAATCATTCAGCTTACCCAACTAAGTACTAAAAAAGATGAGCTAATACAAGTAGATCATCAATACTTGCAAAGCTGGGTCATCACCATCAAAAAATTCCTAAAAACTAGTGAAATTAAAGAAATGATTAAAGATTTAAGGGTGCTCAAAATCAGGGAAACCCAATACATGTTGATAGGAGGAGACTTATTTTGAATTTTAGCAACCTCACTTAACCTCAAATGTGTTAAAGAGGCTAAACAAAAGGAGGTCCTTCAGAAAATACATTCAAGCTAGTGTGATATTCACTCAAATGCAAGGGCACTGACCCACAGAATCTTAAAGCAAGGATATTTTTGGCCCACACTTAGAAAGGATGCTGAAGAGTTCACGAGGGCATGTGTATAATGCTAAAAATTCATATCAATCTAGCAATAGACATCAAAATCATTTCAACTCATCACCAACCTATAGCCATTCACTATTTTTGGAATGGACCTAATAGGTCCATTGCCAATCATTATCAGGAAAAAAAGATTTATATTAGTCATTATCAACTATTTCAACAAAAGGATTAAGGCAAAGCCACTTATAAAGTTTACTTCTAAAGTAGTAAGAAACTTTATTTGGATTGAAATTAATTATAGATATAAGTTGTCATTAGTAATCATCATTGATGATGGGCACAATTCATCAACAAAGGCATAAAAAAAGTTCTATGAGTCTTAAAAGATCAAACTAAAGTTCACATTAGTGCACTGCCCTCAAAGAAATGAACAAGTGGAAGCCACCATCAAATGATCCTCATCTTGCTCAAGAAAAAGGTCAAACATGTCAAAGCTAAATGGGTATATACACTTCTCATAGTACTTTGGGCACTAGAGAAAATTCCCACTAATACAAATAGAAACTTTCCCTTCATATTATCATGAGGCACAGATGTTATCCTGCCCATTGATAATAAAGTCCAAAGTCAAAGAGTCAAGTCAAATTTAAGGATGGGAGATGGAAATGGTGAGTCAGTTCAAGAAAACTCAGAAGCTATAGAAGATACACTTGACATGCTTGAAAACTCAAGATCGAGGCATCACATAGACAAGAGGAAACAAAAATGAGGATGAACAAGTACTAAAATCATTATGTGAGGGAGAAGCATTTAAGAGTAGTGACCCAGTGATGAAAAAAATAGATGTCACTACTGATGAGAATGTTGTTAGCTAACTTGATCACAATTGGGATGTACCTTTTATAAATAAAGAGCAAGTCGGTCCTAGTTTATAGCAACTACAATCTCATTCTGGCCAAGACATACCAAGCACATGGAATCATAGAGTCCTGAAGAAGTTTTATCCTTATGTAAAATTTTTTATAATTTGTACTCACTTTATTAATTTCATGTATCATTTATCATCTTATTTTTCAATAATAAAGTTTTTTATTTTGCTTTTTAAACATGTTATCTCACAAGATAATAATATTTACAAAAGGAGCATACTCGAATGATGAGAAGTAAAACTTTCACTTGGAGAGCTGCATGATAATTCAAGATAATCAGCATGCCATTTATTACCCAAGATTGGTCCCACATAGTGAATTTCAAAAGCCCAAGTAAGAGATCTGAATACTTGGCATGCCACTCTTAGCCCAAAAATTACTGATGTCAAATTAAGATTTTGATATGAGTTCTCTCAATGAGCTACGTAATTACTCAAAATACTTGGCATGCACTAGAACTAGTTATGCTCCTACTCCTACTGATCCAAAGGATGGCCTAATGAAAAGTCCCGCTCGTTGAGCAATGAAAGCCTGAGTAGGAGATCCAAATACTTTTCATCCCCCTCTTGGCCAAAAAAATTTAGAGTCAGACAAGATGTTCTCAAGTTCAATCGACTCTACAAAATCTATAGTGTAAGACCAACACCCAATAAAGTCAACAACTAGACTCAAAGTAGATCAGTTCTCCTAGTTTGTAACTAAAAAGACCAACACTCTATGTGGTTGGTGATTATAGTGTAAGATCAATACTTTGTGATGTCACAACTAAGCTCAAAAAAGTCCAACTCTTCTAGTTGGCAACTAAAAGGACCAGCACTCTATGTGACTGGCGATTCTAATGTAAGACCGACACCCCGTGATGTTAGTAATTAGGTGCAAAACTGACCAACTCTCTTACTTGGCAACTAAAAAACTAACACTCGACATGGTTAGTGATTATAGTGTAAGACTGACACCCCGTGAGGTCAAGAACTAGACTCAAAAAAGATCAACTCTCCTAATTGCCAACTAAAAATATCGACACTTAGTTTGGTTGAGAACTATAGTGTAAGGCCTACACCTCATGAGGTTAGCAATTAAACTCAAAAAAGACCAACTTTCCTTGTTGAAAATTAAAAGGACCAACACTAAGTGTGGTTGGTGACTATAGTGTATGACTTACACTCCGTGAGGTTGGCAACTAGGCTTAAAAAATACCAACTCTCCTAGTTAGCAACTAAGAAGAACCAACACTCTGTGTGATTGGCAATTATAGTGTAAGACTAACACCTTATGAGATCAGCAACTAAGTTAAAAAAAAACTAATTCTCTTAATTGGAAACTAAAAAGACTAATACTCTATATCATTGGCAAGGTCAGCAATTAAACTTTAAAAAAAAACCAACTCTCCTAGTTGGCAATTTAGAAGACCAACACTCATTGCAGTTGATGACTATATATTCACCCAAAAAAATATACAATTTTGTTCTTATGGCCACAGCATCCCAGCACTGTGTTTAGGATGCCACAGTGCTCCCTTAGTTTTTTAGAAAGATAACTGCTCAGAGCCAGCTATCAAAATTATTGTATAGTGCAGTGGCGGTGCACCAAATATTGAGAGTAGATAGTTACCGTGAACATCACTATAAATAGCAATGTTCAGTCCACTATTTATTAACTAACTTAAGATGTTTTTCATAATCTAAATCTTTCTGGTAAGTTTTTGATTGATTTAATGATGCAAGACATGTGGTAAAGCAACTCTCTAATAATTTTTATTGTAGTCGGATGTTTGATTGTCCCACTTATTATATTAATAACTATAAAAATGAAGCTTTAAAAGTATATTCTATTTTATATGTTAAAAAGAATTATCTATTCATCTTGAATCATCACAATGTAACTACAAAATAAATATAATTATTTTTTTGTCTTATTTTGATTCATCTCTTAATGATAAAGTTGTTCTGGGCAATACGCTTGGTATATACCTAAAAGAAAAAGAAGTTCCTAATCCCTCTATTATTGTACCTTATTTTAATTTTGATATTATAATAAGATCCTTATCTGATGGAAACCTATTTGATTTGGATAATGGTTTTAAAATAGTGTATAAAAATAAGAGAAAGAATTCTAAAAAATTTCTCCCAAAGGTACTTAGGTTTAGTAACTTTAATACTTGTATTGTTTCCCCTTAATATTTGATTTTTCTACCTTGGAATGTTGGAGGAATTGATTCTCTATCTATTAGGAATAGGTTTAAAATTTTATGTAAAATTATAACAATAATTTTATTGCTATTTTAGAATGATTATTTCTTGTACACTATAGTTTTCTACTAGAAAGCTTGGGTTTAATAAATTTTATGCTAATATCAATATAAAAATAAATATGTTTTCAAATAATTTCTTTAACATTTCAATAATCAATGATTTTCAACAAATTTTAAATATTCAAGTTTTTTTTTTTTTTGGATATAGTGCATATGGTTCTTTTATATATACTACTTGTAATAGGATAGATAGACAAGCTATTTGGGACCAAGTTAGATTTTTTTTTTCTTCTTTGATTCATGGTCCTTAGGTGGTGGCTAGAGATTTCAAAACTATTACCTCTAGTGATGAGAGAAACAATGGCAATACCCTTAACTGTATTCCATGGAAAACTTTACTAACATGATTTTAAATTACAATTTACTTTACAGTAGTTTTATAACTTCTAATTGTACATGGAATAATTTTATATATTAGCAAAACTAAATCATGCCCTTTTTAACCAAAGTTGGATTGATTTAATGGCATACAACTTTTGTAGAGCATCTGAGTAGAACTCTATTTGATGATACACATCTTTTTTTTTCTATTAAATATAAAATTCATATATTTGCTTCTATTTTTCAGATTTCATAATACGCAGCTCAAAGAAAAAAATTTATGAGATTATTAATAGTAATTGGAAGGAACCTTTTCATCCTAACAATGATATTAAGGGTATAAAGAGGCTTTGTCTTAAGCTCAAAATACTTAAAAAAACTATTAATTTATAGAATAAGAATTATTTCAATAATCCTATTATCTACATTAAAGATATGAAGTAAATTTTGTAGCCTTAAAGAATCTTATATGGATCAAAAGATGTTAATGGAAGCTAAAAATTGTCTATGTCTCATTCAAGATATGGAAGAAACATATTGGAAATAAAAAGTACCCTATAAAGATATTGTTGAAGAAGATAAAAATGCCAAATATTTTTATGCACTAGTTAATAAAAAGGAGCTATTAACTGGATTCATAAAATTAAGCTTATTGGTTCTTGGTGTAATGATAACAATTGATTATTTGAATCTACCATTATGAATTTCAGAAAGATCTTGAACAAAAATTTTAGTCTAAATCCAATATCTTTAACATTTATTATTCCTCTGCTTATTTTTAGAAAAAAATAATTATATGATTATTTTTACCCCATATGACAAGGAAATCAATGAAAACATTGTTAGCATTAATAAAAACTCTGTAGCTAGCCTTGATGGGTATTCTAAGGTTCTTTCAAAGGATTGGGGGTACATTAAAAAAATATGTGATAGAGGCTATGTTAAATTTTTCCATGGCAATCCATTTTTAAAATTCTTTACAAGTACTTCTATCATTCTTATTCCTGAAAAAAATCTTAAAACTAATCTCTAAAATACTAGCTGACACATTTTATAATATTTTGTCCAAAATCATATCTATCAACTAAATAGGCTTTTCGTAAAGAATGAGTAATTTCTAATAATATTCTTTAAGCAATAACTTATTCATCATTTGGATCTTAATGTAAGAGATGGAAACCTTATCTACAAAATAGACATCTCTAAAGCTTATGATAATCTATCTTAGTAATTCCTACATAAAATTATGAGACTTTTTTGATTTGATGACCTATTTTTTAATCTAATTAAAATATGTATTAAATGATGACGTTTCTCAATTTTGATTAATGATTTTTCTCATAGTTTTTTTACATCATCACACGGATTGAAAAAATGGGATCCTCTTTCTCTTAGCTTTTTCAGTATAGTTGTTTAATATTTATCTAGGGGATCTCTTAGAATGGAATATCATACTAAGGGTGGGTTTCCTATTGCACATTTTTTTTAATGATTTTATCATGTTTTCTAATGGTTTCTTATCAAGGATCAAAAGATTACAATAGTTTTTACATTGATTTGAAGAAAAGAGTGGTTTAAATATAAATAATGATAAAAGTTGTTTTATCACTCCATCATATTTCACCCCTGACAAAACAAATCAAATTTGTACCTTATTGGCTTTCAACATCAAATTTTACATATTAAGTATTTGGGTTCTCTACTCTTCAAAGGAAACAAATGGTCTCACTTATTTGATGGTATTATTCAAAATATTATTAAAAACTATCTACATCAAAATTTATTTTATTATCTTTTGATGGGAGACTAACTATAATTAGAAGTGTGTTGTGCTGTTTACCTCTTTGCCTTCTTTAGACAATCCAACCTAAAATTTCTATTATACATTAATCAGAGATATTATTTAATAAATATATACATTGGCCTTCTTGATCTAATTGTTGTTGTGTTTTTGAGGAAGGAGAACAAGGCTAGAAGATGTTATTAGACCTAATTTGGGTATTTTTCTATAAACTTTGGAAAATTTTAAAAAAGGCATTAGTCTTTGGTCTAATTTTGTACAAGCTAAGTATTGTTAAAGTAAAAATCCTTCTAATTATTTTAATATAGTAGGTAACTCTCATATATGGAAAAGGCTATGTAATATTAAATGAGCGGTTGAACAATATATTCAATGGGGCAGTTGTTTATGGTCATTTTCTTTTAACAAGACAATTGGCTGGGCAAGGGTCTTTTCATAATTTACTTACCACCCATTTAACAATAGTTGTTAAAGTAAACCAATTTATTGATAACAATAAGTGGAATATTTAAATATAAAATTGGATAATGCTAAATGTGATTCAATCTCAACCCTATCAATATTTAACTTTAATATTAATTTTCATTGGTTTCTTTTTAGAGTGTTATTAATTTCTATTTAAATGATGTATTTTCACTTAATTTTTATTTAGACTTTGGGGAGAGGGATGCAAAGATTGGTATGGCTAAGCTTGAATCATTATTTGGAAATAAAAAGTTTTCATTATTTGAATGTTACATTGGACTGTTGGTATAACTCTTAGGAGGTGGCATTTTTAAGATGGCTTTGATCTTTTTAGGAACTATTTCTATTCCCCGGTGTCGAACAACAAACCCAAAGAATTTTCTTGAAGTGATCCCGAATGCACACTTCAGGGGATTCCTCTTGAGGTTATATTGTCTTAACTGTTCGAAAACTGCTCTCAAGTCAAAGAGGTGATCTTCCTTTTGTAAGCTCTTGACTACTAGATCATCAAGATAACACTCAACCTAATGATGGATGAGTTTGTTGAAGATCTGAGTCATGGCCCATTGATATGTAGCACTAGCATTTTTAAGGCTGAAAGGCATGACCCAATAACAAAAGATTCTGATCAGGGTTCGAAAAGTAATGTTTCTTTCATCTTCAAGAGATATCCTGATTTGGTTATAGCCAGATGACCCATCCATGAAAGAGAAGACTGCATGAGATGAGGCGATGTCCACCATTAACTTTGGTACAAGAAGAGAAAACTCATCCTTAGGACATGCCTTGTTTAAGTCCCTAAAATCAATGCATATGTGAATTTGGCCATTCTTTTTCTTAACTGGGATGACACTAACTAACCAGGTAGGATATTTTTCTTCCCTGATGAAACCAGCATCAATCAGTTTCTTGACTTCAAAAATGCATGTTGTTCAATTTCTAATCGCATGCATCTAGGAGCTTGCTTAATAGGGGTTACGTTAGGATTTATTGCTAGCTTGTGGATTGCTATGTCAGGAGATAATCCAGGCATTTCTTCATAACTCCATGCAAAGCAGTCTTTAAACTCAGTCAATAGCCTAACTAATTCATTGGTTTCTTCTTCATTCAACAATGAACTGATGTATGTTGGGTGAGGGTTTTCTTCTATCCCGAGGTTGATTTCTTTAAATTTTTCGATTGTTGAATGAATTTCTTCTTCAAATTTTGGCGGTGCCTCTTTGACTTGGAGATCATCTAGGTCATCTGAGGTTTCTAAACACATATTCTCATAAGAGTTGGGGATGTGTGAGAAGAACTTATCAAACTCCAAATAGTTGGTAATAACTAGACAGTAATCTTTATCATTGACTAGACCCACTGTACCGAATCCTAATCTTGATCTTGATTGTGCTTCCCTACCTGTATTGTTCCACAACATTTCAAAATATTCAGATCTATCCTTAGACCATGTGTAAGGAACTAAACCTTTTTGAATAAGATTTTGAGCACAAGGTGAGTAAAAGTCAAAAGGTAATTCCATTAATTCTTTAAAAGTATCTTCCTTAAGTCCTAGTTCAAGCTCTAGACTTGAGGATGATGAACCCAAAATGAACCTCTTCTGCTTCATGTCACTAAAAGACTTAGGGACTTTCTTAACTACTAAACCTTCAACTTTCTGAGATGTAAGTGAAGTAAGAGCTAAGGTTCCCAACTACTATCGAATAGTTTCACATAAACCAGATTTGAATAATTTGCTTTGCTTAGAGGCCCGGTCTTCGTCACTGTCTGGAACAAAAGTCACCTCTAATGGAACCCGCTGAGAGGGGTTGGCTGGTATACTAATCACATTAGACTCATCCTTTTAGCTGGATTCCAAGTCTGTGTGAATAGTAGGGGTACTCTTATGAAATGGAACATGATCTCTATTGGCTGAAGGCCAACTATGGGGTCTCCCACCTCTAGAACTGTCTCTATTTCTGCCTCTGCCTCTGCCTCTGCCTAGTGGAGATTGAGCCATTCTACCCACATGTCCATATGATGGAATGAACTGTGGGTGGAATGTGATATGCTGATCTATTTATTCTTCAATTCCCCTTTCTTGCTCGATTAGATTTTCCTTTTTCTTTTCTTTTCTTTTTATCTTTTCTTTTGCTTCATTTTCTTTTGCTTTTGTATTTGTATTTGAATTTTGTCCAAGTTCACAAAAAATGGTGTTTTGGGGAAGATAGTAGGTCGTATCCTCATAGATCTCAACCTCTCTAACTGAAAATGGCTTTTCATCTCCACTGACATGGTATTCAATTCTATCTTCTCTGAACTTGATGCACCGATGTAGGGAGGATGGAACGATCTTATTCTGATGCGTCCAAAGCCTACCAAGAAAACTAGTGAATGAAGTATTTGAATCAATGATGTAGAACTTGGCTTCAATCTTCTAGTCACCGATCTCTAATGATAACACTATAGAACCTAAAGCCCACTTACCTTGATCATTGAATCATCTCAACATCATCCTATCTCCTTAGAGAGTAGAGATGTCAATCTTCAAATAGGCAAGGGTCTTTAGACTCATAATGTTTATTGATGCACTTGAATCCACGAGAACCCTGGTGAGTCTGAACCTATCCATGTTGACTATAATGTATAGGGGATGGTTGTGCTCCAAGTCCCCTAGCAAAAGGTCTTCATCTGTGAAGGTGATCCCATGAGCTTCTTTTGCATAATGTGCTTCCTCACCTATAGTGGTCAGCTGAGCTAAGCATATTTTAGGATCAAGGAGGGCCTTGATTTAAGTAGATCAAGGAGGGCTTAATGTTGATCCTTGATGTACCTTGGTGTATGCTTTTTGTTGCTGACATTCTTCTTGTTGATATGACTAGAGAGGGAGTCCAACAGAAACTTGAATTATGGAGGTCAACTTTAGAGTCTAAAGGTTTTAGTTTAAGTATATATATGGAGAGCAATTTTAGTTGTAGAAGTTTTAGTGGTAGTGTTGTTACTTTAGGTGATCAAGTCATTAATAAGAGTGAGCGATTCATATATTTAGGCTCTATTGTTCAAAATGATGGTGAAATAGTTGGAGATGTTATTAGTAGAATTCAAGTTGGATGGTTGAAGTGGAGGAATGCATCTGGCCTATTATGTGATAGAAAAGTTCCACTTAAACTTAAGGGAAAATTTTATAAGATGGTGGTAAGACCAATGACTTATGCGAGAATGTTGGCCAAAAAAGAGAAACATATGACTAAGTTAAGTGTTACAGATGAGGATGCTCGTGGATGAGTGGCTTTACCCTTAGAGAGATAGAATGCAAAATGAGTATGTTCGAGAAAAAGTTGGAGTAGCTTGGTAGATAAGATTAGGAGAGTCACCTTAGATGGTTTGGCCACATAAAGTGTCGCTTTGAATGACGATTAGGAGAGTAGATGCATTAGATTTGCCTTATGTTAAGAAAGGTAGAGGTAGACCTAAAAAGACTTGGTTATGATGTATAAAAAATTATCTTAGTATACTTGAATTAAATGAGATTTTGACACATAATAGGACACAATGGAGACGAAGGATTCATGTAGCCAACCCCACCTAGTGGGATTAAGGCTTGTTGTTGTTGTTGTTGTTGTTGTTGTTGTTGTTGTTGTTGTAAGGAGGGACTTGATTAGTGACTCCCTCATCTCTTTGGATAAGACAAGAGCAACATATATGCTTAGCTTAGATGGAAACTTTCTTAGATGAGAAAGGATGTTGTAGTCCACCTTCGGCTGGTCTTCCACAAGCAAATCCAAGGGTGGAACATCCTGTGGAAGGGCTTCTCGATCTTCAGTACTAATGACTTATTTTCCTATATCTTAAGGTCTTGTCCTAGGAGGTAGAACCTTGCCACTACGGAGGTTGACTTTGGTAATCTCTGGAGGCAAGGTAGTGGGAAGTTCTAGCTGCACTTCAGGCTCACCTATAGCTTCTCTTATGAGACCCTTAGAATCAAATTATTTCAAGTCTATCTCAAGAGGTGAACCCGTAGTATTCAGAGTTGGATAGTCCAACTCTAAATTAGAAAGAGGAAGATTAGAATTGCTATAGTTAATTAGACTTGAAGAGTTATCATTAGGAATAGAAGAGGACAACTCATCAGAAGGGACATAAATGTAATTCAAATCAGATTTATTCTTCAATTTCTTGGAATTATTTGGAGGTACAAAGTAGAAGTCAAGCAAAGTGAGTGGATTAAAGGGTTTGATGCCCTTATCTGCTGATACAAGAATTCTACTAGTAGAAGAAATAGAAGACCTAGCTAAAATGGAAGAAGTCACTAGTATGGAAGCTGCAACTAAAGGCCAGAGGCTGGATACGGTCGGTGGCTGTGCTAAAGGGCTATCCCGGGATGACACATGCTGCTGCTGAGCTCCCACTTTCCTAGAGTTGGCACTGGCAACTTGCAAACCTTCCTTGGTGTTGGAGGTTTAAGCTTACTCAGGCACCTGCAAGGAAAGTTCCTTGATATTCTAAATTATTTTCTTAGAGGTTTTAGACAAAGAAATGTCCCAACCTTCTTTGCCTTTAGTAGATCGCTTATATCCCTAAGGATTACCCTAATGGAACTGGAAGGTTGTTTCACAAAGTATTCCTTTGGGATAACTACAACATCATTCTTGAAATTGTGTTCAAGCTAGTCCTTGAATGTAAAGCAATCTTCCAAAATGTGGCCTAGCATACGATGGTAAGGGCAATAGTTTGGATCATGACTTTTGCCTACTTCCTCCGGTCTCCTAAGCTCAGGTAGCTAAAAATCAAGTTTCTTTAAGAAATTCTTAAAGATTTTCTTAATTACCTCCCTCTTAAAAGAATAAGGTTTGTTTAACTTATCTAAAAGAGTTGGTGGACCATAACTACCTGGCAACGGATATGCATGCTGCTACTGCTGGTGGTATGGCAGAGGCGATGGCTGTGCTAGCCATGGAGGCTATGGTGGAGGTCGGTATGATTGCCTCGATGGTGGAAAAGGAGGTGGAGGCTGCTGCAGTCGTGGTCTCTCAGGCATATCTCTAGCTGGCTGCTTCTCCTTGTCAACCACTACTACTGCTCCAGGTTTCTTTTCATATACCTTTTGGGATTTCTGCTTGGGCAACTGACCTGGAAAAGGCAACTATTTGGCCTCTCCTTGTAGACTAGCTGCTTTATTGGTTAGCTTCTCAAATGTCTTTATAGTGAATCCCTTAAGCATGAAGGCGACCGGGTCATTGATATTCTTCAAGAGAATCTCAATGGCATGATGTTCAGATAGCTATGGTTCACACCTCATACTCAAGTTATGCCATCAAAGAATATAATCAACAAGTGACTCACCAGAGTTCTGTTGGTCTACAATGAGATCACCTACAATAACCCTTTCGAAGCTCCAAAGAAATCTCTTGATGAAGAGTTGCTCTAACTCAAAGAAATGTCTTTACCATTGATTGGCGCTCAAAGATACCAATCAAAAGTAATACCGCTAGGATACTGAAAAAGAGTCTAAAGAGTAAAGTGTTGTTACCACTTGCATTGCAACAATTAGCCCTGAAGTGAGCTATATGATGCCTCAGATTCCCACTGCCATCAAAGCTTTTAAAGGAAGGAGGCATGAAACCCTTGGGATACTGGATCGCATCAAATTCCTCTAGGTAGGGTCTACCCATTAGAATCGATGATCCTTCTCAGGCTTGAGCTAAAGCTTCCTTCACCTATTGCTTAACCATGGATTTTAGATCTTTTTCATGTATGGAGGTACATTATACATTCCTATACATGCTAGTGCCACCTTGCTCAACGGGAGGTAGAGTCTTAACTAGGTCTAAGACATGCACTAGCTCAGGCTGACTAACATTGACTTTAATAGGATGAACTAGAGGGGCTTTGTTCTGAAGCACTAACACTACTTCTATCCAGTCCTACAACTGTTGTGTCATCCTATCAATCTGCTCATCTTTCTTCCTTAACTATTGTCAGAGGTGATGGGCAGATTATGTGGTGTTACCTTGATCAACCACATCACCTTACATGGCCTGTTGCTCCCTAAGAAGAGAACCTCCAATATCGACCATGCATACACTAGCTGAATCCCCCATCAAGTAATCTTCATTGGGATCAAAGTTGACTCTCTCTTCACCAGACCGGGTGTACCCTAAGATTTCCTCCTTCTCCATAAAATAGTGTGCAACTATCTCATCCAAGGATCGATCTAACTCAGTAGGTATAAACTGTTTGGGATGATCGATGTGATCGCTATCATGCACTGAGAGGCACTGAACCTCACCTATAACTAGGGAGTCAATCCTGTACGAACTGTACTCACTAGAATAATGATGCTCCTGATTCATACTGGCTGTAATAAGGGTAACAATCATAGGATGATCTTCTACCACTATTGTAACTAAATTGTCATCTGAAATATCTGTGATAACTGTCACCATTTTTACATCCAGCTGTATGGGCAGAGTTGGTGAAGGAACGACCACGATGCTTCGAGGTCACCACTCCTTCTGCACCACCACTAGGGCAGAAGGTCCAGTATGAGAGCTCAACCCTACCCCAATGGGTGGTGTTGGAGGGGTAGGATCCCTTGGCCATAGCCGGATCACCAACGGGGTGCATTATTCCCTAGATGTGGCTTTCATGGCCTTAGATGGAATGGGAGATGCTAAAACCTGCACTGGTGATGGCAAATGTGGGGTAGAGTGGTGGGGTCGAGACACAACCAACTTTCTGTACATAGGAATGGCCCTCCTGTGGTGGCTGGTCCCCATGAAAATGATGTTATCAGTATGGTCGGTGCGGGTAGCATGCCGAGCTAGAAAATCAACCAAAGAAGAAGCGGTTGACTGATGGCTAAACCTCCATCACTCTCTGTTAGTAATGTATGATATGTGGGCCTCCTAGGCCCTCTCCTAACAAATCTATCTCCCTACACTGTAGGTGATAACCGATCGAAGGTCGAACTGGGTACAAGACTCTGAGCATCTGTATGATCTGCCTACCTGATGTAAGATAGATCAGAGACCAGCGTATGACCTTCTGCTCCTAAAAATTGTAGGCTGCAAGTGTACCACTAGAGGAGGTGATGAATGGATCCTCCTGGCATCCTCTCTATCTAATCTTGAGAGAGGATGAAACTAGTTTTCTATAACCAGTGGTGAAGTGATCATGGGAGATTCATCCATGGCTGATCTCGTTGCTGCCTCTAGCTCTCTAGCTATCTAAGTGTGGAACTGTTTGACCATATGGTTCTTGTTCGTATGCTGAGTGTGGATAGCATGAGAGGAGTGTGAGCTAGACCCATACTCAAATGTCAAGGAGGCAAGCCCTGAAGCCAGGGGAGCCTTACCCTTGGAGGGTACAGGATGGGTGCTAGCCCACACTGGGGCAACATTGGCAACTCTAGGATGAATTGCAATTAGAATCAATACTGTCGATACTATTGGAACTGTAACAACTGAAGTCTATGGTACTACCACTGCTTTCCTCTTCAGTGAGGAGATATCCGAATTAGAAGGCAAGTCTATCCTTATGATCGGCTTCTGCTTGGTCACCTTCTTCTTGCTGACTGTGGTGAGGGGAATGACCTCACAAGTGATCCTGGCCCCCTCAAATCCTTGACCAAAGTGGCTCAAGTGGGTATAGTCCAAATGTTGGGAAATCAGCCTGATCTAAAGTAAGGTCCATGCCATGAGGGAAGGTAAAGACAAACTTAGAACTGCCATTGCAGCAGTAAAGCGACTGAACTCGCGACTAAAAGAATCTACAATGAGCAATGAACTTGTATCAATTTTCTATCTCCATAGATTTTGAATTTTGAATTTTAAAAATTTGAACCCACATCCAATGACTTGGAAGTGTTAAGTGGGGTTCAAATGGATTTGAAGAGATTGATTGAAAGAGGAATTTGAATATGAATCCAAACTTCATCAAATTTAGGTATGTTGAAATATGGATTCAAAATTTTTGATTGGGTGCTTCCATAGGTTCATTATTCATTTTTAATTTTAATTTTTATTTTGAGGACCCTTTCCTTTAACAAATTTGGGTATGTTAAAGTAAGGGTCAAATGATTTTATTTTGTTTGATTATTTTAGAATTTCACTTACTTAGCAAATTTAGGTATGCTACGTGAAGTAAAAGTGATTGTTTCTTTTTTTTGAAAATTTTGTTTTGATTTTAAAAAATATGGAATTTCCACTCAGCAAATTTAAGTATGCTACATGAAGAACCCAAGTGAATTTTGCTTGATTTTTGAAAATAGGACTCTTTGAAAATTTAGGTATGCTAAGAAAATCTTAAGTGTTTCATTTTGTTTGGAATGCTTTTATTTTTGAAAAGGGTAGGACCCTTAGCAAATTTGGTATGCCAAGGGGATCCTAAGTGTTTCATTTTGTTTGGATTTGTTTTGAAAGTGGAGATTCAACTTTAGCAAATTTGGTATGCTAAAGATGAAATCCCACTTAGTTTTATGAAATGGAAATTTCACTTAGCAAATTTGACTATGCTAAATGAAATTCCAAATGGTGTGTTTAAAACTTTGATTCCATTTTTGATTTTGAGAAATGAAAACTTCTCCTTAGCAAATTTGGTATGCTAAGGGAAGAAGTTTCAAAGGTGTTTGAGAATTTCTTTGTTTTTGACTTTGGAGACTTTACTTAAGAAATTTAGGTATGTTAAATGAAGTTCCAAAAATGTGCTTTGAAAATGTTTTGATTTTTGATTTGGAGACATCACTTAACAAATTTGGGTATGTTAAATGAAATTCCAAAAAGTGTATAGAAAATGTTTGAATTTTGGATTTTGGAAACTTTACTTAACAAATTTGTGTATGTTAAATAAAGTTCCAAAATGTGTTTAGAAAATTTTTTGAATTTTTGAATTTGGACTTTGGAAACCTTACTTAACAAATTTGTGTATGTTAAATGAAGTTCCAAAATGTGTTTAGAAATTTTTTGAATTTTTGGATTTAAATTTTGGAAACCTTAAGAAATTTGTGTATGTTAAATGAAGTTCCAAAGTGTGTTTAGAAATTTTTGAATTTTTGGATTTGGATTTTGGAAACCTTACTTAACAAATTTGTCTATGTTAAAAGAAGTTCCAAAATGTGTTTAGAAAATTTTTGAATTATGATTGTTGATTTTTTATTTTGGATTTTGAAACTCTACTTAACAAATTTGTTTATGTTAAATGAAGTTTCAAAATGTGTTTAGAAAATTTTTGATTTGGAGACTTCACTTAACAAATTTGGGTGTGTTAAATGATGTTCCAAAATTTGTTTTGAAAATTTTGGATTATGATTGTTGAAGTTTTAATTTTTTGGAAAGGGGATTTCCTTTCAACAAATTTAGGTATGTAGAATGGAGATCAATCTTATTTTTGAAATTTTATTTTGTGTGAGATTATTTCTTTTGAAAGAGAGGAATTCCAACTTAAAACGTAAGATACGTTCAAATGAGATTTCCTAAAAGATATTTTATTCTTAATTGGGAATGAAATCTTCATTTAATAAATGTAAGTATATTAAATGATGGTGTTCATGTGTGCTTTTTGAAAGTTTTAATTTTATTTGGAAATGAACTTTCTATTCAATTAGTGTGAGTGTATTGAATAGAGAAATTCATGTGTGCTTTTGAAAATTTTATGATTGTGATTTTGAATTTTGGAAAAGATGATTGTTCATTTTATTTTGAAAATGAAATTTTTAACAAGTGAATTGATGGAAAGATGTTCATTTCTGCTTTTTTGAAAAATTGATTTTTATTTTATTTTTAAAATTCCCTACATGTAATAATTATGGGAATTGTTAAATGAGGCTGACAAAATTTTTTGGAAAATATTTTATTGAGTGCATTTTTGAAAAGGTGCTTTTGAAAAAGCACAATTCTTTATGGAAGATTTATTTATTTTAGGATGAACCCTTCCTTATCATGAAAATGGTAAGGAGGAAGTCTTTAAAATGTTTTCTTTTTTTATTACTTTAGATCTTTTCATTTTTTTTTACCCATTGGAGAACCCAACAGGGGTTTTAAGACCAACAAGGATTGTGGTCCTAAAACTTAAAGATGCTGGCTAACTCAAATCAAGAATGAAATGAGCTATGTGTCAACATAATTAAGGATAGTCTTGAAATTATACCAAAGTACAAACCCACTATCGATACTCAAAGACAACAATCATTTATTAAAGATGGACATAGGAACCATCCCCAGCGGAGTCGCCAGAAAAATCTGTGGAGAAAAATTTCTATATAAGGGATTGCCTTTTAATCTGTTGGTGAGAAAAGAAAGAGGCAACACCTATATAAAAATTCATCTTAGTAAGAGGCCATGCAGATCTATAGATGTACTTATTCAGGTGATCGAGTACGTCAATAAAGAAATAGTGTACTATCTCAAAAGACAGAAGTCACTACCCTTTAATGGACCAAATCACCTCAATAAGGACTCCTAAGGCTAATGGGTCTGCATATCTACCAGAGATTCTTCCTCTACTTTACATGGAAAAGTAAAGGAAGGTTTACTTTAAATTAGGTTTATTAAGTTTCCTGCAGGGGCAAGCCCCCATAGTTGACTACATCCTAAGGGATGGTATCCCTTAGGAAAACTCTCAATTAAGATAAATGATCATTATCTCTGAAGATTTAGATAGGAAGGACTATCAATCGATTAATTTATGTTTGAGATCAAATGGGATTGATCAAAAGAGAGAGTTATTATCGAAGCCAAAAAAATGGAAGATAAGGAGGTGCCCACGATGCTACAAAAACTAGCGAGCATCACAAACTATTCTATAATTGGGCTTTACATTTTTAGAAATTGATTTAGTTTATTTGAATTAGATTTTTCATTAGAAGTTTAGGACTTAAGATTCCTTAACACAAGATTAAGGGAATTCTTAAAAGGTGAGGAATTATGCTTATGGCCCACAACAGGGAAAAGAAACCTCAGAACCTAAATCTAGAGAGCTTCGGCGAGGGCCAGAAGCACAGCCTAAATCTAAGAAAAAAATGGGTAATTGGTTTGTCTACATAAGAGAGGACAAATCACCCGACAGCTTGGACTTACAACTGCTTGGTGGTGGCTACCAACTAACTCCTCCTATAATTTTAAATACATGTAGGCAAGTCTTTATGCTTATGCAAGATAGCTAGGCTGTTATTATTTTATAAAGAGACTAAGTCCTTAAACTCACTCCCTAAAGAGACTAGATCATGTAAAGGCACATGCTTCAAATGACCTAAATCTAATGCATTTCAAATTTCATTTTATTTATTTTGATTCAGGCTTATAGGACTTTTATGACTAATGCATGAGAAAGAAGATGATTGGCTAAAATTAGCGAGAAGGGAGGAGGCGAGTTTCCACCACGGCCCTCAAAGGTCAAGCTGGGTTATTTGGCAAAGGTGGAAGCCCTCTAATCAAGAGTGAAATAAGATGCATTTGTGCATGATATTATAATGAAATGCTCATCTAGTTAAGAGGTTGCTAATTCTTTTATCTTGATTTTAAACCTAAGCTTTAGGTGAGGTTATGAGTTTCATTATTTTTTTATTTTTGAGTCATTAAGTTGGGTAAAAGATTTATGTTTCCTTAAATAGCCTAATCCACATCCAGGTCATATATAAAGCAAGGAAAAAACTAGGAAAATCATGCCACTTAATGCAAAAGCTAAACAAATCTTCAACCAATTTATAAAGCTAATCACAAAAAGAATAAATGGTCATTTGTGGTGGGCACCACTGCACAAATCCAAAAATATCAAATGTGGGTAGCCGAGCTCTACCCTTATACTACACAGATTACCAATGAAGTAAATTATAATTAAGCAAAGGAATTCATTATTATGTGTGTCTTCAAACTTTATTCTTCTTTCTTCTTTCTTCTTTCTTCTTTCTTTCTTCTTCTTTTATTCTTTCTTCTTTTGGTTCCTTCTCTTGGATGGTTGGATGGTAGATGCTCCAAGGCTTCACATAGTGCATAAGATATGATCTTATGACCAATGATCATCCTAATCTCCATAACAAATCATTCCAAAATCCTAATTATACAAATTATTTTTCATGAAATGAAAAAGTGGAAATCTAACCAACACCTGCAAAAAAAAAGGTTAGCTAAATCACACCACACAAATCCCAAGCATGTCTATTGGACTTATTGCCCGACACATGGGTGACTAAGTCCACCTAGTCTATGGATTATGCAAAGGGGTATAATCACCTGCAAGCAAGAAGCAATTATATTTTTATTTTTGATAGTGCCCCTTAAGCACAATCCCTACATAAAAGAATAGTTAGACTAAGCATATCCTACCATTCATTCTATGAGCATACACACTAACATACAGTCTAAAATATATATCATAAAACAAAATAGAACATCAAATCATGCACTGACCTAACCTAAATCTAGAAGTGGTGACTTAGGCTAATGTGTGTGCTTTGAAGGCTTGTGTGGTATGCTTAGCTATGGCTGTAGGTTTAAATTTTCTAACTGTGAAGAACTTGTTCAACTTAGAGGAGGGCTTCATTTAAGTTGTTTAACTATTTTGGGTTGATTTTATTTCATATTTTGATTTAGTTTAAGTAAAACCTACAATTAATTACTAAATTATGAAGAGGGAAGAGAAGAGAACTTCTCTTTCCTTCCCTAACTTAAATAATTTCTAATGTAGATTTACATTTTAGTTTCATTTAGATGAATGTTTTGATTAAATCTTTTGATTAATCCTAAGTTTAGATAAACTCTAAACAAACCTATTCAAAAAGAAAGGCATTTTAAGATTAAAAAAAATGAATCAAAATTCACATAACACACATTACTTCATTTCATTCCCAACATATATAATATGCATATGGATGGACCCTAAGCATATCTATACATGCAAATGAGAATAGTTAACACACATTATGATGCATGCTAAGTAATGCATTTAAGAAAATTTAGAAGTTGAATATGCATGATTTTTTTTAAGTAGAAAAGCTTTTCCTTATCCAAAATTTCCCATGAAAGTAAGAAAGGCATAAGTGAGTACAGTGCCATTGTTAACTAGAGGTGTAAGGTATAAGACCTACTTAGGGCTACTTAAAGTCTCACAATCTCGGGGTTGTCTAGACTAATATATCACTTTTCTTAAATACAAACATGTATATAAAAGAAATTAAATAGAAAATGAATATACAAAAGTTGTTTACTGGATTCATTTTTGTTTACGCAATTTGTGCATGCAAGTATAGGAAACCCTTCTTAGGTGAGAGCATAGGGATGAATAGGGTATAAAATTAAGTAAGTGTTGGGTTCTTTTCAAATGAACCCTACATCTTACCAACTCCTATTTAAAATCATACTAGCATAAGAAAGAAAGGAAACCTATGTTAAACATGCTTTTATAATCTATCACATGCAAGCTTATAATTAAAGTATAAGTAGCACACTTTCAGATTTGGTATTTGATTTATGTAATTTTGAAAATAATTTTGATTTAATAGTGATAATAGCCATTCATATTCCTACTTTAGCCAACACATACAATTTTGACATAAAGTAAACAATTTCATTTTAAAATTTGAATTTCAAAACTATGAATGCATGAAATCACTTGGCTTGCAACTTAACATGTTGGGGAAAGATTCAAACTAATGAAAGCTTGTAAGAAAACTCACTTCACTTAAATCATAAAGACATTCCTATGAAATAAGAAAATTTAGAATAAATCAAAGTGAATTTCAAAGTGATTTTTGTTTTGTTTGAAGTTTGATTTAATTTTGAAAAGGTGAGATGAGTTGGTTGTTCCTAACCCATTCCCACATATGTTTGAGATTTTTATTTAATTTTTAGATAATTAGATCCATTTTTATGTGTTGATTAGGTTAGGGTATGAATTAAGTGGCTTAATTAACCCTTACCTACACCACCTTAGAAGAATTAACTAAATAATTATGAGCCAATGAGATGACATAAAACCAACAAGGAATTTAAATTTGTAATACACCTAATAATGAAAAGGTCTAATTTAATTTGGCTCACAATTAAAAGTAAATTAAGCTAAGAGGTTTAGCTTAAGTACTTTTCAAAACACCCTTTCATACTTATGAAAGGGGTTTTAATTTTTTTTTAATTGAACTTAGGCTATTAAACACCTAAGCATCTACTCGAGGTGATTAATTAAGTTCTGGAACTTTTTTAGAATTTTTGAAAATTGATTAAGAGGATAATTAATGAATTAAACCCTTAATTAAGATGTTATTAAGGAGAGAAGAGGTGGTTTAGGGAATAGCTTAGGGTAATGCCCTAAATTATTTCATAAACCTTCTACTTAATCAATTTGACCTTAATCAACCCTAATAATAGGGTAAAACCACTAATCACACCTTAATTACCCTTAATTACATGAAAGGGGAATGAAAAAATAATTTCCCCAATTAAGCCCTCAATAAATCTCAAGAAAATTAGATTTCTAAATGTGCTAAATAATCTCAATCGTCCATCTAAAATGCATGGACAGACGGCTGAGATGAGTCAAGTTCTTCCCCTTGATCAACAGAGATCGTCCATGGTCAAGGGGAAGATCCAAGCTTGATCAAGCATATATTCACACCAAAATCAACCCACACCATCTAAAGATAGAGAACAACAAATCTAACGATCAAAATTCGATGAGATGAAAATTTCTTTCATAAAGCTCCACACCACATTGAGTTTAGTGATCAAAAAATTCCATACCTCACCAGAGGTGATCACCGGTGCTCGAGATCGATGAGGTTACTTCGTCTGGTGGAGGTGTTGAGATTCTTAAGACTTGGGATTGAGTGGCTTGCTCTATCGACCAACACCACTTCACTTGGGCTTCAACTTTAAACCAATTGAGCTCTTCCTTGATGTGGGGACTTCAATCAAAGCTTGGGCAAGTTTTACTTGACCCTCTGATGGAGTGTGCAGGAGTAATTGGAAGGAGATCAAGTATGGAAGAAATTGGCTAATGGATTGAGCTCCCATGTTTTGCACTGTGCAAAATTGAGAAATAGGAAATTCAAATCCTCTGTAAGAAGCTTGGGAATTCTCTTAGATGGTGGCTTTGGGTTCCTTAGCTTCAATCGATAGAGAGTGAATTAAAATTTCATTGAATTAGGGAGAGTATATCTCCCCCTATGGCCATCGGACGGCCAAACCATGAGTTATTATTTTGACCCAATTGACCATATGGGATGGGTTGGTTAGGCTATTTTGAGTGTGCACATGGTCAATTTGATCCAAGGAATGGATTGCCAACCTCCCATGTGCCTGAATTTGGGTTTGAGGGGGAGTTCGAATTTCAATTTTTGAGCTAAGTGGTCAAGTTTGGTCTTTGGACCAAATAGGCTGACCCAAACCCACTAGGTTGGGTGCACCACTCATCACTAAGTCCCCTTGAGCTTTTAGGAAAGCCTCAAGTGATTATGAAGAGTGTATGACTAATTTACCCATAGGCTAAGCCAAAATTTGTTCTATGGCCTAGGGGTAAAATGGTTATTTTGCAATTTTTCCACTTTGTACATGTTGGGTATGTGGAGAAACTAGGTTTGGCCAAGTTTCATTAGATTTTGAATCCATTTGATAGGGTTTGGCTCATGTTGACCCATTTAGGTCAAAATGGGTCAACATGGGTCAAGTTGACCAATTGGTCAAATTGGGTCAAACTAAGGGTTAGGTCAAGTTCATATGACCATTTTAAATGTTTTGGTTGCTTTGGTTTGGTCCAATTAGGTATATATTTGATTTTGGCTCATATGACTTCATTTAGGTCAAATGGGTCAAGTTGACCTATTGGCCCATTTGACCTATTTGAGGTAGGTCAAGGGTAGTTTTAGGTTAAGTTAGTCATATGGATTGGATTGGTATCTTTGTTTCCAATCAATTTGGGTTAAGTTCAATTTTGGCTCAACATGACCCCTTTAGCTCATGTTGGGTCTAAGGTTAATTGGGCTAGGTTGAGTCTAGTTGGCCAATTGAGGCTTTGGTCAAGTTTCACAAGTGATTTGGAATATACTTGACCCATTGGTTCCAACCAACTTGGCTTAGATCAAGTTTTGACACATTTTGGCCCTTTAGGTCAAAATGGGTCAACTTGGCTCAAGTGGGCCAATTGGGCTAGGTTAACCTCAAATGTTCGCTTGGTCAAGTTCAAACATAGGTCATGAGTGAACTTAGATCAATGGTTTTAATCAATTTGGTCTATGGTGGAATTTAGCTATGTAAGGTTTCATTTTAGGTAAATTGTTGACTTAGTCAACCCTTAGGTTTGACTTGGTTTGACCCAATTTGATTGATTGATCATCCCATAATGATTGTTGATCATGATGAGAGGCAAATATGAGTTTGGTTCAATCCAATTTGGTTAGGATCAAAAGTTGGCTCAAAAGGGTACTTTAGGTCACTTTCGGTCAAGTGAGCCTAAGTGGGTCAAATGGCTTGGTCAAAGCTTGATTTGAAGTTGGTTGATCTTGTAAATGGACTTACGATTGAAATATAAATCCATTTACAAGTGGTTTGAAGTCAAGTGGGTTTTGATCCATTTGAAAATTCCATATTCAAAGGAAGAATATGAAAGGGTTTTGGGTTTGATTTTTTGTTTGGGATTTGATTGTTTGATTGAATTTTGGATTTACATATGAGCTCAAAATTGTAGGATTGATTGAATCATGAGAGAAAATCAAGGGTTTGGCTTGATTTGAAGATGATTTGGCTAAGTTCAAGATTTTGACTTGAAAGGCTTAGAGTGGATTTTGAGTTGATTTGAGTTTGATTTTTTGAATTGGTTTTGATTGTTTGAATTTATATTTCCTTTATATATGTGAATCTAAATGAGAATATAAATTGATCATGAGAAAATTTCTAGGATTTGAAGTGGTTTAATCATGATTTGGGTTAAATCCATTAAAAGGAATTTAAAGGATTTAAAGAGATTTTTTAATTGAAATTTAATTTTTGAATTGGATTGGATTGACTTATATTTATATTTCATTTATATATGAGAATATAAATGAGGATACAAATAAGTTTTGATAAAATCCCATGAGTTTGAAATGGTTTGATCAAAGTTTAGGTTAAATCCATTAAAGGGAATTTCAAGGATTTCAAATTTGAAATTTAATTTAAGGGTTTCATTTGATTTATTTATATTTATATTTCATTTATATATGAGAATATAAATAAGTTTTTAGAAAATCCCATGAATTTCGATAGGTTTGATCAAAGTTTAGGATTGATTTTTGCTAAGTCCTTTAATGGAAAATTTAAAGGGACATAAAAAAAATTTCGTGAATTAATTTGGATTTGAGTTTAGTTGGATTGATATGAATTTATATTTCAGTTATATATATGTAAATCTAAATGAGAATATAAGTGGATTATGAGAAAATCTCAAAGGTTTGGATAGGTTTGAATCATGATTTTGGTTAAGTCCTTAAGGGAAAATTGAGGACTTTGGCAAAATTTGGACTTAGGAATTTTTGATGGATTTTGATTATGGGTTTCAATCATAGATTTCAATCATGGATTTCAATCATATAGAGTTGATTTTAATTTGGAAAAAATCAATTAGAATTGATTTGGAGTTTGACTTGATAGAAGGAAAGTGAGGAAAAGGTTTAGGATAAGCGTAGGAAAATTTCCTAACACCCCTAAGGGATGACCTATTCCTATAGCTTACTCTTCTAAGTCTTTTAGGGCTATGGGAGTGTCCACCTAATCACTAGATGTGTCTTAAGACTAAGGAACTCTTAAAGCCTAAGAGATATGCTATGCCTAAGATGGAGGTGTTGAGAGCTTATTCTAAAAATGAGGTCAATAAGTCGCCAACCTTATGAAGTGTTTGTCTTTTTTTTTATTAAGTTCTTGACCTTACTAGGTGTTAGTCTTACACTATAGTTTCCAAGCTCATGAAGTGTCAATCTTTATAAGTTAATTATTAGCTCGGATAGGCAAGTAAACTTAATCATTTAGGCCTAAGGTGGCGCTCCATGCCTTGCACTAGGACATGTGCCAAAATTAGCACACAAAGTGACTTTAGTCTACAAGCACCTCCCAAGTTTAGTATGTCTACCTTTTAGAGATCTGGATCTCTTGTCAACTCCTTGAGTATGTTTTTTTGGTAGTTATTATTATTTTGCATGTTAGCTAAATAAGAAGCAAAATACTATGAACTTTATTATTAAAAATAAAAAAAATACATGGTATGTGAAAATAAAGAGCAGACAAAAGTTGGGGAAACTTCTCATCAAGAATAAAATTTCTTCAAGTCTCTTATATTTCATGTTCTTAGTATGTGCTCACCATAATAAGATTGTAGTCTATACGCACAAGGACCAACTTGATCTTTCACTATGAAAGGCCCATCCTAGTTATGGGTAAGCTTGCTTAAAGTATTATTTTGAGCAGTAGTATTTACTTTCTTTAGTAACAAATCACCACTCTTAAAGTGCTTCACTTTTATAAAGTGATTGTAATAACTCACCATTCACCTCATTGTTTCTTTTTGTCTCACTGATGCCTCTATTCTTAATTCTTCAAACATGCTGATAGTGTCCTCCATGGTTGTCAAATTCATTTTCTACCACTTACCATCTTCACCTTCTAGCTCCTCTACTGATAAAACCCTTTGGCTTTCTACTTCATATTTAACCAGAGTTGAACTCATTTTTAGATGAGGTTAACATCATTTCTGAAATTAGTAATTATGTCACCTAATTTTAGGTTATGAGCCTCCTAATTTAGCACTTAGTACACTACACCTAGTGACCTTGTGCAACCTCCTTAGGTTTGATCTGACATAATGGATTTAGGTAGGCTGAATCTAAATTTCAAACATAAAATAAATCAAACATATTTCACTTGGAACTTGAGTTTAAAGTAAGGTGATTATGATGGTTAACTTAATTACCCTATTTAAGCTCAAAATTAATTCAATCCAAAAGAAATTTAAACAAAGTCAAAATAAACCCAAAATAAATAAAACAAAATAAGATCAAATCAAGTAAAATAAATCCAAATCCAAATCAAGGTCAAAAATGGTCAACCCTTTTAACATAGATTCAACTTATGTGGGTCCCACCAACTCAAAGGTCAACCCACCAAAATTTAACCAAATGGAATCATTCCAAATGATAAAATAAACATATTTTAACATGAATTTAAGGAAATATAAATTTATTAAGGCCTTAATTAGGTTAATTAGACCACTTGGTCTTAATAGGCCCAAATGAGTCCTATTAGGTTCAAGCCCAAATCAAAATTGAAATTAACTCAATTTGATTATTCAAATCATTTGAAAATGATTATGAAACATAATCTAACCAATCATTAGGTCTAATTTGATCGAATTTACTCATTTAAGCCAAAACAAACCCAAGTTTAACCCATTAAACTCAATTTGAGCCAAATGGGACAAAATTGAAATTAACTTCAAACCAATTGAAATAAATCATTCTAAATCACTCCATATATGTAATTAAGCATGATTGGAGTCTAAACAAAATTCCATTAATCCAAATAGGTCATTTGAATCAACTTAATCCATTTAAGTTTAAATGGGTTAAATTGAAATGAAATGCAAAATCAACTCAAAACTTAAAGGAATTAATCAAATTAAAATTAACAAATCATAAATTAAAGATAATTGAACCTAATGTTAAATCAATTGATCAAAATAAATACAATTAAAACACTTTGAAACAAAATGGCATGAATTAAACTCATGCCTCCAATCCAACTCAAATGAACTTGGGTTCAACCTAAAATCCACATTGAGTTTGATTTGGGCAGCCAAACTCCAACCTAATAGGTTGTGGAGGTGAGACCAAAAGCCATAAAATGAAAATGAAAGGGATGAGGTTGAACCATGATAGAAGAATTCTTAGAACCTATTAAAGAATTCAAATCTCACTTCCCCTCCTCCATACCTCATCTACCTCTTGGCTTCTTTTAATTAATTGACAACTTCTAAAGAGGAGATCAATGAAATAAGACTTGGCTTCCTACATGGGATAGCAAGAGATGATCTCCCATGAGAAGTCTCTCAGCCAAGGGATGCAAGGGGAGGAAAAGACCTCCTCCCCTTAAGGACTTCATCTCAACACACTCATAAAGTCAAGAGAAACCTAATCAACCCTCTGGCCGAGCCTCTTGATGTCAGTGGCAAGATTTTGACCACCTAAAGCTCTCCATATATAGCTTTTAGCCATGAATGGAATGGACGAGAGATCCCTTTCCTCTCCATATTTTCATTCAAAGACATCCACAAGATGAAGAGAAGCCAATTCGAAGCCTCCCCTGGGGCTTTTACCGCCAGCAAGCCAAAAATCCACCATGGCTGGCAACAAAGCTCTCGACCTCTAATGGCAAAATGAGATGGAGAGCATTTCATATTAAATTGACTCTCTCTACACATTCTAGGGGTTAAGGTGAGTCTAATCAAATCTTCCCCCAATCTCTATGCCACCGACGAGCCAAAGAACGGCCAAGACTATTGGCAAACGACCACAAGGTGATCTCCACGATGTTTGGTGGGGAGGCAAGCCACCAAATTGCGTCCAAAGCTTCATCCCATCGAGGTGAAGGTGCTTGGAGCACTATGACCACTGGGATCACCATTGATAAGGTATGCTTCAGAATTGATTCCTTAAGCAAATTAATTTGTCTTTTGTGAAGAGAATTTAATCTCTAAGTGGATCAAATTGTATTGATTCTTGATCAATTCACAATCGAAATCACATCGAAGATCAATCCCAAAGGATAGACATTCTTGGGTTCTCCAGCAAATGGAATAAGAGATAATCCCTACCATTCGTTCTTTCTATTTGGAACAGATGACTACGATTTAATCAAATAATATGATTTAATCCCTATAACAACTACGGGCGAGATCGTGACCATCTGATCTTCAAACGAATGGTTGTAGATCATTCGGTGTGATCACCACTTTTGATGTCAAAACTACGTGGCCCCATGCCACATGGCACCTAGTGCCACATCAATGCCACATTGTCTTTATCGTTTAAAATGGAATTTTTTATTTTTATGAATTAAATAAATGTTAAAAAATGCTTGAAATTTTAAAAAATTATAATAAATAAAATATAAATCCAAAAAAATACAAATAAGTGCTTTATGGATTCATCTCAATGAGAAGAATCCACTAAACCATATTGATTATCCAAGAGATTTTTGGTAAAACTCTCTTTACGCTCAAAGATGAAAGCTAAATTGATCTTTAAGACTTGTCCATTATCTTACATGGTTGAGACTTCTTCTATCTCATTGAGGACTTAGATCAGAGTTCGCATGATATCAAACTATAAGATTTAATCTTCTTTGCTTGACCCACCAATGGCTTTTAAATAGCAAGTGTGGGATTGATTGAGATTTTCTTTGACAGTAATTTTTCCCCTCTAGCAAGGAATTTGATGACTAAGCACTATGTCAAAACTATTTCTCTAAATGTGTTGCGCAAAGATCAGCCAAAAGTAACATCATAAGTAGTAGGAGCCTCCACTATAATAAAATCATTCATAGTCATGAATTGCTTCTTATCCTCTACCTAAGTTATAAGAAGAGTGATCATCCCTTCAACTCAAACCTAGCGCTCCCTCTCTGGCAATTTTGGCGACTTTGCATTCCCCTCGGTGGATTGGCCATTCTTGGGTATTTGGCCACTTCTCTGCGCACTTCTCTCAGCCTAAGTGCACATTCGGGCTCCTCCGTATGTGACGTCCTTGGATTAGAGCAATGGCGAGGCTCGTCTCTGAATCCGCGTCGCCTCGACAGCCCGACTTTGCCCTCTGACTCTATAGGTTTTCTAAATTTGATTGCACCTGTTAATGTAACTACTATTAAATCATTCAAAGATGCTTTATCTGGTAAGATCCCTAGCTCGAATGCTTCAATTAATCTCATTTCGACTTCTTATCGTGGATTGCCGACAGTAATGTGTTCTGATCAGGATGTTGAGAAACTTGCTAAGCCCTTCGAGTTCGCTTTGGTGGGTAAATTCTCCCTTAGACGCCCAACTCTTGATAACATTCATACTTTCTTTCATAGTTTAAAATTAACGGGTTCTTTCTCTATCGGGCTGATCGATCCTCGCCACATTCTTAT
Source organism: Cymbidium sinense (assembly GCA_021442155.1). Taxonomy (NCBI): domain Eukaryota; kingdom Viridiplantae; phylum Streptophyta; class Magnoliopsida; order Asparagales; family Orchidaceae; genus Cymbidium; species Cymbidium sinense. The sequence continues at coordinate 131,719,679 of CM038218.1, forward strand.
TCAACTTTCTAATGATTTAGATTACTCGCGGGTTTTTGCTCATCGTTCTTATTTTGTGCATAATTGTCAAATGCGGCTACTGAAATGGTCTATTTGATGTCAAAGAAGAATCTCCCATTGTCCCTCTTTTGGCTTGCTTTTCCTAACATGCATACATTATGTCACTCATCAAGTTTTGTTTCTTTTTGGTAGACCTCTCCAAATAGACCAAGCAACGCCAATAGATCTAGGCCATCATCTTTCCTCGTTGAGATAGACATCACAAAGAAATATCCCAAAGAGGTTTGGATTTGGAAAAATTTGGATATAGTCAAAAGTCGAATTCAAAATTTTTCTACTACTCTTTGCAAGATTCACGGACACGACCACTCAGATTGCTTTGTGCTTCATCCTAATCTCAGGAAAACTTTACCACAGAATATGACTACCATTAATGGAACTCAGAAAACCAATACTCTAGCATACGTGCCTAAAGATACTCAAAAAGAACCTCTCCTACCTACACCTCCTACTGATCTATCTAGTGGCAAACAATCTGATCTTGGTACTAAAACAACCAATGAGGGGTGTGATGTTACCAATGGCAATTTACCTAACTTCACCCCTGCTTGTAATAATCCGGTTTCCCATGATAGCTCTTTGCTTCATTTAAATCCTACTGAAAATCTAAATGGTAGCCTCATATTGGACAACCAATTAAACAATTTGAATGGGAATCATATAATAGACCAAATCAATAATGACCCTATGGTTTCAGAATATATTGAGAAAGATATTTGTATTACGAATGGTGCCACAACTTCCACATCTATTTCCCTTCAGAGTGATATCCAATTGATCCCAATTTCTCATACTCTACCCCATACGGAAGAAGGTGAAATCCCCTCTTCTAAATCATTGATAAATTCTTCTACTATTCCAGAACCCATAAATCAATCTCTTTCTGATGGAGATAATTTGGATTCTGAGAGACCCTTTCAAATTGTTCAAAACAAAAAATCCTTCAAAGCAAAATTTTCTAATAATAACCTCTCTAGAATCACTCACTCTTCTTCCACCCCACACAAGTAATGTGCCATCATTTCTCTCCTCTCTTTCCTTTCTCCTTTTTTTCTTTTCCCTTTTGGTTGTCCCCTTATGATTAATTTTCTTATTTGGAATATCCGGGGTTGTGGGTCTCTTCTTGTCCGCAATCATGTTAGGAGTCTTTGTCGTGTTCATAATATCAAGTTACTTGTTCTTATTGAACCTTTCATTAATTCTTCCAAGATTTCTTTTGTCGCTAGATCCCTTGGCTTTCATAATTTCTTCTTCAATCTTAATAATAAAATTTGGTGCTTTTGGCATAACTCCATCACCATTTCCATCATTGATAATCTTGACCAATTGGTTAATGTCAAAATCTCCTTAGGTGACTTATCGACTTTTGGCTCTTTTATCTATGCCTCTTGTAATAGAGCTGGTAGGAACATCCTTTGGAATCACTTACGCACCTTCGCCTCCTCGGCTAACCTTCCTTGGTTGGAGGTGATTTCACTATCATTAGCTAGTTCTCAAAGAAGGGGAGGATGTTCTCCTAACCTTCATTCCATGGAGGACTTCTCAAATATGACCCTTGATTGCAATCTCGACATTGGTTTCACTGGGTCTAACTTCACGTGGCACAACTCTAGGCTTTGGCAGCGTCTGGATAGGGCCCTCTTTAATTCACTTTGGATCAATCAATGGTCTTCTACCACTGTTGAACATTTGAGTAGAACTTTGTCTGACCATGCTCCTCTCTTGATTTCCTTCAATAATCCCCCCCCCAAACCCGTCTACTCCTCCTCCTTTCAGATTTCAAAACATGTGGACCCAACATAGTGACTTCACCAATGTCGCTATCACTAATTGGATGGCCGCTTTTCCGGATACTGTTAAAGGTATGACTTGTCTATGGCTTAAGCTTAAAAGACTTAAACAAAATCTTAATTGGTGGAACAAACACATTTTAAAAATCTTTTCACAAATCTTAAAGCTATGGAACAAGAGGTTTGTTCTCTTGAAGATCTCTCTCAATTGATCCTAGTAAACTTGAGGAGTTGAACATTGCCAAGAATAACTTGCTTAATTATCAAAACATGGAAGAAACCTATTGCCAAGCGAAGCAAACATATATCTGAAGGTGAGAAACACCGTGTACTTTCATGCCATTTGTAATAAACGGAAAGCCTTAAACTCGATTAAGAAAATTAAGAACTCTAATGGTGAATGGATAACCGACAATGATATTAAGGATTCTCATCATTCATCATTTCCAAACTTTATTAAATTCTAAGCCGCTGTTGCTTGATACTTTATCAAATACCCATCTTATTCCTTCTATGATTAACGTGAGATAATCATTTACTCACTATGTGTCCTTAAAAGGAGATTAGTAATACTCTTAAGAACATGAACACGACTCTGTCGCCCCGATGGCTATACGACCACTTTCTTTCAAAGACTATTGGCCATTTATTAAAACCGATTTAATTAATCCTGTTATTGATTTCTTTGATGGAAATCCTATTCCCAAATACTTTTCAAGCACTTCTATTGTCCTTATTCCCAAAACTAACAATCAATCTTGATTTAAGACCGATTAGTCTTTGCACCTTTTTTCAAAAACTCATTGCTAAATTAATCAATAATAGGCTTAGCCCTTTGCTTCCTAAAATCATTTCCCCTAATCAAATTGGTTTTGTTAAACACAGAACAACATCGAATAATATTCTTCTCGCTCAAGAAATGGTTCACGACATTGATATCAATTCTAGAGGAGGCAACATCTTATTCAAACTGGACATCGCTAAAGCCTTTGATAATCTCTCATGGGACTTCCTCTTTCAAATCCTGAATTTTTTTGGTTTTTCTGATAATTTTATCCGGATTATAAAAAAGATGTATCATTAATGTCCGGTTTTGGTTATCATGAATGGTGAGTCCATAGGTTTCTTTCCTTCTAGCCATGGTTTGAGGCAAGGTGACCCACTATCACCTTCTCTTTTATTATCGCTATTGAATACAGCCAAGGAGCTGAATGATCTTTTGCTAATAAGCCTAATATGTCTTTTAAAACTCATGGAGGTTTCCTATTTCTCATCTTAGCTTTTGATGATTTCATTATCTTGAACGGTTCCATTCAACATGTTAAAACCATCAAGAACCTACTAAATGATTTTGGTAAAGTTAGTGGTCTTTTTCTTAATGAAGGAAAATCTTTTATTCCTTCAACTAAGATTCCTCCTAATAGACTTAACCAAATATCCAAAATTACTAATTTTAAGCAAAATCAACTCCCTCTTAATTACCTTGAGCTCCACTTTTCAAAGGCAAAAAAGATCACACCTTTTGATGATCTAATTCAAAAAATTTCTAACAAAATTTTGGTTTGGGAATTTCATTTACTCTCTTTCGATGGTAGGCTTACCTTGATCAAGAGCACTCTAAATTCCATGCCCATATACCTTCTTCAAACCATTGTGCCTACCAACTCTACCATAAACAGAATTGAGCGTCTCTTAAACAAATTCTTCTGGGGAACTAATACATCCTCTAAAAGAATGCACTGGTCATCCTGGTCTAATAGTTGTGGTACTCTTGAAGAGGGAGGTCTGGGATGTAAATCCATCAAAGAAGTTATCCATGCCTTCTCCTACAAACTTTGGTGGAACTTTAGGAGTAAAAATAGTCTTTGGGCGAATTTCATGACTTCTAAATATTGCCAAGATAAACATCCTCTCATTTGTCCTTTTAAATCGGGCAATTCTCCTGTGTGGAGAAGACTTTGTTCTGTCAAATGGGATGCAGAATCCTTAATTTTTTGGGGCATAAACTCTGGCAATTCATTTTTTTGGCAAGACAACTGGAGTGGTTCTCGCTCCATTGATGACTTACTCTACACTCACTCCACCTCCGCTATTAGAGTTAATTCATTCTGGCAAAACCACATGTGGGACACTAGTAAGATTCGATTCTATTCCTTCCACTTTCTTAAATATGATTACTAGTATTCTTATCACTCCTAACAATCATGATCGATTATCTTTAAGTTATCTCATAATGGGATTTCAACCTTAAAATGTGTGGATTCACATTAAAGACAATCGAGGATTCTTCTATTGTGTTCTCCAAAATTTGAAATAGCAATATCCCCCCTTCTTACTCGTTCTTACTGATCCTAAAAAACTTTATTCTGACTCTCTTTGTGGGGTAAAGGGTTTTATTTACCCTCTAAATGTCAATGTTGTTCCCATTTTGAGAATGTTAACCATGTTTTTGTTAATGGGACTATTGCCTCTAAAATTTGGATTTGGTATGACAATCTATTCAACACTATCAATTTTAATTATTCTTTTACTTTATATCAACTTCTTGAAGTTTACTTTGACAATGCAATTAAAGGTCATATTAAAATCATAATCGCCATTACTCTTATTTGGTTCATATGGATAAATGAAGCTAAACATCGTGGGATTCATATGAATCACATGAGGATTATTGCTAGAACTAAAAACAAAATTTGTGACTTATTTAAAGCCAATTTAATCCATCATAAGCATTTTAAAGGCTGTAAATCTATCGCTAATAATCTGGGCCTCAACCTTCCAGACCAGTCTTACTATCGAAATGATAGAATGGTTTTTTGGAAAAAACCTCTTGATCATATTATTAAAATCAATACTGATGGCTCTATCTCTCATAATGGCTCTAGTTGTGGAGGCATTTTCAGGGATTCTAAGGGTATAGTCCTATGTGCATTTGCTTATCCCCTTATTTCCTTCCTTATATCGAGCTTATGTCACTACAAAGCTCTAGAAATTTGTCTTGAATGGTCGGCTCAATATTTGGATAGAGGTGGACGCGACATTGACCTTTTGACTTCTACCAATATGAGCAACGCTTTGTATTACCTCCTCAAGCAAACTAGGGCTCTTCTCTCTCAACCGAATTTTACCATCACTCATGTCAGCGTGAACGCTTACCCAAAATGGGTGCAGATTAGACAAGATCACCTTCTTTGATCAATTTACATTACCCAAATACTAGCGTGGTCTGGTTAACTTGGACAACTCTGGGCTTCCTTATCTCAGAATCTAATTCTCTTCTTCGCCTTTTTTTTTCTGGTTTTCTATTCCTTTTGTTCTTTATGGATACTCCTAATAGATATCATTGCTGTCTTGTGTTGGTTAGTTTTTTCTGGTTTGGTAGCCTTCCGAATGTACTTGCTGTTCTGTCTTGGGCTGTTGTTGAGTACACTTCCTGTTGTTATTTAACTTTTATTCCAGCTAAATTTGTGCAGAACCTAAATGCTGGTTTCTCTTGTCTCATTAATCTCCTTGCTGATTCTGGTGGATGCATTCCGATTGATGGGTTTTCTGATCAACCTCCTATTAAGTTTGCCCATCTGGTTATGCAGGATACTTTGGGTTCTTTTTTGCTGATGGGTTTTGTCCTTTCCTAGCCATTTTGGATTTCTTTTTTGGTTTTTTCAACATGTTCTTATTGTGGTGGGGATGGCTGGTTCTGTAGACCCTTTGATTCCTCCCTTTTGCTATTCTCAACCTATGCTGTCTTATGCTATTTTCAATTGGATTTTTGGACCCCTTTGCCAGCTGATAATTCTTCTGGTTAATACCCATTGCTGGGTTTTTGCAGGGATCCTTAACACTATTTTATTTACTTTGAATGGATGGAATTATGATCAGCCTGTTGGTAATTACTATCTTAGTTACTGGCTGAACTGGTGGATTACTACTTTGCATGCAGTTCCTGAGTTTTGGGCTCTTTGGGATCAACTATCAACTACTAATGATGTTGACTGCTTGATGAACTTTGCTTTAGTTTTATTTGCTGCTTACTCTAGCATGCCGCTTTGTACTTCTTTAGACCCTACTTACGATTGGTGTTTTCATTATTATGGTCACGCCTACTAGACCCTTGCTCATATGCCTTCTCTTTTGATTATCTGGTTCAGTTGGTTTGTAATACCAGCTAGATAAACCGCCTTTCCCTTGGATTGGGATTTTGTGTCAAAGCACCTCCTATCAATGGTTCTTTTCTACTGTTGATTCCATTTCCAGTTTTTTTCTTCCTGCCTTTTATTGTATTGCCTGCTGCTGTCTTGGCAAGCTTGGGTCTTGGACTTTTACTGGCTTCAAATTACTGATTACTAATGAAGTCTCTCCCACCTGGTACCATTGTTACATTAACTGCTCTGTTGGGAGTGACTTTCTGATTGTCACTGATTGGATTAGTCTGGGGTGGGGTGCTGTCACTACCCAGTAGGTTTGCTCATCTTTCCTTTTTCTTTTGCTGCTTACACCCGGGTATACTACTGTTGCCATTTCCTTTGGCAAACTTAGATTATGGTGTATGTACTTTATTTGGCTTGGTTCTAGAAGATGCTTCACTTCATTTATTTGGTTATCTATTATTGCCATGACTACAATGATTGAGGAGTTTTATGGCCAATTTGCTGTTTCTTCCTATTTTGGATGTTGCTATCTTAACTGTTGCTGTTTTCTGGATTTTAGTGTTGAGACTCATTTCAATTCAATTGTTGACTTTTCTTATGGTGGGTTCCAATCGTATTATGTTTAGCTAGTTGGCTTTTGAATGCTTGCGCTTATCTCCTATTTTTTCAGATCTACATTTCTGACTGGTTGGTGCAGTTTTATGCGATGTTCATTCTGATAGAATGGTATTATGACCACTTTAGTCCCTCCCTATTTTGGATGTTGTTGCCTTTTGATGTCTTGTTCTCTGGATTGACTGTTGATTTGGCCTATCCAATGGAGGCTGAATGTCGCTATTACGCTGTAAGGGGAATGTTTCTGGGTTGTCGAAAAAAGTTTCAGCAAGTTGTCTCCTCTGTAATTTTTTGTGGAGGGATTATATGCTGAACTAATTTCTTTGTTGGATATGGCTATACATGATATTCTGGCTAAGATGGCTCACTCTCTTATGTTTATGTATTCTCATGTCAAGATGACTATATTGATGATAATTTTCTTGAATGAGACTCCTTATCCTTCAGCTCCTAACAATTACCTATATATTTTAGATATGATTTTGCTTAGGCTTACAGGTAACAAAGCTCACAAGAATATCAACAACTGGGTGCTATCTTCTCACAGGTTTGTTGGCTATGATGGCTGTGATGATCTCACTCCCTATTGTTTAGGTAGTAGCTCATGTGATGTAACCCTTTGTCAAGTTTGGATGCTCATACTTGCTGCCCAACAGATGTGATTGAGCCTGAGCCTTCTCTATCACAATTCCTAACTTCATACTCATAGTATATTGTTTTTTTAAACTTTTTGTCTGTATTACCTTAACTGTTCTAATCTCCCTCTTATGATAACTTTGCAGGTGATTCTCTCTCTTTCTTTTGTAGGTCTGCTCCAGATTATCATGCAATCCCACATCCTCAAGAGCATTGGCTTTTTTCTTACTTTAGCTTATAATGTTAATCATCTTGTATCTTTTGATTATTTTTATGCTTTCTTTTACTCTTGGATGTACTTAGATAGGGGATTTACTCCTTAGGCTGATTGTAGCTCTTTGAGCAGTAGTTCTGGAGTTTATCCCCTTTTAAGGACCTTGTAACCCTCTTTTTGTGGCAATAAAATACCCCTACATGGGGCTTCCCTTAAAAAAAAAAAAAAAAAGAGTGATCATCCCTTCAATCTCTCTTCACTCTCATCAGAATCCATAGAATGGTCCCCTTATAGATGCGAGTTTGAAATTTGCTAATCCAAACTTATCTAAGAAAATTTTGAAGATTGTATTAACTGAGCTCCTTGTGTTAATCAAGATGTTTCCAACTTTATAATTGGTTATTAATGTTGTTATAATGACTCTGTTGATTTCTCAAGACAAACACCTTCAAAACTCTCCACCATCTCTATTGGGATGTTAGGGAGTTTGTTCTTCATGAGGTAGATTAATTTATATTCAACCAAATTTACCCCAACATTATGTTAAGATTTATTTAGATCCAGGTTCTACTTTCTATGAAAGCAAGCATCATAGTTAATTACCCTCTTATCGCAGTAAGAGAGCACTCTTGATTAAGGTTGGAAATATGCATATCTTTGATTTGAATCAGTGTCTAGTGGTGTAATGTAGATGATTGTCTAAAGAAAAAAAGGAGGGTAGTCCCTATCAAGATCCCATGGTTATGTCATCTCAGGACTACCGTTATTTCAATCTACTAACATGATAGGGCTATTAGTAGTAATGTCTAAGGAATCTAATTAGCAGCCATATGTTTCCTAATCTAAGATATCCTGAGTAAATCAAATTGGTTGTGTGTGGTGTTATTGTGAATTTTTTTTAATTAAGGGTAAACTTAATTTATAAGTTTATCTAATAATTCAATAGGGTTTGCATTATAAACATATGTAGGACTTACATTCATTAAAATGCTAGGATTATAAGGGTATTAGCATGATGAATGAATTATAGACTAGGCTTACATCCATAGGAAAGCCAAAATTATAGGTGTTCATATGGCGAATGAAAAGGTTGGACTTACATTCGTTTGGAATGCTAGAATTAGAAGTGTTCACATGACAAATGAATAGATTGGACTACATCCCTTTGGAATGCTAGGTAGAATTTAGAGTTCACATAGCGAACATATAGATTAGACTTACATCCATTTTGAATGCTAGGATTAGAAATGTTTGCATGGCAAACAAATAAATTGGATTTACATTCCTTTGTAATTCCATTAAGGTGTTTGCATACAAAACATATGGGTTGGACTTACACCCTTTGGAATGCCAAATAGGGTTTGATATTTGCATGGAAAACATATAGATTGGACTTACATCCCTAAGGAATGTCAGGTAGGATATAGAGTTCACGTAGAAAAAATATGGATTGGACTTACATCCCTTTAAAATGCCATAATTAGAAGGGTTTGAATGGTGAACAAATATATTGGACTTATATCCCTTTGGAATGCCAAATAAGGTTAGATGTTCACATGACAAACATATATATTGGACTTACATCCCTTTGGAATGCCCATAGAATTAAATGTTTAATTTATATTCCTAGGAGATAGCACCTCAACGTTATAGAAGTAGCACCACAGTGCTTGGGGTCAATGCCACAATGCTGAGAAGTTAGCACTTTATCCCTTAGTGTTCAGCTCCTCGGTGTTAGGAAGATAGGGGCCCAACACCACAAGGCAGAAATATAGGTCTCAAATCTTGAGGAGGCAATGCTTTGATGATGTCAAACTTGTGTCACAGTGCTTAAGTGCCATAACGGAAAGCAAGTTGAATAGTTGACCAGTTCCATAATGAAATATAGGTCTCAAATCTTGAGGAGGCAATGCTTCGATGATGTCAAACTTGTGTCACGGTGCTTAGGTGCCATAATGGAAAGCAAGCTGAATAGTTGACTAGTGCCTAGGTGCTACTAATGTGGTGTCTCAGCACTATGTCAGAGCACTGAGGTACTATATTAATACTTGATGCGCTTTACATACTCTGTCAATTATGTAATTAATGGTAATTAATATTATAAATGATTTTTTATGTATATAGTAACTATCTTGACTTGCTGACAAGCGCATAGGTGTTGCATGTGGAGCACCACGGTGCTAGTTCTGCATTTTAGAAATTGATAGGCTAGTGCATGGGTGCTGGAAAACTAGCACCAAAATGCTAGATGTAATTTATAAATAGGACCCTTGGGCTACTATTTTTTCATGCTAAAGCCTTTATATTTTAAGAATTCCTACGACCTTTCCTTCATTATCCTTCACTCATATCTAGGATATCAGATATGCCACTCAAACATTTCTACAAAGGTAACAAGAGGACATCCTTCAATGATGCAAATCATTTTTTTAGTATGGAGATAAAGGAAAGATGTTAGCATGCTCTAGTCAATAAGCATCTCATTCTAGAGAGGGGATTCCACAACCTGAATAGGAGCATGGAGACGATCATCAATGAGCAAGTTTGGGAGCAGTTTGTGTACAAAACTAAAGCTTTCTGCATCTCTATGGTGTCGAAGCTCTTCACTGACATGAAAGAGCACTGAGACAATAAAGTTTTTGTAATGAGAAAATGGGAATGTTTTGATAGTGCTGCCATTAAAGCATATTACAATATGAAAAATTTTGTATATGATCAATATCTTTTCTGTTACAATAATCATCCAGATTTTGATGATTTTTTTAATTTATTTACTATTAGAAATATAAATGTCCAGTGGAAATGGTGAGAGAAATAAATTATTAATTTTTCTACAGCTGGCCTAACTACTAAGGCTAAAGCTTAGCATTACTTTATTTTTTTTCCAAGTTGATGCCCATTGATAATATCAGTGAGGTAACTAAGGATAGAGTTATTTTGAATTATGCAATTCAAAAGGGCTTTATTATAGATGTAGGGAAGATTATTTATAAAATAATTTATAATATGCTTAAGGGTAGTACTACTCTAAATTATGGTCATCATTTTCTTATTTATTCTTTGTGTGTTACAGATGGTGCATCAGAGGAGTCAGATGAAGAAGTCCTATACAAAAAGCTCCCTAAACTAAAATAATAATTAAAGGTTTAGATCAAAAATGAAAGTATGAGAAAGCTCACGTGCTCCTTAGTCCAAGTCCAAATACTCTAAAACTTTAAATGATCAACTCCAAGAAATTGGAGGAGAAGATTTAAAATTAAGAAAACAAAAGCAATTGGTGGAAATAAGAATTTAAAAAGAAATTTGATCATCATATGGGTTAGCAGTAGTGGTAATTTTCTTATATGACTAAGCTCAACTCAACACTTGTTCAAATGTTTGAAAATTACAACTCTAATGTAAGCCTGAGTTGAGTTCCTTTTCCTGTAGTGCCTCATTATCACCTTCATGTTAGCACCTCATTAGAGCAGGAAGAAGAAGAGGAGGAGGAGGATGACTATGACTACTAGGATAGATTTCTCCCAATTTTTTACATTTTACTAAATTTTATGTATTTGTATTTTCTTTTTCTTATTTCTATACTTTTTGTGTAATTTTATCTCGTACATTTCATAATAAAAAAAGTATTATTTCATATTGATTGTCTGTCATTTTAAGTGCTTATTGGCCATCCCCATTATGCATAAATTTTATTATAAGTTACAATTTTAAGTAAATAAATATTCCAACTTAACACTACCAAGGCTGAGAGGTTAGCACCTCAATGCTTGAAAATTAGTACCTCGCTAGGAGATCAACGCCTTGGAACTAAAACGTCAATGCCCTAGTGAAAGATTATAAAATTTGGACATGAAAACCAAAAAAAGCTCTTAAAATCCATAAAGATAGCACCATAGCACTGACCACAATGCTTCAGTGTTTTAGGACATCACTATGGCACTATAAATAGGGATTTTTTATTTTATCACCTGAAAAGGTAGTACTATGATGCTAGAAGGTAGTGCCATGATGCTTATTTCAATGCTTTGGCACTATAGGATAGCATTGTGGCACTGTGAAGTAGAATTCCAAAGGTCCAAATACCCAATAACTTAATGCCTCAATGCTGGGGAGCAGTGCCTTGGCGTTACATGTAGCGTCGCAGTGCTACAAGATGGGAATCTTTGGTTTAGGGCAATTTTCTTATGTAGTTTGTTGGCTTCTCTCAAAATGTTTATAGCATAAAAACTTAGCAATGCTAGGTTTCAAACTTTTTTAGTGCAACACACACTTTCCTCCTTTGTTCTAGATTCAAGATCAATGGGGAGAGGTCTTTCATCTCATGCCAGAACAAAGTTCGATGGCAAAGGCCTTCATATTTAAAAACTTGTGATCTAGTGATCAAAATTTCAAGTTAATTTTATTTTTGATAGAGTTTTGTCTTGATAATGCCTAGTATTTTGTAATTAATACAATCGTGCTCTTCTCCCTTGCTTTGAATCCAAGATCAACAAAGGGAGGATTATCATCTCGCACTGGATCCAAGATCAATGGTGGAGGTCTTTAGAAATTTCTTATGGGGCAAGGAATCAATTACATAAAACTATTTTTTCATATTTTACCTGAAATTGGTGCTCATAAAAAAATTTCCTTGGCTTCAGTTATCTCACATGAGAAGGAGACCCTTCGTGTGAGAGGAGGGCACAACCAAGGGAATGACTGTGAAAAGCTATTGGAGAGAATGTGAAGAGTGCCTAGAGGGAGTGTGTAGAGTGGCTAGAGGGAGTGTATAGAGTGAGTAAAGAGAGTGTAAAGTCAGCCATCCCCCTTTTTTATAAGAAAGTACTCTCATAATCACTCTCATTGTTCCCTTTCGACAGTTATCACTAACGAGGATGGTTGTTGGTAGGAGTAGTTAGTGTTTCTATATTCTCTCTTTTTTTCTTCTCCATTTTTTTTTGGCAGCCAACATCTATCTTTGTATGGGTAGCTAATGGAGAATTTGTCCTTTTTTTGAAAAACTTACAAGAACTATTGTTGTAGGTAGTGCTCCCAACATAGTGGCTAAGTTCACTTCTCTAAATTTTAGTCTTTTTAGACTTGCTTTTCTTGAGGACTCTTTATCGGCTCCAAAGATGATGAGTTCAACTCTTGCAATATGGATGATATGTATGGGTGCAAGTTCATTATCAATTCCAATGACTTTCTTATTTTTCAACTTACTAAACTCCTTAAGCTTTTCCACATTGATTAACACTTCAACGAGGATCCTTAGATGATGACACTCTTTAGTGTCATGCCCATGATCATGGTGATGGACGTAGTACCTTGAACAATCATGAACTCCATCAACTTTTATAGGTGGTGGTCACTTAAAGTAATCTTTATTCTAGATATCCTCCACCAACTTGACCATTAACACCTTAAGAGGGATCGCTAGAGTGGGAGGCAAAAAGTAGACTGCTCAATTGTGAGTTGCAGAATTTCTAAAACATTGGCCTAGTGCTTGTGCTTCAGGTCACCTTCTTTAGTTTGGCCTTCATGCTCAAAACTTGTCTCTGGTTAGCCTCTGTGAAGGAGATATTTTCATTAAATCCTTTATCCAAGCTGATGGTGTAGGCTAGACAACTTCATTATACTACCCAACATTCATGTGGTTACTCACCAACTCCAACAATTTCATGACAATTTTAAGTTGTTGAAGCCTAAGACATATCCGAAGGGTCCTTCCTTTAAACCTTGAGCAAGTGTAGCCTAGAAAACTTTGGGTTTCAAATCTTTAACTTATAGCATTTCATTCTAAAAATAGGTGAGAAAATTTCTTAATGACTCACCTAATTCTTGTCTCATTTACAAGAGAGCTTGAGAACTTTTTAATTGCTTCTGAGCACTAACAAATTGTATTACAAACATTTTTCTTGAAATCAGTAATTGAGATCATGACCCCTATTGAAACGTTCAAGAATGATTTGAGGGCCAACTCTTTGAAGGTGGTGAAGAAGAGGTGACACTTCATTACATCATCCAAATATAGTAGTGATGTTGTTGACTCAAAGTGTGCTACATTATATGTTGGGCATGTCCAACTTCTATATGATTCTAGATACGAGATCTTGAACTTGTGTATTGTGTGTGTGTGTGTGTGTGTGTGGGGGTAGGCATCTTTAGTGATCTTTATGGAGAAATTATTAGAGTATTAGTTATTTAAGGCTACTTCTTCTACACATCTTCATCTTCATTTGCATAATATGACTCGTCATCCAAAATTAATAGTTTCAGATAATATTTTTTCTCTCTTGGCAGACTTAGTGAGTCACTGACCCCATATATCCCTCATTCTCCCTAACCCTTGGTTCTTCATGGTGTGCTTTCTCCATTACTTCTTATGTGAGGTGAGTGATTCAATCCTCTATATCTCTTAAGTCTTGCTGCCTGGTGAATTATTGGAAGTTCTACCCCATGTCCATTGAGTAATCCCATGTTGAAGGACCTACTTCATTTTGTATGTGACTTCTGATTCTTAGCCTCAAAGGATGTTGAATATGAATCCATCTATGGGTTTAGAGGGAGTCTTTTGAGATATCGAGAAATAGAGTTAAGCAAAATAATGTAAGCAAGAATCAAGAAAAGAGCGGGAGAACAAATGAATTTTATTTTCCTTTGAATTTGAGTACAAAGATTAGAAGCCTAAAGAAGAAAGCAAAAAAGTCCCCCTAGAGGAGAAGTGTCCCTCATTTTATATTTTTTAAGGGATGAATTACATATGGTATGCATAGATAAGATAGATCAAGTATAAGTTAGAGCTCACTCTATCTTGAGGTGAGTATGCTTAGGTGAGTGGTGAACTCGATGGTCAGGAAGCTTGTCATTCATGTTGACCTGTTAATAAATTAAATTTTAGTTCTTTTATGTTTAAAAAAATTTCTTATGACTAAGTGCTAAGTATCTATCATTTATACCCAAAGAAGATGGTTCCTTCCTAACCTTTCATCATTCATTAGAACATTTATCCAATAGATTTTACATGGCTAATTAGTTTTAATTTAGAAAAATTGATTCTTTGATAGTCATCTATTTGTTATCATCAAATAATTCATCCATTTGGGTTACCCAATCTAAGAACTATTAGGATCATGGACTCCATCATATGAAGGAGTATCAACTTTAACCTTTTTTATGGTTCATTAATAAATTCATAATTTCTAAGTTGATTAACATTATGGGGATTCCTAAATGGATTTTTTTTTCTAGGATGAATGTGCTACTTATGGTTTTCTATAAGTTGTCCAAAATAATTAGCTCCTACAAAGGTTATGGACCATAGTGGAGTTTGTGCCCTAACATTTTTGTTTCAACATGGTGGCTAGGTTTTTCACTATGTCTTGAAGCCTATTAAATTTTCTCTTAGTTTGTAATTAAAGTTCTTATACCCTCTAATTTAGGTCATCTGTTTGATATTAACTAGCAAATTTTGGAGCCACGGTGATATAAATAAAGATGTAATATGATACTTAATTTTTTATAACTTTTTATAAATTGCAATGATACTTGGTGATTTAAATAAACTAAAAGCAAACAACACACAAATTAATAAATAAAGCCTTCATAAAATATAAATTATAATTATAAGCAAATTAGTACAAAATAACTAAACTAGTTTTATGATAAAACCTAACTTTTCAAAGTAGGTTTTCTCTAGTTAAAAGAAATCAAAAGAGGTTTTATACGACTTTATGGATCACTCCCTAACTGATTAAGATGATCTCAAGTAAATTTAGGTAAGGTTACTTCAAGGACAATAGCAAAGTTTATGTTTGTGGAGCCAACTATTTAGCAATCTTGTAATAGTCAATATAATTGCATCAAACATTTAATAAACCATAAGATTTTTGTAATAAAAGAAATATATCATTAATGGTAGTGACCAAGTCCAATGTACAGAAACTTCCTCTTTTAATAAGTTAACTCCATGCTTTATAAAAGCCTCTCCAAGCATACTACTCTTTTATTGTCTACCTTCTTTGCTATCCTCAAACAAACTTATACATTGATACAAAATGGTATGGATGATGGGGGCAGATCACTGAAGTGATCATATTAGTAGATTAGGAGTTCTCCTAAGATGTTTAAGAGTAACAATATATGTGGTGGAGCTTAATTTCAAGTAGAATTAGGATTTTAAAAGGGAAAGTGGTTGACCATGTAATTAATAGCAATAGTCCCAAATATAACTTCTTTCAATTATAATTCTCATCAAAGATCCAAATCAGATAAAGTACAACAAAAATATAAAGTAAATAGTGTATATGTGATATTAAAAGTTTCATACATTTTGGAGGAATTCGAATTTTTAAAAATCTCTCTCCAAATTGGTCACCTAGAAAATAAACTCCAGTTTTAAGCCAATTTGAACTTAAGGTGAATTAAACACTAGAAATAATTAAAGAACATGCCCAAATGAACACCTAGATATTGAAGGGAATTAAATAGTCGAATTATTTTGAGATTTAATTATTCTTAGTTAAGATTTGGTTAGTCAAATGCAAGCCACAAATAGGCTAGGTCCTCAAAAACTTAGGTTGAGGTTTGCAAGTGGGATTTATGATGGAATTTATGAAGAAAGCTTGGAGCTTTAATTTTTTTATGGTAAAGCACAATCCCCAAAAAAAATTATAAAATGTTACAAGAAAAATGTGACACATTAAATTAAATAAACAATCTAAAGGCATTAATCACTAAGGTAACATTGAAAGTGGATCATCTGATTCCCTTCTTTGGCTAGCCACCAAGCCCCAACCAAATGATGAGTGTTCATGAAGAGAATGTCATAGCAGATGGAGTAAGAAGGAGTTCTTTAGGATCTTCCACTTACCAAAGTGAAATAAATGTGAAGACTTTTACTCACCAAAGTAGAATGACAATGAGAGATCACCAAATTCTCATAATGATTAGCCCCCAAGCTTCAACCTAAAATTTTTTACTCTAAATTTTACACAAAACTAGTCTAATATTCTCCATTAAGTTAGAATAAAAGTTTATATAAGTTACAACAACCCAAAGGATGTGTCTCTTTAAAAAACTACTAAAAAACTAGAAAAAAAATCAAAACCTATCAGTTTGCATCACCGAGGTGCCACAGGCTAGTGTCTAATTGCTAACTTCTCTATCAAAATACCCTATAATAGCCATAGTGTGAAGGTGAAAGAAAGTAATGCTTAGGCACTATAATGCTGAAGCACTTTTGACATTAAAACACTAAATAATTTCAATCACAACTTTGATATAATACTTAAATGTGATCAAATACATCCACTACTACATAATACAACACATGAGACATCAATATAAAATGCCACAACACATAAAATATAATAAAATTCCTCATAAGTTTAAAGTTTTGGTCTAGGACCATGTGATAGGTCTTTTTCTTCTTTGATGTGCAACATCAACTCTCTTAGAACCCAAAAGTCCTCTCCGAAGAGTTATAATTCTAAAAGTATTTAGTAAGTTCAAAAGCAAAGCTCTATAGTTTTTCTAAGGTCATCCAGGTATCCTCACTTATTGGCTTGTCTTTTCACCTAATCAAGAATCTCTGAATGATGCTATCATCGA
Source organism: Cymbidium sinense (assembly GCA_021442155.1). NCBI lineage: Eukaryota > Viridiplantae > Streptophyta > Magnoliopsida > Asparagales > Orchidaceae > Cymbidium > Cymbidium sinense. The sequence continues at coordinate 131,736,733 of CM038218.1, forward strand.
TTGTTGTATCAATTGTGATGATATTCTCCACTTCAAAGAATGTTGGCTAGATATGTACCTATAAATAATTTTTATCTTCTCCTATAAAAGTATCATTCTACAAATTTAGAGATTAGGTAACTTCTTTAAAAGATATTAGATCATCCACATTGAACTAAGACTAATAAACATGTAAGGGGGCAATTCAAGAACATAAGTGTTAGCACCAAGTTTCCTAATAATTTTAAATGCCCCATATGCTCTTACTTGCAACTACTTTTATTTTGTGGAATGAAATTTGTTAAGATAAATTCAATCCAATACATAATCATCTATCTCATATTCTATAAACTTTTTATTTTTATTCTTTTGTTAAGCATACTTAGTATTTAATATTTTTAATTATGCTTAATGTCTTCATGAAGACTATGAAAATCACATGCATATATATATATATATATATATATATATATGTTGAATCAAAGAATGCATAAGTTTATTAGCTAGATTAATAGGCATTTTAGGGCTATATCCATAAACTATCTCAAAAGGTGATTTGTGGTTGATCTAGAAATGGAATTATTGTCTGCAAGTTTAGATGTTGGTAATGTTAAATCTCAATTTCCTATGTTTTTTCTATCTAAACGTCTTAGTAAATTTCATAATATTATATGTCTTTTTTCTATCCATCAGTTTATGGATAAAATGTAGAGAAGAATTTTAGTTGTGTTCCTACTTGTTGCATAAAGTTTTTCAAAAATAAGATATAAATTTGTCATCTCTATTGAAAACTATAGTGGATGGGACTTCATGTAACCAAATAATTTCTTTAAAGAATAATCTTTCTATGTCAGATGTAACATTTGATTTTGAACAAGCTATGAAATGTACCATCTTAGAAAATCTATCTATAATAAAATATATATTATCAAGCCCACAAGGCTTCTTATGTAAACATAATGTGAAATATATGGATAGGTCTTCCCATGTACTAGAAGGAAAAGTAATTATTTCTAACAACCTGCTTTTTGTTTAATAATTTTAGCATGATGATAAGTGTAACACTGGACAATGATACATTCAACATTCTTTCATAGAAACTGCCCATAAAACCTTTGTTCAACTAGTGTTTGTGCCTTTAATTTACCAAAATATCTTGATATACCTCTTGAATGTAGTTCAAAAATAAGGAATTCCCTCAGGGATATTTTCAGAATTCATAACCTTTTACTCTTATAAGGATATCCATTTAGAATGATAAAGGAGATATCAAAAGTAAAACACTTGTATTCATGTTCCAAGTATATCATAAAAAAATCAAGGAAAATTTTATAATCTTCTTTTGATGTCTTAAATCTAGGTATTTGAAATTTGAAGGATGAAACCATTAGCGATACTCTAGATAGAGCATTTGTTGGTTTATTTTATATTCCAAGTTTATGTTTAAGCATAAAGAAAAAGTCTTGAAGGTATTCGACCCCTTTAACAGGTCTATAAATTAGCTTCTTTTGAGAGTTAATAAATTTTAGGGCTTCATGATCTGTATTTAGAATAAACTCTTTATGTAATAGATAATGTCTCCAATGTTAAACATTTTGAATAATTGCATAAAACTCTCAATCATATGTAGAATATTTGTGTTTACTATCATTTAATTTCTCACTAAAGAAAGAAATTGGATGATTTTCTTGACATAATATTCCATCAATTATATTGCTTGATGCATCACAAGTCACCTCATATACTTTATTCAAGTCAGGAATTTTTAAGATAAGTGAAGAAGTCATATAGATTTTAATTTTTGTCATTTCCTTTTTAGCATCTATGATCCATGTAAACTTATCTTTTTTAAATATGTGAGTTATTGGGGGCTATAATAGTGTTGAAATTTCTTATAAATCTTTTATAAAAAGATACTAATCCATGAAAAATTTTAACATCCATAAAATACTTTTGAGTTTGCCAATCTATAATGGATTTTATTTTTTATTGGTCTACTTTAACCCATCAGTACATACAATGAAACCTAAGAAGATGACTTTAATTGATAAAAGAAAAATTTTTAAAGGTTCATATATGATTTTGCTACTCTTAATTTTCTTAAGACTATTCTTAAGTGATATAAAAGTGACTTGACTTCTTGTCTAGGATTTAAATAAGAATATCATTGAAATAGACTACAAAGAATTTACTAATAAAATATTTTAACACAGAATTTGTTAGTGCCATGAATGTATTTGGTGCATTTGAAAGATCAAATAACATGACTAACTATTCATAGACCATCAAGAATTTTGAATACTATTTTCCATTCATTACCAACTCTGATTCTTATTTGATGAAATCCACTTCTTAAATTAATTTTGGAGAATAAAGATGAACATAAAATAAGATTTAACATGTCATCCAACCTAGGTGTAGAGAACTTATATTCTATTATGATCTTACTTACTACTCTTCTACTAATACACATCCTCTAAGTTCCATCTTTCGTAGGAGTTAAAAGGGATAATACAACACAAGGACTATGGCTTTCTTGGATAAAATCCTTCTTCAGGAGTTCATCTATTTGTCATTTTAATTCTACATGGTCAGTTGGATTTATCCTATAATGTGATAAGTTAAGTATTTGTGAACCAAGATCAAGTCTATAGCATGTTGTATGTCCCTTAATAGTAGTAGTTTATTTGGTAAGTCATCAAGGATTAAAGATAAATTTAAATAATGGCTCTAAGACCATAGCAAGTATATGGTGATCCTTAATATTAATTAAAACTTCTTGAAGGTGCAAGATAAATAGAGAAGTGGGACTACTAAATTTTCTAACTAACCATTTAAATCCTAAGGTTATGGCTTGAATTCTAGGAGATTCACACTTATTAAATTGTATATTAGAAGTATGCTCCCTATTGCTAGATGATGATATCACTACCAACTAGAGTTTCACATTTTTTTCTCTTGGATGAGTTTGGGTTGGAGTTCAGAATTGGGTTTGTGAGGAGGTGTAGGAAGAATTCTATGTGAGGGTATAATTGATGTCCTTTTGTTAGATTTTATATGAAATAATTTCATTTTTTTGTCATTATATATGAATACATAATTGTTTTTGCAATCATAATGGATAACATTTAAATTATAAAGCCATGGTCATCATAATAAGATATGAGTTATTTCTATTGCAAGAAAATCATAATAAATTTGATTAATATAGCTACCTATCTTAATTGTAATAAGGAATCTATTTATGATAGGTAAGGCTGCATGATTTACCCAACTGAGTTGAAATGGCTCTAGGTGAGGTTCAGTCGTAAGGTTGGCTCTAGTGATAGCATGGGTTGATACAACATTTATAGTGCTACCTCCATATATTACTAGCTTACACCTCTTTTCATTACATAAGATATACATTGAAAAAAATTCCTTTCTTCTCCAATCTTCTTCTTAATTAAAAGCAATCATACACCTCATAATTGATAATAAATTATATATATTTGGATCCATTTCTTCATTTGAAAGTGGTGTATCGTCATGTATCTTATCAAAATTCTCTTCTTCTCTTAAATCTTTAAATTCATCTAAGAACATGATTTTAGCTCTAAATTGATTTTGCAAATGACCCTTCTTATGAAATTTGAAGCAAACTATTTTTCTCACATTTTTAGAAGTAGATTTAGTGGAGGTCATATTAAAAAGGGTTATTCTATGTAGAAGTATTTGGTCTAATGATATACTTTTGAGATTGAGATGTGGTTGGATATTTAGAGGATATTTGAGATTTCATCTTGGATCTGGAAGCAACTTTCTTATGCTTTTCTAGGGGTAAATCAAGTGAAAAGCATCTTCTAAGGTTTGGGGATCATGAATCTCTACCTCATTTCTAATGTCTCATCTTAAGCCAATGATAAATTTGTTAGTTACTTTCCACTCTAGAATAGTGCAGTGTGTTTTAGCTATTAAGTCCACCAAAATATTCATACAATCCACTATTAACATATTCCCTTATTTAAGAATAGTCAATTGTTTGTGGTGCCTTTTATAATGAATCCTATAATAATATTTAGCCCTTAAAATTTATTTTATTTATGCCCATGTCATAAGGTTTCTATTGAATCTCTCTTTTTTAGTTGAAATGTTATTCTAATAAATTTTTACATGACTTAAAGTTTTATTTTAGTGGATGTAGTCCATTAATAATAATCAATATGATACCAATCAAAGAAATTATCCATTTGGGTTAACCAATCTAAAAATTTATTGGGGTTATAAATATTGTTATACAATGGAGCTTCTATCTTAACTTGTTTTATAGTTTCATGCAAAGTTTCATGGACCCTAATATGTTCTTATCTAAAGATATTCCTCAAGTTTTGCCTTCTCATGGATAATCATCTTTATAAATTTAATATTTTTCCCTCCTATTTCTACATCATTCGGACATGAGATGAATGGTGGGTTTGAAGCTGAATATTCAAAGTTTGAACTAATATGGCTAGGTTCATCAGAAGTTCTTCCACCTTAGTGAGTTTTTCTTCACATCGCATATTGATCTCATCTAACCTCCTTGTTATGTTTTCTACTTGGTCTAAGCTAATGAATTTTGGGTGGCTTAATGTAAACGAAAGAACATAAATATGTCACTCTAAATGAAATTTTAAATATTTATTAAGTGAGCTAAATTATCATAATGAGATGCATAATTTTAAAATGATTAACTCTCCATAGACACAAAGTAACTTATGAAAGCTTCAAAACATTAAGTAAAGATATAAAAATACATAACACATAAAATATAATAAAAGCCCTCATAAGTTTAAGCTTTTAGTTTGGGACTTTATGAAAGGTCATTTCCTCCTTTGATGTGCTACATCAAAATGACTTTCTTCAATTATGTATTTTTAACAAAACTAGCACTTAACCATTATTAACCATTAAAATTTTTTTTATGCAAGTCATTATTAACTTCTTAGAAATAATTCTCTTAACCAGCTCTAATATTTCTTGAAATATAACCTACCAAGCTCCAACATAAGAGTTTTCACTCAAGTTTTTATAAATAATTAATCAAATCTTCTCCATTGAGATAGATTAAGAGTTTATATTAGTTGCAATAAGCAAAGGGATGTGTCCCTTCAAAAAAATCACTAAAAAACTAAAAAAATGTGAAGCATGTCATTTCACCATGCTTAGGTGCTAACTTCTCTATCCAAACCCTATAAAGAATCAACTATAGTGCCAAGGACCTTTGCTCAAGAACTCATCAGTCACTGATAAATATTTGCCCCACATTAGTGAGTCTCTTCTGTGTTTAACTTAGTTTATATATACTTACCATATATAATGACCTTGGATGGCTCTTGTTCCCACCAAGTTTGGTCTTTCCCTTTCTAAGGTTCCACTGTTCCATGGCTTCTATAGCTACTATTCAATTATCATCATCGATATTGTTTCATTGCCATATGGTTACTATTACATTATTGTTATTTTTATTATTCCTTTGTTGGTATGGAGGGGCCTTCCAATAATGGTTCAATATCAAACAACATCCCCTCTAATGACTCCTTACTGAACCTCTCTTCTTTACTCTAGTTGGTAAGTTCACTTACAAACATCCCAAAATGGACACAATCTGCAAGCATTTTGATGAGCTCAAAATTTTGGGTGATATGAGTTTGCGACTGCTCAATGGTTGGAACATAGCTATCTAGCTTAATAGGGAGAAAGATTATACAAGGATCTTCTCTAAAAAGCTTTATCATATTGATGACATCCCGATGAAGATCCTCAAGTGGACTCCTTCATTTGATTATAGCATTAAACCTCCAATTATTCCTATTTGGTTGAAATTTCCTAACTTGAAACTTCATCTATTCAAAAAGAAAATCTTATACTCTCTTGTAGCCACCTTTGGTAAGCCACTCGAACTTGACTTACCTACATTCAACCTCACAAGATCCTCTGTTGCCAGGGTTCTTGTTAAGATGGATATCACCTCCTCTCATGCTAATAAAATATGTATTGGTTCCCCCACAAATGATTATTGGCAACAAGTTATGATAGAGCAAAAACCTCACTATTGTCCCAAGTGCAGGATGTTTGGGCACCTCTTGGATAACTTCTATGTTTCTAATCTTGAGTTAAGAACAAGGAAGTTACCTTGTACTGGAACTAAAGAGGCTCAGGTTGATCCCCAACTAAATAATTTTGGACCCTCTACATAACCTATTATCCTAGCTAAACCTATAGCTATTACAAGGAATGAAGAACTAGATACAATGAGGGAGGAGCCAACTATAATCAATAAAACTAGTAACATTGAACATACATAGATGGTTCATCCCATAGTGTTATTCTTGGTCTCAATCTAGTCTTAACTGATTACCAAGATCATCATCCTGAGGTCACCACTCAAGCAACTGAACTACATAATCCAATGGAAGATGTCCCTACACATCAACCTGATATTACCCAACTAGATGAAGTATTCTCAACAACCATTCAACACTAGTCCACAATTCAGAATTATTTTAATAATGCACTCCAGGACATCCAAGATTAATGGCTTATTTAGAAATACAAGAGAGATAAACACAAGGGTATAATGGAATTAAATTATGTAAATCCAAATGCAACTAATGCCTTGGGGAATTCATCTACAGTAAGTATTTTGACCAACTGGGATGGTTGACCTAACAGAATAACTATTAGAGCCTTCAAAGGCTCTAAATATTCCAATGTCTAATCCATTGATTTGGAATAATAGAGGTCTAGCAGATAAAGCTTCCTCTAATAGGCTTTTGAGTCTTGGAGTAGATTATGGTTACTTCATAAAAGCCTGACTAAAGCAATCAAAAAAATATTTGGGATGTCTTTGGTAACATTCACCAACAGATTGACCTTCAAGAACAAAGGGTAATTAGTCTTGAGAACACCTGCATTGCCAATTCAACCAAGAATATTGAGGATGAGGTCCACCAGGCACAACTCACCTTAAGCAAACTCATTGATATAGAAAAAGACTTATTGGCACAAAGGGCTACAGTTACCAATCTTAAAGAAGGAGATAGGAATACTAAATATTATCATGCATGCATCTAAAAGAGAAGGGAACAAAAAACCATTAGAAATATTAAATGTAAGCATGGTTGGTTAACTACAAAAGAATATATCATTAGTAATGGCATCAACTTTTTCCAAAATCTCTTTCAAGATGTAGATATTCATCTAGAGCTCTTCAACAGTGATCTTTTTCATCTCCAATAGAATTCATACTAACCACTTAGGTCTAGCCTACATCCCTGATGAAGAAGAAATCCTAATTTTTCTTAACTCAATGAATAGAACCAAAGCTATAGGACCTGATGGGTATACTACACACTTCTACCAACATTGCTACAATTAGATTAAACAAGACATTACTATATCCACACAAGCCTTCTTTTTGGGCAAAGATATCCATAAATTCTTTAGTTCCTCATCCATTACCCTCATACCCAAATCACATAACAGCTTCAAATAGGAGGATTTTTGGTGAATCAACCTTTCTACCATCATCAATAAATGAGTCAGTAAAGTTATTGCCAATCGAATACAATCACACCTCCCATGCCTCATCCAAAGTAACCAAACTACATTCATTAATGGGAGGAATATAATTTATAATATCTTATTAGTCTAAAAGCTTACCCAAGACAATGACAGGAATTATAGAGGTGGCAACATGATTATTAAGCTTGAATAAAGAAGGCATTTGATACCATAAATTGGCAATTTATATTATCAACACTAAGGGCAAAGAGGTTTTTAGGAAAAATTCTATGAATTGGTATCTAAGCTTCTTTCTAACAATCATTACTCCATCCTCATCAATGGAAAATCCCATGGTTATTTTTAGGCTACTAGAGGCATAATGCAAGGTGATTCCCTCTCCCCATCCCTCTTTATACTTTCTTTTGATTACATATCCAAAATTTTGGACATTGAATATGCTAATTCTACTATTATTTTATACAAATCCAAAAAAAATATTCCCATTACTCATTTGGCCTTTGTTGATGACCTTCTTCTTATTTGCAATGGATCCAAGAGATATATCAAAAGAGTTATGCAAACACTATCCACCTTTGAGGAGATCTTAAGGTTGAAATTAATAGATCCAAATTCATGTTGATCATGTGCAAAGCATGCAAAACTGATATAAACTGGATCAAATCATATACAGGGTTTTTGTTCTCTTAACTACCCTTCAAATATTTTCGGGTCAACATTTATAAAGGGAGGATTATGACTAAGTATTAGGTTGGAATCATCAAATCAGTGCAAGATAGGATCAACTCTTAGGAAAACACATTTTTATCATCTAGGGGAAGAATCACCATATTACAAAGTATCCTCTGCTCTCTTCCACTTTATACACTCTAAACAATGTCATTACCTTCCACTACACAAACAAAGATTGAAAGATTGCTTAACAAGTTTCTTTGGAGTGGGTAGAAGAACACACCACATAAGGATAGCTGGAAGAAGCTTTATATGCTGAAGATTATCGGGAGCCTAGGATTATGTTCATTCTCTGATACTACACAAACTAACATGCTAAAATTATGGATCAAATTTAGACAAAAAAATCATTATCGCCTCAATTTATCTTCAATAAATATTGCCAAAAAATCCATCCTACCATGGTAACTCCTAAGAATTCGATTTCTAACATTTAGAGGAACATGCTAAAATCTAGGAGCCTTGCTGAAAGCCAAATCTTCTAACAGCTGGAGGGAAGGTTCCATCAGCTTGTCTAAGGATCTCTGGTTCACTGGTGGCCTATTAGCTGAATGCACAACCCAACTCATTCATGAGGAAATCCTAGTTTCTGAATTATAGAGTAATGGCAACTGGAACCTTCCAATGCTTTCTTTATACCTTCACGATAATTTGCTGAAGGCAGTTGCAAGAATTTCTATTGAAGCGCATTCTGAGGATCAACTTATTCTAAAATGCACAAAGGATAACTCCTTTTTATCTAAATATTTATACCATATATTACACCCTCCTGGTAGTCATATATAATGGCATCTTATTATTTGGCATGTTACTCTTAAACCATCCATATATTTTTTGTGTTAGAGGCTTTGGTATAATTTGATGATGACTAATGTTATCCTCAAACTCACATCCATTTTCTATTTATATTGACAAGATCAAGAAAGCATTACACATTTATTTGTTACATGCCCAATTAGCAATCAATGTGAACAGAACTTTATACTAAACTCCATATAACCAGATGTTAGGATAATACAATTCAAGGTATTCTTCAGGATTGGTTCTTATCCAATATACATAGCACAAAAAACTATAAAACCATTATCCCCTTCAACACTTTTTGGTTCATTTGAATGATAAGGAATTCCAACAAACATGACAACCAACACTTTGGTAAGGATAAGATTACAACTAGTATTCAGAAACACCTTCAAGTTTGCAAAATGCTAGCATGCATGGAAACCCAATTCAAAAAATGATGAAGGCTAAGAAGTCCCCTATCCTTGTGTACTATAACCACCTGATGTTAGGTGTATTGATGGTAGTTTTAATCTTGATAGCCATGTTTCTAGAATTTGAGAAGTTTTTAGACTCAGGCTAGTGTTTGTGTACTCTTTTTCTCCATCCCTTATTTTGCAATTAATGCCCTTTAATCTAAAATCTAACCTTGTAGCTTCCATGCAAATGTATAATATCTGGATTAAAATTGATTCAATGGAACTTTGTAGAATCAGTCAAGTGGAAATCCCTTTCCTTAGCACAACATCTACTCTATAAGGATTATTGCCTCCCTTTTAAATCTTTGCAAATTCAAATTCAACTATATTCTAAGGGAAGGATATCAACCAGCCAACTGCCTTGCAATATTTAGATCACATTTGGAACACCCCATTGCCTACACAGAACCTCCTCCTTTTATTTTTGAAGCTCTACATAGGAATCGATTGGGTTTACCTAACCATAGATATTTGAAATAATGTTATATTTTCTTTTCATGATTTCATAATCCTTTTGCTTTTCTAATGAAATATTGTTGTTCAAAAAACCATATATAATGACCTCTCCCTGACTCTTATAAATAGGGTGGTTTTTCTAGGGGAGGAGGGTTCTTTGAAGGGGTTAGGGCTATTTTTATTACCATCAAAATAAACACCTTTGTATTAAGATCTTGGTTAATTAATAAAATTAGTAACATCTTTTACACTTCTTTTATTTCATATAGCTTTATTTTTATAGCCCTGTTTCCTAGGTAGCTTAGAAGGTTCTGCTTCACTCCATAAATAGATTTAAGAGGAATATCATTTTAGGTGCAATGAGCATGGAATGATGTTGAGAACTAGAAGTCAAGTACAAAGTGAGATGAGACACCTGGTATGAAATAACTTGATAGGCATGTGGCCAAACACCCAATAGTTCACCATGCAATAAGACTTAGAAGACAAGAAAGATATAATCACTCATTTAGTACTAGCAACCATGGAGAAAACTCATAACCAAAAACCAAAGGAAGGAGAAAATAAAGTATCCTAAAGTTTAGTGACTTGCCAAGCTTGTTGATGGAGACAAGAACTATCGAGGACCCCCGGCATGAATGATGAGACATATTATTGACCTCACTTTTGGAGTGAGGATTCAACTCTTCCATCATAGATCTAGATGTCTTCTAGACACTAAGAGCTCCTTAGTCATAAGGCACTTCTACTTACCAAGTGAACACTTAACCTAAGCTTAAAGACTTAGAAGGATTTTCCATAGGGATAGGCTAAGCCTTAGGACCTAGGGTGACCTACCCATCCTGTGACCTAAACCAAAACCCATGTCTAGCTCCTTAGCCAAAATCCAACCTCAGATAATTATAACCAATTCCAATTAAATCTAAATCCCAACCTAAATCCTCAAACCAAAATCAAATCCATCATAACTTAAATCTGAGCCTATGATTTAATCATTTGGACTTAGCCAAAATTCCCTTCAATCCAAACCAAATTCAATTGATTTTTTCATAAATCAATTCAATCCTTCAATCATCACTTCAAGCCACACCAAAATCTATAATCAAATCAATCAAACCAAAATCAATTCAATCAACCCAAGCTAACCCTTTTGACCTAAAATATTCAAATAAGCCAAAATCTAATTAAACCGAAATTAATTAGGACCAAGCCATAAATCAATCAAAAATAAATATCTAAACTAAACTCAATTCAATTCAACCCAAATTGAAGCCAATTAACCCTTTTAGGTTCGGTTGACCTAAAGTGACCTAAAGGATCCATTTAAACTAAACTCCAATCCAACCAAAATTGGACTGAATCAAACTAATCAAAACCTCCTATGATGATTGTTGATCATCCTTGATTGATCAATTACAATCAATTGGGTCAAACCAAGTCAATTTGGTCATTTGATCAAGTCAAACCACTTAACCTACATGAGCCAAATGGATCAAATGTCATCCCACATCAAATTAATTAAAAACAATGATTCATACCAACCTAAAATCAACCCTTGAATATGACTTGACCATCAATTGAGCCAAACCAAATCCAATTGGCCCTTTGACCCAATTTGACTTAAAAGGCCAATTGAGATAATCAAAATCCAATCCAAATTGATTCAAACCAATGACTCAAATTCATTACAAATTGATTATTGAACTTGATCAAAGACTTGATTGAACACAATTGGCCTAATTAGCCCAAATTGACCTAAAAGGTCAATTTGGTCTAAATAATTTCTAAATCCAAATTAATTAAAATCAAAGCCTACAATCATCTTCAAATGATCAATTGAACATGAACCATTGCCTAACCCAAGCTAATTTGGCCAATTTGGCCAAATTGGTCAACTTCACCCATTTGAACTCAATGGGTCAAATCCAAACCCAAGCCAAATTAAACCAAATCAAATGAACCAAAGCACTCTAAATATTCATTTGAACTTGACTCAACCCTTGGTTTGACCCAATTTGACCAATTAGTCAACTTGACCCAACCTAGCCTAATTTGACCTATATGGGTAAAATTGAGCCAAACCCATTCAAACCAAGCCCAAACCCATTGAAACTTGGCATGACCCATCCTTGGCTCACCTTAGGTTAGCCTAAATTCAACCCAAACCCATAATGAACCAGAATTGATCCATTACCCAATGGGTAAAGCCTCCCACATGAGTCAAAACCCCATTTTGGATGGTCAAACCCACTCTCCTCCCCTTGGCAACCATCCAAAGCTTCAAATGGGCTCAAGGACCACTAGCTCACCTGACCCAAAGCTATTCAGCCATGAGCCAAGTGGAGGTGAGTTAATCTCTCAAAAGCCATTGGAACACTTGGAAAGCCAACCCACCAACTTTAGCCAAGGACACCAACTCCTCCTCCCTTGGCCACTTAAACTGAGCCACCTAGATGAATCTCTGCCACCCACGGTAGCCTGCGGTGGTCAGATGGTCACAAGAAGCCAAACCAATCTTGTCCATCTGATCCAAGGGAGGAGGGGGTACACCTCCTAATTTTGATCCAATTCAAGCACTTAGACTTCCCAAGAACCCTAGCACACTGAGATGAACTTTCCCAAGCATTTTTCAAGCTTCTTGAGCCTTCCCATCATTAAAGACAATGAAAGCAAGCCTGTCCAAAATAGGATAAGGCGCAACTCCATCAAACTCAACCAAACTGCGATGGTTTTTAAATTAACTTCACCCACACATTCACCAAGCTTCGACAAAGTGAAATGAATCTTTCGATGACGTTTGGTCCACAAAGCCACCAGTGAGGAGTCAAGGTGTCATGTTCTCAACAAGGCTTCACCTCTTCAAGGTGAAGCTACCTCGGTCAGTTAACCACCAATTTGAAGCTCTGATGAGGTACTTTTCTAATAAATTGAGATTTTTCAAAATTCTTTAGGCATTTTTGAAGAAATTATTAATGTCATGTGTTTTCTACTGTTAGATCCCCTAGGATTTCCCTTATGAATGTGTGGGATCGATTAAGACATCTAACAAGCTCCGATGAGTAAGGGAAGCTGAACGATGTTTATCTTCCATCGCTCAAGAGATGATGGAACATCATCTATCTATCCTGATAATTGGAATGGATGATCATGATTATTTGATTAGATTAATCTGATTTAATTCCCTTAAGGACCACAGGATTAATCCCTACCATCCAATCTTAGATCGGATAGTGGGGGTGAAAGCACATGTAGCGTCGGCACGTCAACATCGCGTCAGACATTTTAAATAGCCAATCCCTATGGTACCACATGGAAAGCACTGTCCATCAGCGATCCGCATGGCGCTGATTGGATTAGGCTTAATTAAGGGTTAATTATCTCTTTTAATTATTGCAACTTTGAAAAATCATAACTAATTATAGAAAAATCATAAAAATACAAATAAATACTCATTGGAAAGGTAAAACATAGAAGATATTACTAAAATTATCTCCATTTGGTTTGAAATAGTAATTGAGGCTTAATTAAGGATTAAAGGTTGGATCAATTAACTTAATTAAGCCCTAATTACTTGGTAAATTAATTCCAAGCTTAGTGTGTTGATTTAGTGGAATGACATCTGCCTCCCATGAGTTTATTAAAATTTATTACCTAGGTAATTAGTAAAATTGATGTTTCAAAATTAATTACCCTTTTTAATTAATTTAATGATTGATTATTGTTCTAAATAACAAAAATTATTTGATTAAGGCTCATAAATCATTGATTAATAGTGGATAGATGAGGGAGAGTGATTCAGACCTATTTCTTAGTCTCTTTCGCAAACTCATTTCATTTTAAGAGGATTAATGAATATGGTAATTGATTAAATGCTTAATTAATTAACTAAATGATTAAATCAAATTCAAAATAAAAATCACTTCAGATAATTAATAATCAAATTAATTGTTCATTTTTATGTGTTTAATAACATAATGACCATTTAAGGAAATTATGATTAATCCATAAGTGTGAGAAAATCATAAAAGTGCTTAATTAAATTCTTTATCTTAATTAATCTTTAATTATGAGCCAATTGCTTAGGTCTTTCAAGAGCATTATAATTTTATTTTCTCACATGTTCATATCATTTGTGGCTCATGATTAAATGATTAATTAAATTAAAGAAGCATATGAAAGGGTAATTAAGAGATTTAATTAATGACTCCATTAATCAATTCATAAAATCTACCTAATTATCTTTTCTTAAACTGATTAAGATCACCAACTTAGGAATGGGATTAAAATAGAAAATAATCTCTCTTCTTTAAAGTTCAATCCAAATCCAAAAATCAAATCAATAAGAAACTTTGGTTTTCTTTGAATAATTTTATTTGACATGATTGTCCTTAGGAATTAGTGTGGTTGAATGAATCACATGTTTATGCTTGGCTATTCCTCCCCAATTGCTTTAAATGTTGTATGTCATATGGTTTCATGCATTCATCTCTTTCAAGTTTAAATAAATCAAATGGAATTTATTTATGTAAGCTTGTATGTGTTGATTTAACTTATCATATGTGTGGCTATTATCACTATTAAATCCAAATTTATTTTTCAAATTTATTAAATTAGTGATAATGTTTGGAATGATAATAGTTATGGATATATATAAGAATTGCATGTTCTTATAGCTTAAGTATGTGAAGTGAAGCTCTCTTTCTTATGATTCATGCATAGATTTACATAGGTTTGAATGGTAATGGGTATATAGTCTAGACATCCTAGGACTATGAGGCTTTAAGTAACCCCAATGAGGTCATTTGATTATCTCACTTCCCTAGTTAACAAAGGCACAAACTCATTATATTTCATTCCTATGTATTTTTAGTATTATAATTTGGGTAGAGCTTTAACTCATAAACATAAATAATTCAATTAAATAAAATACAATCTTTGCATGATTTTTATCCTTCTAATTATGTATACATGTGTATATATTTAAGATAACAAGTATAGAGTCTAGACATCCTAGAAATATGAGGCTTTAAGTAGCCCCAAGGAGGTCATTTGATTATCTCACTTCCCTGGTTAATAATGGTATGTACTTTCTTACATCTTCTATACATACATATGTGTGCTTAATTAAAGGATGATAATCCTCTTTTCTATTAAAAATGCATACATCCACAATCATCTAAGACATTAAAATACATTACATGTAAGTTAGTGTTCTCTTCCTTATGATTTACATATAAACTTATATATGTTTGAATGAAGATAAGTATATAGTCTGGACATCCCAGAGAATACAAGGCTTTAAGTAGCCCCAAGGAGGTTGTTTGATTACCACACTTGTCTAGTTAACAAAGGCATGTACTTATCTAATTTCATTCTTATGTATCTTTGTATTAGAATTTGGATAAAGTTTTAATTCACATGTATAAATAATTCAACCAAAAAAAATGTAAATTTCAAATGTATGCATCCATCCATCATTTAAGTGTGCCAAAACATATGTTTCATGTATAGGTATAGTAATGATTAAATCATATGCATCTTAGTAAGTGATGGGAAGGAATGGTTTAACATGTGCTATGTGGTAGTAATCCAACTATATTAATCTTAAGATGCCTTTCATATTGGATAGGATTATTTAGAGTTAACCTAAACTTAGGATTAATAAAATATTTAATAAGTCATTCACTAAAAGAGAACTAAGTCATATTAATGTGCTTTAAAAAGTGGCTTAAGGTGGAGATGAAAGAGGGTAAGCCTCTTTCTTTTGTTTATAACAATGCTTAGTGTAAAACAAATGGAACAAAGCAAAACATAAATTAAAAATTCACAAATCAACTAAACCACTTAAAATGAAACTAAGCTTCATGATTAAATTAAACTCCTCCCAATATAGAAATTCATAACTCTAATGCTTAGTAAGATATACCACATAAAGCCAAAGCACACACATTGGAACTAAGCCACCACTTCTAGTTCTAAGTTAGGATGATGTATATGTGATGTTATGTTTTGTTTTGTGATGTAATGTTTTTAGACTGGATGTTAGGGTGTATGTTTTGTAGGCCGCTCTTAGCCTAATGTTAATTTTTGTTGGGGATTGTGCTTAAGGGGTTGCCTAAAAATAAATATGAATGCCTCTTCTTGTAGGTTTCTTAAGTCCCTAAACATAATCCAAGTTAGGATAGGTGGGCTTGGTTACCCATGTGCAGGTTGCTAAGTCCAAATTATGAAATATAACTACTTGGGATTGAATGTATGTTAAGCTAACTTCTATTTTGTAGGTGTAGTTAGATTTATTTTTCATAAAATGTAATTTTGTAAAAGGAATTAGGATTAGTGCTATGGGGTTTAGGATGAACACTAGCTAGAAGGTTTAGTCCTAGGGTGCCCTATGATTCCTTGGAGCAAACCAAATTAAATAAAGAAAGGAGGACATGAAGAAATGAAGAAGTGAAGACCCACATAGCATGTATTCCATTTCTAACTATAATTATTCTTTCATATTATGGGTTGTATAAGGGTGGAGCTCGGCTACCCATCCTTTCTCTTTTTTAGGTTGTACGGCAGTACCCGACCGCATTGGCCTCTTACTCTTTCATGGTAGTTTATAAAAAATGATTGTTGTTGTGTTTAACTTACGCATCAGGATTGTAACATTTTCATATTTTTTTTATGATTGATGTTTTAATGTGTGGCCTGGATACGGTAGGCACTTATGACAAAATTAATTTTTCTACCCCAACTAATAACTCATAACTAAATTCTAAACAACTTTCAACTTCACCATAAAGCTTAGGTTATAATCAAGATAATTCAAAGATTTAGTAACCCCATAGTTGTATGGTTATATGTCTCACATCATGCATATCATATTCCTTCTTCCTTGAACATGGGGGATCTCCATCTTTGCATGATAGGGCAATGCTTGACTTGTGAGGGCATCCCTTATCATGGAAAACACCATCTTCTCACTAATTTATCATGAATTTAGTCATAAGAAATCCCAAATCCTTTGTCCAAAATAATGTGTCAAAATGATATAAAATTTTAAAAGATGTTGCATTTTTAGACTATGTCATATGCTCATATCACTCATGCTCTAGCCTCTTAGAGAGTGGGTTTAGGACTTTAGTCTCTTTCAAATTAAATATTAATCATAACCATCTTGCAATTTCAAAATACAGTGTTAGCTGGATTTAAAGCATAGGAGGTGTTAGCTGGCGGCCACTTCAGGCAGTTCTAAGTCTAGAAATCAGACGGGTTTATCCTCTCTTGTGGAGATAATCCCTTATGTCCGCCTTTTGCTTAGATTTAGGTCATACTTTAGCTTTTCTTAAAGCTCCCTAGATTTAAAATCTGAGGTTGCTAGTTTCCTTCAGGCTACAAGCATAAATCCTCACCTCTTACGCATTTCCACAATCTTGTGTTGATCGATTATAAGCCCTAGCAATCTAACAAAATTTCAACTCAAATAAATAAATCCTCTCACTTTCAAACATATAGAATCTCATCATAGGATAGATTAGAATGCTCACTAGGTTTCTTAGTACCATGAGCATTTCTTACTCATATTCCTTTGGATTTTAAAATAAGTCTTTTAATTGAACAATCCCACTTAATTTTCTAAAATAACCAATCTTTTGATAGTCTTAACCTTGAAATCTTTTGAGACAATAATTGCATACTTTAATTGAGAGTATTCTTAAGAAATCTCATTTCCAATGATGTAATTAACTATAGAGGCATGCCTCTATAAGGAACTTAAGAACCCGTCTTAAAATAAACCCTACTTTACCTTTCCATGTAAAGTAGGGGAAAGATCTCTAGTATATTCGAAGACCTATCATACCTTAGGAATCCTTATTATGTGATTAGGACCATTATAGGGTGATGTTTTCTATCTTTTGAGATAGTACATCATACCTCAATGTTGCACTCAATCATTTTAATAAGTACCCTATATGATTTGCGTGGTGTCCACCGCACAAATTTAAGATCCTACACTTAGAGTAATACAAGGGTTGCACAGACCCTACCGATCACATAGCATATTTTCAATCAATGGCATCCATATTAGACCTTGATGATGTGATGAAGTGTCACCTTTTCTTCACTATTTTCAAAGAATCAAACCTCGTTCATCAAGTTTAAAAGTTGTTCACAATGCAATTTCTTAGTGCACAAAAGTCATTAAAGAGTTTGCAAGCACTTTTGAAAATAAGGTACAAATATGGAAAATTCTTGAAGATGTTCATCACTTGCTTCCAAAGGGAAATGTCAGAAGATAAAAATTTCAATGCCACAATGGCGCAAGCCACACTTGCTCAAGGATTAAAACAAGGTCAGATCAAATATAACCTTTGACTCCACAACCCAAGACACTCGTCGAGTTACTCGAGTTATGATTGGTACCTTTTACCCTTATGTGCAAGTGCACGCGTCAAATCAAGTAATACAAAATACGTAAAGTATCATTCCCAAGAGAATTAAAGTAAAATGCAATATTCATTTATATTAAGTTAATTACTAATCTTTTTAAAATCTAGTTTTTATCCAACTAAATGCAAGTGCTTAATTTAAAATGAAAATCTATGATTTTCTAAGAGATTAAAAAGACTAATTTTTATATTTTTTTATATTTTTATAGAAAATAAAATTATTTTCCTTAATTTTAAATAGATTGCTCTAAATTTATGGAGTTTTTAGATTATGTATTATATTAAACTAAGTAGTGGATCAATTTTAAGCTTGTAGTGTCAAATAGGAGCAAAAAATGATATACCTTCTATGTCTAGACAAGTATAACCAAACCAATTCCCGTAACTAATTTTTTGTCTAGTGCTAAGTAAATTTTGATTGGTTGTGTTGCATATATCTCCCTTTCAATAACTTCAAATTTTAAAAATAATCATATGTTTAATGGTTATTTAGCACTTCTTGAATAATGAGCACAAGATTGATTTTTTTGTACATTTATTTTCCTTTTTTTCTAATTATTCTTCTAAGATTCCATCAATATCTCTATATCATACTTGATTTTAACAATGTAATTGGCTAGATTAGAAGGAAATGAAGCTTGGAGAAAATAAAAACACCATATTCATTCAAAGTAAAAAAAATAAGTATCTGATATTAATCCATAAATAAAGTCTAATACAATATAAACATCCAAATGTTCTTACGAAATTCAAAGAACTTTATAGATTAGTGCTTCATAATAGAGAGAAAGAGAAAAGAAATTATATTAAACATAGTAAAACAAGATATATTATAACTAGAGATGAAAGGAAAGAGCACACCAAGTAAATCTTCTAAGTCCACTCCGCATAATCCTCTATTGCTTCCTTATGGAAATATCTAGCATTCCCCACTAAAAATATTTGGTTGTCGATCTCCTTCTCCGCATCTTACTTAACAAAATACTCATTCACACTATCTTTACACATTCTCGCAACACCTGGAGTGTCACTCTAAAAGTGCTTTATAAAGAACACACACACACACACTCTCTCTCTCTCTTGCCAAGAAAAATATAAAAAGAAAATATATGAAAAAAATTATTTTCTCTTGGAAATATTTTCTATATATGGCCTAAATATAGCTCTAGTCAATTGTCCAGACACTCCTATCATGACTAGCTTAGAAACTGCTCGAAACCATCACTGACAATCATAAATCTATTTTGTCGGGTTGTAGCACTGTGGTGCTATTGATGTAGTGTTGCGGTGCCATGCTTGCTGATTTTACTTCATTTTTTTTCTTTGCCACAATGTCGTGGTGCTGGCCTTACTGTAAAACTATCCCAAAATGAGTCTAATTTGGTGACAAAATGCTACTGATATAGCATATAGGTGCTGGCCTTGCTATAAATTTGGCCCAATTTAGGTCATTTATAGTACAACAGTGTTGCTTTTATAGATCTTAAGTTTTGGGCCTAAATATTTTCTTTTAACATTTTTTTGATAATTTTCTTATTACAACATAAATTATACTTAAAATAAACATATTTTGACATAAAAATACATGATAAATGCATTAAAATTATATGAAATTTTTACTATTTTAACACTCATCAAATACCCCCAAACTCAAACTATTACTTGTCCTTAAGTAATTGATACATTTGTCCATATACTACTTTGAGTTAGTTGATAATATCAAAATTTTGGGATTCTAAAATAATTAAATAAAAAATTTTAACTAAAGATAAAATTTACCTTTTAAGGTTTGTTCTTTCATTTCATCATTCCAAACTATAATAGCTCAAATTCTTATTATTAACTAATATTTTTCTTAAGTTGAAGTTTCTTTGTGCATATTATCATAGCAGATTCTTATGAAGATAAATGACTTGAATTTTAATAAATAGTTGGCCATATAATAGAAATAAGTATATTTTTTTTACTTTTTCAATTGAAATTATGATTATTGTTGTTCCATAATTTTATTGAATTGATTTAAATTGCAATAATTTTAAAGTTCAATCATGATACTAAGCCTCAAGTGATATCTTCTAAATTTTTTTTATTATATATGTATTTTTATTTTATTTTTTATTTATTTATTTATTTATTTATTTAGAAGTACACTATATTGGCTTTGTAACCCATGATAAATATGCTACAATCTTGTCTTAATTCAATATAATCTTATTTCCTTAACAATTTTTCATAAGTTTTAATTAATAATAGTTTAAACTATGTTATTTCTTATCATATGTATTTCTATTTATTTTAATATCAATTCATTAAGAATCTCCTTTGTGTGATTTGTCTACTTAAGGATGCATTTAACTTAAAAAATTACTAGTTTTTCTAATATTATTAGTTATTATTAGTTTGGAAGCAATTCAATGATTAATTAAAATCTTAAATGTAATTTGATATTTTTGGGTTGAAATTTTATTTAATTAATTTCAGCTTCTAATAATTTTTAATATTTTTCACACTAACTTCAAATTTTAAATTGCAAGTATATCAATTTCAAGAGGTATAATAATTAAATTTTGGGGTTACTAACTAACATTTAAACAAATATCACATTTAAATAAATGCATGTAAGAAATGATATTTAACATTGAATTTACTAAAATGGAAATAAATACATAATTTTTAAAACTAGAACAAAAATACATAAATACACAAAAATATAAAACTATCCTAATAATCCGCCTCCTCCTCTTCTTCCTCTTCTTTTGGTTCTAGTTGGGTGCTGACATAGGGTTGATTTTGTGGTGTTACAGGAAAAAGAACTTGGGTTGGGACAATATTAAAGTTGTAGTTTTTGAACATGTGAACGAGTGTTGGATTGAAATCAATCATATAGAAAAATTGTTGTTGTTGCTTACTCATATAACCATCAAGTTTTTGCTTTAATTCTTATTACCACCAGTTACTTTCACTAACCCATTTTTTTTAAATCAGAGACTTCTCCTCTAATTTCTTGGAGTTTCTCATTTGAAGTTTTGGAGGACCATCATCAGGGTTGAGGGTGGCATAAACTTTCTCCTATTTCTATTTTTGATTTCAATCATTTCATTATCCTTTTTAAGGGGAGCCATTTGTATAAAACCCTTTTCATCGAGCTCCCCCATTATACCAACCATAAGACATAAAGCATAAATAAGAAAGGGCTAACCAAAACCTGTTGTAGTACTACCCTTAATCATAATATAAAAAGAATTATAAATTATCTTTCCTACATCTATAAAAAAACCCTTCTGGATTGCATAATTCAAACGGGCACTATCCTTAGTTACCTCACTAATATTACTGATGGGAATCAACTTAGAAAAAATGAAGTAGGACTAAGCTTTAGCCTCGATAATCACATTGGTGGAAAAAAGTTGATAATCTAGTGAGGAATCTAAGAAATTTCATGAAAAGATTTTTTCTCCAGCTATTTTCTTTGAACATTAGCATTTAGTGAGGAATCTAAGAATTTCATCAAAGTTTGTATGACTATTATAATAGAAAAGATCTTCATCATATTTTTTAATTTTTAATTTGCATTAATTATAATACTATCAAAAATTACACATTTTTTCCTCATAAAGACCTTATTGTCCCAATGCTCCTTTACGTTGCCAAAGAATTCTCATACCATGGGGACATTAAGCTTTGTTGTCACAAGCAAAATGTTCTCAGACTCACTCATTGATAATCTTTTCCATGTTCCCATCGAATTGTGGAATTCCCTCTCCAAAATGAGATGTTTGTGAATGAGAGCATGCTAGTACCTCTCTTCCACCCCAACACTAATAAAATGATTGGAGTCGCTCATCAACACTCTCTTCTTATTCTTGTTAACATACTTGACTGGCATTTTGTCTTTCTAGATTTGCAAAAATTCTAAGGAGGAAAGGTGTATAAAATTCTAAAGAACAATTCTTAAGAATGAAAATTTTAGCTCCTATATATAGGTCAGACCTAGCCCCATGGTGTTTCTTTGGCAGTGCCAAAGCACTAGCCTATCTATTCTTTATTGAGGGGAATAACACCATGGCGTTCTTCATGCAGTGCTTAGGCTTTGGTCAACTAGTTAAGAAGGTTCCTATTCTCATCAAAAGATATATTAGTGGTATTAATTATGTAATTGATAATGTACAAAAAGGCATGTCTAGCATTGATGGAGTACCACAGTGCTGGTCAAGCTTTTGGTCTTATTATGATAAATGTGTTTGTCTGACTACCAACCTTTTAATGACCTTTTTGACTGACACCGTGGCACTGGTCAACTAGTTAATCCTCTTTTTTTTCTATTTATTTTTTATATTTTTAGCAATAGTGATCCAGCACTATGGAACTACTTATACAGTGCCTAAGCATTGAGTATATATATATATATATATATATATATATATATATATATATCCTTTTCTTTTAAAAGAAGAGAACATTTGTAAGCTTGATTATATGAGAACGTTCTCAAAATTCAAAAGAAAGGAAACATAATTATTGTACTCTAATTCTTATGCCTCTTAGCAATGAAATCTTCTTCTAATGGACCTACAACATACATACATACATATATATATATATATATATATATATATATATATATATATATATATATATATATATATATATATATATATATATATATATATATATATATATATATATATATTAGGTTGCCTCCCAACATGCAATTAGTTTAATGTCCTGAGTCCAATGTAGGTTTTTCAATTTTTAAAGTCTTCGACTAAATTATTAGACTCTTTAAATTGAGTCCAATTTCTTTTTTAGTATGGCTTAAGTCGTTGACCATTCACTTTATAAATCTCATTCATCTTTAGATCTTCGAAGAAAGGGCCTGACCACCTTGATCTTAGTTTTCCTAGAAATAATTTCAATTTAGGGTTAAATAGTAATACTTTGTTGTCCAGTCTTAAACTGTTTCTTCATGATCTTTCTGCTTTGCCTTTTTTATTTGTTCTTAATATATCCTAGATTTTTTGTATGCATCCAATCTTATTTCTTCTAATTTATTCAAATCTATAATTCGCTTTCCTACACTTATTTTCATATTATAATTTAATTTTTTTTAATTTTCCAGAATGCTTTTTTGCTCTGATTTCAATGGTAAGTGATAAGCCCTTCCAAATACTAGTCTGTATGGAAACATTCTAATAGAGGTTTATTTCAGCTTGGCCACTTTTTTAGGGATGATAAGTAGTAGTTATTCTATGTTGTACTTCATATTTTCTTAAAAATTATTTCATATATTTATTACAAAAATAAGTACCTTCATCACTTGACGATTATAAGTGTTCTAAATCCTGTAAAAATATTTTTCTTTAGAAATTTTATAATTACCTTAGCATCATTTTTCGATATAGCTATTGCTTCTATTCATTTGGACACATAATAAACACCTATTAAGTTATAATTTTTCCTACTTGAAGAAAAAATTATGCCATAAAATATAATCCCCACACATCAAAGATTTATACCTCTAAAATATAATTTAGGGGCATTTCTTGACGTTTAGAGATGTTTCCTATTCTTTGGCATTTATCAGAAATTTTCACATATTCATCAAAATCTCTAAATAAAGTTGTCCAATAAAATACACTTTGTAAAATCTTAGCAGCTAATTTATTTCTTCCAAAGTGTCCTGCTTACTAAGAATCATGACAAGATCTTATAATTTCTAAAATTTCATTATCAAGGATGCATCTTCTTACAATTTGATTTGGACACTTCTTATAGAATAAGGTTCATCCCAAAAATGGAATTTTACATTATATAAGAATTTCTTCTTTAATTATAATTGATTTCATTGGATATAATGTCACCTACTAGATAATTGACAATATTTGCATACCATGGAATAACTTTATGCTTGAATGCAAATAATTATTCATTTGAGAATTCTTTCTTGATATCACAACTAGCTGTCAACTCTTCCTCAATATTAATCTAGATAAGTGCTCAATTACTTGATTTTTAGATCATTTTTATCTCTAATTATAGATCAAACTCTTGCAATAATAATACCCATCTAATTAATTTAGGCTTAACCTCTTTCTTTTCTAATAGATTTTTTTTTTTTGAAAAGCTGAATTCATTAAAGATAAATCTGAATGTACATCATGTATGAGTAAAAAAAATAAGTAAAGATCGGGTTTCAATCTTCTAATGTATGGTAAGTCAAGTAAGTCACCTTTGAAAGCTATGTGGATTTGAGTGGGAGGCTTAGAAGAAAAGATTGGTCTCTTGAGATGAGAGCCCATCCTTACCAAGATATTTGATGGTTGATTTCCTCCCCTATGGTTATGGCTTATCCAAAATTAACATGTTTGGGATAGCAATAGATTCTTTCAAGGGTGTAAGCTAGGTACCAAGGATGATGGTCATTCAATGTAATGTAGTTGTAGAGGTTAAATGAGTCAGTTTCAATCCAGCTATTTTGTAGTTGGATTGAATTTGCTAGTCTTAAAGCAGTGAGGCATGCATTGGCTTTAATATGAAGGGCATTTTCTGCATAGCCTGGAATGGAGAAGTTGAGAAAGCACATACCCTTATGATCTCTGAAGATTCCACCAATACCTACAGACATAGATTTAGATGTAAAGCTGCCATCAATATTGATCTTGAGGCATCTAGTTTCTAGTTTAATCTATTGCACAAGGGTGATGGATGGTTGCCTTTTTTGGTGGGGTGTAGTGAGGAGATTTATATTTTTTAGCTTATGGACGTGCTTCTGAATGTAAATTATTATGGTTTTTAATGTTAGTCCTCATGTTCATTTAGGTTTCTAACCATCCATATGAATGAAATAGCAATAAGGGTAATGACAAAGGTAGGGTCATGTTTATGGGATTTAAATGTGCTCCAAGCTTTCAAGTAGTCATGAATAGACTCATTCTTTGGTCGTAGTATGTGGTATGTGGAAACCAACTTAGCCCATATTTGTTTACTGACTAAATATGAGAGAATAAGTGGTGGAGGTTTTCCTCATCACAACTACGTAGATGGAGAATAGATGGAAGTTTAAGTCCTTCAACTTCAAGATATCATCAATAGAGAGTAAGCAATGCCATAGTCACCAATGAAGGACATAGAGGGTTTTAATGGTTGGACCCCAAAAAGTTGCATGCCTTCCATGGGTTCTGTTAGGATAGTGTACAACATTATAGAGGCTTTTGGTCAAGGACAATCCATTTCTACATTTAAGTATTACTTTATCAACTATTTGTGGGAGAATGGGGATGTTGTTGATTTCCTTTACAAGTTCCTCATAAAGAATGCTTCTTAGCTTAAGTGTATCCCATTTATTATCTACCTAGAAATCAAAAATAGTAGCCTGCTCATGGTTAGTGATCCTAGTAAGGTCAGATAATAGACCATCGAGAAACCAACAGTCTCTGAAAAAATTGATCCCCCCATCACCCAAATGCCAAAAAATTTGCTCTTCTGTAATCTCCTTATGTTTCAGCAAGCTTTTCTAGTGATAGGAATCAGTTGTCTGAGATTATACCAAGGAAGGATGAGTTTGTCTGCAGTATTTGTTGTAAAGAAATTGAGCCCAAAGAGAGTCTTGCTATCAAAATTTGATCAAGAGTTTTAATTGATTGATCTTGATAGAATCAATAATAGTTCTAAAATGCAGACCACCTTCAATTTTAATTTTGCACACCTTCTTCTAGCTGACCCGGTGAATGGAGTTGTTCTATCTGCTCCACAAGAATCTATTAAAGATTCTTTCAATCTTTTGTTGAACTTGCATAGGCATGACTATGGTTTGAGTAGAGTGCATGGGGTTAAAGCAAAGGATGTTTTGTAATAATGAAATTTTTCCACCAGTTGAAAGGAAGGTAATCTGTCATGAGTTAATTTTATTTTGGATTGATTGGATAAATGCATTAAAGTGATTGGACTTATTCCTCTCTTTATAGACATTAACTCTAAGATATTTAAGAGGTAAATGGGAATGAGTGAATCTAGTGTAATCCTTTATCCAATTTTGATCAGTTCTACAAAATTTACCCTATGTGGATTGGCACTTTGCTTTGTTGAATTCCAAACCAGAGATGACTTCAAAAGAGTTTTGTATATGCATGATTTGGTTAATGGAATTCTTTGAGCTATTATAGAAAATTAGGAGATCATCAGCAAAAGCTAGATGGGAAATGTTAATCTTTCCTTTGGAATGATAATTGATTATTTTCTTGGAGGTATGGGCTACTTCAAGCATTTTCAAAAGGTAGTTAAAGGTTAGAATGAAAAGAGATGAGAATAGGGGGTCACCTTGCTTAATGCCTCTGGAAGCTTTAAAGAACTCATGTGCCTCCCCATTGATAAAGAGAGAGTAATGGTTGTTGGAGAGAAGATGATTTGCAATAGACAAAAAGCCTTCATTGAATCCTCTAGCATTCAAGCAAACCATTATAAACTTCTAGTTGATTGTGTCAAATGCGCTCTTTATGTACAACTTGATAACTAGGTTCCCCCTCTACACTTCTTATTAAGGTTTTGGATAAGTTCTTGAGCCAAGAGAATATTTTTACTTATGGTTCTCCCTTTAATGAATGCAATTTGATTGGGAAAGATGAGTCTAGGAATGAAAGGTTATAGCCTGTTTACAATGACTTTGTTAATAAGCTTGTTGACAATGGATAATAGGTTGATTGGTTTGAAGTCCTCCCAATTATACTTTTTATTGGATTTGGGAATGAGTATTTTGGTGGAGGTGTTGAAGAAATTGTGGATATCCCTTCCCTGAAAAAAAGCTCGGATAGAAGCTATCATATCTTATTTGATCCATTGCCAAGAATGTTGATAGAAATATGTTGTGAACCCATCAGATTCACCAGCTTTTGAATCATCAAATGAAGTAAGGCACTACTAGATTTTAGTCTGCTCAAGTAAGTAAGATCCAATTGGTGGACCTCCAAGGCAATAGTTTTGATTAAACTCTCATTGAGTAAATCCAAGTTTAAACCATGTTCCTGGAAAAGTGTCTTGAAGTGTTTAATCCCATCAGCAATAATGTCCTCTTTTATGTGAGCCAGCTATGATTACTCTTTATTTTAGCAATAGTTTTATATTCTCCCTTTTTCTTAATACAAGCATGGTAATATTCAGAGTTCCTATCTCCTTCTTTTAAGTTAACCACATTAGCTTTCTGGGCAATGAAGTCTTTCTCCATTTCAATTAAATGGTTCAGTTTGATCGGGATTGCTTAAGTTCTTCATCCACCTATAAAGAGTTATTTTCAGCACACTTGTTCTAAAAAGATAGAACGATGTTCTCCTGAATTCCAATTTGTTTTTAGATATCTCCAAAAACATTCCAAATCCAATGTTTTAAATCCTTAATAGGATATTTGTGCAATGGCCATAGCCTGATCCATGGATCAGTTGTAGTTGAATTTTAGGCTTCTAAAAGGCAGTTAGTGAATAGATTGTGCTGAGTCCATATATTCAAGAATCTGAATCCATGCTTAGAAGGTTTTGGAGTATGCTGGATAGAGAGAAGAAGGAGAGTATAATCAGAGCCTATTCTATTAAGGTGATTAACCGAGACATTCTGGAATTGAGTAAACTAGTTGGAATTTAGAAGAATGTGATTTAATCTTTCAAGTACCCTTCCCTTATTCCATGTATATGGAGAACTAATAAAACCAAGATCAATGAGCACTGCATCTTCAATATACTCAGCAAAGTCTCACATGATCGATTCATTTGGTTTCCTCCCCTCTTTCTTCTCTAAGGCATTGGTCCATATTGAAATCCCCACTAACTAACCAACCTTGGTGACAATTATGTCCAATGTTCCTAATATTAGACCAAAGGTTTCTCCTTGATTCTCTAGTATAGGCTGTATAAATGATGGTTACATACATAGAGTAGCTGCTACAGCTTATGTGTGTATGAGTGAATTAAGAGTCATCCACCAAGAGGTTCACTTGGAATGGATGCTTCCAAAATAATAAAATCTTACTGTAGTAATTTTTTATTATATTAAACTTAATGAATCTCCTTTTGAGTTTGTCAAAACTTTGAGGGTGTATAAGAGGTTCAAAAATGGCAAGATATGAAGTTTGTATGTTCTGATAAGGCATTTGTGTCTATTAAAGGATACAAAATCTTCAATACCTCTAATGTTCCATATGAGGAAGCAAGTCATGATTGGAGTACTTGGAGCCCCTAGAGGCCCTAGTAGCAATCCTATCAAGTTGATCATCCAAGTTAGTAAGAATTACAGTAGAGGAGGTGCTCCCTAGAGAGGTTCTGCTCTTAGATTTAAATGTTTTAATTCTCTGATTCCTCTATAATTGTTCCTTTTGGATTTCTATATCAACCATTCCTCTTCTAGCTCTTGAAAAGTGTTATCAAGGTCTTCATGAATGGGAGAAGATTGGTGTAAAACTAGGGAAAACACATCTTCTGGTTGAGTTTGAATTAATTGATTACAAATTTCAACTCTTTTGGAGTTGCACTTAGTCTATGTAGGGTCCTTATTGAGTTGATCAAGTGTAGCTTCAATATTAGAATCCATTTGTTATGTAAGGATTGGTATGACCTTCTCAACTACCACATTCTTTGCTTGGACTAGTTCCTTATCAGTCATTTCTATAGATTGAGGATTTTTGTTGTGTTATTGTTAGTTCAAGGTTATATTTTTCTATCTGTTATTATGATCAGCAATGCTTCTACCTTGGGATTCAAAGGGAGTAGTAATGTTATTTCTATCAGCAATTGTGTTTGTATTTGTTGCACCTTCATCAATGAGTCCAGCTGGCTTTAAGTTTTTAGATCTCAATTCAGGATTGGCTACATAGCAGTTTTCAACTAAGTGCCCAAACATTATGTATTTTGGGCAATATTGTGGCTTTTGCTCAATGATAACTTGCTACTAATAACCATTGGAGGGAGTGCCAACCCAGGCTTCTTCAGAGTAAGGAGCTATGATGTCCATTTCAACAAACACATGAGCAATAGACAGCCTAAATAAGTTGAAGGTAGGAAAACCTAGTTTGAGGGGCTTTCTAAAGAGGCGACAAGGGAGTATAAAATTTGTTTGTTAAAGAGATGAAGCTCGAGGTTAGGGAACTTCAACCAAATGGGGACAATGGGAGGCTCAATACTATAATCAAAGGTAGGAGTTCATTTGAGTATCTTTATGGGAATGTTATCAATATGATAAGAATTTTTTGGAAAATAACCTAGCATAGACGTTCTCTTTTTCAACTAAATTACAATATGTCTACCATCAAGGAGGCCAACATTCCATTCTCCAAGAAGCTTTAAATCATCAAAATGCTTTCTAATGGTGTCCATCTTAGGATTTCTATAGGTGAACTTTCCAATGCAGATTTAGATTCAATAAGATAAAGGGCAGGTTTCCATTCTTGCAGCTTGCCTTTCTGATAAAATGATTTTTCACTACTATCATTGAATCTATCATGATAGTCTTGAGGGAATATGAGCTTGATGGAGGGATCAGTTGGGTGTTTATGAGATTATTGGATAAAGCACCAAGGTAAGATGGGCCTTCATGAGAGAGATGGCAATGGAACAGTAACCCCGAAGAAACCTTGTTAGGGAAGAGTCATACCTCAAAGGGGGGAGATGGCACAATGCTCCTAGTCTTCAGAAAGGGTTTTTTTCTTTCTTTTCTAATATATATTTAATTACTTCATGATCAATACATATAATCACTTTAGTTCCAATGAGATAGGATCTAAATTTATCAAAGAAAAAGATAACAACTAGTACTACCTTTCAGTTATTGAATAATTTAATTGATTTTCATTTAGAGTTTTACTAGTATAGTATATCACAAGGAAAATTTCATCTTTTCTTTCTCATAAGACTGCCCTTATTACAAAATCATTTGTATCACAGATAAATTCAAAAGGTAAATTTTAGCCAGGTGTTATAATAATTAGAGTTGAAGTTAATTTGGCTTTTAATAGATTAATAGCTTCTTAACATTATTTGGAAAAAGCAAAGCGTGTATCATTTTCTAATAAGATGCACAATGGTTTTGATATTTTATAAAATTACTTGATAAACCTCATGTAGAATCCAACATGTCCCAAAAAACTTCTGACTTCTTTAACATTAGTTGATGGTGAAATTTTTTCTATAATTTTTACTTTTGGCCTATCCACTTCTATTCATTTTTCTAACATTTTATGACCTAGTATTATTCCTTCTCTAACCATAAAATGACATTGCTCTCTATTAAGTACTAAGTTTTTCTCTTCACATCTCCTAAATTTGATTTTTAAATTTTCTAAGCAATGTTCAAATGTCAAACTAAAAAATTGAAAAATCACCCAAAAAAACTTTAATGTATTCAATTAAGTCAAAAAAATAGCCATCATACATGTCGAAACTTAGTAGGTGTGTTACATAAGTCAAAGGGAATTCTTCTAAACGTAAATGTATCATAAGGGCACATGAATGTTGTTTTCTCTTGATCCTCAACTTCTATGGAAATTTAATTATATCTAAAATACTCATCTAAAAAGTAATAATATGAATGACTTGCTAACATATCTAACATTTGATCAATGATAGGAAAATTAAAAGGATCTTTTCTTGTGGGTTTATTTAGCATCCTATAATCAATACAAATCATCCATCCTATGATTTTTCTAATATGAATGCTTTCGTTATTTGCATTAGTAACTATAGCAATTCCTTCTTTTTTTAGGCACACAATTGATTGGACTTACCCATGTATTATCAAATATAGGATATATAATTCCTATATCCAACCACTTTAAGATTTTCTTATTTACTGCATTCTTGATTGGATTTAATCTCCTTTGATTTTCTATAAATGGTTTACTATTTTCTTCCATTAAAATTCTTTGCATATATATTGAAGGATTGATTCCTTTAATGTCTGTTATAGTCCATCCAAATGCTTTTACATGTCCTTAAAGAACTTGAATTAATTTATCTTCTTGATTTTCTTCTAAATCAGCAGAGATGAGTATTTGTAATGTTGATTCTTTCCCTATATTTAAAGTGATTTGGTAATGGTTTTAATTCTAAATCTTGGGCTTCTATTATAGATGGTTTAAGATTCTTCCTTTCTATTGACATTTCTAATGGTTCAAACATTTCTTTAAAATTATTAGGCATAATTCTAAGAAAGTAGATGTCTTCATATTCTTCCATCATCATTTTGCATTTTTTTTTTATAAAATAATTTATGATATTAGAATCCAATTTTATTTCTACTTTACTTTCACTTAACCCAATCCTACAGCATTCTTCATTTATATCATTAGAAAACTTAAAAAAGTTAACACATTAAATTTAACTTCTTTATCATTTACTCTTGTCGTAATTCCCCTTTTTGAACATCTATCATCATTCTTCCAATAGCTAAGAAAGGTCTCCCTAAAATGGGAGGTATTTCTTTATCTTCCTTCATACTAATATGGTAAAATATATAAGAAATATAAATTTATCTACCTTAATTAGAACATTATCAATAATACCCTTAACTTATGTTAAAGATCTATCAACTAATTATAGAGACACACTTGTAGGTTTTACCTCTCCTAATACTAGTTTCTTGAAAATTGATAAAGGCATTAACTTTATACTAGCTCCTAAATCACATAATGCCTTTATAAAAAATTTATCCATACAAAAACAAAATCAACTTTTTTTTCGCCCTAACCTCTACAAGGCCTCCTCTGAGATTGAAGTTCTCATCTTGGATTGGCCATTCTCGTCTTTGGTCGCTTGTCGACGCTTCTCTCGCTCGAAGACGGTCGCCTCCGTATGGTGTGACGCCTCGGATTAGACAAATGGCGAGGCTTTGGTCTGCGAATCCCGCCCGTCGCTGACGCCGAACTTTTTCCGACTACGTGTTTTCTGATTCAAGCACTGTTAATGCACCTGTTGTTAAATCATTCAAAGGCGCTTTATCTGGTAAGATCCCTAGCCCGAATGCTTTAATCTCATTTCTACATCTTATCATGGATTGCCGGCAGTAATGTGTTCAGATCAGGATGTTGAGAAACTTGCTAAGCCCTTCGAGTTCTCTTTGGTGGGTAAATTTTCCCTTCGACGCCCGACTCTTGATAATATTTGCTCTTTTTTTCATAGTTTAAAATTATCGGGTACTTTCACTATCGAGCTTATCGATCCCTGTCACATTCTTATTCAACTCTCAAACGATTTAGATTATTCGCGGGTTTTCGCTCGTCGTTCTTATTTTGTGCATAATTGTCATATGCGGCTATTGAAATGGTCGCCCCTCTTTGATGTCAAAGAGGAATCTCCCATTGTCCCTCTTTGGCTTGCATTTCCTAACATGCGCATACATTATGTCACCCATCAAGTTTTGTTTGCTGTTGGCGGCCTTTTGGTAGACCTCTCCAAATTGACCAAGCAACGGCCACTAGATCTAGGCCGTCCGTCGCTCGTATTCTCGTTGAGATAGACATCACAAAAAAATATCCTAAAGAGGTTTGGATTGGCTCCGAAAAATTTGGATATAGTCAAAAAGTCAAATTCGAAAACTTTCCTGTCTTTTGCACCCACTGCAAGATCCACGGGCACGACCACTCAGAATGCTTTGTGCTTCATCCTAATCTCAGGAAAAATTTACCACAGAATAAGACTATCATTAATGGAACTAGGAAAACCACTATTCTAGCATATGTGCCTAAAGATACTCAAAAAGAACCTCTCCTTCCCACACCAACTACTGATTTTTCTAGTGGAAATCACTCGGACCTTGGTACTAAAATGCACATTGAGGGGTGTGACAATACCAATGACATTTTACCTAACCTCACCCCTGCTTGTAACAATCTGGCTTCCCAAGATAGCTCTTTGCTACATTTAAATCCTACTGAAAATCTGAATGGTAGCCTTATATTGGACACCCAACTAAACAATTTGAATGAGAATCATATAACGGACCAAAACAATGATGACCCTATGCCTTCAGAACATATTGAGAAAGATATTTGTATTACGACTAGTGCTAGAACTTCCCCATCTATTTTTCTTCAGAGTGATAATCAATAATTGAACCAAATTTCTCACACTCTATCCGATAGGGAAGAAGGTGAAATCCCCTCTTCTAAAACATTGTTAGATCCTTCTACTATTCCGGACCTCAGAAATCAATCTCTTTCAGATGGAGATCATTTGGATTCTGATAGACCTTTTCAAATTGTTAAATACAAAAAACCCTACAAAGCTAAAATTTCTAATAATAATTTCAATAGAACCACTTGCTCTTCTTCCACCCTAAAAAAGTAATGTGGCATCATTTCTTTTCTCTTTCCTTTCTTTCTTCTTTTTTTTTCCCTTTTGGTTGTCTCCTTATGATTAATTTTCTTATTTGGAATATCCGGGTTGTGGGACTCTTCCGTCCGCACGTGTTAGAGTCTTTGTCGATCCATAATATTAAGTTACTTGTTCTTATTGAACCTCTCATTAATTCTTCTAAGATTGCTTTGTCGCTAGATCCCTTGGTTTTCATAATTTCTTCTTCAATCTTAATAATAAAATTTGGTGCTTTTGGCACAACTCCATCACCATTTCCATCATTGATGATCTTAACCAATTGGTTAATGTCAAAATCTCCTTAGGTGATTTGTCTGCTTTTGGCTCTTTTATCTATGCTTCTTGTAATAGAGCTGGTAGGAATCTCCTTTGGAATCACTTACGCACCTTTGCTTCCTCGACCAACCTTCCCTAGTTGGTTGGAGGCGATTTCAATACTATCATAGCTACCTCAGAAAGAAGGGGAGGATGTTCTCCTAACCTTCATTCCATGGAAGACTTCTCAAATATGATCGATTGCAATTTGATTGACATTGGTTTCACTGGGTCTAATTACACGGCACAACTCTAGACTTTGGCGCGTAGATAGGACCCTCTTTAATTCGCTCGGATCAATCAAGGTCTACTACCATTGTTGAGCATTTGAGCGTAACTTTGTCGACCATGCTCTCTCTGATTTCCTTCAAAATCCCCTACCCCGTACTCCCTCTCCTTTCGATTTCAAAATATGTGGACCCAACATAGTGACTTCACCAATGTCGCTCTCACTAATTGGATGGACCCTATTTTCCCGGATAATTCTGTTAAAGGTATGACTCGTCTTTGGCTAAAGCTCAAAAGACTTAAACAAAATCTCAATTGGTGGAACAAACACATTTTCAAAAATCTTTTCGCAAATCTTAAAGCTATGGAACAAGAGGTTTGTTCTCTTGAAGAGGCTGTCTCCACTGATCCCAGTAAACTGGAGGAGTTGAACATTGCCAAGAATACCTTGGCTAATTATCAAAACATGGAAGAAACCTATTGGCGTCAAAAAGCCGCAAGCAAGCATATTGCTGATGGTGACAGAAACACCAGGTATTTTCATGCCATTTGTAATAAACGGAGAGCCTTAAACTCAATAAAGAAAATTAAGAACTCCAATGGTGAATGGATAACCGATAACAATGATATTAAGGATTCTGTCATTCATCATTTCCAAACTTTATTAAATTCTAATGCTTGGAAACTTTATCAAACACTCATCTTATCCCCTCTATGATTAATAGTGAGGACAATCATTTACTCACTAGGTGTCCTTCCGAAGAGGAGATTAGTAATACTCTTAAGAACATGAACACCGATTCTGTTGCTGGTCCTGACGGCTATACGACCCACTTTTTTCAGCATTGTTGGTCATTTATTAAAACCGACTTAGTTGATGCTGTTATTGATTTCTTTGATGGCAATCCTATACCCAAATACTTTTCTAGCACTTCTATTGTCCTTATTTCCAAAACTAGCAATCCTGAATCTTGGGGCGATTTTAGATCGACGTCTTTTGCACCTTTTTTCAAAAACTTATTGCTAAATTAATAAACAATAGACTTAGCTCTTTGCTTCCTAAAATCATCTCCCCTAATCAAACTGGTTTTGTTAAAAATAGATTAATATCGGATAATATTCTTCTTGCGCAAGAACTGGTTCATGACATTAATGTCCCTTCTAGAGGAGGCAACATCTTATTCAAATTGGACATCACTAAAGCCTTTGACAATCTCTCATGGGAGTTTCTCTTTCAAATCCTGAATTTGTTTGGTTTTTCTGATAGATTTATCCGGATTATAAAAAGGTGTATCATGAATGTCTGGTTTTCGGTTATTTTGAATGGTGAGTCCTTAGGTTTCTTTCCTTCTAGCCATGGTTTGAGGCAAGGTGACCCACTATCACCTTCTCTTTTTATCATCGCTATTGAATACCTGTCAAGGAGCCTTAACAATCTTTACGCTAATAATCCCAATATGTCTTTTAAAACTCATGGTGGCTTCCCTATTTCTCATCTTAGCTTTGCAGATGATTTCATTATCTTCTGCAACGGCTCCCTTCATCATGTTAAAACCATTAAGAACCTTCTAAATGATTTTGGTAAAGTTAGTGGCCTTTTTCTTAATGAAGGAAAATGCGGTTTTATACCTTCATCTAAGATTCCACCTAATAGACTTAACCAAATATCCAGAATTACTAATTTTAAGCAAAATTAACTCCCTCTTAATTACCTTCTTTTACAAAGGCCATAAAAGATCACACCTTTTGATGATCTAATTGTAAAATTTCTAACAAACTTTGGTTTGGAAATTTCATTTACTCTCATTTGGTGGTAGGCTTACCTTGATCAAGAGCACTCTAAATTCCATGCCTATATCTTCTCCAAACCATTGTGCCTACCAACTCTACCATTAATAGAATTGAGCGCCTATTAAACAAATTCTTTTGGGGAACCAATACCTCCTCTAAAAGGATGCACCGGGTCATCTGGTCCAAAATTGTGGTACTCTTGAAGAGGGAGGTCCGGTTGTAAATCCATTAAAGAAGTAATCAATGCCGTTTCCTACAAAATTTGGTGGAATTTTAGGAGCAACAATAGTCTTTGGGCAAAATTCATGACTTCCAAATATTGCCAGGGTAAACATCCTCTCATTTGTCCCTTTAAATCGGGGGATTCTCCCGTATGGAGAAGACTATGTTCTGTCAAATGGGATGCAGAATCCTTAATTTTTTGGGGCATAAACTCGAAATTCCTTCTTTGGCAAGACAACCGGAGTGGTTGTGGATCCATTGATGACTTACTTTACACTCACTTCACCTCTGCTCTTAGAGTTTATTCATTCTGGCAAAACCACAAGTGGAATACTAGTAAGATTACTGATTCTATTCCTTCCGCTTTCTTACATATGATTACTAATATTCCTATAACTCCTAACAATAATGATCAGATTATCTTTAAGCTATCTCATAATGGAGATTTCAACCTTAAAAATGTGTGGCTTCACACTAAAGACACTCAGGATTCTTCTATTGTGTTCTCCAAAATCTGGAATAACAATATCCCCTCTTCTTACTCTCTAACTTGGCATCCTAAAAAATTTTATTCCTGTTGACTCTTTGCTGTGGGGTAAAGGGTTTTACTTACCCTCCAAATGTCAATGTTGTTCTCATATTGAGAATGTTAACCATGTTTTTATTAATGGGGCTATTGCCTCTAAAATTTGGATTTGGTATGACGATCTATTCAACACTGTCAATTTTAATTGTTCTTTTAATTTATATCAACTTCTTGGAGTTTACTTTGACAATGCAATTAAAGGTCATATTAAAATCATAATCGCCATTACTCTTATTTGGTTCATATGGATGGACCGTAATGATGCTAAACATCGTGGGATTCGTATGAATCACATGAGGATTATTGCTAGAACTAAAACAAAATTTGTGAATTATTTAAAGCCAACTTAATTCATCACAAACATTTTAAAGGTCAGAATCAGAAGCTAATAAACCGGGCCTCAACCTTCACCAAACTTACTATCAAATGATAGAATAGTTTTGGAAGAAACCTCTTGATCATATTATTAAAATTAATACCGACTCATCTCTAATAATGGCTCGGGTTGTGGAGGCATTTTCGTGGACTCTAAGGGCATTGTCCTATGTGCTTTTGCTTATCCCCTTATTTCCAAAGACTATTATATCGAGCTTATGGCAGTCCACAAAACTTTAGAAATTTGTATTCAAAATGACTGGCTCAATATTTGGATAGAGGTGGACGCTCTTCTACTGATTGTTCTTTTGACTTCTACCAATATGAGCAACTTGTTTTGTACTATCTCCTCAAGCAAACTAGGGTTCTTCTCTCAACCGAATTTTACCATCACTCATGTTTCATGGAAGGTAACGCCTTGATTACCTTGCAAATTTGGGTATGAGATTAGACAAGATCATCTTCTTTGATCAATTTACATTACCCAAATACTTGCGTGCCGGTTAACTTGGACAACTCGGGCTTCCTTACCTCAATCTAATTCTCCTCTTTGCCTCCCTTTTTTCTTTTTTTTTCGATTTTCCTTGTGTTTTTATGGATAATCCTCATAGATATCATTGTTGTCTTGTGCTCTTTGCTATGACTTGCTGCCTCTACCCCTTCTCCTTTAGTTGGAAGATTTATGTTTTTGGCATTTTCAATATTATGGGGCAGATGTTGAAATATATGCACATTAATCACTTGAATTGGAACCCCACTTGGGACTTGACTTTCATTGATACAACTATTACTAAACCTGATAGAATTAATCATTGCTGGAGGAAGTTATCTACTCTTGAATTAGATTTTATACTAACTCCTTTAACCGCCTTTTTCACGATAATAAGGCTTGGAGCATTGCTACTAACTATGTTGACTCTAGGCATCGATTAGTGTGCATTATGTCGGTTGCGCTTTTATTTTGCTGATTATAGTATCTTTTTGGCTATTGCTTACATTCCTTGGGACTCTTCACTCCTTAAAGGCCTTATTCATAAAGGTTCCATCACTTATGTCAAAAGGATTTTGGTTGGTTGTTGGGCTTCAGATTTTATGTACCCTCGTCCCTGCTTATATAATGTCTAACCTCAAGACGCTTTCTTGCAAGGGAAGAAATTGTAATTCCTGTCTCTTTTAATGATTGTTTTGGTCTGAAATCCTTATACTGGAATGGATTAGGTTTAATTGTGTTTTGGGTTTTGGAGGTTTGCTGTCATGGTTGTTTGTTGATTTGTTTGTTGATTTGGTTTTTTCATCACTGTGGGTTCGGGCTGCTGCAGATCTTTCCTGCTGATGCTCCTCCCGCTTTTCCTTCTGTCTTTTTTTCTTGTCTACTCGCCTTAGCAAGTTTTGGTTTTGGACCTTTATTTTCTTAAAATTTGATTGGTAATGATGTCTCTACTTGGAATAATCTTCTTATTTTATATTTTTTACAATGTTGCATTAGTTGCTCTCATGAGTGACTTGTGATTGCTGATTATTCTTTGATTGGTCTTTGCTCATTTCAGGGTGGCTGTGAATCATATTTACAGTCATTATTTATTTTGTAATCCTGCATCTAATGGGCTTGTGCTGTTACCTTCTTGGATTGGAGTGTCATTTCTATTTGAGAAGTATTATAATCTGATGTTGCCAGTTGATGTCTTAAGATCTTGGATGTTTGTGGATTTAGTTTATCTGATTAGTTGTCCCTGGGCTACTGTTGTTCCCTGCTATAATATCCCTTTTACTGCTGCTAGTATTGTGCAGATCACTATGCCTAATCAAGCTCTCTGATCTTAACATATGGTTTGTATATACTCAATGAGTTATTATGTGGGGTATTTCTCCAAAGATTGTGGTCCGGGATAGTCGCTATGAATGTTCCTTATGTGGTAACTTTTCGATTTTCACCGGTTGTTTCTGCTGTGCATTATCCGGATCTTCTGCTGCGGTACTTTAATCTGCGCTTGTAATTTAAACTGGGAATTTGCGATTTACCTTTTGGTTTATTAATCCATGCATGAGGATGACTGTTTGCTCTTAGGGTGCTATTGAGCACCTATTGGTTGCGCTTTTTCTTTGTGATTGGGATATCCCATCTCTACTTTAATATCTATTTAGAATGGAATTGTGTTATTTTTTTTTTATTGTCTTTGCTTCCGGTTTTGCTTCCCATGAGTTTGAGTTTTCAAGGATTACCATTGTGTATCGATTGGTGTACTTACTCGATAGTTCTTTAGGTTGTTGTCTCTCTTGGAGATTTATTTTTCTTTTTCCTTGTCTCCTTTGGCTCTCTCTCTTTGTTGGTTGTTTTGTCATGACAATGATGTTCTGATGCATGTCCACGATTTTGAGCTTTTATACTTTCTTGCCGGATAACTATATGCCTTAATTTTTTGTTTATCTACTATTGCCATGTCTACTCACTTGGATTTCTTTTATGGTTTCAATGTTGTTGTAGCTGCTGGGTTGGCTTTGGTTGCCGTCTATTTATCTCTTATTTTCTCCGATTTGCATCACCTCTACCTCTTTTTATGGTTGGTTGGTCTTATTATTGCAAGATGGGTATTATGGCCACTTTAGTCTTTGCCTATCTTGGAGGTTCGCCTTTTCTTTGTCCGCTCTTTGGATTGATTGTCGAAAGCATGGATTATTTAAATGGTGATTCGAATCGCTATTGAGCTCTCTTCTCTCTCGGCTAACTCGGTTGATTGCGCTCATTCCCCTGTTGAGCTATCTTTGTATTTCTTTACTATTGCTTTCTCCGTGACATTAACAAAGGGACTGTTTCACGGTTTTTTCTTGAAAGATTCATTTATATACCATGTGATTGGGGTGGTGTTAACTATAGGCTCATCGACTTATTTAATAGATTTTCAGCTAGTAGTATCCTGTAATTACCTTATGGAGGGATTATATCAACAAATTCCACGAACATGGCTATTCAAGAGATTCTGGCAAAGATGGCTCACTCACTTATGTTTATGTATTCTCATGTCAAGATGGTTATATTGATGATAATTCTCTTGAATGAAACTCCATATCCTTCAGCTCTTTGCAATTACCTATATATTTTAGATATGATTTTGCTTAGGTTTGTAGGTAATAAAGCTCACAAGAAGAACAACAACTGGGTGCTTCCTTCTCACAGGTTTGTTGGCTATGATGGCTGTGATGTTCTCACTCCTTTTTGGTTTGGTAGTAGCTCATGTGATTTAACCCTTCTAAGTTTGGATGCTCATATTTGCATCTTCCATCATGGTGTGATTGAGCGAGCCTTCTATCCCATTTTCTTATTATCATACTCATTATACTATTTTCTTCTACCCTTTTGTCGTATTACCTTAATCTAATCTCTCTTATTATAACTTTGCAGGTGTTTCTCTCCTTTTATCTTGCAGGTTTGCTCCATATTACCAAGCACTCCTACAACCATCAGAGCTTTGGCCTTATCTTTTCTTTAGCTTATTATGTTAATCATCTTGTATCTTTTGATTGCTTTAATGTTTTCTTTTGCTCTTGGTTGTACTTAGTTGGGGATTTACTCCTTTGTAGCTCTTTGAGCGAGTTTGAGTTTATCCCCTTTAAGGACCTTGTAACCTTTTTTTTTTGTGGCAATAAAATACCCCCGTATAATGGGGTTTCCCTAAAAAAAAAAAAAAAAAAAAATTATCCATACAATGCAAGGAATATTAAAACTCCCTAGATCTTTAAGTTCTTTAGGTAATTTTCTTTGAATTATTGCACTAGATTCTTCAGTAAGGGATATAGTTTCATTTTGTTTAGAATGTTTTTCCAAAATTTAGCATATGAAGGCATTTGTTCCAAAGCTTTTGCAAATGGTATATTTATGAATAAATTCTTAAATACTTTTGAAAATTTAGAAATTTGATTACCCACATTTTGTTATTGAAGTCTTTTGGGAAAATAGAGGTGGTGGTCTTTCTCTCATTTTTCTAAATGCTTCTCTTTCTATTTCCTTTTCTTTTTTTTTTAAATTTCTTTATTTTTATTTTCTTCCTTTTCTTTTTCTTTACTTAATATTATATTTTCTCCACTTTTATCTTTTAGCCATGTTTCTTTTAATTTCCTTCCTCTTCTTAACTCAATTGCCTTATATTGTTCATTACCTTTATCTTTAAAATCTATTTTTGTGTTACTAAGTAAATTCCCTTGTCATCTATTTGTAAGATTATTACCCAGTTGCCCTAATTGAATTTCTATATTTCTAATTGAAGATCCTTTGCTTTGTAATTGAGTTCCCATTTGTATCATTAATTCTTCTAAGGTAGATTTCTTCTCCTTAGTTTAATTTTATGGAGGATATCCTTGTGGAATGATAGATTTAAAGTTTATTTTTTTGAGGTTTATAATTCTTATTATCTTAATTTCTCATACTTCCATATTGATTATAGTTTGCATTATTATTCCATGAAAAGTTTTGGTAAATCCTCCAACCGTGCTTTAGTGTATTTGAGTAATGATCATTTGGTTTATTTGAGATATAGTTAAGCATTTCCAATCCTTGATTAATTTGTTCTTCTAATACACATATTTATCAATTTTTCCCCTTTGAGTTATATTGTTAATATTTTGATTGATTTCTAAATTGTCTACTTTCTTAAATAGGAAAGCTACTTGCGAAGTCAATATTGTAATCATATTATTATTATTAACATTGAGCTACTTTCTTAAGATATAATCTATCAAAGGGCCATTGAAAATTATTAGTTGCCATTTTCTCTATTAAAGCATAAGCTCCTCAAAAAATTTTATCATTAAGCTACCTCTTGCTGCAACATCTACAATAGTCCTCAGAGATCCTATTGAGCCATATTAAAATGATTGAATGATAAGGAAATCAGATGATGAATGATGAGGATATTTCCTTAATAATTATTTATATTTTTCTTAGGCCTCATATATAGATTCATTATCTAATTGCATAAATGATGTAACATCATTTCTTAGCTTAGCAGTTTTAGATGGTGGAAAATATTTTGCTAAATATTTTTGAGCAAATTTGTTTCAAGTTATTATAAATATTTAAGGTAATGAATTCAACCATATTTTAGCCTTTCTTCTAAGTTAGAAAGGGAATAATCTTAATATAAGAGCATTATCACTTACCCCATTGTATTTAAAGGTTGCACAATTTTCTAAGAAATTAGTAATATGCATATTAGGATCTTCAATAGGTAAACCCCCAAACTGAGAGTTTTGTACCATTTATATTATAAATGATTTTAATTCAAAATTATTGGCTTAAATAGTTGGTCTAGCAATACTTTGATATGTTCCATCTATAATTGGTGTGGCATAATCCTTAAGAGGCCTAGATGGTTCTCATATTGGTTGATTGTCCATTGCTAGTTTTTTCACTTATTCTCTCTTCTCTTTTTTAAAATTTTCTGTAAAGTTATTCAATTTTTTTAAGTTTAATAGTACTATTTCTATAGTTTTGTCTCTACGCATATATTATTCAAAAATCACAACTTTGGTTCAAAAACTAAATTAAAAATAAACTTAACAAGTACAAAAATATTTTACACATAACACAACACAAATAAACATAACAAAAATGTTAAATTAAAAATAGTTCAGGAAGACTATCATTAAAACTTAATACAAATTATTATTTTACTTCAAATCCTTAGCAATGGTGCTAAGAACTTAATTGGTATTTTTACTCTTATACGCAAGTACACATGTCGAATCAAGTAATATAGAATGACTAGAGTATCATTCCCATGAGGATTAGAGCATAATGAAATATTAATTAATATTAAGTTAATTACTAATCTTTTTAAAACCTAATTTTTATCTAACTAAATGTAAGTTCTTAATTTAAAATAAAAATCTATTATTTTGTAAGAGATTAAAAAGTCTAAATTTTATATTTTCAAACTTTTTTAGAAAAATAAAGTGCTTTTTTAATTTTAAAAGGAGTACACCAAATTTATGGAGTTTTTGGATTATCTATTATATTAAACTAAGTATTGGATCAATTTCAAGCTTGTAGTGTCAACTAGAAGCAAAAATGTTATACCCTTTATGTCTATACCAGTATAACAAAACTAGTCCCTTTAGCCAATTTTCTATCGAGTGTCAAGTAAATTTTAATTAGTTGTGTTACCCATATTTACCTTTATATGATGGCAAATTCAAAAAATAATTATATGTCTACTGGATATTTAGCACTTATAGACTATCTAGCACATTAATGATTATTTAGCGTACATTTGTTTATCTTTTTCCAAATTATTTTTCTTGAATTTCATCGATATCTCTAGATCACAGTTAATTTAACTATGTAATTAGACATATTACAAGCAAATGAAGCTTGGAGGAAAGCAAAATATCATATTCATTTAAAGCA
The DNA here is from genome assembly GCA_021442155.1 of Cymbidium sinense. Lineage (NCBI taxonomy): Eukaryota > Viridiplantae > Streptophyta > Magnoliopsida > Asparagales > Orchidaceae > Cymbidium > Cymbidium sinense. The sequence continues at coordinate 131,780,403 of CM038218.1, forward strand.
CAAATAATTTTTTTACATTAATCCACAAACAAAGTCGAATACAAAACTAATATCCATAAGCTCACAAAATTTTATAGCACTTTATAGATTAGTGCTTGGTAATAGAGAAAAAGAAAACGAAAATTATTAAACATAGTAAAGCTAGATGTAAAATAACCAGAGAAGAAAGGAAAGAGCACAATGAGAAGATTTGCTAAGTCCACTCCTCGTAATACTCTTTTGTTTCCTCATGGAAATATCTAGCACCCCCCATTGAAATTCCTTGGTTATTGATTTCCTTAAACACTTCTTGCTTAAGAAAACACTTTTTCACACTACCCTTACTCACTCTCACAACACTTGGAGTGTCACTCTCCAAGCGCTTTACAAAGAACATGCACATTCACACTCATCTTGGTGCCAAAAAAAGTAGAAAAAGAAAAAAAATTAAAAAAAGGATATTTTTCCTATGAAAATGTTCCCTAAATATTACCTAGATATAGTCCTAGTTGATTGCCCAAACACTCCTATCATAATACCCTCAAAAACTGCTTAAAATCATCATTGAACCATGATGAATCTATTATATTAGGCTATAGTATTGCAGTACTATTGTTGTAGCACTACAGCATTGGAAGTGGTGATGTGATGCTGCCGATCCGGGGCTACTGATCTGGTGTTATGACATTATGCTTGTTGCTTCTGCCTCATACTTTTTTCTCTAATATAGTGTTGCAGCACTAGTCTTGCTATAAAATTATCCCAAAATGAGTTTGAATTGGAATTACGACGCTGTTGATATAACTCCTAGGTGCTAGCCTCGGTATAAAATTTATTTAGTTTAGGTCATTTATAATGTTGTGATGCTGCTTTTACAACATGTGGGAACTGGGCCTAAATTTTGCATTTTTGCTTTTTTTTTAATAATCTCCCTATTACAACACAAAATATACTTAAAATCAATATATTTTAATAGAAAATACATGATAAATGCATTTAAAAAACATGAAATTTTTATTATTTTAACACTTATCAAGTTGGTGAATAACCATGTTAATGTTGAGGAATATAATAAAGTCATTCAGTAGACAACTTGTAAAAAAAATTCTATAAAGAGGCTACTCTTGGAGCAATTGTTCAAAGACAGATTTGGAGCATGGAGGCCAAATAAAGGGGACAATTTGTCGAAGAAGAGGTACATAAGTGCAGATTCAAAAATTAAATGACTCAACATCTAGGAGGTCAATACTCGCAACCGACCTTGGAAACCCCTTTGAGGGTGTCTATGGTTTAATTAATGAAGGCCAACAAGAATTAGGAATACTTCAAGTGAACACATGAAAGTTAACAAAGTCTGCAAATGCTCTAGATATTGTGCTTATCCTCAAGACCATGAGCACAACACTAAGAAATGCTACCATCTAAAGAGCCTAATTAACAAGCTAATTAAGGTTGGGAACTTCAAGGAGTTTACTAGGCAATAGGATAAGGAAAACATCAATGTGGTCAATGAACTCACCTAGGTGCATGGGATCCATATTGCATGAGTTATGCTCGTGATTTTTGAAGGGGGTGGAGAATCCAAAAGGAGAGTGAGCCTCAAATGACAATCATCTATAGACATTAACTCAACTATAATGACATGTCAGCCACAAACATCCATAGTTTCTATAAGTTATTCAGAAAAAGATTGACCCACCATCAATAACCCATATAATGATATAATCATCATCACAACATTAATCACTAACTATCAAATTAAGAGTATATTAATCAATATCGAGAGTTCGATCAATATTATTTTCATATTTATCTTTGATAAACTAGCTTTCGCAAGTTTGAAACTCACCCTTATTGAAGGATCACTGTATAAATTTTTAAGAGAATGAAAAGAAACTAAAGTGATGATCACTTCTCCTATGACTTGGGGAAAAGGAGAGAAGCGACTCATGGAAATGGCCAATATTATTATGGTTGAAACACCCACTGCTTATAATGCCATATTTGATCAATCACTACTAAATTTGTTCAGAGCAATAGTATAGACATACCATGTTACAGTTAAATTCCCCCACTTAAGGAGAGGAGAGTACAGTTAAGGAAAATTTGAAAGTAGAAGTATTACAATTAGATCAATTTAAGACTTTCTACCAAATAGCAATAAATGGTTCCAACAAGAAAGTAGAAGTATTACAATTAGACGTTTCATGCACCAATATAGAGGTCAATGAAGAATCAATAAGATACCAACCAAATAAAATAAAGAACAAGTCTTTAAAATTAGCTTGATTTTTTTTATGCAAAGCATAAGAAGGCCCTGATCTGAACTCTCTAAGAAGATATTAATGTATTTTCCTAAATCATAACTAAGATGCCAGATGCCAATATCAACGTCGCTTATCATTGCTTTAATGTCTAGAAAGATGTATGACCCATAAAGTAAAAAACAAATAAGAAAATTTGTTGCATTACTCATTGAATCAATACAAGAAGAAGTCACAAAACTACTTACAACTAGTTTTGACTTCATAAATTTGAGTAGGAAGTGGAGAATGTGTTTTGACTTCATAAATTTGAACTTGGCATGCTTGAAGGATGAATATCCACTCCCTAGAATAAACACACTAATTAACTCAACAATGGGCAACTCCATGATGAATTTTTTAGATGTATTCTCAAGATATCACCAAATACAAATGCATCCTATCTATTTAAACAAAATGACTTTGATCACTAGGGAAGGACTCTATTGCTACAATATAATACCTTTCAGGCTCAACAAAGGAAGTGTTCAAGGATCAAAAGGGAAAAAATGTTAAGGTTTATGTCAAAAACTTGCTAATCAAGAGTAACACACCTGGGCAAGACATTCAGGATCTTAAGAAAATTAAGAGGCTATTGCCGCCAATAGGGGGGCATGAATTGGGTGTTTTAAAAAGTTATTACAAATTAAAAATTAAATTTAACACTTTTTTAGAAAAATTAGTAATAAACACTGTTGAACATTAATTGAACCACAATAGTAAGCTAAAGCTAAAATAAAATAAAATATAATTCCTTTCAGGCTCAATAAAGGAAGTATTCGAGGATCATAAGGGAAAAAATGTGAAGGTTTATGTCGACAACTTGCTAATCAAGAGTGACACACCTGAGCAACACAGTTAGGACCTTAGGAAAATTAAAAGGCTATGGCTCCCAAGAGGGTGGGGGAATGGGTGAATTGGGTGTTTTAAAAAGTTATTACAAATTAAAACTTAAGTTTAACATTTTTAGCAAAATTAATAATAAACACTATTGAAGATTAACTGAACCACAGTAGTAAGCTAAAGCAAATATAAAATAAAATAAAATAAAAGCAATAGAAATAAAAGGTGGACAGAGATTTTTATGTGATTTAGCCAAATCCTAAAATTGACCTACATCCATGCCTAGTCACATTAACTCAAAAGTAACAAACAAAGTAAGATTACAAAGAATCTTATATAATCTCCAATATCAGGAAAGTACAATCCCAACAATATACATTTTATATTAAGCAATTATAAACCCAAATAAATAATGTACTCTTTTACACAGGTAATTACAACCCGAAATAAGTTCAAAAGAACAAGAAATAAAATATATAATTTGTGAATATCTAACTCTCAATTTTAAAATAATTTTGTACTCAAGCCTACTAAACAATATCAAGATAGATAAGAAAGAGTTCAAACTTTATTTTGTATTTTATGATTTTGAAAACATGCAATGAACTAATCAACTTAAAATAAATACATGAGCTAAATCAAATTTATAAAAACTTGCAAAAAATGAAATCCAATAATTTTGAATATATGAAGTGTAAGAAACAATTGTTGTAAAAGCCTTATAAATATGATTTAAATCCTAAAATCCAATCAAATAAAAGAAAGAACCTTTCAAATTGCTTTGAATGAGAATGAAAACAACTTTAAAAAAATCTTTAACAATATAACATACAATTCTTTTCAACCAAATCAAACCAACAAAATCAATACAATAAATGATTAAATTAAATTAATACCCTTATTAAAGTCTTTTGTGAGTGTGAGAATATGAGTACAAGACTTGATGAGAATTCATCCAAGGCTTTAAGGAAGCTTGAAGAAATTTTTAAAGAACTCTCATTTGAATGTTGTTAAAGAGGTGAAGAAGAGAGAGGAGCTTTCGCACTTTGAATCCTAGAATCACTCCAAGAAATCAACTTGTAAGGGTTTGGCCAAGCTAAAGAAAATCAAGGAGTGAAGTTATGAGAACACCTCCATAAATAAGAAGTGATCCTAGAGGTGGCTGGCTAAGGCAAGAGAAAAAGGAGAGAGAAAGAATTAGGGGGAAATAAATTAAGGAAGGAATTTAATTTTTAACAATTTATCTCATGAAAATAAACTTAAATTCAAATGAATTCTAGTATAAAGTGGTCAACCATGCAAGAGAAGGGAAGAAGATTAAAGCATATGAAAAAAATTTTAATTCACTTAATACAAGTATGAAGATGATGGGCCAAGCAAGTGGATGTAATAAATTGAATGTAATTCCCATAAGTAAACACTCCTTACTAATTTCTTAATCACTTAAAGAAGTGTGAAAAGAAATTTAAATTTTTAATAAATTAACATCAAACTAAGATGAAGCTCGCCAAGACTTTCTATATGTGATTTAATTAAGATTCAATGCAATTAATATGAGAGAATAATTAATTAATTAGACAGGGATTAATAAAGTAAGTTACATTATTCAATTAACTAAAATAATTAAATTAAATAAGATGGGAATTTTTCAATCAAGAAATACATGTATGGATAAGATCCCAAGAATTATAAATTTATTTAAATTCCATCAGAGAGATTTTATGGGAATGGATTTAAAATTTGCAATCAACATAAATTAATTTAAAAATGAATTAAGCAGCCTTGCCAAATACTTTTCATAAATAAGATATTAAATTAGGAAAGTATAATTAAGTCAATGGCCCACTTGAATTTGAATTTGAATTAAGCTAAATTAATTCATATAAATGCAATTAAATAAAGCACATGAATGCTAACCAAAGAATACTACAATGGGATCGATAAAGCAAAATCCCATTTTAAACTCAAAGGATTCAAAATATAAATAATTTTGAAATTCAAAAGAACATAAAATGAGGGGGAAAATATGGCATTATATTAAATAAATTCCAAAAAATTTCTCATGCCAAAAACATCAAAATTGGCCATTCAAGTGGAAAAACAAAATTCAAATGCAAATATTTATAAGATAGAAAAAGAATAATATGAGAGAGAAATAGAATGATTTGGATAATTAGTGAATACTTTAAATTTCATGCTAAAAAACTTGGATAAAGATTGGTCTATGCATGAAAATAAATTATGAAATGGAAAATAAACTCAACTCACTTTAAGATGCAATGGATAATGGTTAAGCAAATGCAAGTATTTAAGCTAAAAATAATAATTTTAAAAAATAATGAAATTTTGATGTAAAAAAACATGAAAACAATATGTGAAAATAAAAATAAATGATATGAAAAAGTTTAGTCATTGAAAATAAATCATAGGCTATCCCATTGACTAGTTTCACTTAGGAAGATGTGAGTCACAGTGCTTTCTTCCTATGTTAGTGTTGACATCACTTTTGGAGTGTGCTTTCAACTTCTTCATCTTATACATAGGACTCCTCTAAACATTAAGAGTTCCTTAGTCTTAAGACACTTCTAGTGATTAGGTGAACACTTAACCTAACCCTAGAGACTCTTAGCCATAGGAATGGTTCATGCCTTAGGGGTATTAGGAAAGCTTGCCTAGCCTATAGCTTAAACCAAATCCTTACTTCCTCTTTTCAAGTCAAACTCCAAATTCAAATCAACTTCAAATTCAAACCAACTTCAAATTAAAACAAACTTCAAATTCAAATCAATTCCAAATCAAATCTTAAATCATTTCCAACTTAATTGATTTTCTCAAATCATAAATCCATCCAAAACACATGGGATAGACGGTCCATGATTCATCCCTGCCCTCGCCTGCGAGAGACAGAGACCGTCCATCCTCCATGGCTTGATCAAAGCTCACTTGAGCTTGGATTGGGCTAGGATTCAACCCACACCATCTAGAAGCAAGAAGAAGAAGATCCAACTGTGGAATTCTATTGGGATTACACTTTCCTTCATAAAGGACCAAAGAATTTTTGAACTTAAGCTCATTTTTGAGGCATACCTCGCCAGAGATGAAGCCCTGCTCAAGGTTTGAAGGTTTGAGATGAAGTGGATCTTCCAATTGGCTAAGCTCCCCTTAAATGGCTTCTGGCTTTGATCAAACTCCTCCTTCCCGTGGGTTGGATGCTTGGGAAATGATTTGGGTGAGCTTGATTAGGTCCCTTGATGGTGCTTGCAAGAAGAATTTGGATTCTCTGGAGAATTGAGTGAGTTTGAGTTTTGGTTTTCTTCCCCTATTTTGGCTTGAGTAAAATCAAGAAGGAGAAAAATGGAGAGAGCTTAGAAATGCTTGGGAGAGCTTGGGTAGCTTCCTCTGGGCTCCTAGGGCTCAATCGAGTGCAAGGGTCCTGAATTGGAATGTAATGGAATGAGGGGGAGTATATGTCCCCCTACTTGAATCAAATGATCGAGGCTCATTTTTTCATTTTGATCAAATTGATCTCTTGGAATGGGTTGTTTAGGTTGTTAGAAGTTTCATGTGGTTCCATTTTGGCAGAGGGGTGGGAGTGTGGAGGTGCACATGGGTTAAAATGAGTGGAGGAGGTGATCCATGTGGAGAAATTTGAGTGGAGGGGTCAGTTTTAGCTTTGTGTTGAGTTTGGCTGATCCAAACCCATTGGGTCATGTGCACCACCCTCCTTGGTTTTCAAATGGTCCACTAGGAGGATGCCAAGTGGTCTTGAGTTGGAATATGATCAAATTCCAAGTGAATTTGATCATAGGTTATCCTTTGACCTAGGAGTAAAATGGTCATTTGGCTTTTTATTTTAATTTAGGAGATTGATATATATCAGGTCAAAATAGGTCAACTTGGGTCGAGTTGACCAATTGGTCAATTTGAGTCAAACCATGGGTTAGGTCAAGTTCATATAACCATTTGGACTGGTTTGGTATCATTTTTTTGGTTCAATTTGGTTTATATTTATTTTTGGTTCATTTGAGCTCACTTAGGTCAAATGGGTCAAGTTGACCAATTTGACCCATTTGATCTACTTGGGTTAGGTCATGGGTTGGTTTAGGCTTGGTTGATCATTTGAAATGTTTTGTAAGCTTTGGTTTCAATCAATTTGGTTTAGTTTGAGTTTCAAGTTTATTTGACCTTTTAGGTCAAGTTAGGTTCATGGTCAATTGGGCTAGGTTGGGTCAAGTTGGATAATTGAGGCTTTGGTCAAGTTCAACAAGTGATTTAGAATGAATTTTGACCCATTGGTTGCAATCAATTTTGCTTAGATCAAGATTTGACATATTTTGACATTTTAGGTCAAATTGGGTCTACTTGGGTCAAGTGGCCAATTGAGCTAAGTTTGGCTTAAATGATGACTTGGTCAAGCCCAATCATTGATCATGAATTAGTTTTGATCAATGGTTTCAATCAATTTGTCCTATGGTGGATTTTGGCTAGTTTGGGTTTCATTTGGATCAAGTGTTGACTTAGTCAAAGTCTAGGTTTGACCTAATTTTAGTGATTGATCATCTTATGATGATTATTGCTCACAATGTGAGGCTTAGATGGGCTTAGTTCAATCCAATTTGGGTAGGATTAGAATTTGGCACAAAAAGGTGTTTTAGGTCACTTTGGGTCAAGTGAGCCAAAGTGGGTCAATTGGCTTGATCAAGGCTTGATTCAAGTTTGGTTGAACTCACATATGGACTTCTGATTGAAATATAAATACATTTGCTAGTGATTCAAAGTCAAATGAGTTTTGAATTATTTGACAATTTCAAGTTCAAAGGATGAACATGGGTTTGATTAGGGTTTGAGTTTTGACTTTAGTTTGGTTTGATGATTGAAGTTTATGATTGAATTTGGTTTGTGATTGAAGGATTGATTTTTTTGAAGATAAAATTCAAAAGTTTTAATTGATTTGAGTTTGATTTGACTAAGTTCAGAATTTGACTTGAAAGGGTATAGGTTGGTTTTAGGTTAGATTTGGGTTTGAGTTTTGAATTTGGTTTTGGTTATTTGAATTTATATTTTATTTATATTTGTGAATATAAATGAGAATATAAATAAGTTATGAGAAAATCATTTGAGCTTGAATTAATTTGGATTTTATTTGAGCTAAGTCAATAAGATGAAATCAAAGTGACTTAGGAAAGATTTTTTTTTTTGAGTTGAAATTGATCATGGATGTCAATCATTTGGAATTGATTCATGATTTGAGGAAATCCATTGGAATTGATTTGAATTTGAAAAAAATCAGTTAAGTTGGAATTGATTTAAGATTTGATTTGGAATTGAAGTTGATTTGAGTTTGAAGTTGATTTGGATTTGAGAAAATCAATTAAGTTGGAATTAATTTGAGTTTGAAGTTGGTTTGGATTTAGAGTTTGACTTGAAAGAAGTAAGGATTTGGTTCAAGCTATAAGGTGGGCAAGTTTTCCTAACACCTTTAAGGCATGGGAAATTTCTATGGCTAGCTCTTCTAAGTCTCTTGGGTTAGGCTAAGTGTTCACCTAAGCTCTAGAAATGTATTAAGACTAAGGAACTCTTAATGTCTAAGAGGAGTCCTATGTCTAAGATGAAGAAGTTGAAAACTCAGTCCAAAAGTGAGGTCAACACACACTAACTCTTATGAGAAAGTATGTTTAGAAATTTTAGATGATCTCCAAATCAAAGATGCACCTCCAAAATTTGAAGAGGAGATCCATTCAACTATGGACAAACTCAAAGAAATCAACCTTGGGACAGAAGAAAATCCACGCCCGACATATATTAGTGCTTTATTGAATGAAGAAGAAACCAATGACTTAGTTAGGATATTGATTGAGTTTAAGGACTATTTTGCATGGAGCTATGAAGAGATGCCCAGATTATCTCCTAACATAGCAGTCCACAAACTAGCAATAGACCTTAAAGCCAACCCTATCAAGTAAGCTCCTAGATGCACGCAATTATAAATCGAATGACAAGTCATTTCTGAAGTCAAGAAATTGATCGATGCTATTTTATAAGGAAAGAAAATACCCTACCTAGATAGCCAGTGTCATCCTAGTTAAGAAAAAGAATGGCCAAATTCGCATATGCATCGATTTCAGGGACTTAAATAAAGCATGTCCTAAGGATGAGTTTCCACTTCCTATACTAGAGTTAATGGTGGACATCGCCTCATCTCATGCAATATTCTCCTTCATGGATGGGTCATCTGGCTACAACCAAATTAAGATGGCCCTTGAGGATGAAAGAAACACTGCTTTTTGAACCCCGATCAGAATCTATTGTTATAAGGTCATGCCTTTCGGTCTTAAAAATGTTGGTGCCACATACCAATGGGCCATGACTCAAATCTTCAACGAACTCATTCATCATCAAGTTGAGTGTTATGTTGATGATCTAGTAGTGAAAAGCAAAAAAAGGGAAGATCATCTCTTTGACTTGAGAGTAGTTTTTGAACGGTTAAGACAATATAACCTCAAAATGAACTCCCTAAAGTGTGCATTTGGAATAGCTTCAAGGAATAGAAATAGACCTAGAAAATATCAAAGCTATCTTATAAATGCCACCACCTAAATGTGTAACTCAACTCAGATCTTTCCAAGGGCAGTTGGTGTATCTAAGACTTATTATCTCCAACCTATCGGGAAGATGCAAGCCATTTTCAACACTTGTCAAAATAAATGTCCATCAAGTATTTGGTGAAGTCAAGTATTTGGGTATTTTGCATTGATCTCCTTCTCTCTATCATGATGGATGACTCTCTCTACTTTGTGGCCCAAGCAAATGATGAAGGGAGAGTCCCTACCTTTAAAACATTTGCTATCAAGCTTTAATCTTGAGAAACATTTGCTAGCTTTTCTTTAATCTTCATAAAGTGAACTTGATTTCAAGAATCAACCCACTATAGTATCTCATGACATGGTTGATGTTATCTGAATGGTTGGCACATTGGTACATGATTCTCTCACAGTTTTATACTACATTCGTACCCCTCCAAGCGGTGAAAGGACAAGCACTAGCAGATTTTTTAGCAGCACACCTACTTCATGCTGATTCCCCACTTAGTGACGATCTCCCTGATGAACAAATCATAAACTTAAGGGAAGTTGAAAATCACTAGTGAGAGATGTATTTTGATGGTGTGTCTTCTTTTCACAAGAGAGAAAAACCACAATCTACTCTTCTAGGAAAGGCAGGGGTAGGAATAGTTCTCTTAACTCCATACCACAATGTGATGAGATTCTCATACTATCTCTCCAATCCATGCACCAACAATGAAGCTGAGTATGAGGCTTTGATTGGTGGTCTGGAGTTAACCATTATAGTGTGTGTCAAAATCATCAACATCTATGGCGATTCTCAACTGCTCATCAACCAGATTGCTAGATCCTATAAGGTTCTAAAACCTAAGCTTTGTCACTACCAAGAGTACACCATGAAGCTGTTGGCCCAAATCCTTAAGGTCACCATCTATAAGGTTCCTCGAGGAGAGAACATAGTAGCAGATGCTTTGGCCAAACTTGCCAAAGAATTGGCATGTCCTAAAGATGAGTTCATTCCAATAAGGGTCCAAAATAGACAAGTCCTATCCCTTATTGATGTTGAACTCATCGAGAGACTTTCTCTTGAATGGGTGGTTTCCTTTACCAATAAAGACGAGGAGTTGGATTGGAGGCAACCATTCATAGATTACTTGAATACCGGCAAACTACCTCAAGAAAAGTAACATGCCCATCAGATGAAGCAGAGATCTCTCTCCTATGCTCTCATGGATGGCACCTTCTACCGACGATCTTTTGATCAAATGTGGTTATGCTATTTGGATTAACATGAAGCCTATAAGATTGTGACCTAGGTACATTTAGGTCTATGCAGAGTGCATCAATCCGGTCTGAAGATGAAAGCAAAGATCAAGAGACTAGGATACTACTAATCTTTGATGATCACAGATTGCATGAATGTGGCTAGGAGATGCCATCAATGTCAGGTATACGGTGTGGTCCTACATTATACATCTGACATTGGCCTCATGGCTAATTGAGTGTTGGGGTATTAACATAATGGGTCCTATCGATCCTCCTTCTTCCAAGGGTCATCGATTCATCTTAGCTGCCACTAACTACTTTTCTAAGTGGGCAGAGGTAATCCTACTCAGAGAGCTCACAGCTTAGCATGTGCTCTAATTTTTCAGGAACCATATCATATATAAGTTTGGGGTGCCTCGATGAATTATATCCAATAATGGTATTGCATTCAAGAGCACCAAGATCAACATCTTTACCAAGAGACACGGTATATATTAGAGATACTCTGCTATCTACTACCCCATGGCAAATGGCCTAGCAAAAGCATTCAATAAAACTCTCATCCAAATACTAAAGAAGACACTTGATCATAACAACCGATAGTGGCATGAGCAGTTGGTTGAAGCTTTGTGGGCATAGCGCACCACATATAGAACTCCAACTCAATCTAGCCCATTCTCCTTTGTGTATGGGTCTGAAATTGTTCTACCCTTATAAGTACAACTCTCATCACTACAAATAGCAATGGGTAACAAGATCACTACATAGTAGAATGCAAGGTTGCAGTTACAAGAGCTCGAAGGTTTGGAGGAGAGATGCCTACGGGCGTACCTGAATCTCGAGTTGTACAAAGCCAAAATGATTCAAGCTCACAATAAGCTGGCCCACCCTAGAACATTTCAAGTAGGAGAGCTTGTTCTAGCTCTAAGGAAACCAATTGATCCCCATCTAAAGATGGGAGGCAAGTTTGACCCGCTTGGGAAGACCCTTTTGTCATAGAAAAGGCTCTATTTGAAGAAATATTACCCATAAAATTATGTTTAAAAACAATTATCATCAAAAGAACAAAATTTCATTCCAATTCATCAAAATCTTCTCTTTATTCAAAGTGTTGTTTGCTTATCATGTGAATCTGCCATGACGTATTTAGGGTAGGTGTAAGAGAACCCAAGAGGCATCCTATCCCTCTTTCATAACACGAACACAATCAAACACAAATCCTCAGCGCTATTGGAATAGGTGTGAGAGAACCCAAGAGGCATCCTATTTTGACTAGCATAACTAAGTTAGGTGTGAGAGAACCCAAGCGGCATCCTTTCTTAGTGGGATCATATCTACCATTCATGGCACCATTTCATTAATTCCCTAGTGTATTTTAGGATAGGTGTAAGAGAACCTGAGAGGCATCATTTTCCTTCTAACACAAACACATATCTTTTGTCTCATACTATTTTGATGTGGGAGCAAGCCCCCTATGGCACTCACTCATTAACTGCTCTAGGTCAGGCTAACATGCTACCTTGCTAGTATGTCACCCCAGTGGTCATTTTCCTAGCAGTTGTGAGTCCACTCACTTTCTTTCTAGCTTAACCATTGCAAACCAATGAGCACCTTATTAGTTTGGTAGACTTCACTACCCAGCTAGTAAGCTACCTCATGTTGATTTTGTTTAAGAAAATGTGAGTCACGTGCTTTCTTCTTGAACTAATCATCATGATCTAACTAGGACTAGGTCGAGTATATTTGAGGTTTAGGATAAGTCCTCTGGAGGCTCATTTTCTTTTGACTACACTTGAGTTGATTTAAGTCCCCTAGAGGCATTCACTCAGTAGTCGCCCTAGATCGGATAACACCTGTCGAGCCGAAGACAAACTATCCCAACAATCAGTTCTACTATAGAAGGATGTGAGTCTCCGATGCTTTCCTCGTAGGCTAATTATTGCAAATCGACAGGCACCTTAGCTATGCTAATAGAAACTCACCTGGTGGATACACCACTCTTGGCAGATGTGAGTTCCCATGCTTTCTCCTTGAGTTGGCCACCGAATATCTACAATATTATCTTCTCCAGGGTTTTGGATAAACCCCTTAGTGGCCCCTTTTCCATGTGGGCACACTACTTGGATCATGTCTTTTATGACCCTTTTAGAAACTACCAGGGTTACTTTTGGATTGGATAGTCCCCCTTTCCGAGTAGCCATCCCTGTGGTTGGTGAATTTGTTCAGAGGATGCACAGATTCTCCCTTGGTTCAGTAAATCTGAGATAAGACTAGGCTGATATAAGCTCCTTCTCAGTATGATCCCTCATAAACTAATAGGGTCCATGATAAATAAATAAAATAAACAAATTTATTTGCTTATGGATTAGGAATTTAAGCCCCCTAGTGGCCCCTTTCCCAAGCAGGCATCCTCTTTTTAGGGCAGTGTCAGCAGAACTCCCTATAGGAATTTCTTGACTATGCTTGAGTTGAGATAAGTCCCCAGGTTGGCACTCTCTCCATAGTCTCCCTTAGGTCAGGTTCAATCTATTTTTCCACAAACAGGTTACCCCGATAGTCATTTTGCTTTGGAAGATATAAATCTACTATGAATTCTTTCTAGCATAACTGTCGCAAACCGATGGGCAGCCATAGGTCAAGTTGACATGTCACCTTGCTAATCTGTCAACCCAGTGGTCTTTTATTCAAGAAAGATGTGAGTCCCGCACTTTCTTCCCTAGATTAACCACTACAAACCGAAAGGCACCCCTTTGGTTGGATAGTTCTCCCATCACTCAGGAAGCTACTCCCTTTGGATTAGTAAATCTAAAGTTAGGTCAAGAATATCTTCCCTCAAAATTATAAATCTCTCCAAAATACTCAAACCCAAACTAATATAACCAAATTTGTTAGATGAGGGTTTCAATTTAAAGTCAAGTCAAAGAAAATAATAACTAAAGCAAAGTCTAATATTATGCATTCTCTTCTCCAATAACAGGAAGAAAGCCCCAGTCCATCTTCCTTTCAAGCAATTAGTCATTATTTTTTTTCTAGAAACCTCATCTTTTTTTTTTTACTTCAGGTGTGGATTTGGCCATGGATCAAACCATACTCACCTCTACCCTAGTCATCAAGTTTAGAATTGGATTTAAGCACTTCAAATTACCTGTGATGGTCTTACCCTTAGTATAGTGAGTAGAGAGAAGATGGCCCACAAGAAGCTACTTCTTCAGTTCGATTTGTAGTCAAATAATGAATTCCCATTACTAAAAAGAAAAGCCTTGGAGGTTCCCACATCATGAGCACCACTTGTTTCCACCACAGGTTCTGTTAGGATTAGCACCGCCTCTACTGTAACCCCAGTCTTCAAGGGGAAGTCTATTTTAGCATATGAGGTTGTTTCCACCACCTTCAAGGTTGGTACTAGCTCCCACCATATACCTTTGACTAAGACTCAACACCAAAATAGAATAGAAATATCAAGAGGTATTATGAGTGTATAGCCAAAGAGGTTAAGAAAGCCTCCTATGTAGTTGAAGAGGGATCCATTTATGAGACCTTTCCCCTTCTTGGTGGTAGTAGGTTTCATTCCCTCTTAGATGCAAATGGAGAGAAGGATGTAAGAAAGATAGCTACATCTCCACCATGCCCTGTTGAGTATGACACATTAGATAGAGATAAAAGGAGACCCTATGTTTCCTTTAGGTCCATGCTCAATTGAGTTGAGAAAGCACATTAATGATCTAAGTTTTCTACTCTGCATAATTTGAAGCAAGTTATCCCCAGGAGTGTTAGGGATCAGATCAGAAGAGAGAGGGCCATAGAGGCCAAGATTATTGCCTAAGCAGGCAAAAGGGATAGGAGGAGGTCCACTAAGTAGTCAGTGGCCTCAACATTGATTGGTCACCCCGATCAGTGAGCTAATAGGGTCAACCAAATAGTCCTTACTGGTTCTAGCCATAGGAGGTGAACTTCAGCGGAGAGACAATCAGTGTGGCTGACATAGCCCCTACTCAGTGTAGTCCATCATAAACTGATGGGATCCATCAAAAATAATTAATAATAAAATTAATCTTGACTATCTTAAGCTGATTTAAGTCTCCCAACAGCATTCACTCAATAGTCAGCCATAGGTCGGGTTTGATTTATTGCACAAGCAACTGATCACCCTAGTGATTCTTTATTTTGGAAGATGTGAGTTCCCGCGCTTTCTTCTTAACTTGACCATTGCAAACTGAAAGGCAACCCCTTTGGTTGGATAGTCCTATTATGTGGTTGGTAGACTACCCCTTTGGATTGGTAAACCTAAAGTAGACCAAGGCTAGTACGGCCCCTACTCAGTGTAGTACATCACAAACTAACAGGATCCATCAAAATAATTAAAAAATCAAATTAATTTTGACTATCTTTGAGCTGATTTAAGTCCCCTAGAGGCATTCACTCAATAGTCATCCCTAGTCCAGGTTCAGTTTATTGCACAAGCAACTGATCACCTCAGTGGTTCTTTATTTTGGAAGACATGAGTCCCCTCGCTTTCTTCTTAACTTGACCATTACAAACCAAAAGGCAACCCCTTTGGTTGGATCATCCTACCATGTGGTTGGTAGACTACCCCTTTGGATTGATAAATTTGAAGTAGGCCAAGGCCAACATGGCCCTAATCGGTGCAGCCCATCGCAAACCAACAGAATCCTTCAAAAATAACTAAAAATGAAATTAATTTTGACTATCTTTGAGCAGATTTAAGTCCCCCAGTGGAACTCACTCAATAATCAGCCTAAAGTTGGGTTTAATTCATTGCCTCACCAATAGATCACCCTTGCAATTGATTCTTACTTTGGAGGATATAAATCTACTATGCTTTCTTCCTAGTAAAGCTACTGCACACTGAAAGGAAACCCCTTTGGTTGGATAGTCCTATGATGTGGTTGGTACACTACCCCTTTGGATTAGTAAATCTGAGCTAGACTAAGGCCAACATGGCCCCTACTTAGTGCAGTCCATCGCAAACTAATAGGGTCCATCTCAAAACTTAAAATTTAAAATCTAAAATAAATTCAACCCTCCTCCCTAATGGAGTCAAATCAAATAATCAAAATAATCAAATCAATCAAATCAACCCATTTCTTCTTAATGAGATGCAAATCTTTCTAGTACCTCCAGCAGATCCCGGATTCTAATCCCCCAAAGGATTTCACAACCTCTTATCCCTAGGGGATGACTTGAACTTTCTCCCCTATTGAAGATTTCACATTTTCATCCCTAGTGGAGCACCAAATCATAAATCAACAAATCAAATCAAATTTCTCCCCAGCGAGAAGCAAATCAAATCAAACCTCTCATCCCCTATTGGATGATTTGAACCTACTCCCTTAGTCAAAGGTTCACATACTCGGTCCTTAGTGGATTCCTCCTTCACTCTCTTATGTCTTTGACATGAGTAGAGTCACATTGCACTAAGCTCTTGATTCATTCTACACCTTGGGTTGGGAGTAGATCATTTCTATTAGTGCTTGTGATTGTTCAACATTGTTAATCATCTCAGTCAACACCAATACGTGCGGTGTACATTGTCAGTCACACACACCTATTGGATGCCCTTTGTTGACCTCACTTTTGGAGTGAGCTTTTGACTTCTTCATCTTATACATAGGACTCCTCTAGACATTAAGAGTTCCTTAGTCTTAAGACACTTCTAGTGATCAGGTAAACACTTAACCTAACCCTAAAGACTTAGAAGATTTAGCCATAGGAATGGGTCATGACTTAGGGGTATTAGGAAACTTGCCTACCCTATAGCTTAAACCAAATCCTTACTAGAAGTGTCTTAAGTCAAATTCCAAATTCAAATCAACTTTAAATTTAAACCAACTTCAAATTCGAACCAACTTCAAATTCAAACCAACCTCAAATTCAAATCAATTTCAAATCAAATCTTAAATCAATTCCAACTTAATTGATTTTCTCAAATCATAAATCAATTCTAAAACTCAAATCATGAATCAAATCTTAAATGATTGACATCCATGATCAATTCCAAATCCAAAATCTTTTCTAAGCCATTTTAATACCATCTTGCAGACTTAGCTCAAATCAAATTCAAATCATTCCAAATTCAAAATATTTTCTCATAACCCATTTATATTCTCAATTATATTCACAAATATAAATGAAATATAAATTCAAATGACTAAAACAAAATCCAAATCTAACCTAAATCCAACCTATACCCTTTGAAGTAAAATTTTTAAACTTAACCAAATCAAACTCAAACCAATCCAAACCTTTGGATTTTCTCTTCAAACAATCAATCTTTCAATCACAAACCAAATTCAAACATAAACTTCAATCATCAAACCAAAATCAAAAGAACCCAAATCAAACCCATGTTCATCCATTGAACTTGAAATTGTCAAATGAATCAAAACACATTTGACTCCAAATAACTTGCAATTGGATTTATATTTCAATCATAAGTCCATATGTGAGTTAAACCAAACTTAAATCAAGTCTTGATCAAGCCAATTGACCCGCTTAAGCTCACTTGACCCAAAGTGACCTAAAGCACCTTTTTGAGCCAAATGAATGGTAGCACGATCTTAGTCTAATCATTATCTTCTACGGGAGATTGCACTTAAGGGGAATTGTAATAAATAAAGATATAAATGTTTTTGTTGTGCAGGTGCTTATACCCTAGGCATAATCCAATGGGTCAGTTGAACTTAGTCATCCATGTGTGGGGTGAGAAGTCCAATATACATGCTTTGGATTTGTGTTGTTTATTTAGCTAATCTTTATTTTATAGGTGTTAGCTAGATTTACTTTTCCTTTTCAAGTAATTTTTACAATTAAGATTTTGGAATGATTATTATGGGAATTAGGATGAACATTAGTCATAAGATCTCATCTTATGCACCATGTGAAGCCTTCGAAGCATCCACCTTCCAACCATCCAAAAGAAGGAACCAAAGAAGAAAGAAGAAAAGAAGAATGAAGAAATGAAGCTTGAATACCCCCATAGCCATGAGTTCCTTGCTTAATTGTATGTAATTTATTTGTAATCTGGGTTGTATAAGGGTAGAGTTTGGCTACCCAATTTGTTTTTGGGTTTGTGTTGTGGTACCTGACCATAATGGCCTCTTATTCTTTTACGATTAGCTTTATAAATTGATTAATGATTTATTTAGCTTATGCATTAAGTGGCATCATTTTCCTAGATTCTTTCTTGCTTTATGTATGGCTTGGATGTAGACTAAGCTCTTAGGGAAAAATAAATCTTTTACCAAATTTAACAATTCAAAACTAAAAATAAAAGAACTCATAACCTCACCTAAAGCTTAGGCTAAAATCAAGATAAAAGAATTAGTAACCCTTTAGCTGGATGAGTACTTCTTTTATAACATCATGCACAAATGCATATTATTGTCACTCTTGATTGGAGGGCTTCCACCTTTGCCAGAGAAACTTGGCTTGACCTATGAGAGCCATGGTGGAAACACACCTTCTCCCTCTCGATGATTTTGGCCAATAATCTCATTTCTCATGCATTAGGCATATGAATCCTATTAGCCTGAGTCAAAATAATTGTCCAAAAATAAAAATAAAATGAAATCTGAATTGCATTAGATTTAGGTCATTTGAAGCAAACTCTTACATGAGCTAGTCTTTTTAGGGAGTGAATTTAAAGACATAATCTCTTTCTAAATAAATAATAGCCTAGCTATCTTGCATAAAGCATATGACTTGCCTACATAAATTTAAAATCATATGAGGAGTTAGTTGGTAGCCACCCCCAGGAAGTTTTAAGTCCAAGTAATCAAGTGGTTTCTCCTCTCTTGTGGAGGCAAACCAAATACCCATTTTCCCCTTAGATTTAGGTTTTGCTTTCGGCTCTCACCAAAGCTCCCTAGATTTAGGTTCTGAGGTTGCTTCTTCATTTCATAGGCCATAAGCATAAATCCTCATCTCTTAGGCATTTCCTTAATCTTGTGTTATGGAATCATGAGTCCTAAATTTCTAATGAAAATTCAACTCAAACAAATTAAATAAATTTCAAAAATGTAAAGCCCAACCATAAGATAGTTTGAGATGCTCGTTAGGTTTCCTAGCATCATGGGCATCTCCTACTTATCTTCATTTAGCTTCAATAATAACTCCCTCTCCTTGATCAATCCCATTTGATCTTCCAAAATAAACTAATCGACTGATAGTCCGACCTATTAAAATCTTTAGAGACAACGATCATTTACCTAAGGAATCTCATTCCTTATAATGTAATTAACTATGGGGGGATTTTCCTAGTAGAGAACTTAACGAACCTGATTTAAAATAAACCCTACTTTACTTTTCCATGTAAAGTAGGGGAAAAATCTTTGGTACATATGCAGACCCATTGTTCTTAGGAGTCCTTGTTGAGGTGATTAAGTCCATTGTAGGGTGGTGACTTCTATCTTTTGAGATAGTACACCTCTCCTCAATGTCATACTCGATCACCCTCAGTAAGAACATATGTAGATCTACGTGGTGTCAAAAATGCAAAAAGAGAAAGTATATGTATATTTCCATCCTCATTTTATTCCTTATAAAATGAAGATAGAAGTATATATCTTATTCTCTAAAAAGAAATTTGATAAAAAATTTCACCACAATGCATTGCTGATTTAAATTCCATGTGGTTGCATATCATATGTTGGCTCATAATTATTTAGTTAATTATGTTAAAGTGGTGTAGGTAAGGGGTAATTAATGGACTTAATTCACACCTTAACCTAAAAAAACATAAAATAAATCTAATTATTCTAAAAATTAAACTAAATCAATTCACACATGAGGGAAATGGGTTAGGACTAGCAAACTCTTTTCATATTTCTTAAGTCAAATCAAATTCAAAATAAAATAAAATCTCTTTAATAAATGTTGATTCACTTTAAATGATCTTATTTCATAGGATTATCTTTAAGAATTACTTAGAGTGAATGAAGTTACATGCTTACATCACTTTATTTCTTTCCAAGCATGCTAAATGTTGAATGCCATATGAAATCATGCATTCATATCTTTTGAAAAATTAATTAAAATGAAATGTTTCCTTTATGTCAAATTACATGTTTTGGCTAAAGTAAGAATATGAGTGGCTTTTATCACCATTAAATCAAAAACTATTTTCAAAACCTATAAATCAAATATTATAAATGAATGTATGCTACTTATAAGTACTTATAAGCTTGCATGAGAATATAGCATATAAGATGTGCTTTATATGACTTCCTTTTCTTCTCTTAACATGGATTTGGATAGGATTTGCAAAGTGTATAGTTCATTTGAAAAGAACATAACACTTGCTTAAATCCATTCCTATACACTTCTATGTTATGACTTAAGTAGGATCCTCGCATTACACATGTAAATTATATAACCAAAATTAAACAAACAAACAAAAATCTTTTGCATGACTCTTCATCCATTTGTTTTCTTTTTGTACAAGCACATGTATTTAAGAAAAGTGTTATATTAGTCTAGGCATCCCAGGATTGCGAGGCTTTAAGTAGCCCTAACAAGGTCTTGTACCTTATACCCTTGGTGTAGAAAATAATAACGTTGTACTCACTTATGTATTTTATACTTGTAAATGTGCATTTGATTAATGGATAAAAGAATCCCTCTCTTTTCTACATAACAAAATCATGCATTCATGGAATATCCAAATTTTTCTAAACAACATCTCGTTGCATTCATCATCAAGGTGTGTTAAGATTTGCATTGCATGTACAGATATGCTTAGGATTATTCATGTGCATGATACACATGTTGGAAAGAAATAAATGGTTGTGTGTTTTGTGATAGCAATTCACCTTAATTAATCTTAAAATGCCTTTCTTATTGAATAGATTTATTTAGAGCAAATATAAACTTAGGATTAATTGAAACACATTAAAAAACATTCACTAAAGAAAAATCACTAATGAATCTACCTTAGAAGTTACTTAAGGTAGGGAGGAAAGAGAAGTTCTCTTCTCTTTTCCTCTCTTTACAACACTTAGTAATTAAATGTAGGTCCATTCAAACTAAATCAAATCATCAAAATAAAATTAATAAATCTACTAAATCACTTAAATGAAATCACCCTCTAAGTTGAATCCTTCACACTTAGAAAATTCCAACCTCAAAGCCTAGCTAAGACATGTCACACAAGCCTTAAATGGCACACCCATTAGGCTAAGTCACCATTTCTAGCTCTATGTTAGGGTGGTGCTTAGTTTGATGCTTGATTTTATTTTGTGATGTAATGTTTTTATACTAGATGTTAGGGTGCAAGTGCATAAACTAGATGATAGGATGATCTTAGTCTAATCATTATCTTCTGTAGGGGGTTATGCTTAAGGGGTGTTATAATAAAAATATAAAAATGTTTTTGCTGTACATATTGCTTATGCCCCTGAGCATGATCCAAAATAAGACAGGTGGAAGGTTACTCATGTGTGGGGTGCTAAGTCCAATTCATTCCTATAACTGGTTGGGATTGTGTGGTAAGTTTAGCTAATCTCTATTTTGCATGTTTAGTTAGATTTATCTTTCCCTTTTTCATGTAAATTTTTGCAATTAAGTTTTTGAATGAATGTTATGGGGGAATTAAGGTGAACATTGGTCATAAGACTACATCTTATGCACTATGTGAAGCCTTGGAGCAAACTAAATCCCAAGTCCAAATGAAGAAAAAAAAAAGAAGAAATAAAGAAAGAAAGGAAGGAAGAAAGAAAGAAATGAAGAAAAGAAGAGTGAAGAATGAAGACCCCCATAACATGAATTCATTTTAATTATAATTAATTCATTTTTAATCTAGGTTATATAAGGGTAGAGCTCAGCTACCCATATTTATTTTTGGGTTTGTGCGGTGGAGCCTGACCACATCGGCCTATTATTCTTTTACGCTAACTTTATAAAATTATTTGATGTTTGTTTAGCTTGTGCATTAAGATGGCATGTTTTTCCTAGTTTCTTCATTTCTTTGATGAATGGCCTGGATGCGATTAGGCTCTTAGGAAAAAATAAATTTTCTTCTCAATTAATCAATTCAAAAATAAAAATTAACTACTCATAACCTCACCTAAAGCTTAGGACATAAATCAAGATAATAAAAGATTTAACAGCCCCTTAGATGGATGTTGTATGTCTCACATCATGCATAAAATCATCTTGCTTCACTCTTACTAATGGAGGGTTTCCACCTTTGCCAGAGAACTTATCTTGATCTTTGAGAGCCATGGTAGAAACACACCTCCTTCTTGCTGATTTTGGCCCATAACCAATTTCTCATGCATTAGGCATATGAATCCCATAGCCTGTGTCAAATAAATTGTCCAAAAATGAAAACAAAACTTAACAAAAATTTACATTATATTAAGTTATTATTCATGCCCTACATGATCTAGTCTCTTAGGGAGTGTGTTTAAGGACTTAGTCTCTTTCTAAATAAATAATAGCCTAGCTATCTTGCAAAATCATAAGACTTGCCTACATGTATTTAAAATAATAGGAGGATTTAGTTGGCAGCCACCCCCAGGCAGTTGTAAGTCCAATAGTCGAGTGGTTTATCCTCTCTTGTGGAGGTAAACCATATTCCCATTTTCACCTTAGATTTAGGTCATGCTTTAGCCCTCGCCAAAGCTCCCTAGATTTAGGTTCTGAGGTTACTACTTTTCTTTGTGGGCTACAAGCATAAATCCTCACCTCTTAGCCATTTCCATGATCTTGTGTTGTGAAATTGTAAGCCCTAGATTTCTAATAAAAATTCAACTCAAACATACAATTCTATTCAAATTTCAAAAATATAAAGCCCAGCCATAGGATAGTTTGGGATGTTTACTAGGCTTCCTAGTATTATAAGCATCCCCTAATTATCTCCTTTTAGTTTTGATAATAACTCCCTCCTCTTGATCAATCCCACTTGATCTTATAAAAATAACCAATTTCTTGATACTCCTATCTTTGAAATCTTTCATGACAATGATCATTTACCTTAATCGAGAGTATTCCTAAGGAATCTCATTCCTTAGAATGTAATTAACTATGGGGGATTGCCTCCATAGGGATCTTATCGAACCTAATTTAAAATAAATCTTACTTTACTTTTTCATGTAAAGTAGGGGAAGAATCCCTGGTACATTCGAAGACTCATTGTTGGGTCCCTGATGCTTTCTTCCTAGGCTAATTATTGCAAACTAATGGGCACCTTAGGTTGGTTTATGTTCGTTATGCTGACAGTCACTCACCCGATGGATACATCACTCTTGGCAGTTGTGAGGCCCCGTGCTTTCTCCTTGAGTTGGCCATCGAATACTTATAGATATTATCTTCTTCAGGTTTTTGGATAAAGCCCTTAGTGTCCCCTCTCCCTGTGGCCACTCTACTTGGATCACATCCTTTGCGACCCATTTAGTCACTACCCAAGTTACTTTTGGATTAGACAATCCCCCTTTCCTAGTAGTCACCCCTGTGGTTGGAGAATTTGTTCAGCGGATGCACAGATTCTCCCTTGGTTAAGTAAATTTGAGATAGGTCTAGGTTAATATAAGCTACTTCTTAGTATGATCCCTCACAAACCAACAGGGTCCATGATAAACAAATAAATAAATAAATAAACAAATTTATTCGCTTGCGGATTAGGAATTCAAGCCCTCAACGGCCCCTTTCCTAAGCAGGCATCCTATCTTTAGGGCAGTGTCAAAAGAACACCCTATAGGAATTGCTTGACTATGCTTGAGTTGAGATAAGTCCCCGAGTCGGCACTCTCTTCATAGTCACTCTTAGGTCTAGTTCAATCTATTTTTCCACAAACAGGTTGCACAGTAGTCATTTCACTTTGGAATATATAAGTTTATTATGCATTCTTTCAAGCATTATTGTCACAAACCTATTGGCACCCCTAGGCCAGGTTGACATGTTACCTTGCTAATATGTCACCCCAGTGGTCTTTTATTTAGGAAAGATGTGAGTCCCCATGCTTTCTTCTCTTAATTAACCATTATAAATAGAAAGGCAATCCCTTTGGTTGGATAGTCCTACTATGTGGTTGGTAGACTACCCCTTTGGATTGGTAAATCTGAAGTAGACCAAGGCTGACATGGCCCCTACTCAATGCAGTTCATTGTAAACTGATGGGATCGATCAAAAACAATTAAAAAATGAAATTAATTTTGTCTATTTTTGAGCTGATTTAATTCCCCAGTGGCATTCACTTAATAGTCATCCCTAGGTCAGGTTTGATTTGTTGCGCAAGCAATCGATCACCCATGGTTCCATATTTTGGAAGATGTGAGTCCCCACGCTTCTTCCTAACTTAACCATTACAAACCAAAAGGCAATCCCTTTGGTTGGATAGTCCTACTATGTGGTTGGTAGACTATCCCTTTTGATTGGTAAATCTGAAGTAGGCCAAGGCCGACATGGCTCCTACTCAGTACAGTCCATCGTAAATCGACAGGATCCATCAAAAATAATTAAAAAATGAAATTAATTTTGACTATCTTTGAGCTTATTTAAGTCCCCCATATGCATTCACTCAATAGTCAGCCTAAGGTTGGGTTCAATCTGTTGCCTAGCTAATGGATCACCCCAGCAACTAATCCCTACTTTGGAGGATGTAAGTCTACTATGCTTTCTTCCTAGTACAATTATTGCACACTAAAAGGCAACCCCTTTGGTTGGATAGTCCTACCATATGGTTGGTAGACTACCCCTTTCGATTAGTAAATCTGAAGTAGGCCAGGACAGCATTTTACTCGGTCTGATCCATTTTCCGGGTCCATCTCAAAATTCAAATTTAAAATTTAAAACAAATTCAACCCTCCTCCCTAGTGGAGTCAAATTAAACAATCAAAATAATCAAACAATCAAATCAATCAAACCAATCTACTTCTCCTCAGTGAGATGCAAATCTTTTCTTCCCCAGTGGATCCTGAATTCTAATCCCCTAGTGGATTTCATAACTTCTTATCCCTAGTGGAGAGTTCAAATTTTCATCCCTAGTAGAACACCAAATCATAAATCAACAAATCAAATCAAATTTCTCCCCGATGAGACGTAAATCAAATCAAACCTCTCATCCCCGAGTGAATGACTTGAATCTGTTTCCCTAGTGAAGGGTTCTCATACTCAGTCCCTAGTGGATTCCTCCTTCACTCTCTTATGTCTTTGACATGAGTAGAGTCACATTGCACTAAGCTCTCGATTCCTTCTACACCTTGGGTTGGGAGTAGAATGTTTTTGTTAGTGCTTATGGTCATTCGGTGTTGTTGATCATCTCAATCAACACCAATACGTGATGTGTACCTTGTCAATCATACCACACCTATTGGGTGCCCTTTGTTGATCTCACTTTTGGAGTGAGCTTTCAACTTCTTCATCTTAGACATAGGACTCTTCTAGACATTAAGAGTTTCATAGTCTTAAGACACTTCTAGTGATTAGGTGAACACTTAGCCTAACCCAAGAGACTTTCCTACCTTATAGCTTAAAACCAAATCCTTACTTCCTCCTTTCAAGTCAAACTCCAAATTCAAATCAACTTCAAATTCAAACCAACTTCAAATTCAAACCAACCTCAAATTCAAATCAATTCCAATTCAAATCTTAAATCAATTCCAACTTAATTGATTTTCTCAAATCATAAATCAATTATAAAACTCAAATCATGAATCAAATCTCAAATGATTGACATCCATGATCAATTCCAAATCCAAAATCTTTCCTAAGCCATTTTGATTTCATCTTATGGACTTAGCTCAAATAAAATTCAAATCACATCAAATTCAAAAGATTTTATCATAACCCATTTATATTCTCAATTATATTCATATATATAAATTAAATATAAATTCAAATGACCAAAACCAAATCCAAAACTCAAATCCAAATCTAACCTAAATCCAACATTTACCCTTTCAAGTCAAATTATTGAACTTAGCCAAATCAAACTCAAATCAATCCAAACCTTTGGATTTTCTCTTCAAACAATCAATCCTTCAATCACAAACCACATTCAAACATAAACTTCAATTATCAAATCAAAATCAAACTAACCCAAATCAAACCCATGTTCATCCTTTGAACTTGAAATTTTAAATGAATCAAAAACCATTTGACTCCAAATCACTTACAACTGGATTTATATTTCAATCATAAGTCCATATGTGAGTTCAACCAAACTTGATCAAGTTTTAATCAAACTAATTGACCCACTTAGGCTCACTTTACCCAAAGTGACTTAAAGCACCTTTTTTAGCCAAATTGGATTGAACTAAGCCCATCTAAGCCTCACATTGTGAGCAATAATCATCATAAGATGATCAATCACTCAAATTGGATCAAACTAAGTCAAACCTAGCCTTTGACCAAGTCAACACTTAACCCAAATGTTATCCAAACTAGCCAAAATATACCATAGGCCAAATTGATTGAGACCATTGATCTAAACCAATCCATGATCAATGATTAAACTTGACCAAGTCATCATTTAAGCCAAACCTAGCCAAATTGGCCACTTGACCCAAGTTGACCCAAGTTGACCTAAAAGTCAAAATGGGTCAAATCTTGATCTAAGCCAAATTGATTACAACCAATGGGTCAAATTCATTCTAAATCACTTGTTGAAATTGACCAAAGCCTCAATTGGCCAACTAGACCCAACCTAACCCAATTGACCATGAACATAACTTGTCCTAAAAGGTCAAATCAACTTGAAACTTAACCAAACCAAAATTGATTGAAACCAAAGCTTGTAAAACATTTTAAATGATCAACCAAACCTAAACCAACCCATGACCTAACCTAATTGGGTCAAATTGGTCAACTTGACCCATTTGACCTAAGTGAACTCAAATGAACCAAAACTAAATCTAAACCAAATTGAACTAAACCAATCATACCAAGTCACTCCAAATGATCATTTGAACATAACCTAGCCCATGGTTTGACCCAATTTGACCAATTGGTCAACTAGACCCAAGTTGACCCATTTTGACCTAAATAGGTCAACTTAAGACAAATCATATCAAATCAATTCCAAATTTCTTGAAATTTGGCCCAACCTATTTTTGAAACATCTCAAATCTACCCTAATCAAAATCAAAGCCAAATGATCATTTTACCCTTAGTTCAAAGGGTAACCTATGGCCAAATTCACTTAGGATTTGGCTAATTCCTTTTTATGGCCACTTGGCATCCTCCTAATGGACCATTTGGGCACTAAGAAAGGTGATGCACATGACCCAATGGGTTTGGGTCAGCCATGACCCAACCCAAGGCCAAACTGACCCATCCAATGAAAATTCTCCACTTAAATCACCTCCCACATTCAATTAACTCATGTGCACCTCCTCTCATCCTCTCCTCTACCAAAATCGAAGCACATGGCACTCCTAACAACCAAAATAGCCCATTCAATTTCATCAATTGATCCAAAATGGAAAAGCAAGCCTCAACCGTCTGATCCAAGTAAGGGGAGATATACTCCCCCTCATTCTCACTCAAATAACCTTTTTTCATTCGATTGAACCCTAGGAACCCAAATCGAGCTTCTCCAAGCTTCTCCATGGATTCCCAAGCTCATTTGAATTTTCCCTTCTCAGATTTCTTCAAAGCTAAAATAGGAGAGGTGAGGTAAATTTCAAATTTACTCAATTCTCAATCAAAGTTCAATTCACTTTAGCAAACACCATCAAGGAGGCAAGTCGAGCTCACCCAAAGCATTTCCCAAGTCTCTGAGCTACGAGAAGGGGGAATTCGATTGAAGCTGCAAGCCATTGAAGGGGAGTTTGCCAATTGAAAGATCCACTTCTTCTCAAAGCTTGAAACCTTCAACTGGGCTTTGTCTCCACTAGACGAAGCTACCTCCTCCGTTGGAAGCATCGGTGATAGCCTCCGGAGAGGTATGACTCAAAATCGATCCTCCATTGAAAATTGCTTAGTCTTTTATGAAGGGAATTGAAATCCCATTAAACTTTAGCCATTGGATGTTCTCCCCTATGCTTCTTGATGGTGTGGGTTGAATCTCTACCTAATTCTAGCTCAAGTGAACTCGGATCAAGCCATGGAGGATGGATGGCCTCCGTCTCCCGTGACTTAGGCAGGGATGAATCATGGGGCATCCATCCCACGTGTTTTGGATGGAAAACCCTGATTAAATCATTTAGATGCTCTGATTAAAATCCTTTGAAACCACATGCTTATTCCTGACCATCTGATCTTTGATCAGATGACCAAGAGGAAAGCGCGTTGCACCACATGGAAAGAGCACGTTGCGTCAGTGGTCCATGTGGCACGGCAGGATTAGTTAATTAATTAGGCTTTTTAATTATTCATTAATAACAAAAACTTCATAAATTCATAATTAAATGTAGAAAAATCCAAAAAATGCAAACTCAACTTCATTTTAAAGTTATTTCAGAGTGGAATCTAATAAAATTATTTTTATTTGATTTTGAATAGTGGATTTTTCTTAAATAAGGTTTAATTAAAAATTTAATTACCTTAATTACTCCTTTATTACTTCATTAATTAATTTTAAATTTCTCGGACATATTTAGTTGGATGACTTCTGCCTCCTCTAATTTTTTTGAAATTTATTAATGAGTTAATTAGGGAAATTAAGTAATGAGTACCTAATCATCCCCTAAATATAATTAAGAGAAATTAAGCATGTGAACAGTGATTTAATCTCTTAATTGAGATAATTAAATATTATTTAAGTAAAGGGGAGGTTTATGGAATGGGTTTGGGATATTCTCCTTAAGTTATTCCCTAAACCCCCTTTCTTCCTTAATCCAAAGATAATTAAGGATTAATCCACTAATGATCTACTTAATTAGCTTAATCAAACTTTCAAAACTAATATGGACTTAATCAATCTCTTGCTAGGTAGATCCTTAGGTGTTCAAAATCCTAAGGTAAGTTTGAGGAAATCATTTCCAACCCACATGTGTGAGAAGGTTATGAAAGTACTTAATGAAAATCCTTTAGCTTAATTTATCAATAATTATGATCCAATTGCATTAGGCCCCTTTCTTTCTTAGGTGCATTGCTGATTTAAATTCCATGTGGTTGCATATCATATGTTGGCTCATAATTGTTTGGTTAATTATGTTAAAGTGGTGTAGGTAAGGGGTAATTAATGGACTTAATTCACACCTTAACCTAAAAAAAACATAAAATAAATCTAATTATTCTAAAAATTAAACTAAATCAATTCACACATGAGGGAAATGGGTTAGGACTAGCAAACTCTTTTCATATTTCTTAAGTCAAATCAAATTCAAAATAAAATAAAAATCTCTTTAATAAATGTTGATTCACTTTAAATGATCTTATTTCATAGGATTATCTTTAAGAATTACTTAGAGTGAATGAAGTTACATGCTTACATCACTTTATTTCTTTCCAAGCATGCTAAATGTTGAATGCCATATGAAATCATGCATTCATATCTTTTGAAAAATTAATTAAAATGAAATGTTTCCTTTATGTCAAATTACATGTTTTGGCTAAAGTAAGAATATGAGTGGCTATTATCACTATTAAATCAAAAAATATTTTCAAAACCTATAAATTAAATATTATAAATGAAGGTATGCTACTTATAAGTACTTAGAAGCTTGCATGCGAATATAGCATATAAGATGTGCTTTATGTGAATTCCTTCTCTTCTCTTAACATGGATTTGGATAGGATTTGCAAAGTGTATAGTTCATTTGAAAAGAACATAACACTTGCTTAAATCCATTCCTATACACTTCTATGTTATGACTTAAGTAGGATCCTTGCATTACACATGTAAATTATATAACCAAAATTAAACAAACAAACAAAAATCTTTTGCATGACTCTTCATCCATTTGTTTTCTTTTTGTACAAGCACATGTATTTAAGAAAAGTGTTATATTAGTCTGGGCATCCCGGGATTGCGAGGCTTTAAGTAGCCCTAACAAGGTCTTGTACCTTATACTCCTAGTGAAGAAAACAATGGCGCCATACTCACTTATGTCTTTTATACATGTAAATGTGCATTTGATTAATGGATAAAAGGGTCTTTCTTTTCTACTTAACAAAATCATGCATTCATAAAATACCCAAATTTTCTTAAGCAATATCTCTTTGCATTCATCATTAAAGTGTGCTAAGATTTTCATTTGAATGCATAGTTATGCTTAGGATTTATTCATGTGTGTGATACACATCTTGGAAAGAAATAAATGGTTGTGTGTTTTGTGATAGTAATTCACCTTAATTAATCTTAAAATGTCTTTCTTATTGAATAGGTTTATTTAGAGCAAATATAAACTTAGGATTAATTAAAACATATAATAAAACATTCACTAAAGAAAAATAATTAATGAATCTACCTTAGAAATTATTTAAGGTAGGATGGAAAGAGAAGTTCTCTTCTCTTTTCCTCTCTTTACAACACTTAGTAATTAAATGAAGGTTCAATCAAACCAAATCAAATCATCAAAAATAAAATTAATAAATCAACTAAAATCACTTAAATGAAATCACCCTCTAAGTTGAATCCTTCACACTCAAAAAACTCCAACCTTAAAGCCTAGCTAAGACATGCCACACAAGCCTTAAGTAGCACACACATTAGGCTAAATAACCATTTCTAGCTGTATGTTAGGGTGATGCATGATTTGATGCCTGATTTTGTTTTATGGTGTAATGTTTTTAGACTGGGTGTTAGGGTTCATGTGCATAGACTGGATGATAGGATGATCTTAGTTTAATCATTATCTTCTACAAGGGATTGTGCTTAAGGGTCACTATAATAAAAATATGAATGCTTTTACTGTGCAGGTTGCTTATACCCTTAAGCATAATCCAAATTAGGACAGGTGGACTTGGTTACCCATGTGTGGGGTGCTAAGTCCAATTTATTCCTATAACAGCTTGGGATAGCGTGGTTTGTTTGGCTAATCTTTATTTTGCAAGTTTAGATAGATTTACCTTTTCCTTTTAATGTAATTTTTGCAATTAAGATTTGGAATGAAAGTTATGGGAGAATTAAGGTGAACAATGGTCATAAGACTATGTCTTGTGTACCATGTGAAGCATTAGAGCAACCACATCCCAACCAACCAATTGAAGAAAAGAAAGAAAGAAGGAAAGAAAGAAAGAAAGAAATGAAGAAGTGAAGAAAGAAGAATGAAGAATGAAGACCCTCATAACATGAATTCTATCTAAATTGTAATTCTTCATTTATAATATGGGTTGTATAAAGGTAGATCTCGGCTACCCATTTCTTTTCAGGTTTGTGCAATGGAGCTCGACCACATTGGCCTTTTATTCTTTTGCCTTAACTTTATAAAATTGTTTGATGTTTGTTTATCTTATGCATTAAGATGGCATGTTTTTCTTAGTTTCTTCATTGCTTTGATGAATGGAATGGATGTTATTAGGCTCCTAGGAAAAAATAAATTTT
Source organism: Cymbidium sinense (assembly GCA_021442155.1). NCBI lineage: Eukaryota > Viridiplantae > Streptophyta > Magnoliopsida > Asparagales > Orchidaceae > Cymbidium > Cymbidium sinense. The sequence continues at coordinate 131,811,806 of CM038218.1, forward strand.
CTGTCCAATTAATCAACTCAAAATTAGAATAAACAACACATAACCTCACATAAAGCCTAGGATATAAATCAAGATAATAAAAGATTTAGCAACCCCTTAGCTGGATGTTGTATGTCTCACATCATGCATAAAATCATCTTGCTTCACTCTTGCTAATGGAGGGCATCCACCTTTGCCAGAGAACTTAGCTTGACCTTTGAGAGCCATGGTGGAAACACACCACCTTCTTCCTGATTTTGGCCCATAAAGATTTTCTCATACTTTAGGCATTTGAATCACATAGCCTGTGTCAAATAAATTGTCCAAAAATGAAAATAAAACTTAACAAAAAATTTGTATTAAATTTAAGTCATTAATCATGACCTACATGATCTAGTCTCTCAAGGAGTATGTTTAAGGACTTAGTCTCTTTCTAAATAAATAACAGCCTAGTTATCTTGCAAAGCATATGACTTCCCTACATGAATTTAAAATTATAGGAGAAGTTAGTGTTGGCATAATTAGCCTCTTGTTCAATTTGATTAATTTTGATGATAATAAACAAATGCTTGGATGTTCTAATGAATATTTTTATGTGTTTCAGATATATCAATTGCTAATTACATATCATTAGAAGGGAATTGCAAGAGTAGAAGAATGAAAAGGATAATGTGAAGCTCAAGATACAATATTTTGGGTTATATGACTATTCATATGAGTTCATTGGCATGAATCAATTTGCTCACAACTTATCATATTATTTTAATGAGGTTAATTTATATAAATCTTTATTTAATTAACATTCAATTATATGTTTCATACATAGCATTAAAATTGTCAAAGTAATAAATGATAAAAACTATTAAGTATAATTATTTTATTTACTTAATATAATTTTAATTTAATTTGTTGGTTATAAGATAACTAACATATTTATGATTATATATAAATTATATCATAATTTTAAATGTCACATGTCAAAATTAACAAAAATATATAAATTTTGTATTTTAGCCAAAGTCATTTTCTAATCAAAGAATTCATATATGATTTCATCTCCAACAGATTCCTTGGATTTTTTTCCTTTAATTTAAGAGGTTACATGATCCACTTTTAATTAAAATTGAATTTATTATGATTTTCTAAACATTAGCTTATTTTTATAATGAATGCATGCTACATGCTTTGAATATATTAAGAGCCATATTTGATTACTTTTGACTTACCCATGTGAATAGCCAAATTTTAGCTGCTAAATTTAATATTTATTTAATATAAATTATATTTTTATTGAATATTAAATTATTAGATGATAACATGAGGTTTGCATGATATATTTTTAAAATATGATCTTCTTGCCAATAAATAGCCCTCATTCTCTTCATGAAAGTATTCCTCATTCAAAATTCAAAATCCTCCAGCAAATCTAAGAGAAAAATTCTTAGATTTTCCTTCCAAGTGTTCTCCAAATATTGCAAGATCAAATCCTTGGTTTGGAAGCTTCAACATCTTCAACTAAGAAAGCCTTCTCAAATTACTTGAGTTTGTTTTCTTGATTTTAATCCTCTTTAGTTGTTCATGCTATTTTCACCATCTATTTATTCTTTACAATTTATATTTTTTGGTGGATTAGTCTTTGGACATTATTTTTCACATCAAAGTTTCTCAATCCTTTTTTTGTGATAAACTCTTGTGATAGTTTGTAGGATCTATTTCAACTTACTGAAAATTTTAACTTCCTACAATTTTATTTTGGTTTCTTGAAATATTTCTTCATTAGTCTTATTTTGAAAGATCATTTATTCTTAGATCTATTTTAAGCATTTAAAAATAAATTATTGTGTTGAAATTATTTTTATATTTGCTAGATCTCTCTTTTTAATTAAAAGCTTACTAGCATACTTAGATCTATCATATACTCAATTTATTCAAGTACTTTGTGATCATTAGAATTAATTGAAAGAATCTTTTTGGTAAAAATAAAACAAATTATTCCTTGCTGAAATTTATTTTATTGTGCAAAAGAATATTGTGAATTTATTTTGAAATAATTTTTATATTAGTCTACAAATTGTAATAACATAAACATCATAGTAAGATCACTTTAAGATATTTATTTTATTTATTTCTTATCAATATTAAGTGAGCATTTTATCTTGCCAAAATTTTTTTAGTGATCATTTGTAAGTTGTGAGATCATTTTTTAATTGGATAGCTCGGTATATTTGTCAAAAATTTATTTTATCAAAAATTAATATTTTATATTTTTCTTTTTGTGCTGTAAAATTTATATTGGGGTTGTACTCGCTCCTTTGTAGGAGAGTACATATTGTTGTAGGGGTTGTACTCGCCCCATTATAGGAGAGTAATATTTGTAAGCTATTTTGCATTTAGTGGATTCCTAGGGGCTGTGTGTGGACGTATGGTTTTGGGTTTAAACCACGAAAAATTGTGTGTCTATTGTCTCTCTTTACTTTACTGCACTTTTATTTTTGCCGCATTAAGAATTATATCTTGTCATTAATAAAATTAATTTTCTACTAAAATTTAAAATTTAAGATTTAAGTTTTAAAATTTTTAATATCAAATCTGATGCTATAGTGACTCACAATTGGTGTAGGCTCTTTATTGGCATAACATACAAGAGTAGATCTTTTCACTATGGCACAAGGTTTCCCAAAGGGTTCACTAGAGGGATAATCCACTCATAGACCTCTACTTTTAGATAGTACCATTTGATTATTGGAAAAATAGAATTAGTACATTTTAAGAGGTCAAGATGCATGTGGTATATGTTGACACATCAATATCATACACCAGTGAAATAAATGGCATTAAAGTAGAAAAACCTTTGAGGAATGGTCTCAGAATGAAGAGAACTTGATGAATTAAATGCTGGGCTTGTAATACTTTACATTTTTATTACATGATTACATGAAAATTTCTATGTTAAGAAAAGAAATATGGGACAAACTCAATATAACTTATGAAGGAACTAGTGAAGTTAAATATGCTCACATAAATAGACTTGTTCATGAATATGAGTTATTTTATATGTCTCCTTCAATCTATGATATGTATACTAGATTCATGAAAATAATAACACATTGCATTCTCTTGGAAAACATATAGGAATCAAGACTTAGTCTATAAGATTCTTAGATGTCTTAAAGAATGAAGCTAAAGTAATTTTATTAGTAAAGCTAAGGATTTATCTACTTATCCACTTGATCTTTTGGGTTCTTTAAAGACATGAACAAGTTATTGCTCAAAGGGATAAGATGGATAATTAAAAAAAAGAAGGAGAAAGGAAAAGCCATTGCATTACAAGTTGATGATAGTGATGAGCATAACATCTCAAGCTCGATGGTGATAGTGATGAGGTGGTTATGCTAAAAAAAGGCTTGGGAACTTGTTAAGGAAGAAGAATCAAAGGTATAAAAATTCTAAAAACTATAAATTTCAAACTAAAAAAATTTCCTATAGGTGAGGGATCATTTACCATTGTAAAAAAGGACACATAAGAGGTGATTGTCAACTGTAATCAAAGAAGAAAGAGATTGATGTGAAAAGAAGAAAAAATATGAAGGAGAAAAAGTACCATAAGAAGAAGACAGCTTTATGGGCCAATCCAGATTCAAATGAATCAAGTACTTGCTCATCCGATGAAGAGATCAACATATGTCTTATGGCAAATGGAGAATATAACTTAGATTCTCAAGAGAAATGCCTTCAAAGAAAAATCAAAAAAGGTATGTGGTACTTGGACAGTGGATGTTCAAGACATCTGATGGGAGATAAAGATAAATTCACAACTTTAAAATCAAGTGATGGAGGATTTGTTACATATGGAGATAATACAAAGGGAAAGATCATCAGCATTGGTTCTATTTGTAAGAATTCTATCACTTTAGATAAAGTTTTTTCTAGTAGAAGGATTAAAACATAATTTAATTTCTATTAGTCAATTATGTGATAAAGGTTTGAATGTAGTATTCCATGCATCATATTGCATTATAAAAAATAATGAAAATGTTTTGTTAGTAGGAAAAAGATATAAAAATATTTATGTCATTGATTTAGATAGCTTTCATGATGTGAATTTGAATTTACTTTGTTTTAAAATCACTCATGATGATATATGGTTATGGCATAGGAGACTATGTCATATTAACATGCACACTTAATAAAATTGTCAAAACTTGATTTAGTAGTTGGATTGCCTAAATTAAATTTTCATTCAAACTATGTTTGTGATGCATGTATTCATTGTAAGCATTCTAGAAGCTCATTTAAAAGTAAAAAAATTGTTTCTACTTCTAGACCTCTAGAATTATTGCACATGGATTTATTTGGTCCTATTAACACCACTAGCTAAGGTGGAAAAAATTATGGTTTTGTGATTGTTGATGATTTCTCTAGATATGCTTGGGTTTTATTTATAACTTACAAGGAAGATGTTTTTGGTGAGTTTAGAAAGTTTTCTAAATATATTCAAAGAGAACAAAGCCTTTTGATTAATAAGGTTCAAACTGATCATGATGGCGAATTTGAAAATAAATTATTTGAGGATTATTGTGATGAACATGGGATTAGACATAATTTTTCTGCACCTAGAACTCCCCAACAAAATGGAGTAGTAGAGAGAAAAAATAGAATATTAATTGAATTAAGTAGATATATGCTTGATGAGTATAAATTGCCAAAATATTTTTGGGCAGAAGCAGTAAATAATGTATGTTATGTGATGAATAGGATCTATTTTAGATTAATTTTGAAGAAGACACCCTATGAATTGTTTTTGGAAAGAAGCCTAAGATTGAACACTTTCATGTATTTGGATGTAAATGCTTTATTTTGAATAATGGAAAAGATCATTTAGGTAAGTTTGATTGCAAATCGATGATGGTATTTTCTTAGGATACTCTTTCTAGTAGAGCTTATAGAGTTTTCAATAAGAGAAAAATGATTGTAGAAGAATCAATACATATTATTTTTGATGAAATTTTAATTGATCTTATTAGAAATGAAGTGATTGATGAAGAGATTGATAATTTTAAGAAAATATATTTAGAATATAATGTGGGCGATTCTTTGCCTAAAGAATGGAAATATAATAAAAATCACCCAAATGAACTAATTATAGGAGATCCTTCAAAAGGAGTTATGACCGTAAGACATAGAGAGAGAAGTTGTAGATCATTCAAAGATTTTTATCCGAGGTTGAACCTAAAAATTTAGAAGAAGCATTAAATGATAATTTTGTATTATATGGAAGAGGAGTTGAATCAATTTGTAAGAAACAATGTTTGGAAATTAGTCCCAAGACCCCAAGATCAAAATGTCATTGGAACAAAATGGATCTTTAAGAATAAGCTAGATGATTTAGGTTGTATTGTTACAAATAAAGCTAGGTTAGTTGCACAAGGGTACACACAAGTTGAAGGTATAGATTTTGAAGAATCTTTTGCACCCGTAGTAAAGACTAGGTTATCGTTACACCTTGCTTATGTTTTTAGAAATTTTAAACTTTTTCAAATGGATGTCAAAAGTGCATTTTTTGAATGGATTTATTGAACAAAATGTATTTGTAGAGCAACCACCTGGATTTGAGAGCCTTGATTGTCCAAATCATGTGTATAAATTAAAGAAAGCCTTATATAGTTTAAAACAAGCTCCTCATTCTTGGTATGATAGGTTAAGTAACTTTTTGATATATCATGGATTTAGAAAGGTAGAGTACATACCACTTATTCCTTAAGAGCATAGATGATGATTTGATTGTGGTACAAGTGTATGTAGATGATATATTATTTGGAAGTACAAATGAATCTTTGTGACATAAGTTCTCATCTTTGATGTCTAAAGAGTTTGAAATGAGTATGATGGGAGAACTTAATTTTTTTCTTAGGTCTTCAAGTGAAGCAACAAGAAAATGGCACATTCATCTCAAACTAAGTACAAATGAATTTCTTGAGAGGTTTGACATGAAAAGATTTAAATCTAGTAAAACTCTATGAGCCCATCTATAAAATTAGATTTAGATGAATTAGGAAAATCATTGATCAAAAACTTTATAGAGTATGATAGGTTCACTTTTATACCTCGCTAGTAGACTGATATTATGTTTGTTGTTTGTTTATGTGCTCATTTTCGGCCAACCCAAAAGAATCTCATTTAATAGCAATCGTTTATCTTCGGTATTTGATAGCACTACTAGGTTAGGTTTATGGTATCCTAAAAATTCTTTATCATGTGATTTGGTTGCTTATTCTGATGCTAATTTTGCAGGATGCAAAGTAGATAGAAAAAGCACATCTGGCACATGTCATTTTTTAGGATCATCACTTGTGTCTTCGTCATCTAAGAAACAAAATTCTGTAGCTTTATCAACTCTCGAAGTACATAACGGTGGTTGTGTTGCTCGACCCTGGTTAAAGCAACAATTAGAAGATTTTGGTATTAAGCAAGATCACATTCTAGTTCAGTGTGACAATACTAGCATTATTGGTTTGACAAAAAATCCTATCCAGCACTCACGCACCAAGCATATAGAAATTAGACATCATTTTATTAGGGATCATGTTTTGAAAGGTCATTTTAATATGAATTTCATTAGTACCGATATACAAATTACAAATATTTTTACAAAACCCTTATGAGAAGAACATTTTTGTACTTTAAGATGCATGCTTGGAATGTTCTTATATTTAAAATTGTATGTAGTTTGTTCTCACTTTTTGATGTTGCCAAAGAGGGAGAAGAGTAAAATGTTGGTTAGTATTAAGTCTATTTCATGCATACATTTAGGGGGAGCAACATTATTCATCTCTTATGTATAAATTATTCATCTCTTAAGAGAATTTTTTTTTTCAAAAACTATGATGAAAGGTCAATTTGCACCTCTTCAATCTAACATCATAAAACATTAGTTTGATCATCTAATGAGAATTTTTATCAATATTTCATTCAATCTAATTATATTTCTGAAGGATAAATGAACAAATGTTTGAAGCTCAATACAATATTTTTTTTATTTTTTATATATTTCATTAATATTATCATATTATTTTAATGAGGTTAATTTATATAAAAAATTAAATATAAAAAATAATATAAATAATTTATTTTATATATTAATTATAAAATTTTTTATAAGATAACTAACATATTTATGATTATATATAAATATATATTATTTTTTTCAAAATTAACAATATATAAACAATCAAAATTGAATATTATGATTTTCTAAATTTAAGAGTTTACATGATTTTGATTATTGAATGATTTTCTAACAATGATTTTTATAATGAATGCATGCTACATGCTTTGAATATATTAAGAGCCATATTTGATTACTTTTGACTTACCCATGTGAATAGCCAAATTTTGGCTGCTAAATTTAATATTTATTTAATATAAATTATATTTTTATTGAAAATTAAATTATTAGATAATAACATGAGGTTTGCATGATATATTTTTAAAATATGATCTTCATTCCTATAAATAGCCCTCATCTCTTCATGAAAGTATTCCTCATTCAAAATTCAAAATCCCTCCAGCAAATCTAAGAGAAAAATTCTTAGATTTTCCATCCAAGTGTTCTCCAAATATTGCAAGATCAAATCCTTGGTTTGGAAGCTTCAACATCTTCAACTAAGCAAGCCTTCTCAAATTACTTGAGTTTGTTTTCTTAATTTTATTCCTCTTTAGTTGTTCATGCTATTTTCACCATCTATTTATTCTTTCCAATTTATAATTTTTGGTGGATTAGTCTTTGGATATTATTTTTCACATCAAAGTTTCTCAATCATTTTTTGTGATAAACTCTTGTGATAGTTTGTAGGATCTATTTCAACTTGCTGAAAATTTTAACTTCCAACAAATTTATTTTGGTTTCTTGAAATATTTCTTCATTAGTCTTATTTTGAAAGATCATTTATTCTTAGATCTATTTTAAGCATTTAAAAATAAATTATTGTGTTGAAATTATTTTATATTTGCTAGATCTCTCTTTTTAATTAAAAGCTTACTAGCATACTTAGATCTATCATATACTCATTTTATTTAAGTACTTTGTGATCATTAGCATTAATTGAAAGAATCTTTTTGGTAAAAATAAAACAAATTATTCCTTGCTAAAATTTATTTTATTGTGCAAAAGAATATTGTGAATTTATTTTGAAATAATTTTTATATTAGTCTACAAATTGTAATAACATAAACATCTTAGTAAGATCACTTTAAGATATTTATTTTATTATTTATTATCAATATTAAGTGAGCATTTTATCATGCCTTTTTTAGTGATCATTTGTAAGTTCTGAGATCATTTTTTAATTGGATAGCTTGGTATATTTGTGAGAAATTTATTTTATCAAAATTTATTATTTTATATTTTTCTTTTTGTGCTGTAAAATTTATATTGGGGTTGTACTCGTTAGAGAGTACATATTATTGTAGGTTTGTACTCCATTATAGGAGAGTACTATTTGTAAGCTATTTTACATTTAGTGGATGTGGGGTGGCTAATGGATGTAGGCGGTTTGGGGTTTAAGCATAAAAAAATTGTGTGTCTATTGTCTCTCTTTACTTTACTTTTATTTTCGCATTAAGAATTATATTTTGTCATTATAAAATCAAAATTAATTTTCTACTAAAACTTAAAATTTAAGATTTAAGTTTTAAAATTTTAATATCGCCTAATTCACCCCTCTTGGGTGCTATAGTGACTCAGCTTAGTTGGCCACCCTAGGATGTTGTAAGTCCAACAATCGGGTGGTTTATCCTCTCTTGTGGAGGTAAATCATAAGTCCAATAGTTGTGCCTTAGTTTTTGTCAAAGCTCCCTAGATTTAGGTTCAGAGGTTGTTGTTTTCCTTTACAAGCTATAAGCATAAATCCTCACCTCTTAGGCATTTCCATGATCATGTGTTGTAAAATTTAAGCCCTAGATTTCTAATAAAAATTCAACTCGAATAATTAACTCCCTTCAAATTTCAAAAATATAAAGCCCAACCATTGGATAGTTTGGAACGCTCGCTAGGTTTCCTAGCATCGTGAGCATCCCCTACTTATCTCCCTTTGGTTTCAATAATAACTCCCTCCTCTTGATCAATCCCACTTTATCTTCCAAAAATAAACCAACTTATTGATAGCCCTACCTTTGAAATCTTTGGAGACAATGATCATTTACCTTAATCGAGAGTATTCTTAAGGAATCTCATTCCTTAAGATGTAACTAACTATGGGGGCTTGACTCCATAGGGAACTTAATGAACCCGATTTAAAATAAACCCTACTTTACTTTTTCATATAAAGTAGAGGAAGAATCTCTGGTACATTCAAAGATCCATTGTCCTTAGGAGTCCTCATTAGGTGATTAGGTCCATTGTAGGATGGTGACTTCTGTCTCTCGAGATGGTACATCATTCCTCAATGTCATACCTGATCACCCTAATGAGAACATCTGTGGTTCTACGTGGTGTCCAACAAGCATATTTTTATTTTCATTTATTTATAGATAAAAATAAAAAAAATAAAAAACACCACAATTAGTCTTTGAAAATAATTGAAAAATAAAATATTAGGATTTAGTCTATCCCAATATATACACCTATAGATCCTCCCCTTAAGTTGGTTAGTCATTAGGGCTACTCCTTGGCTAGTTTCATTTAGGAAGATGTGAGTCCCCATGCTTTCTTTCTTAGTTAGTCATTAAAAACTAATGAGAAATAAAATCATAGAATGTAGTTTATCTCAATGTAGACACCTGCAAATCCTCTTTTTAGGTTGGTTAGTCATTAGGGCTATTCCCTTGGCTAGTTTTACCTAGAAAGATGCGAGTCCTTATACTTTCTTCCTAGATTAGTTATTGAAAATTAATGGAAAAGAAAATCTTAAGATCAAGCCTATCCCAATATAGACATATATAAATCCTCCCCCTATATTGGTTAGTCACTAGGGTGAACTCCTTAGCTAGTTCTACTTAGAAAGATATGAATCCCTATGCATTCTTCTTAAGTTAGCCATTGAAAACTAATGGAAACTAATATTTTATAACTAGGATAAGAAGTAGTCCTCAAGCAGCATTTTTCTTGGCTATCATAATCATATTAGGTTTAGGTTCCTTGGTGAATCTTTTCTTAGTAATATCTCTTCATATTTAATCTAAGTCAATATGAATCCCAAATTTTATATCAAATCTAATCAAGATCCTTTAAAGTTAGTTCACTAAATTGGTCAACACTAATATGTGTGATGTACTCTAGCCAATCCACCACACATATTGGAGGTCCATTTATTATCCTTATTTTTATAATAAGGTTGGCACTCATTTCTATCATAGTGTATAGTACTTCAATCCTAAATAATAACCCTTCACACTTTGGCACTTTAAACACTTCTTTAGTACCTAGGCTAACACTAAATTCAAAATTGTAAAAACCAAATTCAAAATTAAATAAAAAATTAGAATTCAAATATAAAACCTAAATTGAAATCAAACTCAGGATCAGACCTAGCTCAGGCTAGTGGGCCCAACTTAGGCCCAGCATAGCTCAATTGGATTAAATGAGTCCAATTACTTCCAAATTCAATCAAACTAAATGCAACACTAAATGAACACATTTAAAGTAAAATATAAATTCAATCGACCCTTAAATAACTTAATTGGGTTGACCCAATTAACCCATTTAAGCTCAATTCAATCCAAGTTCAAATTAAATCAAAATTAGATCTTGTTAAATCACTCCAAAGGGCCAAATTTTTATTCAAACTTAATTAAACATAAAAGTGAATCATGTTGGAGTTTAAAATGTTTAATCAAACCATTTAACTTGAGTTGGCATATGTGGGCTTTATGAAGTTAGAACCAAATATAATCAAAATTTAATTTAATTAAGCTCTCCCAAAGGATCAAAATCACTATATTAATTTAACTGAACAAAAAAATTGAATTCAGTTGGGATCGAGTTGGATAGTTAGGGCATTTGACTCAAATCAAATTTAATCAAAATTAAACCAAATTAAGCTCTCCCAAAGGCTCTAAATCATCATTTAGACAAAAATAAATGCAAATTTGAATAGAACTAAATCAAAAGAAGGCTTAAATGGGTTAATTTGGTCACTTAGATCCAATGAACATAAATGAACCCTATTGAGCCCAAATTTGAATCAAATTAAAATTTAAGTCAAATCAAATATTCTAAAATATTTTAAAATTATAATTAAATATAATACAATTTTTTCTTGGGCCTAATTTGACAAATTTAGTCATTTTACCTAAGCGAATCCAATTTGACTTATTTAAGCCAAATTTGGGTCAACATGGATCAAATTTAAAATAAAATTTAAATTAATCAAAATTAATTAATCCAAATAAACTCCAAACACTCTAAATAATTTACCAATTACAATTAAAGATCAAATAAAGCTTAATGTATCTAATTCGATCACTTAACCTAATTTGACCCATTTTTTTATGAGGCTATGGCACCTAAGAGAAGATTTTCATATTAAAAATTAATTTTGAAACTTTATAAAAAATTTAACATCAAAAGATTATATTTACGAGAGCAAAGCAATACACAATAGAAGTAAAGTAACGTAAGGTGTAAAAGAAAATAAAATAGAGAATACAGAGTTTTTTATGTGGTTCGATCAGACCCAAAAATTGGCTTACATCCATGCCTAGCAACTCAAGCTAAGAATTCACTAAATCAAAATTGAAATTATAGCAAATCTCATGTACTCTCCTTCTTGTGAAAGTTCAACCCAACAACACACTTTTAGACTCAAGCAAGTACAACTCAACACCATACTTTCCTACCTGGTCAAGTACAACCCCAACAAAGTATAAGAGAAAGAAGAAGAAAAGATACAAAGTATCTAACTCTCGATTTATAATTATTTTGCATTCATAATCCAACTAAAATAATATTAAGATAAATATTAAAGAGGACTCATGTTTAATAACTTTCTTATTGATTTAAAATTAAAGTAAAAAACATGAACTTATATGCAATGATTGAAGCAAACAAATCTTAAAATAAATTATTTTATTTTAAAAGAGATATAAAGTCTTAAAAACAAAATAACCTAAAAAGATAAAAACCAAAACATAAAGATGATTAAAACACTTGCATGAAAGTATAACCTATTATGCAATGAACAAATTTAAAGAAATAAACCAATGTTGATTTCCTATATGTAAAATCAATTTGAAAACATTTTTTCACAAAGCCTTTGATGTATGAGAATTAAGAATGATTAGTGAATTTAAACCTTATAAAGTCTTGAGAATAACTTGAACTAAGATGAGAAGGATCTCCACTTAATGATTGAAGATAATTTGCAAGAAGGGAGATGACTTCTTATCACCAAGCTTCAAGTAATCCCAAAGGAGGGTAGGCCAAGGAAGAATTCTCACCAAGCTTCAAGAAGACTTTAATTCAACTCTAGACAAAGTTTAATATTTGGGAAGATTTATTAGAGAAAAGAATCTTAGGCACCTTAGAAAACTTTTCTTGATTTGAGAGCTATTTGGCCAAATAAAAAATTCAAGAAAGAAATAGGATTCTAGCCTAAATAAATTACGAGATGGTTGTGAGAAATTTTGCACTTCCAATCACTAAAAACTCCAAGAAATAAAATTGCAAGATTTTGGCCAAGATGGAGAAGAGCTAAGAAGAATTAACCTAAGTCTCAACCATAATATATAGAAAAAAAGGATGGGTGGGCCAAGCAAGAGAGAAGAGCTAAAGGGAATTTTAATTAAGAAAAATATTCAATTTTGAATATATAATTTTAATCAAATAATTAAAGATCCCATATTGAAGATTTCAGCCAAGGAGATAGAGAGAGAGAGAGAGAGAGAGAGAGAGAGAGAGAGAGAGAGAGAGGATATCAATCAAGACAAATTAAATTTGGAGAAGAGAATCGACCAAAGCAGAGAAAAGCAAATTAAGCAAGGATTTGAACTTTGAATTAATTAGCATATGATGTAAAACTAAATTCAATTGAAATTCATGTGGATGTGGGTCGGCCAAAAGAGAAAAAAGGGAGGGGGGAATAAAAAATTAATAAAATTAAGCAAGTTCCATAACAAAATTTATTTCAAGAAAGAATTATTTCATTAATTTGAAATAATCAATTGATTTGGTCAGCTACGCCACATTCCAAACATGGATTTAATAAATTTAATTCATGATACATAAAAGATTTAATGAATTAATTAAAGAGAGACTAAAGAAGAAACTACATGAATTAATTCAAATAAAATAAATAGAAAAATCCATTTAGAATTTCAGCTAAAGGGACTTCCTTTAATTAAAATGATCTTCAATCAATGCAATTAATCAATTCAAATCATGGACGAGTAATTAAGAAGCTTTTTTAAATAAAAATCATCATTTAAAATAATTCAAATCGAATTAAATATGGGCCGGCCATATACTTTCAATTACAATAATTTAAAAAAAGGAAAATGTATAAATTCATGGCTCATTTGACTTCAAATTTGAATAAACTTAAAGTAATTCAAATAAATTCAAATTAGCTTAATTAAATCATGATAGGGTCGATCAAATCATATCATAAAGGAATGAATCTAAATTATCATTAATATGGCAATGATTAATTAATTAAAATTTAAAATAATTTAAAATCAAAATTCAAATAAGTGGATTTTTAAAATTTAAATATATGAGGGAAATATGATGTAAATAAGTTGAATAAATATCACATGATTAATCATTCCAAAATCTTCAAAAGATAAGCCAAAATATCAACAAAATAATAAGGATGATATGAGAGAAAATAAAAGGATAAGAGAGAGAAAAAGAATAATTAGGATAATTCTAGAATAATTTTATTCTCATGCAAAAATAATTAATTAATTAATGTAATTTAATATGGAAATAATTAAATGAAGTATAAAATAAATTCATCTTACTTCAAAGCATAGTAGATGATAATTAAACTCATGAAAGTGATTTAGATTATCCAAAAAAGGATAATTCAAGGAATATTAAAGAATAATGCACTTTTAAATTGTAGAAAAATATGAAGAAATTTAAATAAAATATTTTAAAGATTAATCCATTAACTTTATTTTATTTGAGCTCTTATTTTCCTTAGTATTATAAGTCCTAGAAAACTCTCAACCAGTTCAAGTCCAACAACTTTAGCTTTCCAAATTTAACTGAAAAATCTAGGTTTGAAGAATTTCCTGCATCACTTGAATTAAACCAATTAAAGCATTTGATCATATATTTTTTATCATCAAAATAAATCTCAAATGAGATGGGGCGCATAGATTCAACACATTAGGCCAAATTGGTGAATTTGGGTTAAATCCAAAATTGAATTGAAACCAATTGCGACCAACTTATCCTAAACACTCTAAATTATTCACTAAAAATAAGTGAAGCTTAATCTAAACTCAAATAGATCAATTAAATTCATTGACCCAATGTGGCCCATTTCAAGTAAGTTAAGACAACTTGGGTTCAAACCCATTTGATCCAACTTGGACATCTTAAATTTTTCCAAATCTTTGTATGATAATAGTTGAAATCCTAGCATTGAACCATGGCTCCAAAAGTCAACAATAGGAGAAGAAAGTGACAAGAATAAAAAAAGAAATCAAAGAAAATGCCAAAATATAAAATCTCCTCATGCTTTCACCCATTCCTCACTTAGTTGGCTTTAGAGTGGTCTACAATAAATGGACTACCAAATTGTGATGAAATCTGGGCAACCAGCTCACCTCCATCACCATTAATGGTAATTTTTGGGCACCATTAAAGAGAGAAGAAAAATGACCTTGAGGGCTCTTTTTTTGAAAGTATCTCCTCCACACCCAAGAAGACTAACCAAACCTTTCCCCCTCCCTTTTAACTCACAAAAATACAAAAACAACTAAACTTGAGTGAACTCTGGTAACTCTTGGTGCTTAGTACATTCCAAGGAGAGACAAAGGAGGAGAAGTATGCAAAAGCTTCATCCATGAGTAAGGATCAATTTTGAAATAAAAATTCCACTAAACACAAACTTCAATGGAGTAATTTCTTAAATCCGTAATCAAGACTTATGTCTTCATGATTGATGAAGATAACCCATCTGATGGCATGAGAAATCACAGAAATATGTTGCTCTTATGTTACTTAAACTCCATGGTGTGATATAACCCAAATTTAGGTGAGAACTCTAGAAAATTGGGCATATGAGCAGGTGGTTAGGAGTAAAACTCCATCTGCCCTTAATGATGTTTGTGAATTATAGGTAAAAGATGGCTTATTAATCGTCCATCCCACATGATGGAAACAAATGGCCATAATTACACCATAGATTTTAAGTTTAAATCCCTTCTTAATGTTGCATTAATCTTGACCATCAAATCCAAAAATTGAATGGTTTGGAATGGGCCATTTCCAACTCATTCCACATCACTGTTTGTGTTGTCCAATCAAGTTTTGACATGTATTAAGTTGAGCCCAATCAGCGCTAACTAGTTTAAGTAAAAAAAATAAGGCATTTTCAGATTTTAGAAATGTTTAAAATTACTCAAAACTTTCAAAAATCATTAAAAAAATACACGATCAAAAATTACAAATAAGCCATTGCTAGATTCATCTTTTTGAGAGGAATCTAATGAATCCAAAATTCTTAAATTTTGCTAGGTATTTTGGGATTAATTTGGGTTTGATTGTAAATAATAATTCCTTAACTAATCCAAAAATACTAATTTGATTAAGTTGAACATTTTAAAGATTGGAATTTATGTTAATACTTAAGTATCATAAAACTTTCAAGTTAAATGGACTTGTAGATTAGAATTTATTGATTTTTGAAGTTCATTAGCTGATTTTAAATAAATAATTAATTAAAAATTATGAAAATACATTAAAATAGTTTAAATCACTTTAATAATCATCACAAATTATATGAAAATTAATTAGGTCATCTGAATC
Organism: Cymbidium sinense; assembly: GCA_021442155.1. NCBI lineage: Eukaryota > Viridiplantae > Streptophyta > Magnoliopsida > Asparagales > Orchidaceae > Cymbidium > Cymbidium sinense. The sequence continues at coordinate 131,827,764 of CM038218.1, forward strand.
ATACTAAATCATAAAATTATTAAAATAAAGCATAATTAAACCTTAATTAATTAACCTAACTAAGCTAAAATTTAAAAATTCATAATAAACCAGTCATGAAGCTAAATAATACAAATAAATCTTTTCTAGATTCACATTTTAGAGAGGAATTCCACAAATTAAAATCACTAAATTCTTCTAAATAATTTCAACTTAAATTGAAAACTATCAAAAATGATAATATTCAATTGCTCCCAAAATACAAACCTGAATTAATTGAAATTTTTGAGGTATAAACATAATTCTGTAGCCTACTATCTCTAAAAGATTTCACATCAATTAGAGCTCTAGATTGGGAGTTGTGATTTTTTTAAAGAATATTAAAATTATTTAAATAAAATAATTAATCTAAAATTAATAAAATTATAAAAAGACACTTATATGATGCAAAACATTTTCACTACCATGAGAGGTCATAGCAAAATTTATTAGGTTCATTGATTTGGTTAAATCTCAAAATCACCTAAAATGAGGTTTAATAAACAGTTCAATCTTATTTGAATGAATTAATTGGATTAGAACTTCAAAAATTCATAATAAATCAACCATTAATCCAAAAAATACAAACAACACTCTCTAAATCTATATTTTGGAGAGGAATCCAACAAAATTAAAATTTCTAAATTTCATTAATCATTTTAGGTTAAAGTTAAAACTTATTTAAAATGATAATGTGGCAATTTTATTTGGAACACCACATAGATCTCGGGGGTACTTATTTATGTAATCAAATACATCATTAAGGGATAAATATATTATCTTTAAAGATAAATATATTACCCTATAATAGACTCGATTACTTAATAAGGACTCCTAAGGCTGATGGGTCTTCAATGTACTAGAGATTCTTCCCCTGAACTACATGGAGAGGTAGAACCGGGTTTATTTTATTATAGGGTTTGCAGCTCCAAACAAGGGCAAGCCCTAATAGTTAATTACATCTTATAAGAAAGAGAACTCCTCCTAAGAATACTCTCAATTAAAGAAATTAATTTTCATCTCTATGGATTTCAAAGTATATATTAAAAGGATGGCTAATTTAGAAATTTAAATGGGAATGCTTCAAGAGGGGAAGAGTTCTTCTAAGAAGCTAAATTGGACTAAGTAGGAAATTCTTTTAGATACTAAGATACCCAGTAAGCATTTCAACTATCCTATTATTGGGTTTTATATTTTGAAATTGAAATTATTTAAAATTTTGACTTGGTATTTTATTAGAAATTTAGGAATTAGATTTTAACAGCACAAGACTATAGAAATCCCTAAAATTTGAAGAATTATTCTAGTTGGATGCTTCAGATCCTGAGTCTAAAAGTACTTCCGATATAAACCAGAGGTTCAACCTAGTCTAGTTTTATAAATTAAAGAATTATTGGTTCTTTTTCTCACTTGAGCAGATAAACCTATCTCGACTCTTATGGACTTACTTCTCGCTTGGAAAGAGTTCCCAGTTTACACTACCTAAGAGATTTAAAACCATGTAAGTCAGCCTTATGCAAGTGCAAGACGGATGGGCTATTATATTTAGAAAAGAAAGTCAATAGCATAAACTCACTCTCTAAGAAATTAGATCATGTGTGGTATACATTTCATGACTTAGACTAATGTAATAAAATTTATAACTTTTTAATTATTTTGACTCATCATTTTTGGATTCAAGCTTAGGAAGATTTATGCTTAAATGCATGATGAAAATTGGTTATGGGCTAAATCAGAGAGAAGAGGTGTACTCCACTACAAGGGACTACTCTCATAGGTCAAGCCTATCCCTTATCATGCAAGAATGGAGACCCCCTATTTACAAGCATGAAATAATATGTATGCATGATGTTGAAACATACAATCATTCAGCTAAGGGGTTACTAAATCTTTTATTTCTTGATTAAGATCATAGGCTTTATAGTGAGATTATGAGTTAATTAAAATTATCAACTAGAGTAGAAAATTTAATTTTCCTAAGAGTCAAACTCATCCAGGCTTTATTGCAAAATACAACAATCATAGAAATAAACCTATGAAAAGTATGCAGTTCTATTGTGCACCCCAAAATAAGTCAAACCAAATGTAAATAAATAAATAGGTAGGTGCGGCCGGGTGTCGCTATACACCCCAAAAAAAGAAAAGTTGACAGCCGAGCTCTACCCTTATACAGCCCAGCCTGAAACTAAAAGTTTGATCTATGGGGTCTTTATCAACTTCAGGATCGTCGCCTTCTTCATGGACCTCCATAGGCTCCACTTAAACCACTAGATGGGTATAATAAGCTCCTGCTAACCCAAAACCCCATAGATCCTAACCAATTTCTATGCTCAAATTACATTTTAAAATTCTAAAATAAAATCCTAAACCTTGCAAAATAAACATTAGGAAAAACATACAACATACCGGCAATTTATATTTCAAACATATATGCTTAGCATAAGTGATTTCCAATCCCACTTCACCTATTGGGCTACGCTTAGGGACTTAAGTAGCACCTGCAAGCAAATAGCATTTATTTTATATTTATTACTGTGGTCCCTTTAAGCACAACCCCCTTCAGAAAATAGTGTTAGCTAAAAAGGATGCCCTAACATCCACACTAGCGAGCAAACAATCCTAGCCATCCAATCTAAAATAGTACACCACAAAATAAGAAAAGTATCACATCACATTAAACACATCGGCCTAATCTAATTCTAGGGTCGATGACCTAGTATCCTAGTGTGTGTGTGTGCAAGTCTATTCTAGGCTTTATTTCATTTTAGATTTGATTTGAATTCATGATTTATTTATTTTTACCATTGGATGGTTTTGATTTAAATAATTTAGTTGATTTTAGATTTTATTCTAATTTAAGTTTACTTTCGTGTTGAGGTTGAATTTAAATTTTAAAGAATGGTGAATGAAATAAATTTTGTTATGAACAGAGCCAAATCTATTCAACATCATGATCCTAATATAAAGAAATTTTCATCCCAAGATGAAAATTTATTCTAAGGATCGAACTAAGAACCTAAGTCTCTTAGTTAGCCTATCTAAATTTATGTGAATGATTTAACTGAATTGATTTGATTTGATTTAAATTTTAAAGTTTGAGTTTTTTTTTAACTTAGTATATTTTGATTGATTATTTTAGATTTATTAGATGTTTGATTTAATTTGATTTTGACAATTTAATATCCATTGAATTAATATGTAATTCCTTTCTTTTCAAGTTTTGATTTATAATTTTAATAATATATATGATTAATATTGATTAGATTATTTCAACATTATTTAGATATATTAATATTATCATTTCATTTAAATTTGATTTGAATTGATTAATCTATTTCAATTTAATTAACCTATAATTTGATTGAAGTTTAATGTGATATTTTATTTAAATTCCCATTAAGGGTTTAATTCATTAAATTTAGTCATTTAGTTTATATATTGATTATTTTTATTTGATGAATGACTTGATTTAATTTAATTAATCCCTTATCTTAGCTTAATAGGTTTGTTCATTTTGTTTGAATTTTATGTTGATTGGTTTATTTTGATGTTATTTGGAATTGATAGTAATTGAAAATTATTTGATGACTTGGAGTTTGCATTTTAGTTTATGTTTCTTTAAATTGATTAAAATTTAAGACAAATTTATTGTAATTAATCAATTTCACTTTTTTTGGATTGATAATTTTATTTATTTATTTAAAGTTTGATCAATTTATAATTTATACTTTCTATTAAATTTAATTTGAGCACTTATTAAATTTGAATATTTTAATTTTATTGATTTAGTTTAATGATTAGTTAGTTTAGTTTAGTTATGCTTGATTTAATTTAGATGATTTGACTAGGATTTATATGATTTAATCAAGGTTCTAACTCAATTTATAATTTCAATTCAAAGATCTATTGATTAAATTGTACCTTTTATTAATGAGTTAATGATTAGCTTTATTGAATTTTATTAATTTGTATTGATTATAGTTTGATGATTATTCGTGGTAATTTGATTGATCTTTTTTTAGTTTAATTGAGTTATTAGATTTGTTTAAATTTCATATTGATTGGTGTATTTTTAATGTCATTTGAGATTTGTAATAAATTAAGTGAATTATGTTTATTTAGGTTTCAATTAATCTTGATTATTAGAGTTTCATTCAATTTGATTCATCTGTTGTCCTTAATTAATAATTCATGTTGAATTTGATTTTTAAACTTATATATATTTAATGATTAATTAGTTCATTTTATTTGAATAGATTGAATTAGATCTGATTTGGCTATACATTGAATTAATTAGATATTATCTTAATTTCATTTGATTTGGTTTAATTGATGTTTAATGATTAGTTTAGGTGAATTTATTTCATGATTACTTTAATTTAAGGTTTAATGGTTAATTATTTCATCTAATTCAAATAGGTTGAATTAGATCTAACTTGATTATGTATTGAATTAATTAAAGCTAGTCTTAATTTCATTTGATTTGATTTGTCCCTTTTTTTGTTAAATTAACAAAAGTTTAATTAAATATAGGTTAATTAGTCATTGAAATTTTAAATTTGGTTTGATATATTTATATATTAATGGTGTAGTTAATTGTTGGATGATTTAGATTCAATTTGATTATGTTTGATTAGATTTAGGTTTAATTTGGTTTAGTTTTGAATAGGGACCAGAAGATATTTCCTTGATTCGATTTAGGTTTTAGTTACTATAACTATTTTTTTATTCATGAATTCAGTTTGACAATTAATTTGTTAAAATTTGGTTTCAGTAAGTTCAATTAATTTTAATTCTAATGATTTATTAAACCCCAAATCTAAGTGACTTTTATATTTTGTAACTTTAGAGAATTATATTATTCTCTTAAGGATCTTTGATGTTAATTAAAGTGAATTAAATGATTTTGATTATATTTATGAATTGCTAAAATTTTAAATTAATTATTCCATGAAATTAAGCATTTGAACTTTAAAATTTAATATATCTTAATCCAATCATCATTTTGATTTGAAATTTTTATTGTGAGTGTATATTATTCTCGTTTCTATTCCTTAAAAATTTTAGATCAACCTAATTAACATTTATAGATTAAACTATGAAAATTGGTTTTCACGAAAACTTAAATTAAGCTCAAAATACCCAATAAAAATTGGGTTTTTTGGGTTGATTAGATTCCTCTCGAAAAGACAAATCCAACAAGTCCTTATTTGTATTTTTTGGATGAGTATTGTATTTTTTATGATTTTTTAAAGTTTCAGGCAATTTTAAGTATTTTTTTGAAATCTAAATATACTCATTTTTTTTACTTAATCGAGTCAGCGCCACACGGCGCTGACATTGTAAACCTTTACATGTGGCAACCATGGGTTGGTCTGTGTGGAATCCACATGGATTGAATTGGAAAATCATTGGTATAGATCTAACCATCCCATCAAAGATCGGACGGTCCAGATCAAATCTTGTGATCTAAAAGTTGAAATTAAATGCATCTAACATTTTAATCATAGTCGTTAGTCCTATTTAAGGAGGATTGGATGGATGGGAACTTTTCTTCTTCCTTGCCGATGAGAGGGGCAGAATCGTCCACCCTTAACCCCAATTTCCTGGCAATCTAAGTGAAATTTCCTTGCAATTTCATTTTCAAAATGATCAAGACTTACATCGAAACACATCCAGATAGTTTGATTTCAAAAGGACATGCATTTGTTTCAAAGGGCCAAACTAAGGAGAAAGGCAATCAGATTAGTGTATACCTCACTGACGTTGATCATCGGTGGTTGAAATGATTTTAGCACCTTCGCCTTTTTGGTACCAACCTCTAGGATAAATTTCGTGCCTTACATCCCCGCCAATTGTTGTGGAGACCAAGCTTCTTCCATCCTCTGTCGGCCTTGGTCATTTTCTGGCTCGTCGGTGGTGGGAAACTTGGGGGAGGTTTTGTTTGGGTTGGCCTCCATCCAAGCAAGGTGTAGGGAAGGTTTATTGAGGGGAAGGAGTGATCCTTCCCCCATTTTCATGTTTATTCGTGAGGTCAACAGCTGGCCAAGGCTGAATTCTGGTTGGCCGATGGTGAGGGATCTTGGAAAAGGGTCAGTTGAGCTCCTTCTTCCTTCAGGAATGTGTTGGAATAAATAGAATGAGGGTTCGAGCTCTCCTACCTCTTCTTTCTCTCTTGGTTGTGAGCTATAGCTAAAGAAAGTTTTGAGATGGCTAGAATCTTGCCTGCGGTAGCTAGGGACTTGGGTATTGACACACCTCCTCTCTTCCTCTAGAATGTGTTTAGGTGGTTTGAATGAGCCATGGAGCTCTCCCTTCCTCTTCTTTTTCTCTTGGCCAAGAATCAACTCCATGGAGGAGTTTTTTTTTTTTGTTGGTGGTTGTCCAAGTTGATTGAAATCTTTGGAAGCTTGCTCCCACAAGTCCAACTTTGTTCTCTAGCTGCATCATCCATTAGGTGGATGGATAGATGAAGTATGGAGGGGAGATGGAATGGTTTGACTTCATATGCATGTGTTTTGGTTTCTATCACATTTTTTTACCCCATTTCTTTGACTTTAACTCCACTTCATCTTCATGGCTATCCCACCTCACATGGATTCCATTCCACATGATGGTTGGCTGCCCAAATCAAACCTAAGTGGGCTATGGGTTGGGTTGAGTTCACTTAACTTGAGTTAGAGTTGGGTGCTTTTTTAGTTTAGTTTATTTGAGTTTGAATTGAGCTTGGATTGAGTTATGTTGAGTTTGTTTGCTGAATTAGGTTTAGATTTAGATTTAAATTATTGTTTTTTATTCATTGTGTGTTTTATATGAATTAATTGATCTATTTCTAAATTAGGTTTGATGTGGCTTTAATGATTTTTAAACCCTTTTGATATATTTAACTCAAATAAGATAAATTAGATTTCTTGATCTATTTGGATTTTTTAGTTTTGAATATATATTTAAATTTAATTATGTTTAATTAAGTGTTTGGGGTGATTTTGAGTTATTAATTTTATTTGATTTGAAATAAATTTGAATTTATACTCACTTTGACACAAATTAAGCTTAATGGGTTTACTTGGATTAAGTAATCAAATTAGTCAATATAAATCCTATGATTGACTAAAACATGTCTAATTATAATTTTTAAATGATTTTAGACATTTGATTGAAATTAATTCCAATTTAGTTTAGATTTAGTTTCAATAAGGTCCATTTGGGTCTATTTGGGTTAAATGATCCAATCAACCCATTTGAGATCTTATTTGAATTATGTTTGTTTAGTTTTATATTTAAGCATTTTTTTTATGATTTTGAGCCTTCAGAGTGATTCTATTTGGCAAAATTTTGGTTGTTGACTTTTGACTTAATGGGGCCCCATGGATCAACTCTAGGTCAAATGACCTGTTTTCCACTTTGAACCTCATTTGAATTTATTTTTGAATTCATTTATATTTATGCATAGATTTTGTGCTTTTGATTCTATTTAATTTGGTTTAATTTCAATTTAATTTGATTTTATTTGGACTTAAGTGATTTTGAGCTTAAACGGGTTAATTGAGTTAATCAACCTAATTACCTTAACCCAAGCTCAATTGAATTTAGATTTTAATTCAAATATGTTTCATTTAGATTTCTATTGAGTTTCATTAAATTTAGGTTTAATCTGGGTTCATCTAATATGATTAGGTTAGGATAGGTCCTAAAAGGATCTATCAAGATGATTAGTCTTTCATTTTAGCATATTGAGTTTGATTCAATTTTAAATTTGATTTTAGTTTCAAGTTTTAAAGTTTGATTTGATTTGTTATTTTATTTTGGTTTGTTCACCTAGCCACTAAGCATAGTGTCCTAAGTGCCTAATTAGTGAACTCCTAATCTAAGATTAGGGGACCTAATTACTAAGATCAAGGATGATGTTAACCTCATCCAAAAATGAGGTGAACTGATAATTCTTTAATAACTCTAAAAATATAACTTAAACTAAGCTAAAATTTCTAGGGTAGAGACTTAATGCAAAAGTTCGCTCACCATTTAACTTTTAAGTCAATCAAGGCCCTAGTTAAAAAGATATGATTTTTCTTAGCCATATTAGAGTAATATAGATTAAAATGAAAATATAAAATTACAAATTTACAAATATATGTATCAAAATAATTCTAAATATCTTTATTAAAATCAAATATCCTAAGAAAATTAATTAAACCTCTTGGATTTAATTAAATCATAGAAATCACTAAATTAAGGCTTAAAAGAAATTAAAATTTAATTAATTAAATTAATTAACTTGAAACTTCAAAAATTCATAACAAATTAACCACTGAGCTAAAAATTATGAATAGCACTCTCTAGATTTATATTTCAAATAGGAATCTGCCAAATTTAAAACAAAGTTTTGGTAAATATTTTGGGAAAACTTATAACTTATTAAATAATAATAATTTTTAATTACTTGTAAAATACATGCTTAATTAAGTTGATATTTTTATGGTAGGTTCATCATATCAATGCCCACTTCCCATAATTTTTTATGGCATTTGGATCATTGGATAAAAAGTTAATGATTTATTAGCACTCTCATGACAATTTAGCCAAATAATTAATTTTAGAAAATTACAAAAATGGACAAAATTAGCATTAATTAATTCAAAACCTTTTTAGAAGATATTCAAATAAATTAATAAACGAAGGTTTTCATACATACCACACAATTCTTATACATGTAATATCTAACACATAAAGTTAGATATTTACTTATCTAACACTTTCCTATACTTGAAAAGGTGCATTTCACTTTTAAAAAGTGAGTGATTATGATATTTTTGATATGATATTGAATATTGATGTTTAGATGTTAGATATGTAAATACATAAGAATTGTGTGGTACGTACATAAATCCCCCAATAATAAAACCCTTTGGTCTTAATCAAAGCATAAAACCATTAAATCAAACCTTAATAAAATACAAAGAAATTTTATCAAATTATACATAAATTAAATATTTATCCAAAACTATACATAAACTAAAACCAAAGTCATACTAAATAAACCCTAAATTAAATTAAATAAATTACTAAGTTAAACTAATTAAATATAATAAATCTAATTCATTATTAATTAGAATTTAACTAAATTAATCATATGGAACCAAATTAAAGACTACTTAAGCCTTAATTAAAATTAACTGTTCAACTTAAGTTGCCTTAAAGAATAGTTAGCTACTAATGAAGACCTAATTAACATGATTAAGATCATAATTATTCCTTAACTTAACTTTTATTACCAAAAAATTAAGCAAATCCTAACGATCATAGTAAAATTCAACTAAGTACTAAACTCTAAAGTACTAAAATATCTATAATTAAATTAAAATTTGTTAATTAATTATCAAATTGATCAAACCTAATCAATGCATGAAACTACTAAATTCAAATAATAATAAAATTAACTTAGTCAACATAAATCACATAAGTCAATCAAACCTTATAAAATTAACCAATCATTAAATTCTTGATAAAAACTAAATTAAATGAATTGAACTTTAAATTGAAATGCATTTAATCAAGTTGAAATATAATTATAAACTTTAAATTGAATGTTAATGATCAAACTTTAATTAAACCATTATAATAAACCTAATTTGAACTTTAATTGAATTAATGAAATATTAGCTTAATTAAACAACCTTTTTTATAAGAAATAAAAGAGGGATATCAATTAAAATGCATAGGCCATTAGGTTAAACCCTTAGAAAGAATCTTCACCATTTAGTAAAGATTTTATTTTATTAGGATCAGGTTTTTAAATAGACTAAGTATTGCCACAAGCGGGGCTTAATCTCCTTTTCACATCTTATGATCTAAATTCAACTTTAACATGAGGATGAATTAAAATTGGAAACAAAATAAGAAATCATCTAAATTACTTCAAGTGAAATCACCCAACAGTAAACTAGACAAATATAAAAATTAAATTGAAACTTAAATTTAAAGAAACCTAGTATAGACTTACCACAATAGCCCTCTTTTCACACACTAGAATACTAGATCACCAACCCTATAATTAGGTTAGGCTGATGTATTGAGTGTGATGTAATACTTTTTATAATTTTGTGGTGTACTATTTTAATCCAAATGGCTAGGATTGTTTACTAACTAGATTTGAATGCTAGGGCAGCTTTTTAGACTAATTTTATTTTCTATAAAGGGTGGTGCTTAAAGGGATCGCTATAATAAAAAAAGTAATGAATGTTATTTTTCTTGTAGGTACTTTAATTCCTAAACATAGCTCCTGAAAATAGGTGAGCTTGGCAATCTCTAGTGCTAAGTCTGCATGTTGGTATATTGTTTTCTTTTCCTAACAACTATTTTACAAGGCTTAGGATTTTTTTTAGAATTTAAAATATAATTTAATCCTATAATTAGGTTAGGATCTATGTGATTTAAGAATGGTAGGAGTTGACTGCATAAGTTGGTGGTCTCTTATGGAGCCTGAGGTCCATAAAGAAAGTGACAATCTAAATGAAAAAAAGGTAAGTGAAGATCCCCATAGATCAAAACTTTTAGTTTTAAATCGAGCTATATAATAGTAGAGCTCGACTGTCCATTTTTTTCAGGGTGTATAGTGGAACGAGGCCACACCGGCCTTTCTTTTAATTAATTTGCTCTATTTTTTTGTTTATTTTGGGTGCATAATATATTAAAATGCTTTTTACTAGTTTCTTTCTGAGAGTTTGTGATGTGATCTAAAAGCTTGATTTATATAGTATGCTCATATGATATAATTAAAATTTTATATCAAACGTAACAAAACAAGTCAAATATAAAAATAATTAACTAATAACCTCACATAATTAATGTCTTAGGGTTAAATACTAAAATAACTAGCAACAACAACAACAATAACAAGCCTTAATCCCACTAGGTGGGGTCAGCTACATGAATCCTTCGTCTCCATTGTGTCCTATTATGTGTCAAATTCTCATTTAATTCAAGTATACTAAAATAACTAGAAACCATTAAAAATTATGAACCATGCTTACATTTTTTTTATTATTATTCTTGAATTGGGTCCTTCTCCCATTTCACAGAAGGTGGCATCTAACCTATGATTATGACCACCCTTCCTAGAGAATTTGCCTCCTCTTTTGATTTGTCTTATAATTTATCTCTAACTGCATCTCATTTGAGGCATAACTTTAATACTTATAGCCTCAAAATAAAATTAGTTATCTCAAAATATATAGAAAAATTGAAAATTATTGGATTAGCTAAAAGTATAACATACTAATCATAATCTTAGGGTTATAGAGTGAGTTTAGAAATTTAGCTTCCTTTCCTAAATACAACAACTTAACTATTTTTTATTCATAATACTAGATTCATGATTTTAAATCACAAGAGGTGTTAGTTGGTAACCCTCCTAACTGGTAAATAAGTTTAAAAGAGTCAGCATACGTTTGTTCTCTCATGTAAGAAAAAACTAATACATCTAATATTTTCTTCTATTAGACTAGGTTGAGCTCCTATAAAAGCACTTTTAGACATAGGGTCTAAAGCACTTGGTTTCTCTTTTACTATGAGATTAATTCTTCACCACCTAGACTTTTCTATAGTCTTATGCTGCTAAAATATAAGTCTTAACATTCCAATAAAATTTCAACTCAAAATAAAAAAATTTCTCATTAAAAATTATAAATCCCAACTATATAACAGTTTAGAGTACTTATTGATTTTCCTAATATCAAAGCACTTCCTACTTCTTCCCATTTGGAATCTAAAAATAATTATTCCTTCAGATCTATCATGTTTGACTTTAATATTTAACAGACTTGATTTAAACTTTGAAGTCCATAATAATAAGAGCTAATTTCTTTAATCAAGAGTTTTCTTAAGAGGGTTCCCTTATCTTAGGATGTAATTAACTATACAGACTTGTCCTTATAGGAAATTATGAACCTAATATGAAATGAACCGTATTCTACATCATATATGTAGTTCAGGGGAAGAATCTCTAGTATAGCCTTAAAAGTCCTTCTTAAGTAATAAAATCTATTATAAGGTTATATTTTTATCTCTTGAGATAATATATTTATGCCTTAATCACATATTTGATTACCTAAATAAGAACCCCCAAGATTTGTGTGGTGTTCCAAATAAAAACTTCATATATTTTTATCATAACTCTGTTGGGGATTTATATCTCTCTCCATCTTTAGAAATTAGCTCAAATATTTATACATTGATAATGAACTTATGTCACTCATAGGTCAAGGCTATCTTTCTTTCCATTGGGTCCCTCTCCATTTCATCCATGGTAGAGCTTGGCCAACATCTTAGTTTAGGTTCTAGAACCTCTTATTTACCATAGTCTAATAAGTGGGTCATAGAACCTTCTTTGAAGTCTAATTTAACTATAAATTTTAAAAATCCATTTAAAAATCTAATTAAAATTTTCTAAAGACTTAAATTTAGGGTGAGTCACTCTGTTAAACCTAACCATGGTTTGAATGGATTTGACCCCTTTAATGATTTCAAGAACATCAAAGAAAAAATATGTAATAAATATTTTTTATTCTTTAATATCTCTAAAGCTTTTATAAAAGCTTAAGATGGTTAAAGTAGAGTCCCTAAAAATTAATATCATTTTATTCTCATACATTTTACAGTAGAAAATGTTCATGAGTATATGTTAAGATGGGGATTTTCTTTGAAAAGTTTTTCTTAAAGATTTTCATAAATTCATAAGATAAATAACTATATAATTTTTTTTCATATTATAGAAAATGGTTAGATAGTTGATCTTCTCTTTTAACTCTGGAATCAACTTTGTAATTGATTATGAAAAATTACCTGATGGATCTGTGATTAAGTTTAGCATTGGTTTTGAGGATATAAACATGACATTTGATGGAATCACCTTAACTCCAACCAGTAGTAGCTTGGTCCAAGGTAGGAAACTTGTATTGTAGTTCACTCTAGATCATGGGGCCACCAAGCCTAATTCTACACCCACTTTTGAAAAGAAGAGAGCAGCTGGCACTTGTTAACCTCATTTTTGGATATGGTTAACATCATCTCAATATTAATAATTAGAATCTATAATCTTATATTAGAGGCTTCCTAATCAAACACTTAGGACACTACACTTAATGATTAGGTGTATCTCTGAACCAAAATCAAACTTGAAACCCTATGATGAGAACTTTCTTTAGTCTAGTGGACCTCAATAGGACCTAACCTGATCTAGTGAATCTAATCAAGTCTAAACTTAATAAAATTCAACATAAATTAGAAGTAAACATATTTACATTGAAATTTAATTCAATTGATCTTAGATTGAAGTAATAGTGATGGTTAACTCAGTTAACCCATTTAAGCTCAAAATCTCATAAGTCCAAAAAAATCAAAATAAATCAAAATCAAATCAAACTAAAAAGTATTGAAAATAAACATAAATATAAACAAAATCAAAACTAAATTAAAATGAGGCACAAATTGGCCATTTATGTTATTTAACCTAAGTTAACCCATCTAGGCCCAATCAAATGGAGCCATCTCAAAGGCTCAAATTCATTAAATGAACATGTCCAAACATAAATCTAAACAAATATAAAATCAATAAGAACCTAAATGGGTTAATTTGGCCACTTAACCCAAATAAATTCAAATGGACCTCATTAAGCTAAATTTAAATTACTTTAAGATTAATTCAAATCAAAAAATTATAATCATTCCAAATTTACAATTAAACATAATTTAATCAATATTTATGTTTAGTTTAAACCAATTTGATCATTTGACCCAACATCTTGACCCACTAAGCCTAATATGAGATAAAATGGGTCAAACTTAAAATTAACTTCAAATTAATTAAAATTAATTGCTCTAAATCATTTCAAACACTTGCTCAAACATAATTGGAGCTCAAAAATATCTTGGTTTGAGTCAAATTGGCAATTTGACTCAATAAGCCCAACTTAACCCATATGGGTCAAAATGGGTCAATTTTGTTTAAAAAAATTTTAATCTAATTCAAATAAAAAGAAATTGATCAATCATAAACATCACAAATAGTCAATTGAACATAACTAAATACAAACACATATTCTATTGTGACCAAATTGGCTAGGAGACCTAATTTAACTCATTTAGGTCAAATGGGGTCAAACTAGCCTAAAAATCACACCAAACACAGATATGGCTAGAATCAATTGATCCATAAATCATTCAATGGATAATTAACAATAATTGAAACCTAGACCTAATTCCAAATTAAATAAATCAAATAAAGCAACTTAATCAAACCCAAATGAATCAACTCAAATCATTGAAAATCAAACCATAAACTTAACTTAAATTACATCAAATTCACATAAATTTTTTAATTGAAATATCCTTAAAACTCTTAATGAATAATTAAAAATTATTAAAATTTAAATCTAAAGCTAATTGAATAATTACACCAATCCAAATTAAGCTAAACCCAAGTGCATCAAAATTAAACCCTTAACCCATACCCAAACCTAACCTAAATGAGCTTAAGCTCAACCTATAGTCCCTCTTAGCATGGCTAAGAAAGCCAACCAACATGCCCAAGGAGTAAGCTTCTAAAGGGGGGGCAAGGTGAAGGCCATGGGAGACCTAAAACTAAGCCACCTAAGTCCCAAACCCAAAATTCCCCATGCTCCCTTCATCATTGCAACTAACCACCTCAAATCTCTGCATTGATCTCTCCACCACCTTCAGGAGCCAACCTAGGCTCCAATTTCCTAAGATCAACCGCCTCTCATTGCATCTAAAGGATTAATGCTCAAAAAAATATAAATAGAAGGAGAGAGTCCATTATTTCTACCTTTGACACTTCCTATGCCTTTCCAATGCAAAAAATAAACTCATTTGTATTTTTTTGGGTTTATTAGATTCCTCTCAAAAAGATGAATCCAAAGAGTCCTTATTTGTATTTTTGGGATGAGTATTGTATTTTTTTTTATGATTTTTTAAAGTTTCAGGCAATTTTAAGCATTTTTTAAATACTAAAATTCTCATTTTCTTACTTAAACTAGTCGGCCAGCATGCCGACGGTGCACCTTTACACGCGCAACCGGGGTTGGTCGGCAAAAAATCCATGTGGATTGAATAGGAAAATCATGAGTATAGATCTAACCATCCAATCAAAGATCATATGGTCCAGATCAAATCCCATGATCTAAAAGTTGAAATTAAATGCATCTGATGTTTTAATCATAACTGTCCATCCTATTTAAAGAGGATCAGATAATTGGGAGGTTTTCTTCCTCCTTGTCGGTGATAGGAGCGGAACTGTCCGCCCTTAACCCCAATATTTTGGAGATCTAGGTGGAATTTCCTTGTAATTTCATTCTCAAATTGATCAAGACTTAAATTGAAGCGCATCTATATAGTTTGATTTCAAAGGGACATGCAAATGTTTCATAAAGGGCCAAATCGAGGAGAAATGTGGACAGATTTAGTGTATACCTCATCGACGTTGATCATCAGTGGCTGAAATAATTTGAGCACCTTTGCCTCATTGATACAAAACTATGGATAAATTTCTTGCCTCGCATCCCTGCCAATCACTGTGGAGACCAAGCTCCGCCTGTCCTCCATCAGCCTTGGTCATTTTTTGGCTCACCGACAGCTGAAAACTCGGGGGAGGTTTCGTTTGGGTTCACCTCCATCCAAGAAAGGTTTGTGGTAGGTTTATTGAGGGGAAGAAGCAATCCTTTCCTATTTTCATGTTTGGTCGTGAGGTCAGCCGCCATCTAGGGATGAATTTTATCCTACCGACAATGAGGGATCTTGGAAAAGGGTCAGTCGAGGTCCTCCTTTCTTTGAGAATGTGTTGGAATACATGGAATGAGGTTTCGAGCTCATCTTTCTCTCTTGGTCATGAGCTATGGCTAAAGAAAGTTTTGAGATGGCCAGAATCCTGCCAGCAGTGACTACAGACTTGGATAAAAGGGTCAATTCACTTCCTCTCTTCGTCTGGAATGTGTTTGGGTGGTTAGAAAGAGCCATGGAACTCTCCCTTCCTCTTCTTTTTCTCTTGGCTGAAAATCAACTCCATGGAGGAGTTTTTTTTTTTAGGTGGTTGTCCAAGCTGATTGAAAGCTTTGGAAGCTTGCTCCCATGAATCCAACTTTGTTGGCTAGCCCCATCATCCATTAGATAGATGGATAGATGAAGTATGGAGGGGAGATGGAATGGTTTGACTTCATATGCATGTGTTTTGGTTTCTACTCCATTTCTCTTACCTAATTTCTTTTACTTTAACTCTACTTCATCTTTATGGCTACCCCACCTCACATGGATTCCATTCCACATGATGGTTGGCTGCCCAAATCAAACCCAAGTGGGCTATGGGTTGGGTTGAGTTCACTTTCTATGCCTTTTCAAAGCAAGAAACAAACTCAAAGGAATCATTTCCACCTTCCCAGACCTCTCTCACCCATCATTCAATCGAGCTTCAACAAGTGGTGGTGCATGGTGGTCTCCACATCAATCCAAAGGAAAGAAAGCCACCATTCTCTTTCTAGAGCTTTGTTCCAATCTGGTGAAGCTTTTTGAAATAATAACATCATTGAGGATCAATGTCGGTGAGCTATTCCTTAACTCTGGCCACCTTTTCATTTTAGTTTGGTGCTTTATGAAGTCAAATTGATCTCTAGTGAGATCAAACCATGAGGATTAATTACAAATCTATCCTTGATTGATTTGCAATTGATTCCCAAGCCTAGCACATTGATCAATAGAATTAAGCCCCTAAGAATGAATAGGTCTCGATCCTCATCGAGAGGTTGAGGATGAAATCACTATTATTCATTCCTTTTATTTGGAATGGATGGCTATAATATAGAAGCATGATTTGATTTAAATCATTTAGGAATCATGGGTTAAATTTTGACCTTATGATCATTTATTGGATGGTCATAGTTAATCCCAAATGTCTCACCACCTTTTGAGCTGGATCCACGTGGATCGAGCTAGCGCAATCCTGCATCAAAATACTAAAAGCATTGCCCAGTCAGCACCGCATTAGCACTAACTAGGTTAAGTGGGAAAATGAGATTATTTGAATTTAAAAAAAATACTAAAAATATATAGAACTTAAAATTTTCATAAAAAAAATATTTAACCAAAAAATACAAATAAAGGCTCCATGGATTCCTCTCTGTGAGAAGAGCCTATCAAAACTAAACTCTCCAATTTTTATTCAATGATTTTCCATTAATTTAAGTTTAAGTAATATAATCAAATCTAAATTAAACCTAAAATAAAGATCTAATCAAAATTTTGGTAATCTAAAATTAGGGTTAAAACACATATCCAATATAAATTTAGGGAATTATTAGTAATAGTGAAAGTTATGAATTTTCAACTCATAAATCCTAATTTAATAAAATAAATTAATAACAATTAAAGGAGATAAGGAAAAAAATGTGGAATCAACTCAAGACATCATAATGAATATTAATGAACCTAAATATTAATAAAACTCACTAAAACTTATTAAACCTCAAAGTGACATAATTAGGACCTAATTAAATTAAATAGTTCAACTAATTAGGCTAAAATTGGAAAATTCATAATAAATTGAATATCAATCTAAAATTTCAAATGAACCCTCTCTTTAAGAGAGGGATTAAAGAAAATAAAAAGAAATAATTAATTCATAATATTTTAAGCTTAATTTGAGTTTAATTAAAAAATATAAAAGTATAAAACATATATATATATATATATATATATATATATATATATATATATATATATATATATATATATATATATATATATATATATATATATATATATATATATATAATCAAAGTGAACCTTTAAAGAGATGAAATTACCATGGAACTCCACTTGGCATAAAAAAATTCAAAGCAAAATGACTTATGGATCAAAAGTTATTAAATTTTCAAGTTCTAAGTCAATTTGAACTAAATAATAAATAAAAGAATTGTAAAAATTATGGAAATTAACAAAATCAATTCAAAACACTTTTAATAATATTAGGGGACTAAAGAAAAAATTTTAGCCCTCTAAAGTTAAAGAATCCTAAAATTCACATACTTATGATTTAATAGATAATTAAAGACATAAAATCAATTAAACCATGAGGTTCAAATTAAAATTTTCATAACAAAATTTATAATTGATTGAAATTTTAGTTAATTACTTTTTGAATTCAAATTCAAATAAGAATATATTAAAATTAATATAATCTCAAATTTACTTAATACTAAATGATCAATTGACTTGTAATTAAAAGAAATCAAAAATTATTTAAATCATTCAAAACATAATCATTCAAATGCCTTAAGAATTTATCCCTAGCTTATGTTTGGAATCCTATGTATTTCATCTCTATAGGTTTCTTGAGCTAGAATTAGTAGCCAAACAAAACCTAAACAAAATCCTAATCATAAGAAATTTAATTGAACAGCAAATTACAAAATACTCTTTGTTAATTTAAACATACAAATTGAATACTCCAAATCAAATGTACTTAATAAAAACCTAAAACTATGAAATTCAAATAATCTTTAAGATTAAATCAACAAACATGAATCACTCAAATAATGAAACTTTAAAAATGTAATAAATCTTTAAATCAAATTCAATAAAAAAAAGAATAAATATAAATTGAACGTTGAATAAAAAATTGAATTAAATTTAAATTTAATCAATTGAACATTAAATTAAAATTATATTTTAAATTTAAACCTTGATTAAATCAAACAAACTAATCAAACATAATTAAATTAAACCATACAATAAATAAAGTAAATTAATTAATATACAAACTTAAATAACTAGATTTAATAAACTTATTAAATGATCAAACAATCAATTAGAATTTAAAGAAAAGATCATTATAAATTTTAATCAAATCATAAGTTAAATAAATTAAGACATCAGACAATTTAAATTTTATCAAACCAAAATAAAATATAACATCATTAGTTTAGGATGTTGAATAGAATGTGTTTTGCCTCAAGTAGAATCTATTTTATTCTTCATTCTTTTAAACAGAAATTCACCTTTAATATAAAAATAAATATAAACCCAAAATTAAAATAAAATTCAAGATAAAATAAATTGATTAAATTGAAACCTTCTAATGATAAGATTAAATTAAACTCTAAATTTGAATTAAAACTTAAACCATAAAAAGGTCTTGTGCAATCATACCACATAAGCCCTTCTTTTAACACACTAAATTTCTAGGTTACCAACTCTAGACTTAGATTAGGATGGTGAATTCTTTGGGTTATAATATTATGTGATGTTTTTCCTATTTTGTGGTGCACTATTTTAGACTGGATTGCTAGAAATTATTTGCTCACTAATTTGGATGTTAAGATGCTCATTTAGACTAACATTATTTTATGTAGGGGACTACAGTTAAAGGGGTTTTTAGAAAAAAAATATAATAAATGTTGTTTGCTTACAGGTGCTATTTAAGTCCTTAAGCATAGCCCAATAAGATAAATGGGCTTGGTTACTATTGGTACTAAGCTTGCATGTTTGCATTATAACTATTTGTGTGCTGTATATTTTTCTAATGTCTATTTTGCAAGCTTTAGAATTTTATTTTAAAATATTTAAATGTAATTCGATCCTAAAATTAGGTTCTCTATGGAGCCTATAGAGGTCCCTAAAGAAGGCAATGATCTTGAATGAAGACTAGCATAAATCAAAACTTTAATTCTAAGCTAGGTTATATAAGAGTAGAGCTCGGTTGCACATTTTTTCCTTTTCTTCCAAGGTGTACAGTGGTACCTGACCACACCATTTAATTTATTTAACTAATTTTAACATAACTTATTTTAGGGTTCTCAATATAATTATATGCTTTTCATAAGTTTATTTCTGTGATTGTTGTGCTTATGGGAAAGCATGGACATGTTAAGCTCTTAAAATAAATTTATTTTTCTACCCAACTTAATTAAAATAACTCAAATATAAAATAAATAATTCATAACCTCACAAATTAAAGTCTTAGAAATAAAATTAAAAGCAACTAGAAACTCCTATAATTGTGAAACATGCTTGCATATTTCTTTGATATTTTTGAATTGGTCGCTTCTCCTATTATACATAAGAAGGCATCTGACTTGTGAAGATGACCATCCTTTTGGGAGAAGTCTACCTTCTCTTTTGATTTTTCCCATGACTCATTTCTAAATGCATCTCATCTTAGACGTGATGTATACCTAAAGCCTCAAATAAATTAAGTGTCCATAATTAAATAAAATTTGGAAAATCATTGCATTAACTATAAGCATAACATGTCAATCTTGATCTTAAGGTTAAAGAGTTTAGGTTCTTAGCTTCCTTTTCCTAAATACAATAGTCTAGCCATTATGCAGTCATATTACTAGACTTATAGATTTAAAATCATTTATGTGGTGCTAGCTAGCAACCCTTCCAACAGGAAGTATGTCCAAAAGAGTCAGGTATAGGTTTTCATTCTCAGGTGAGATGAAGGCCCATAATTCCCAAGGATTAGACTAAGTAGAGCTTCTAACTTATATTAGAAGCACTTATTGACCTCATTTTTGAATGTGGTTAACACCATTTCTAAAATTAGTAATTAGGAAATCTAATCCTATATTAGAAGATTCTTAATTAAACACTTAAGACACTACACTTAAGTAGACTAATGCATCCTTCTGGGTTTGGTCTAAAACATAATGGATTTAGGTGGACTCAACCAAAATCTCAAACATAAACAAAGAAGTAAACCAATCACATTCCACCTGAAATTTGAATCCATTAAAGCTTAAATTACGATAATTTGGGAAATTAACCTATTTATCCTAATTAAGCTTAAAAATTAATTGAATCCAAATTAAATATAAATTAAAATCAAATGAAGCCATGAAATCATATCATGAACATAAATGGAGTCAAATCCAAATGAAGGTCAAATCTGGTCAACCCTTTTAACACAGTTTTGACTTATGTGGGTCCCACCAAGTAAAAGGTCAACCCCCCAAAATTTGACCAAATACAATAATTTCAAATGAGTTAAATTATAAAATAAACATATTTAAAAATGAATTAAGTAAATATAAAATCATTAAGGCCTTAATTAGACTAATTAGATCATTTGATCTAAATGGGCTTAAATGAGCCTTATTGAGTTTAAATCCAAATTAAATTAAAATTAATTTAAATTGATTATTAAAAATCATATGGAAATGATTATTAAACACAGTTCAACCAATCATTAGGTCTAATTTGACCAATTTGGTCATTTGACCCAAATGAATCCAACCTAACCCATTAAGCTTAATTTGGGTCAAATGGGTCAAAATTAAAATCAATTCCAAATCAAATAAAATTAATCACTCCAAATCATTTCACACATGTGGTTAAACATGATTGGAGTCTAAATATAATTTAATTGAGTAAATTGGTCATTTGACTCAATTGAACTCAACTTAACCCATTTAAGCCTAAATGGGTCAAGTTGAAATCAAATCAAAACCAATTTAAAATCTAAAGGAATCAAAATCTAAAACATCATAAATGACCAATTGAACACAATTAAGTTTAAACCAAAATCCTAAAATGTCCTAACAGGTTAGGAAATCCAATTTGACCCATTCAAGATAAATGGGTTAAAACTAGCCTAAATGACATCAAACCTTCATGTTGTATGGATCAATTAATTCAAAAATTATTCATTTGACAATCAACAATGATAGGTACTTACATCTAAAATCAATTAATCAAAAAAAAAATGCATTTGATTCACTTTGAATTGATTTAAACCCAAATGCATTAAAGGTGAGAATGTAAATTTAAAGCTTCTACTAATCACATTTCAAGTCATCTAAACTCATCCTAAGGTGAGCTAAGGATGATTTCCATCCAAGCGTAGGTGTAATAAGGAGGCTAAAATCCATCCAAAAGAGGAAAACATCACATGGAAAAATGATGAGGAGCATGCAAACAAAACCCTCCCCAATCCAAGATGCCTCTTTGATTCCTTCTCATCATTTCATCTTCATGGCCTTCGACTGACCTCAGTTAATTAACCACTCCTTAGAGATAGCCTCCAAGGGTGTCAATCACCTTGGCCGACCATGGTGAGCTCTCCATGCATAATGATGTTGGCCAACAATAATAAAAGAGGAGAGATTTATTTTCGAATCTATCTAAGCCTCCTATCACCTTCCCTAAGCTAAATTATGATGAGTGCACCTTTCACCTAATCCCCACACTGCTGACAAGTTGGAGAATGACCAAAGATACCATAAAATAGATGAAGTTTGATCCACAGATGATGCTTTTTCATTCCACGATCCTTTTCAAAATAAACTTGATCTCAAGCAAGATCAAGTTGGAGAGATGCATTCCATTCGAGTCATTGATGGATTTGCAATTAAAATTGAGTGATTTCATTGGCTAAATCATCAAAAATCACCTCAAATTGAAGGATGACATTTGGTTTTTATCATCTTTAAAGAAGATTTAATCTCTGTCATCTATTCCTTCCGTCAAGAACAGATGGTCCTAATCTAGTTGCATGATTTAATTAATATCTTATAGGTCATCATGGGATGATTTGAGCTATCCAATCTTCGATCAAATAACCCAGATGGATCCCAAGTACACCACCAAAATAACACAAAATACATGTGGATCCCTATGGTGTTTTAATTTGCAGTTGTAGGGACACCGCGTAGATCTTGGGGGGGGTACTTATTGAAGTGATCAGGTACAACATTAAGTTATGATGTTCCATCTTGAAAGATAAAAACAACATCCCATAATGTATCTAATCACATAATAAAGACTCCTAAGGTGGATGGGTCTTCGTATATACCAGAGATCTTTCCCCTACTTTACATGAAAAAGTAAGGCATTTATTTTATGTTAGGTTCTTTAGTTCCTTATGGAAGCAAGCTCCCATAGTTAATTACATCTTAGGAAATAAGAACTTCCTAAGAAAACTCTTGATTAAAGTAGTCAATAAATATCTCTAAGGATTTCAAGGTTAGACTATCAAAGGATTAGGTATTTTTGGAAATCAAGAAGGAAAGTTCAATTTGGAAGACTTATTTTTCAGATACAAGGAAGAAAGTCTAATGGAGAACTTTAGATATTTGCAAGAAAGAGTTTATTTTATTTAAGTTGAAATTTTATTAAAATACTATGACTTATAATCCATCAACACAAGATTGTGGAAATACCTATGAAGTAAGCGCTTATACTTATAGCCCCAAAAAAATATGTAGCCTCGAATCCTAAATCTAGGATGTTTTAGCACAAGTAAGAAGCATGACCTAAATTTAAGCAAAAAGTAGGACATAATAGTTTACCTCCATAATAGAGGATAAACTCATCCCGACTCTTCTGGACTTACAACCACCTGGAGTGACCGCCAACTAACACCTCTTATGATTTAAAACTATGTAGATAAGTATTATGTAAGTACAAGATAGCTAAGTTGTTATTTAATTAAGAAGGAGACTAGGGTCCTAAACTCACTCCCTAGGATACTATATCATGGCTGGCATGAAGACATGACTTAGACTAAATTCATAAATTTCATAATTCTTTATATAATTTTGACACATTCATTTGGACAAGGCTTAGAACAATTATGCATAAATGCATGATGAAGTAAAGTTATTTGCTAAATCAGTGGTGTTCCCTACTACAAGGAATGCCCTCATAGGTTAAGCATTCCCCTATCATGCAAGAGTGGAGACTCTCCTTATTCAAGAGCGAAATAAGATGTTATGCATGATATTATAACATTCAACATTCAGCTAAGGGGTCGCTAAATCTTTTAATTATCTTTATTTTAACCTAGGCTTTAAAGTAAGATTATGAATTATTTTAGAATTTAGTTAAGAGTTATTAGTGGGGATAGAAAAATTAATTTTATTCTAAAGATCCTACTACATATAGGCCACATATTCAACCATCAAACTTTAAGAACCTATGAAAAAATATATCATTTCTATTGCACAAGCTAAACATGACAATCAAACATTCATAGATTTCCATAAAAAAATAAAAGGCTAGTGCAGCCGAGCACCTCCGTACATCCTGGAAAATAAAAGAAGTTTGGTAGCCGAGTTCTATCCTTATACAACCCGAATTATAAAAGAATATTACAACTACAATTGAATGTATGCTATAGGGGTCTTCGTACTTCATCTTTCTTTCCTCCTTTTGATATAGTTTTTTCTCCAAGGCTTCACAAGGCCTCCCAAGACTTAACCTTCTAGCCACTGCTCATTCTAAACCCCATAACACTAAGTCTAATTTCTATTACAAAATTATAAGTTTATAGAAAATGAAATCTAATTATAGATGTTAGCTAAACAGCCATACAAACCAAGCATTTTTATTCTATAAATTTTGACTTAGCACCCTGCACATGGGTAACCAAGTCCACCTATCTTAATATGGATTATGTAAGGGGCATAAGCAACTTATAAGCTAAAGAATTTATATTTATTTTTCATTTCAGCGGCCCCTTTAGCATAATCCTCTACAGAAACATTATTAGGCTAATATAAGCCTAACATCTAGTCTACGCATGAATAATCCTAACATCTAGTCTAAAACATTACATCACAAAACAAAACACAACATCACAATGTACACCGACCTAACTTAAAGCTAGAAGTGGTGACTTATTATTCTAATGTGTGTGCTTAGGCTTAGTATAGTATGTCTTAACTAAGTATTAGAATTATGATCATCTAAGTTTGGATTTGCTTAAGTTATACTTTATGGGGGTTTCATTTCAAGTGATTAAAAGGATTGTTGATTTTAATTGGTATTTTTTTCTTTATTTCACTTAATATTTACTTAGCATCTATTTGTTATAAAGAGTGGAAAAAGGTTTGACCATCTTCATCCCTACCCTAAATTATTTTCTAAAGCCATTTTATTATGATTTTTAGTTTCTTTTAGTGAATTATTTATTAAGCATTTTTATTAAACCTAAGTTTGGGTTAATATTAAAGAATCCTATTCTAGCATGAAATGCATCTTAAGATTAATATTACATCATTCCTTTTCATCACCAATAGCATGCATATGATATTGAGCTTAACATATCTATACATGCAATGTACATATACATATTTTTGGCACACTTGAGTGATTGTTGATGCATATATTTTGATAGAAAAGAGAGATTTCATTTCTTAGCTAAGTATACATACACATGTATTAAAGATTTAAGCAAGTACGTGTCATTGTTAAACTAAGAAAATGAGGTAATCTAAGACCTCCTTGGGGCTACTTAATGCCTCATATTCTAGGAATGTCTAGACTATATACTTACTATCTTAAGTACATATAAATGTATACATAAGCATAAGAATGAAAATCAAGTAAAAGATTTTATATTAACAAATTTATTTACTCATGTAAAGTAAAGCTCTATCCAAATCCTAGCATATATATGCATATAAATGAAATTAAGTAAGTGTCATTGTTAAACTATGGGAGTAAGGTAATCTAAGACCTCCTTGGGGATACTTAAAGCCTTGTATTTTCAGGATGTCCAAACTATATACCTACTAACATTCAAACACATGTAAACATGCACATGAATTATGGAAATCGAACAATCCTTTAACATCTTTAAGCTATAAGCAAATGTAAATCACATATAATATTCATAGCCAACATCAATTTAAATCTTCATCATTAGTTCATAATTTTGAAAGTAATTTGGGATTTATTAATGATAATAGCCATGACATATAATACAATTAAGTCAACACATGCACTTATACGTATATAATCATTTTCATTTGATTCTTTTATTTGAAAACATGAATGGATTATATCAAATTATATACAAAAATTATAATGACTAAAAAGGAATAATTAAACATTACCACATAATACATTCAATCACATTAATTTCTAAGGGCAATCAAGTCAAATAAAACTAATTAAGACTAACCAAAGTTGTTATGAAGTTTATATTTTGGATTTTAATTATTAAAACTTAAAGAGGAGAAATGATATTTGCTATTTTTTCCCATCCCACATTAGTGCTTTAATGTGTTTATGGAAAAGATAATTAAGTAAATTTTATGGAATGATTAAGTTTAAGTCATTAGGAAATTAATTTAATTTCCCTTTCCTAAGTCTCCTCAATTTAATTAACTACTTAATCATGAGCCTCCAATGATATGCTTATGATAAATTAATATTTGTAATACACCTATGGCACCTAATGTAATTAGGCTCATATTTAAGAGTTAATTAGATTAAGGAAAGAACTAAGCTAAGTATTCTTATGGTTTTCCCACACCCATGGGTTAACCATGAAATTCCTTAAGACTCTTTATATTATTAAACACATAAAGGGTACCCATGAATTCAATTTGAATTATCTGAAGTAATTATCACTTCAATTTAATTTTATTTTATCATTAATTTACTTAATTATCCATTAATTAATCAAATGTATTAATTAACCCTCCTATGGAAATATATTTAGGGAATAACTAGGAAGGAGGCCCTAATTATTTTCCCTCATCATTCCCACTATTTACAGTGACTAGTCATCATTAATTATTTAACTTTTACAATTTAATATTTTTAATAATTATAAAATTGATTAAGGAGAGTAATTAGGATTGAAATTTCAAATTCTCCAAATTGACTAGCTAATAAATCACAAGGAAATTATAGGAGGCAGAGGACATCCCATAAGATCAACCTATCAAATTTGAGATTAATTGCCCAAGTAATTAAGCTTTAATTAGGTTAATTAGCCTAAAATTCAAAACCTAATTAATTACTATTGCTTAATCAAATATTAGGGATTTTAATTTTATTAAATTCTCCACATTTTACCCTTTGCAAAATATGTTTACTCATATATTTAGGATTTTTTACAATTAGTTATGAATTTTTAAAGTTTTGGTCATTTAATTGCATTTTAATCACTTAATTAATCCCCTAAACACTCGACGCCATGCGAGAGTTGAAGCGGCAGCGCTTTCCACATGGCAGCATGGGTTAGGTCACCTAAAATGTCCAACACGGCAGCTGACTAAGCTATGGCGGATGCGATTTTGTCCTTGTCGTCTAATCTCAGATCGGATGATAAAGATTAATCTCATGGTTCCTATTAGATTAAATTGAACTATCTAATGGAATAAATCATGATAATCCATTATAATCAAGCAAAACAGATGACTAATGATCCGTTGTCCCCCGAGTGTTGGATGACAGACACCATCAGCCTTCCTCCACTTGATTCGAGCTTGCCTGAGCTTATAGGGCATCGAGATCAACTCCAAAATGTATGGGGAGGAGATCTAAGGAGATCCTATGATCAAAATTGCATGCAATCACAATTTTCTTTACAAAAAACTAACACATAGGGGATTTTATACAGTTTTCCAGAGTTTTACCTCACTGAAGCTAGAGATCGGCAGTCTGTCGACTGAGGAAGCTTCATCTTGAAGAGATGAAGCCCTATTGAAAAGAACTCAAGCTGCCTCCCCACTGATTCCTCTATGGACCAAGCACCACCGCTAAGCTCACCATAGTTAGTCTAATGTGCCTTCCAGTGATCAAATCGATCGGGGATCGATTCATTTCTACTCGCCATAGCTAGGGGAAGGTGTGCAAAGAGTTAATTTGAGTTTGGTGGTGTTTAAGTGAGGTTAGACTGGCAGGGCTCTTAGTTTTAAATGGGATTGAGGGGATTGAGAAGAGATCTAGGACTGCTTAAAATACACCAAATAAGCTCTCTATGAAGTTAGAATGGATGGGGAAGAGTTTACTCTCCTCCCAAGTGAACCAAGGGATGAGATTGGCTCAACCTTTGGCAGTTGTCCGGCCAGGGTTGGTGGCTAGAGGTGGCGGTGGACTACTGAGGTGGTGGTGCTTAAGAGGCTGAGGCAATGGCATGGGCTGGTATGGGGTGTACCTCCTCCTCCAAGTGAACCAATGGGGAGCCAAGGGTGAGTTCACCTTCTCATGACCCAAGGCTAAACCCAATAGCTTTGGTTCATCTTAGGTTAGTGGTCCTAGTGTCCAAGAAGGATTAATGGTGGCTGCCATGGCTTAGGGAGTGGCTGAACCCCCTCCAAATGGGAATTTTATCCCATTTGAGTGGCTCGGTTCAAGGTTTTTGACCCAAATCAGGTTCACCAAGGGTTGGATCCACTTAGGCTGGCCCATGGAGAACCAAGGATGAGTCATGCCAAGTTTGGTTGGGTTTGGATTTGGTTTAAATGAGTTTGGCTCAATTTCACCCATATGGGTCAAATGGGGTTCAATTATATTAGGTTGACCAATTGGTCAAATTGGGTCAAATTAAGGGTTTGGGTGTGTTTAAATGATCATTTAAAATGTATTGGTTCAATTAGTTTGATTTAATTTGAAGTGGATTTGATTTTGGCTCATATGTGTTCATTTGGGTCAAATAGGCTAAGTTGACCAATTTGGTCAAATTGGCCAAATTGGCTTTGGTGGAGGGTTGGTTTAGGTTCAATTGATCATTTGAGAATGATTGTTGTTGTTGGTTTAAATCAATTTAGATTTGATAAGGATTTAGTTTAATTTGATCCTTTAGGTCAAATTGGGCTAAGTGGGTCAATTGGGTTGGTTTGACCAAATTGGGTTGAATTGAAGGTTGGATCATGTTTAATAATTAATTTGTGATTGATTAGCGCATTGTTCTTAATCAATTGGGTTTAGGATTTTATTTGGCCCAATTTTGCCCTTTAGGCCAAATTGTGTTAACTTGGGTCAAGAGACTAAGTTGGCTTGATTTGGTTTAATTGGTGGTTGAGTCATGTTCAACAATCAATTTATGATTGATGGGAGCCAATGATTTTAATCAAATGAGGTTGGAATGAGATTTGGTTCATTTTGGTTTATATGGGTTAATTGGGTCAACTTAGATCAAGTGATCAATTTGGTTTGGTTTGACCAAATTGATTGTAATTGGATAATCAAGGATGATTAACAATCATTGTAGAGGATATTGGATGGGTTGATTCAATCCAATTTGGGTTGGATTAAAGTTTGAATCAATTTGGTCATTTAGGCCACTTTGGGTCAAGTGGACTAAATGGGTTAATTGGGAATTGGGTTGAAGTAGGAGTTCAAGGATGATGGATTTAGGGTTGGTTAATGGCTTTGATTGCATTTGGTGTGATTGGATTTTGGCTCATTTGGACCTTTTTGGTCAAATGGGCTAACTTGGGTTAATTGGATTCATTTGGTTCAATTGGTTTGATTGTAAGAGTTGGAGGGGTTTGGAATACAGTATTGAATGGTTGGAGTGCTTTTGTGAAAATTAATTGTATTTGCTTTACTTGAATGGGTTTTGGTTTGGATCCATAGGATGATGATGGAATTAACTTAGGTTAGGGGCTAAGTTCATTTGTCTTGGAGCTTGGATATAAAACAAAATCCAATTGGGGTTGGTTATATGGGCTTGAGGTTGGTTTTGGATGAGTGGACAAGCATGTGTTTTGGTTTAGGCCATAGGATAGGTAAGACATATTTCCCTAAGGTATAACTTAAGCTTAGGGTATGTCTAAGTCTATAGGCTTGGGTTTAGTGTTCCCTTAATCACTAGAAGTGTCATATGACTAGGGAAATCTAAGTGCCTAGAAGGTCCCTAAGTCTAAGATAAGAAGGATGAGACATCACTCCAAAAGTGAGGTCAACAATCCCACATGGTCGAATTGGGCTCTGCCATGATTAAAATGATGCCACATAGTGCCAACCATTTAAAACTAGAAATTTTAGATTTTTTAAGTTAAACAAATATAAACAATACTAAAAAGTTTAAAATATTATTAAAAAATAAAATACTCATAAAAAAATCTAAGTTAAGGTTTTATGGATTCCTCTTAGTGAGAGGAATACTTTAAACCCAAAATCTCTAATTTTTATTGGGAAATTTGGGTTCATTTGAGTTTAAATGAAAACAATCAAACTCAAATTAGTCTCAAATCACTACTCCAATTGATTTGAAACTTTTGAGAAATTAAGTTAGGTTTAAACACACATTAAGTAAATTTTTCATAATTTATTGCAAAATACATAAAATGATATGAAATTTCCAACCTTAAACCTAATTTTAATGAAATTAATTAATTTTAAACTATAAAAATCATGAATATTTATGAAAATAATTCAAATCATAAGCACAAACCATAATGAACCTAAACACTTCACGAAAACTCTCTGAAATCTAATAAACCATAAAATAACCTAATTAAATTAATTAATCCAAAATTAGAAAAATCATAATAAATCATCCAAAACTCCAACAATTTTAAATAAACCCTCTATGGATGCATCTTCGAGAGAAGAATTTAAGAAAAATAAAATCCCTAATCAATTCTTTTTAAATTAGGCATAATTTTAATTTTAGTAAAATAATTAAAACCTTAATTAACCCTAAATTATATGTTTGATTAGGTTCAAATTTTAGTGAATTTAAATTGGCAAACAATCCCACTTCCCATAAAAGTGTAAGGCTAATTGATCTATGGATTCAAAGTTATTGAATTTTTAATCCTTAGGTCAATATAATTGTAATAATAAATCAAAAACTCATGGAAATTATAAAAGATTTTAAACTCAGTTTAAAACATCATTATTAATATCATAACATTTTAAGAAATTTACCCAACCCTTTGAAGTTAAAAGATTTAATTAATCATAAACTTAATGCTAAATGAAACATTTAAATAATATGAAAATCTAATTAATCCCTAATTCAATAATTTATCAAATTAATAATGAACTGATTAGCCAATTGAAATGCAAAATTAATTAATCTTAATTTCATACTTAAATATGGAATTCATTTAAGTTAATAAACAACATAATTTTATATATGTAAATGAAAATGAAATGACTAATTAAATTAATCGAGTTAATCAAATAATCTTAAACCCTAATAACTTGAAATGAATTAGTTTTAAGTTGATAACCAAAAGTAGTTCATTCCTTAGGTTATGATTAGTAGACAAAATTTTATATTAACAAATTAAACCAAGTTATTAAACTTTAACACTTAATGTTACATTAAACTTAATTTGAATAAGAATTTATAAAACATAAGAAAATAAACTCTTTAATCAATGGAATCAAGATTTCCCAAAGATTGATTGAAAATAATTGAATTAACTTATCTAATATGTAAACATTAATGAATGAAATCATCACTTAAACTTAATTAAGTTAACCTACTCAAATTCACCAACATAATATAATGAAATGTCTAAATGAATTAATTAAAATCAAATAAACCTAAATGAATAAATTTCAAATTTCAAAATATCATATATCATTTAAATAATGAAATCAAAACCAAGTTTGAGTTAAGATATTAACTTAAATAAGGTAGTTCATTTAAGCTGATAAATATTAATAAACATAAACATGAACATTGATGTAATAAATAAATAAGATTATTCCAAAATCAAATGATCAAAATAATTCAAATATATAAAATTGAATAAATCAAAATAAAAATAACTACAATAAGAATGAAATCTCTAAAGTACATGAATTCTAAACCTTAAAACATTAAATGAATCAAAATATTTAAAAGTGAATCAAACAAAATAAATATTAAATTTAATATTGATTTATGATTAAACCCTTAATTAAGGATGAAGGAAATACTTTAAACCTCAACTAAAGGTTTTAAACATTAACATAATTAACATAGGGGAGGTGAAACATAAATCAAATTCAACATAAAAAATGAACAATTCAAATAAATGCAAAAGGAATTACATAAGACACTTAAGATCTTAATTAGGCCCCTTAGAATGAATCTTCATCTTAAAATGAAGATCTCATTTTACTAGAACTTAGGATGTTGAATAGAATGAGCTCCACCCAAAATAGAATTTATTTTATTTTTCATTCTCGAAAACTTAAATTCCACTTTAACATGAAAGAAAATAAAAATGGAAATGATATCATGAATCAATTAAATTATTTAAATTAAAACCAACCATGGTAAATTAAACTAATTTTAAGAAAATAAATAAATTAAAAGAATAAAAATAAAAGTTTTCATAATTAGTAAACATATGGTATATAGTCTAGACACCTAAGGTCGTGGGGCTACTAGTCTGAAGGAGGTCTTAAAACATCGAACCTCTGGTTTAACAGTGGCACATACCTATGAAACAAAATTATGAAAAGTAAAAATCTCAAAATCAAATTAAATTAAATTTTCGAAACCCAAATTGAAAATTGAACTTAAAATACCTAGTAAAGTCATATAACACAAGCCTATTTTTCTTCACACGCTAGATTATTAGGTCACTAACCCTAGACTTAGGCTAGGTTGATGTTTTATGATACTCTGTGAAGTGATGTGAAATATTTTTCTTATTTTGTGGTGTACTATTTTAGACTGAATGGCTAGGATTGTTTGTTTGTTAGTCTAGATGCTATGATGGCCTTTTTAGCTAAACACTATTTTCTACAAGAGACTAGTCTAAGAAGGACCGCTATAATAAAATAAATAAATAAATGATGTTTTCTTATAGGTATGCTTAAGTCCTTAAGCATAGCCTAATAGGGTAGGTGGGCTTGGCAAGCAATAAATGCTAAGCCTATATGTTTGCACATATAACTATTGGAATGTTATTTGTATTTCCTAACATCTATTTTGCAGGGTTTAGAAATTCTATTTTTGGAATTTTAAGTGTACTTTAAGCTTATAATTAGGTTAGGATCTATGGGGTCTAAGAATATTAGGAGCTGACCTTATTAGCTAGTGGTCCCCTATGAGGTCTATGGAGGTCCTTGGAGAAGGAGATGATTGTGGAGAAAGACTCATAGATCTAGACTTTTTGTTCTAAGCTGAGCTGTATAAGGGCAGAGCTCGGATACCCTTTTTTTTCTTTCAGGGTGTATATCTCTACTCGGCCACACTAGCCTATTCTTTTAAATTAAATTTGGTGTAAAGTTAACCTACTTTTATAGATTTATTTTTTGCTTTATTTTTTATGGAAATGTCGGGGCGTTAGGCTCTTAAGAAAACTAAATTTTTTACCCAACTTAAATTTATACAACCTAAATAAAAATAAATAAATGCATAACTTCATACATAAATTAAAGCCTTGGGAATAACTTAAAAGGAACTAGAAATAATTAGCTTTTGCAAACCATGCTCGCATATTATTCTAAATTTTTGAATTGGGTGCCTCACCCATTACACATAAGGGGCATCTGACCTTTGAAGATGACCACCTTCTTGGAGAAATTACCTTTTTATTTTGATTTGGCCCATGACCACTTCTAATTACATCTCAGTAAGCCTTAAATGAATTGTGAGTCAAGACATAAAAATGATATATATTGCATTAATTAGGTACATATCATACCTAACATTATCCTAGAGACTAGGGAGTAAGTTTAAGTCCATGGATTCTTTTCTAAAATGTAACTGCCTAGCCATCTTGCATACATAAGATTGGATTCATGGGTTTAAAATTTGTTTAGGTGGTGTTAGCTTGCAGACCTTCTAGGCAGGTTATAAGTCTAGAAGAGTCAAGAATAGGTTCCTTTTCTCAAGTGAGAGAAAGAGCCAATAATTTCTAAAAGTCAAACAAGGTCAAGCCTCTGACTTGTGTTAAAAGTATTTATAGACTTGGGTTTTAAAGCATCCTTCTAGGAATAAGTCTTCAACAATATGAATTTTTACAATCTTGTGCTACTAGAATACAAGCCCTAGATTTCTAATAAAAATTTCAATTCAAATCTCAACAAATTTTAACTCAAGATATAAAGACCAATGGTAGAATAGTTGAAATGCCTGCTAGATATTCTAGTATTTATAGGCATTTCCTACTTTATCCCAATTATCCTCAAAAAGAACTCTTTCCCCTTTAAAGTGTTCCCTTTTAAAATCCTAATTTAACCATCTTTTGAAAGAAACTTTGAAATTTATAGAATAAGATCATATTTCATTAATTGAGTGTATTCTTAGGAAGAGATACTCATTCCTAAGATGTAACTAACTATAAAGGCTTGCCCTTATAAGGAACTATGATCCCAGTATAAAATAAATCTTGTCTTAATTTTTCATGTAGTTCAAGGGAAGAATCTCTGGAACATTAATAAGATCCATTAGTCTTATAAGACCTTATTTAAGTGATCAAATCAATTATATGATAGCATATTTATCTTTCAAGATAATATGTACATTCCTTAATGATGACTTTGATTACTAAATAAGAAATTCCTAAAATCTATGTGATGCCATAAAGTTTCCCCACATCACCATTAGAAGTAGGTTCTAAAGCATCACTTTTGCCAAGAGAATAAATCTTCAACCTCTTAGGCTTTTTTACAGTCTTGTGATTTCAAGATCTGGTCCTAGATTTCTAATAAAATGTCAACTCAAAATCTCAATAACTTTAATTTTAAAATTATAAAGTTCAAAAATAGATGGTTAAGATGCTTACTAAGCTTCCTAGTATCTAAAGCATTTCTTACTTAATCCCTTTTTTCTTTTGAAAAGAACACTTCCTCTTTAGAGCATTCCATTTTGAACTTCAAATTAACTATCCATTGAAAATAAACTTTGAAATCCATAAAAAAAAAAATTAATTTCTCTAATCGAGAGTCCTCTTAGAGGGATTCTATTTTTTTAAGAATTAACTATAGGGTCTTACATTTATGGGGAACTATGAACCTACCATTAAAATAAACTATGTTCTTTTTCTTCATGTAGTTCAAGGAAAAAAGCTTTGGTACATCAAAGATCCATCAACTTACAAGTATTTATTGAGTAATTAAATCCATTATAGGGTAATATTTATATGTCTTGAGATATTATATTTATCCCTTAATGGCATATTTGAATGGCTAAATAAGTTCACTCAAGATTTTCATGGTGTTTCAAATAAAAACTCCATAACACTTCAACCCCTAGGCCTATTGTAGATTCAAGCATGGGTAGTCTAAGCAAAAAAGAATAAGTAACCCTTGGCAGAGTCAGCTCCTTTCACTTCCCCCAATACTTTAGAGATTGACTATGCTTCAATTACATTAGAGATTGAAATAACCCAAAGAAAGAATATAAATAGAAGATTGAGGAGGAGGATAGTGAAAGAGAGGCTTCAAGCTGAAATGAAAGCATTAGAGTGTGATGTGCCTGAGGAAGAGTTTACCCTTCCTTACACCTCACCACTCCTAGAAGAGAGTAAGTTCCACCCACTCTCTCTTGCAAAGGGAGAGGAGAGCATGAAAAGGATAGGAATTTCCCTACTCCATTATTTTTCTATGAGACATAAAAGTCACAATAGAAATTGAGCAAAGAACATTGAGATAGAATTAGACTAATCTTTTAGGGGATAGTAGATGCCTCTGGATGTACTCATGCTTATGAAAGAAAAGGTTTCTAAGGAATTATAAAAATAATTACTTAGGGAGTACATTGATGCTAGGTCTAGGATAGGAAATAGGCTAGCTTCTAGAAATGAAAATCATCATTCTGGAGTGGTATTGATCATTACTAATGGATATTATCATTTCTAGAGACCTAGGTCTGACCATAGTGATGACATTATCTTAGTAAGTTAAGGGAAAGGTAGTAATGGACATAAACCTAAACTTAGGAAAGTCTATCTATCTGTGAAGAGGGACTACCCATCTATAGAACCTAGTTTGTTCCATATACCACCAATCAAGTCACTCACTACTTCCACCACCCAGTCATCCCCTGCTAGGCCCCAAGCAGAGGGCCCTTCATCATCACCTCCAATTATTAAGGAAATATTGGCTTCTTTAAAGCCATCTTTTTACTCTTAAGAGGTGACTGATGATAGACAACTTGGCTTGGTAGCTACTCTTAAACAAAGGGTCAACCAATTATTCAAGAGGGGGAATGAGTAAGAGATTTAGACAACTAAGAGGCAATAGGAATAGAAGATATCAATGAACAAAAAAGAAGAAGAGACAAATGGTATGATTCTAGATGATGAGGAGTACACTCCTTATAAGCTGAATTATGTGTTTGAAAAGACTACCAAAGAGCTTTTAGATAAAATAAAAGCTCACATTAGAGAAGAGGAAGGAGAGTAAAAGAGATTAGCTGAAGAGAGGGGTTATGATATTGATCAATAAAACCTCTTAGCTAATAACTTAGAAATAGATGAAGCACATATTTTCATGGTTGACACTAGGTCATCTCATAGAATGTCTAAGGAAGTGCAGAATTCCATAGCAAGAGAAGGTGTTACACTTGATCTCACTCTGCATTTATTTTTTCTACTCCAAAAAGAAAGACAATATTATCTCTAAAATGAAGAGAAGAATGGAAGAAATGATGGCTATGATGTTAGGTTACAAGTCCAATCACATGTGCCCAAGCAAATCCAAGAGGAGGTAAATAAACCTAAAAATATCTAGATGGCCAAAGGAAAAAAGGTAGCATCAAATGAGGGAAAACATAGCCATGATAAAAAAAATAGTAAATACTACCATGCACAAGAACTACTTAAAAAACATAATAGAGTTGCAAGATAAAGAGGCATTAGCTCAGGGTACTACTTTAGCCCTAAAGGGTAGACCTTATTCAAAAGAATTCAATACGATACATTATCCTAAAGGATTCATGTCCCCTTCCTTTAAATTCTTTGATGGGATAGGCAATCCTTGATAGCACCTAGCACAATTTAGAGCTAATTATTGTAATGTTGGGAAAGCAATGCCTTATTATTTTGATAGTTTGTTAATAGTTTATCTTGTGTGGCATTTGACTAGTATTTTAAACTACCAAATGGATCTCTCTAGACATTCACAGAATTAAAAAACTTATTTGTTAAGAGATTTATAGGTGCACAACTCCACATCACAATCAGGGTTCTAGCTATAGAAAAATATAAGCTGAATAAGTCTCTAGGAAATTAGATTCTGAGGTGGAGAACCTAAGCAGAAAATAGGAACTATAATTACAAGAACAACATTCCATGAAAATCCTCCTTAAGAATATTTACGACCTAGTGGCCTTCATTTTGATGGGGTTCATGATTAGGAATTTGGAGAAACTTCTAATTAAGGCTTCTAATCTCTAGGAAAAGTGTCTTATTTTCCCTTTATAGAGGATTAGTCTCACTCTAAGCCTAGAAGGAATAAACCCCATAAAATATTAGAAAAGAAGTCAGGGTAAATGCCAATAATAAATAAGGGGAAGGAACCAGTCAGAATATAATTAGAAAATCATCATCCTCCTCCTCTATAGAAACTACATCCACTACCACCTCAGCAATAACAAGTAATACCTAGATAGTATTTCACCTCTTTTGAAAATAAGCTTAATTGGACATATTCTATCAAATGATAGGTAGTGAAAAAGATGTTCAAACATTTAGTAAAGAAGACAAACTTTAAATTAACTAAATTTATGAACCAGAAGAAGTGGGCAGAGTTCTAAATACTACCCCTGCCATTGTATGCTAGCACATGTGATTGAAGACTACTTCATATTTGAATATTGGCTTGAGAGGAACTTCAAGTGAGGGATAGTTGTGATCCCAAAGAATACCTTATTGACTCTGAGCAAGGGTCAATCAAGGTAATCATAAGTGACCCTTCTATTCCTTTTGAGAGTATCACTCATTTTGATGAATGGGTTGTAGCTTTATTTCATTCATCTAAGAAATTTCTGATCAAAGCAATTAAATCAACCCTATAGGTCCACTAAGAAATTAGAAGCCAGCTATCCAGGTTGATTGACCTATTTAGAGAAACAACTTGGGGATGTCTCCTATTTTTCCCCTCTAAAAATCCCAAGTTATTAGGAGTTTAGGAAAGAGAGTGAGGAAAGAAAGAGAAAACATGTTTCTGATAAAATCATTATTGGCGAGGATGGTAAGACCAAACCCTACATCCTCCTCACTCTATATCTTTTTTGTTATAGTATTAATAAAAAGCTGATGAAGGAGAGTTCTATTTATGTGCTAACTTCCTGTGATAATAATTTAGAAGACAATAAAAGTGAAAATAAAAAATTATGAAGATAAAATAAATATAAAAAATTTAATCTCAACATAAATAATTCTGAAAATAAGTTGCATAATCTTTGTGATCTTAAGGCATTACATAAATCAGGTTCTGATAGTGATGCTCCTATTTTCAACTTTTAAAATGTGCCTTTGAGCATTGATGATGTAGCACATAGGAAAGGACATGTCACTAGATCACAAACTAAAGCATGAACTCAAGAGGACTTTTAATAGACTTTATATGTGGATTTATATTTTATGTGTTGTATTATGTAGTAATGGATATATTTAATCATGAGTAAGTGTTGTATTAGAGTTATGATTTTAAATATATGAGTTTATGTATTTAATTTTATAGGAGTTGGTCTAGCACCTCGGCACTACACTCTATAATATTTAGTGTATGGGAACTGAGAAGCTGGTGCCTTAGCACTAGGATATGGTAATACGGTGTTGGACTATGGTGCCATGGTGTTAGTTTGTGGTGCCACAACACTACAAAATAACTGTTCTAACTTTTTTTTCAGTTTATGCCCTAAGGGATGTATCCTTTGTAGTTTTATACTTATTTAAACACTTATTCCAATCTAATGAAAAACTTTTGGCTTTGTGTGTGCCATTTGGAGTGAAGACTCTATGGTTGAACTTGGTGGCCAGCCATCCAGGAGATTCAGTGATCTCTCACTACCATTCTACTTAAGTGAGTAGAACTTCTGACTTCTTCCACTTTAGTGAGTGGAAGATCTTCATCACTCTTCTACTTTGGTGAATGCAAGCATCCTTTTCTCCATAACTACTATGACATCCTACTCTCTGTGATCAGGCCTTCATTAAATTTTGGTATTAGAGCCCAAGGTTTGGAGGTGTGGAAAAAGTACTCATAGATAATCCATATCAAAACCAAGTAAGGTTAGTTCTGTAGTTTGGATTTTGTGTAATTTCCTTTACAAAATTAGTGATTTTTCTTGGAAATGCATGCTAAAAATATATGATAGTCAATATGATGAATGTTTGTGTCAGTACCAACTAGTTGTATCTAGTTATAAATCCTAGCCTTTCTCCTACTTAATTTAACCATTAGACATCATACTTGAGTGACAACTTGAGTAAGGGAGAGTTTACTAAATAGCCTACCTATATATGAACTTTACATAAAAATCAAAATCATATCCTTAAATATTTTATATTTATTATTTTTCTAAGTGTGTTTAATATTTTTTAGTATCCATGTGTTCATTCATGTTTATTGAAGGCAAGTAATTTTAAAATTTGTGCATCTCATTTTGTATGTTAAGTTTAGTTTATTTTTGCATATTTAAAATTATCATTTGAAGTGTCAAATTGCATCTTTGGTGTTTACATCATAACACCTAAGTCTATTGGTTTGAACCAATCAGAGGACTTAACTAGAATAGTAGATGACATTTCCATGAGAAATGAAGAGAAATTTACTAGGGTAAAAGAACTACTCAAAAACAACTCAAATTCAAACCTTGAGTACAAGGAATCAAACCCACCAACTATACATCCAGATGACTTAGAGCCCATAAGAGGGGAAAACATTGAACTTATTAAAGATAAGTATCTTATGAGAAGTCCAAACCTAAGGAACCCCCTTAGATAAGACTATCTTAGGATCTATAAAACATCACAAGAATTGACAAATAAGTTAAGATAGAAGCTTCAACATATGACGGTGTTCATGATCCCAATAAATTTTTAGATTAGTTAACCAAAATTAATGACTTCTTTGATTGGTATCATATAAATGATTACAAATGAATAACATTTACTAAAATGAAATTGGTGGGTCATGCAAAATTCTATTGGGATAACATTTTAGCTAAAGAAGAGAGATATGGTAGAAATCTTATGGCTTGGGTAAAATGAAAGAAACCCTAAGGGTGAAATACTATCCTAGAAATCATGATAAAAGATTTTGCAAATAATTGATTACTCTTAAGCAAGGAACCATGTCAATAGTGGAGTATATGAACACCCATTTGAGGGCTTAATAGTTAGAACTCAATGCACTGATCAAGAGTGGAAAATAGCTAACAAATTTTTCATTAGATTAAGAGGAGATATTAGGAATGAAATAAATTTTCATGATCCCTAAACTTTAGAGGATCATTATGCTTTGCTCCTATAAAAGCATAAAAAAGCAGAATCCACATTTAAGATGAAGGCTTAAATATTTTTTAAATATTTGTCTACATCTCAACCTCATAAGCCTATCCTTAGACCTAATCCTTTTACATCAAACAACCCCTCTAAAGTAAACCCCAATGAAACTACTTCTAAAAAAAGTAAAAGAGATAATTTTCTTTAAATGTCATAGGAATGGTCATATGCAAAACCAATGTAGGACAAGTATTATATTCCTATATGAATTGGAAGATTTAGAACAAGAATAAAATATTAAAGTGATATGTGATGATACACTCTTATCTGACGAAGAAGTAGATCTAAATATACATTATCTAGTATTAGTTATAAGGTGTATGACTGCTACTAGAGAAGAAGAAGATTAGAGAAGGAGAACTATTTTCTTGATGTATATTTTATATATAAGGAGAAGAAGTGTAAGGTAGTAATAGATGGAGGTAGTGCTATGAATGTTATATCATCCCATGTTATCACTAATCGAATTATTCCCGCACCTCCTCACAAACCTAATTGTGAACTTCAACCCAAACCCATTCAAGGGAGGAATGCAAAAATCCAGTTGATATCGATATCACCATCCAGCAATAAGAAGGATACTTCTGATTTACATCCTTATACATATGAATTTCCTAAAATTCAAATTATAACATTAGGGTTTAGACATTTAGCTAGAGAATTCAATCTACTTCTTTATTTATCTTGCACCTTCAAGAAATCTCCAATGATGCTAAAGATGCCAAAATACCTAATATGGTCTTAGATCTATTATCTAAATTTATTAATTTAATACTCAATGATCTGCCACCATTAAGGGATATACAGCATGCTATAGATCTAATTACTAGTTCTCAAATACAAAATTTACCTCATTATAGGATGAATCTAATAGAGCATGTAGAGTTAACGAGATAAGTGGATAAACTCTTGAAGATGGGTTTATACAAGAAATTCTTAGTCCTTATGGTGTACCTGCTCTTTTAACTCAAAGAAAGATAGAATTTGGAGGATGTGTATTGATAGCAGAGTAGTAAATAAGATCATAATATAACATTGGTTACATAGACCTAGATTGGATGATATGCTAGATCTTATTTCAAGCTCATCATTATTCTTTAAAATTGGCTTAGGAGCTGGATACCATAAGATAAGAATTAGACTAAATGATGAAGAGAAGATATCGTTCAAAATTCTTGATGGTATTTATAAATAATTAGTTGTGTTGTTTCGCCTTTTAAATTTCTCTAGCACATTCATGAGACTAATGAATACTATTTTGAAACTTTTTATTGGTGAATTTCTTGTAGTTTATTTTGATAATAAGAATAGCTCAGATGAGAAGTCACATTTATGTCATTTAAAAATAGTCATAGAGATGTTAAGATCAGCAAAATTATATGTAAATCTTAATAAATATTTTTTCTATCAATGAAAAGTCATTTTCTTAGGATTCATTATATATGTTAATGGACTAAAGGCTAACCTATCAAAAATCAAATCTATTTTGGAGTGGCCCACTCCAAAATCTTTTACAAGTGTTATAATTTTACAATGACTAGAAACTTTCTATAGAAGGTTTATAAAAAACTTTAGTACTATTTTTTCCCCTATCACAAACATTATAAAGAAAAATAAATTTATTTGGACAAATGGGAAAGAGCCGTGCAATGAATTAAAACTCTTATGACTTTCTCACATATCTTAAGACTTTCTAACTTCAATAAAGTCCTTGAAGTGACTTGTCATGCATCAAGTATTGGAATAGGTGAAATACTTTCAAGAAAACCATCCTATAACTTATTCTAATGAAGCACTCTACTTCAAGGAAATTTTTAAGGTTATCTTCTCTGATAAAGATCTATTATTGGTAACTGCTGACTATAACTAGCCTATCAATGTGAATAACTGTAAGCTCACCATAAAGCTTATTGACTCAGGTGCATCGATCAACATCATGAATGTTAAAACTTTAGCTTATTTAAAAGTGGATGCATGTAAGCTCAGGTTTGATAAGTTGATGTTGCATGAATTCAATGAGAAAGGGAAAAGAACCTTAGGCTCAATTCCAATGTTAATAGAAAGAAGTGATTTGAAAATTGAAGCTAAATTTTATATCATAGATTTAGAAACATCTTTTAGTGCTCTTTTGAATACACCTTGGATCCATGAGTATAAAATGGTCCCTTCTAGCCTCCATCAATGCATCAAGTATATACAAGATGGGATTAAACATTTAAGAAAAGGGGATATAAAACTATTCTCTATTCATGAGA
Organism: Cymbidium sinense; assembly: GCA_021442155.1. Taxonomy (NCBI): domain Eukaryota; kingdom Viridiplantae; phylum Streptophyta; class Magnoliopsida; order Asparagales; family Orchidaceae; genus Cymbidium; species Cymbidium sinense. Next base: position 131,870,257 of record CM038218.1, read on the forward strand.
TTGGGATATATTACCTAAGAAGCAAATTATCTTTTCTAATGGTACAAGTCTTGGCCAAGAAAATAAAAAGAAAGAGGGGAAAAAAAGAAAAATAGAAAGAAAAAGTTGAAGAAATGGAAAAAAATAAAAGAGAAGAAATATTTGAAAATAAAATACCAATAATACACATTGACTTAGAATCAAGTTCAAATGGCAAGTCAAGTGTATGAGGTGAAGCTCCAAAAATAAAGGAAAAGAATCATCCCTGCTAAAATTTAAAATCTCTTTAAAATCTAACAACGATAATGACTAGGTCTAAGAGCTAAAGGATGAGTATCAACTTTCTACATATGAAAAGCTAAATAATAATTTGGGCACTTTAACAACTCTATCCCAAAATAAGGTAACATGGTTAGAAGTTAAAATAGCCTCTAATTTTACTGGAGAAGTTAGAAATTTTCAAACGTTGTATTCTCTACCTCCATCTTCAAGCTCAAAAAAGGGTGTAAAGATTGAAGATGAAAAATTCAATGAAATAGTAAAATTATATTTTGATTGGTATCCTATGTGTGTCAAATTTTCAATTAAGCATGGTCTAATCCCTTGAAAGTGGATTAAGGGTGTGGCTCAATGCAAATAAAAGCAATGAGATACTAAATTTAAGAAACTAAAATTTAAAGCTGGCATAGGGTTTATTATTGTAGGACCACTATAAGATGATGAATATTGCTTAATGATAACTAGCAATCAAGAATCTGACCTTCTCTTCATAAATTAATCTAATCTATTAGATAAGTATTATTTAGAGATGTTACAATACCACGATGACCCTCAAATTTGGGATGCACCACTAAAATTTGAAGAAGAAATTAAATCCAAAATTGATGAATCAAGAGAAATAAATTTAAGAATAAAAATTGATCCACATCCTACATGCCTAAGCTCACTTTTAAGTGAATCAAATGTCACGATTTAATCAATCTACTCTCAGAGTTTAAGGACTATTTTGCTTGGAGTTGCAATGAAATGTTTGATCTATCTCTAGATGTAGTGATCCATAAGCTTGAAATTAAGCCGAATGTCATTGCAATAAAGCAAGCCCCTCGACACATGTGGTTAAATATTGAACAGCAAGTCATTACTGAAGTTAAAAAATTGATTGATGTTGACCTTATTCGAGAAGAGAAATATCCTTCTTGGTTGGCTAGCATTGTTCCAATGAAAAGGAAAAATGGTCAAATCTGCATATGTATTGATTTTAGAACTTGAACAAGGTTGGTCCTAATGATGAGTTTATGTTACCCATACCAAAACTTATAATGGACATAGCCACCTCGCTTGAAATCTTCTTCTTCATGGATGGCTCATTTGGCTATAATCAAATCAAGATGACCCCTGAAGATGAGAAGCATATAGCATTCAAAACACTAATAGGGCTCTTAAAGCAGATGGGTCTATGTGTATACCAAAGATCTTTCCCCTACTTTACATGGAGAAATAATGCAAGATTTATTTTATGTCAAGTTTTTTAGTTTCCAATGGAAGCAAGCTTCCATAGTTAATTACATTATAGGAAATAAAAATTTCTTAAGAATACTCTCAATTGAAGTAGTCAATAAGTATCTCCAAAGATTTCAAAGTTAGACTATCAAAAGATTAGGTATTCATGGAAATCAAATGGAAGAGTTCAAATAGGAAAACTTATTTACGGATTTCAAAAGAGGATAAGTAGGGAGCACCCATGATACTACGAAACCTAGTGAGTGCTCCAATCTACCCTATAATGAGGCTTTACATATCTAAAAGAGAGAAATTACTTTTGTTTAAGTTGGAATCTTATTAGAATGTTAGGGCTTATAGTCCATCAACACAAGATTGTGGAAATGCCTGAGAGATGAGGACTTATGCTCATAGCCTAAAGGAATAAGTAGCCTCATACCTAAATTTAAAATTCTTTAGCACAAGCTAAAAGCATGAATTGAGTCTAATTAGAAAAATGGGACACAATGGTTTACCTCCATAAGAGAGGATAGACCCATCCTGATTCTTCTAGACTTACAACTGCCTGGAGTGGCTGCTAGATAACACCTCCTATACTTTAAAACCATGCATGTCAGTCTTATGCAGATGCAAGATAGCTAGGTTGTTATTTAATTAGGAAGAAAGCTAGAATCCTAAACTCACTCACTAAGAGACTAGATCATGATTAAAATAAAAACATGACTTAGACTAATGCAGAAATTTACAACCTTTTACATCATTTTAACACATTCATTTTGAAGTAAGGCTTAGGAAAATTATGCTATATGTATGATAAAATAGAATTATGGGCTAAATCAGTGGGAGGAGTGTTCTCCAGTACAAGGGATCACCCTTAAAGATCGAGCGTATCCCCTTTCGTGCAAGAATGGAGACCCTCTTTATTCAAGATTGGTATAATATGGCATGCATGGTGTGATAACATACAACCAGTCAAGGGGTTACTAAATCTTGATTATGAACCTAATCTTTTAGAAGAGGTTGTGAGTTGCATTAAAATTTAGTTATGAGCTATTTAGTGGGATAGAAAATTTAGTTTTATCCTAAATAGCCTACCACATCCATTCTACACATCAAATCATCACTCTTTAAGAAACCTATGAAAAGCATGTCCTTTCTATTGCACAAACTAAACTTAACAATTCAAACATGTGCATTTCGTGAAAGAATAAAAGGTCGGTGAGGTCGGGTACTATCGTACACCCTAGAAAAGAAAGAAATTGGGTAGCCAAGCTCTATTCTTATACAACTCGGATTACAAGAGAATATTACAATTATAATGAATGTTATGGGGGTCTTCATTCTTTGCCTTTCTTTCCTTCTTTTGGATTGATTTGCTCTAAGCTTCATAGGGCCTCCCAGGTCTTTTTCTTCTAGCCACTACTCATCCTAAACCCCATAGCACTAATCCTAATTCATATTACAAAAATTACATATTTATGAAAAATAAAATCTAACTACACCTACAAAATAAATGTTAGCTCAACAAACATATAAGCCAAGTAATTATATTTCACATATTTAGACTTAGCACCGTGCACATGGGTAACCAAGTCCATCTATCCTAACTGGATTATGCTTAGAGGCATAAGCAACCTGGAATCAAGAACATTTATATTTATTTATTATTACAGCAGCCCACTTTAACATAATCCCCTACAAAAAAACATCATTAGAAAATTAACGACCTAACATCCAGCCTACGCATAAATAATCCTAACATCGAGTCTAAAATATTACATCATAAAATAAAACATAACACCACAACATACACTAGCCTAACCTAAAGGCTAAATTTGGTGACTTAGTATTCTAATGTGCATGATAAGGTTTAATGTGGTATGTCTTAGCTAGGCTTTAGGAGTATACTTATCTAAAGTTTCAAATAATTAAATTACACATTAAGGGAGGTTTCACTTCAAATTATTGAAAGAATAGGTTGATTTTAATTTGCATTCTTCTTATTTCATTTGATGTCTACTTAATACTTAATCATAAGGTGAAGAAAGGGACTTGACCCCTTTCATCCCTATCTTAAATTGTTCTTTAAAGGTATATTATTATGACTTTTATTTCTTTAATGAATGACTTATCAAATATTTTTATTAAACCTAAGTTTGGGTTAATCTTAAGGAATCTTATTCAAACATGAAAGACATCCTAGGATTAATGAAATTGAATTACTATCGCATGGATAACATTCCATTATTCATTTTCATCATCAATAGCATACACTTATCTTTATTTTTACTACTCATAATATTTGATTTAACACACTTATTTATACTTGCAATATACTTTTAGATTTTTGAACACTTGATGATTCTTAATGCATGTATTTTGGTAGAAAAAAAGATTTCATCCCTTAGTTAAGTATGCATACACTTGTATTAAAGATTTAAATAAGTATGTGCGGTTGTTAAACTAGGGAAGTGAGATTATCTAAGACCTCCTTGGGGCTACTTAAAGCCTCGTATCCTAGAATGTCCAGACTATATACTTTCTAACTTAAATACATGTAAATATATACACAAGCATGGGAATGAAAATCATGCAAAAAATTATATAACAACAAATCCTTTATTCATGTAAAGCAAAGTTTTATCTCAAATTATAGCACATGCATACTCATGAATGAAATTAAGCAAGTACGTGTCATTATTAAACTAGGGAAGTGAGATTATCTAAGACCTCCTTGGGGCTACTTAAAGCCTTGTGTTCTGGGGATGTCCAGACTATATACTTGCTAACTCCAAACATATGTAAATATACACATGAATCATGAAAATAGAACAATCCTTCACCATGTTTAAACTATAAGTAAATATAAATTTTATTGAATATTTATAGTCCACATTAACTTAGATTTTCATCATTAGCTTATAACTTTAAAATTAATTTTGGATTTATTAGTGATAGTAGCCATACCATATAATAATATTTATCCAACACATACAACTTAGATATAACCATATTCTTTTGATTCTTTTTTTTTTTTGAAAACATGAGTATAAGACAGAAATGGCATGCAAATTTATGATGATTGAGAAGAAATGACCTAACATTTCCACATAATGCATTCAATTACATTAATTTCTAAGGACAATCAAGTCAAATAAATATTCTTTAAGATCAACTAAAATTTTTTTATAAAATTTGATTTTTGTGTTCGAATTATTAAAACTTAAAGAGGAGAAATGACACTTTGTGTTTGCCCCATCCCACATTGGTGACTTAATATATTTAAGAAAAGTAATTAAGTAGGTTTTATGAATTGATTGGGTTCAAATCATTAAGTAATCAATTTAATTACTCTTCCCTAAGCTTCTTTAATTTAATTAAATACTAAACCATAAGCCTCCAATGATATGCTTTTAGGAAATTAAAACTTGCAATGCACCTGAAAGGATCTAATGCAATTAGGCTCATGCTTAAGAGTTAATTAGATGAAAGAAGGGAAGAATCTAAGTTAAGTATTCTTATGGTTGTCCCACACCAATGGGTCAACCATAAATTCTTTAATGACTTTATATTATTGAACACATAAAGGGGAACCCATGAATTATGTTTGAATTATCTAAACTAATCATTAGTTTAATTTGATTTTTATCTCATCACTAATTTTCCTAATTAATCCCTAATTATTACATGTGTTAATTAACCCATCTAAAAAAATACATTTAGAAAAATAATTAAGAAAGAGTCCCTAATTATTTCTCCTCACTATTCCCACTATTTATAGTGATTAATCAATGTAAATTATTTAATTTTCACAGTTTAACAATTTTAATAAATAATAAATTGATTAATGAGGGTAATTAGGATTAAAATTTTAAATTTACTAACTTACATGGCCAATAATTCCAAGAAATTATGGGAGGCAGAGGAAATCCCATAGAATCATCCCACCAAATTTAGAACTAATTAGCCAAATAATTAATCCTTAATAAAGGTAATTAGCTTAAGCTTCAAACTTTAATTAAGCACTATTTATTAGACAAAAATTAGGGAGGGGATTTTATTTTTCATATATTCTCCTTTATCTAACCTTTCCAAAATGGGTTTATTTCTTTTTTTTCTATAATTAGTTATGCTTTTTTGAAGTTCTGGCCATTTAATTACATTTTTTAATGCCTAATTAATCACTTAAACCATCGGCACCATGCGGACACTAACGCGACAGTGCTTTCCACATGGCACCGTAGTATTGGTTATTTAAATTATCCGATATGGCAGCTGACACTATTTTTTCCTGGTTGTCCGATCTCGGATCGGACAGCCGAGATTAATCCCGTGATTTTGAAAGGTTTAAATCAAAAATTTTAATGCTCAATGATTCATCGTCCCCCGAGCACCAGAAAATGGACATCGTCTATCTTCTACCACTCGATAAAATCTCTTCAGAGCTCGTTTGATGGTGAAATTGACTCCAAAATGATCAGGGAGAGAATCTAAAGGGATTCTATGATAAAAATCACATGAAATCACACTTTACTTTAAAAAAAGACCAATAATTAGGGGGGAAAACTACGGTTGCCTGATTTTTACCTCATCTAAGCTAGAAACCAGCGGTTCATCGATATAGGTAGGTTCATCTTGAAAAGATGAACCCTTATTGAGAAGGCCATGAGCTTCCTCCCCATCGATTTCTCTGTGGACCAAATGCCACTGCAAAGCTCGCTAGAGTTGGTCTATGACACCTTCTAACAATCAAATCGCTTGAGAAATGATTCATTTTGACTCGCCAGAGTAAGGTTAAGGTATGGAAAAAGTTAATTTGGGTTTGGTGGAGATTTTATAAGCTTGAATAGATGGGGCTCTTGGGTTCTCTCAGAGGTTGGTCTCACTGGTGGTGGAACACACTAGGAGCTCGATGAAAGAACTCGGACTATGTGGAATGCTCTAAGGAAGGTGTTTATGAAGTTTGAATCCTTGGGGAGGATTATACCTCCCCAACCAACCAAGGGCTAAGATTTAGCCTTTGGCACCATCCTAGGTGGCCGAGTGGTAGGACTACTAAGGTGGCTGAGGGTGAGAGGCTAAGGGAGTGGAATGGGCTGGCATGGGGTGGACATCCCTCCTTAAGTGGACCAATGGATTACCATGGGTGAACTCACCCTCTCATGGCCAAAGGCTAAGGCCAACAGCTTTGGGTTAGGTTGGGTTAGTGGTCCTCTTATCCAAGAAGAGCCAAAGGTGGCTGCCAAGGGGTAAAGGAGTAGAGAACCCATCCAAATGGGGATGTTGTCCCATTTGGAAGGCTTGGTTCAATGGGCTTAACCTTGGATCCACTTTAGGCAGGCCCCTAGTGACCCAAGGATGATTCATGCCAAGTTTGGTTGGGTTTGGACTTGGTTTGGTTAGTTTTGGCTCAATTTGACCCATATGGGTCAATTTGGGTTCATTTGAGTTAAGTTGACCAATTGCTCAAATTGGGTCAAACTAATGGTTTGAGTGAGTTCAATTGGTCATTTGGAATGCATTGGTGTAATTGTTTTTATTTAATTTGAAGTGAATTTGAATTTGGTTCATTTGGGTTCATTTAGGCCAAATGGGTTAAGTTGACCAATTTGTTCAAATTGGCTAAATTAGTTTGAATGGAGGGTTGGTTTATGTTTGATTAACTATTTAGGAATGATTGCAGTTGTTGGTTTAAATTAATTTGGATTATGGAATGATTTGGTTTAATTTGTACCCTTTAGGTCAAATTGGGCTAAGTAGGTCAACTGGGTTAGCTTAGTCAAATTGACTTCAATTGATGATTATAAGGTGTTCAATAATCAATTTATGATTGATTAGATCCATTGGTTGCAATCATTTTAGATTGAAATGAGATTTTTTCCCAATTTGGCTCTTTAGGGTTAATTGGGTTAACTTAGGTTAAGTGGTCAAATTGATTTAATTTAACCCAACTAATTATAATTGGGTAATCAAAGATGATCAATAATCATTATGGAAGGGATTGGATAAGTTGATTTAATCTAATTTAGGTTGGATTGAAGTTTAAATCAAATTGGTCATTTAGGTCAAATTGGGTCGAGTGAACCAATTGAGTTGATTAGGTTGAATTGGGTTGAGTTGGTGTCAATTAGATGTTGAGAGGGGTTCAATGATGGATTTAGAGTTGATTAGTGGCCTTGATTATAATTGATTTGGGCTTGATTGGGTTTTGGCTTATTTGAACTTTTTGGGTCAAATGGGCTAACTTGGGTTGATCAAATTCATTTGATTCAATTAGTTTGATTGTAAGTGTTGGAGAGGTTTGAAATGATCCATTGAATGGATGGAGTGATTGAGAAAATCAAATTGGATTTACTTTATTTGAATGGATTTAGGTTGAGTTCATAGGATCATGGTGGAGTTAACTTAGGTTAAGGTCTAAGTCAATTTAGCTTGGAGCTTGGACTGGAAAACAAATTTAAGTGAGGTTAATTGAATAGGTTTGAGGTTGGTTGTGTCTCATTTATATGATTTTAGGTTAGTATGAGTGAATAAGCATGGGTCTTGGTTTAGGCCATAGGATAGGTAAAACCTATTTATCATAAGGCGTATCTTGGGCTTAGGGTATGCGTCCTAAGTCTCTAGGCTTAGGTCTAGTGCTCCCTTAGCCACTAAAAGTATCTTATCACTAAGGAAATCTAGATGCCTAGATGATTCCCAAATCTAAGATAAGAAAGATTAATCCACACTCTATAGTGAGGTCAACAAAAGGACCCCTAATAGGTGTGGTGTAACTGGCAAGGCACGCTGTACATATTAGTATTGACCGAGATGATCAATAGCATCCGAGAAGATCACAAACATTAATGAAGACTATCCATACCTAAGTGGAGAGTTAAATGGAATTATGAATCCTAATGTGATGCAATTCATTTCATTCCAAGGGCCTGGGAGAGTTAAGTAGAATTGGTTTAATTCATTGAGAATTTATTTCATGCCAAGGACATGAAGAGGGATCTACTAGGGTTGCACATGAATTTGGTTGGATTATAGATTGGTTTATTCCAAGGGCATGACTGAGGGCCTTGTTAAAGGAAAATGATATTTAGAGTAGAGTTGATTTGGTTTGATTGATTTAGCTTAGTTAATTGATTTAGTTAATGAACTTTTTTTTGTTTAACTTTGGTGATTCATGTTGATTTAGATTTTATATTAATTTATTGAATGAGTGTGGACCCTATCAGTTTGCAATGGACCACACTAAGGAGGGGCCATGTGAGCCTGGACCTATCTTAGATTTACCAGCCCAAAGGGGCAATTTACAGGTTGTATAGTATATACTATCCAACCTAAGGGTTGCCCATAAATTTGCAATAGTTGTACTATGAACAAAGCTCTCAAGGACTCACATCTTCCAAAGCAGAATCATCCATCGGGGTGGCTCATTGATGGTACAACAAGTCAAACCCAACCTAGGCTGACTACAAAGTGAGTGCCTTTTGGGGTCTTATCTCAACTTAGATAGTCAATGAAGTTTCTATACAAAGTTTTGCTGACACTGCCCAAAAAGATAAGATGCCTACTTAGGAGGAGGTGCCTCTGGGGGTCTTATCCTAATCCACAAGAGATGTTGTTTTGTTTATTTATTTATTTGCTTGTTTGTTTAGCGTGGACCATGTTGGTTTGTGATGGGCCACACTAAAAATGACCACAAGAGCTTTGGTATATATTAGGTTTACTAGCCCAAGGGATAGTCTATACATCTGCATTACAAAGCTTCCAACCATAGGGGTGGGTACTAGGAAAGAGGAAATATCTAATCTGGTAGTCACCTGGGTCATGTCTAGATGGGGTCATGAAGACGTAATCCAAATAGAATGCCTATAGGGAAGGTGCCTTTGTGGGTCTTATCCTAATCCCTGAAATATAAAACTTGTAGGTGTACGGTCGCCGACACAGGGAGAAAGCATAGGGACTCACATCTACCTAAGCGGTGTTATCTAACAAGTGGGTTTTTATTAATAAAGTGAACACTAGCCAACCTAATTTGCCCATCAATTTATGCAATCTAGGAGGAAAGCATCAGGGACTCACTTCCTCCTTAGCAGAATTGATCATCGAGATAATCTATCATCGACTAGACAGCTACTATCTGACCTAGGGTGACTACTAAGTGGGGAGTGATAAAGAAAGATTAAACACAAGCTTGAAGTGGTCAAGAGGAAGAGGAGTCACTAGGGGTCTTACCCTAATCCTTAGATGTATAGATTCAAACCCAATTAGTGCACGATGGCTAGTTCAAGAAGAAAGCTCAGGGACTCATATCTTCTTAAGCAAAGCCAACCATCGATGTAGCTTATTGGCCATGCAATAATATGTACTATACTAATAAGGGACCCATTAGTTTACAGTGATCAAGCTAGGAAGAAAGCACAGGGTGTCACATCCTCCTGAGCAAAATTGACCATTGGGGAGATGCACTAGCCAAGTAGTGAATCAAACCCAACCTAGAGAAGCAACTGAGTGAGAGTTGCTAGGGGTCTTTTCTCAACTTAAAGTTGCCTGAAGCAATTGGATTTATGTTTGACTTGTTTGTGTTTATGTGTAATTATGTGTTTATGTTGTGCTAATAAGGGATAGGATGCAATTCGGGTTCTCTTACACCTACCCTAAACACATTGAGAATTTGGTAATTAGAAATATTCTGACTTGGAGAAAAGTTTGATCACAAATAGAATTTTTATTGATGAAAATTCATTTGGGACATTATTTATACATAATATTTCTTTAGGTAGAGCCTATTAATCGAGAGCATCGGGCATTCTAAGATCCACCCTAGTAAGCCTTTTCTATAGTGAAAGGGCATTCCCAGGTAGGTTTAAACTTGCCTCCCACCTTATGATGGGCTGCAATTGGTCTCCTTAGAACTAAGACATTCTCTCCAACTCGAAAAGCTCTAGGACATACCAACTTGTAATGAGCTTGAACCATTTTTTTCTTTGTACAACTCGAGGTTCTAACATGCTCACAAATGTCTTTCTTCCAAACCTTCGAGTTCTTTCAACCGTAGCTTAGCATTCTGCTCGATAGTGATTTTACTACCCACAGCTATCTATAGTGATGGGAGTTGGACCTCTAATGATAGAATGACTTTGGACCCATACACTAAAAATAATAGGGTAGATTGTGTAGGAGTCCTATAGGGCAGACTATGGTGAAATTTTTAATATGAATTTCTAAAGAAGTAAAATATATACTTCTATCTTCACTCTATGCGAGATAAAATGAAGATTGAAATATACATCTCCTTCTTTTTATGCATTTTTGACACCACATAGATCCACAGATGTTCTTATTAGGGTGATCGGGTATGACATTGAGGAGAGGTGTATTATCTCAAAAGATAGAAGTCACTACCCTACAATGGACCTAATCACCTCAATAAGGACTCTTAAGGATAATGGGTCTGCATATGCACCAAAGATTCTTCCCCTACTTTACATGGAAAAGTAAAGTAAGGTTTATTTTAAACTGGGTTCATTAAGTTCCCTACAAGGGTAAGCCCCCATAGTTAATTACATCCTAAGGAATGAGATCCCTTAGGAATACTCTCGATTAAGGTAAATGATCATTGTCTCCAAAAATTTCAATAAGTAGGACTATCAATCAATTAGTTTATTTTAAGAGATCAAATGGAATTAATCAAAGAGAGGGAGTTATTATCAAAGCCAAAGGAAGATAAGTAGAAGTGTTAACAATGCTAGGAAACCTAGCGAGCATCTCAAACTATCCTATGGTTGGGATTTACATTTTTAAAGTTGAATTATTCATTTGAGTTGACATTTTATTAGAAGTTTAGGGCTTATAATTCCATAATACAAGGTTATGGAAATTCTTAAGAGGTGAGGATTTATGTTTATTGCCCATAGAAGGGAGAAGCAACCTCAGAACCTAAATCTATGAAGCTTTGGCGAGGGCCAAAAGTAAGGCCTAAATCTAAGGTGATAATGGGTATTTGGTTTGCCTCCATAATAGAGGATAAACCACTTGACTACTTAGACTTACAACCGCCTGGGGGTGGCCGCCAACTAACTCCTCATACGATTTTAAATTCATGTAAGCAATTCATATGCTTTATGCAAGATAGCTAAGCTGTTATTATTTAGAAAGATACTAAGTCCTTAAACTCACCCCCTAAGAGACTAGATCATGTAAGGGTATTCTTCAAATAACCTAAATCTAATGCAAATCATATTACATGTTATTTTCATTTTTTGGATAATCATTTGACTCAGGCTTATAGGATTCATATGCCTAGTGCATGAGAAGTAAGATTATTAGCCAAAATCAGTGAGAAGGGAGAAGGTGTGTTTCCACCATGGCTCTCAAAGGTCAAGCCAAGTTTCTCTGGAAAAGGTGGAAGCCCTCCAATCAAGAGTGAAATAATATACTTTTGTGCATGATGTTATAAAAGAAATACTCATCCTGCTAAGGGGTTGCTAATTCTTTTATCTTGATTTTTAGCCTAAGCTTTAGGTGATGATATGAGTTCTTTATTTTAATTTTGAATTGTTGAATTTGGTAGAAGATTTATTTTTCTCTAAGGTCATAATCCACATCCATTCCATACATCAAGCAAGGAAGAAACTAGAAAATATGTCATCTTAATGCACAAGCTAAACAAATCATCAATCAATTTATAAAGTTAATGCAAAAGAATAAGAGGCCATTTGTGGTCGAGCACCACCGTAAAAACCCAAAAAAAAATTGGGTAGCCAAGCTCTACCCTTATACTACCCGGATTATAAATGAATTAAGTATAATTAAGCAAGGAATTCATTGTTATAGGGGTCTTCAAGCTTCATTTCTTCATTCTTCTTTTCTTCTTTCTTCTTTGGTTCCTTCTTTTGGATGGTTGAAAGGTGGTTGCTCCAAAGGCTTCACATGGTACATAAGATGTAATCTTATGACCAATGGTCATCCTAATCCCCCATTACAATCATTCCAAAATCCTAATTGCAAAAATTACATGAAAAGAAAAAGTAGATCTAACTAACACCTACATAATAGAGATTAGCTAAACAAACCATACAAATTCCAAGCATGTATATTGGATTTAGCACCTCACATATGGGTAACTAAGTCCACCTGGCATATTGGATTATGCTTAGGGGTATAAGCACCTGCACAGCAAAAGCATTTATATTTTTATTACAGCACCCCTTAAGCATAATCTCCTGCATAAAATAATGATTAGACTAAATCATCCTATAATTCATTCTACGTGCATTCACCCTAACATCCAGACTAAAATAAAGCATCACAAAATAAAAGCAAAACATGAAGCCATGCACCTCCCTAACCTAAAGCTAGAAGTGGTGACTTAACCTAATGTGTGTGCTTTAGGAGGTTTGTGTGGTATGCTTAGCTATGGTTTTAATGTTTGGATTTTCTAAGTGTGAAGATGTTCAAGTTAGATAGGTAGTTTCATTTAAGTGTTTAGTTGATTTAGATTGACTTTATTTTGTATTTTTGATTTGGTTTAAATGAATCCTACAATTAAATACTAAGTTTTAAAGAGAGGGAAAAGAGAAGAGAACTTCTCTTTCCTTCCCTACCATAAGTAATTTATAAAGTGGATTCATGTTTAGTTTTTTTTAGTGAATGTTTGACTATTTATTTTAATTAATCTTAAGTTTAGATCAATTCTAAACAAACCTATTCAAAAATATAAGCATTTTAAGATTAAGTAAAGTACTAAATTCACAAAACACGCATCACTTCATTTCTTTCCCAACATGTATAACATGCATATGGATGTATCCTAAGTATATCTATACATACAAATGAGAATGTTTAGCATACTTTATGATGAATTCTAAGTGGAATACTTAAGAATATTTAAATACTTTATGATGCATGATTTTCATTAAGTAGAAAAGAAGTCTTCTTATCCACTTTTTCACATGCACATATATATGTATGAAAGGCATAAGTGAGTACAACATCATTGCTAACTAGGGGTGTAAGGTATAAGACCTACTTAGGGCTACTTGTTGCAACCCAGGGTTGTTCAGACTAATATACCACTTTTCTTATATACAAGTATATGTACAAAAAAAATGAAGGGAGAGAAAGATGCAAAAGTTTATACTTATGTTTGAACATGGTTATGCAATTTATATGTGTCAGTGCAAGGATCTTTCTTAAGTTGTAACATGGAAGAGTATAAGAATAAATTTAAGTAAGTGTTATGTTCCTTTAAAAGAACTATATACTTTGCAAATCTTATGCAAATCCATATTAAGAGGAAAGAAAGTAAGCAAACATAACACACATTTTTATATTCACATGCAAGCTTATGGATAAATGCAAGCTTATGAATAAACTATAAGTAGTACACTTTCAATTTTGGATATTTGATTTATAGATTATAAAAATAATTTTAAATTTATTAGTGATAATAGCCATTCATATTTTTACTTTAGCCAAAAAAACATGCACTTTCAGGAAATTACATTTAGCATGTTAGGAAAGAACTAGAATGATGAAAGCATGTAAACACATTCACCCTAATTAATTCCTAAAAACAATCTTATGAAATAAGAAAGCTAAAAGTAAATCAAATTATTTTTAAAGAAGGTTTGATTTTATTTTGAGTTTGATTTAATTTTAAAAATGTGAGGTAAGTTTGTTATTCCTAACCCATTCTCACATATGTTGATTATTTTATTTTAATTTTTAGGTGATTAGATGATTTTTATATGTTACTTAGGTTAAGGTATGAATTAAGCATGTTAATTACCCCTTCCCTATATCACCTTAGCGCAGTTAACCAAATAATTATGAGCCAATGAGATGACATAAAATCACACAAGGAATTTAAATCAGCAATGTACTTAGAAAGAAAAGGGCCTAATGCATTTGGCTCATGATTAATGATTAATTAAATTAAGGGGTTTAACTTAAGTAATTTCATAACCCCCTTCACACATGTGAGTTGGATTTTGATTTCCTTAATTGTACTTAGGCTATTGAACACCTAAGCATCTACCCAAGATAGATTAATTTAGTTCCAAAAAGTTTTAGAATTTTATGAAATTAATTAAGGGGGTAATTAGTGAATTAACCCTTAATTAAGGATAGATTAAGGAAGAAAAAAGGGGTGTAGGGAATATCTCAAAGAAAGTATCCCAAAATTATTTCCTAAACCTCATACTCAGTCAATCAAAACTTAATTGACTCAATCAGAGGGTTAAACCACTAATTGTGTCCTTAATTAAGCTTAATTATATTAAGAGAGTGATTAAGGAATGAACTAGCAATTCCCCAAATTAAGCCACCAATAAATCCCAAGAAAATTAGGGGAGATAAGAGTCATCCCACTAATTAAGTACATAAAGTTTGGGATTAATCAGTGTAGTAATTATATGGTAATTAGCAAAATATCATTCCAAATAAAACCCAAATTCAGATAAAAATACTATTCAAAATCTATTGAAATCAATTTTAAAATATTTTATATTTAATTATCTATCCAATGCAATTTATTTCATTTTTTTTATTGTTTAGGCTTAGAAATGAATTTTAGAAGTTTTCATAATTAATTAGAATATTTAAATACCCTAATTAAGTATTTAATCCCGTCGACCACCTAGGTCACTGATGCGGCATGCGCTTTCCACGTGATGCGACGAGATTGGCTCTTTAACCCATCACATCATAACATCATGTGGTAGTGGTGTTATGCGCTTTCTCCTTAGTTGTCTGATCAAGGATTGGATGACGGAGATTAAAGTCATGAATCAGAGCAGAAAATTATGGGATGCTACATGTTTTAATCTCGGTCGTCCATCCAAAATGTGCGGATGGACGGCCAGAGATTCATCCCTGCCACTCTCTGTGTAAAATGGAGACCGTCCATCTTTGAGGCCATGATTCGAGCTCGATTGAACTCAGATTGGATTGAAAATAAACCCACACCATCTAAGCATAAGTACAAGCACATCTAATGGCTAGATCAACATAAGATTGAAATCCACTTCACAAAGGACCAACATACATTGAACTTAAGCTCGGTTTAATGACATACCTCATCGGAGGTGATTGTCGATGCTCGATTCCCTTGGAGAAGCTTCGTGTAGTTGAGACAAAGCTTTATGGAGAGTTTAAGCTCTTGAGATTGGGTGGTTGCTTCTAGAGACCAACTCCCCTTTGCCTTGAGCTTGGTCTTGATCAAGGTGACTCTTCCCTGGCCTTAAGAACTCAGGAAAAAGTTTGGGTGATTTTGATTGAGCTCACTAATGGAGCTTACAAAAGGAATTGCACTGATTTTGAGTGTGGAGCAAGTTAGGTTTTAAGTGGAGCTCCCCTGTTTTCAATCTCTGAAAACCAAGAAAATGGGAGTTTGATTTCACTCTAGGAAGCTTGAGGAGGCTAAGGAATGGCTTCTCTGAATTCCCTAGGTTCAATCGAATTAAGGAAGAGTGAAAATTTTGTTGAATTAGGGGTAGTATATCTCCCCCTTTGGCAATCAGACGGTTGAGCAATGCCTTGCCATTTTGATCCAATTGACCATAAGGAGTGGGTTTGTTAGGCCGTTTAGGGTGTCCTTGAATTCAGTTTTGACCAAATAGTGGAATGGTGGACTTCCCATGTGCTTGAATTGAGTGTAAGGAGGATTCCATGTGCTCCATTTCAAGGCATGTGGTTAGTTTGGCCATTGTGTTAGGTTGGGCTAACCCAAACCCATTGGGTTGGTTGCACCACACTCCCTAGTGTTCACTTGATCCACTAAGAAAGTGTCAAGTGATTATGGAGAGGATTTGAACAAATTCCAAATGGATTTGACCAAAATTACCCTATCGCCTAGGGGTAAAATGGTCATTTGACCTTGATTTCAATTTGGGCATGTTTGTATGATGAGAAAATAGGTTTGGCCAAGTTTCATTGAATTTGGAGTTATTTTGATGATTTATTCATGTTGGACCCATTTAGGTCAAAATGGGTCAACTTAGGTCAAGTTGACCAAATGGTCAAATTGGGTCAAACCAAGGGTTGGGTCAATTTCATATGACCATTTGAAATGTTTTGGTGGCTTTGGTTTGATTCAATTTGGTTTAGGTTTGAATTTGGTTTATTTGATTTCATTTAGGTCAAATGGGTCAAGTTGATCAATTTGACCCATTTGACCTATTTGAACTAGGTCATGGGTAGGTTTAGGTTTGGTTGGTCATATGAAAGGGATTGGTTTCTTTGTTTCTAATCAATTTTAGTTAAGTTTAAATTTGGCTCAATTTGACCATTTAGGTCAAGTTGGGATCATGGTCAATTGGGCTAGGTTAGGTCTAGTTGGCCAATTGGGGCTTTAGTTAAGTTCAACAATCATTTTGGAATGAACTTGACCCATTGGTTTCAATCAATTTGGCTTAGATCAAGTTTTGACACATTTTGACTTTTAAGGTCAAGTTGGGTCAACTTGGGTCAAGTGGCCAATTGGGCTAGGTTAGGCTCAAATGTTGACTTGGTCAAGTTCAAACATTGATCATGAATGAACTTAGATCATTGGTTTCAATCAATTTGGCCTATGGTAGATTTTGGCTATGTTGGGTTTCATTTTTGGCTAAGGGTTGACTTGGTCAACCCTTAGGTTGACTTGGTTTGACCCAATTTGAGTGATTGATCATCTCATGATAATTGGTGACCATGATGAGAGGCTTAGGTGGGCTTAGTTCAATCCGATTTGGTTAGGATTAGGATTTGGCACATAAGAGTACTTTAGGTCACTTTGGGTCAAGTGAGCTAAGTGGGTCAAAATGGCTTGGTCAAAACTTGATTTGAGTTTGATTGAACTCATATATGGACTTGTGATTGAAATAGAAATCCATTTGCAAGTGGTTTGAAGTCAAATGGGTTTTTATTCATTTGACCATTTCAAGTTCAAAGGGTGAACATGAAATGGATTTTGGCTTGATTTTTTGAATTGAGTTTTGGTTAAGTGATTGAAGTTTGTATTTATATTTGGATTCATGATTGAAGGATTGATTGAATCATGAAGAAAAATCAATAGTTTGGCTTGATTTGAAATTGATTTGGCTAAGTTCAAGATTTTGACTTGAAAGGCTTAGGTTGGATTTTAATTGAATTTGAGTTTGATTTTTGGAGTTGGTTTTGGTTGTTTGAATTTATATTTCATTTATACATGTGAATATAAATGAGAATATAAATGGATTATGAGAAAATTTCATGAATTTGAAGTGATTAGAACTTGATCTAGGCTAAGTCCTTAAGAGGGAAATCAAAGTGACTTAGGAAAGATTTTGAACTTGGAATTGAATTTTAGATTTAGTTTGATTGATTTGAATTTATAATTCATTTATATATGTGAATATAAAAGAGAATATAAATGAGTTATGAGAAAATTTCATGAATTTAAATTGATTTAGATTTGATTTAGGCTAAGTCCATGAAGGGAAATTAAAGTACTTAGGCAAGATTTGGAATTTGGAATTTCAACTTGGAATTTGATTTGATTGATTTGAATTTATATTTCATTTATATATGTGAATATAAATGAGAATATAAATGAGTTATGAGAAAATTTTATGAGTTTGAATTGATTTGAACATGATTTAGGCTAAGTCCTTAAGAGGGGATTAAAGGACTTAGGCAAGATTTGGAATTTCAATCATGGGCTTCAATCAAAAATTTCAATCATGGATTTCAATCATGTGTCATTGATTTGAGTTTGGAGAAAATCAATTAAGCTAGAATTGATTTAAGTTTGATGTTGATTTGATTTTCAGTTTGACTTGAAGGAAGGAAGTGAGGAATGTGGTTCAAGCTGTAGGGTAGGAAAATTTTCCTAAACCCCTAAGGCATGACCTATTCCTATGGCTAACTCTTCTAAGTCTCTAGGGTTAGGCTAATTGTCCACCTAATCACTAAATGTGTCTTAAAACTAAGGATCTCTTAATGTCTAAGAGGAGTCCTATGTTTAAGATGGAGGGATTGAGAGCTCATCCTAAAAATGAGGTCAACACAGACCAACTAGTTATGAGCTTGAACCATTTTTACTTTGTACAACTCGAGATTTTGACATGCTTGTAAGCATCTTTCTTCTAAACCTTCGAGTTCTTCCAACCGTAGCTTAGCGTTCTGCTTGATAGTGATTTTACTACCCACAGCTATTCGTAGTGATGGGAGCTAGACCTCTAATCAGAGAATGGCTTCAGACTCATACACTAAGGAGAATGGGGTAGATTGTGTAGGAGTCCTATAGGTAGTACGGTAAGCCCATAAAGCTTCAACTAACTGCTCATGTCATTGTCGCTTGTTATCATCGAGCATTTTTTTGAGTATTTGGATGAGAGTTTTGTTGAAAGCTTCTGTCAAATAGTTCGCTTGTGAGTAGTAAATGGTAGAATACCTCCAATCTATGTTGTGTATTTGGGCAAAGTTGTTGATTTTAGTGCTCTTGAAAGTGATACCATTGTTAGATATGATTCAGTAGGGTACTCCAAATTTATACACGTTATGGTTTCTGAAGAATTAGAATAAGTGTTGTGCTTTAACTTCTCTAAGAGGAATTGTCTCTGCCCACTTGGAGAAGTAGTCTGTAGCTACTAGAATGAACCAGTGACCCTTGGATGAGGGAAAATCGATCGGACCCACTATGTCGATGCCCCAACACTCGAATGGCCACGAAGCTAAAGTTGGGTGTAGAATGTTAGGCCATTAGTACAGACCTACCCCATGTAGTTGACATTGGTGACAGTGCTTCGCTACATCCATGCAATCCATGATTATCGTTGTCCAGTAGTATCCAAGCCTCTTGATTTTGGCTTTCATTTTAGGACTAGATTGGTGAGCTCCGCATAGTCCTGAGTGGACCTCGGTTACGATCTTATGGGCTTCATGTTTGCCTAAATAGCACAACCACATATGCTTGAAATATCATCAGTATAAGACACCATCCACGAGGGCGTAGGAGAGCACAATCTACTTTACTTAATTGGCTTGAGATTTCTCTTGAGATAGTTTGCCTTTATTTAGATAATCAATGAAGGGTTGCCTCCAATCTAGTTCTTCATCCTTTTCGGCAATGTCAACCTTTCCTTTAAGAGTGTATTTATTGATGAGTTCAACATTAATAAGAGGTAGGACCTACCTATTATGAACCTCTATTGATATAGACTTACCTTTTGTACATGCCAACGCTTTAGCGTGCTTGGCTAAGGCATCAGCTATGGCATTTTCTCCTCGGAGAATCTTATAGATCATGACCTCTGGGATTTGAGCTAGTAACTCCATGGTGTACTTATGGTAGTGATGGAGTTTAGGCTTCAGGACCTTATAGGACCCAGCGATCTGGTTGATAATTACCTGTGAATCCCCAAAGATATTGATATTCTGAATGCCTAGCAAGATGGCTAACTCTAGACCAGTGATTAGAGCCTCATATTTAGCTTTGTTATTGGTGCAAAGCTCAGACATATGATATGAAAATCTCATCATATCACGATCTAGCATGAGGATGACTATCCCTACCCCCGCCTTTCCAGAGAGAGCAGATTGTGGTTCTTCTCCTCTTTTGAGAGGAAGCTGCACCATCAAAGTGCATCTCCCAATGGTGGATGTTTGTAAATCCTAAGTTCATAATTTTTTCATTGGGGAGATCATCATTGAGTGGGAAATCTATAGGAAGTGGATGCATCGCTAGGAAGTCCGCGAGTGCTTATCCTTTCACTACATAGAGGGGATGAATGTGATGGCAAACTATGATAAAATCATGGACCATCATGCCAATCATATGAATAGCATCTGCCATGTCATGAGATAATGTAGTGGGTTGACTCTATAAATCAAGTTCACTTTGTAACAGAGCATATCATGTTGTAGCTTCTGGGCTGTGAAGATTAAAGCTAGGCAATGCTTCTCAATGGATGGATAGTTTACCTCAGCAAGTATCAGATAATGACTAATATAATAAAGTGCATTCTCTTTTCTCTTTTCATTGGATTGGGACAACAAAGCACCTAGAGAGTCATCTAATGCAGTAGTATAGAGTATAAGAGATTTTCCCATGATAGGGGTGGCTTGGACTGGCAGCATCATAAGATATTGCATGATGCTTTCAAATGCATGTTTGCATTTATCATCTCACTTGAACTTGGCATCCTTCTTGACTAGTGGTGAGAATGGTTGAAATCTGCTTGATATGTTGAGTATAAAGCATCTTAGATATGCCAACCTCCCTTGGAATGATCTAAGTTGAGTTAGACTTTTAGGGGGTGGTATTTCCAATATCACTTTAATCTTCTCTGAGTCAATTTCAATCTCATAGTGTCAGACAACAACCCCCAGAAACTTCCCTAAAGTCACTCTGAATGCTCACTTTAGAGATTCATTTTAAAGTTGTATTATCTTAATTGTGCAAAAACTACTCTCAAATCAAAGAGATAATCATCCTTTTCTTTACTTTATGACCACAAGATCGTCGACGTAACATTCGACTTGGTGGTGAATGAGTCAATAAAAAATTTGAGTCATGGCCCATTGGTATGTAGCACTAGCATTTTTGAGGCTGATAGGCATGACCTTATAACAATAAATTTTGATCGGGGTTCTGAAAGCAATGTTCCTTTCATCTTCAGTGTCATCTTTATTTAGTTATATCTAGATGAACCATCCATGAAAGAGAAAACTATATGAGATGAGGTAATTTCCACCATTAATTCCAGTATCGGTAATGGAAATTCATCCTTTAGACATGCCATATTAAAATCCCTAAAGTTGAAGCATATGCAAATTTTGTCATTTTTCTTCTTAGCTAGGATGACACTAGCCAGCCAGGTGGGGTATTTTTCCTCTCAAATGAAGCCAACATCAATCAATTTCTTGACTTTGGATATAACCTATTACTCAATGTCCAATCGCATGCATCTAGGAGCTTGCTTGACGGGGTTAGCGTTGGGCTGTATAACTAACTTATGAACTGCTACTTTAGGAGCTAATCCAGGCATTTCTTTATAACTCTATGTAAAGCAGTCCTTCAACTCAGTGAGTAGCCTAAGTTATTGGTTTCAGATTCATTCAATAAAGAACTGATGCATGTTGTGCATGGGTCATCCTCAGTCCCCAAGTTAATTTCTTTAAGCTCGTCGATAGTTGATTTGATTTCTTCTTTGAATTTTGGGGGTGCATCTTTAACTTGGAGATCATCTGTATTATCTAAAGTTTATAAACACATCTCCTCATATGAGTTAATGTAGTTTGAGAAGAACCTATCAGATTCTAAATGATTAGTGATGACCAGGCAATAATCATCATTATCCACTGGGCCTAGTCTAAGTTTTAACTTAGAATTCTTACACTTATTATCACATAATATTTCAAAATACTCTAACATGTGCTTAGACCATGTATGTAGAATTAAACATTTCTTTGTTAAGTTAAGAACACAAGGCAAGTACTAATCAAACGGTAATTCTATTAATTCTTTTTGAATGATTCATCCTCAAACTCTACATCAACTTCTTAACTTGAGGATATTTCTCCTAGGTAAAACCTTTGGGTTTTATCATTCACATATGTTTTGGGAGCTTCTTTAACTATCAAAACCCTCATCTTTTTGTGAGGAAAGTGGGGTTATAGCTAAGGCACTTATATGATGTCCAACAGTTTCACATGAAAGAGATTTGGACACATCCATGCTTTACTTAGGGACCTGATCTTCATCATTGTCAGGCTCTAGTGTCACCTCCAATGGGATCTACTAACATGGAAAGCTGGCCGATGTGCTTACTACATAGGACTCATCGTTTGAACTAGATTCTAAGTCTATGTAGATGGCAAGTGTACTTCTAGATGTCGGGACAAACCTCATGGTAGGTAGTAGGTATGGGGGTCTTCCAGCCCTAGGGCTCCTGCTAGACTTGCCTCTTCTTCATCCTAGTGGAGGTCGGGTCATCCTCCCCACTTGTTCAAATGGAGTAACAAATTGGGGTAGAATCTAATCTTAGGCTCTATTTCCTCCCTAATGTCTTCTTCTGCTCCCTTTTCTTTTTCTTTTTCATTTTCTTTTTCTTTTTCTTGTCTTTCTTTTTCTTTTTCTTGTCTTTCTTTTTCTTTCATTTCTATTTATTTTTCTTTTTTATTTTGATTAATTTCATGAGAGAAGACATTTTTTTCTTAGGGAGGTAATAGGCTGCATTCTCATAAATTTTGATCTCATGTACTACAAATGGTTTGAGATCTCCTTTGGCATAATTTTCAACCCCAACCCTGATGAACTTGATGCACTGATGTAGGGAGGTTAGAACCATGTTATTCTCATGAATCCAAGGTCATCCTAGCAAAGCATTGAAAGATGTATCAGAATCTATTATATGAAACTTGGCTTCTGTCTTCCAATCTTGTATCTCTAAAGGCAGAACTATCCAGCCTAAGGCCCTCTCACCTTGTTCATTGAATCCCTTCAACATCATCTTCTCTGATTGGAGTTTAGAGATGTCAATCCTCAAGTAGACAAGGGTTCTTAGACTCATAATATTTATTAATGCACCTGAATCAGCCAATACTCTAAATAGCCTAAACTTACCAACATCCACAAAGATGTAGAGGAGGCGGTTGTGCTATATTATCCCCAGTAATAAGTCTTCATTTGAGAATGTGACTCATAGGATTTCTTTTAAAAAACATACCTCCTCTCCAGCTAGATTAGTAGCGGCCAACTGACCTAAGCATATTTTTAGGTCAAATAATACTTTAATTAGTGACTCTCTAATCTCTTTGGATAAAATAAGGGCATCATATATGCTTAACTTAGATAACAACTTTCTAAGGGATGCTAGGACATTGTAATCAACTTTAGGTTGGTCTTCCATAAGCATATCCAAGGGTGGAGCATCTTGTGGATGGGCTATGTCCACACTAGAACCAATGACATGTTTACCCTTATCTTGAGATGCTACCCTGGGAGGTAGAAATTTACCACTATAGAGGTTAACTTCAATGACTTCTTGTGATGAGGAGCTTGTGGAAAGTTATACCTGCTCATCGGGTATGCCTACAACTTCTCCTAAGGGATCATCGGAGTTGGATGACTCCAAATCTATCTTAAGTGGTGAACCCTGAAGATTCAAAAAAGGGCAGTATATTTCTAAATCAGAATAAAATTGATCAGAATTATTTAAATTTTTATTATTATGACTTGGAGAGGTATCTATGTGAATAAAATCACTGAGATCTTCAAAAGTAGATAGGATGTAAGTGGAATTATTCTTCTTCATTGATTTCTTCAACTTTGGTGGTACATGATAAAAGTCAACTTAAGTGAGTAGTATGACTGGCTTGATGCCCTCATCCGTAGATACAATGCTCCTGCTGGTGGTGGTGGAGTTAGTAGATGTGGTAGCTGCAACTATGGAAGAAAGAATGCTGGACTCGGACAATGTTGGTGCTATGGAACTATCCTGGGCATATGATAGCTACTGCTATTGTTGGGCTTCCACCCTCCCTAAGTTGTCTTTCACAACTGGCAAACCTTCCTTAGTGTTAGAGGTCTGAGCTGAGTTAGGCACTTACAGAGAAAGTTTCTTGATTTTAGAAATAATCTCTTTAGAGGCACGGGATAAAAAAATATCTCAACCTTCTTTTATCTTGAGAGGATTGGAGGTATCCCAAAGACTACTTTAATGGAACCAGAAGGTTGTTCTACTAAGTATTATTTAGGGATCATTATGGATCCTGACTTGTAGCTATGCTTAAGTCAATCTTGAATGTAATGCAATCCTCTAAGACATGACCTAGCATACGGTGGTAGGTGAAGTAGTTAGAATCATCACTCTTACCCACTTCAGGATATTGTAATCAACTTTAGGTTGGTCTTCCATAAGCATACCCAAGGGTTGAGCATCTTATAGAGGGGGCTATGTCCACACTAGAACTAATGACCTTATCTTGAGGTGCTACCCTGGGAGGTAGAAATTTACCACTATAGAGGTTAACTTCAATGACTTCATGTGATGAGGAGCTTTTGGAAAGTTCTACCTGCTCATCGAGTATGCCTACAGCTTCTCCTAACGGATCATCGGAGTTGGATGACTCCAAATTTATCTCAAGTGGTGAACCCTGAAGATTCATAACAGGGCAATCTATTTTTAAATCAGAATAAAATTGATCAAAATTATTTAAATTATTATTATTATTACTTGGAGAGGTATATATGTGAATAAAATCACTAAGATCTTCAAAAGTAGATAGGATGTAAGTGGAATTATTCTTCTTCATTAATTTCTTCAACTTTTATGGTACATGATAAAAGTTAACTTAAGTGAGTGGTATGACTGGCTTGATGCCCTCATCCGTAGATACAATGCTACTGCTGGTGGTGGTGGAGTTAGTAGATGTGGTAGCTACAACTATGGAAGAAAGAATGTTGGACTCGGACAATGTTGGTGCTATGGAACTATCCTGGGCATTTGATGGCTACTGCTGTTGTTGGGCTTCCACCCTCCATAAGTTGTCTTTCACAACGGGAAAACCTTCCTTAGTGTTGGAGGTCTGAGTTGAGTCAGGCACCTGCAGAGAAAGTTTCTTGATTTTAGAAATAATCTCTTTAGAGGTACGGGATAAAGAAATATCCCAACCTTCTTTATCTTGAGAGGATTGGAGGTATCCCCAAAGACTACTTTAATGGAACCAGAAGGTTGTTCTACTAAGTATTATTTAGGGATCATTATGGATCCTTACTTGTAGCTACGCTCAAGCCAATCATTGAATGTAAAGCAATCCTCTAAGACATAACCTAGCATGCGGTGATAGGGGCAGTAGTCAGAATCATCACTCCTACCCACTTCCTCCAGCTTTCTAGGCTCGAGTAGCTAGAAATCAAGCTTCTTAAGAAAGTTCTTGGAAATTTTCTTGACTACCTCCCTCTTGAATGGGTATGGCTTGTTGAGTCTATCAGTAAGAGTAGGTGGATAGTAGCTGCCTGGTGGAGGATATTGGTATCTGCTATGGTGGCCTTTATGGTGGTCGAGGTAGTGGAAGAGGAGGCGTTGTTGAACTCTAGGCCTCTTAAATTGGGCTCTCACTGGCTGCTTCCCCTTATTCACTGGTACTACTATCACTGGCTTCTTCTCAAACACTTTCTAAGGCTTAGGCTTGGATGACTGATCTGAGAAGGGTAACTATTTAGTTTCCTCTTATAGGTTAGCCGCCTTGATGATTAGTTTCTCAAATATCTTTATCGTAAAGCCCTTGAGCATGAAGGCAACTAGACCATGAATATTCTTGAGAAGAATTTCAATGGCATGCTACACTTGCAGGTATGATTCGTATTTCATACTGGTTTCACCACCTGAGAATATAATCAATAAAGGACTCACTGGGTTTTTCTTTCTCTACAATGAGATCCCCTACAGTCACTCTCTGTTGAGCTCCTGCGAATCACTTAATAAAGAGCTACTCTAACTCCACAAAAAACTTCACCGAATCGTTGGGTGGTTCGGCATACCAATTAAAGGCTACTCCAAAAAGGCTACTGATAAATTATCGGAAGAGTAGGGCGTCACTATCATTGGCTTTGCAATAATTGGCCCTAAAATATGTGATATGTTGCCTAGGGTTCCCACTGGCATCGAATACCTTAAAATATGGTGGCACAAAATCCTTTAGATATTGAACTACATCAAAATCCTCTATGTAGGGTTTACCCGTTAGAACTAATGAGCTCTCTTGGGCTTGCACTAATGCTTCATTCACTTGTTGTTCTACCATCTATTTGATGCCTTTCTCATGCATGGAGGTACTACAAGTTGTCTTCCTATGCAGGCAACTAGTATCCTCATCCATTTGAGTAGTACTCTTTGGACAATCCAGGATATGCACTAAGTCTATCGGCCTCCACAGGAGTAGGTTGTGAGATAGGTGCTTGATTGTGTAATGCTAATACCACTTCCATCAACTCCTCTACTCTCCTCTCCATCCTATCAATCTAGTCATCTAAGATTGATTGGTTGGAGAGGGCATTGAGTTGAGTCTAGTGCCCCACCTTCTTCAACTATAACGCCTTAAGCTTCCTAGCTAGGTTGCTCCCTATGCAAGGATCCTCAAGCATCAACCATATGGACTTCAATAGTATCATCCAAAAGATCATCATCATCAGTGTTGAAATCTATCACACCCTCCTCTTGATCAGAATGGTCATCTCCAACTATTTGCCTCATCGTGGCACGATAGTCCTCTAATATCTCATCTAATGATCAGTCATCCACCCTACCCAGAACTATTGGGATATATATTGTGTGATGACTCTCTACTGGACTATGTTCTGAGGATTTAATGCATTGTACATTATGAATATGGGAGTGCTATCTCTGACTGGCTCGATAATCATGGCAGCCAATCTGATATTTCCTCTTTCCTTCTCCTCTAGCTGCAGTGGTGGAGCAATTATGACGCTCTTGGGCCACCACTCCTTCTTCTCTATCGTTGGGGTGGAAAGTCAAACGGGAGAGCTTGACCTCACCTCAACTAGTAGTGTAGATGGTGTGTGGTCCTTGGGACGTAATCGTATCAACAAGGGGGATGTCTTTCCTCCATATGTTGATTTATGGTACTTAGTGGACACCTCGAATGATGGGACATAAATGAATGATGGTGGTTAGCAAGTAGAGTCGTGTGATGGTGGTGACACCGACTGCCTCTTCATCGAAGGTATCCTTCTATGGCTGGAACCAATGAGAACTATCTAGTCAGACTGATCAACTCTATTAGCTCGTTGATCGGGATGGTCAATCAATGCTTAGGCTGCCAACTTCTTAGCAAACCTCCTCTTATCTCTCTTCCTTGCTTGGGCAGCAATCTTGGTCGTCATGGCATTCTCTCTATAAATTTGATCCCTTACACTCTTAGGGATCACTTATCTCAAATCATGTATAGTGGCATACTCAGAACTCCCATGTACTCTCCCTACTCTCCTAAGCATGGACCTTAGATTAGCATAGGGTTTCCTCCTCTCTCTCTATTCGATGTCTCATACTATATGGGTCATGGGGGTAATGTTGCTTTTTTCCTGACATCTTCCTCTCCCTCTGCAGCTAAGATAGGGTGAAACCTACTACCACCAAGAAGGGGAGAGGTTTCACGGATCGACCCCTCTTTAGCTACATGGGAAGCCTCCTCAACTTCCTTGGCCATGCGCTCATAGTACTTCTTGATCTTCCTATTTTTATTATGATGTTGAGTCCTGGTCAAGGGTGCATGGCGGGAGCTAGTATCAACCTTGAAGGTATGGGAAACAATCTCAGATGCTAGAATCGACTTCCCCTTAAGAATTGGGGCTGTGACAAAGGCATTACTAGTCCTAGCAGAAATTGTGGCAAGCACAAATAGAACTCGTGGTGTGGGAACCTCTAAGGCTTTCCTTTTCAAGGATGGGAACTCAGTTTCTGAATGAAGATCAAACTAAAGAAGTGGCTTCATGTCGGTCACCTCCTCTCTGCTCACTATGCTGAAGGCAGGACCATCACATGTGACTTTGAAGTGCTCAAACCCCAGACCAAACTTGATGATTGAGGATGAGGTGAGTATGTCCTGGTCTATAGCCAAATCCACACCAAAAGTAAATGAGAAGATGAGCTCCAAAAGACATAGTGACTGACTGCTTATAAAGAATGGAAATGGGGCTTTCTTCTTTGTTGCTGGAAAAAAATGGCATAAAATTAGACTTTGCTTTGATTATTGTTCTTTTATCTTGACTTTAGATTGAAACTCTCATTTAACAAATTTGATTATGCTAGATGTCATATGTATGTCAGAGGGATTTGTGATTTTGAAGAGAAATGTTTTATTTTTATTGAACTTCACAAAAAGAAGAAAAGTGAGTTCAACTAAATCTTGAAGAAATTGGATGAACCTTACTTTGCCAAGCTAGTGGTAAGAAGTTCTTGATTTTATTTAATTTAATTTAGGTGATTTATTTGATTAATTTTTCTTACCTATTGGAGGTCCAATAGTGGTTTTAAGACCTACTTGAGTGAGGTCCTAAAACCTAAATGATGTTGGC
Source organism: Cymbidium sinense (assembly GCA_021442155.1). Lineage (NCBI taxonomy): Eukaryota > Viridiplantae > Streptophyta > Magnoliopsida > Asparagales > Orchidaceae > Cymbidium > Cymbidium sinense. The sequence continues at coordinate 131,898,788 of CM038218.1, forward strand.
CACCCTTGCTTAAGGATGAAATAGGCAAGGTGTCCAATTAAAAGAAAGATAGTCTTAGACTCATATAAAAGAAACATAAGTCCACTATCTATGTTTGGAGATAATGATTGACTACTAAAGATTGAGAGAGGAACATTCCCCAGTGAAGTCACCAGAAAAATCTATGGTGTTTTAATTTGGAATTATAGCGCACCATGTGAATCTTACGGGATACTCATTGAAGTGATCGGGTATGACATTAAGGTATGATGTACCATCTCAAAAGATAGAAATATCACCCTACAATGGATCTAATCACCTAATAATGACTCTTAAGGAAGATGGGTCTACATGTATACTAGAGATCTTTCCCTTACTTTACATGGAGAAGTAAAAAAGTAGGGTTTATTTTATGTCAGGTTCTCTAGTTCCCTATGGAAGCAAGATTCCATAGTTAATTATATCTTAGAAAATAAGAATTTCCTAAGAACACTCTCGATTGAAGTAGTTAATAAGTATCTCCAAATATTTCAAAGTTAGACAATCAAAGGATTAAGTATTCATGGAAATCACATGGGAGAGTTCAAACAAAATAACTTATTTGCAGATTTCAAAGGAGGATAAGTAGGGAGCACCCATGATACTAGGAAACCTAGTGAGTGCTCCAATCTATCCTATAGTGAAGCTTTACATATTTGAAAGAGAGAACTTACTTTTTATTTAAGTTGAAATCTTATTAGAATGCTAGGGCTTATAGTCCATCAACACAAGATTATAGAAATATCTGAGAGGTGAGGATGTATACTCATAGCCCGAAGAAAATAAGTAGTTTTAGAACCTAAATCTAAGATGCTTTAGCATAAGCTAAAAGCATGACTTAAGTCTAATAAAAAAAAATGGGACACAACGGTTTACCTCCATAAGAGAGGATAGACTCATCCTGACTCTTCTGGACTTACAACCACCTGGAGTGGCCGTCAACTAACACCTCTTATGCTTTAAAATCATTTAGGTCAGTCTTATATAGATGCAAAATAGCTTGGCTATTATTTAATTAGGAAGGAAGCTAGAATTCTAAACTCACTCCCTAAGAAACTAAATCATGACTGCATGAAAACGTGACTTAAACTAATGCAAAAATTTATAATCTTTTACATGATTTTAACACATTCATTTTGGACTAAGGCTTAGGGCAATTATGCTTACATGCATGATGAAATAGAATTGTGGACTAAATCGGTGGGAGGAGGTGTTCTCCACTACAAGGGATCGCCCTCAAAGGTCAAGCTTATCCCCTATCGTGTGAGAATGGAGACCCTCCCTATTCAAGATTGGTACAATATTACATGCATGGTGTGATAACATATAACATCAAACTAAGGGGTTACTAAATCTTTTATTTATCTTGAATATGAACCTAGGCTTTTAGATGAGGTTATGAATTGTATTAAAATTTAGTTATGAGTTATTTAGTAAGGATAGAAAATTTAATTTTATCCTAAAGAGCCTATCGCATCTAGTTCGTACATCAAATCATCACTCTTTAAGAAACCTATGAAAAGCATATCATTTTTATTACACAAACTAAACACAATAATTCAAACATGTGAATTTCATAAAAGAATAAAATGTCAGTGTGGTCAGGTACTACCGTAACCCAAAAAAAAGAAATTTGGTAGAACTCTACTCATATACAACCCGGATTACAAGAGAATAATACAATTATAATGAATTCTATGGGGGTCTTCATTCTTTGGTTTTCTTTTCTTCTTTTGGATTGATTTGCTCCGGGCTTCATAAAGCCTCCTAGGTCTTTGCATTCTAGCCACTAGTCATCCATAACCCCATTGCACTAATCCTAATTCCAATTGCAAAAATTACATATTTATGAAAAATAAAATCTAACAACACCTGCAAAACAGATGTTAGCTCAATAAAAATACAAGCTAAGTAATTATATTTCACATATTTTGATTTAGCACCTTGCATATGTGTAACCAAGCCCACCTATCCTAATTGGATTATGCTTAGAAGCATAAGCAACCTACAAGCAAAAATATTTTTATTTACTTATTATTACAGTGGCCCTCTCTAGCATAATCCCCAGCAAAAAAAAATATTATTAGGCTATTAACGACCTCACATCTAGTCTACGCATAAACAATCCTAACATCTAGTCTAAAATATTAAATCATAACATAAAACATAGCGCCACAACATACAACGGCCTAACCTAAAGGCTAGAATTGATTTAATGTAGTATGTCTTAGCTAGGCTTTAGGGGTATAATTATCTAAAGTTTCAAATATTTAAATTACACATTATGGGAGGTTTCACTTCAAATTATTGAAAGAATTGGCTGATTTTAATTTGCATTCTTCTTGTTTCATTTGATGTCTACTTAATACTTAATTATAAGGAAAAGAAAGGGACTTGACCCCTTTCATCCCTATCCTAAGTTGTTCTCTAAAGATATATTATTATGACTTTGGTTTCTTTAGTGAACGACTTATCAAATATTTTTATTAAACCTAAGTTTGGGTTAATCTTAAAAAATCTTATTCAAACATGAAAGTCATCCTAGGATTAATGAAATTGAATTACTATCACATGAATAACATTCTAGTATTCATTTTCATCATCAATAGCATACACTTCTCTTTATTTTTACTTCTCCTAATATTTAATTTAACACACTTATTTATACATGCAATATAAGGGAACTTTAATGAGGTGATCAGCTAAAGGTAAGACCATGAAAAAGAAACCCACTGCTGAAGTAAACAAACTTCTTTATCACTCAGGCAATGGCTTAGCAATTCTCTCATGGTTAGATGAAACGTCTCTTCAGTACTACTTGTAGAACTAGGGGTAACTTGAGGAGCTGGCGAGTGCCCATCATCGCCTTCCATGAATATTCTGCAAGTTAAGATGTGATTACAAGAAAACTTAGAAATAAGATGAAAAGAAACCTGAATGCCTAATAAGGAGGAATCTTACCCTGGTGAGGCATCCCTCCATAATCACATTTATAGAGGCAGTTTATATCAACCTACTCACCTTAACTTTTCTATGCATAATGAGGCAGGTAACATTTGCATCATCATCTTCATTGGCGAGGTTGAACATAGTTCCACTACAACAAGCGTCTTCTCCACCAAAGTAGGATGCACACTCACCTCCACCAACAAAACCTCAAATACACTCTTGATTGAAACGATAACATATATTCGTACAAAGATAGTAGAAGTACTTGCCTTGACAAGAGAAACAACCGTGCCTTTAACAAAATTTTTTATCTTCTTCATCTCCTTCTGAAGACCCGCCCAAAGTTCCAAGGAATCAACATCGCTAGAATGCCTCTTAAGATCCATGATGAACAATTATGTTTCTTTTGCAAAGAAAGACTCACCAAAAAGGGAATACCAATCTAGTGACAAATAAGATAAGGATAAAAGTTCCTATAGTCTGGGTGTTGGGAAGATGCAAAAAGAAGGAACCAAGATAAAAGGTGATGTGACATTAATTATAAAATAATAATAATAAAAATAATAATATACTTTCCTTTTTAAGATTACTAAATACTATAAACTAATTATCTTTTTTATTCTTCTATCTTTTTTGAGAGCTACCTCTACAATGAGCAGAAGAATCAAGAATCTAAATGTATACTCTAATATGTGAACAGGATGAGCGAGCACTCACTATGAATAACCATCATAATAAGTACAAATGTGTCGCTTGATGAACATAAACTCACCCTGCTTATGGTGAATCTAGAAGAGCTCAATTGATAAAGGGTGTGGAAGCTAACAACATAAATGATGAGTCATCCTTAAAAGAAAAAGGATCCAAAGTGATCGATCAAGCTGCGCAACCACGATTGACCAACTTGTCCGCATACTAAATGGTCACCCAAGTGGTATATTAGACGGCTCAAACTTAACGATTTAAAGGACCCTTGCGAGAGAACACACCACTTGTTGATGAATATTCACCCCATATTAATGAATCTCCTATGTGCTTAACTTACCTTTTGCATACTTATCATATGTAACAACCTCTCCCTAAATGTAATAAATAAGAAGTCTTTCTAAGAGGGGATTCTTGGAAGGAGCTAGAACTAATTTTATTTCCTCCAGAATAAATATCCTTATATTAAGGTCTTTATTGATTAATAAAATTAACATCTTTTACACTTATTTTATTTCATATAACTCTATTTTTCATAATCCTATTTCTCAAGTACTTAAAAAAGTTCTACTTCACTCCCCAAACACATTTGAGTTCAATAATGTGCGCTCACACAAGTAAAGACTCCAAGCAACTAGAAAGACTAAAAATGATTAAACTTTGTTAACCAAGAGGTGACATAGTAAAAACAAGAATTGAGAATTTAAAATAAAAAAACGTAGGCTAATAAATAATTATATAATCTATTATTATATAATTAAATAAGTTTTCTTTAATTAAATTTTAATTAAATAATATATAAATAACCTTCAAACTTAATATCAACTCCTTAAAAATTTATTTATCAAACAACAAATAACTTGATTCATAAACATAAATTAATAGTTCTAGCTCCACTCAAGCTAAGTTAATTTTTTTTAATTTCAAACTTATTTAATTATTAACTTACAGCAATTTTAATAAATCAACCTAAGTTAATATTGCTCATTGAATACATTGGTTCCGTTAAAGCACTCGTTCGAACTGGCTGTTGTAAGGGCAATACAGCCTTTTAGAAGGCCGAGCACATGGGCCAACCAAAAACACATATATGCTTTCATCTCGTATAAAAGCTTTCATGGATTGTGCGAACGAGTTAAGAGAGATGTTTTATTGATACAAATGAAATGAAAAAAAATAATATATTAAAATTAAAGTTCTGAAAATAATATAGCTCCTATACACGAGCTTAAACTTTAGATTAACGTCTATTTCAGCTAATTTTAGAGCCTATTCTTCCAATACACAGCAAAAGCAATCCCAAAAATAAAATCAGCTTTTATTTCAAAATGCCTATACTATTATAAATCCTATATTGAATCTACTCGAACTCATTTAAATTAAAATAACATTTTTCTAGGTTATTTATAAACTTATGTATTTTCACCACTTAAAAACTAACATCTACGTAAATAAATTAAAACCAATTAACACACATATTGACCTTGTAATGAATAACATCTAAATAAGATGCTTGTAATGAAAAAAAAAGGGAAGTCGCACGTCAATTAACAGCACTTTGACGACATTCTTTGGTACACAAATAAAAGAATGCTTTTAGAGGTCAAAAAGAAAAAAAAAACTGATTAAAACATGAAATATTGACCGCGTTAAAAAAAGTATAAAACTCAATTTTTTGAGGAGTCATAATAAAATTTTAAAAAAATGGATATGGTATTAAAATTTGGACAAAAAATAATATATATCTTAAAATAATACACATGTATGTAGCATTAATCCTTTCCACCACCTTTTTTGACGAAAGGAAACAATAGCATAATCTATATGAAGAAAAACAATTTCAACCAGGCTTTAATGTTGTATAAAGAATGACACTGACGAAGGACCACCCCAAAGATTCCATGGGGCGAGGGCTTGGAGTACTAAACGCTTCGCACAAGCATTGGCACAATATCAAATAGGCTTGAGATCCGAGTTTTCCTTCTGATATTTCTCAAGAATAATGTTACAGTTGTTCATGGTACGAGAATCCAGTAGGCTGTGATTCCATAGTTTAATCATAAACAACCTCCAGCACCTGGAAATGGAAAAAAATATGTACCAATTTTCAACAAGGACATTTTTAACTAACCTGATCTGTTGCCCGGCAGGTAAAAAAACAAACAAGACAACGGTCCTCTTTCCTAAAGCTACTACTTCACAATTATTAAAGAATAAGTACATTAGATAAATTTATGCCCGCATTGATTGAATGCTTTTGAATCACCCGGTAAAATCAATCACTAGTGCGTTTGGCAGGGCACCGAGAGATAAAGGTGGAACTTCGCCCCGCACCTGTCCGTGCTCGAGCACAGCACACCCTTTACTTAAAATTTTGATTATCATTAATGTCCAAAAAAAAAAAAAAGCTAAAAGCTGTTATCATCGAGGACAATAAAAAATGTTACAGGGCATTTGGTTGCAAGCATTTAGAAGTATATTGCATTCTGAGTGTAGTGCAAAATAAATTCACTATATTTGAAATATTTTATGATATTTGATTAGTTGTAGAAAAAAAAATCAAGAAATTATTTTTTTCTGCTTTCATTGCTATAAAATAAACATTTTTAATTTTTTTTTTCTAGGTCTTCAAGGGGCAACGACGTGAGCAGCAGCTGGCCAACAGGCATTTACTGGTGGCTAGCAAGTAATAACCGATGACTAGTAGGCAGCAACCAACAACAGCTTTGGTGGGTAGGGAAGGTAACGTAGCGTATTCAAAGATTGATCGAATTGGGCAATGTTGAAATATGCTAAAAATAAATGAATTTCAAATATCAACAGATAACTTTATTTTCCGTTTTCAACCAACCAAATTACTAAATTTTTCAAATCCCTGCATTCCTTTTATACTGCATAAAATACTTCAAATCAAAAAACCCCTTTAACATGAAAGTTCATCTTAGTTCATTTTAGGCTTTCAAGATACCAAATTAGATATGAAAAAGGTACAAAAGAGAAACATACAGACGTAATGCATAGTAATGAAGATTGAAAAATGAAGTTAGTTCTTTCATCATCATTATCACTAATTATTTGGACTAGTTATAAATTCTCATTTTTCATTTAATCAAATATTAACTGCTTCATGAAGTATTGAACTAATTTATACGAATTTTGTGCTCAATCTCTAAATAAGTAACTTTTGACCTAATAGTTTTTCTTCCTAATCTTTTTGCATTAATTTTATCTATCCATCTAATAAAATGCATCTTGTACCCTTCAATGTACCTTACTAAATCACCGAAATCTAAGTTTTATTATCTTATCTTCAATAGATAATACTCCAACAATCCCTATATCCATATTATAATTTCTCAATCATCATTTCTAATTTTGTCATGCTCAATCTTAAGAATCTCATTTTAGTCGAGCTCAACTTACCTATTAATGACATTTTTACTAGTCAATACTAAATCGCTACAATATAGTAGATCTAGTTATAATTTTATTAAATTTTCCCTTAGATATCCATCATATTCTCACATAGCAGTGATAACACCACTAGTTCTATGCATTTTTTTTATCAGAAGCATAAATGTAAATGGCAAAGAGTTGATGTTAGGTCATCAATTAATTGTGGAATTTAAGCCGAATTTGGTAATAAGCTTTCTTATTTTCAAGAGGACACCAAAACAAATAATAAATAAAAACGGTAGGAATAAGCCTACCAAAGTAAAGCTGGTGCTTGAACAAAATTTTGCCTATGTAGCTGTGTAAATGCCTCGCATGCCCATGGGATATGACCATCTGCCAACACTCTGCCAAGGGTAAATATTGAAGTGAGTCGTCTGTCTAAAGGACAACAATTCATTAATTGAAAATCAAAACGTATTATATTTATTATTTTTTCCAGTATGTACTGCGTATGCATTAATTTAACAATTCATTAATTAAAACGACAGCTATGTATTGCGTTAGTTTAAATTTGCGAAACAAAAGTTAAATAAGGTATGGTGAATCAGAAACAACTTGGTTACCGTCAAGGTTAAGCTGTCATAAAGAAACCATATTACATCATTTGATTTGAGTGGATATAGTTAGACATCAACATTGATTTCAAATCAAACATACATTCTTAAAACCCTTGCCAAAGTGATGACTTAATTTTCACACTCAAAATGAATGAAAATAAAATCATCATTTTCAAAAACATGTTTTGTTTACAAACAGACAAATGAATCCTAAAACTAAAAAAAATATCTTATGGGTTAGTACACCTTGTTAAAAAAAAACAATTCTGCAAGTGCTGCAGGGAAATTGTACTTTCCTAGGCAACTCATACAAAACTAATTAAATACACTAAAGTATAAAAGGTACCAACAATACAAAACATACCTTTGTTTCCTTACAAAAGAATTCCATAGATGCATAATGTGCTTTTCATCTTTTGTTACATCAACAAAATCATCTAGCATCTGCTAATAGTTGTAGATCAGTATTAGAGTATGGTTCGCAAGGGTTGTAAGAATAAAAATAACCATTTTAGTACAGCGTTTTTTTAAAATACTATTGATAAAAAAATTTTGAACAACCAACTAATGCAAATTGACAGACGTTAGCAGTGGTATGAAAATATAAAGGCATACAATAGAGATGAAGCCGAAAATGCAATGAAAACAGGGTAAGTTTTCTATATGCAAGAGAACCTGAAATAAAATGATTAGATATGAGGAACGTCGCATCATACCCTCCTGTCTTCAAAATCAGCAATGTCATCATCAACTTCATCTTCACTGTCATGATCAGAAAATACTTGCTCCAAAGCCATTGGCTTTAAACACAAAAAAAAAAAAAAAAAAAAAGTGAACTAGAAGGCATTCTATTAGAAGCCACAAATTTAAGAAACGAAATCAGCATAATCGGGTGCATGCAAAAATAAATATCCCAACGGTGAACAGTAACAAACAAAGTAGTAGCAGGCATCTTGTAGCAAACAAATCAATTAACCAGCCAAATAAAAGATCAATCTCATTAGCATATATATATATATATATATATATATATATATATATGTGTGTGTGTGTGTGTGTGTGTGTGTGTGTTGAATCCAATTTTGTCCGTGAAAAAGACAACCTTCTTAGGCACTAAGAGGAAAGTAGAAGAATATGAGAAGTTTCACTATATCAAAGAATCTAAGTACAAGTAACATTCTCTTTTTCCTTTGGAGTGATATTATAGTACAGTGAAAATGTAGGGTTTGAAAAATCAGCCATAAGTCCTAAAAAGTCTCAAAAGTTCTCCTTTTATAGGGGTCTAGTAGGAGGCCAATACATGTGGTCGGCACACATAAGATAGGCCAAGTAGATAAAAGGAAATATCACCCATAAGAGGCCAATTTACAGCGCCGGGTGGCTTCCGCTGAGATTTTTATGGAATTTTATAATGATTTCTCCATTTAATATCATAGGTGAAATCTATGTTACCAAGCTCTTATTACCGCATCCATAAATTTTGTTTGACTACGATTGGTTGAATCTTTATTACATTTTCCCCTTTACCCTGAGTGAGTGATTTCTCATTATGCTAGCTTACTTTGTCATTCTCTCATCTATCTTCCCAATGAGTTATTTCTCAACAAGTATGGTAACAACAGCTTTAAAAGAAAACAATGATTATGTTGATGCAAATAGAGGCTACCGATCTCTCGCCATCGGTCACCCCATTTGTTTTCCACAGCTATTATCATGGCAACTCAAACTTTTCAATGTGAGTGACTAATGAAGATGAGCGATTGAACGCCACAAAGCCGGATGAGTTGTGTATCACTTTGGATCACTTCAAGTTCGGTTTTTGCCTCTTCAATGCAAGTGGGTGGACATCATGAACTTCTATAAAGTGGCACCCGCCCAGGTTTGCCAAACTCAATGACAAACATCACCACCTTTCTCATCTTCTTGAGGGAAGAGGAATTGGCATGGAGTATACTCACTTTTGCCACATCTTTTCCATTAAGGGACACCAAGACGAAACAACCCAAACTTTTGCGATTATGCTGAAGATTCACAGCCATCCGAATGAGGTAACGAAGTGGTGTTCAAAGCTCTAGTTTTTCAAGAGCTCAGACAAGTGATAAGTGTCGAATGTTCCCATCCCCTTCCCTGCGAACAAAGTGATGGCTCCGGAGGCGAGTCCCTAAATGGAGATATTGGAGAGAAAGTGATATGCAGGAACTTGGACAATCGTCACTATCTCCACTTCGACAAGGTTCACAAGTTCTATACAGTAAGTATTCAACATGAGACTTGCGATTATGCCCAGTCGTGTATTCTTATTTCTTTACTCGCTTGTAGGGGACAATGTTTCTATGCCTCTTCCCCTTGATCTTGCGGACATCAGCTTCCTCAATGAGCTTGAAGGTGAGGGCGCAAGTGGCTAGTCAGCTTCCATGAAGGTTGTCCCGGATAGGTTGACCGATATGGCTGGGCCGAGTTCAATTCCTAATGAGTCCAAAATATTAGTCGCGAGCTCTACTCCCCTCCGTTGCCCACAAAAGTGAAGCGAGGCTTGCAGGGAACTGGAGGAGTATGTTGTGAGCAACTTTACCACGGACTTAGTCAAGCCGACGAGTAAGACTTTTGAGTTGGGGCAAAGGATTTTCACTAACACGTTGGACTCGCTTCTTAAAGATCTTCCTAACGAGCGGCTACCATACTCTGTAAAGACAGCTGACAGTCGACTTGGGAGGTTTGCAGGAAGTTCCTGCCCAAGAAAAAAGATCTATTGGCGGCAAGGATAGAGTTTCCTTGCGGTGGTGAGGGGGAGCTCGAAGTTCATGATGCCAAACTCACCGAGCTTCAAGAATTCCATGTATCCTCTTCTTCGCTGCCTTAACAAGTTGTTGATCCTAAATAGCCATTGTTTTCTTTAACCTTGGGGGCCGGAGTTAGCAAATCTTTCCATGTATCCTCTTCTACGATTGCTTAAGACTCATCTTCTACACTCAACGTTCTAGATAGCTCCCTCCTCCATTAGCGAGCTCAGTAAGTTGCTGATCCTAAAGAGCCATTGATTTCTTTAGCCTTTGGTCCTCCGTTCTTTACGTGCTCCATGGTTACCTATACTAAGCAAGTGATTATATCCTCCATATTCTTTAAATTTCGTTGTGTGACAAATTGCCCTGTGCTAAGTGATCTGCTTCGCTTTGTGCTTAACTTCTAATTCTCAGTCTCATTTGCGCTCGTACCTTGAAGGATAATGAATCTGATTTTTTCTGTGAGCAAGATAGAATTTTCTTAAGCACCTAAGAAGCAATATTACGACAAGTTAGATAGTAGATGACAGGTAGAATGAGAGGAAAGTACCAAGGATATGAAAGGTTCCAATGTATTAGGAAATCTGAGTATAAGTAACTTTCTATTTTCCCTTTAGAGTGGTATTATAGTACAATGGAAATGTAGGATTTGAGAAATCAACCAAAAGTCCTAAAAAGCCTCAAAAGTTCCCATTTTATAAGGTCTAGTAGGGAGTCATTACAGTTAAAGTAGGATAGGTAGATAAGAGGAACGATCCCCCATAAGAGACTAGTTTACAGTATCGGGTAGCAAGTTCTGGATGTGTGGTAGCCCACAAATGGACGAGTTATCAGACTCGAGGAGGGTTGTTGAGCATTGATTGCCTAACTGGAATCACTTATGAGGAGGATCTTTATGCTCTAGCCATTTTGACCAGGAAGTCTTCTCGCTCGCCTTATCTATAATGCGTGTGTGAATATATATATATATATATATATATATATATATATATATATATATATATATAAAAAAAGCTAATTTCTTTATGAGTTTTACCTCGACCTATAAGATGAGCCCTACTCAAATTCCTTTAGCTAGCGTTATTTCATCTATACTTGTTTCTCAGCCAGCTTCATCAATGGCACTTCTACATTTGAGATGATGGGCTGACTCATCAAACTCTATTCCATCTCTACTCTCATAAGACATACGCCTATATTGAAGAAAGACAAATTACTTGTATCAAATATGAGAACTCTAGGTCACAATGAAGGAAATTTAACCATTGCTGCAAGTTCAACCACTAAGAAATAGAATTTGCATGAAAATCCCACTTAAAGAATCTAAATATGGATTTAATAAAATTTCCTAAAAGGATTGTTATATTAACTCGTTTAGTAAAATATAAAGCGATTTAACCACATGAAAAGCAATTCACAATCCCTTGAAAATCCATGCTTGATACAAACTAATATTGCTATTGAGGTCTACTAAAGTTATCCTATATCCACAAAATCAGAGATTATCAAACTAGCATAATCTTCCCTACAACACCTCATGGCTCCTCAAAAGATCACTCAGATGCATGTGTGATGATGGACCCCTGTGAATGATTTTCAAGGCTTGACCTTGTTTATAAATTCTAAATTACTTCGTTCTTTGAGAATTTAATCCCAAAATGAGAGGAAATTAGACTAGGATTGTAAAGATAAACAAGATGTTTTTAGACGAACTAGCTGACCAAGAGGAGGAATGATGAAGGTTAATTATTGTAAAAACGAAATCAAGAAAGAGAGCATGTGTGTGTTGAAAAGATGGGATTTGGGGGGTTTTGGTTCCTTGGGAACCCCTAGAGAGAAAAATCCTGACGAAGTATCAAATCCTAAGAGGTAGGCCAGAAGATATGTCATGCCAAGAGGCAAGAGGGAAAATAATTAGGATAAAATGGATAATAAGAAAAAATTACATCATTAGTCAAATCAATCAAATGAACATTTGTATACAATTTAAAAAAAAAAATTATAAGGATCATATGATCTTGAAGGGAACATTGTAAATGTATGTGGTTGGAAAGCTTTATGATCTAATTCTTACAAGTACAAAATCACCCAAATTAATTCACTTATTTATACTATAAATATCAAATATAGCTTCATATTTATTATTTTACCTAGTAATTAATAGTTTCATATCAGTATTAATTTGCATATAACAGCATTGTTGTAATTCTATAGACAAGAAATTATTTGTGATTGTTCATGACAAAATTTAAGCCATAACAATTAGTATTGAATGACGAATGAATTGTTGATACAACAAATTATGATTGTTCCTCCCTCCCTCTTATAATCAATTTTTTGAAAACATAGTTTTATTTCATCGTATTATCTTCTTCAAACTTTCAATTTTTGCACCCATCCTACTATGACCCAATAAGCTCTAATTCAAGCAGTATGCTATTTGGTTCCTAGAATTGAGGCCTAGAGTTTGATGGCATGCTTTCAATTGCTCTCTATATGGAGTCATGAGTTTGTAATTAGTCTTATACCCTGTTATTAACCAATTAAAATCTACCATATTCCTCCATCAATAAGATGCAACAAAATAAAAATATGAAACAAAAGGCAATCATAATAATAATAATAAATAGGTAGGCATAACGTTAATAGAATAGAGTATCACCTGAGCTCTATGTGAATGAAAAAATTGACGCTTTGTTAGCAAAGCACGACTGCAACATAAACATTATTGTCAATTGATGATCTTAGACAATTTATAAAATGAATCGTGATGATAAAATGATGATTAGTGAATCAAGAAAGGCATGGAACGTGCAAGGTATAGAATGGAATAAAAAATATTAATCAAATTATGACATAAGGATAACTACCTTCTAGGATCAGCTCGTTCAACAGAAAGTCTGCGAGGCTTTGCAAATTGCAACATTGTGGAGGGCAATGAGTTGCTTCCGGACAATGGATGAATACAGTCATTACTTGTAGAAGCCTGAGCAGTGGCCACACAGAATGTGGCAGTATCAGGACTGGAAGTCAAACGTTCTGCGCACTCTACAACATGGTGATTCTCTGAACCATAGCTTTCAGATTTCTGCCTTGTCAATGGCAACTGGACATCCCCATACAAAGATTTTTCAATCTTTTCATTAACTTTGTAAGAGCTTCCATCTGATGCTTAATATTACATAGACTGCTTACTTGAGTATATTTATTGCAAATGAAGAATGAAATTAATGATAAAATGATACAAACCACTAAATCCATTTGGAACCTCGGCAACACCAGGATATGAAATGGGCCTGCAGGAAGAAGATAAGTCCATTCCTTTCTGCAAGTAACCATCCTCTGAACCTTCCAATGCTCCCTCTGGAGAATCTAGCTCCAAAACATGAGGATGAATATGAATTACATTTTGCGCAAGGTTCTTCAACTGCCTTCGCCTCCTGAATTTTGAGCTGCCATCAAATGGATAGGATGGTAAACTATATAGGGGCACTTAAAACAACCATATACCTTTGGAGCATGCCTACTTGAATGCAAAAATATAAAATAGTACAAATAGCAATTACCGGTAAAAAAAAGTCTGCAGCCTTGGATCAACACCATCTAAGAGGGCCTGATATCAAATTCCAACAAAACAAGAGACAATTCAATTGGTATTATTAAATCATTCACTCCGTTAAACAGAAATTCCTGCCAAACAAGCCAATCATCTCTAAATTTAACAACAAAATGTAAGGAGAACAAAGTAAAAGTTCTTTGAAAAACATACAATAGCAACTGTCATAAAAAAAAACACATACATGAGCAATATATAGCGAGAAATATCTCCATGAGTAAAAAACATAATGACTTAGGGGCCAATTAGTTGGCTGAATTTGAAATGCAGTGTAAAAGAAAAGCAATGTAAAGTAAGAGTAATGTATTTGAAATACCTTTAAGTAGTTTGGATGAAAACTCTACAAATGCATGATTTTTTTTTATTGTTTGATAAAACCAAAAGTAAGGTAGATTATTTGTCGTTGAGCGGCTGACGGTGGGTGGCTATGGAGGAGGGTGGCGGCGGCCAGCAGGTGGCGGTGGAGGGCAGTGGTCTCAATTTACACCAAATGATATATTTGAAATTCACCCAAATTGAGTGAATTTCAAATACATCAAAATTAAACTAGCAAGTGTATTTCAAATTCATTCCAAAAATACATTACATTTTAAATGCAGACAACCAAATAATAAAATTTTAAAAATACATATTTAATTTACAGTCCACTACATTTGCTTCCAACCAAATAGCCCTTTATATGCAATGATGTTTAGTACCCAGACAACTTGTTGTTTTTGTCTCCTAGTTTTAAGAAAAAAATGATATTATCCACATGAGTAGCTTCAAGTCCATTTTTTTGCATTAATGAACAGAAATTTATTGAAACATAGAGAAATAAAAACTATGTCACATTGCATAAAAATTTGTATTCTTTAATGATAACAGTTCAGCCCATGATATCATCAACTTATTAATTGTTGGAATTTGGAAAGATCCAGGAAAAGTATTTGTATACTATATCTTGTAATTGCACTCAACATTTGACATGACAAATTCTATTCTGCAAGGAATCTTAACAGGAATTATCCAATTGAAGAATGGGTTAATTGTTGAAAATCTCAAGAAATAACATCTTATATCCTGTAATTGCACCACAACATTTGGCACATCATTCCATAGCTTGGTTCTGCTAGAAACCTTACACGAATTATCCAATTGAATCATGGGATTTCATATACTGTAGCATTTGACTTCAGATTAACTTGGCTATAGACACAGAATCAAAAGGAACGCGCTCACACAAGCTTTGGACTGAAACAGTACATAATTTTCTTCAAAGACGGTTGATTCAGTAAACTCATTGTAACGATAGGTAAGAATACTAACAGGCTATATAATCCCAAGGAAGAAGAATGGCCAAAGCATAAAAATGGTAAAAAAAAATTGCAGGCATTTAAAGTAAAGAAGTTCAATTGCATAAACAGAAACAGTTCTGTAACAAGATAAGTAAACAAAAAATTATAGGCATCAGGTCAGAAATAAGCTGAATTATCATTAATTTCTACTCATCATTCACCGTGCAACTACTCTACACCTGCAAAGCCTAGGCCCTCCAAGTTGATTAATTCAATATCTTAGTAATTACCTCCCCCCTGTTCTGTGTAGTATTCCCTTCAATCAATTAATACTGTACATATAATCTAGTGTCTTGTGCAAGTCTTCGCCTACTTCTCAAATATATCCTACGCAATCATTCTCTTGGGCCCCATATCCATGATTTGTTCATGCATAATTCAACACATTGCATCCATATCCATTTGAATATTAGACATGTATAATATACATGCATATGAATTATTGAAAAAAAACTTACCTCTTCAGCATCCAACCAAAACTATAAAAATTTTATACCAATACTTTCCATAAGTGCAACTCGAATTTGCACGTCACATACTTCAATTGATTAAAGAACATATTATTGATCTTATTGTTTAATCTTTGAGGCCTATAATAATATCTTCCAATTGAATGAACATATTATTTATCTTAATGTTTAATCTTTGAAGCCAATAATAATATCCTCCAATTCATTCAATCTATAATTCAGATGCCATAAACTAATTTGAACTTGCATATACAACCACAATAAGCTTATCAGCAACTGTAGTTTGGTTAGAATTTAAAAAATTAAATTTACATAACACAAATTTCAGATCCTCACGCCTCTAGTCAAACAAGTGCATAAAATCATGTTTTCTGCCACATTAACAAGTAAAATGAATTATAACCAACTGCATATTAATCTCCATCCGTACATGTTACCTATTTCGCTAACCTAAAAAATTCATGACCCAACCTTGTAATAATTGTAATTCAACATCTGTACCCCATGAGCATAAACATACTTTCGTCGTACTGCCATTAAACCTGTAGAATTTAAATTTGACACTCCCTCACTCTTGGGAAAACCTAATTGCTATCATCAACCATGTATTTAAAATATAATAACTAACAGAATGAGAATACATAATCCAGTTAAAACATCATTTTTTTAGGGAAAAAAGTACTGGAAGAAATATTAAACTGCATTAATTTAAATTTCTTATTCATAATGAAATAGAGTTTTCTAACTTTATTCAGCCATAGAAATACTCTTCAAAGCTTGTCAAACAGCTTAAAAAGGCATTTTCTAATGAAAATGATGGAAGAATTAACTCTAAGAACATGTTGCACAAATATCCACACAAGATCAAAATAAATGGACATCGTGAATGCCTGTCAGCGCAACTCATCCATACAATGCAAAGAGATTTTCTAATTCAAACATGTGACACCTGGGATAAGGTTAATGATAAAGATGATGATAAGCCTCCAAATCAAATGGTAGAACAGCTATAATTAATGCGTAATTAATTATGATTATGACAATATGATAATGAGCCTATAAAGATGATGGTAATGAGGTGTAAAACCAAAAAATGTCAAATTAAGATGCTTCACAAACCTCAGCTCGCGAAATATCAGTCCTAACTGATACATTTACCGCTTGATACTCCTCAGTTACCTGCAAAAACTCACTCCATTGATTCCTCAAAATAATCCAACAATCTAAAATGCTAGTGGTAAAAGTGTAGATTCTAGAAGTTTACCAACCCAGAATTCAAAATTGAATAAATCATGACATGTACACAAGTGATACCTAAGACCCTGTAAAATGGATATTTTGAACATTAGAATGAAAAGTGGAATCTTAAAGGTCTAAGTGTTATAAGTAATGAAGATATATATACAATCATAGGAAAGCCAACCTTGAAGCTTGCACATTGCACCAAGCAAAATGGGCAGGAGAAATCCTCCGTAACTGTTGACAGAAGACTATGTATCTCAGTAACTTTAAATACCAAGAAATAAGTTAGACAACTGCTCAATAAAATAAATAAATAAGATTTTTTGTCATGTGAAGCAAAGAGAAGATTACTAACTCTACAATAAATCTATGGCTCAAGCAAAAAAACAAATGTGAAAGTATAATGTTTTCTTTTCTTTTAAACTTCAACATTTTAAGCACAATTTAATCGCTCGTAAATTTGGTCACCTCTAGCTAGCACAAATTCTAAAATTCAAGTACTTAATAGGAAAAGTAGTTGGGATAGTTCTAAATTGTGTCCAAAAATAAGAAAAATAACCATTGTTGCTTCATATATAAGCAATGAGTTAAATCAAAGTGAACAATGATCTATGTCAATCGATTTAGCCTACAGTACAGAGAGGAAGTCCATTTCAACACCCTTAAGAGAAGTTGCAGATTGGTACATCATTGTTCATACAAAAACCCACCTGTATCAATCAAAATTACAGAAGACATGAAAAATATTTGAGAATATCTCCCTCCTCCTTTATCAGAACAAGATTTCTTATTTGGTTAATATTCATGTTCACCAATACACATGAATCAAGAAACCAAAGTCTATCTAAATTGCTGTAGCGATTTGTACATGTTTTTCCTCATATTAATCAAAATCCCGTGATTTTTTATGGGTAGATTCGTGGCATGAACCCTACAAATTCAATGATCTTAAGTTGATTCCAATTTTATGAGGCGCAAAATACACACAAATCAAGATTGTGATCCCTCTCAATATATTGAGAATATCTTAATATCTTCTCATCCAAATCACACAATTTTTGCAAATGAATTCATTATACAATTCCCTGCAACTTTTATCTTCAAGACTATGGCTACTTTTGGCTCTTAACTAATCGAATCATGATCAAAAGCTCGATTTTTTAAAATGCCCAAGTTTCATAAAATTTATATCTTAAATGTTAAAGTTTTACTATTATTCATCAAATTAATAGAATTTTCACTTTGTTTATTCTTTTCGATTAGTCCCATATTGTGAATGCAAGTATCACTATGACTACCCTTTCCACTAGTCTCATACTATATATGCCAAGGATGGGAGAAGGTTTTTAAGTTATAAAACTAGGTTGATATGAATGAATATAGATAAAAAAAATTTAAATATAGAATTTTTAAAATCATAATCCCTTAAAGATGGTAACAGACTTTAAAAATAATGAGGTGCAAACTTTTTTAAAAGGAAATTCTTCAATTAATTTTTTATCTGCACTTCTCTTTTCCCATGTTTTTTGTGTTTTAAGACTCGATCAAAGTTGACCAAAGTCTACAAAAGTTCACATTTCTCTCCCCGTGTATCAAAAGCTGACAAATACCATGTCTTCCTTTCTTAACATCTTGGGAGGAACATCATATTATAGTGAAATTATGCATGCATCTTGTTCTAGCACTTGCAAGTAAAGACCCATGAATGCTTATTTTAGCGCAGTGAAACACTTGTGTATGTTTTTCCTAACTTGTTTTAGTTGAAGATCCTACCTGTCTTTCTTGGTAAGGTCATCTTTCTTTATTTTATGCTTACCCCATTCAAGTCCAAGGTATTATGCCTATCTGTTATGGCTTGTGTCATGGTATTATGCACTACAGTACCTGTCTTTCTTAAGTGGGTAATATAAGCAACATAAATTGTGACCATAGTGCCTTGCACTTCATACCGAGCACACCTTTTTAAAATGTTGACATAAAATGAGAGTCTTCTTGTGAGACCTCTTGCAATGGTAGCAAGAAAGTACTGCAAAATTTCTAGTAGGAAATTGTCCAAAATATAATCTGCAATATTTTAGCTAACACCTGCAAGTCCAGGTCTTTATGCTTATCATTCCTGGCATCAATAGAATGTATTCTCCCTGTTCCAAACACAATCATGCCTACCTTTCTAGGCATGGGTTATATAGATGACATAAATTATGACCGTAGCATCATGCACACCTACACAACACCATGCATACATTTCTTGGAATTATGGCATGGCTCAATAGTTTTAATATGATTATTTATTGAACTCTCCTTCCATTATCGTTGCATGTTTTCAATCATCTCTTCATGGTTTACTCCATGGATTAGAGTGATTCCATCCTCCCTTAGATGATTCAAGAACTGTGCAAAATAGCCATTTACCTCTCTCTCTCCAAGGTAAATCATCCACAATTCTCTTAACCATCCATTTCTTTGTTCATTGTTTATATGTTTACAGCATCCACGATGGCCACCCCATTGCCAAAACCTTATCATCACTTCCTGTATCACTCTATCGGACCATAAATATCAATATATTTAAATCATATAACCAATTTACATCAATTCCACAACATTATACCAAGGGGGACTCACAGAAATACACCACAATTCTTATGTATTTGCATATTCAATCCTAAATTTTAATATTTATTTATATAACACTCAAATCTTTAAATATTACATTAAAAATACCAATAATATTAGCTTTTTAAGTGGAATACACCTTTCCACGCATATGTTTTGATATGATTGTGTCACTAAGAGTTATATAAGTAAATATTAATGTTTAGATGTTAAACATATAATTATATAAAAATTATGTGATGTGTATGTTGTTAATCCTCATCATACCAAATACACAAAGTTTACACAACATTCATATGGCAACTTTAAAAATAATTTTACTAAAATTATTCAATTCAGCATACAGCATATCATAACGTAATACAGCAAAAATACAAAATTAGCAAGCGAAGCCAAAATATCATAAAATATGGATAAGCCACTAAGAACAAATTTTCATTAAAATAATGTCATGCTAACCTAACTTTAGTACATATCTTGCAGTGTACTGACAATAACTATGGATGCATGTCAACGCCAACCATCACAAATTACAGTACATAAATTCAAAAGAGATAACATAAACAGTATCTACCTTCAGTTTTTTGCAGCTTGTTATTATAATACCTATAGTTAAAGAGGACATTGCCAGATCTCAACCTACAAAATTGGCATAAGCAAAACTTATCAATGATCAGCTCGGTCAAGAAAAGAAATTTACAAAATATGGCATGACAATACCAGCATATTTTGCATTTGAGTTACAAAATGGCCACAAAACTATTGGGATTAAGGAAAAACCAGAGTATGACGAGGCATACCAGAAAATCACAAATGCTGCTGCCCTCTTGAACAACATAATGGAATGACTGGGGAACGTAGCTTAAAAAGCAAAAAAAAGAAACGACTAGAAAACAGAAAATGATATCTAATTACATGTGTTCTAACGTTATGATTAGCAGTTGGACATGGCAAACATCTACCTAAACTATAGACAGCAAGTCAAACGACTACACATTTTACATCTGTCAGTGCATAGTTAAAATATTACTACGCTTGCTTATCATTGAAGCAATCAGCTAAAAAGATTTTTCTACCAAAAATTTGATAATATAAAGGTAATATTTAGCACTTTTGTTCCACAGTTAGTATAGGACAACAAACAACTTTTTCTATCATAGAACCCACTAAAAATAATAGAACGATCAGCAACTAAATAAAAGTCCCTTTCAATATTCTGATTAATTAAAACAAGTGGCAATCTCAGTGATATTATTATAAAGTTAATATAAAATAAAGGCTATAAATCAACAAATTTTACTACTATTCAGGAAAATTTGAAATTCACAGGAAATATAAGAAAAATTATAGACAACAAAAGCTTCTGTTTGTTTGAACTTGCACGTGCATCAGCAAGTTCATGTGAAAGCTAGCCTCATAACGAGCAATAAACATGGCAGGATGTCATGGCTGGATAGCTCAGATGAATCTCATGCATGTACCTCTCGTTGGACAGCCAAAGAAGTCTGTGGTAAGGAAACAACAAATTGATCTAGATGAGAAAGGAAAACTACAAAGGGAGTAATGATAAATCATCATGATGGACCCCTGAATCTCAACCACTCCAATAGAAACAGTTCACCAACATAACTGCATAATTTTGTCAAGCTACTGAAACGTTTGCAAGTCTGACTGGGAAGCAAACAAATAGTTTAGCTTAATTAAAAGGTACTTGAGCACAATCAAATCAAGTTAATGAATACACCTGTAGAACACTACCATTAACTAAGGATAAGTATAAGCTCTTAACAATAATTCACACCCATCCACTATTTTCCCAATCCACAATCACAATTCCTGCCATTTATACTTAAAGTAATGGTGCTGCACATGGCAGAAAGAAATTCTTGGTGTTTAACTATAATGATTACGCAGCAAATGGCAGCAAGCACTATGGAGAACACTGTAAGTGATCGGACTGAGTAAGAGATTTTTCAGTTCTGCAAAATTATAAGAAATATTATAATAAAAAGATTTAAGTTCTCATACAAAAAACCTCCCTAGCCTCGTATGCACAACCCAGTATGTCTTAACTTCCAAAGTTTTTAAATCATCTGCTATAACCATACAGGAAGAATACTGATACCAATCCATGAATTAAAAGAGCGCCATAGAGAAAAATGTTTTGTTGAAACCTTTTAGTTACTGCCACTAAGGAATACCAAAAAAACATTTCAAGGTCGAGCACCTGTCAACATTTTCTTAAAAGATATAGCTCATCAGTTCTGATTTTACTGAAAAAATTATTGAAATGTGATGCCCAAAAGCGTGTAGAATATATGCTATGCATATAAATATATATATATATATATATATATATATATGTGTGTGTGTGTGTGTGTGTGTATGTATGTATATATGTATGTATGTATATATGTATGTATGTAATATATGTATATATATATATATATATATATATATATATATATATATATATATATATATATATATATATATATATATATATATATATATATATGTATATATATATATATATATATATATATATATGCTGAGAATAAAATATACATGATCAAGACAACATGAATCACAGCAGTAAAGTCTATCAAAAAGGAGGAAAACCAGCCAACATTCAAACAACAATTAAATCCATAATGCCAAAATCAGTAGAAAAGTTATTACATATAGTTTGGAATATAGTAAGTATGGGAGAATGGACAAACACTTATTTTCCAAATACTAGAGCTTGAGGGTAGACCAAGCTTGAATCATCAACAACCTTGACTTGATAATAATCAAATGTAGCATTGATGCATACAACTGTGAGATCACATGAGGAAAAAATAGTACAAGCAATGTTTAAAATTATACAATCAAGTATTGAGGCATTATTCATTTGAGGTGAGGCATAAGCCTCAAGGCATTTTAAGGCGTAAACCTCATAATCAACAAATTGTGTAAAATAAGAAGTATTATACAGAAATCAAAGTATAAAGCAAAAAGTATCCTATCATATTAAAATATAACAAAATAACATCCTAACATAATAGGAACATGCACAAAATATTAAGTAACATATTAATATCTTGACATCAAATCATAAAATAAGAAGTGTATACTAATATCAAATTAACATTAGATATCAAAGTAAAAAACTAATGACCACAATTCAAAATAAGTTTAAAATAATAATTTTTTCTCCCCCACTCCAATTAGCCAATATCGAAGTAAGAATACGACAATGGACACTACTGTGTGTGAGGAGAAAGAGGGAACAAAAGAAAAGGTGCTTAGGTAATGTCAATCTTGAGATCGACTGTATGTGTGTTAGGACGTGTGTTATTTCAACAATTAAAACTTATATTTGAATTTTTAAATTTAGAGGGCACGTCCTGAGCCGAGGCAGGTCTCACATAACACCAATGAGGCATGAGCCAAATTGTGATTTTTTTTTAAAAAAATGCTAAGGAGGATTTTAAAACTAGTATTTTATTACACAATTTTAAATAAGGAGTACCAATAATAGCATAAATCTAACCAAGGCATGGCTTTTAGCCAAAAATCCCACCATTCAAAATTGATGATATGAGAGATGGAGGAAAAATGTAACACCATTATCCAACTAACCAACAGGAAGTGTAGGCATTAACTTAAAAGAGACTATAAAAAAAATATCTAGAGAGCATCTCCAAGTATGCTTGTAAACTCTCTTTGATCATTAGTATTTACAACTCAAAAATCTTGCATGTGCAACCCAATGGAACCCAAGAGGATGTTTCTTGATTTTAGATGTGCCATGAAGCAATCAACATAATAATTTTGAGAAAAAAAAAATTTACAAGACTTGCAATTTGAGCAAACCATCAAATTTAGCTTTTCCTAATAGCCAAGTCAGTAAGCGTCAATCCATACATCCTTAATCCAAAAGGGCGGAAATATCTATCTCAATAAGAATACAAACCACCAACGTTAAAGAGAAACTAGCTGTAGGAGTATCCAATTGTGTTGGTTTAGCAAAAAATGCACCCAAAAAATATAGTCTGAATTGATTGATATAATTGACCTTAAGACGAGGGAAAATAACCCAAGTTAGAGTAATATGTGGATCCTCAAAAGTATCAAAGTATGAATTTGTAGTACATTCACATAATATGAGGGTCAAAAAAAAAAAATCTAGAACAATCCGCTTTCAAATATAGTTTGATCAACATGTGATCCTGATTAAATTCAATATAGTAGTCAAATAATTGATGAAGCTCAGAAATGAACTCCAAGTTCGGGCAGACAAAAGCAAATTTACTAACCAAAGTATAGGCAAATGGAGTTGTCAGATCAAAACACTCTACCACTGAAAACACATAAGTAGTTGGCTTGTGCCTAACAAATTTCATGCCTTACATAAAACAAAAGAGAAACTTGCAAGCAGGCATAACCATGAGGAACCCTTCTCCTTAACAACATCAATGAAGGCAAAGAGGTTGTAAAAGACTTGAGACGTTAAGAACCAATATCCAGAGATATCCAACATGATGAAGCAAAATAACCATCACCTACTGCATGATCATCAGTAGGCTGAGAGGAACCGTTGAGACAAAACACATGGCAGAGCTACATTGCTGACATTGTGACACAATGTGTCTTTAGCTGTATTTTTTTTATTTGTTAGTTTCCAGGTTTAGTTCTTATTAGTTCCTTTAGGAGTATGTTGGCAATTTTAGGGGTTACTTTAAGAAAAAAATTTATATATACCACCCATTAGAGCGAGAGAGGATCTTTTGTTTAGCTTTAAATCAGGTTATCCTGAGAGTTTTCTAGAGTGGATTCCCTAGTCCTAAGGTGAATTTCTTGAGTTTGGGTCAAGAGAAGTGACGGGAAACCGTACTGAGGCCCAAAACCTTGCAAGATAGATCATCCTTATACTTACAGCTCTATCGTGGGCAATCTGTAGACATCCCTGCAAAAATTGAGGCAGAAATTGGCTGCAGGTCTTGTTTCCAGAAATGGAAGAACCCCAGGATAGCCCTCTGCAATTCATCTAGCATCAGGTGTGGATTCCCGTGGGAAAAGTATCCAGGGAGTTCTCTGTTTCAGTCCAGATGTCCCTCTTGCAAAACAGAAGTTTCCTGGACAATCAAACACCACCAAGGTGGTGAACTTTATAAACTCAGCAAGGAAACTACAGCAAGTAATCTTTCGTGGATAAAGAAACCTTCTAAATTAAAGTTCTGCACTTGTTTAGTTTAGAATTATTGAAGTTTCCTTATTGTATACAGAAAACACTAGTCGTGTTCCTATAAATTTCCTGCAGATCTTCAAGCATGAACAAGATAACTGATGCAAAACATAGAAAAGGAGGCATAAAGAAACAAATCCAAGAATCAAGAATTTCCTACAGTCATAAAAGAATTCCAGCAAGACAAAGGCCCAGGTTCTCTGTTTCCTATTACGTTTTAATTATATGTTAAAATAAATTGAAGAGGAGCTGCCTAGTGTGTTTTCCATTAATAACAGGCAAAGGCAAGGTAGAATTCAGTCAAGAAAACCAGAAGAATATCCAATGCTGGCCAATCCTCTTTCAAGTTAAAGGCTGGAACCAATTCATGAAATGCCCACAGAAAACCTATTATTTTGGTGAACCAACCCAAAACCTAAAGTTGCAAGTATATAATAGCTTGGGTATTATGGTCGGTCATTTTGCATTAGAGTACAACAACAAGACTCTATCCCACTACGTGGTGGGAATCAGCTGCATGAATCCTTTTCTCCATTGTATCCTATTAAGTGTCATATTCTCATTTAATTCTAATAAAATAAGGTCTTTTTTCATACTTCCCAACAAAGTCTTTTTAGGTCTACCTCTACCTCTCTTAACATAGGTCGACTCTAATACATCTACTCTCCTAATTGGGTCATCGAACGGCCGACGTTTTATGCGACCAAACGATCTAAGGTGACTCTCTTTAATCTTATTTGTCACTAGAGCTACTCCAACATTTACACATATATAATCATTTTGTGTTTTGTCTCTAAGTGTAAAGCCACTCATCCACCTGAGCATCCTCATTTCTACAACACTTGAACATAATTTTATGCTTCTATTTTACTAGCAAACATTCAATGACATAAAGCATTGTAGGTCCCACCATCTTACAAAATTTTCCTAAGTCTAAGTGGTACTTTTCTATCACACACCAAGCCCAATGCATTCCTCCACTTCAATCATCGAACTTAAATTCTACTAAAAACATCCTCATCTATTTCATCGTCACTTTGAACAATAGACCCGATATATCTAAAACATTCACTCAAATTAATGACTTGACCATCACTGTCACACTCCACAAATAGATCTTTTACAACGAAAATTACACTCCATGTATTTTGTTTTAAATCTACTCAAACGAAAGACTTTAGACTCTAAAGTTGACCTCCATGATTCAAGTTTCTCTTGAACTCCCTCTATAGTCTTACCAATAAGAAGAATTTCATTAGCAAAAAGTAAACACCAAGGTACATCCTCCTATAAATGTCTAGTAAGAACATCCATAACTTAAGAAAAAGGATATGGGATTAAAGTCGGTCCTTGATGTAATCCAATTGAAATAGGAAAATAATTGATCAATCCACCTTGTGTTTGAACATAAGTAACAACTCCAGTATATATATATATCCTTAATGACTTGAATATAAGCAACATCAACACTTTCTTTTTTAGAACTCTCCAATGCACTTCTATTGGCACTTTATTATATGCTTTCTCTATATCATATGCAAATCCTCCATACTTCTCCATTAAACCGCTCATCAAATGTATACCATCCATAGCAGAAATCAATCTGATTTTGAGACACTTTTGTACCACATCATAACCTATGCTCAATTACTCTCCCATTAATTGTAATATATAACACATTAACATAATTTCTCTATAATTTACACATTATTGTATATCATCTTTATTCTTAAAAATAGGAACCAACAAACTCTTTATCCACTCATCTAGCATCCTTTTAGTGTTTAAAATAATATTAAAAAGATTAGTAAGCCAAGAAATTCCTAGATCTCTTAAGTATTTCCTATCATCATGCCTTACTACTTTTCCACACTTCATTTTCTTTACTTCTCCAACTTCGATTTTACTAATATGATGGAAAAAAAAACTCTATTTTCATTTGAGGTACTGAGATTGCTAAATTCAATAGTATTCTCACAACCATAATTAAAAAATTTATCAAAATATCTCATCTATTTATGTTGAATATCCTCTTCTAAGAATGATCGCTCACAAAAAACACCTTTGAAATTCAGCCATCTTATAAGATGTTAGGGAGTTTGTTCTTCATAAGACAAATTAATTTATATTCAACCAGATTTCCCCCAATATTATGTTAGGGTTTATTTTGATTAGAGTTCTACTTCCTATGAACATAAGCATCTATAGTTAATTACCTCTCTTATCGTAGTAGGAAAGCGCAATAAATTAAGATTGAAAATAAACATTAATCCCCCCAATGTAAATCAGTGCTTAGTAGAGTGGTGTGGATGACTATCTGAAAGAAAAAAGGAGTGTAGTCCTGATCAAGATCTCATGATTCCGTCATCCCAAGACTATCGTTATTCAATCTACCAAAGTCAGAGCTCTATTAGCCACAATGTTCAGGAAGTCTGATTAATAGCCATGGGTTTCCTTGTCCCAGAAATCCCAAGTAGACTAGAGTTTTGTGTAGGTGTTATTGCAAGTGTAATATGCATTGTAGATGTTTCTTTGGGCTTACATCCTTTGGAAAGTCAAATTTGTCTGATTGAAGTCTGCCTTATAAACTTATAAACAAACATTGGAATTACATCCATTAGAATGCCAATTTAAATAATTTAATATTTGCATGACAACATAAATTGGATTTACATCTATTAGAACATCATTAGATTTTATGGAAATTCGCATGGCAAACAAATGATTGAGCTTAAATCCATTGGAATGTCAATTTAGATGATATAATGTTTGCATGGCAAACAAATGACTAGACCTACATCTATTAAAAAGTCATATTTAGATATAATTAAAGTTTTCCTTGCAAACAAACATTAAACTTACATTCCATTTGAACACCGATGTTTGGAGTGAGGTTTGCATTACAAAGATAGGTTGAGCTTACATCCCTTTAGAATGCCTAATTAAGTTAAGACTTACATCCCTTTAGAATATTGATGTTTGGATGAGGTTCACATGGCGAACAAATGACTGGACTTACATTCCTTTAGAATATCGTAATTGTAGTTAAGTTCACCTGATGAACAAGTGACTAGATTTATATCCATTGGAATGCCAGTTTTAAGGAATTGAAGTCAATATTGTAGACATGCATGAAACTTCAATCCATTAGAATGTCATGATTTTAGATAATTGAAGATTGCATTGCAGACAAACATAGAACTTACATCCATTGGAATGCCATAATTTTTTTTAAATTTAACTCTCAATTTCATGTTTGAGATTAATCTTTGACTCGATCTCCATTTATGTTTGAAGTGAATCTATTGCTTCAATTTGTTTTTGATTTAATATATGAGACGAATCAAACAAATCTTTGATTCAATCTTTAAATGATTCAATTTGATCATATAATATTTGACTTAAATCTCATTTGAAATGAATCTTCATTTTTAATGAGATCAATTGAAATATACTGACGTATACGTAAATCAATAAAGTAATCTTACTTTGTGTTTGAGACAAATCATTAATTCAATCATCTTTTGAAATGAATGTTCAACTCGAACTCTTTTTTGTTTGAGATAAATGTTTAATTCAATCTCTTTTTATATTTGAGGCGTATCATTTATTCAAATCTCATTTTATTTTTGAGATAAAATCATTGATTAGATCTTCCCTCTTTTTATGTTAGAAATAAACTTTAATTTTATAGTAAATTAATTGTGATGTATTTTAGACTGTCAATCAACAATTCCTAATAATCATATTTTCCTTTCAAATTTAGTGATATTTAATGAGATCAATTACAGATAACTTTAATTTAATGGAAATTATGGATTGATTTTATTTAATAATCCAAGGTTCAATTAATTTTTGTTCGATCTTTAAAGTTTTGAATAAAAATTTATGCTCAATAAATTTCACGAAATTTTAACATAACAACTTCGCAATGTTATATTCGTAAAAATTTAGTGTGATCAATGGTGGCGGTCTTCATAAAATTTCAGGCTAGATCCAAGATTAAAGGACGCAAGTCTTCAAATTTTAGGACCTATATTTTAATTAATTTAAAACAATTTAATTTCAAGGTAATTATTTTTAAGTTTTTGGTAAAATGACGGCTTAATAGTATTGCATTTTTTGAAATAGCATGATTGGACATTTTCTCTTATTCTGGATCTAAGATCAACGGAGGAAGGACTTCCATCTCACACCAAATCTAAGATCAACAATGGAGGCCTTCAAAATTTTCTTAAGCAAGAAATTAATTATAAAAATATAATTAAGATTGGAACTCCAAAGATCTTCTTTTCCTCTGTTGGACCAAAATGCCCCTGATAGTAGGCTTTCATTTTTGATTCTCCATAAATATTTTTTATGAGTTACTTAATCTCACTTATTACTTCTTCTCATATAATAATAGCTTCCTTATCAACATCTCAAATTCTAAGATTTTGTAGCTTAATCTTAAAAATATTTTTATTAGTACCTTTAAATATCCTCATCTAATCATAAGAAAAAATTTCGATTTGTTTTTCTTCTTCTAACCCATTATCGTAAAATCTAAACCAATAGTCAATGTTCTATACTTAAACTTTCACCTAGAATAACCCTATAATTTTTATAATCTAAATAATCTAATTTCCTTATCAAAAAATAATCGATCTGTATTTTATTTGATCTATTATTTTAAGTGATAATATACTCGTCTCTTTTCTTAAATAAAATATTAGTAATTACAAAATCATAAGCTAAAATAAAATCCAACATAATCCTGCATTATTCGTTAGCCACTCCAAACACATAGCTACAATGAATGTTTTTAAAATCTTTTACCACTTTACCAACAATCCATTTAAATATCCTTCAATAAATATTCTTTCTTCAACAAGTATCTTTTGTATTAATCTCTCTACATCATTATAAAATTTTACTTTTGAGCATACATCCAAACCTACTAAAGGAGCATAAACACTTATAACATTAATAATCTTAGCATCAGCAATAACCTCTAAAGTTATAATTCTATCTTCAATCCTATTAATTTTCATAACATTATTCGTCAAACTCTTATCTACAATCACATCTACATCATTTCTAATACAACTCTACATGAATACGAAAATTTAAAATCTAAAGTATCAATTTCCTTAGCCTTCTACCCAACCCATTTAGTTTCTTAAATACATTTATCTTCCTATGAATCATAATATCTAATAATTCTATAAATTTATTTATAAAAGTACGTATATTCCAAATTTCTATCAAAAATATAATTTCATGGACTAACTTCTTTATCCGCATCAATCCATAATTGGGTTAGAGTGTAAAACTAAAATATTAATCATTATTTGGAGTCTTAGTTGGCAACATTTTGTTCATTGAATGTTTACTTCTTATTGTTAGTCAGACATTATTTCCAACCCTAATAAGCACCAATAATTGATGATTTATTTGGTGTCTCATTCTTACGCTAATAAGCACCAATAATTGCTGATTTATTTGGTGTCTCGTTGTTACGCTAATAAGCACAAATAAAGGGGCACATATGCCAAAAACAAGATGAAAAATCAACTCCACAAAGGTGGAGAGCTGAAATCAAAGTCAACATAACATAAGAAATAACTAGGGACAACAAGAGGATCACGATGAACTAGAGTGGCAAAGATGACGCACCAAAGTCAAGGCAATAATCAAGATTATACCAAATGCAGCAGTACCATCATAAGGAATGGAGCTCAAATAGAATGGTGAAAGCATCGATAATCTACTAGCAAATGACAACAAGCGTAATAAGAGCGACTAAGAAGCCAATAAGGCACGAGCCACATGGACAATAATACCAAATGTAACTGTCATGGGAAAAGATACAAAGTTCGAGAAGGCATAGCAATGGTGATGCATAAACAACAAATAGCAAATATAACAAGCTCGAAGAATGATCTTATCTTCTCCAAAAAAATGAATATTCATCCTCCTAATTAAATTGCTAAATTATGACATCCAAATATATGGACAAGACCTTATTAAAACCACACAATTAATAATTTCAAGTATTTTAAGATTCATCGATTATCTATCTAATGCATTAAAATTTTCTTAAAGAATAGCTTTTACATCAATCTTAAATAATAAATTTATCTTCCAAATGATTTCGGATTGAAAACATCAATTATTCAAAGTGATTATGTAAATTAAAAGGTTTCAATTAAAGAAAATGCAAATGAGTTTTTTATATAGGATTCTCTATGCCACTTGATCATCATTCTTTTACCATGCCTGATGAAAGATAAAATCCTAAAAAAAACTAATAAACTGTCCATACATATTTTAATATATTATAGATATATTAATAGTGTAATTTTAAGTTTAAAGATCAAAATATATCATAGACCTAAAAGATAACTATTAACAAATCTTAATCATTCAATGCTAGATTTTAAGTTTATTTTAGTAATCCATCTATGTTTATTTATTCATAGCTAAGAACCTCGTAAATTTTCCTAAACAATAATACTACAACATGGTGATTTCATCGAAATTTTAGAATACCAAACAAACACTCCTTGCTGCATTCAAATCAATTTTTAGTAAACTTGATCATGAATATTGAAAGCATAAATAGCATATGATTTCATATTTTCTTCTTATGAATCCAATCACAAGAATCTCAGAAGAAACGTCAAGATCTTTTCCATCATTCCTCTCCAAAGGATACATGATTTTCCTTAAATTTTGATGGAGGGGTTAACCGATTTTTCTTCCTCTTTCAATCAGACAAAGAGGAAAATATGTTAATAAGAAAAAAAATTTGTGTAACTTAAATCAATAACGAAAGAAGTAATCAATCATTGCTAGTCAAATAATTCAGTATCAAACAACAATCTAAAGTCCATATAATCAAACCTATTTACAAAAGGGAAAAAAAATTGTTCAACTTAAATGAGCTTTAAAGATAATGCACGAACAAGACAAAATATCAACCTACAATGATGTCCGACTATAGAATAAAGTTCAATTTGTACTTTGTATTCACAAATATTTTTGAGGTTCTACAAAAGTGATGCCTTTGATAAACATCTAACTTCTAGAAAATACACAAGACATAAGTGTGACAACATAGACAATTACAAGCACACAACATATTGATTTGTTGGGGAAGGATTTGTTGACCTCAATATGTGTTTTGCAAACCGACATGATTAAATGTGAAAATTACTATAAAAGCAGTGCACTATCAAAATAATCAACATGAAACATCCTAAATTAACACCCATTTTGCAAAACGGGCAGTCCTAATGAAACAAAAAACATCAAAACAATATAGAACAATCCAAAAAAAATTGCTGGAGTTGTCGTACAAGAAGATCAAAAATCACCGCACACAAAAAGTTTATGGACACAAACATATTACCATAAGAATTATAATAAAGAAAAAAAGATAATTAAAAAAGCTGAAAAAATAAAATATTTATTTATATTAACTATAATAATAATAAAATATAAGGTAATGCAGAAATTCACAATACACTTAAAAAAAAATTTGGGATAAATTGACACCACAAAACTAAAAGAACCGGAGAAAATGCAAAAAAAAATAATGAATACCTGATGGAAACAGTAAATCTTGGGCTAAAATTTTTTAGGGATGCAGTTATACAATAAGATTTTACAGGAAAATAAAAGGGCATGGAAAAGATTGTCGGATTGCAAATTCTGTGCAAGTAGATGAAATGTGTTTGATATTTTTGCTGAAAATTTCCTAAAAAATGTGAAGAAATTATCACACCTCGCTTTGCTATAAAAATTAATAGCAGAAAATTATTGCACGGTGAAGAGAAGGTTATGGAAAACAGCACACATAATTTGGAGAAATCCGCATACAAAATTTAGGTCAAAAGGGTAAGAAATTTTGGATTGAATGTCACGGAAATTTTGGTTAATAGACTAATGCACCGCACCTCAAGAAACTACTACTGAATCCTTACACATCAAGGAGGTCTCCAAAGCTAAGTTAGCTTTTCCCAACAATCAAAATGCAATAAAATGACTGAAGTTAAATTTGAGAATGATCAAGTTAATTAAATGTTTTCCTCAATCATTTCATCAACGAGTTATTTTTTGAAATGAGTGAACAAAACGACATTATCACAACTTTTTGAATTCTTTAAAATGAATAAATCAAATTCATCTACCTATAATATATAAAGAGATGAATGCAAAAAAGGGGTATAGAGAGAGTTTGAGTTGCCTATAGGTTGCTTCAGCGGAAACACTTATTCTTCTCCTTTATAATAAATTTTGGCATGGAACCCCTACAATGAAAATCTAGATCATTGCACATGATTCTAGGAATGTACGTTCATGTAATTCCTATGATGTTTTGGAAAGTATAAAAGCATACTGAAAAATGACGTACAAAAAATTGGTATTATTGATGAACAACAAATTTACGCATCCAAAAAATAAATTCCTTCAGATTTGTGGAATTTAGTTTATTTTAACAAAAGAAATTTATATCACACATCAGGTTGCTCATCAATGAATATCTTGAGCAAGCTTGATTTGCATTCAAGTAATTAAGAAAGTACATAAATTTAGTCTCACGGGCTTCATGTGCATAGAAAAACCTGTATTTTGGCAGCTCAAGCCCTATATAGAATAAAAGAAAAATTAAATAAAGTTATAATAACACAATAGATGCCAATGGAACGCATTCTAAATGAATCCTTCGAAAGTTCATCGTCTTAACATTTATATACCAATTCTTTAGTCTAGAACAATACAAAACTAAAAATAACAAGAATTTTTCATGTACATTAGATGCTTATGTTTTAGGAAAAATGCACACAAGTGTCTGAAAAGGCAAATCAATGAAACCATGATAGCAGATAACTACGGAAGAGCGAGCATAATTTGAGAATACTCAATAAACAAACATATACAAAATTGCAATTTTAGTGATATAGTAAAACATTTTACCTGATAATGTGAGGCAATGTTGATGGAGGAACATCATTGTAAGTATAAGAATCATAAGGTGACCTTTCTCTAGCTCCTACCTCTTGAGCGCATAAACTTACTTGTACTTTGTACGAACTCTATAGCACATACTGTTATATATTAAAGCAACTCAAAAACAAATCGCTTGATAAATATGAGAAATCAACTCACCAGAGAATCAATATTATGGTTTCTAAAATTCAAGCAATTGTGTTGATCCAAGAAACTAGACTGCAAATAAAGCATGAATCAAAAGGACAATATTAGAAAGAAGAGACATAAATAACATCATAAAAAGAAAATAAAAAAAGAGATGGAAATAATATTAAACCAGAATGACCACCCAACATGGCATGTCAAAATGCAAGGCACAACATAAAAAAGAAAAATATGCAAAGATTACAAACAATACCAGCAGATCTGTCTATCATCATGAACTATTCATCTAGCTGAAACCATCTACAAATGATTTACCAGTAAATACCGCATGGTCAACAAAAACAGATCAGGCATGTAAGATCCAGGCTAAACCAAAATTATTGCACAAGAGTGGTTTGACATTGTCATTCACCGAACTAGTTTATGGACCAATTTATAGCCCAAAAACCTAACTTGATAACCCTCTTTCATCGTCTAAATCCCTCTTTGCTTGGACACCACAAAGTGGCAGAATTGAATATTCAAGTTATCTTTCCAAAAACCTTTTAGCTAATTTCTAAGATTCTCTTTTGGCATCTCACCATGCATTTCATCACCTTCCTTCAATATTAGTAAGCCACTAGCTCTTCCTTCATGATTTTATTTTATTTCTAATGACTCCCTCTTAGGTAGTAACCAAAGATTTCACCTTTCTCAAATATAAAGTTGACGAAGGTCAAGAGTCTTTTGATTTGGCTGGGATCTCATTGAAGTTGATATTGGTGGGTAAGTTTAGGGTGAGTTGCTCAATAAACATTTAACTCCATAAAGACCTTCTTCAGAGCATCGCACTGAAGTAGATAAGGGTGAAAACTAGACTATGAAGACTCAAAATCACTTAATAATCAAATTAGAACTTTGCTCTAATCCAAATTACAACAACAACAACAAGCCTTAATCCCACTAGGTGGGGTCGGCTACATGAATCCTTCGTCTCCATTGTGTCCTTTATGTGTCAAATTCTCATTTAAATCAAGTATACTAGGATCATTTTTTATACATCTTAACCAAGTCTTTTTGTCTACCTACCTTTCTTAACATAAGGTAAATCTAATGCATCTACTCTCCTAATGGATCTGGACGCTTTATGTGGCCAAGCCATCTAAGGCTCTCCCTAATCTTATCTACCTGAGCTACTCCAACTTTTCCCAAATATACTCATTTTGCATTCTATATCTAAGAGTAAAGCCACTCATCCACCTAAGCATCCTCATCTCGTAACACTTAACTTAGTCTTATGCTTCTCTTTATTGGCCAACATTCTACACCATAAGTCATTGCGGGTCTTACCACCATCTTATCAAATTTTCCTTAAGTTTAAGTGAAACTTTTTATCACATAATAGGCGGATGCATTCCTCCACTTCAACCATCCAACTTGAATTCTACTAATAACATCTCCATCTATTTCACCATCATTTTGAACAATAGAGCCTAAATATCACGCCACACTTATTAATGATTTGTTCACCTAATGTCACAACACTACCACTAGAACTTCTACAACTAAAATTACACTCCATATATTCGCTTTAGATCTACTTAAATGAAAACCTTTAGACTCTAGAGTTGACCTCCATAATTCAAGTTTCTTGGACTCCTCTCTAGTTTATCAACAAGAAGAATGTCATCGAAAAGCATACACCAAGGTACATCTTCTTGTAAATGCCTAGTAAGAACATCCATAACTAAAGTAAAAAGATAAGGGCTTAAAAAGCGATCCTTGATGAAATCCAACTGAAATAAGAAAATATTTTGTCAATCCTCCTTGTGTTTGGACACAAATGACTCTAGTATACATATCCTTAATGACTTGAATATAACCAATATTAACTCCTTTCGTTTCTAGAACTCTCCAAAACATCTCTTAAAACTTTATCATAAGCTTTCTCTAATCAATAAATATCATATGTAGATCCTCCTTACTTTCTCTATGCTTCTCCATCAAACCCCTTAACAAATGTATAGCATCCATAGTAGATCTACGGCATGAAACCAAATTGTGAGAAACTTATGTATCACATCATAACCTATGCTCAATTACTCTCTCTCATAATTTTAATGTATGGCACATTAACTTAATTCCTCTATAATTTGCACACTCTTGTGCATCACCTTTATTCTTAAATATAGAACCAACAAACTCTTTCTCCACTCATCATCTTTTAGTCTTTAAAATGACATTAAAAGATTTGTAAAGAAATTCGTGATCTCCTAAACATTTCCACACTTCTATTGGAATATTATCCATCCTCTTGCTTTTCCACATTTCATTTGCTTTAAAGCTTCACTAACTTCGGTTACTAATCTGACGATAAAATGAAATTCTATTTTTTGTTTAAGGTATTAAAGTTGCTAAAATCAATCGTCTTTCAGATCCTTCATTGAAAAGTTTATCAAAATACCTCATCCACCTATTTTCAATATCATTTTCTAAAAAAAATATTTTATTATTTTCATCCTTAATCCTTATAACTATGTCTTTCTTCTCCTATCTCTTTTGCTTTAACTTATATACATCTTTCTTCTTCTCTGTCATTGTATAAATCACTAAAAATTTAAATTTTTTTATTATCGTATATTCTTTCTTAAAATCTACTGACTTTATATCTTTCCCTTCTCCAGTTTTTTACATCTAAACCAAGTTTTATAATAATCTTCTTATTTTTATCTTTTCTTGCACTCGACTCCACCATTATTCTTATTAAAAGTTTTCCTTTTGATTCTCCACATCTTTAACAACTTGCTTAATTTCACATTTTTCCACATAATGTTAGCTTCCTATGAACATCCCAAATTCTAATTCTCTTGTAGCTTTCTTAAAATATTTTTATTTGTATTCTTTAAGTGTCCCATCTAATTTTGATAATAATTTGGTTTCTTTTTTTCTCAACTTTTTAACTTAAAATCTAACAATCGATGTTGGGTCTTGGATTTTCACTGGAATACAATCTTTCTGATCTAAATGATCTATTTTTTATCAGGAAAATAATCAATGTGTTTTCTTAGATCCATTTTATAAGTAATAATATGTTCATCTATTTTCTTAAATAAAGTGTTATATTCTACAAAATCATAAACTAAAACAAAATATAATATAATCATCTTCATTAATCACTCCAAATCTATAACTGAATCTTTTAAAATCTTACCACTCTACCAACATTCATTTAAATCTTCTAATAAATATTTTTTCTTGAGAGGTATATTTTATATTAATCTCTAATTCATTCCAAAATTTTTCTTTACACCTCCAAACCTACTTGGAGCGTAGACACTTATAACATTGATAATTTTAGTATCAAATAATCTTTAAAGTATAATTATCTTCACATCTATTAATATTTATAACATTATCCTTCAAACTTTTATCTATAATCACACCTACTCATTTCTAGTTCGACTTTTAGAATATCAAAGTTTAAAATCTAAACAATCAATCTCTCCTTCCCTTCTAACCCATTTAGTTTTCTTGAACACATAAAATATTTATCTTTCATGAACCATAATATCTATTAATTCCATTAATTTACCGTAAGAATACCTATATTCCAAGATCCTAACCTAATTCTAGTTTCATGACTAACTTCTTTGCCGTCAGTCCATAATGTGGGAACCTTGCTTATTTAACTGCGCGGTCGCGTCGTGACTCACATTTTTTCATTTGTATTCAAACCATACGGTCGTCACTTCAGGGGCGCCACAGCATTAACCCAATGATTTAGAGTTTGTTTGGTTGCTGCATTTAGAATCTGTAAGAAATTAAAATCTGATTAATAAAGTGAATCTGATGAATTACGAATCTTTTATAGTTGTTTGGTTTTATGTAAAATAAATACATGTAAATTATATTTTCTGTTTGGTTGAGCATATGTAAAGTAAAGTAAATACATGTATTGTGAATACTCTTGTATATTTTTAGAAATTAGTGAAATTTTTCATTAATTGAAATATTAAATAAATTAATTAATTATATATTAAAATATAAATATTTTATAAATAAAAATTTATTATTTAGTTAAAAAAAAGATTATAATATATTTATTTTAAAAGTAGAAAATTGAACAATATGATGATCTCTATATAACGATAAATAAATTTATTTTAATGATATCTATTATTTATTTTAAAATATTTTTTTATTTTTTTTCATAGGAATATATATATATATATATATATATATATATATATATATATATATATATATATATATATATATATATATATATATATATATATATTAAAAATTATAATCTTTTAGGTCAAATATTTATTTTTAAAATATTCAAAACAATTAAGTTTTTATAAATATTTTAAAATAATATAATTTATTATAAGATTAAAAATAACAATAATAAAAATAAATTAAATAAATATTCTTAAAATAAATTAAATAATGTATTTTTAACAAATAAAAATAAAAACATAAAATTAAATTTCTCAAACAATTCTTAAGTTATTATCTAGATATCTCACACTTGAAATTTTCAATTTAGACAAAATAATATTACGTTAGAGAAAAATTGTCCAATGTTCTGTTATGCTTGATGTTCTTCGTCTTGCGATCAGCGCTTGGGCTCCGAGGGCCTTGATGGCCAGCCATGCGCCGAGACACGAAGACAGCTGCCGTTCACGATCAACTTGACGGTGATCGGTGTTAGAGGCGTTTTGCCGGAGAAGAGGAGCGCTGAAGTAACAGGCGTTCAGCTCGCTCCCAAAGAAAAAAAACTCTTTTTCCAGGGCTCAGCTCGCTCAGGAATTAATACGCTCGTTTTGGTATTCGTTCTGAAAATAAATAAAGGAAAACAAAATACGTGAAATTTTACACGGTAATTACATTACCGCGTACCAAACACGGAAAAGGAAGAATTGCGCGTAATTGGATTACATTACACGGTAATTACTCGGAACCAAACAGCCCCTTAAAGGATTCATGTCATGATTATTTCGACAAGTTTCTGGCCGTTACTACGAACCCTCCAATTTTCACATCCGGACTTGGGACCGGCAATGGTAGTGTTGCTCTAATCCAAATTAGATCGAAATTAATTAGTCAGATAACAAGCCAAACATGACAATCAGACTTAGACTATGTCAGTCGGATCAGCTCGGCCCTGCTTAAGATCATGATGAAATGCATACATATGTACAAATGAATGCATTTCTAAATATATGTTTGGATATACATCCATAAAACTCTATGCATTTATGCATCTATATATGCATGCAAGGCTACAGAAGTTGAATCATTTCGGTTGAAATCAAAATTATAGCCCAATCAAGATTAAGTCAAGCCAATCTTGATCATGAAGTCATGTCTATAATCAAGTGACTTTGACCAAAAAGGAATTAACACGATTTCAGATTGCTCAATTTCCTAAAACTATATGCACTACACGATGGACATGCATGGCCCATTCGTTTCAAGTTTAAATTTCATTTTAAAACACATGAAATGAATGAAAACATCTGATCTTCAGTGATAAATTACGACTGAATTAAAATAAAAAATTCAGAAGACATGAAAAAATTGACTTGGAAAGATAGCAAACAAGCCATACAACAACAACAACAATAATCTAGGTAAAATGAATCATGTCCTATTATGTATCTCATCTAATTCAAGTATACTAAGATCATTATTTATACATCTTAACCAAGTCTTTTTTTTGTCAAGATTGAATGAGAATCAAAGCAACTTCTCATTAGGTAAATGGAGAATCAGGAATCATAAAGCTGATGTATATTATTTTGCGATAAAGGCTTCTTATCACACTGTGTCCTAAAATACAAGGCACACTAAAAGAACCCAGAAAGACAATAAACAAACAATAAGATGACATGAACATGCATATCTGAGTGGAATACCACACAATCGTGAAAAGTATTAAACTAAATCCAAAGTAAAAGTGTTCTAAAGAATAAAAAAGGTAATTAAAGTTAAGCTACGATCCACTTAACCACAAACATTACACTACATTTGATGATTTGATGCTAATCCTCACGTGCAAGTACATTAAGCCTTTATGTAGTAGACCAAATGCATGCACAAATATCTTTTACTATTATTAATCAATTACTTGGGATTGTCAAGACTCAAGCATGAAAAACCTACGAGCTAAACCATTTACCAGAGGACTATACAAATAATGAACATATGTGCTTGACAATAATTAGCCCAATTTTTCATTCTTTGAAGAAATTTCAAAAAAAGGACATTTTTGAAACATCAGACATCTTATCTACTTTAATCTAACAAGATGTCAAAATAAACTTTGTTTACTTCCTCTCATTTTCCATCTTATTATTCTTCATTACTACCTTCTCATTTTCCATCTTATTATTCTTCATTACTACCTTTGTTTTTGTTTAATGCAATTCTAAGCCAATATACCAGATATAGTACACAAACAATTTCATTTTTCATATGAAATTATGCAAATATTAGTTTAATTTTATCACATATCAACGTAAACAAGTAACCCTTCTGCTTTGTATCTCATGTTCTATATTTTTAAGGTTTATCATGTCCGGTTCCATGTATGTGAGAGTACCTCACTAATGACGCTTATGGCACCTAACCTAAGGTTTAAGTTAACAAGTTGAGAACAAGGATTCAATTTAGACATAAATCAGATTAAAAATATAAATGATGGCAGTTCCCCAGTGAAGGAAAATCTACTCAAAAACATGAAAAGTTTAAAGGTTGAAAGCATTTTTTTTTTCCAAATATTTAAACAACGTCAAGGTACTCCCCACATAATATGAACAAGATACAAATCAGGAGCATACAAAACAAAGAATTTGCCTATTATTTATCACAAAAATTAAACAAATATGTTAGATAACTCCTTTCTAGTGGCATACCTTCAATGTACTAGGGTGCATATCTATGGTTGAAACCATCTCAGATCTGTGCCCCAAACTTAAGGTAACACACTTCTCTAGAGATGAATAAAGAGATTCAATTGGAACCTTTCCCCAAAAACAATTACCTTCAAGTTTAGCTGCAAAAAATGACAAATATGAATGAAAAGAGGGAACTTTAAGAATTTAAGCTCATAGAAACGACCAAACTAGCTGCTTATGATGTCAAAGCAATTCAATTACAGTATTTAACATCAGCGAATAGCTAATGAAGGCACACAGCACATTCAACAGCATTGCTAAGAAAGTAGTACAAATGCCTTCAAATTGTATGGAAACAGCGAAAAGGAAAGAATAAAAGAAACAATGTGGAAGTTTTGAATACAACCAAGCAATCAAACAATAGGAATAAATAAAATTTACCTCTAAAGCATTAGACGCAAACCTTGAAATAATCACAAGAGAGTACTTGTAGTAAACTCCCACAAGAAGAAATGTTTGACAACTATATAAATAATTTAAAAGCATAAAGAAATAATCCGATAAATACAAATGGTGATGCTGCGTTAGGTATATATGCCAAAGGCCATCACAATTGGACGAGTAATACCATAATTATTTGATACATGAAAGCTAGAAATGTAATATTGATGGATGCAGATAGGCTGTGTATAACTTCAACTAAGCCCACACAACCCAACAACCAGTACTTTCAGTGAAGGACAAATGTGGAAGAACAGCAGCCTTTTTTTAAATCAAAATATATTAACTACATAATGATATGAGTATAATAAAAGTGCTTTAAAAAAATTGCTAGAGCAGAAAGAAGAATACAATAGCATCAAAAAAAGATTAAAAATATTCATTTAGAATGTCTAGCTTGAAGCCTATTGAAAAAGGTGAGTAGTGACAGAATTTCTTTTGATTTCTATTGCTTATGGTATAAAGAATATAAAATCTCTTATCTGCCAAAGAGTAAACATCCTATATATTCCATTAGAATTAAAAAACATATTGTGATAAATAATCATTACTATGTTCACAAATATAATAAAGTTGAGCCATTTCAAGAACTTTGGAATATTCTCTATGAAATTATCCTCAGAGATATTATCAATAGTTGATAAAGTGACCAACACCAAGAGGCTAACAAGGATAGGGACATCTGCCAACTATATCCAAATGAAAATCCAACCCTAGCTACAAGTTTGGGAATAAACCTAAACCAATGAGAGGTGATCTTTCACCAAAGAGACTAGAGGATCATTATGAGCATCAAGTGGAAGGTCTTTGACATGAAATTATATTCCTAGACTCAAAATGATCTTTAAACATTTAAAAATTTCATCCAAAAATATGGCAAAAGGAGTCGCATGATAAAATGTTTTCAAAATCTACCTACCATATCTAGATAACAAAAAACCCAATTCACATCTTATGAAAAGGGTTATAATATCCAATTTCGTCAAGCTCAAGCCACTAAGTGTTTAGTGCAATGAGTTGTCACAACATTCAACTATAAAAAACTTTTTGAAAATAGAAGCCTAGGATCATAAAATATATAGGTTGAAGTAGTACAAACAAAGTTGTGGAAATGAGATCTAAACAAAAGTAATCAGAGGCTCCACAAAGCAATCAAAATGGGGGTCATGTTAACATATTCATTGATAAGCCACTAATATAATATGAATGATGTGAGAAAAGTCTAATGAAATTTGTTTCTAAAAAAAAGCCTATTGGTGATATGTTAAAAGTCAATAAGCCCAATGGAATATTTGCCCATCAACTATAAATTAAACATAAACATGTGAATTATCTTCATACGAAGATGACCCATAAGGAATTTGCCAATAAGTGAGGGTAAGAAGCCTAACAAGAACATAAATCTCTTCTAGGCTTGCCATGAAAAAGTGAAGGTTTTTTATTTCATAGAGTTGATAATTTCTAGTGAAAGAAAAGATGAAGCATTATCAAGTGGAGATAATAAAGCATTTACAACATTTGAACAGCTAACAACTATTACAAATGAACCTGACGTTAAGGTCAAGGTGGTGCAACCATTGGAGAAGAAATAAAAGGAGTATCGACAAAGGTAAGGGTCACCTGGGAAGGAGGTGGCAATCTCACAAGGGGGTTCAACCAAGACCTAGGATAAGTCATTGCAAGAAAAAGAGGTGAGATCCCAAGAAATTCTGATGAAATAGAGAATGTTAAAGATTCCTAACAATAGTCAATGAAAAAAAACAAGCACGAACATGAATACGAGGGAAGAAAATCTACCATCAACAAGAGAGCAAAAGAGGGCAACACGATGATGACTACCCTAAAAGCCGAAGTGATCAAAAGCTGTTGAGAAACCAATACCAAAACTTGGATTCAACATCCATAAAAGAAAATACAGCACCAAAGGAATCAAACTGGATTAACTAGACAAATTTTCAAGCCTCTTTAGGCCCATTCATATGGCTAATTTGCATTTGTTCTGCATTTAGAATCGCTGTAAAGGAATCAATGTAAAAGAATTGAGATAAAGGATTATTTTATAGTTGTTTGGTTGAGCTTTAAATTCATGACTTTGCATTTTTTTGTTTGATGTAATGAAAAAAATATGAAGGTTTAGACGTCAGCGGTGAGGGTGCGGTGCAGCGGCACGGCGTGGGCGGCCAGCGATTAAGCGAAGCGGCCAGCGGCGGCCGCGCATGCGGCGCAGCCCGGCCAGCCAGCAGCGGCGCAGCGGCGGCAGCCGGCCGGCGAGCGGCCGGCGGCGGCAATGACGCCGATCACGATTAACGTAATATTTGGAATTGCAGTTGGCGAATTCATCTATACTTTCTCGGTGTATTTGAAATCTGCTGGAATTTTACTTTTTGAAAACTGAAATGTTAAAATTATGCATTTGAAATGCATTAAATTCCGCACGCTAA
This sequence comes from Cymbidium sinense, assembly GCA_021442155.1. NCBI lineage: Eukaryota > Viridiplantae > Streptophyta > Magnoliopsida > Asparagales > Orchidaceae > Cymbidium > Cymbidium sinense. The sequence continues at coordinate 131,942,740 of CM038218.1, forward strand.
ATTTTCTAGTTTTAAAACTGATTATTAGATTAAATTATTCTCTTTGGATAACAATAGATTTGAATTTGTGTGACTATTCAGATTAGATCTAATTTTGCACAGAATTAGATTTTATTTTCTAACTTTTTTAATCTTATCTTTGTATCCATATGTATAAAGAAAAAGTCAAAATAGTACCCTGACTATTATAACGTGGTCAATTTAATCTTAGAGTTTCACAGTAATCTAGAATGGTTCCTCGGTCAAATTAAAGTTAACCCCAACAATTAAATATAAGAATATTTTAGAAAAGGTAGCATACATGAAATCCTATTTTTATATTGCTTTCACATGTAATCAATTAATTTTTATATTTAATTAATGAAGGACAAATCTGTAATAATCGAAAAGAAAAGAAAAAAAAATGAGCAAACAAAAATAAAAAATGAAAAAAAATACAACCGCCGAGACGGTTGGCCGCGGTTTGGAAAAGTCCAAAAGGGGGAGTTCGGTTTCGTTTTGCCGAAATAAACTCCCAAAACACGCGAGAGAGGGGAGAGGGAGAAAAAGAGAAGGGAAGGCTCACCTTGCGTGCCCTGTGAGAGTGTGACTTCATGGGCGTGTGTCGTCGTAGGAAGAAGAAGAAGAGGAGTCGTTCTGGCGAGTGAGGTTCTCTCCATGAATATTAATGAGGAGCTTTGTCTGTCACCGAGAGAGAGAAGGAGGAAGCGGTCGTCTGACAGGAGGAAGGAAGAGTCGGTGTGTCGTCGTGACTTTGGACAAAAGGGGTTCTTAGACAAAGAAACCTTATAAAATAAGGTAAAACTTTTAGTTATTAAAAATAGAAATTTTACTTTTGATTTAATTGCAAAATAGAAAATCCTAAGTCGATTTTCAAAAAATGATTATTAAAGTTATTAAGGGTTGAGACTTAGGGCAAAAAACGAGAGGAAATATAAAAGATAAGTAAATAAATAATTTATATAATTATATTTTTAATTAAAATTCTGATTTTGTTATTATTTCTGATTTTAATGTTATTTCAAGTTTTAACTTAGGTTTATAGATTTCAGCAAGGGCTTTAAATTAGGAATATGTAGCATAAATTAAATTCAAGTTTAGGATATCATTTTAAGATCATTTCAAGAATCATTTTAAGAAAAATAATAAATGAAAGTATTAAATTTATGAGAACCTATAAATTAAATGCAAACATTTGAAACTTATGAATGAAATGAATGTAGTAAAAGTATGATTAATTGTATTAATAGATTGAGAACTTAATTTTACCTTTTCTTAAGTATAATATAAATTAAACTTAATTATTTAAACTTTATATACGACACTATAACTTAAGTATTAACTTGTTATTTAGCTTAATAAATGTATATAAATATAACATTTAGTATAGTTTATAATATCAAAATTAGTCTTTCTAATGAATCGAATAAAAGTATCATAAGTATCGTAAATAAATGAATAAATAAAATAAAATCTTTTAATATTAATCAATATTTCATTCATGAATTTGATTAAGGAAAATAAATGGAAGGAGATTCAAGAAGAAACTGCAAATTAAAATGGGTAATTATGTTCTTACATTTATGGTAAAAAAGTCATTAATTTTTTGTGATGAAATGCATGTTTATATGATTATGACTTTTTCCTGTACTGCAAGTTGGGAATAATTTTCTACTTCTTCATAAATTGTGATGTAGTTTACTATTTATTCATGTTGGATAATAACTTGAATATTATATCATATTACCACTTCGTTATTTTATAAAATTAACTAATTTACTGTTAATTATGAATTAATATGCATAGTTGTATAATTGTATGTTATAAATGTGTATGTTGAAAGTGGAATTCCTTATAGTGCTTGGCGAGGCCTTGATATGCGCGTGCGATGAAGAAAAAGAGCCAACGAAATTGGCAAATGGTAATGACTACTTGTCATTTGGATGAGTATTGGTAATAGTTTTCTTTTGGTAAACGTTTAGACGGTGACTCCTAAGACGGATGATAAATATAAAAATAAAAGTTCATATGAAATGTTTATCTGTCTCTATACGTATGTTTGATTGTTTGAGCGATTTCTTTTCTATACGTGTGATAATACGTCATCACCAGTTCTACATTTCTTATAGTGTATAAAGCGTAATTGGCCTGAATTTTATTGATTCTTAGTTATTTAATTTTTTTTGGATAACCATCTAAAATATGGAGAATTAAGAGTTATGTTTATCGTCGTAGAAAGACTTTAGGAGATAGGTAATTATGTCAGTTATGTTAAATTATGTTTAAATTGTATGTCATATGAATTTTGTTAGTATATATATGTGTGGACAAATTGTTAAATTATTTGTAGATTGTAATGGTTCTTGTATAGTTGGAGATTTTATTTAAGATTAGAAGTGTTATGTAAATTTTTTTAACGTCCGTCCAAATGATGCTTGCGTATTCAGCTCGGGTTATTGAGTGGTATAGAGAGATTTTATATTTAGGAACGTAAGTATGATCATGTCAAAGATTAGGAATAGGATAAATTTTATGAAGAGATTTGCGTATGATTATATTGATTGATGCATGCGGTTATAATTAATTTGTGCTTCTCGCTGGAATTAATTCGAGGAAGATGTTATGGGTGAAAATAGAAGACAAGCCTGGCACGAATGCAATCGTAGCAGTGATAGATGCATTTACTCGAATGATGGAAGCAATGACTCAAATGATAAAGAAATATAGTGGAAGTGGTGGGTTCTGATGATAAATCTGGAATTATTTCAGAATATGAGGCCACCTCTTTTCTCAAGAACAGGAGGACCTATAGAATCAGAAAATTGGTTGATGCGGATAGAGAAAATTTTAGAAAGTATGTCATGCCCTCCAGAAAGAATAGTTGATTTGGCTTCTTTTGCTTTTGAGGCGAGATAATTGGTAGACGATTCTGAGAAGTTTGAAGGAAAGGCTTGCAATCTTATTTCATAGGAGGAATTTGTGAAGACTTTTAGAGATTGATTTGTACCCCACTGAGCTAGGAGATAAATGCAAGACAAGTTCATCAGATTAGTATAGGGAGATCGCTCTATCATGTAGCATGAAGCTGAGTTTACAATACTTTCAAGGTATGCACCTCAATTGATCTACGAAAAATGTCATAAGTTTATCGGTGAAGGATGTAGTTAGGCGACTTATGAGTATTGATAGTATGTTATGCTTGGTGGAAGCGGCTAGAAGGATAGAATTAGATGTGTGCAAAATTCTTAAGAGGATGAGAGATATTGAGAAGAGGAGGAATGATGATAGGCGAAATCACAAAATGCTGGGAAAAATCAAGCAGAAGAAAGTCATATCTGAATGCCAGTAGTAGATATTACACACGAAATGTGGAAGAGCACATAAAGGAGAGTGTCTTTCGAGCCTGAAACACTTATTGTGTGTCATCAGAACATATGGCAAAATCTTGCCTATCTTGAGTCGAAATCTTGGATCTTGAGACAAAGTAATCAACCTCCCAAAGGTTGGTAGACAAGGATGACTAAATCGTTGCGTGGTTTCTCAAACTCAAACAAACCTCGAGTTTATGTCAGCGGAAGCGAATTTCGTCGATGTTATTATTACGGGTATGTCTTTATTTAAATTAGCATTATTACAATTTTATATGGTGCTAGATATATTTGTTTTATATGTCTACTCATTTATTGGTATTATCTTTGTTGAAAGTAAATCGGTTAGAATTTTATTTGATACCGGAATATCACATTCATTTATATTTGAAAAAATGTGTGAGAATTTTGGGATTGCAAGATATGAAAATACATAGTACTTTCGTCGATAATGAATGGTCTTGAATCTTAGAAATATTTGTAGTGTGAACCTGAATATCAGTGAAAGAAGCTTGGATATAGATTTAATAGTATACCGATATATGAATTTGATGTGATTTTAAGAATGGATTGGCTATCTAAATATTATCTTCTTATAGATTGTTGTAAAAGAGTCAATTCAATATTCCGGAAGAAGAATTCAAATTTGTGAGGCGTAAGAGAATATTAGTATGATGGTGTCTTGCTTAAAAGTTCAAAGATCTTGGGAAAGTATGAAAGTTTTCTTGCACATTCTTATTCTTAAGAGGTAAAGAAGTTAAAGGATATACCAGTAATAAAGGAGTATTCAGAAATCTTTAGATGATTTGCAGATTTACCCAGGTCGGAGAGATAGATTTCTCTATTGATTTAATTGAGTGCAAAACGCAGAAGTAATATAGAATGGCGATCGAAAATTACTGAGAGTTGAAGAATCATTCTGAATTGTTAGAGAATGGATTTATCTGGCATGGGGAGCTCATGTATTATTTATGAAGAAAAAAGAGCTTAAGGCTATGCATTGATTATAGAGAGTTTAATCACATTAAAGAATAAATATCCTGTCAAATTGATGATCTTTTATACCAAATAAAACTTGATATTTTTGAATTGATTTAAGATCAGTTATCTGATTGAGAATCGAAGAAGAGAAGATATCTAGAAAGGCGCATTGATCTGAATATGACATATGAGTTTGTGGTGATGCATTTTGGCTTAACAAATACTCCAGCTTGTATTTATGGATCTCATGAATAGAATCTTTAAACCCTTTTTAGATTCATTTGTGATTGTATTCATAGATGATATTCTAACTTATTCCAGAGATGAAGCAATTCATGAAAACCATCTTCATTATTTTACTGACTACGAAGGAAATGAATTATATGCAAAATTCTCAGTGTGAATTTTAGTTAAATAGCGTGTCGTATTCTTGGGACACTGATTAGTAGTGAAGGGGTTTGATGGATGAGTAAAGTGATAGTTGAATGGCAGGAGCAGTCGAAGTTTCTTAGGATTGGCAGGATATTACAGGAGATTCGTTGAAGGGTTTTCACAGATTGTATTTGCTCGAGCTAAGCGATCAAGTTTGAATAATTGGTCGGTATGAAGAACTTTTCAAAATTGAAGAAATATTTAATAGCGCCGGTAACTATTCGGAGACGAAGGATTTCAAATTATAGTGATCATTAGAGGCTTGGGATGTGTACTTACGAGAATGGAAGAGTGATTGTTTATCTTGAAAGCGATTGAAAAATCATGAAAAGAATTATCCAACTTGATCCAGAATTGCGTGATGGTATTTTACTAAAATTTGGAGGCATTATATATGGGTAAGGTGTGAAGTTTTCAGCGATCATCAACTTTAAATATATATTTTAGAAGGAAATTTAAAGGCAAATGAGATGGTTGGAACTCATTAAGGATTATGATTTGGATATTGATATCATCGGGAAGGCAAATATAGTTCTTGATGTTTTAAGTAGAAAATCGGTAGTCTTATTGGTTGATCTCAGCGGGATGAGTTGATAAAGATTTAGAAAAATTGAAAATTTCAATTATTAAATCATAGATAAATCAAATGCTTCTGATTAAATTTGAAAGAAACGAATGATCTTTTGCCGATGATGACTTTCAGAAAATTTTAAATTTGGTAAAAGTAGGCCATGCGGAAGATTTTAAAATCGATGAAAAAGGATTACTGAAATATCATGGTAGAGTTTGCAATCCAAATGTTGGAGATTTGAGGAAAGACATTAAATGAAGCACATCATTCTAATTATACAATTCATCAGAGGCGATAGCAAAATGTATCGAGATCTTAAAGAAATATTTTTTGGTGGCGTAGAATGAAAAGAAAATGTGAATTTGTATACATAAATGTCGATCATGTCGGATGGTTAAAACATAAAGTAAAGTGGACTTTTTGACCCTTGCGATACGAGTGGAAATGAGGCGATATTCATGGATTTTGTGGTTGGCTTACCATCCAAAAAAGGATGCGATGTTATTTGGGTTATCGTTGATAGGTTAAATTATCTACGCTTTATACCTATCAACAATCGATCTTGCTAAAAATAGAAAGTATGTTGATCATGAAATCGTAAGTGTGCCAAATCTATAGTGTGACGGGATGGTGATTTACATCTAGGCGTGGAGAAAAATTCAAGAAGCTTTATATGCAACTTACTTTCGATCTTGCATTTCATCCTCAAACGGTCGAAAGAATAATTCAAACACTTGAAGATTTGCTTAGACTTTGTATCCTTAATTTTGGAAAAAATTGGGAAATTCATTTGGCTTTGATTGAGTTTTCTGATAATATTTTCAAGTATTGGTATGACTCCCTATGAAGCATTGTATAGAAGAAAATCTGAGAACTTTGTTGGGTAGAGACAGGTGAAAGAAGAATCATTGGTGCATATGTAGTAGATGAAGCCACTGAAAAGATCCGATTAATCCGTGATAGATTAAAAACAGTTCAAGATAAGCAGAGGAAATATTATGATGCTAAACATCGCCAAGTAGAGTTTGAAGTGGGAGAATTTGTATTTCTTAAAGACAGCCCCATGAAAGGTATAACACGATTTGGTAAAGTTGGAAAGTTGAGCCCGCGCTATATTAGTCCATATGAAATCTTGGAAAGAATTGAGAAAGTGGCTTATAAACTGGCTTTACCTTCTCACATACAAGGAGTGTATAATGTGTTTCATATTTCTCTTCCTCGAAAGTATATTACTGATGAAGTAAACAAATTTATTGCGGATCCTATTGATATTCAACCGGATCTCACATTTGTAGAGGAGCCAGAAAGGGATTATAGATTATGATGTTAAGCATCTCAGGAATAGGAAAATTCCATTTGTCCGTGTACTGTGAAAACATGGATCGAATCGAAGCGGCGTGGGAGAATCGAGATCGAGAACTTTATCCTCAATTGTTTAATTAAAGATATATATTTATTTCTATTAATGTCATTTAATTTCAAGGACGAAATTTTTATAAGAGGGAGAGGTTGTAATAACAAAAAAAAAAGAAAACAAAACGAGAAAACAAAAATAAAAAATGAAAAAAAAAAATACATCCGCTCCGACGGTTGGCAGCGGATTGGAAAAGTCCAAAAGGGGGAGTTCGGTTTCGTTTTGTCGAAATAAACTCCGAAAACACGCGAGAGAGGGAGAGAGGGAGAGAGGGAGAAGCGAAGACTCACCTTGCGTGCCCTAAGAGTGAGAGCTTCCACAATGGGCTTCGTGTGTCGTCGACGAGGAAGAAGAAAGGAGTGTGTGCCTGAGTGAGGCTCTACTATGATATTGAGCCGTCAGACTTCGTGCCGGCAATAGAGGAGGAAGCGGTCGCGTCGCGAGCAGAGCAGCCTGAGGAAGAGTCGGTGTGTGTGCGTGACTTTGGACAAGCCGACGGGCTTATTGAATCTTAGAAGCAGAAAGCTTATAAAATAAGGTAAAACTTTTAGTTATTATAAATAAAAATTTTACTTTTAATTTAATTGCAAAGTAGAAAATCCTAAGTCGATTTTCAAATAATGATTATTAAAGTTATTAAAGGTTGGGGCTTAGGGAAAAAACCGAGAGGAAATATAAAAGATAAGTAAATAAATAATTTATATAATTATATGTTTAATTAAAAATCTGATTTTGTTATTATTTCTGATTTTAATGTTATTTCAAGTTTTACCTTAAGGTTTATAGATTTCAACAAGGACTTTAAATTAAGAATATGTAGCATAAATTAAATTCAAGTTTAACATATCATTTTAAGATCATTTCAAAAATCATTTTAAGAAAAGTAATAAATGAAAGTATTAAATTTCTGAGAACCTATAAATGAAATTGCAAACATTTGAAACTTATGAATGAAATGAATGTAATAAAAGTATGATTAATTGTATTAATAGATTGAGAGCTTAATTTTACCTTTCCTTAAGTATAATATAAATTAAACTAATTATTTAAACTTTACATGCTACATGCAAATTATAACTTAAGTATTAACTTTATATTTAGCTTAATAAATGTATATAAATATTATATTTAATATAATTTATAATAATACAAAATTAGCCTTTCTAATGAATCGAATAAAAGCCATATATAAGTATCATAGATAAGAAATAAATAAAATAAAATACATTGCTTTCTAATATTATCACAGTCAATATTTCATTCTATATGAATTTCAATTAAGGAAAGAAGTATTAAATGGAAGGAGATTCAAGAAGAAACTGCAAATTAAAGAAAGTAATTATGTTCTTACATTTATGATAAAAAATATCTTTAATTCTTTTAATTTGCGTGTTTGTATGATTATGAATTTTTATCTTGTGTTGGAAATATTTTCCTACTTCTTTATAAATTATGATATATTCTTGCTTTCTTATTGGATAATAACTTGAATCTTTAGATCATTGTCATTTTATCATTTCAAAAGTTAAGATTCTTCTATTATGAATTAATATCGTATAATATCTTATATGTGTGTATGTTGAAAGTGGAGTTCATCTTATGGTATTGGTTCGGATGATATACGCGCGAAAAATGACGAAGCGATGAAATTAGCAAATGGTAATGATTACTTGTCCTTTGGATGAGTATTGGTAATGGTTTTCTTTTGGTAAAGGTTTAGTCGGTGACTCCTAAGACGGATAATAAATGTAAAATTAAAAGTTCATACGAAATATTTCTATGTACCTATCTCTCATATGTTTGATTGTTTGAACAATTTCTTTCTTTTATACTGATAACAAAACCATCATCTTGGATTACCTTCTTTGTTTATATGTGTAATTGGCATTTGAATTTTATTCAATTCTTTAGTTGTTTAATTTTTTGGTGCATCCTAAATGGCGAAGAGAAGGAAGAATTATGTTTATCGTCGTAAATTAGAGAATTGAGATAAATAATTATATGGGTTATGTTAAATTATGTTTAAATTGTATGTATATGACTTTGTTAGATATATATATGTTTGAATGATTGTTAAATCATTTGTGAATGGTAGCTCTTATATAATTGGAGATTTTATTTAAGATTGGAAGTGTTATGTAAGTTTTTCTTTTATCCGTCAGGCCATTCATTGGTATTCCAAGCTCGCGTTAGTGTGATCATAATTTATATTACATTGCTTTAGTGATTTTTTTAACTATCATATCTCGTTATACAATGGGTATTTTAAAAATAATAAGTTTATTACATGTAATGAAATAATTTTGATATTTAATTAATAAGTGAAGGATCAAATTAGTCTCCCAACTATTTATAGAAAATCAAAATAGTTTCAAACTAAATAAATTGACCAATTTAGTTCCTTAACTATTTGAAAAGAAATCAATTTGGCCCTACCATTCAAACTAATGGTTTAAAAGCATGGGCATTTCGGAATTTTAAATTTTGTCTAAATTTATAAAGCGTCTCTTTTTTATTAATTTTTTTCTTGTGTGTTATAAATACAATCATATTCAAGGAGATTGGATTAAAATTATGCAAATTTTTGAGCAAATAATTTTTTGTGCATAAATTTTATATATTTTTTATTATATTAAATGTCATTCTAATGTTAACTTATTTTATAATTTCAATATTGTCCCACCTTGTCTATTACATGTCTACTCATTTCCATCCAAACCCAAACGAAAGGACCAAATTGGTATATTTTCAAATAGTCAAAAGGACTAAATTGATCTTTTTATTTAGTTGGACAATTTTGATCCTCCATAAAAAATTGAGGGACCAATTTGATCCTTAACTCTTTAATGAATAAATAACAAATCATAACATATATTGCCCAAACAAATAATCATGATTTGTCCCTCATTAATTAAATGTCAAAATTAATTCAATACATGTAAAACTAGAGCAATATAAAAATATATAATTTCATGTACACTTATTATTCATAAAATGTCCTCATATTTAATGGTTAGGGTTAACTTTAATGATGAAATTTAACTTAGGGACTAATTGGAATCAATTTTCAATATTCAAAGGACAAAATTTAATCATTGTGAAACTCTGAAATAAAATTAAACACTTATTAATAGTTGAGGGACTATTTTAAGATTTTTTTTTCTTCATATTTCTATGAATAGGAATCATGGCTTGTATTCAAATTATTGACTATTAAAAAGTAATGAATAAAACTAACAATAAGGTAATTAATTAAGTGTTCTCTCTTGATCCAAGTTGAATAAGCAAAGTTCTTTCTCACCTCCCCAAGTACCCAGTTAGGTAAATAGAACTTCTCTACATATTTCTTTTTCATCTTCCTCCTTCAATCACATAAAAGAGATTTGACAAAAAAGTCAATTTTTGCTCTCATTTTAATAAAAGAAATACCATAGACCTTACTGCAAAAATCACCCATTTTCTAGATACTTTATAACACCGTTTGGGTGAAAGCAAGAGCTAGGAATGGAAGAAAACTGAAATTGGAGGGGAAATCCTCTGCTCAGCTGCTATTGAGAATCAAATATGGGTATTATGAAGGCTAGATGGAAGGACACAAGGGCTGGATGACACTAGATCTGCAATTGGTTTGGTCCAGCACTGTAGAACTATTGTTGGATAGCAACTAGAATGGCAAACCTGCAGCAAGAATTATGTTTGGCTGCAGTTAGGTGCAGGCAAACCACAAACCGAAGGATGTCGGGAGTGGGAGCAATTTGATAAATTTTCGAGGTGATAATTGATTCCACGACTACCTAATATCTATCAAGTTACAACTTCACCCCTAACCAAGAATAGGATATAGCACCACAGAGAAAAGAAAACAATGAATAATACTCTTCTAATCTAGGACAACAAAAACTAAACCTTCAGACACATAAGAACCTATTTATGTTAGAATGAGCAAACATATAAACATAAGATAATCAAACCCTTGCAAATAAACCCTAGACTAGCCCCATTCAAGGGTCCTATACCAGCCAGAATATTAGGGCCAATGGGAGCCAAACCCCCAAATCACAAGACACTCCCATGTCATTCTCCCGGAGTTGGAGAGGCTTCACATTCATCCACTAGAGCTTCTAAATCTTCATAATACGATAACAAATGAGCTATATTGAAGGTGGCAAAAAATTTGTAATCATCAAGCAAATTAACCTTGTAAGCATTATGAATAATTCATTTGACAATCCTAAATGGATCAACTCGTGGCTTGAGCTTCCCAAATACACCTATAGGAAATCTTTTTTTCTTTAGCCTAATCCACAACAAGTCACCTTTCTTAAATGTCATGGCCTTCCTAGATTTATTTACCTACTTCTGGCACTTGGTGTTCTATTTAGCAATTTCTTTCTTCAACTATTCATCTAATTCATATATCCCCTTGACTCAAACAATTGCATTAATGTTATGCTCAATGGTAAGAAGAATAAAAACTATCTCCCAGTGTTTAAAAAAGGGTGTGAGTGTGCTTCTCTATATACAATATCAACGAAAATTCAACCTGTAGACTAATTAGTGGATCTGTTGTAGGTAAACTTGACCTAAGGAAAAAGCAAGCCCCACTGCTTCAATTTATTGCCCACAAAACTACCTAATAAGGTTCCCCAAAGTACAATTCATCACCTCCACATGTCCATCAATTTATGAATGGGCCACTGAACTAAATTGAAGTTTATGCCCAACTTACCTCATAAGATCTTTTAAAAGTAACTAAGAGACTTCACGCCATAACCTAAAGTGATGTTTTTAGCACCCTACGAAATCAAACCATCTCCTTGAAGTAGAGATCAACTATGTGCGAGGCATGCATCAACTTGTGACAGGATATGAAGTTCAACATATTTAAGAAAAAATCTACTACTACCATAATAGAATCCTTAATTTGTTGAGTCTACGACTGACCTACAAGGAAACTCATACTCACATCTACCAAAGTTAACTCTGAAACTGAGCGGGGAGTGTATAGGCCTATATTCTACCCTTGGGTCCTAGCTATATGGCACAATCTATATTGTTTGACATGCCTCTAAACACCTCTAGTCAACTTGGGCTGAAAGAAATTCCCATTCATAAAGAAAAAGTATTCTCTACCAAATTTCCATGTCCCTCCAAGGTGGCATTCTTGTAGAATGGGAACTGAGAATGCACAATTTGTTTTGAAAAAATTGACATCCATCGATTCTATAATATCACTTACTCCTAGGACATGCTCCAAATTTCCTAAAAATCTATAATATCACTTACTCCTAGCACATGCTCCAAATTTCCTAAAAATCCTTATCAGTGGCATAGAGATCTTTCAATACTTCAAATCTAACAACATTTGACTACAAGGTAGTAATCAACAAGTAACGGCAACTCAAAGTATCAGCTATCTTGTTTTAGTTCTTAGACTTGTTCTTGAGCATAAAATGAAAAGAAGAGAGAAACTCCACCTACGATGAATGCCTACCCTTCAACTTATCTTAGTTGTTTAAGAACATCAAGGCTTCATGGTCAATGAAAACAGTGAATTTATTAGCCAACAAATAATGACTAATAATTGAGGACTCCCACAATAACAAAAGAAACTCCTTATCATAGGTGGAATACTTCTGCCTGGAGTGACTCTACTTCTCGTTGAAATAAAGCAATAGGGGGTCCTCCGTAACTCAGCACAAATCCAATCTCCATATTGAAGGCATTGCACTCTACCTCAAACAACTGATTGAAGTCAAGAAGAACTATAACGAGAACTGATGTCACCATCTACCTCAATGTATCAAATCTAGTTCGAGTTTCCTTTAACCATGAAAATATATCTGCTTTGAGAAGGTTAGTCAATGGAACTATTATAGAGCCAAAATTTCTGATAAACCTCCTGTAAAATAAAATCAACACATGGAAGCAACAAATCTACATAAAAGTTTGTGGTCTAGGCCAAATCACTATAACTTTTACCTTGGTTGAATCCATCTCAATTCCAATGGTTGAGCTAATGTACCCTAACAAAAATACATGACTCAGTAAATGATCCTTATTAAGGTGTCCATACAATAACTCCTAAAGGACTTTAAAGTCTTATTGAAGATGCTGCAAATGGTCCTCCACCAATTGGTTGTATCATCAAAGTATACAACCATATTTTTTGATAAAAAATCAAGAAACCTAGTTTATCAATTCATAAAAGTTCTCAGAACATTGGACAAGCAAAAAGGTATAATCATTTACTCATATAAGCCATTTTTGGTCTTGAAGGTTTCCTTCAACTTGACCCCAAGCCTCACCCAAATCTAGTGATAGGCATTGCAAAGATTTCTTTTAAAGCAAGTTGTCACCTCATGCAACTGATCTAACAAGTCATCCAATCATAAAATAGAAAAATAATACATTATAATAGTCTTATTCACAATCTACTGTTAATACACATATGTCATGAATCATCCTTCTTAGGGAGAATCAAGGTTGGCACAGCACATAAACTAGTACTCTCGTGCATCAATCATCTAGACATTATATCCTTAACTTATCTCTGTAACTCCTTATATTTTATTGATCGCATCCTATAGATAGGTCGGTTGAGAAGGACAAGTTATGGGATACAATCTATCACACATTGTATGCCCCTCAAGGGGAGTAACTCAATTGGTTGGCTATCGATCAACACATCCTGGAATTCCTTCAACAAAGGTTGTACTGCATTCGGTATAGGCTCTTCCTTCTCAATCCCTTCTAGTACCATTAGCGCTAATGCTAAAGGTGCCTCCTTCATGGATTGAAAAAAAAATAACTCGAGATACCATGGACTCTAGTTTGGCCTAACACTAATCACCTTTGTTTTTTTCGAAGGCAGAAGTGAAATGTGTTTCCCATCCTTCGTAAATGTATAGGTATTCTTCTTGTAACATCATGAATTGTCTTTTTATTATACTGTCAAGGTAGGCCTAAGAAGATGTGGCAAGCATCCGTAAGCACGACACTACATCACACTTCTTATAGCTTGTCCCTAATAGAGAACTCTATCGAGTATCTCTTGTCAACACAAATCTCATTTTGCTTCTTCAATCAAGTCAGGGAATATGGTTAGGAGTACTTTTATGTAGAAAGACTTAATTTTCCACCATCCGCGTGAAGACAATGTTTCATAGCTACCTCCATCAATGATAAGACTACACACCTTCCCATTAATAGTACGAGTGTGGAAGATATTGTTCTTAAACCTCTGCTGCTCCTTGGATTCAGTCTATAGGATGCGCCAATCACATGCATTTCTCCTTCATCTTCTAGCAGTTAATACTCATCCTTAGATATATCATCTCCTAAATCCTCATTATCTGTCCCCTCAATCAAATCCTGCTCAGTGAAAGAAATCACTCTCCTATTTAAGTAGTTGGAGTCTATATACCCATATTCATGACACTAGAAAAAAAATTAGTTGGAAGAGTGCTAAGGGGGTCTTTTTAACCTTCATTCCAACTAAGATTTATTTTTCCTCCTATGAGGTTGATTTTGCACCTCTAAAATGGTTGACCCTTGCTTAAAGGGAAGGGTGGTCCTGATGTTCTTGTGTTGCTTCACTTTCAAAGCTAAAGCCTGTACATCCAGCAAAGATCAGTAAGGTTACAATTACACCATATTACTAATAGATGTTCTTAAACATCCTAAATATCGAGCTATGATTTTCTCCTTCAGCTCTACCAACTCACAAATCAACATGAGATGCTCAAATTATGTTATGTATTCCTCCATCATCATATCTCTTACTACAGATTATAGAGTTTCAAGAAAACATCGTACTTATAATGTGTTGATAGATACTTGCACTGCAACTCTCTCTTCATCATAGTCCAAATCTTACTCTTATCCTCACATTAACACACACATTTCATGTTTTCCCACCACAAAAAAAAAAACACTCTTCTTGAATATGATGGACACTAAATTGATCCTCATATCTTGAGGAATGTCCTTGTACTCAAAAATAAGCTCCACCAATTGAAGCCACTCAATAAATTTATCAAGACCAGTGTATCCTTCAAAATCCAATAAATCAATTTTTCACCCGAAGATAATTATCTCTTCTCCTATACTCAATATCAAATCATTGCGACTAGCTCTTCATCACCTAAAACTTCTTGATGAAAAAATGTTATCATCCTCTCTATCAAGTTGGTCACTATTGTGACTATGGATGACTCCCCTGTGTTGCCTTCTTTTAAATTCTACAAGACTACGCTATAATTGTAGGATTTTTCGCTGCAATTCTTCTAATGGTGAGTTCTTGAACTTTTTTTGAAGACTCATCCTTAGTGGCATGATGGTTCCTTAGGAACTGTTGGATTTAATAGAGGAAAGGACAACTATAACCCAAGATAAATCTGAAGTTAATCTAGCTCTAGTACCGAAAGATGTCATTTTTGAGTAAGCAAGAATGTATTAGGTGAAATCAAGAGCTAGGAATGTAGAAACCTGAAATTGGAGGGGAAATCCTCTCATCATTTGTTATGGAGAATCAAATCAAGAAATTACAATATAATTACATAATGAACTTAAGAATTTATGTGCACTTATGTAGCTCATATTTATAAATTCTAATATACAATATACTTGCACAAATTTCAATATGCTCATACACTATTCAAGAACTTGTACAACTTCTTAGGTGATATAATTAACTATCGAATGATGCATGCAAATAATTTAAAATATTGTTTAAATTTATGATCATTCTTATAAATGTTTTATCATAGGAGACAAGAAAGTGAGCAGCCGAATGGGGGAGATTGGGAGACTAGGTTGCGACATCATCCTAGAATGAGATTAAGAGGGGACTGCTCAACCTATGGTGTGCTAGTAGGGAGTGAGTGAAATATGTGGAGATAAGGATGAGGGTCTGCAACTAGAGTTTTTAAACTGGGATTGAGAGAAAGAAAAACGTAGATGGACATTGTCATTTGTTGCTTCATGTCACATTCGTTACAGCATTTTTGGCTTGTGAAAGAGACATAGAGGTCAATAAGAACTTGAGCATAATGGGTTTGGGTAGTCAGGCCAATAAGTGTCTCCAAATCAAAGCAGTTGCAGATGCACAAATGAAATAGATGAGGATGATATTAGCATCAATGAAGAACTTAGGGAACGATCTTGCAAGTAATCAATAAAAGAGTGCTGCCTTTGTAGATAAATAAGGTCAGCATATTCCTAAGAGAGCACTCATATTTGAGTTTCCACACCAAATGAATAGTACATTGCAAATTTAAGTATCATTCTTCCTTATGAGATAAAAAGTTTGCATAATGGGTACATTTACTAATTAGCTGTAATTATAGTTTTCAAGCAGGCATACATCTTAAGACCATGTCTACAACGCAAAACTCAAATTTCAAAAGGGTCTACCAGGCATATACATCATGGTTCTAAATGAATATGAATACAGATTACATTACCCGGAATAGTAGTAAGGCAGTCACCACCCTCTGGCAGATGGTTCTCATCTGAAGTACCTTGAGCTTCCCCTTGAAGAATTTTGTTGCAAGTGGCAGTTAGAACACCAGTCACATGATGAAATTTTAATCACTTAGAGGACAAAGGAGATAATCAATATTAGTTTAATATTTATAAGCTCCGTTTAGTCTTTACCAATGCTGACAATAACCATGTTTAGATTGGCACCACGGCCAGTCGACAGTTTTCTAATCTCAGGAATGACAAAAGTAGCTTCTGTCTCTTTCTTTCCATATTCATAGAAAGAAGACAATATGTGAGACCGACAAACTCCATAAACTGCAGCATGCTGTGCCCCACCACATTAAAGGAAATTGATTAAATGTGGAAAATCAAATGTAGAAAAAAGAGACAACGGCCTAACATTTTGCATTGTGTATCATCATATCGTACCTCTCCTATGGTAATATTAGCAATAGGTCTAACTAATATCACATACAAAGGGAACAGGTTCCGCTGCTGTAGTTCAGAATTCATATTTCCAGGTACTGATACAGTTACTTGGATTCTACAAACAAAATGATTGTCATCAGTTAAGCGGAGAACAAAATACAAAATGCTCAAATATTACAGCAAATTCAGTGTGCTTTGAACCTCAAAAAGATAAAGAAACACAAATGTTAACAGCACATAAAATTGGTCCTTTGATCTGTCTACTTGTAAGCATTAGATACACATACACGTGCGTGCATAATAACGTTGTGTGTATTGTGTATGCGCAGATTCATGTGTATTTATATAGATAAATTTATATGCATATGATGATATGTACATTCTATGATTATATAAGACTTTTAAGTAAACTTCAGTTTTCATAAACTCCTGTTTGGCAAGAACAAAATAGACCAAACAAAAACAAAAATTTAGGCCTGTTTTCTTAAAAAGCAGAATAATGCTTAAGCTTTGCTCAAGGTCATTTGCACACCCAAACCTAACATGACCCATTTCATGCATTCAGTGTACAAATCTTGATAGGTGTACCCAACATACCAAACTAATCTATAGACCTTGGTCACAATGAAGATGAGTAATAGCTCAAAAGCATAAAGAAAAGGGAATATAATTCAAGAGATTATCAAACAATCATTTGTAAAAGATAAAACTAAAATAGTCCAAGCACCTAAACTAATTTTAGCAGCATAGGTTTGAAGGGAAGAAAAATTATAGCATAATACCCTATGCATTTTTGACATGGACAACATTTTCACATAAAGCCACTCACTCCTTTTATAGAAAACAAGCAAATATAAGCATTGACAAGCAGGAAAAAGCTATGTGAAGATCATGCAGGACTCGTAATACCTTGATTGGTGAAAGGATGAATCTGATGCAGAGGCTAATCAAGGAAAGTTAAAAAAGGGGGATTGAGAAGAGAAATGCCTGAAGGGGAGGCACGAACAAAGAAAAAAAGAAAGACTTCATAACTAGGAGAAATGTGGAGAAATGGATCCCCATGGAAAATGTCAAAGAAAGGTTATAACTTTATTTCATAATCAATCATATTGTTTGCAAATAAACAAAAAGGGTAGAGACAAAAGCAGCCCGACCCGTAACACCGCGGCACTGCAATCCTGGCGCCTAGGCGATGACGCTGCTCCCCCTCAATTTACAGAATCTAGAAGCATTAACCACTTCCTCCAACACCTCGTCAGTGAAAACCGCCTGAGAGGAGAGCGGAAGCAGCTAGAAGAGCAGAAACGGTTGAGAACTAGCTCCTATAAGAAGAGAGGGTTGGCCACTCTCATGGGTTTCTTCTCTTCTCTACTCTTGCATTCTCTGCACACTCCCTTCTCTCCACAACACACTCTCTCCGCTACACAGCGAGTCTTCTTGCATGAGACAAGATTGAAACTAAGCTTTCGTTGATTTCGGGCAAAATTCAAAATGAAAAGTTTCTTCTTGATGATTCCTTCCCCCACAGAAAAATTCTATATGGAATGACTTCTACCGTTGAACTTGAATCCAATGTGAAATGACTATCATCTCTCCATCAATCTTGGATTCAGAGCAAGAGAAAAGAGCGTGATCATATTAATTACAAAATTTTAGGCATTGCAAAGACAACTCAGACAAAAATTTAGGTTAACTCGAAATTTAAATCATTAAATCAATAATCTTAAAATTTGAAAGCCACTGACATTGAATTTGGTTCCGGCATGAGATGAAAATCTCCCCCCTCCCCCCTCCCCGTTGATCTTGGATTCGAAACAAATAAGAAGAGTGCTTGTTACACTAAAAAATTGCAAAACCTAGCATTATTAAACCGTTACACTGCTGAAATTTCATGGAAATCATCAAATCGCCCAAGAAATCAGCCCTAAAACTGAGTCTTCCGATTTGTAGCGTCAGGCTATTCAGATAGCATCACGGCGCAATGTCAACAACGTGGCACTGCCTTCTCAGATTGTAAGGCTAAAATGTCCACTTCGTAGTGCCACCGCGCTATCCAGATAGCACCACGATGCTCTATTAGCACCGTGGAATTGAAACCTGGCATTGCAACACTGCCTTCTCCCATTTTAAAGTTAAAATACTCACTTACAACGCCTAGACACACTATCAGTGCCGCAACGCCACTTTCCTGATGTCTAACCATTATCTTCTCTGATTTTAAGCTCAAATTCCACTATACAACGTTGCGGCGCTAACTTTTCAGCGTCGAGGCACTGCCTTCTCAATATTGATAACCTTGAGATAAAATTTTATTTTAAATTATAATTAGATTGCAATTGAATCTTAGAGATAACTCATTAACAGTTGAAATGGCAAACAGATAGTGTGAAATAAAATTTTATTACAAAATTTGTCAAATAAAAATACATAAGAAAATAAGAAAAATACAAAAAAGGGAGGGAAAAAACTATCCTAGAAGTCATAGTCTTCCTCTTCTTCTTCTTCTGGCTCCGGCGAGGTGCTAACATAAGAGTGATAATTAAGTGCATTAACAGTTGAAATGACAAACAGATACTGCGAAATAAAATTTTATTACAAAATTTGTCAAATATAAATACATAAAAAGAAAATAAGAAAAATACAAAAAAGGGAGGGAAAAAACTATCCCATAAGTCATAGTCTTCCTTCTCTTCTTCTTCTTCTGGCTCCAACGGGGTGCTAACATAAGAGTGATAGTTAGGTGCAGCAGGAAAAGGAACTCTGCTCGGGCCAACATTCAATTTTCAAACATCTAAACAAGTGTTGAGTTGAACTTAGCCATATAAGAAAATTATTGTTGCAACTAACTCATGTGATGATCATTTTTTTTTCATTTTCTGTTGTCGTCGAGTGCTTTCGCCAACACATTTTCTTAATTCTGAAACTTCTCATCTAATTTTTTGAAGTTGCTCGTTTAAAGTCTTGAAGGATTTGGATCTTGATTGAGGAGCGCATGAGCTTTCTCCTACCACCATTTTCGATCAAAACCCTTCAATTTTTCTTTTAGTCAAGAGAGCTCTTTGTATAAAGACTTCTTTATCTGGCTCCCCCGACGCACCAGCTGCAAAACATAAAGAATAAATAAAAAAAGATGACCATATCCTAAGGTAGTACTACCTTAAGCATACTACAAATTAAATTATAAATAATCTTCCATACATCTATATCAAAGCCCTTTTGAATTGCAAAATTCAAAATGGTTTTATCCTTAGTTACCTCACTGATGTTAACAGTAGGTATCAGCTTGGCGGATAGAAAATAATGTTAAGCTTTAACATCAACAATTAGGCTGGTAGCAAAAAAATTAAAAATCTTTTCCTCCTACCATTTCCACTGAACATTCACATTTCTAACAAAGAAGAAATTAAAAATTTTATCATAATCGGGTGATTATTATAGTAGAAATAATATTGATCATATACAAAATTTTACAAATTATAATATATATTAATGACAATACTATCAAAACATGCCCATTTCCCCGTACAAAAACTTTATTATCATGATGTTCCTTCGCGATGCCGAAGAACTCCCACACCACAAGGACGATGCAAGCTGCGTTGTCATAAGCAAGACTCTCCCAGCCTCACTCATTGATGATCATTTCCATGCTATCACCTGGATTGTGGAAGCTCCTCTCTAGAATGAGGTACTTGTGGATAAGAGCGTACCTTCCGCCACACCCGCGTTGACTCGCTCGAGGACATCCTCTTCTTACCATTCTGGACGAGCTTGAGCAGCATACTTGCTGCCTTGGAGCTAACTAATAGCTTGAGAAGGAAAAGGATTGCAAGAAATTTTGAAAGAACAAAAGCTTTAGAATGAAAATTTTAACTGCCTACGGGTCCTGTTTATAAACTAGACTTAACGCCACGGCACTGCTTTGACAGCGCCAAGGCAATTTCTAAGATGCGGGCCTAGCACTGCGGCGCTACACATGTAGTGCCTAGGCGCTAGTCAGTCGATCAAAACAATTATTGTGCCAATCAAAAAGATCATTTATGAATATTTATTACCATTAATTACATAACCGACAGGATCCTTAAAGCGCATCAAGTATTGATAGGCGTCCGACACGGCCTTCACGTGGTCAAAATTATCTTTTTTTGTGTTAAATCGGCGTCCATCGCCTTTAAACCGCTTGTTGACTGACGATATGGCGCTACTTTGTCAATGCCTAGGTGCTAGTCAACCTGATTTTTTATATTATGAACAATGCCTAGGCGCCATGACGCTAGGCTTATAGCGTCAAAGCGCTGCACTCTTTGGTTTTGAGACTTGAAGTTTTGCTTTTCTAATGCTACGACGATGATGTCCTTGAGCCGTGGCGCTATCCCTCTAACGCCTAGGTGCTGAATTTCTAGCATCAACGTGCTTCCCACTACAAATAAGAACTAAAAATCTGCGTTCACAAATACAAACCATTCAACCCATATGTTTGCAATACGAATACCAACACCTATCTAGCATTCGAAAAGGATGTAAGTCCAATCTTTTTGTTCACCATATGAATACTCATATAATTTTGGCATTCCAAAATGATGTTTAGTCCAATCTTTTTGTTCATCATGCGAGCATTCAGATCTATATGGCATTCCAAAAGGATATAAGTCCAATCTTTTTGTTCACCATATGAACACCCTTATAATTCTGGCATTCCAAAGAGATGTAAGTCCAATCATTTGGTAAGTCATGCGAGCATCTAAATCTATCCGGCATTCCAAAGGGCTGTAAGTCCAATCTTTTTGTTCACCATGAGAAAACCCCTATAGTTCTGGCATTCCAAGAAAATCTAAGTCCAATCTTTTTGTTCATCGTGCGAGCATCTAAATCTATCTAGCATTCTAAAAGAATGTAAGTTCAATCTAACGGCCATCTAATAGATGTAAGTCTAACCTATATTTGCAATGCAAGTACAATGTAAACCCACCTATATTATAACATACACTAAGACTCTGGTCTACTCAGGATATTTGATACGAGGCAACCCATGGTTGCTAGTCAGACTCCATAGACATTATGACTAATAGTCCTCTGGTGTTGGTAGACTGGAATAATGTAGCCCCGGGATGACGAAACCATGAGATCTTGATCGGGACTACTTCATCTTTCTTTTCAGACAATCATTCACACCATACCATTACACACCAATTCATATCAGAGATAAGCTTATTTCCAACCTTAATCGAAAGTGCTCTCTTACCATGGTAAGATGGGTAATTAATCATGAATGCTTGCATTCATAAGAAGTAAAACTCACATCTAAATAAACCCTAACATAATGTTAAGAGAAATCTAGTTGAATATATATCAATCTGCCTCATGAAGAATAAACTCCCCAAACATCCTAATAAAGATGACAGAGAGTTGCAAAAGTGATTTTTCCTGAGCGAACACATATCATCAATTACAATCTAAGGACTATCACATTTTACTAAGGCCCAAACCTCTAATCTACACACTAGAGACCCATTGGAAATACCACATGAGTGGTTAGTGGTAACTATAGCCTATTCAAAATAACAACCAATCATCTTCTTGGACAAAGTAACCTTAATAACAAGAATATAATGATTAATATATTGATTATGAAAAAAATGCTATTTTACTCTCAACAACTAATAAAATAAAAAATATAAATGATAGCATAAACAAGGCACATTAAATAATAAATGACTAAACTTTCCATCATGGGCAAAGACTCGAGGATGATAAATGAAAATAAATGGCTCGTACTACATCAAGAGTATAAATGAAATTCCTACAACAAAAGAAAAAAATGAATAAAAGCGTACAAAATTTGGCATAAAAAGAAGAGTTTGATGTTCTTTATTTGACAAGGCTACATATTACAGTCATTCTGGTAGCCTTAGGATCAAGGCATAATTGAGTGAGCATGTATTCTATTCATGGAAAGAGTGGTTAGTCAAATCGAATTAATCATTTAGTTGACCTGATTTGATCAAATGCCCATGATGGCAATGCTTAACATCGATAAAGATAATAAGTACATTAAAAAAAACATACTAGCCTAAGGCCTTGGACTAAAAAACAAGAGGCTCGTGGGCAATTTACATTGTTCCATTGTAAAAAAAGACTGTGTCACATAGTTTTGATAAGATTCTTTTTAAAATTAAACCAATTTGAATATTTCCCCCTTGCAACTAGGTCATCCAAAGATGACACTTTTATTTTGTTGATCGCTCAAGGAAAAAAAACACTCTTGAGCCTCTTATAGCAATAGAACATTAAAAATTCTTTCTTTAAGTAGTTTGCGTTCATTTAGCAAGATTGTTCAAAATGTTAATTCATAATTTATTAGAACTAGGGTATAGGAACAAGCAATTATAATTAATTACCCATTTTGATCATGGAAGAGCAATCACAAGTAAAGGGTTCATTAAAACTCAAATTTAGAATTTAGGCTTAGATTTGATTGCATGTTTGAAGAGAGGGAAGGAGAGGCTAGGTCAAAATGCTTCAAAGTAAAACATCTAGAAGCCTAATTAGTAATTATGGGTTGCCTTTTCACAACATATCAAGTATCTACAATAAACTAGGGAGATGTGGTTTTTAAGATTAATGTCAACTAATTCACTATAAAGAGCTCATCATACGAGCTTGATTGAATGGTTCACAAACAAACAACATTGTTGCCTACAATTTGGAGCAACTACAAATAATTGATAAAGACTTAGAGGAATGCCATGAACATCAATTATTTATAAACTTAAGTTCAACTAGAAGAGGTGTGTTACATATGGGTTTGGTTTGTTTGGTGAGCAAGCTTAGGCTAGCTAAAATTTTGGATAACATGGAGCCTGGACTCTAGATGCTAGGTGAGGACTTTGATCAAACATATCAAGGCATAACCACTTTAGATAAAACCCTAATTCAGTATAAAAGGGCCTTTAGTATAAGTTTGGTTTAGATGCTCATAGGAATGAACATGGTCAATCATCATTCAAAGGTATTGAACATAATGACAGCTCAGAGGCATAGTATGATTGATTAAATTTTATGAATGAAACCTAAGTTTACCCCATAAGGGAGATGCCTTAAGCACACTAGAATTAGTTTTATGTTTAGTTGATATTTGTTTTCAAGCCATAATTCATGTCAACTATTTGAATTTAAATTGGTTTCCTATTCTGGTGAACCACTCTCCTATTTAAAGGTAACTAAACCACATGATAAGGGACAATATGCCATCCATGAGCTGTCACGGTAAAGGATCCCTATGTTGGGCTCATGTTATGAGTTAGAATTCAGTTCACCTTGAAGATTTGGCTTTGGCATATGATGTGTTATAGTCTACTATAGAAAACTGCACATTCTAGCCTTCAAGAAACCAAACAAAAAGAAGGTATGAAGGCACGCCTTCACTATTAGCCAAAATTAGATTCTCTAAACAATGCATACCGTAAGAAAAACCTTCTATGTGGCTTCTACAAACTAACAGCAACTTCACTCGAACATTGCCTATCAGTTTTAACTACCTCCAGCAGCATCACCCATCCATAGAAATGGATAGAACTCAAGAGACAAAACTCATTGTCAGCATCAACAGCTCCTCCAATATGTGCCCCACAACTAGCAATGGATGGAATCCTCCAAGTCATCAGCCCAACGCCTCTAACAACAATCGTGTTCTCAATTATTGCAAAAACCTAAACCACACAATTTGCTAAAGGAGAAAATATGAATATATAAAAATAGAATAAATGGTATCCCAACAAACATGGTGGGTTATATTTTAGCCACACACCTCGTGATAAATGTGTAAACTAAAAAGTACACAAATGCACCAATGAACATGAAATTAATAAAAAAATCAACAGAAAAAAGAAAGAATGAGAAATATGAAAATCAATACAACAATCTCCACCTTGTTCTATAATCCACAAAGGTTTGAGCACGCAACATCAAGACTTAACTCTCATTATCTTCAACGACTCTAAGCAATGATGAAGTTTTGAGTGCATTAGAGCTTTTGACAATATCTCCATACATTGTCATCTAATGGAATCTTTATAATCTCCACAATACCATTATGGAATGGAAATTCACATTTATATCTTAGTTCTTTCATGACAGATGTAATTTTTGTGAGGAATATTGGCTTTGATTGCCACAAAAGCAAACAATCACTGAATCAATAATTCAAAAATCAATCATTTCAATCATACAACTTCCACAATACCATTATGGAATGGAAATTCACATTTATATCTTAGTTCTTTCATGACAGATGTAATTTTTGTGAGGAATATTGGCTTTGATTGCCACAAAAGCAAACAATCACTGAATCAATAATTCAAAAATCAATCATTTCAATCATACAACTTCCATGGGTTCAGATGTGGCAATTATTCAACTTCAACTGAAGATTAGCACCCATTTTGAATATCAAAATAACAACACAAGTGGTTACAACTAGCCTTCCAACTAACAGTATTTCCGAACACCATAAACACATCCCATAAAGTATCTTAAAGTATCAAATTTGTTAGGACAACTTGGATCTGCATACCCTATAATTCATTTATAGATTTATATTTTTCATACATTAATCTCATAGTCATAGCTGCATTTAAACACCTTAGCACCTATTTTGGCAATTTTATAATGGTGCCCCTTGATCAAGTATGAACTTATAACAATGAGTGAATAAGTATGGCCTACAACAAAGCATAGCATACAAAATATTACTCACAATATTTGTATAGGGAATCTTCTTCGTATATGATTTGTCAACTCATGATCCTTACTCAACATTAAATGTTATGCTAAGGATCTAGAAATTAGTTTAGAAGCTGCCATCCAAAACATGCCCACAATCTTCTTGGTAAGTGTTGTTTGTGACAAGAATAGTTTTTGTTTACTGAACTTCATTCAAAGAATTTTCGTAGCGAGCCCAAAATCATTCATTTCAAACTCTACCTTGAGCAAAATCTTTAATCATGTGACTTAATCTGAGCTAAATTTTGGAAGTAATATATCATCCAAAACATGCCAACATACTTGATTTTCAATTCAATTTTAGCAAATACTTCATGCAAGAAATTTATTAAACATACATTTGCAAAAAAAAAAAATGCATGTCACTTTCAAGAAGAACACACAAAGATGCATTCCTTACAACTAAAAAGAAAAATCAAGTATAATATGTAAACCCTCTTGACACAAGCCTAACTTTAAATCTTAGCTCTTAGACACCAAAAATTCACCTGCTTTTTGTACAATAATCTTTTTTTCCTTAGATTGTCGACCAATACCCAAGTATCATTCTTCTTAAGAAAGATCACCTCTTCATTCACATCTTACTATCAATTACCGCACTTTATTGGCTTCTTTACAAGAACTTGATTTTTCACCTGACAAAACTAATCAAAAGTGTATATAATAAATAGCATATGCTTGCACATATCTTTGTGGTGTTTGGATCGCCTAGGTCTATCCCTAACCAAATCAAATGTAATATTTGCATTTCTTTAAAGTTTTGTTATCCAAACTCTTTAAAATCAACCTTAATTGATTATTGATCATTATTTTCAAGAATTTTGAAGTTCTTTCACTACTCCACCTAATGTCCTAATTTGTCATTTGCTTTAATTGTCTTGCTTTGAACCAAGTTCTTGAAAGTAAGTCTGTCATTTGTTGCTCATTAAAGGTAACATCCTAGTTGATCAAATATTTAGAATAACCAGTTCCAAACACCACAACTTACAATTTTTTATATATTTAGAACATCCAATGAAAATGCATTTCAAAGCTCTTAATTTTAACTTTTTCTAGCAAATATGAGCAAAAATAATACAACAAAAAAACTTTAACCTGTTGTAGTCTCATAGTTGTCACCTTCAATTTTTTTGTGGGATCTTGAACTAAAAAGCCAATGGACACCTAGTCACCTATTTATCAAATATGCAATTGTACTAATTGGTATGAGCCAAAATATCTTTGATAGACGTTCATTATTAGGCATGCATCATAACCATTAAAGAACGGTAATGCTGTAGTGTTTGGTTACCCCCATCTTATAGAGGAGCTAGCCTTGGTGTGAGATGTCGTGCTACTCCTTATTCCTTACACTACTTGTTAAATTTCTCTGACCAAAACTTAAGGTTGGTGTCAATTTTCAGCATCCTGTCCTTTCCTATTTGAATTTCAACCAAAGTCTTTCATTCTTTGTGTTTTTAAATGCCTCATTTTTTAGAAAAAAATAGCCATAGTTTCCTTAAATAATCATCAATAAAGAGAAAAAATATCTTGTAGAGGTGACAATAATTAACCCAACATGAACTCAACTTATAAAAATTGGAGTTTGAGTTATCCTAATTAACTTTCAGGTTGAATTTGAGTTAATGAACAACCCAAAATTGGCTTAATTTTAACTTGGCCATAATGGGCTTAGAAGTTTTTGGCCTAGGCACTAGATGTGTCGTATTGGCTATCATAGAGGATTTCTTGTGACATCTGTGGGTGTCACACTAACAAGAGCAAAAAGAAAGATGAGGAGTGGTCATTAAGAGATGTTGAATCATGCAATGATGTTACAGAACTAAGGCATATAGTGAGAGGGTAATCACGAACTGCATTGTGAATATTGCAACTCCTAAGAGACGCAAACTCATGTGGCTGAGATAAAAGGTGCTATAGGCGCACTCAAGGGCTTGCCAAGGATTTTTCACCTCAACAAAAGGCATGTGCATGACTGAAGATAAAATTGATAAGAAGAGAACAAAATATTATTAAATTTGATCTAATGGAATATGACCTATTAAACTAGATCTCGCTTTTATAAGACTATTTTAGATGGTCTAAGGTGCTACAAATTATCTCATAAGTTCAAAATTAATCAAAAAATTTTTAATTAATTTATCTCATTAATAGGCCATAGGTTTAATAAGGAAAGCTTACCAAACCCAATTTTAAGGATAAAAATTCTATAAAGTTAACTTTAGGTTAATTATGATCAAATTATGTTAATTCAAGAATGAGGTTATAATTAGGGACCCAACCGCATTATTTGTTCCCTGATTAATTATGCAAATTTGATTAGGCCCAACTTAGTAAAATTAAGAATTGGCCTAATTTTATTAATTTGGGACATTTTAATTTTGGGGGTAAACATTTATAGTAGAAAGTTGCAAATTTGAGAAAACTTGTGATACTAATTTTGATATTAATAAAAAATCGCATCAAATAATAACAAAATATGCATGTATTCTCAAAAGAAGATGACAGAATTGTTAAAGAAAATTTAAGAACTCTCTCATCAGCAAGTTCAAAATAATCCCGAATCCATCAATACAATTCAAATCCACATGATCGAGTTGTAACAATCTAATGAATCTGCTATTTGAAAGAATATGCTACCAATATGAGTATACAGGTGTCCAAAACATGAGCTGCAATAACTCATTACGTTCATTTTAAACCAGAGAAAGCTGGTTTAGCTTATTCCCACTGAAAAGGTGAAAAGTCGAACAAAGAATGCATAGCCTCATGCTCCATATATACCTCAAGAAGCACTATGAAAACAAAGTTAAGAGAATATCCAGTATGACTATACCAACAGGAATGCATCCACATTAATTCAGTATTATTTTATCACCTAGTGAAGTAATAATTAAGTATTTGATATGCACAAGATTTATAATTTGCAGGAGACTATTACCTTCTTTTGTGTTTTGCTTGTATCTTGTACTGTAAACATCTCTGCAAAAAGGATGGCTGAAATACAAGAAATCATTATCAATGTAAACATTCAAAGCAACAACTGCAAAGAGTTGAAGAACCAAAGATAGATGGAAAAGAATAAAGAAATGGTTTCAAAAGCCATTCCAGTAAAGTATTTACCTTTCGAATGGCCCGGCGTTGAAGGATATTATAGAATTCAACAGGTTTACAGTATATGGAAAGACTTTCTTCAGCTGCAAGCTCCTCTGCAGCAGTTAAGCAAACCCTTGCTGCTGACGGCACATCTGCTCTGTAGTCCTAGAACGGCTACAACTGCAACCAAGAGCCCTGCATTATCAAGACAATCAACAAGTCATTTTGCATAAATAAAGAACATAATCATCTCATTAATGAAAGTTTTCACTAGATGGTGAATATGACAAAATTCCCATAGAAAGGCCAAGGATAACTCAGCTCAAGAACAAATTAAACAGCCAAATACAGAACTTCAGGTAAAATACATACGCAGCTTCATGATCAACAAAAGGCAAGCCTGGCATTCTGGCTTTGCTGTATACAAAAAGCTCACATTTTTGTAGACTTGACCATGGAATTGAGTGTTAAACTGCTCAGCAAAACAATAATTCCAGTCCACTAAAACTTCAGTAAAGCTGACAACCCTCTGTCATTTTGTAGGATTTTGCCAGAATGTGACAGTGAATACCTTAGCCTCTGCAATTAAAAAAATTGGGTGGGGGCACATCTAAAAAGTATTAAAATTCAAATTTAGGTAAGAAACAATCCACCTTTAAAAGGATATGGATAATCAATCAAAATAGAAATGCTACTGAATTGAAAAGTAAACAGTTACCTGAAGGTCGAGTTGGAGAGCACAACAGAAAAAAAAAATGGAGACAAGGATCTTTTGTGGATTTCTTATAAAAAGATATTAACATAAATGTATTTTGTAAGAAAATAATGCAATTACAGACTACTCAAGCACAAAACAAGTTCAAAGAGAACTTATAACTGAGAAGGCTTCATAGTACAAATTATATATGGTTTCATATTATTGTTATTCTAGGACATTTAATATTGTTTTCCCATTCCAGTATTGCAGTAATAGTTAAAATATGCATGTCAATACAAAACCAAGAAACAACTAATAAATCAAGTCAATTTATAAGACATTTGATGTGGGATTATCATAGGTCTTTAAGACTCTAACCGGGAATGTTTCTAGCATGTTTGGCCAGCCCACTTTACTTGGACAACAACCCTTCATGTTATACTTTTTTGTCTTATTTATTGTGATTTTGTTGCCTTCTATGGTCTTTCAATCTTGAACCCACCTCTACATTAAAGAGGTAGGGTTCCCATGCTTAAATTAGCTTATGTTACTCCTCAAGCATACGAATTTTAGACTCATTGTCGTGTACCCGTGGCATTACTTCCAGGCTGCTGTGAGCTTCCTTTTAGATTCAAGTTACATATGCAGATTGCCTACGTCTTGTGTACATGGTCCTACAAGCTTTGAACCTTTTCTTCCAAAATCTCCTCCACTCTCAAGTTCTCAGCTTTCATCCCCCTCCATCTTCCTTGTGGCTTGAAGCCATCACAATTGGTACCAACTTCACTGCCAATTTAATATTAGGGTAAATTATGAACCAGTAATATAACCATACCAAAAAAGCCTCCAATAACCCTTAATACAGACAGCCTTTTCCAGTCCTGAAATCCTATTTCTCTGTTAACTTGGTCGATATTGTGTCCAATTGTTTTACTACAGCTTTTATGTTGTTTTATTGTTTTTTTGTCACTGTTTTTCTACATTTTTGTGCATATACTCAAGATAATGCCAAAAGGCCTACCTCCAATCAACTGCAACCATCTCAATTCTACAATGTTTATTGCATACATCCAGCTTTAATCCTTGTTTGCTTTTTGAAGGTACCCTCACAACAGACCATACTAATATAAAAGAACTGATTGACAAGTTTGAGAAATGAGAAACTAAACAAAATCATAGCCAAGTTAACTATACCTGAACACTAAATTTGAAAATGCATTCGCACACAAAACAATCTTCAATCTCCATTGTATCAAACTCCCGTCTTGCTGGTGAATAATGTCGATAAACATTATGGATATTCCAAAATATACTATAACTAATGAGGAAATTATGTTACTCCTCGTTGACTAAATAGATTTCCTAAATCAGAATATGATCATGGTTATTGATTTCCTCATTAGCAACTACATGGATTTCTAGCACAGATTTTGGCAATGCTACTTGATCCCGTCCTTTCCAGATGACTGATATCCGTTCCGCTTCATTTTATGTTGATAATGATTACAGTACTCTAATAAAAGCAATCCTGCCTCAAGTCTTCTACCCTAAATTAGCCTAATCAAAGCCTTTGCGCTTGAAACTTTTCAGGATTATTATGATGATGAACCACTTCTCAATGATGCTCTACATGTTGAAGAAAATTATCAGACGAAGGATATTTACATAGTTGTGCTTACTTCTCCGCACAAGAAGAGCCTCAACTTGATGTCTTAAAAGAACCACAGCATGAAGAACATGATGTGACTCTGCAAATGAGCCTAAAGACTTTGGTGTAAGCAGCACATAATCGTAGATGCTATTGGCTTGCTGTGCCATATGATGCTCCTCTCCTTCAGAAGGTGCTTCCTCATATGGTTTTATGGAAATCACCTCTGCTGATATTTGCAAACTTCTTCCAGCTGCCAGTGCTACTCAGAAGCCTCCAAATTTTCTGCAGATACTGTGTTTTGAGGCATGTGTTTGCAACTGAAACTACAACAACAACAAGCCTTAATCCCACTAAGTGAGGTACATGAATCCTTCGTCTCCATTATGTCCTATTATGTATCAAGTTCTCATTTAATTCAAGTATACTAAGGTCATTTTTTATACATCTTAACCAAGTCTTTTTAGGTCTACCTCTACCTTTCTTAACATAAGGCAAATCTCATCTACTCTTGGGTCATCGGACTGACGGCTTTATGTGGTCAAACCATCTAAGGCGACTCTCTAATCTTATCTTGGAGCTACTCAACTTTTTTCCCGAACATACTCATTTTGCATTTATCTCAAGAGTAAAGCCACTCATCCACCTAAGCATCCTCATCTCGTAACACTAAACTTAGTCTTATGCTTTTTTTATTGGCCAACATTCATACATAAGTCATTGCAAGTCTTACCACCATCTTATAAAATTTTCCTTAAGTTTAAGTGGAACTTTTCTATCACACAATAGGCGGATGCATTCCTCCACTTCGACCATCCAACTTGAATTCTACTATTAACATCTCCATCTATTTCACCATCATTTTGAACAATAGAGCCTAAATATCAATCGCCACTCTTATTAATGACTTGTTCACCTAATATCACAACACTAGAACTTCTACAACTAAAATTACACTCCATATATTCAGGTTTTAGATCTACTTAAACGAAAATCTTTAGACTCTAAAGTTGACCTCCATAATTCAAGTTTCTGTTGGACTCCCTCTCTAGTCTTATCAACAAGAAGAATGTCATCAAAAGCATACACCAAGGTACATCTTCCGTAAATTCCTAGTAAGAACATCCATAACTAAAGTAAAAGATAAGGGCTTAAAGCTGATCCTTGATGTAATCCAACCAAATAGGAAAATATTTTGTCAATCCTCCTTGTGTTTGGACACAAGTAACAGCTCTAGTATACATATCCTTAATGACTTGAATATAACCAATATATAACTCCTTTTTGTTCTAGAACTCTCCAAAGAACATCTCTTGAAACTTTATCATAAACTTTCTCTAAATCAATAAATATCATATGTAGATCCTTCTTGATTTCTCTATGCTTCTCCATCAAACCTCTTAACAAATGTATAGCATCCATAGTAGATCTACCTGGCATGAAACCAAATTGATTGTGAGAAACTTTTGTATCACATCGTAACTTTATGCTTTACTCTCCCATAATTTTAATGTAGGACACATTAACTTAATTCTATAATTTGTTGCACACTCTTGTGCATTATTCTTAAAAATAGGAACTAACAAACTCTTTCTCCACTCATCAGCATCTTTTAGTCTTTAAAATAACATTAAAAGATTTGTAAGCAAAAATTCCTTGATCTCCTAAACATTTTTCTTATTGGAATATTATCGGTCCTCTTGATTTTTCACATTTCATTTTCTTTAAAGCTTCTCAACTTCAGTTACTAATCTGACGATAAAATGAAATTCTATTTTTGTTTAGGTATTAAGGTTACTAAAATCAATCGTCTTTCGGATCCTTCCGTTGAAAAGTTTATCAAAATACCTCATTCACCTATTTTCAAATCATTTTAAGAAAAGCTTTATTATTTTCATCCTTAATCACTACTTGGTATGTATTTTCTCCTATCTCTTTGGTTAACTTATACATACATCTTTCACCTTCTTTGGTATCTAATCTATTGTATAAATCACTAAAAGCTAAATTTTTAACATCACATATTGCTTTCTTAGAATCTCTATAGGCAACTTTATATCTTTCCCAAATCCTCCGAGTTTTTACATCTTAACCAAATTTTATAACAATGCTTCTTATTTTTTATCTTTTCTTTGCTCATTCACTATTCTTATTAAAATAAGCTTTTTTTGATTCGCCGGCTTTGTCTTTTGAACTGCTTAATTTCATTTCTTCGTTTTCCACTAAATTACAAGCCAAATTCTAATCTCTTTGCTTCTTAAAATATTTTTATTTGTGTTCTTTAAGTGTCCAATCCCGGACAATAATTTGATTTATTTTTTTCTTATCTTTAAATCTTAAAATCTAAAACATCGATGTTGGTCTTAAATTTTCACTTGAATGGCCTTACAATCTTTTCTGATCTAAACGATCTATTTTTTTATCGAAAATAATCAATCTGTTTTCTTAGATCCATTTTATAAGTAATAATATATTCATCTCTTTTTTAAATAAAGTATTAGACTACAAAATCATAAACTAAAAATCTAATATAGTCTACATTCTTCATTAGTCACTCCATCCATGCTAATACTTTAAAATCTACTAAAATCTTCTCTTAACTTTCTAAATCTCCCGATAAATATTTTTTTTTTCTTGAGGCATCTTTTGTATTAATCTAATTCATTTCAAGATTTTTCTTTGAGCTTACATCCAAACCTACTTGAGGAGCATAAACACTTATAACATTGATAATCTTAGTATCACCAATAATCTTTAAAATTTAATTATCTCCATCTATTAATATTTATAACATTATCCTTACACCTTTTATCTATCATACATACATCATTTTTAGTTCAAACCTAGAATACCAAAGTTTAAAACCTAACTATCAATCTCCTCCCCTCAACCCATTTAGTTTCTTGACACATAAAATATTTATCTTTCGATGAACCATAATATCTATTAATTCCATTAATTTATACATATTCAAATATCATCATAATTAGTTTCATGGACTAACTTCGCATCAGTGTAATGAGAACCTTCTTTATTTAACACGCGGTACCGCATTTGCTCAGCACATTTTTTGTATTCAAGTCATCTGATACGTCAGGGGGCCGCGTGCTTTCCTGATGATTTAAAGGATTCATGTCATGATTATTTTGACAAGTTTTACGCTGTCTGTCGACTACCTATCACAACCCTCCACTTTGACTCACCATCCTCATCACCTCAACCAGACACTCGGACACGAACTCACACAAACCGCAGCCCATGACTCCAATGTCATCGAAACCATATAAGAGAGAGGGAGAGAAGTGTGGCGCGAGCCGTTAGAGCTTTCTCTTCTATAAAGGAAGAGAGTTAAGATCGATTGGGGACCTTATAATATACGCACACACACCATAACCAAGAGACCGTGCGAGAGAGAGAGAGACCTAGCCGAACCCCTCTTTTGCTTGTTGCGTGAAGAAGCCGAACAAATTCGGCAAGAGAGAGACCGATCGAATCTTCTCTTTGTCACATGTAAGAGCCGAACCACTCTCTGTCGCACGTGAAAGCCTAGCCAAGCCATCTCTATCGCCGAACCACATGCGAAAGCCCCAGCTAAACCCTATTTGTCATCGAACCCAAGTGATCATGCAAGAAATTGCATGAATAACCCAATCTAAGAATAAAAAAAGAAAATTGGGAATATTTTGAGGATTTTTAGGACTTCTTTTAGGTATTAATGCTATTAATCCCCAAGGATTTAAAATAATTTTATTTGCATGCTCTAAATTTAAGAAGACCTATGCACATTGATTTAGGGTTCGGCAGAAAAATTGCAAAGACCTCTACCATCGACCTTGGGTCAAAAAAGAGATGAAATCCTCCCTTCATCAGTCTTGGGTCTAGAGCAAAGGATTGTGCACAATTATACTAAAATTCATGAATGTGACACTGCTAAACAATTATACTGCCAAAATTTTTATAAAATTTGCACAAATTAAGTCATTTAAAAATCAAATAAAATATAAATTTTGAAAACCCGTGCACGTCGATTTTGGGTCCACCAGGAAAATTGTGAAGACATTTGTCATCGATCATAGTCCAACAAGAGATGAAAATCTCACTCCGTCGATCTTGAGTCTAAAACAAGAGAGAAGAGCGCCGATCGTACTATATTTCACAAAATGCAGCATTGCTAAGCCATTAGGCTAACAAAATTTCAAGAGAAAATTATACTTAAAATATTTTTGATGAAATTGAAAAATCATTTAATTAAATGGGCTATAACCTCCTCCTTTTTCTCTCACAAAATAATTTCATTGAGGATTTAAACCCAAATAATTAGTCCTCAGAATAAATTTAAACATATTAACGAATTTTGAATGAATTCACCCATGTGACGAATCTTATGAAGTTAATAATTATCAATTATTCAATAAAGCTGGATAATTCTCAATTATTCAATTGATCAAATATGACTTGTTGAATATCCAAATGTAATCTAATCATTTTCTAAAAGAAATCAAATAACCTAACAATCTTAAGTTTTTTTATTATTATTATTATTATAAAGAGATTACAAAATTAATATTACACTTTCAATGAACATAAGACTAATATGTCTTCATAAATATGAGTCTCTATATTTAATAAATGTTTTCTAAAATACGTAAGTCCAATCTGCATTTGCAAGGCAAACATCATTCACATATGGTGTTCCAATAGATGTAAGCCAAGTTTATGTTCGTAAAGCAAACACCACAATTAACAATCAGCATTCTAACGAATGTAAGCCCAATATATGCTTACAAGGAAAACTTCACCATCTACGGCCTTCCAATGGATATAAGTCCTACATAATTATGCATCCTAATGGATATAAGCCCAATCTACATCTGTAAGATTAACTTCACTTGTAACATTGGCATTCCAATGGATGTAAGCCTAATCATTATTCGCAAGACAAATAATAAATTTAATGATTGGCAATCTAATGAATATAAGCCCAACATATCTACATAAAATGAAACCCCACATTCATGGCATTCCAATGAATGTAAGCCTAATGTGTATCTATAATGCAACTTCACTCCCATCTAAGAAATTTCAATAGGAGTAAGACCACTTTATGTCTGCAAGGCAGGCTTCATTTAACACTAAACCCTCCAATAGATGCAAACCCTACCTATCTCATAAACTTCAAAATCATAAAACAAAATGATTGATCAAACTTACAAATTAAGTTTAGATTAAATAAATCAACAAACACTTGCAAAATAACATATGCACATCAACTCTAATCTACTCAAGATTCTTGGGATAAGACAACCCATAGCTGCTAATCAAGTTCCCTAAATATTAAGACTAATAGCTCTCTAATGTTAGTAGGCTAGAATAACCGTAGTCTCAGGATGACGAAACCATAAGATCTTGATCAAGATTACTTTACTTTACCCCAAATAGTCATTCACAGAATATCACTAAGCTAATTCACAATTGAGATCAATGCAACATCCAACCTTAATCAAGAGTGCCCTCCAATTGCGATAAGAGGGGTAATTAATGATAGATGCTTGTGTTCATAAGAAGCAGAATCCAAACTATAACATAATGTTAGGGGAAATCTGATTGAATAAAATCAATCTACCTCTTGAAAAACAAACTCTCTAACATCCTAGATGGCGAAGACTTCGATTGTTTTTCCTGAGCCATCATCATACATTACTCAATTACACTTCCTCTTACTTTGGTACCTAATTCAAGTCACCAACAATGATATCATCATATCAATATTGCGCTAATTATTTAGGTCAACTTTTGAATACTCATTCTTGTAAATTATTGTATGGGTTTTTCACAATTTTTACTAGGAGACCTCCAATTTACATATTTTCTTCCTCATGCTTCAACATTAAGTTTATTTATCTATCCCACTCCTTAACGAAGTTTGTTTTTCACTCTCATACATTCAATAGCTGCTAACCTCATCATATCTCCAACATAATCACTACTAAATAAGGCTTTCCAAGTATTCTCAAGCATCCAATTGAACATCCTTGTTCTACTATTGTCAATTAAGCTATAATTAACTACTTTATCATCCAACATGAAGATTTATGTAACATATGCAGTCAAAAAACAAAATATTTAACTTCAAATTCTTATGATATTATTTTTTTTGCATACTACTCATAAAGCAATTCTTCATCTTAACATTTTCCAAAAATTATATCTTTATTTATCGCATTATTATATACAAAAATATAACATATTGAAAAAAGTTATCATAATAAGGTCACTTGATATTGATACTCTAGCATCTATAAATTTCACAACCATTAAAATTACAAACTAAATATTCAATCCTTGTAAAACTTTCCCATTGCCGACCCCACCTAGTGGGATTAAGGCTTGTTGTTGTTGTTGTTGTGTTGTAAAACTTTCCCTCCAATGCTAACCTAAACTCCCTTCATCATGAGAAGCATTTTTTTCCCTACTTGCTACTTTCATTGCTGGATGAAGACAGCTAAGCCAATGTAAGAGTAATATTGATATTAAGATAGTTTCGAAGTAAGATTTTCTAATATAACTAAAATGATGCAATATACAAATCACATAGGAGAATTCAAAATTTACCTATCATAAACCACCAAATACACAAAAAATAATAATTTATATGTACATCAATAAATATGAGAATAAAAAAATAAACTACAACACAAAGATCAAATAAATCAATAGAAACCAAAGAATAGGTCAAATCACACAAAAAAAACAAGTATTTGTAATTCAATCACCACAAATAAAATCCTTATCAAATTTGAATAAAATCAAAAACAATAACAAGTACATAACAGACAATTTAAAAGAAATTTGGTCACAAAAAGAATTTGTTATAAGGAGATGACCTCCCCAAGAATTAAGTGAATGAATTTATATCGCACTCAAACAAATCAACATTCGATTTGTGGACACAAGATTAGAAAATAAAAAAAGAAATTTTATTGAATCGAAATTATTCAATTGCAAGAAGCCCATCAACTGTATATACTAATACCATCAAGTTCACATTTAAATTTTATCCAAAACTTAAAATAACAGGAACTAAATCAGCCATTTAAAATATTTTCCCAATGAATTAAAGTCAAAGATACCATAAACCCATAACAATTTTGCCACATGCAAAGGCAAGCAAATCGGAAGGTCATAGTGAATAAATATTGCAACAAATAAAATTGCAAAACACTTGAACAACCAACATGTTGTGACAAGGGATAGCATTTAAGAAAATGGAGCACTTGAAACTAGAAAAAAAAAACAGTTAATACTTGGCAAGCCACCATTTTTGAATAATAGAGATCGCAAGAATAGCAAGCAAACATATTTGTAAAATAAAGAAATCATAAGAATAGCCAGCCCACATTACAAAATCATCATAATCTATCTCAAAATTCTTCAATTGAGCTTGGAATCACCCAAGAACCGAAGTAATATGACTTCACACCAAAACATATAGACCTATCTTAAAGGAAATAGAAAATGCATCCCTTTCTCAAAATCATCATCAGGCATGCTTCAAAACTAATTAAAATTACAAAATAAAATGAACCAACTAATAAAATAAGAAAAACATGTAATTTTTCATTGGATGTTACAAGATATGAGTTCAAGATCCAAATGCAACCCTCAATAGAAACTATCAATATATGACTTGAATCTACAATTTACATGGCAATATCTTCGTTTAAAAAAGTAAACTAGGCGTGCACCTCAAGGCATAAGCCTCACTCGATCCAATGAGATTTACACCTTTTTCAAGTGAGCCATATACCTCGAGATGCTTTCAGATGGCATCTATTTGATATTTACCTCACCATCTCAAGTGAGTTAGGCGTGGTCATGATTATGAGTGTTCATCTTTCCCAGATCCTACAATCCAACATTCTACTTCTTCTGAACATTACAAGCCAAAGTTGGAGCAAGAGCATCGAGCCATAGTCCGTCTTACAGTTACCTTAAATCACATTTTAATTTTTTATTTTCTATTAATATTTGATATTATGATTTATGATTTGTGTCTTCATGAAAACAAACTAGATCAATATATTGAATTTTTTCATATTCATGAATTATTTGTAATTTTATGATTTTTTTTTTGTTTCAAGTCTTATGCTTTGTCCCACTACAACAAAATGCACCAATTCTCAATTTGTTTTTTTAAACCTTGGACAACATAGACAGTCAGTAATGATAATTTATAAGGTAGAAAATAATAATATTTACACCAACCTACATCATAAACATCCCATCAAAATTATTTATAACTGTTTTTTCTTCTAAACAAGATTTGTTATTGAAGGACAGGTGGTCAATTTTGATGAAATTAATCAAATAATTGCACAAAATCTTGTCATTAAATAATAAAAAAAAAGACAACTTTGGATTTCTATCCCAATTTTCCCTCCCTTTTCATATTCATTTATGGTACAATAACAAACAATTGCTGCTTTGGATTTTCATGTAAATTAAGTTTGCAATGATAATCGCAATTCAATAGATGGAATCTCTAAAAGCAAAGGTTGCCAACACAACAATCTATATTTGGTTGACCTTTACTAAATTAAAAATAATATAAAAAAAACAAATAACCTTTCAATCAAAACTGAGGCTAACTAGCAAAAAAAGAATCCTGCTCAAAACAATTTTAAGCATAGCTTGGCTGTTGGCTACATGACAATCAAGTCAGCTCATAGTAATTTCAATAAATGTGTACATGCTAGACATAAATACCCTCCTTACCGCCTCAACAATCTCTACTAGTATAACTTCTTCTAAGCAATATGGAGGTGAACCCAAGAGATCACATTAAGGATGTTACTTTAAGGAGTGGTAGGCAGAAGAGCAGTTGTGTGAAGAGAGGACCAAATTTGAAGAACCAAAGAATAAGCCAAAAGAGGCTAACTAGAAAGCTCAAAATAAATTAAAACTATTTTTAGACAATCCATCATCATATGTATCACTACTGTCATACCCTTAGTGCTTCTAAAAGCAAAAGATAAACAAGCAATTCTCCAAGTTCCTAAATATTTTCAAAAAATTAAGCATCAATATCCCATTCGTAGATGTAATTGAGTAGATGCCAAGTTATGTCAAATTTATGAAGGAAATCATCTCAAATAAAGGATGTTAAAGGTTACAACGTTATACTTAAAAGAAAACCACCTATAAAACAGAAGGATCCAAGCCGCTTTACCATTCCATGTGTGATCAAGGGAACACTTGGAAAATGCCCTATATGATCTTAGCACAAGCATGAACCTTATGCCATTGTCAGTCTATAAAAAGTAGGTGTCAAGAGAACGTTTCCCTCCAATTAACTAATAATTCAAACATCAAGCCTCTATAATGTTTTGATTAAAGCTAATGAATTCATCGTTACTTCAGATTTTGTCATACAAGATATGATTAATTGGGAGCCCAAAAATCCTATTATGTTGTGGCATCCATTCCTTGTAATAAGGAGAGCACAAATCGATATTTAGAAGGGTGAACTGTATTTATGGATCCAAAATGACTGTCATTTACAAGGCTTATGAAGACCTTAATAA
Organism: Cymbidium sinense; assembly: GCA_021442155.1. NCBI lineage: Eukaryota > Viridiplantae > Streptophyta > Magnoliopsida > Asparagales > Orchidaceae > Cymbidium > Cymbidium sinense. The sequence continues at coordinate 131,983,230 of CM038218.1, forward strand.
TCAACTTGAGAGCCGCAACTCAACAGCAACCAATAACATCAGACAGTCTGAGCATGAAATTATCATTTTAAGTTAAATTGGAGAAGGACGAAAATGAATGCACAGTGAATAAAAAGCAATATCCTCAAAATACTCTACGAAAAAAGAGGTGTCATCAACATGTATGCTATCCTAAAAACTTATTTAAGTATGGGTCATCAAATCTAAAGTTAAAAATTCTCATGTTGGGAGCAGCTAATGAGAAGCTTCAAAGGCATTGCTTCTCACTTAACAAAACATAAATGGGAGAAAAACTGAATCTGGTTGAGGGCAATAAACCAAACGCTTATTAAGAGGCAACTCAATGTTTATAATCTTATAGCCTATTTATTTTACTTTTTCTTGTGTCAATTCTAATCTAGCTTTGTTTTATAGGTAAAAAGTGAAGACCAAGGCAAGAGCAGCTTAAGCATAAGCAAACAAACAATTGATCTCAAGAAAGATGAAGAAGACCAACAGTGCCCTGTTGAGAATCTATTGTCCCCTTTTTTCTTATTTTTCATGCATTGAGTGCATTGAATTATTTATATATAGGAGGATAATTTTTATACCTATGAATTTTACTTCACTACACTATTATTTTGCTTTAAGTGTCAAATTACTTTAGATATTTTTACTAGGTATTTTATCATAAGTTTTGTTATTTATGTTTGCTTTCAATTTTGCAACGAGAAATTTTGTCTTTATTAAGAGGGAAGAGTGGGTTTGCATTTTGTCTTATTGTTATTATCATCTTATTTTAGCCACTAATTTGTTTTAAAAAAAATTATTTTAATGCACTGTCAATTAGTTGCAATTGATGAATTAAATATGAATAATTTAATTCTATGCATAAAACTTTTTTAAGGCTAATTTGATAAGTAAGATAGATTTAATACACAAAAGATTACATGTTAATGGCACCAACTATATGTATCCTATATGCATTTTAGCATTTGGATTCATATAATACATACAGACTTAACTAAGTAGAGATGTTGGCTAGCATTCTTGTGAATCATAGGGCGACTTACAATTTGTATCCGTTTGGTTGCATAGCATAAAACAACTAGTAGCATGATATGGATAAAGAAAAGATTGTGACTTGACTATTTCCAATATTAAAAAGATGGAATGAGAGTTATCATCTGCCTAAAAGAAAGGGGAAGAGCATTATCATCTAGCTAGAAAAAGGATGAGAGTTATTATCATTATCGTACAAATAGGTCTGATATTAGAAGGCATAACCACCCATCATAACAGTCCATAGTATCTGTCCAAATTCATGTAAAAATTTATTTGATATGTTATACGCAACATGGATAAATCTTTTCAAGAACCCACATGAATCCAATAGACACCTAATAAACAGCTTTTAATTAGATAAAATTTTAATTTTACATATGTTATATAATTTTACACTTAACGAAATTTTGCATGGTATGGTTGGGAATATGTCAATGTGTTAGTGTACTTGTGAATGAATTATTCTCAAATATCTTTTAACCATAACTTGTATAGTATGCTTAAATGTGACTATCAACGTATCATGTGTAAAATAATTGTCAAGTTTAGAACATATATTTTATGTGTATATTTTTTGATGCCTTGTTTTTTTATATTATGCTTTTTCGGCATTAATCAAGAATGAGTGAAGATTTAAGAGTGGGATTGTTTGTTACACGTGAGTTTTACATATTTTTTGACCGTAGATCTCAAATTTTGTATTGAATTTGCTTGCTCTTATGAAACCCACCAAACTAATAAATTGATTTTGAATTTATATAGAAAAGCATGCATTTTAAAAGATTTTATGAAGAAACATGCAAAAACAAGTATTTAGAGCCATCTAAGCACTAGACAGCATAACTAGGATGGTTTGGAGATTTATAAGAGTACTAGAGCCCAACCTAGTGCCTTAAGTGGAAGACTCAGAGCCTAGGTGCACGACACTAGCTAATATAAAGCCCAAGATAGAGAGTTTAGTGCCCAGGTGTCAATTTTAGGCATATTTAAAGCATAAAATAGAGATCTCAACATCTAGGTGCTCAACAATGATGCCTAGAATCGATAGAATGCCAACCCCAATTTTGTCCTAAATTAATAACAAAAATTGTCAAATTTGAAAGCTCAAATTAAAAGCTATTTAAGAAGATTTTAGAGGACTATGGAGGATATTTTTGCTAAAGTTTACAAGAGAGCCCTCTTAGGGTTTCTAGTCATGCTTCCTTGAAGGCTTTAGGAGAAGTGGAAGAAGCCTAAAGCAAAGAGAGAAGGTGGAAATAAAGAGAAGTGAGAGCTAGCAAAACCAAGTTTTCTACACTCCTCTCTTGTCTTTCTTGTAGTTAATGTTGAGTTTCATGTATTCTTTGATTTTTCTTTTACTTTACTAAAAACTAAATCTATTTCTAGAGATTAGACAAAACCAAATGATGTGGTTGGTCTTATTTTCAATACAACTGTAAAAAAGTTTAAATTTCAAAATTTATCATATGCTTTATTTTGTATTTTGTTAATTATTGATTAACTGGCCACCAATTAATAGTTTAGAAGATCCATTTGAAATCAATAAGTGGAGAACAAATTTGTCTTGAATAGAATGCCATAATAAATCATAGATTAGAAATAACGTCGTTCAACACATATTGTTCTATATTGATCCTTTGTACTTGTAATAATCTTGTTGGTATTAAATATGTCTCTAAAAGGTAGAGAGATTGTGCAAATAAAAATAGTGACCCTAAATTTTTAAGAGAAGCATAGTTTCCATCTTGATTGAAAAGTAAAATCTTTTATAAACCTCAAGTTCGTATTGTAAACAAACTAATAAAATCATTTTCGTGAACTACAATCTCTAGATCTTTGCCTAACAAATTCGACCCAAAAACTTTGTCATGTTCTTAATGAGTTCTTTTATTGCCATTTTTGTTTTAATTTTCAAACCAAATTATCACCGACTCCCAACCATTTCAATACTAAAGAATTAACCAAATTTCAAAAATTCGATGTCTTACACTTTATGATACAATACGATATGCATCACTCCATTACTTGTGTGACCATATACACGTGGGTGCCCATCCTCCAACCCTGGGTTTGTTTTTGTTAATTCAAAATTTTAGTTTTACAAGTCTTCTTGTGATGCTCCAGTAAAACTCCAATGGTAACCTTAAGAGTGCTATATAGACACAAATAGTCTACTAATATATATCCTCTACCTCCTACTGAAACTTCACTAGCAGCATCGCATCCTCTGCTCTAGCCAACCCTAACTTAAAATCTAATATTAATGGTAAGTACTCCATTAATAACCTTTTTAAAACGAGTCTCTTAAGATTCCACAAACCTTCGAGCTTAGCTTTGATGCTATAAAAGTTATTACACTTCAATAGAGATCCATAAAACCTGCATTAAATAAATAAAAGTCTATATGCATACACAAGCTACATGAAGCAAAAGCTAAAAAACATTGAAGTTGATGTTAGAAATTAGAATTAATCAAAAATGAGCTTATTATTATACCATTTAATGAAATTTAATACTCACAATGGGATGAAAAAAAAATATTTAAACTCTGAAAAACTATTATTATAAAAACAAAAAATTGATGTAGTGTAAAACAATGATTTAAATATCCTATCTTAGCCCATGGATTCTCAACATCTATAAAATACAATTAAAATGGGATAAGCAAACCAAAACTCAACAAGAAATCTCTAACCATAACCACAAAAGTCGAAGAGATGCTACACAACAGTTGAGATTATAATTTCGTTTTTTCATGAATGATTTCATATAAATCAATCATAGATAACGGATAATGACCATAATCAACAAAAAAATCATATAACAAAATATAAAGTTCAATCAAGAGATAACAATCAATCATTAACACAATAGCAACCCCAAGTAACAAGATGCTCAGAATGAGTGCATAAGCTCATAAAGCATCTCACTCCTATATGCACTCTCCTCCAAAGGAGTTGTTAAATCCAAATTTGCACGTGGAGTAATGCAGAACCTTAAGCATGTGAGAAGTAGATTAAGAGCAATAAGACCAAGAAAGGCAAAAAGAATATAAATCTAAAAATTTCCACTATTTGTGAGAATTAATATAAGAGGAGGCAGAGTATAATAATCAATTCTCTCCCCTTTGGAATGGTAAAAGAAGCTAAAAATTAATGTCCTCCACCCCTCGAAATCCCTACTTTTTACAGGATCAAGAGGTGATCACAAAAGAAAACTACATAGCAACTTCTAGAAGCTCTATATCAATCACCATATAAAGGGACACGCCAGTACTCCGGAGATTGGGCAAGTGCCATATGCCAACTGTTCATTCCTCTATCTGTGCATGTACGAAGGTCCAATGTTGGCCACTAGTATGAGCAAGCTGATCTAGTTGCTCGCCCGGAAAAAAGTATGTCTTCTTCCACAATAATAGCTAAGCTAGTCATCCACATGAGGCAAGTTCTTTTAGGGCGGCTGACAAATAGTCTTTTGCTCTAGTTTTAGTGGTAGCATTAAAAATTCCGCATACTGGTCTGTCTGCTAGGTCCCTCTTGCATACTTGGTGACACAAGAGTAGTGTTGGTTCCACCTACCAAAGAACATATCCCCAGCACAAAGTTCTAGGGAACTAATATAAGCTTGTTATCCCCATAAGAAACTACAAACGTCAGTATTAACATCCATAACAACAACAAAGAAAGTCAAACAACCACATAACATAATTTACCCACACATGCAATGCTGCCCAATCAATAATGCACTCTTATATCCCAAACAAAAATCAAATTACTAAAAGTAGATGTTCTAATAATATAAAAAAACTATTTGATACAATTAAGTATAAAATTTAAAGCACAAGTGTCCAAACAACTAATATAAAAAATTTTGATAAATGTTTATAATCTCTAGGATTAATTGAGATATAACATAATTATCAAAACTATATGAAAAGTAATAGCAAATAATATAGTCTCAAATAATAAAAATTTGGTTCAAACAAAGCTTTGTATGCAAGTTTATCCCTTCCAAAGCTTCTCTTTGCATAAAGAAGTATAATAATTCAAAATTTGTAGATATACTAAATGTGGGGCTATTCTACATAATATGTTTAATAGTATACCCTCTTTTTTGTTGTTATCTTCATTCTTTCCTCTATAATTGATAATTGTGCGACCCTAATGTTATCACCATACTTCCCATTTGAGATGATGATCAACATTCCTCACTCAAATCTTAGGTAAATGTTCCAAGTCATTTCTACATTTTTCTCCCACATCCCTCCTCCCCATTTATCTAAAATTGTTGGAGAAAACTTTCAACCAAGACAAGCCACAAATTGCCAAACAAACCATCCTCAACCAACCAACCTCATTAACTCCAAAGGCAATTCCCTCATCAATTCAAGTGAGGTATTCAAATGATCTCACATTCATTTTATACAAAATGAATATGCATATTTCAATATTAAATCAAAGTCATCAAAAAATAACAAATCCAAACAAAAATTTTGAAACAAGATTACAAATCATACAAAACAAGTTTAGATCTATCTAGAATATACCATAAAAAAAATCCCTAATAACACAAAAAAAATTTGAAGATCATCCTTTGTATGTTGTTGGTAACTTTTATGGTTCCCCAATCTTCTCTGCAATGTAGACAATAGCAATCAAAACAAAAGCAAGTAGGGTAAACTCTAAGGAATTTTGGTTACCAATGCTAACAATTAGTATACCAAAATTACTTTAATAGTTATATAACAATTAAACCTAAAACCTCACAAAATAATATTTTATGTATCCAATGACATCATTATTCTAGTCAGCTTCAAAGAAATATTTCTAGGCTACTCCACCCACTCAGTATCACTGCATTTTATAATATAAAGGTGAAGAAAAATAAAAGAATCAATATGGTACATATGTGTTTTTCAAAATTTTACACATATACCCTTATCTTCTTTATTGGGTATGACAAAGGAAGGTCCCAACTCCCAATGATACACCAATGCATAGAACATTTATGTCTAATAGCCCTTTTTTTCTTTTCTTTTCTTTTCTTTTCTTTTCTTCTTTTTTTTTTTTTGGCAAGGATCAGTTCCTAAGAATAAGTCCAAATATTACATGTTGTGATAACTGACAAATTTCAATTCTCCCTCAAGCTATCAAATACAAATATGGCCTTAAAGTGATATTTTGAGTGGTTTTTCTCTCTCAAGTTAGCATTGGAGAGTAACTTAAATATGAAGGAATGGTTGATCACAACTAAGCGGTAGCATGGAGCCCAAATCTTGTGAGCTCTAAGAACTACAACAAAGAGCTTGCAGTTTGTGTATACCTACCAAATAGCACCAGGCATTATAAGTTGTGAAATTTAACACTAGTAGAAATATTTTATGGCCACACTGTAGCAAGCATAGGGGTCACAAGGCCCAATATGAGGGCATTCTAAATTGTATTGCCAAAAAGGATCCGGGTTAGTAAATGCCTTAAGTCTTCAAAATGACAAAGTAAAATGATAATTCATAACTTCCATTATTATTCAAAGCAAACCTACAAATTATTAAAAAAAAAATACAGGAATCTGCAATATGTCTCCTGAGCAGAGTGTGGAAATGGATATATGCCTGACTTTAGGAGCTCAAGCTAAGCTAACCTGACACAAAAACGATAAAACTAAAGCATAGCCACTACGCCTTAAAAATAGAAAAAAAAAAGTCTCAAGAAGAAGAAGCTAGTGTAGCGAGTCTCACTCAAGTCCGTACGAACTATGTAGCTTCCCTACCACCTCCCTCCAAGAGCTACAACCATCTCGTCCGACTTCGGAAATCAAGCATTCGGGCAAATTTTTCAAAAACCTGTTAAAACTAGGTCACTGGATCATTCCCAGAGCCCGTGAACAACAACATCGTTAGAAATCACAGACAATATTAATGGGGAGCTGCGAAATTACGCAAATATATTGATGGCGTGAACTGCCCAGAACGAATAGTTAAACTTATCGGAATATTTTGATGAAAAAGATTAAAGCATACCCTGGGTCGCCTCCTCCCGTTGTGCGGCAGAATAACAAAATTTTCTCCACGAGCTACGAATTGGACTGCTTAATATTTTGCGATCGGGTCGGTCTAGCGATATTCGCCGTCAAAATGACAGCAGAAATTGGCATGCTAAAAACCTAATTCGTTATTGGCGGATATAGGTGAGTAGATTACTGAAATAATATATAGAGAGAGACAGAGGACCGTATCAGCCTATTCTACCATTTCAAAATGTGTACCGGTCAATCGAACCAATGTTGATTTAATAAAATCACCTGATTTAAATTAGACCTCTCAATCATCACTGATTTTTGATCTAATGGCTACGATTCATCTACAAGTTTAAAAATAACCTAAATGCTAAATTGAAACTCATAATCTTCGAATCAAATTCCTTGCTTGCTTCTTCACTTTGCCCTCGGTCATCTTCTCCGTTCATCACTCATCGTTGCTTCATCGATTCATAGCTACTTCATGCATCACTGATTTGCTTTGATTTGCTAGTCGAAACCCACATCTTCTTCTTCGTTCCACAAATCGTTGAGATAAAGTTCCTAAATCCTATATCCATAAGTGATTTTTTTTTTTTTTTGAAATCGTGTTTCTCAAATTTTGTGTCAATCTCCTTATCGTTTGTCTTCCCATACCTAAATGAATCAATTTTTTTTTACTTGCAGAAATGATGTGAAATAAGCGTAGAATTCCTTGTTTATAATTAATATTTTTTATTTTCAATTAAGTTTAGTTTTTATTTGATTAGTGTTCATCTATGAATATAGTGGGTTTAATTTGATCCCCTACATTTTGTTCTCTTAGCAAATGCAATTATAGTTAATGGTTTAACTTGAATCAAGTTTTATATATTGTTTGTGATTCCTATGATTTTACAGTGGTTTTTAATATTATTGAACAAGGTTTATGGGTGAGTGAGTGGTCTCTTGATAAATCAAGACTTATATTCCAAATATATTTATAATTACCATTGTTCAAAAAGTTATGAGTTAAAGGAGGTGTTCACCACAAGTGTATTATGCTTATGTTAGGTCCTTGATTGATGGGGGTGTCCACTCAAACGGGAAAAAAAAATTTATATAAAAAAAATATTTTAAAAATAAACAATATGAACTATGCTTTAATTAAATTTGTGGGATAGTTCTATAAAATTGGAAAAGAATGAAACACATTTATTACATAATAATTTATATATCTTTGGAAGTGAATCCAAAATAACTTTAGTATGCTAGATCATCACAATAATTTAACAATTATTTTCATTAATGTTTTTTTTTCTTTTTTAAAGATCTTATGATTCTTATCTTTAGAATGGACTAAGTCAAGCTTCTTTGCCTTGGCAAATTGTGTTGAAGGAGAAGATAGTGGATTTTAGAGGAAGATCAGAAGAGTAAATGTGGATCAATTAATCGAACAATTGTAAATCTTGTGTCCTATTTTTCTTTTCTTTTTATTTACCGCTCTTTCACTTTTATTAGATTAATGTGTTTTTATTTTATGTTTAAGTTTTAAATTTTCTTTATTTTAAGAATTTTAAAAGAACACCAGTTTTAAATGGGGCGTATTATATTATAGTGGATGTTAACTTTTAGAATGATTGTTTAATCATGCCAAAATTACCTGGAGCACTAATAAGGTTATTGTGAGTGATAGATTCGAATAAGAAGCCATCACTCGGCTATATCTATGATTGTATTTATAAAGTCAAAAAAAGCAATTAAGGGTGTATTTAGCAAAGTAAAAAAAAATTTATATGAGCTATACACTTATATTATTAAGCACTGATTGTATGAACAACTCAATCGAAACATTCATTCAACTGCATATTTTTTAAATCAATAGTTTCAATATAGTCATGACAATGATTGTAAGAAGCCTAAAGTGATATAAGGGTTGGAAAATTAGAAAATAACTTATTGGCAATAAAGATGTATCTCCTAAGCTAAAACTGCAATGAATGAAGTCAAACTTTATCAAGATAACTTAGAAAATTTTGGAAAGCCAATTGCTCCCACAATGGAAAAAGAAATATAACCTAGTAAGTATAACTACTTATCATTAAATTATTTTAATTTTTTTATGTTTGACTATATAAACATTGTTATTTAAAATTAAATCAAATTTATTTATTAACAGATGAATGGTGAAAAATGTTTAGCTCTAGTGCTCTAAATTTACAAAAATTAACCATTTGTATTCTAAGCCAAACTTCTTATTTATTAGATGTGAAAGAAATTAGAGCATCTTTGAACAACCCCGCACAATAAAAAGAAATCATTTGGAGCATCAAACACTAAATGATCTCATTTATGTTTGATACAACCTTAATTTGAGAAATAGGCATGCTCTTTAAAAAATTATGAATGCATTAAGACAATAGATTTTTAGATACTTGAAGATAAATGTACACCTGAATTGAATTATGATGATTTAGAAAGTGAAATCTATATAGAAGATGCTTTTCCCATTACTTAAAAATCAAATATAGCACACAATGAACAAACCATTAGTAAGTTTTTATAATCACATTTAAATTGCTTATTATTGTGAAAATGTAATTTAATTTATAAATTTGAATTGTAGGTTTAGATGAATGTATTAACGCTACAAATGAAATACTTGAACACGATGATTTGGTAGCTTTTGGTGAGACAGACTTTAGGGACGTAGATTTTAAGGAGAGGACTTTTAGGAACGCGACATTTGAAGATGAATTTAATATGCTTGGCTTGCTTAATCTTGTATTATATTATTTGTACTTTTATCATGTTTGATATTCACTTTATGCTTCAATAGAGACAACTTTTTGAGTATAGAATGCAAAAATTATGAATGTATTGTGTGACTTATGTTTGTTGAATTTTGGATGTATTATGTTATGACTTATATGCACTTATGTATTCTATACTCAAAAAGTTGTGTTAGTAACTATCATGCTTGCTTAAACTATGTATTCTTTTTATAGTTTTAACGCTACAATATTATGTTATGACTTATGTTTGTTGAATTTTCAAGGACCATCTTGCATATGGTTACAAAATAAAAGGTTAGTAATTTAATTTTGAAGCTTTTTAAATTCATTATTAAAGTTATTTAAGTTTATTAATTGAGGATACTACTTCTCCAATTTTATTTTATGTTATATATCTATATTATTGCATCATTTAAATTATATTTGAATAATTCTAATATTTATTGCATCATCCAGTTTAATCGCTAGTTCAACCCTGATCGGTCCATCGAACCTTGAACATCTCCTTTTTGGTTCAATGTCTTTTGTGTGTGTGTGTGTGTGTGTAATATTTAAATCTTCAATATTAAATCAAAAATACCATCATCATTAATTTTTAAAATGAAATTCACATTTTTGTACATAAAAAATCTACTATATTTATAAGTATCAAACTTAAGATGTTAGATATGTAAATGCATAATAATTGTGTACTATGTATGTAAATATTTCCTAATTATTTTCATATATATACTAGGTTTTAATTTATTATATATAAAAGATCTCTAAAGGTAAAGACTATATATTCACTTTATATTTTTCTTAGAGAAATATGCAATAAAGTTCATTTTTGATAAAAAATGCCCTAAATGAAAAATAGTCTCTTATATTCATGAACTACTTATTTAGGTCAAAATCTTTACAGCTAGTTTGAATTTGCTTGAATTCAAAGTAGATGGAGCATTAGAGCAAGAGGGAACGAATAGATGGGCTAGACAACTCGTGAAGAAGAAGAGTTTTAAACCTCATTGGAGCAAGCATGGATAAAACATATGTGTATAGAAGCAAATATGTTTTACATTGGGGGTGTAAACGAGTCGAACATGAGTAAGCTAAGGTTCTATTCATGTTTGGCTCATTTATATTAGCTTGTGTTCAAGTTGAGCTCATGTTAAAATCATGCTCGTAAGGAGTCTATTTATGTTTGGCTCGATATTAGTCATTTTGGTTGGAAATTTTCGTATTCGACTCGAATAAGACTTGTTTGTTTGTTTGCTCGAATTTGGCTCGAGTTCAACTTGTGAATAAGCTTGAATTTCTCATATAAAGTAATAAAGCTAACTTTTTTTTTCATTTTTAAATTATTAAATTTGGAACATAAAATTTTAGAAACAAATAACAAAAAATACATAATAAAAATAAAATTTTATTAACAAAAAACAATTGTTACAATTTACAATATCAATTCCACATTCCATATCAAAATTTTATAATAAATAAATTGCATACTAAATAACAAATATCTATGCAAACAAATTGGCATAAAACTAACAAGTCAAATTTATGTAAATCAAAATATGACAAATACATAGTTAAAAATATATATTTCAACACACATGTGAAACTCATGAAAATGTAAAATTTCTTTTGATTTGAAATTACTTTTTAGACCACTAGCTGCCACATTGTTGTTAATAATAAATAAGCTCAAATAAAAGAAATAAAATATTTTAATGTACCTGTCATGTGTTGAATGAATTTATCAATGCTTTACATTGATTGAAAATATAGAAGTTTTAAGAGGCTCAAATTTAATTATTACGCATAACCTTGTACACTCTATATGATTGTATGCTTAACATGACATTCTAAATACAAAGAAATAGAGGTTCAGTATTTTATGCTCATTATCTTGATAATCTTACATAAGGTAGATAAGTTACATGCATCCAAACCATATAGGAACAAAAGCTAAAATTTTGTTATCTTACCATAATTTTAATTATCTATAGAGTTACATGCATAAATGGCAAACCAAAATGAAGGCAACAAGTAACATATATATATTAAAGTTTTTTTAATCATCATAGTCTCACTCCTATAATACTTTTATAAAAAAAATTTAATAAAATAATATTGCATAATCTATTATAAATGTTAATCAATCCAAATTAAGTAACCAAATAATTATGCATAAGATGTGGTAAATGTTAGTGCCCACAAATCATACGACCAATCATCAATCTAACTAAAATATAAAATAACAACTAAGTATTTGAAAATAAAATTGTTTGATAACTCAAATTATTATCAACTTAGTAGGATGCATTGTTGCTCAAGAATCTCCTAGAAGAACACCCAAAATATTTTCCTCCAATATTTTCTTATTGTAACCAGATATAAAAATTGTTAAAATACTTGAAAGATATAATGCATTAATAATATTAAGTTGCATAATACTGTGTGAGAAGCACTTATCAAAGATGTGTTAGCATTTTTTTGGATGACCTAATCTAATTAGCTGCACAAATCAATACATTAACTATCTTGGCTGATAAATAATTTTAACAATCATCTAGCACCCTACCACCAACACTGAATATAGATTCAGATGCAACTGTTGTTATTGGAATTGATAATATATCAGATTCTAAACAATCATATATATAATTCAATAAAGCCAATTTTGAGCCATAAAATCACTTTCAACAAAGGCTAAAAGAGCAATTCTACCCTAGAAAATATAGTAAAGATAAAACATAAGAGTAGTTTTGCCCGAAAAAAGATCACATAATCACAAAAAGGAGAGATTGGCGAAAAGCTAGTAAGGCTCATGCAACACCTAAGCAGGTTGAGCAGTTGAGAACTTGATATTGAGTGTTAAGAGATAGAGAGAATCACAATGAGGACTCCAAGGAGCGAGGTAAAGAATGAAATCAAGTGAGGGACAGAGAAACAAAATGAAACCCTAGGCCTCCACTTGCTTGAGATGCGAGAACAAGAGAGGGATTGTGGGAGGTTGCCGCTCAAAGAGAATCAAATAATAGATTAAGGTTATGCAGCTCAGTTTGGGAGTTAGGTTTAGCACGCACGTGCACGCGAGTAGGTGTGTGTGTGTGTGTGTGTGGGTGTGTGTGTGTGTGGAGCTCAATCAAGTCGAACACAAGCGAACATAGCCTTTGTTTGTGTTTGACTCATTTATATTTTAAGTTGAAATTTTTTGTTCATGATTGTCTCGTTACTTTAATGAGCGAATTGAACATGAGCTTATTATCAAGTTGGACATGAGCTATTCGTGAATGACGAGCTATTTTGATAGCCCTATTTTGCACAATGGAGATCACTATGGAAAACATCAACATGACCCATAATGTGTGATGGAGAAGAGGAATTTTTAATGGAGATCATTAAAAAAAGTACTAATGGAATTAGTTGAGTGTGAAGAGAAGTGGAGTTCAGAATAGAGTTGCTTGAGAGAAGGAATTGACAAGGCATATGCCATGTGAACGAAAAGAGAAGTATATGATGTAGCTCATTTGGTAATGATTGGGATATTGTTAAAAGGTTTCAAGCATTTTCTAAGTGGTCATAAAAAGTTTAGGGTTGTTAAAAGGCTAAGAAAATGGTTAATTTATATAGGGATTTTTGACTAATTTATGGCTAGAATTTTTTTAAGTAGTTGGTTAGGTTTTTTCAATGGAAAAGAGTGAGGACATCAAAATTAATGGTTTGGAATGTTAACTAAGTAATCAATATAGTTTTAGGTCAATTGGATGCGTGGTTATAAAGTTAGAAATTTTGTAAGCAAATTGATCACAATAGGTGGACAACACTAGTTAGAGTTTTTGTGGAATGTGTATGGCTCAATTTTATTTGTGCTTAGAAGTATTATAAGTATTTGATAGGTGCTAATGATGTAGATGATTAATAAACAAGAGAAAAAAAACATATACTAGGATTTGAAACATTAATTATTTTTGTCTTATAAATTAATTTAAAAGCTAACAATATCAACTCCTTGTAGACAAAAATTTTTGCAAGAGATCAAATTTATTTTTTCAATAAATTAATAATTGTATAAATAATACATGAAGTGTTATAAGAATAAAAATAAACTTATAAGGAAACACTCAAAAATTTCTTTCAAATGTCATATTGGTAGCCTCCCTTTAAAACCCATATATATTTGAAAATAAATGATACCGCTCCAAACAAAAGGGTTTAAGTAAAATCTGATTGATTCTCTTGAACCTTTAACTTTGGCCGGTTTATACTATTTTAAAAATAAGTTTTAATATTAACAATAAACTTTTAAAATAATATAAGGTGGCCCCCATTTTATTTTTGACCATAAAAGTAAAATAAAAGAATAAAATATATACTACTTCTCATACTTTCTATCGTATATCTTGAGTTGAGCCTTTTTGTTTATGCTGCATCATCTCCCCTGAGGCCAAGAGAACTCTTCTCCAGAAGATTGAAGTTAATGTAATCATTGGCTAGGTCTAACAATATCTTATGTACTCTTTCTTAGTGAGCAATGTATCTTCTAAAGGTGGATGGTTCGTTCATCTAAGTAAGAATCTCTGATGTTAATTTGTGTTGTTTAGTGCTTATTAGAAATAATGTTATTAATAATGTTATTGGGATAATGCCAAATTGAAGTTGGATTTACCGATAATAAGATTGGCATACAAATATTATTTTAATAATTTCCTAGAATAAAGTAATAAATATTCTATATTAACAATAAAATTGATAAATATAATGGGGGAAAATCTAAGTATTATAAATTTGGTCCAATTTTTTTAATAATTTTTAATGGCATACATGCTCTAGCATGTGGCATTTTATTTCTATTGGTGTTATTTCTTTCAAGCAAATGCATATTAGTCCCATTTATGATCTTTTTCAGTTAGTTACTTTGGCATATTTATCATTACTTAAATTTATTGCATAACATTAACATTTAATTTTAAAACTCCTTATAAAAAGTAAAGGTAAATCCATTAAAAGCATGTGTAAAAATATTGTTATGCCAATATGTCCTTTAGGATTAAAATTCTGAATAATATTAAAAATGGTTTGCCAACAACAACAAGCCTTTATCCCACTATGTGGGGTAGGCTACATGAATCCTTCTTCTCTATTGTGTCATATTATGTGTCAAATTCTCATTTAATTCAAGTATAACAAGGTCATTTTTTATACATCTTAACCAAGTATTTTTAGGTCTACCTCTACACATCTACTCTCCTAACAGGGTCATCGGATGGCCGACGCTTCATGTGGCAAAACCATCTAAGGCGACTCTCTCTAATCTTATTTTCCACTGGACCTACTCCAACTTTTTCCCAAACATACTCATTTCGCATTTTATCTCTAAGAGTAAAGCCACTCATCCACATGAGCATCCTCATCTCTGCAACACTTAACTTAGTCTTATGCTTCTCTTTTATTGGCCAACATTCTGCACCAAAAATCATTGTAGGTCTTACCACCATCTTATGAAATTTTTTCTTAAGTTTAAGTGGTACTTCTCTATCACACAACATGCCAAATGCATTCCTCCACATCAACCATCCAACTTGAATTCTACTAATAACATCTCCATCTATTTCACCACTATTTTGAACAATTTGAACAATAAAATCTAGATATCTGAATCTCTCACTCTTTTTGATGACTTGTTCACTCAATGTCACAACACTACCACTAGAACTTTTACAACTAAAATTACACTCCATATATTCAATTTTAGATCTACTTAAACAAAAAACTTTAGACTCTAAGGTTGACCTCCATAACTTAAGTTTCTCTTGGATGCCCTCTCTAGTATTATCAATAAGAAGAATGTCATTAGCAAAAAGCATACACCAAGGTACATCTTCCTGTAAATGCCTAATAAGAAAATCCATAAATAAAGAAAAAAAGATAAGGGCTTAAAGCTGATCCTTGATGTAATCCAACTAAAATAGGAAAATATTTTGTCAATCCTCCTTATGTTTGGACACAAGTAACAACTCTAGTATACATATCCTTAATGACTTGAATATAACCAATATTAACTTTTTTTTTCTTTTCTAGAACTCTCCAAAGAATATCTCTTGAAACTTTATCATAAGTTTTCTCTAAATCAGCAAATATCATATGTAGATTCTCCTTACTTTCTCTATACTTTTCCATCAAACCTCTTAACAAATGTATATCATCCATAGTAGATCTGTCTGGCTTGAAACCAAACTGATTGTGAGAAACTTCTCCATCAAAAATGGCTTGCCAATTATATATAAATTGATGAAGCCTAAAAATAAATTATCTTAATGCTCTTACTTCTACTATTAGACTTCTAATATCTCTTATGTACTCTAATTATTATTTATATAAGTTTAGAGAGGTGATGGATTGGCTAGAATCAACTAATCTATGATAACCCATATTGGCCAAATTCTTATATGCTTGAATTATAATAACTACCATTTACAAATGGAGAGTCTAATAGATTGGAACCACTTGTAAATGATGAAGAAATATTTGATTTAGTGTTTATGGGATTTTGAGAGTCTTCATTAGGTAATTACAAATGATAGCAAGACTAGTCCATGTAGCCCTACTCTAGGCGATTTAACATATAGCTTACTTTTTTAAAAAAATAATTTTCTTATTTTAGGATGGTTCAAAAAAATTGCAAGAGGAATATGGATGCTTTTAGTGTAACTTTAGATTATAGTTTATTGTAAATTTTTAAGGATCTATGGTGGGTAAATAAATGCTAAATCATGATAAGGTCTTTAAAATTTATGTTATGTTAACTTCAGAAAGCTCAATATATCTTCTAATATTTTCAATGACAAATAAAGGTTTTGGCTATGCATGATAGTGTGAGTATGGGAGAAGACTAGGGCTTCTTTATATTATCACACTCAACCAACACAAAATTAATAAACACAAAAATAATTTACAATCTATACGTTATTATAATGGGATAACACAACCCTTACAACAAATGCATACTCTCTCATAAAGGGGTGAGCAGTAAAATTTTATTTTAAAGACAAAATACAAAATAATAAATTTTGATGCAATATATCTGTCACAAATCTAGCAAGTAATCCAAATCAGAAATGTTATCTCACAACTTATAAACTATCATCTTACAACTTACAATAAATTTTTAAATAAATCTGAGAAGATAGAATACTTACTTAAATTTGATAGGATATAACAAAATAAATATTTAAAAAATGATCTTATCAAAATATTTGTCTTAATGAAATTTATAGACTAGTGTAAAAATATATTTAAAATATATTCATAGTAGTCATTTGCGAAGTACAATAAATTTCCGCAATGAACAATTTTAACTTTAAAATAAATTATAAGTAATATGTATATAATATTGTAAGAATGATTAACTTTCCATCAAAAATATTTTCCCTTAATTATGAAACAATAAAAACATCAATCTTAAGTAGATTTTAGCAAGATAAAATAATATTTAAACAAAATATATTAGTTGGAATGAAATGACAAGTGTCAAATAAAATAATTTAGTTTTTTAATAAAATTTATTTGGATAAAGAATCATGACATACATTAAATCTATCAAATAACCTAAAATTTCGACAATTATTTGCTTTTATTTCAATCAAAATGATGGTTTAAATTAATGCAAAAAAAATTACGAAATACTTAAATACAATTAGCATATGATAGATTAAAAAAATATGCAAGTTTTTTTATTTAAAGTGAGAAATCTAGCAAATATAAAATATTTTTAACTCAATAAATTAATTTTAAATACTTAAAATACACTTCTAAGGCAAGTTGCATGATTTATGACGTATTATGTTTGATATAAAAGATTGACCCATAAAACTCATGTAAAGCCCAAAATCTATCATTTTAATGTGTTCACTTTAAATATTTGCTTTTAGTTATTCACATGCATGTTTTTCTACCAAAGGAATTTGAGCAAGCATTTCTATTTTGGACAAGACAAATTCCTTCTGTCCTCTCACTTATCTATATGTTGTGGGTTCGATGATTTTTGTATAAACTAGATATTTTTCATATTTATTTGTTTCTTTAAAACAACAAGATCAATCTTTAGATGATTTTAAAAAAAGTTAGTGGGCCATATGAACAATCTTTCTTCAACTATAAATTAAGGGACAATTTAGATTATTTTCATTCAACTTTCATCAGTTATGTGTGTTTTGAGAAAGGTTATGCTTATATGAGTGAGTGATGGTGGTGGGTAGCCTTCTGGTAGGATTAAGTGGTACAAATTGCTATGAATTCTTAGATTAATATCTAAAAATGAGATGTGGAGTTTTTGGTGAGATGTTGAGGGTATAGTATGTTCTTTTAGTGAAGCTTCCAAGACTAGCTTGGATTGAACTAGTTTGGACCGATTTGAAATATCTCTTTAGACAAAGAGTTTAGGTGGGTTAAATGGCTTGAAATAATTATGGATAGTTAGTTTAAGAATGTGAACCAATAATCTGTAATATATGGTTAAGTTTGGTGGACTTTTTAAGAGTATTGATGGGTATGGAATGAGATTAGGTCTTAGTCTTGCCTAGTTTGGCCAAGAGAATTAAGTGGGGCTTTGAAGTAGATGTGAGGCATAGAATGGTTGATTGCTAGTCTTATAGGAAGCTAAGAATGTATAAAAAGGCTTAAGTAAATTAAAATAAAATATTAAAAAAATAAAAATAAATATAAAATTAAACAAAGGATCTACCTAATCTCACCAAAGAAAAAGCAAACTTGAGTCACCAAGAACGAAGCAAGAGAAAAGAGTATTTCTTAACTCAAAATAATTCATTCAACAACTGAAATTACAAAGCATATCAGCCCATATTTATGGGAATTAAAAGTATTTAGGGTTACAACTTTAGGAGAAAAAATGAAGAGAAAAGAGAGATTGATGGCCATTTACTAAGATAGTATCTCAACAACTTATTTTTAATGCCTCTTTCATATCAAGGCTAGCCTACAAACTTGTAGATGAAAAATTAAAATATAAAAGCATCAAATTTAAAAATACGTTTAAGATGTTCTAGAATATGGACTCTTTATTGGGGTTTAGCTTGGGCTCTTGTAGTTATGGCAATTCTTTTTCTTTCTTGGGCTTTAGCCTTAGCTCTTATAATTGGGTATTTAATTTGATTTTCTTTATGATGTGCTACATCATTGAGCATTTAAGTTCTTTTTAAGTATTCTATAAGTTCCACTTAAGCTCTATTTTTGTAATTTTTTTTTTCATTTTAGGCTTTTATAATTTCATATTTTAATTTTGAAAGTTTATTAGTCATCTTATTTTGTCCTAATTGGCTCCCTTATCAATCCAAATTTCAGTAGTCTCCTAGCATCTTCTCCTAATAGAAGTTTGGGCAAGCCCACCTTACTACGAAAAGTAAGTATAGTTGGTGTAAACCAAAACCTGCTCTTCTTCCCCACCTCACTAAGAAAAGTGCACATGTGCTACTAGAATGAAAAACCAAAAAAAATTTCTCATTGCACTATGAAAAGTGCTTATAGATACTTATCAAAATTTTCCTATTGTGTTATAAAAGGCGTGTATGGATACTTATCAAATTTTACCTACCATACTACAAAAATCATGCACAATGCTTATCCAATGCATCACAAACATCATTTGTGAGTTTTCCCCACCATGCCACAAAAAGTGCATATGGGTTCGCACTTTGTGCTAGATGTGCTACATACAAAATTTTGGGGGTTTTTAGGGTTGAAGAATGTTATTACTTTGAACACAAGGTTGATGATGATAAGACGATAAATTAGTGATATTTTGGTCAGAAAGAAAAATTCAAAATAAAAAAATTTATTTGTTGTCTTTGCTATTCTGAAGAGAAAGAGAGGGAGTTGGGGAGTAAGAGTTTATCTCTTTGTTTGGAGAGAGAAAGTGAGATAAATTAAAGATAAGAGTGTAAATTTTCTTTTGTTTAGAGAGAGAGAGAGGGAAAATATAGGGAGGAAGGAATCGATTAAGGATTAAGTGGCCAAAGTGATGAAATAGATGGAGAAGAGGAGTAGGAGGCACTCAAGTTGCTGGTCATCAAAAGGAGATGAGTAGTAAGAGTCCTAGGTTAAGATTCTATGAGAAGAATAGTGGGAGGAGGGTTACTTGCGACCTTTTAAATAATAGTTGGTTTCATGAGAGGGGATTTCAAATGGGAGATAGCAAAAAGAGATGGCATTGGTCCAGGAGAATGGTTGGTTGGGAGAGCAAAGTGAAATGAAGAGGAGAATGGTGAGCGAGCTATTGTTTGAATAAGGGAAATGGGTGAAGTGAAATTAAGAGCGTGCATGGTTAGGTGCAAACAATGGTGGAAGGTCATTTTATCTAGAAGGGGAAGGTGACAAGTTTAGTTGAATGAAATTTCATGTGAATTTTGTTGATGGAGATTAGTGCATGCTAGGAGGAGCATCGTGCATGCTCGCTTAGGGAAGGGAGATTGTGTAACTATTGAACAACAATATTTGACACTTAACTTCAATCATTGCCTACCTATTTGGAATGTGTTGAAACTAAACTTTAATCAACAAATGCAAATAATTTAAGGTAATAGTTGTTTAAAATAATATATTGAACCACAATAATTCGTTCAAAGTCATATCACTTTAATTTGTTTTAATTACAAATTTATACAAATTGTATAAAATCAAGTTCATAGCTATGTAATAATTTTTCAACGTAACCAACCACTGATTCACATCCCTGCCATGAAACATTTATTGTTTGGGGTGTACATTTAAATAGATTTTTGTAATTTGATGATATAGACAAGTTTGTTTTGAGGAAAATTTCTCCAACCATTAGGCCTTATTACTATGAACATAGATTCACATACTTCTTTCTTCTTCTTTTTTTTGCATAAAGAGAAAAAATTTATTGATGAGTAGAAGATTACAGTAATCCAAAAGATGGAAAGAAAAGGGGGTGGTTACAAGTATTTTGTTATAATGTATGGGATGCCTAGCTTGTCATTGTGTACAAGTAAGCTCAACTCTTTGTCTGGGTGTTTGGAGGATGAGAGGATTTGATATTGTGCTCCTCACTTTGCAAGTAGATCAGCAGGTTCCTTCTTAGTTTATTGATAGATTTAAGGAGGTTGGTAATGAGCCAAGGGGGCTACTGGATCTGATCTCCGTTCAGGATTTGTATGAAAGGTAATGAGTTCGATTCAATCCAATAGTTGAGGTGGGGTCCTCTTGAAGCAAGGAGAAGAGTAGAATGAAGTGATGTGATTTCAGCATGAAGTGCTGAAAGTGTAGTATAAGGCATGGAGTAGAAGTAGATACAGTCACCTTTGTAGTTCCTGAAGAAGCCATTGATTCCAGCATTACTGGTTTTGGTATTCAAGCTGCCATCTATATTAATTTTGATGTGTTCTTGGTTCAGTTTCTTCTATGAGACAAGATTGCAAGTTGGCGGTTTACAGTTTCCTGTATTCACATACTTATTTTTCTAGTTTAGAGCTTCACCTCTTTCCAATAGTTGGAAATGGGATTTGATCTTGAGAGTAATTGATTCAGCATTGATGTTGGAAGTATTATGCTTGAGATCATTTCTAGTAGTCCAAATGAACCAAATGGTGATAAGGATTGCATTGAAAGTTTTGGAGGGCTGCTTGTATATTGCTTGATTTGATTTGTCCAATAGTTAATACAAGTTGAAGAGACCATCACCATTATGGTCATTTGTTTGTTAAAAAAAAAATGTTTCGTAGTGTTTTGCTGAATTTGTAATGAATGAAGGTATGAAAAAGATATTCTTCTTCTTCCATGTATAGATGGCATCTTGAGGGAAGTTTAAGGCCTTTGAGTTTGAGGATATCATCAAGGGGAAGGAAGTGGTGAAAGAGTCTCCAACATAAGAAGGCTATTGAGAGTCAGATATTTGGGTTCGAAATAGCTTTCCCCCAAGGTACAGAGTTGGTGTCTTTCCACCAAATTGAAGGAGGATCTTGTGAATTGAGTTGTGTGTGGAAATGCCCTTGATAATCAGTATGTCTTTTCAGGGTTGATAGGCATGTTGTAGATTTTGCTACATATTTGAGGAGGGAGAACAACTTGTAGTTTTTGCATATCCCAATCAACATTCGACCAGAAATTCTTAAAGGAGCAAGTTTGGAGAGGCCTGAAATTAGAAAATTCCAAAAAGGGGGGGTTCCTCCCCAAACCAATGGTCATTCCAGATGTCAATGCATCCATCCCCCCAGCCCCAAAAGATGAGGTCTTCGACTTCTTCCCTGTGCTACAACAAACTCCTCCAAATGGTTGAATCAGATGGTTTTGTTATTGTTGTCATTGGATGAGAGTCTTTACAGTATATTCTTAACATGTATTTGGCCCATAGTGATTTGTTCTCCTTGAGTTGTATCCATAATTTGCATATGTTAGCTTTGATATTATCTCCAATGGTTTTGAAACCCAAGCCATCTTTAGTGATCGGTGTACAAAAGTTTTTTCAGTTGGTCCAATGGGTGGACTTCTGGTTATGAGTCCATATAAATCTATTAAGCATTCTTTCAATTCTCCTTTGGATCAATTTTGGAATGTGTTGGACTTGGGTAGTATACAAAGGAATTAAGTTGAGGATGCTTTTGGAAATGATAATTCTTCCACCAAATGATAGAAATGAGTTCTCCCAGGAGTTGATTCTATGTTGAATTTTGTTAATTAGATCATAAAAAGAGCTGATGTGGCTTTTCCTTTGTAAAGCTTGATTCCAAGGTAAGAGAGGGGAAGCTTTGTCTAAAGGAAACTAGTTCTCTCAATGATCCATCTAATTTTAGATTTGTTGATTTGCTTCCCTGTAACAAAGAGACGTTTGTTAGTATTTAAAGACATACCAAAGAGGGTCATGAAATCCTTGATGATTTATGAATGTGTGTTGATTGCTCTTTTATTTCCATTGCCAAAGAGGAGGAGGTCATCAGCAAAGGCCAAATGAAATATGTTGATGTTTCCAATAGAGTGGTATTTGATGTTCTTGTTTGAGGAAGAGATTCTGTTCAGCTCTCTAGAGAGAATGTCCAAAGCCAAAATGAAGAGTGTGGAGGATAGGGGGTAACCTTGTTTACCACCTTTGGTTGCTTGGAAGAGGCCACTAACTTTGCCATTGAGAAGAATTTTGTAGTGATTATTGGAAAGGAGGGTTTCAATTATAGGCAAAATTTGTTTGAAAAGCCTCTCACTTTTAGGGAGTTGAGAAGGAATTCCCAACTAAGAGTGTCAAAGGCTTTCTTTATATCAATCTTCATCAACACATTGCATATTTTTTGTCAATGTCTTTGATCAGGACTTGAGCTAGAAGGATGTTTTCAGTAATATTTCTCCAATTGATGAAGATAGTTTGGTTTGGGGAGATGAGGGTTGAGAGAATATTTTGAAGTCTGATGGCAATAATTTTGCTGATAAGTTTGTTGACAACAGGTGTTAGGCAGATAGGTCTGAACATGTCCCAGGTGTGGCAAACTTTCTCTTTGGGAATCAATATAATTGACAACAGGTGAAATACTTATGGCAGCTCAAGTTAGTGAAAAAAAATTTGAATAGCTTTGACTACTTCAACTTTTATGACTTTCCAAGCTTTCTGATAAAAAAGAGCAATAAAGCCATCAGAATCAGCTATTTTATATCCATCTATGGAGTTAAGTTCATTCTAGATCTCTTCCTCATTGGGGGAAGAGGTAAGTTCATCATTGTTGATAGGGACCTTTCAAAGTCAAAGAAATTCCTGTTAAGGAGAGGAGGCCAAGGTTTATTCTGGGGGTGGCTAAAATTTTTGGTGAAGAAGTTAAAACACTCTTCCACAATGCCCTCTTGGTGAGTGATCCAATTACCATCGATATTTTTTTATTTTGTTCACCCATTTTTCTTCTCCTTCTTTTTTATGCAAACATGGAAGAATATGGAGTTTCTATCTCCATGTACAAAGTTTTGAATAATTACTTTATGTCTAAGATAGTCTTCTTCTCTGTTGATGAAGCGATGTAGCTCAAGATGAAGATTATTTATTTGGTCTTTAAGAGTAGAGGTATCACTATCTTTCATGTGGGAAATCTCTTGTTCAAGCTTGTCTATCTTCTCTTCAGTTGTTTTGACCTTATAGTGGATGTTTCTAGAAGTCTCCTTGTTCCAATTTTTTAGCCCATGAGTAACATTCTTATGAAGGATCCAAAGGTGAAGCCAAGGGTTGTTGTATTCACCACCCTGCCAAAGTTTAGTATTGCATTGGATAAAGTCTGGGTGGGAAGTCCACATGTTGAGGAATCTAAAAGGATTGTGTTTTTGGTTTGGAGGTGAAGTTGAAGCTTACTAATAAAGGAGAGTGATTTGAAACAATTCTAGCAAGATGAAGAACTTCCGAATTGCAGAATAAAGAGTTCCAATCAAAACTGGTGAGTACTCTATCCAATCTTTCCAAAGTTCTCCGTCTTTTCCAAGTGAAAGGTTTGCCTTTGAAGCCAACATCAAAAAGGTTAGCCTCTTCTATGCATTCAACAAATTCTGAGATAATTAATATGTTTGGTTTTCTTCCTCTCTTTTTTTCAGCTGGGCTTGAGATCATGTTGAGGTCACCTCCAACAAGCCAAGGGTCTTTGGTTTGCAAACTAATTTGTTTCATATCATCCCAAAGTTTCAATCTCTGTTGATGGTTACAAGAAGCATAAATGATTATGTAAAGAAATGAAAGTTAGAATCCTGTAGGTGGAAGTGAAGGAATTGGTTTGAGTCAATGAGTATCTGGATCTAGTATCTTGGTTTAAAGAAGCGCCAAATTTTGTTATTGGAGTTGGCAATGATGATGAAATTAGGGAAGTGTCTATTGATTTTTTATAGGTTGTGGCTTTGAACAAGTGGTTCAAGTATGGCAAATAGATCAAGAAGTGAGATCTAACAAGGCTTTTAAGTTTGTTAGAGGCATTGGCCTTATCAATGCCTCTAATATCCCATATCAAGAGGTTATTCATCTAGGAGTAGAGTTACTTCTAGTGGGTTTCCTAGAAGTACCTTCTTCTTAATTATAGTCTCCAATATATTGATTTGTTTTAGCAAGAAGATGTTTCAGTTCTCTGGAGCCTTTCTGCACCTTTTTCTTATTCTTGAATGTGTGCCACTCATCCATAGTGAATTAAGGATATCATCATAGTTCAACTGATCATGAGGAGGGAGCTAGTTATGGGTGTCTTTTGCTAGTTATTGGTCTTGTTTAAGTGGATGTTGTTCAGAGTTTGTATAGGGTTTCAGGTGGTTTGATGCAGTAGAAATCTGTCCCTCAGAAGTTACAGGAATTCTGCCATGGAATGGAGAGGTTGCTGCTGCTTGATGTTGTTCTTCAGATTGGATAGTCTTGAATGTGGTTTCTGTTTAGGATATGGTGATTAACTGTGGTATGAATAGAATGTAATTGTTCAGGGTTTTCTATAGTGGATTGGTTGTCTTTAAGAATATCGTCCATCGATTGTTGAGTTTACGTGAGGATTGAAAAGGTTGTTGCTATATGTTGCTGTTATTCAGCCTGAATAGAGTTCAGGTTGGGATTCTTGTCTAGGATATGGTAGTTTGTTGTGGTGTGGAGTGTTGGTATCAAGTGTTGATCGATGGTTGGATCGAATTACGCGGTCTTGCAGTGAGAGAAACAACAAGTTGGGAGGAGGTTTGTTTCAATGTATGATGAGGGGTTATGGAAGAATTTTGTGGAATCATACCTGGATTCAAGAGGGTCTATGAGAAGGTATGGGAAGGTGGTATTAGTCCCTTAGTGGAGTTGTGTCCAGATGATAGAAGCATAAGATTTTTGCCAGGTTCTAAAATGATTCCAGCAGAATTCTGAATTTCAGCAAGCTGGATAGGGTTTTGTTTCATGGTATTTTGAGGGATTGTTGAAGTAGTTGTGGAATCATATATGGAGTCAAGGTGATCTATTATAATGCTTTGAGAAGGAGGTGGCAATCTCCTATTGATGATATTAGTTTAGGTATTACTTTCAATTGGATTTTCAGATTAAGGAGTGGTTTTAGTTTCATGCTCTTTGGTTAGAAGAGCTTCGTTGATTTCTTGTGGCTCGTGTTGATCTGTGGGATTTAAGTTGCTGATGGGAACCAGATTTTGCTGGCCCTCTTGTCTAGAGGCATCAATTAGTTTGAGTAAAAGTTCAGAATGTGGTTGTCTATCAAAATCTCCTTCAATCATTAGAATGTTGTTTCCATTTTCCATATGTTTAGTGTGGTTTGTGCTACTGTTTAAGGAAACTTGGGATTTTGTTTGAGTTGGGTCTGAAGTTTTCTGGGTGATAGATTTCATTGGCTGTTTTTCCTTAAAAGATTTGCTATTTTTTTAGTTCTGGATGGGTAATGGAGCAATAGTCCAAAGGATGTCCAAACATTCTACAATTGCTATAATACAGAGGTTTTTGTTCAATCTCCACCCTTTGCTAATGCCCATTGGATTGTGTTCCTATCCATATTTCTTCATTGAAAGATGCGGTTATGTCCATTTCCACCAAGATTCTAGCAGCTGAAGGCCTAGTTAGGTTGAAAGTAGGAGTGTCTAGTTTAAGTGGTCTTCCAAAGATTGCAGCTATGGAGTAGTGCTTATTAAATAAGTGGAGTTTTAGGCTAGATAATTTGATCCAAATAGAAGGGATCTATACTAGAGTCAAAAGAGGGAGTCCATTTTAAAAATTTCGCAGGAACATTATCAATATGGCAAAGCTTCTTAGAAAAGAGTCTAGCATAATTAATCTTACTCTGTAGAAAGCTTGATCATTATATGCCTACCATCAAGGAGACCCACCTTCCAATTTCCAGCCAGTTTTAGATCATTAAAATGGTTCTTGATAGAGTCCATTTTTGTGTTTCTATAAGTGAACTTTCCAATGAGGGTGAACCTGAAAGGTTCGGCCAAGGTCCATGTTTCAGATTTAGAAAGTATGAGGGCAGGTTTACCATTCTTTCTTACAGCTTTTCTCAAATGGGAGGAGGAGGTGCCTTCAGCAAAAGAGTCATGGTAAGACTGAGAAAATAGGAGAAAGTTTGGGTATGGTGGGGGAATTTCAGCTTGGAAGCCACCAGCCAACACATTTGCATAAGAAGGGCGATCTATGGGCAGCAGTGGAGAAGACGCACCAGGGAAAACCAGACAAGGGAGCTAGGAAATCAATCAAACATTAACCATTGATGTGGAGGAAACGTACTAGGGAGGGGCACCAAAGTAGCTAGCTTACCTTGCGGATATCATTCATGTCTTTTTTTATATGATTCTAGAGACAATCAACGCACTTTCCTTTTCCCCCATTCAACCCATGCTACTTATAATTGTTCATGTATATAACCAATTAAATAAAATATTTAATTTATTTCATGACTTATAAGGTGTATCAACTACTTAACTCCTTAGCTTATCTTATTTTTATATGCATCACATAAAGTTATATACATATGTTATTAATGATATTATAGATTAACATAGTTGATTATGCAATATATAATTCAAGTAAGCTATTATATTAAACTAATTAATCAAATAATATCTCAATATTAATTTTAGTTTCATGTATTTTTTTTTGCAAGTAAGTGAGTTATTTTACATATCACATATCACATCATGATTAGATAAATGTTTCTTAGACTTGTCCTCGCCATCCCTCTAAAAATATTAAATAAAATTAACATAGTTTTGGTGTGGGGAAAGTATATTAACATGATTTTTTTAGCAATAAACACTAGAAATTCATCGATAAAGAAGAAGATAGTTACAAAATGCTGCTTCTTATATAAGGTAGACCGATATTATCACTAAAGAAGAGTTATTTGACATCATGAATGGAAAAAAAAAGAAACATAAGTAATCTGATTAGCCTTTCTCAACTTAGCTAAGTAATTTGCTTCTTGGTTGCCTTTTTTTTAGATATGGGTGAGCTTCATTTGTTTATGAATGCATATTTTCCAAATGCCACTAAAACTATAGGATAAATACCATGGAGGGTGCTTTTCTCTATAAAAAGTTTTGATCAAGTTGTAGGAATAGTTTCAAACCTTAAAGGGGTTTTATGAAAGGCTTGAGTGATTTGGAGGGAAAACAACAGTACATTAGCTTCTCTATATAAAGAGTTCACAACCTTGAAGAAACAAATTATCTTGTAATTTCATTCTTTGATTATTCTATCAGAGCCAACAATATGTATGGTGCTCTTATAGGATCCATCAATATTAAATTTCAGCCAAAGGAAGCTTTGTTTGATCCATTGAATGAGAGTGCATTTGGTCTCCAATATATTGACATTAGTTCTTTTGATTCTCAAGTGTCTTTCACCTTTCAAACTTGGACCTTTGAGAGTGCCATTGATTTGAGATTTTTTGAGATATGAGCAAACTTGTTGCATGATTTATTTCAGATCCTTTTTTTAACTTTCATGTTCAAAGCTATTTTTATCTAACATAAGTAGGGAGGTTACTACCCTTTTATTATTTTTAGGAGTGTGATCCTTTATATTATTCTATGTCAACATGAGTTGAATGAGATCTATCATTGTGTTCTTTTGTATATTGCTTCCTATGATGTCTTGTATCATGCTCCAAATTGATTTGATTTTGTGATAATGTAGGAAAACAAGGTTAATGAATTCACAATTAAGTCAATGTTGACATATAAGAAGCTAATGTGATACCTTTGTCCATAACTCTGTGATTAGTAGGAATTTCCTTGTGGAAGAGCCTCAAACCAAAAAATAAATAAATGATATGGAGGTTCTACAACTTCTTTGCAATATCAACTTACCCCAATTAAAATCTATGTGAGTTTGAATGGCATTGTAAAATATTTTTGAGAGAGTTTGTTGCTAATTTTCTAAAGTGATTATAAGTTTATCCTTGCTTCTATGTTCATAGGAATTTGCATAATACTAGCTACTATTTTAGTAGGCAGCATTTTAGTTAGTCCCCTTTCATTCCAACCAACTAAGTCTTCATGTTATTGGAAGAAATTCTTGATAAGCAAATCATTATTTTGTCTCTATTGAAGAGTGGACAAAGTTTTATTTTGTAACAAGATATCATGCCAAAAATTTATATTCCCTTCCCCCACTTGCTATCTAATAGATCGATTAGCTACACTTCTTGATTTCAAAATAATTTTCCAACACATGGGGAATCCTCCTTTTGTGGCTATGGCAACATTGAATGAATGTTCTTAGAATATTGCTCTTTTATAAATCTATCCCACAATGCATTGTGTTGCCTAAATTCGACCAATACCTTCATGTCATTGAATGTGATACTATCTTGGATAGATTTAAAGCCTATTCCTCCCTTAGTTTTAGTCTTACATAGCTTTCTCCAATTAGTCTAGTTATAGCTCCACTTGTTTCCATTCTAAAAGAAAGTATCGTATAATGATTCAATTCTTCTTTATGTGCTGCAGCATGTTGATTACTTGTTGGATATTTAATGGAATTGAGTTGAGTATGCTTTTGATGAGTGTCAGTTTACCTCCAAAGGAGAGAAGCCAGTTATTCATAAAAATAATAAAAAAATAAAAATAAAAAAAATGAATCTTATTTTGAATTTTGGCAATTATGTCTTTAGAGTATATTTTCATTACCCTTTCAATAAAGAGAGAATTTCCAAAGTATTTTGTGGGGAAGCAAGCGATCTTAAAGGTCGTGAATTGTTAAGTTTGCCATGAGTTTGTATGTGATATTTTATTGTTGAAGAAGATGTTAGATTTTCCTTATTCAAGTACATTCTAGTAGTGGCTTGAAATCTTTTGATTTCTTCATAAATTATCTTTATAAATCCCTTAGACCCATTAAAAATATATTAGGATGCCATCTACAAATTATTGACCTCATTTTTGGATGAGGTTGACATCATCCTTAATCTTAGATTAGAAGTTTCCTAATTAGGCACTTAGGACACTATGCTTAGTGATTAGGTGAATAAGTCAAAAATCAAATAATAAATGAAATCAAATGATAAATTTAAAACCATAATTAAAAAATAACCCACATAAATTAAAATCAAAACTAAAACCAAAATTGAAACTAAAATAAAGTTCAACACTCCAAAAAGAAAGCCAAGGTCACACTAATGTACCTTTAGGATTTGACCTAACCTAATTGGATTGGGTGAACTCAAGTCAAATCCACTAAAATTAATGAAATCTAAAATCAATACACACATACAAATGAACCTAAAAATAAACTTAAGTAAGGTTCAAACTAGTCAAACATGTCATTTGACATAGAGTTGACTCATGTGGGTCCCTCCAAGCCAAAAGTCAACCATCTCAATTTAGTTGATTTAAGTCATTTTAGTAGCTTAAAACCATCAAGTAAATACCCTTAAAGATAATGAATCTGGAACTGAAAGGGACTCAAATGGGTTAATTAGGTCATTTGACCCAAATAAACCCATATGGACTATTGAACCCAAGTTTAAATTAAATTGAAATTAATTCAAATCAAACATCCATAATCACTTGAAAATCATAAATAAACATAATTAAACAATTATTTAAGTCTAATTTTTAAATTGATCATTTGACTGCGAACTCAATTTGACCCATTAAGCCTAGTTTAGGTCAAAATAAAAGTCAACTTCAAATTAATTGAAATAAATTATTCTAAATCATTTTAAACACTCAACTAAATATAATTGAATCTCAAGCACATATTAATTGAGACAAATTGATCATTTAAATCAATTAAATCCAACTTAATTCATTTGGATCAAAATGAGTTGATTTTGGATTAAAATTAATATCAAATTTAAATTAAAAGAAATTAATCATAAGCATCACAAATGATCGGTAAATACATTCAAACTCAAATATAAATTAAAAGAATGGTCAAGAATCAAATATTCAATTTGACTTCTTTGGTTTAAATGCATCAAAGTGGTCAAACCTAGCTTAAACCATATCAAAATCAAATGAACATAGATCAATTGATCAATAAATCCTTCAATGAATAATCAATAATGATTGTAACCTAAATTTAAAACTCATCAATTAAGGAAAACATAATCAAATCAACCAATTACAATTTCAACCCAATTGAACCCAATGTCAGCACTCTACCCAAATCCAAATCAAATGGACTTAACTTAATATCTCAAGCTTATCTGGCTTGACTTGGCCCCCCAAGATAAGGTGACCATGAGGGATGATGTAGGTGACAAGGAGAGGAGAAGAAATTAAAACCCATGCACATGAGATCAAATAATCCTATCTCCTCCCCATCCACTAACCTATTTGGATCAACCTATAACACACTTGAAATTTGACTTAGGTAAGAGGAAACAACAGCTAAAAGGACATGTGAAGATTAAGGTGGCAAAGGGGAGGTGATGAGGTGGAGCTCATGGAGAACAAGCATGATCGATCCAAACATCACCCTTAAGTTTACCCATGCTTGTTCTCTCACTGCCCACTCTATTCAAAAAACTTTTTTGACCTTCCCATCATCGCCTTCCCTATCATGATAGGATTTCAATTCCCATGGCCAATGAACTCCCCATGAAACTAATCAAACACTTCTCGACCAAGTATAAAGAGAACAAGGGAAACCAAATTGAGGACTTTTGTTTACTCCATCATCTTTCTCAAGTCAAATAGAACATGAACGAACCTTCTCCCTCATCCCAAACTTTGCCGATCATCCTCCACATTAAACTCAAGCGAGCTGCATGTGTGTTAATCTTTACATCAATTTAGAGGGAGGCAAGCCATGATTCCTCTTCCAAAGATTCCTCTTGGCACATTGAACATTTTTGAAACAAAAGGAAGTGCCAAGACCCAAAAGCAATGTGGTACCATCAAATCCAATCCATATCTCTGAGAGTTCCTAAACCCTAAACCCTAAACCCTAAACCCTAAACTCTAAACCCTAAACCCTAAATAACCCTTAAAAAAACTTGCAATGCACAAAGAAAATGCAAAAAAGAAAAGAAAGAGACAACAGGGCCAAGATTTTCTATGTGGTTCGACCAAAAATCCCAAAATAGGCATATCCCAATAAAGAGAGAACAAAGAAGTAAATCACAATTTTTTTACTCTCATATAATATGACAACCCCATCCAAAAAAAATTTTAGAATAAAAGAAATATTACAATAAATACAAATTTGACATAATAAAATTCAAAATATCTCTATCACAAATAAGATGGTGATCTTACAAAACAAAATGACCACCTTACAAATTATCAACTTTCAATATATTTGACAAAGTAAATGGCTCACAAAATTTTTTAATGAGAAATGACAATTTTATCTTTTAAAAATTAATAATAAATATTGTTTAGCTTAATGAAAATAATAGATTAATGCAAAATATATTTTGAAATGAATATGGAAGTGTCTTTTTTTCAACAAACTAAATTTCATCTAATATATAATTTATTTTCAAGAATGGTCATAACTAATTTTAACGTAGAAAAATAAGAATGAATAATTTTCCACTAAAATGATTTCTCTTTAAGTATGGAACAATAAAGCAAAATAAAATAAATTTTAGCAAGCTATAAATTAGATAAAAGCAAGAATTAAAGTTTAGAATGCAATGATTGGTGGATTGACCTCAATTTTGGATGATGTTAATATCCTTTTAACCATAGTAATTTGGACACCTAATCTTAGATTAGGAGCCACATGATTAGGCACTTAGGACACTATACTTAGTGACCTAGTGAATCCTTCTAGGATTTGACTTAACCCAATAGAATAAGATGAACTGAAACCAAACTTAAATTTAAATAAATGATTAAATCAAATACATTTTATTTGAAATATAAAGTTTAATTATGCTTGAACCAATGTAATTGGGGTAGATAGCCCAATTAACCTTTAAAATTGGCCAAATTCAAAGAAATTCACATAAAATCAAACAAAAATGAAAATCAAATCAAACAAAAAAACATAAAGTCAATGCATGAACATAAATAAATCTAAAAAAAAATCTAAATGAAGTTTAAGATGACCAATCATGTCATTTGATTTAGAGTTGATCTATATGGGCCCATCAAGTCAAAGATCAATTCACCAAATTCAACAAAATCAAGTCATTCCATAGACTTAGAATTATCAAATAAACAAGTATAAACATAAATTGAAATGAATCTAAATCTAATAAGGTCTCAAATGGGCTAATTAGATCATGTGATCCAAAAAAAACTAAAGGAATCTTATTAAAACCTAAATCAAAATAGAATTGATATTAATTTAAATCAAGCATTCAAAACACTTGAAAAGTCATTAATGAATATAATTCACTTAATAATTGGGTTTAATTTGACCAATTAGGTAATTTAACCTAAAGTGGACCCATTATTAACCCATTAAGCCTAACTTGGGTCAATTGGGTCAAAAATAAAAAATTAACTTCAAAATCAAATGAAATTGATTGATCATAATTATTATAAACATCAACTAAACACAATTAAACCTAAATATTAATCCTAAAATATTCATTTAAGATAAGAGATTCTACTTGACCGATTTAGGTCAAAAGAGCCAAACCTAGCTTAAACCATATCAAACCTTCACCCAGTATGAATAAATTGGCTTCCAAATTATATATTGGACAATCAACATTAATTGAAATTCAAATGAAAGATAAATTAATCAAAATAAATACAATAAAACCACTCAAATTCGTTTGGATCCAAATGACATCAAACTAAATGCAATTACTAAATCTAATTAAATGAAATCAAGTTAACTTAAAGATAACCCCTAACATGAATAGGACTGATCTTGCTTTAGTTCAAATGAGGTTAAAATAGCCTAAAGTTATGTGGAATAAAGCTAGGGATGAGATGAATCCATGCAAAGGAGAAGAGGTCAAAACATATGCACATGAAGTCAAAATACAATTGCACTTCCTCCATCCCTCTTTAATTCTGCATTTAATTGATTTGGATTCACTCCAATCAGTTAACCACCTCTTTTAGCTAGAATCCAAAACTTCCAATCACCATGGCCAATTTCCACTTGAATTCTCCATGGGAGAAGCTCAAGACCAAGCACGTAGAGGAAGAAGGAATCTTCCTCTCTTCATTCTAACCATCCCCGTAAGTTCATAAGGTGAAGAGGGGCTCAACTGAGCCCTTACCTATGTCCTCCATCATCGACAAGCCAGAGATTGGTCATGGCCGATGGCAAAAATACATAGCTCACAGCCATGTATGAAACAGAGAGAAGAGAGCTTACATCTTAATCTTAACACCACCGAAACATCCTTGAGAGATAGAGAAGGAGAACTAACCCCTTCCCCATATCTCTTGCCACTAGCAACCCAAAATTCAACCAAAGCTGGCGGCTAAGCTCTTGACCAAATATAAAAATAAGGGAGGACCATTCCTCCCCACAAATTGAACCTTCCTACATGTTATAGAAGTGAAGGAGAGCATAACCAACCATTCACCCGACTCCCACTTTGCCAGCGAATTGGAGTATGATCTAACCTGCGAGCAAGGAGGTGGAGCTCAGCCTCCATGGTGATTGGTGGAGAGGCAACTCAATGCCTTTTCACCAGAGGTTTGCCATAGCCCAACGAAGGTGCTTGAAGCATCACCACCATCGAGGATCGATGTCGATGAGGCATACCTCAAATCCCATCACTTCCATTCTTGCTTTGGACTTTTGTGAAATAATTTTGATTTTAAGTGAAATCAAATCGTATGGATTCAAAATCATGTATTCCCACCACTTAAATCGCCAGAAATCAACTCTGAAGATCCAATGGCTCTCGGTTCTCTAGTGGAAGGTAAAGGAAAAAATCCCAACCGTCCGTTCCTTTTATTAGGAACTAACCGAGATCTAGTTGGACAGTTTGATTAAAATCCCTTAAGAATAATGAGATTTAATTGGGATCGACCAATCCATGATTGGATGGTCTCAGTTAATCCGCATCTCCACCACCACATACATGGGATCCATGTGGCCACAATCTCTGCGTAACACCATGGATTAAGTAGAAAAATAGGATTTTCTTACTTTAAAAATGTTAAAAAATAATAGAAACTTCAAAAATTCATAAAAAATAAAATATAACTAAAAAAATGCAAATAAAGGCTCTATAGATTCATCTCAGTGAGAAGAATCAATTAAACCCAAAATCCCTAAAATTTATTGGATATTTTTAAGTTAATTTGAGTTTGATTAAAATTAATCAAGCTTAAATTAAACCTAAAATATTAATCTAATTAATTTGAAACTTAAAAGATTGAAATTAAGGTTAAAATATACCTTAGATAAAAATTTGGGTATTTATTGGTAATTAAAATGAGAGATATTAAATTTTTTAAATCATAAGCCTTAATTGATGAAATATATTAATATTAATTCAATAAAATCAAAGAAACTCATGAAATTATTTTAAAATATTATAATACACATCGGTAGAGCTTAGAAAGATATTAATTCTCATTGAAACCTTTTAATCTTTAAAAATAACCTAATTAGGCAAATAAATAAATAAATTCAATAAATTGATCTAATCTTGAAAAAATCATAGTAAATCAACCAAAAATAAAAAAATCTAAATAAATACTTTATGGATTCATCTTCTAGAGAGGAATGAAAGAAAATTTACTTGTAAAAAAATCTAAATAAATGAATGAAACTAAATAATTATTCCTTATTCAAACCAAAGAAATATAATATCAAACATGAACCTAAATTATTAAGTTATACCCACCCTAAATAATAGCAAAATTAACTTGTAAAACAAAAGTAAAAAAAATCATTTGAAACTAAATCAACTTGAAATGAATATTAAAGTAAATTTAATCATGTTAAATAATTGATTTTTTGTTAAAATTTAAGAAACCATTTTAAATTTTAATTAAAGGTTATAAATCAAACTAAGTAATATTAGTCAAGTCAAAATAAAAATATTAAAGTCTTTGGCTTAATAATATTTAA
The DNA here is from genome assembly GCA_021442155.1 of Cymbidium sinense. Taxonomy (NCBI): domain Eukaryota; kingdom Viridiplantae; phylum Streptophyta; class Magnoliopsida; order Asparagales; family Orchidaceae; genus Cymbidium; species Cymbidium sinense. The sequence continues at coordinate 132,019,011 of CM038218.1, forward strand.
AATTAATTGGATAATATAAAATTTAATCTTAAAATAAGGATTAAATATTAATTAAAACAAATGATTCAAATAAATTCAATGAAGTTTAATTATGATACTTAGAATCTTAATTTGACTCTTATAATAGATTTTATCTTCACATGAAAATCTCATTCTACTAGGATTAGGATGTTGAATGGAATATGTTTCGCCCAAAGTAGAATTTATTTTATTCTTCATTCTTTAAAAGTTAAATTCAACTCAAACACAAAATAAAATAGATGAGCTTGACAAACATTAGTGTTAAACTAGTATGTTTGGAGTATAAACTGTTGGTGTGCTATATGTATTTTTTGACGTCTATTTTATAGGGATTAGAAATTTATATTGAAATTTTAAAAATATAATTTGAGCTTAAAATTAGGTTAGGATCTATTAGAAGCCGGTGGTCACCTGTGAAGCCCGTTGAGGTCCTTGAAGAAGTTGATGATCCTGGATGAAGACTTATAGATGGAGACTTGTAGTTCTAGGTAGGTATATAAGGTCGAGCTTCGGTTATCCATTTTTCTCTTCTTTCAGGGTGTACAATGGTACTTGACTACATTAGTCTGTTTTATTAATTTAATTTAACTTAATTTATTTTGGGGTGCACAATAGGAATCTATATTTTTTCTAGATTTCTTTTTGTGATGTTCTTTATGATGAAATTGTCTGGAAACGTTAAGCTCCTAGCTAAATGTTTCACCCCACTAAGATTATATAACTTAAACATAATAAATTAGAAACTCATAATCTCATTTTAATTAAATCCCTAAGTCTAACTTAAAAGTAACTAGAAACAACTAGCTATTACAAACCATAATAGCATATTGTTCATTTCTCTTGAATTGGGTGCTTCACCCATTGCATATACGGGGGCATCTGACTTTTGAGAATGATCACCATTCCTAAGAAAGTGTGCCTCCTCATTTTGATTTGAACCATAACTACTTTCTAACTGCATATCATTGTAGGCATAAATTGCATACCCAAGCTTTAAAACGAATTATGAGCCATAATAAATGAAAGATGAATTTGTTGCATTAGCTAGGTGCATAACATGCCAAACATCATCTTCCAGTTAAGGAATGAGTTTAGATTCTTAGCTTCCCTCCTAAATGCAATAGCCCAACCATCTTGCATACATAAGATTGAAATTATAGTTTTCAAAATTGCTTGGGTGGAGGAGGTATAAGTCTAGAAGAGTTAGGGATATGTTCATTTCTCTCTAATAGGAAAAGTGCTAATAATTCCTAAAAATTATATTAGATCGAGCCTTTGACTTATGTCAAAAGTATTATAGACTTAGGTTCTAAAGCATCCTATTGGAACAAGTCTTCAATCATTAGGCATTTTTATAGCTTGTGCTATTAAAATCTAGTCTTAGATTTTTAATAAAATACAAATTCAAAACTTTATTAAATTTAATTTAAAAAATATAAAGCCCAATGATATGATAGTTGAAATGCTTATTGGGTATTCTAGTATCTATAGACATTTTTTACCTAAAAAATGAACTCTTCCCCTTTGAAGCATTTCTTGCTGAAATTTTGAATTAACAATTATTTTAAGACAAGCATTGAAATCCATAGAAATAAAAGTCAATTTCTTATAATCGAGAGTATTCTTAGAAGGAATTCTCTTCCTCCTATGATGTAATTAATTACAGGGGCTCAGCCTTATAGGAAACTACGAACCTAGTGTAAACTAAACCCTATTCTATTTCTATATGTAGTTCATGAGAAAATTCTCAGAAATATTGAAGACCCATTAGCTTTAGGAATCTTTATTAAGTAATTGAATCTATTATAGGATAACATGTTTATCTTATCTTTCAAGATAATATGTTTATCCCATAATGATGTATTTGATTACCTAAAAAAAAATTTGTGGTGCTATAAATTTCCCCACAAAGATCAAATTCAATTTATAAGACTTAATACTTAACTAATTAATACTTTTTATGATAACTTCAAAAAATTCAGCAAATTATAAATAATTCTATCAAAAATACACTTTTATCCGAACTAAAATTATGCTCCAATGTGATTAAAATGATGATGGTGTTTCAAATAATGTTATGGTGAAATGATATTTAGTAAATCAAAAGTTTTGGCAAAAAATAATTTTAGTAAAATAAGATTAATTTTAAAAATAATAAACTTCGATTCAACTTAAAATGAAACTTATAAAAGGTTTTAATAATATTCAAATAAACCTTAGATTAAACAGTTTTTAGTATACAAATGATTTTTGTAGGAGAAAATAATAATTTTCAACAAATCAAAGTAATTCCTACAAACAATCACAACAACATTTTTCTGCAAGATTTCTCAATTATTTCACAAAAAGATAATTTGGTCTGGATTTAAATGATTCAAAGAAAACTACAATGATAAGATAAAGGCAAATCAAGAGAACTTTCTCCAATAATCCTAATATTTGGATGGTGAGATTTATAAAAACTTGACAATGATTGGTTTGATCACAAAAAAATTTCTATGAAAAGAAATTATAAGTTTGAAGCTAATCAAATTGAAAAATAAAATTATCGATTAAATTTTCAATCAAGATGATCATAACTAATTAAATCAACATGATGATTTGAACATTTGTAATAAAATATCAAAGAGAGAAATTGAAAAAAATGAAGATCTCACTTAAGGCTTTGGAAATCTTAAACCAATTTAGAAAAGAACCGTAGAATGAACCTTCTCAAATGCTCATTCAACTCTCCTTGTAAAATATTATTGAAGAAGCAATGGAATTTAGCAAGAGGAGGCACACCAACAAATCTCCAAAAATATGAAGATCAAGTGTTTCTCAATTATAACTCGATTTGAGGGGATTTTTTTATGTGTCTATCACAAAACTAAGGTTAAAAGCTTTTTGAAGTTTTTTGGGACAATTATAGGAAGAGATCCACGTTTGAGAAGAAAGAAAAAGGTAAGTCTTAATACAATATAATGAATTTTGCATTAGTTTATTGTCCAGCCTTATGAATTAAACCCAATATGGAAAGTCATTAATCCATAAGGATCCAAATGGCTAAAAGATTTATGGGAGAAATTTGAATTCAAATCAGGGATAATAAGGAAGAAATTTAATAAATAAAACTCGAAAAATGCTTGGGAAATTTCGGCCATGTATGAAGGGAAAAGGTTGAGTTATAGTTGGAAAGTTGTAGATTATTATATAGGTATATAAATAAATAAATTATAAAAGCATGTATAAATGCCCAAGAAATCTCATATAAAATAAAACAAAATAAGATTAAAAATAAAAATATGTAGCCATGAATTTTTATGAATTTATATTTAATTTAAATGACATTTAGCAAGCTGAATTTTTATTAATCTAATTAAATGAGAAACTTGTGAATACAAGAAATTTATGCCAAAATAAATTTAATAAAATTAATAAAAAAATATAAATCAAGCATAAAATCAAATGATTAAAATTATAATTTTACCAAATTTATTTTTAATAAAACAATTTTTTTTTTTCAATGTTACTTTTACAATTGAAATTATTATACATCAAGTAATGTGCATGTGATTAAGTAAAATGATAATTCATATGAAAAGAAATTATAATAAATGTGATTATAACATAATGATAAATATTAAATTTGATTTAAGGTGAGGCATTTGTTAACTTTATTGTAATTTATTTAAAGCAAGCTCTATTCCAAACCAAACCTATCAGAAATAGCACTTAGTTTCTCTTATATATCAAGTCTTGTTGAGTCATGTAATTTTTTTGAAAATCTCAAAATAAAATATTAGTAATTCCTCACATATGTTTGTTATAATCAAAACCCAAATTAGGAGTTTATTAGCTAATGGAGCTAACAATCTCAATTTAGCTTGGTCGTTTGTGACACTAATTTGATCTCTAGTGAGATTAAATCGTATGGATTGATTGCAAATCAATCAATGATCATTTTTCAATTGAAATTTGCATTCTAATTGTGTAGATCACTAGATTTCAATGCTTAAGCACTGATGGTTCTCAACAACCGATAGAGGTTGGGGACATAATCATCACCATCAATTCTTTTATTTGGAACAGATGGTCGTGATTTACCCCACAATATGATTTAAAATCCTATTGGAAACACAAGATGATTCTACGTTGTCCAATCTTTATTCAGACAACCTTGATTTAAAGAATCATCTCTACCGCTTTAACACAGGATCCATGTGGATCCTGGATGGCCCAATTGCCCAGCACGACACATAAAGCGATGTCGCATTAGCGCTGACTGGATTAAGTAGAAAAATCTGATTTTTTGTATTTAAAAATGTAAAAAAATATTAAAAACTTAAAACATTCATAAAAAAATAAAATACACAATAAAAAAAAATATAATTTAGGGTTATATGGATTCATCTCAATGAGAAGAATCCACTAAATCCAAAATTCTTTATTTTTATTGGGTAAATTTGAGTTAATTTAAGTTTAATGGGAAACAATCAAACCCTAATTAAATCTAAAATGCTCAACCAATTAATTTGAAATTTTGGGGAATTGAAATTAGGGTTAAAACCCCCCTTAGATAATAAATTGAGGATTTATTGGTTTTTGGATTGATAGATATGAAAATTTTAATCTCTAAACCTTAATTTAATGAGATAAATTAAAAATAATGCATTAGAAAAAATTATAAAATTAATTTAGAACATCATAATAAACATCAATAAACTTAAGAAAAATGTTAAAGTTCAATGAAACTCATGAACCTTTTGAATGGTTAATTAAGGATTAATTGAATTAAATAATTCAATTAATTGATGTGATCTTTAAAAAATCATAATAAATCAGCCAAAAAATCTTAAAATTCTAAGTAAGCCTTCTATGTAATCATCTTTTAAAGAGAAATAAAAAATAATTAAAAGCTCCAATTAGTTACTAATATTTTAGGCTTAATTTAGATTTTATTAAAATAATTAAAACTTTAATTAGCCTCAAAATATATCTTTGATTAAAATAAAATTTTAGGAAATTAAAGTTGGCAAGGAATCTCACTTGTCATGAAAATTCAATTTAAAGTAACTGATGAGAAGTTATTAAATTTTCGAGCTTTAAGATAATTTAAACCAAATAATAAATAAATAAATTGTAAAAATTATAAAAATTCACAAAACCAACCCAAAATCGTTTTTATGACATTAGAGGACATATGAATAATTTCTTAGTCCTCAAGTTAAGAAATGTTGAAATCATATATTTAGAGTTTATGGAATAATAAAACACTTGAAATTAATTAAACTCTGAGTTATTAACTTGATAAATTAAATAATCAATTGAAAATTATGATTAATCAATCTCTGAATTCTACATTCAAATAAGAATTCATTAACATTGGAATCATCTTAAATTCACATAATATTAAGTGAATAATGATAATTATAATCAAACATAAATAATTAATCAAATTCTTTAATCTAAATAACCTAAAAGCCTAGGATGGCTTAGATTAAGTCTGGGACCTTAAGTATTTCATCTCTTTAGGTTTCTTAGGCTAAGATCAATAATTAAGTATTACTAAACTAAATCTCATCATAAGAAGTTCAATTAAATAATAAACCATTAATCATAAAACACCACTTAAATCAACTTAAATAATAAATTGAACAATTAAATCAATAAAAACCCAAAATCATAAAATCTAAATAACATAAACTATTTGAATAATAAAATCAAAAGATCTTTAAATCAAGTTTAAATTGAAATCAATTATGAACCTTAATTGAAATAAACTAAATTAATCAACTTAAAGCTATTAAGTAAAATAAATGCTCACATTAAGTAAATGTAAATTGAAATTTAAATATGTAAATAAGGATAATCAAATTAAAATCTAATAATTAATCTAGAATATGTGAAATTAAATAATCATAACAAATTTATTTTAATTCTTAAACAAATCAAAGATGCATGGAGTTGAATATAAAATCCAAACTATGAAATCATGTTTAATTACTATCTATCTGAAACAACATTAAAAGAAATCAATCAATATAAATTTAAACAAATCAAATTAATTAAATTAAATGAGAAGATCAAATTAAACTAACCCATCATTAAATTAAAATCAATCAAACAACTAAATTCAATAAATTGAATGATTAAACTTTTAAAATAAAAAATCATTTTAAATTGTAATCAAAGTTAAAACTTGAGTAAATGAAGATACATTAATCAATTTAAATCAAATTTAAATAAAAAAAATAGAATCATTAAATTCAAATAATATTTAGAATTAGTTAATCAATATAATCCATATAAAATTTAATAAAAAAATCTATAAAATGAGATCTAAAGGAAAGAATTACGCACAAATTAAATTATTAAAATTAAATTAAGCTAAACTAAAACTTAAGAGATTTAAAATAAATAATCAAGATATATGAAATTAAATAAACTCAATGAACTTAAATTTTGAAAATTTTAACTAAATTAAATGAATATCAATAAAATTAAACCCAATTCAACTAAATCATTTAAGTAATTTTAAAAGGATTAATTAAGATACGTAGGTTCTTACTTTGACCTTTAGAATGGATTTTCACCTCAGGGTGGGGATTCTATTCTATTAGGATTAAGATGTTGAATATAATGGGTTCTATCCCAAGTATAATTTATTTATTCTTCATTTTCTAAATTTTAAATTCAACTTTAACATAAAAGAATAAACTAAAAACTGAAATAAAATTCTAGATATATTAAATCAATTAAGTTAAAACTATCCAATGGTAAAATTGATTAAACTTTGAACTCGAATCAAAGCTTGAATGAAAAAGGCCTAGTATAGTCATATCATACAAACCATTTTTCCACACAGTAGATTATTATATCATCGACCCTAGATTTAGGTTAGGCTGATGATTTGTGATGTTTTGTGATGTGAAATGATATTTTCTTATTTTATGGTGTAATATTTTTGATTGGATGACTATAAATTATTTATTTGCTAGTGAGGATGTTAAGGTGTTGTTGTTAGGCCAACACTATTTTTTATGGAGAGCTATTCTAAATAGAACAGTCAAAATAAATGTAATAAAACCTATTTTCTTGCAAGTGTTATTTAAGTCCTTAAGCATAGCTCATTAAAATAGGTGGGACTTGGCAACAATTGATGTTAAGCCCATATATTTGAAATATAAACTGTTGGTATGTTGTATATTTTCCTAACATCTGTTTTGCCAAGTTTAGGATTTTAATTTTAGAATTTTAAGATGTAATTTGAGAGTAGAATTAGGTTAGGATCTACGTGATCTAGGAATAGTAGAAGCTGAATTTATCTATTAGTGGTCCCCTAAGGAGCTTGAGAAGGTCCTTGAAGAAGGTGACGATCATGGATGAAGACCCCCATAGATCATGAGTTTAGTTTTAGGTGGGATAAGGGGGTAGAGCTTGACCGCTCATTTTTCTTTTCTTCCAGAGTGTAAAATCACTACATTGGTTTATTTTATTAATTTAATTTTTCTTGATTTATTTTGGGGTGCATAATATAATTGCATGTTTTTCATATGTTTCTTTCTATATTTATATATTCTATGATGAAAAAATGTGGATGCATTAGGCTCTTAGAAAAACTAAATTTTTCTACACCCCATTAAATTAACCAAACTCAAACATAAAATGAAAACTACTAACCTAACCATAAATAAAGCTCTAGGAATAAATAAATAAATGCAACTATAACTAATTAGACTTTGTGAACCATGCAAGCATATTCTTTATAATTCTTGAATTGGGCATTTCACCCATTGTGCATAAGGGGATATCTGACCTGTGAGGATGACCACCCTTCCTAAGGAAGTGTGCCTTCTCATATTGATTTGGCCCATGACTCTTTTCTAACTACATCTCATTGTAGGCATTAAATTGCATACCTAAAGCCTTAAATAAAATTATTTGTCAAAATACATAAGTATTACATGCATATCACTATCTCGAGTTGGGAATGAGTTTAAGCTCTTAACTTTTTTTTTCTTAACTATAATAGCCCAACTATCTTGTATTTATAAGACTAAACTAACTGATTTAAAACCGATTAGATGGTGCTAGTTGAAAACCCTTTTAGGCGGGTAATAAGTCCAGAAAAGTCAGGGATATGTCTATTTTCTCAAGTGAGAAAAAGAGAACTATTAATTCCCAAGAATTAGACTAGGTCAAGCCTCTGACTTATGAAGTATTTTTATACTTAGATTCTGAAGCATCATATTAGAATAAACCTTCAACTCCTAGGCATTTTTATAATCTTATGTTGTTAAAATCTAAGTCTTATGTTTTTAATAAAATGTCCACTCAAAACCTCAATAATCTTAATTTCCAAAATGATGAGCCCATCAGATGGATAGTTGAAATATTTACTGGGTATCCTAGTATCCAAAAACAATTTTTGGTTATTCCCAATTGGCTTATGAAAAGAACTCTTCTTCCTTCTAAGAAGAGAGACCAAGTTGGTCGTATCCATATCTAATATGCCTACCTCTCACATGAAGAATCACCCACATACGAGCAATCACTACTAAATGTACATTAGAATACATTACAACATTAATGATCATACTTAAGGTAGTCATTTCTTGACACACTACTCATCTTCCATGGGCGAGCTCTTTTCTCTTATATAATAGATTCTATTAATATGTACATTTCTTATATAACCACCCTCAACCCTATGAAAAGAGGAAATTTCGAGAAGGAAGGGGGTTTTTACTTTTTTTGAGACTTTTATCTCTTTGTACTTTGTTTGAGAGTGAGAGCGAAAGATCTTTGTTATCAAAATTATTAACATAGTGAATTTTTCTTATACTTTCCCTTTTGTTCCTTAAGCTTTGCTATTTTACTACTAATCTACTTAGCTTGGCTACATCTCTCATGTGATTAAGTGGTTCTACTTTGATGGAGTTGTTGTGTAGAGAATGTTATAGTAGATGGAGGAAGAAGAAGTGCTTCGCGGTCTTCCAGTCACCAAAGTGGGAGAAAGATGTGAGAAAGTACTACTCACCCAAGTAGAATGGTAGTGAAAGATCACAAAAATCTCCGGACAACCTCCCACCAAGCTCCAATCAAATAGTTTTTCACTCAAATCATTACACAAAAATAAGTTTAATCTTCCATTAGGTCATAATAAATGTATATATATAAGTATAATACTCCAAGGGATGTATCCCTTAGGAGAAAAACTATCAAAAACTAAAAAAAGGTAGAACCCATCATTTCGCAGTGCCAAAGCACTACAGTTCAGTATTGAGGTACCATAGACTAGCACTGAGGTGCCATAGGCCAGCTTCAAAGAGTTGAGTTCTTTGTTCCCAAGTACTAAATACAATGAAATGCAGCGCCAAGGCATTACAAGAGTCTAGACCTATGCAATTTAACACATGAATTCATATGATTTAAATCATAACTCTTATACAATACTTAAACATGATCAAAAACATCTACTGCTATATAATACAACACATGAGACATAAATACCACAAGACATAAAATATAATAGAAGTTATCAAAGTTCAAGTTTTGGCTTATGACCTTATTATTGATCCTTTCCTTTGATGTTCTGCATCAACCTCCTTGGACCTCAAAGAACTCTTCATTGAAGAGTTAAGATATTAAAAGTCTTCACAAAGTTCAGGGGCAAAGCTCTAGAGTTCTTCTAAGGTCATCCATGTGTCCTCACTTGGTAGCTTATCTTACCACCTAATTAAAAATCTCTAAAGGTTGCTATCATTTATTGGTGTTTTAGCCGCGATGATGTTCTCCACTTCAAAAAAATATTGGTTGAATAGATACCTACAAATAATTTTTATCTCCTGTAAAGTATTATTCTACAAGTTTAGAGGTTGGGTAACTCCTTTAAATGATAATAGATATTTCATATTGAAGACATGGTTAATAAACATGTGAGGGGGGCAATTCATGAATATAAGCTTTAGTACCATGTTTCCTAATAATTTTAAATGGTTCACATGCTCTCACTTGTAACTTTTTATATTTGGTGGAAGGGAATTTCTCAGGATGGATATGAATCAATACGTAATCACCTATCTTATACTCCTTAAATTTTTTATCTTAATTCTATTATTCAGCATACTTAGCATTTTATATTTCCAATTATTTTCTTATGTTTTCATGAAGGGTATAAAAATCACATACAAATGTATATGCTGAATTAAAAAAATGTATGAGTAGGTGTATTAGTTACATCAATAAGCATTTTAGGGTTATATCCATAAACTTTCTCGAAAGGTGATTTGTGGGTGGATAATGAAAAGGAACTATTATATGCAAATTCAGATGTACGTAATATTAAATCCTAGTTTTCTAAGTTTTCCCCAGCTAAACATCTTAGTAAATTTTCTAATGTTCTATTGACTGCTCCTATTTTTCCATCAGTTTGTGGATGAAATGCAGAGGAGAATTTTAGTTTTGTTCCCATTAGTTTCATAAAGTTTTCTAAAAATAAGATATAAATTGAACATCTTTATCAAAAATTATAGTGAGCAAGACACTGTGTAACCTGACAATTTATTTTAAGAATAATCTTATTATGTGAGATGGATCATTTGATTTTGAAGAAGGTATGAAATATGCCATCTTAGAAAACCTATCTACAATGATAAATATACTATGATGTCCAAGTGGCATTTTAGGTAAACCTAACGTGAAATCTATAGATAAGTCTTCCCATGGTCTAGAAGAAATAGGTAATGATGTAACGACCCATTTTTTGCTTAACAATTCATGATAGTAAGTGTAACATTGGGATATGATAAGTTCAACATCTTTTTATAGAGATGGCCAGTAAAATATTTGTTCAACTTGTGTTTGGGCATTTACCGAAATATTGTGATATACCTCATGAATGTAATTTAGAGGTGAGAAATCCCTTAAAGATGTTTTAGGAATACACAATCTCTCACCATTATAAAGATATCCATCTAGAATGATAAAAGAACTATCTAGAGTTAAAGGCTTAGATTCATGTTCTAAGTATATCATATGAAAGTCGGGCAAATTTTGTAATTTTTCTTTAAAGTCTTAAATCCAAAAAATTGAAATTCAAAGGTAAAATCATTAGAGATATAGGTTAGATAGAGTGTATGTTAGTTTATTTTCTATTATATGTTTATGTTTAAGCACAAAAAAAATATTGAAGGTATTTAACCCATTTAGTGTGTTTATTATTTAGTTTCTTTTATGAGTTAATAGACTTCAGGGCTTGATGATTTATATTCAGAATAAACTTATTATATAACAGATAATGCCTCTAGTGCTTAATCCCATAAAACTCTCGATCATCTATAGAATATTTTTGTCTAGCATCATTTAATTTTCCACTAAAGAAAGCAATTGGATGTTTTTTATGATTTAATATCCCACCAATTCTAATACTTGACGCATCATAAGTCACCTTAAAAACTTTATTAAAGTTAGGAAGTATTAAGATAAGTCAAGAAGTCATAAGGATTTTATTTTATTTCATGGTCCTTTTAGCATTCATGGTTCATGTCAACTTATCTTTTTTTTTTAAGATATGAGTGATAGGGGGATAGTGTTTGAGATTTTTTATAAACCTTTTATAAAAAGTTGTTAGTCCATGAAAGCTTCTAACATCTGTAAAAGACTTCAAAGTTGGCCAATATGTAATAGACTTAATTTTTGATGAGTTAGATTTTAATCCATTAACAAATATAATGAAACCTAAGAAAATGACTTCACTTTGACATAAAAATATCTTTTAAGGTTTATATATAGTTTTGTTCCTCTTAATTTTTCTAAGACCTTTCTTAGATATAGATGTGACTTCTAATCTGGACTATAGATAAGAATATCATCGAAATAGACTATAAGTAATTGACAAATAAAAGGTTTTAATATAGTTTTTATTGGTGTCATGAATGTACTACGTGCATTTGAAAGACCAAATGGCATGATTAGCCATTCATAAAGACTATCTGGAGTTTTGAATGTTGTCTTCCATTCATTACCTGGTATAATCCTTATCTAATGGTATCCACTTTTCAAATCAATTTTAGAGAATAAAGATGAACCTGAAACTATGATCTAACATGCCATCCAACGTGGGTATAAGAAACTTATATTTTATTGTGATCTTATTTATTACTCTGCTATCTATACACATCGACTAATTTTCATCTTCCTTAAGAGTTAAAAGAGTTGGTATATCACAAGCTCTATGATTTTCTTAGATAAAACCCTTCTTCAAGAGTTCATCTACTTATCATTTTAACTCTATGTGCTCAGTAAGATTTATCCTATAATGAGGTAAATTAGGTATTTATGAACCACAAATTAGGTCCATAGCATGTCGTATATCCTTTAATGGTGGTAGTTCATTCGATAAGTCATTGGGGTGAAATCAATAAATTTAGATAATAGATCAATCCCACAATAGATATTTGGTAATCCTTAATATTAATAGAGATTTTCTTGAAGGTCCTTGATAAATAGACAAGTAAGGTCATTGAACTCTCTAATTAAGTGTCTAAACCCTAAGGTTGTGATTTGAATTCTAGGAGATTCCCATGTATTACCATGTATATTAGAAATATCCTTCTTATTATTGGATGGTGATATCACTTTTAACCGTAGTTTCATATTTCTCTTAATTGAGTCTGAGTTGTAGTTCATAATTGGGTTTGTGAGGAGGTGCAAAAAGAATTTTATTAGAGTGTAATTGATCTCTTTTTATTAGGCTTTATGTAGAATAGTTTGATTGTCTTCTCATTTTTCTTGAGTACATAAGTGTTTTCATGACCATAATGGATTACATTTAAATTATATGGCTATGGTCTTCCTAATATGACATGAGTTATTTCCATTGAAGGAACATCATAACAAATTTGATCTACATAGTTACCTATCTTAATTGGAATAATATATTTGTTAGTGATATATAGGGATGTGTGATTTACCCAGCTGAGTTGGAATAGTTTTTGGTGAGGTTCAGCTGTAAGATTGGCTCTATTTATAGCATGTGTTGATATAATATTTATAGTACTCCCTCCATCTATTACTAACTTACACCTCTTTTTCTAACATAAAATATACTTTGAGAAAATATTACTCCTTTTCCAGCCTTCTTCTTCCCTAGAAGTAGTAGTACTCCTCATAACTAACATATGATTATTTATATTTAGATCCACTTCTTCATTTGATAGTGGTGTATCATTATTTATCTCTTCAATATCCTTTTCTTCTTTTAAATCTTTCAATTCATCTAAGAACATGATTTTTACTTTACATTGATTTACATATGACCCTTCTTATGACATTTGAAATAAACTATCCTTCTCATATTTTTAGAAGTAGATTCAGTAGCAGTCATTTTAGATTGGTTGTTTGAAGTAGAAGGATTATGTCTAATGATAGACTTTTTGAGATTAAGATGTGGGTGGATATTTAGAAGATATTTGAGCTTTCATCTTAGATGTGGATGTGACCTTCTTATGTTTTTCTAGGAGTAAAGCATAGTGAAAGGCATTCTCTAAGGTCTAGGGATCGTGAAGCTCACCTCTCATTCCTAATATATCTTTCTAAATCAATGATAAATTTATTAGCTATTTGTCACTCATGATTAGTGCATTGAGTTTTAGCTATTGATTCCTCAAATGTATTCATATATTCCACTATTGACATATTCTCTTATTTAAGAGTAGTCAATTATTTGTGGCGCCTTTTATCATGATTCCTAGGATAATATTTAGCCCTTAGAATTTCTTTCATTTCTACTAATGTAATGAAGTTCCTATCGAATCTCTTCTTTAGCTAAGATGTTATTTCAATAAATGTTTGTATAACCTACTAATTGTTTTTTTTAGCAAACATAGTTCTTTAATAATCATCTATATGACACCAATCAAAGAAACCATTCTTTTGGATTAACCAATCTAGAAATTTATTGGGTTCATGAACACTATCATATGTTGGGGTTTACATGAACCCTAAGATGGTCTTGTCTAAGGGTGTTTCTTAGGTATGGTCTTCTTCGGATAATCATCTCTATGAAATTCAATATTTTCCCCTCATATGAGTTCTAAGTCATCCGCATGCAATAGTTAGTGGAATCTTCTATTAACCTTAGGCAGAGGTCGATTAAGGAATTAAATGTGAATCTTCTATTTTTTTGAAGGAAATTTATATAAATGAAAATCAGTATTAATCAAAATCTATCTCCATATATCCACCAGAATTTTGGAAAATCAGTTGTTCAAGTTGATTGGCCAATTCTAGGGAGTGACTTGAAGGTAACCCTCTTCTAGATCTTTCAAAACCTTAAATCCTTAAGAGATTAAAAAGAGTCAAAAGAACAAGATGACATGACATTGTAAAAAAATTGATAACATGATTCACTTTTTCCCCTAATCAATAAAAGAAAAGAAAGGGTAGCGAAAGAGAATTCTGATTCTCATGATAAAGTTGAAATGAATGAAATTTAAATCTAATAAATGAAATCAATTTCCTTAATGGGAATCTACTCCCATTGAGTCATTGATATTTCATAAATAACCTTAATTAACTTTAAGGACAAATTCTAAAAATAAAATAAATGAAGATTTTAATCCTTCTAAAGAAATCATGACCTTAGATTAAGTCATAAGGGTGGTATTTCTATCTCTGAGAGTGAAAGTATGAAACTTCCATCTTTGGTAAGTCAATAGATAAATCACTTATGACTTTGTCAGTCCAAATTAATGAAGAATGCCTTAGTTTTCTCCATTCAGAGATTAAGGCATTATATGATTTCACTACAAAGTGAATCTAAGGTAAATCCTTTGCAATGTCTTATGACCCGCTTGACATTGTCTTAATGTCTAGTATGGTGGTCAAAGATTTTATTGCAAGCTGAGATTACCTTTAATCTTGTCTATAATAAAAGTATAAGTTATATTGACTTTCTAATAGCACATCATCAACTAGAGGGTCCTCTTTTAAATAATGATCCTTCTAATGAATAGATCATGAGGTCTATTGAGCCATTAAGAATAGAATTAAACTTACCTTCCTCCATATATATAAAAAAAAGAAATTCTTGAAATCAAATTAAAAATGGTAGAGTCATACCACCTTAAATAACATTGAAAGAAATGGTAAATAAGTCATCTTCAAAATATGATGTTTTGCCCATCTTAGAGAAGTTGCTTGCAAAATCAAGCATCATAATGCTCTAAAAAAAGAAAGAAAATGAAGTAAAATAAAAGAAATAAAATGAAAAGAAATGAAAAACAAATGAAATTGAAGCATCAAAGCATTACATAATCCTGTAATTTGTCTTATTTAACTAAAAGAAACTTTCTGATGTGGTATTCCACTATAAAGAAGTTCCAGGGTTATCTTCTATGATGAAGATAGACTACTAAAAACTTATTAACATCTTCGTTGATTTGGGTGCATCGGTCAACATCAATTCAAAACATAAAAGTGAATATACATAGGCATAATTCTAATATAACCTTGATAAGATGGTTCAATATAAATTCAATCATGTATGAAAAGGAGTTTTCAATTCAATTAAAATTTTATCTTCAAAACTCAACTCAAAAGAAAAAGTTAATCTTAATCACATTGTTGATTGAAGATAAAAATTAAACATGAAAAAGAATCTTAGGAATTCAGGAACACCTTTAACACTCTTGGATGGTCTTATCCAACCCAAATAAAAAAAATGAAATGAAATAAAAAGAGAAAAAGTAATAATTATGAAAGGAGGTTCACATCCATTTTGAAATCAGAAGTGCAGAGTCTTTAGAAATGTCACTTTTTCAATCCTAAATGATCTCACTAAGTTTTGTATTCAAATAACGAATTAGAAAGGATCATATCCTATAATATGATCAATCAATAAAAACAAAGAATTGAATCACATCAAATGATGCATTCAAACAAATAGTCGAATGCATCCAATGTCCTATTAAATCTTGTATCTAGGAAAAATATCAAATGTGAAATTTCACAAAGAATTGAAATGTTTAAAAGAAAGAAACAAAGTAAATAAAAAAGGATGAAAGGATTATATCTAAGAGCAAAAGGATGGAGTCTAAAATTTTTGAGTATGTGGGCATTTTAACCTTAAACTCCTCCACATCAAAATAAAGTGGTAGGGTTAGAAGTCAAGAATTGCCCCTACCGTAAAAATAATTAGATGCTTGATACTTTGTCATCATAGCCTTTGCCATGTTGGGTGAGCTCATATGGCAAGTTAAAAGAGATAATGGATCTTCTTTTCCAAGAATCCATATCCTTTGTATGTCAAAGAATGAATTAAGTATAATCTAATTCCATTTCAAGTGGCCTATAGTCATAAACAAGAAAATTCATGAAACCATAGAGCCATTGCAAGTTAAAAATATTTAAGTAGTCAGGGCCCTTAGAAAGATGCCTAGTTACCAAACGGTTAGGTGCTATGTTTCCAGTGTCGAGGTGCTGTCCCTTAGAAAAATAATATTGATGTTACCGTATAAAAACCCTATCTATCTATCCATTTTCCATGTGAGCATCTTATAATTTGTTCACCATATGAACACCTATATAAATATGACATTCCAAAGGGATGTATGCCCAGTCTCCTATCTGTTTACCACAAGTAGGGGCCATTACTCTTCACACTCTTTAAAATACATAACTAAAATAAAATCTAAACTAAATTATAATTTAAATCTATCTTCAAGCCATTAATCACTTAAATTGAAATCACCTAATAATAATAAATTAAACTTTCTTCTTAAGTTATAACCTAAACATTAAGGCATAGCTTTGTCTTACCACATTACCCTTTGCACACACATTTGATTGGTAAGCTACTGTTCCTAGGCTTAGTTGGGTTGGTGCTTTCTTATGATGTGTTGATTTTCTATTTTATTACATAAAATTACAGATTGGATGCTAGAAATGTATGCTCAAAGACTAGATGTTAAGTCGATGTTATTAGACTAAAATCATTTTCTATAAGGGAATCTGCTCAATAAAAAGAAGGTTGTTGTAATGATCTAGAACTAAAAAATTTAATTGCAATGATACCTGCTCAACCACCTGAACAAATCCCATAAGGATATGTGGGCATAGTTGTGTATGCGTGTTTCAACTAAACTCTTTTTTTGTAGGTTTAGTTAGGATTTTATTTTTGGAATTTTAAATATAATTTATAACTAGAATTAGGTTAAAGTCATGTGATTTAGAATGAACAGTGGATAGAAGATATAAAATTGAGAGTCCTTGTGAACCCTGGAGTACTCATGCTATAGAGATGAAGACATGATGACCCTCATAGGTTATTCATTTGCCTAGTTATATGCTATATTATATAAGGGCAAAGCTTAGCTATTTACTTTCTTCTTCTTTTGGGGTGTATAACAGAACTCAACCACATAGGCCTTTTTAATATTATTCATGTTGATTGGTTGGTTTGTTTATATTGTAATGCACACCATAAATGAAATGTTTTTTTTATATGTTCCTTTCTATGATGTTGTATTTATTTCATAGCTTGGATTTTAGTAGGTTCTTAGAAACAAAATTTTTATCCCACTAAAGTTAACTAACTCATAACTTCATTTAATTAAAGCCTTTGGTATAAATGCTAAAAATTATTAAAAAAATCTAGTTCTTATAACCATAAAGCATCTTATCCCTCCTTGAATTGGACCTTTCACCCATTACACATAAGGGAAATCTACCTAGTGAGGATAGCCACTTTATTGTGGATGTCTACCTTTTCTCTTTGATGTCACCCATAACCTTTTTTTAATCACATGCATATAGGTATAATTACGTACACAAGTCTTGTCAATGAATCTTGTGTATAAAAATATTTAAAAAAGCTAAAATCTTATTCTATTCGTTAAATACATTTACATACCAGTTATGATCTTGATTTAGGGAGTAAATCTAAGTTCTTAGTTTTTTTCTAATAAATAATAGCCTAGTTATCTTGTATTTCATAAGACTATTCCCATGATTTTGAAAAGTAAGTGTTATCTAGCCTATCTAGGCATATTAAAAGTCCAAAAGAGTAAGGATAGGTTCACAAACTTTAATGGTGTGTGTGTGTGTGGTTGTTGAACCAATACGTCCCAACTTTCCTTATCAAACTAGGTTGAGCTTTTAAGTTATGTAAAGTACCTTTAGTTTAATATTTGAGATGTTGAATCCAAATCTATTTTAGAGTGAGGAAAAACCTTTTTAGCTATATGAGAAACAAAGTTGGAAAAATAGAATGATAGAAAAGGAAAAAGGTACAAGAAATATCCCAATTTTAATATTCTGCCAAGATCTCCGTACAAAGTAGTAACAGCTCTCTAAACCCTAGGTAAAAAGAAAATAAAAAAGGTCCTTTTTTATGGGACTCTTTTTTTATAATATTGGAGAAGGACTATTACATTTAATAAGTACATGCAATGCAAGTTGAGTATATAAGGGGACTCACCTTGATAGAAGGTGAATGTTCAGTGGTGAGTGGTGAGCTCCAAGGGCTATTGAATGAGTGGTCTACTGCTTACTTAGATATGTGATTGCTCTTATGTAGCAAATTCCCATGATTAGGTTAGGTCCTTAAACTTTTGTCATTTAGGCTGGCTAGTCTTCCTTGGTCACTTAGTTACTACAGGCGAGTCATTATACATGTAGTCAAGTCCCATGCTTTATTTTTGGACTTTCTTCCTCACTCACTGTACATCTGGTGAGTTTTCATTTTGGAGTAGCTTACTTTCATGGATTAGGTCTCATTTTGACAATGGCTTGCTATGCAAGGTAGTTTGATCTACTTGCACATTTATGTATATATTTAGCACCTCAATTCTTCTACTCCTTTGTAGAGGTGACTCACAAAAAGGATAGGAAATTGAAAAAGATAATTTTCTTTAAACATTTAATAACTTTTGAAAAAGAAATTTTTTATCATTATGACATCACCTTTGACTTGATCCCTTATTTTGTAATAAAAATAGCTTCCAGGCTATAAAAGGAATCTTTGTTTCTTCACAAAATACTTTGTTATATATATATTGCTTGTCACCAAATTGATATTTCTTCTCATTATTGAGTCTTCACTTGAGAGAGCGGGATACATCTACTTGTCATAGATGCTAAAAGACCTCACAATGACATCGATTCCTTCAAACTCTAGGAAGGTCTTTGGAAGAAGATGAAAAAAATAAAACACCAACAAAAGTTGTGGTCATTTCTCTAGTTGAGATGAGTACCCCAGCTACCCTGACCAGAGAAACCATTGTTGCTCCAACCAAGAGTGGTGTTGAGGGTTTGAGGGTGGAGATGAGCACTCACCCTCACTTGGTGAAGAGTGTGATTGCCATGATGGAGCTGCCTTCTATTCAACAAGTCAAGACAGTGGTGAGTGTTCAAGAAGAGAAAGATGACTTTTCCCTTGTTTGGCATATAAAGGTCATGGTGAGGGCTTGCAAGAATCACCCTATGAAAATGATGGTGGAGGACAGCCTTGCGAGGTAGAATTCATTCTTGTTTTGTTCTTGAGTTTTCATTGATTTTGTTTCTAGGCCTTTCTTATCATTTTAACTTAGCATGATGAGTGTGTAGGCATCAGTGGAAGGTGATGATGGGTTCTTTCCAACTCCTCTAGTCATCTCTATGGATATTACGAGTAGCCTAAAAAAATGATTCACCTTACCATGGGCAAGTTGTTAAGTCATCATTTGAGTGATGATGAAGTCTGTTTGCTTAATCAATGGCTTCCTTTTCTAAGGATCTTTCCCCTAGTTTATATCCTTGTTTAAATCCCATTGTATGTATTTTATAAATTTATTTCTCATCATTTAGAAACATCTCTAACCTTACCATACACTAACTCGATGCAGGTGAGTCTTACCTTAGGAGAAGGTTTGCATTCACTGAGAATGAAAACTAAAGTACCTACCCTATCATCTGCTAGGGTCACTATCTTTACTTGATCCGACATTCAAGAAATGTTGGCAAGTTTTCCTCCATTCACCCACTGAAATAGTGGTGAGTCTGTGAAGATCGAGTCCTTTCATCCATAGAAGGAAGACGTTGAGAGGGAACCGTAGGTGGTCATTGATTTGTTCGAGCTTACCACCTTGTAAAGGAGGATTTCTCTTTTGAAGGAGGACTATAACTCATCAAAATAAGAGTTAAGTAAGCTTTGGTCGATGCTAAAGGTGGAGTCGCAATGGAGGCAAGCCATGGAGGTAAAGTCTTAGAGAAGTTTAGAGATCATGAAGGTTGAGTTCACCTTGCTTTGATACTTGATCGAGTTAAACGGTTCTTTTCATTTCATCTCTAATGTGAACTTCATGTTTGAGTACATATGTGATAAGGGTGGACTTGACAAGAAGTGACACTTAGACCCTATTGTGAAACAATTCAAAAAGTAATATCTAGGGGGTATAACAAGTGCATTATAAATATTATTCTTTTTTTTACTTTAATATAATAATATTTTAAAAATAACTCTATTGTACTCACTATTTTTCTTGTCAAGTTCATTTTATGCTGAAAATACTAGTGAAAATTTTTAATTATTTCTATCATGACTTGTGCCGCATTAAGATTTTCACAAAATTTAGTAATGATTTTCTCATTTAATATTTGATGTGATGTCCACACTATCAAGCCTTACTTACCATGTCTATAAATTCATTTTTATCATTCGTGGTTGTATCTTTATTGCCCTCTTTTCTTATCTTTAAGCAAGTGAACATTCTGTAATGTGAGTATACTATATTCCCTATAGATCTCAAGGTGAGTAACCTTTTGATTATGGTAATGGTAGTTCTATGGAAGATAGGGATTGTATTTATGTAATTTAAGGTAAAAGAGGTGCCCAATATTAATCCATTGATGATGAACTATCTTCCATGGCTACTATTGAAGAGACCTAAATTTCTCAATTTGAGTGGCGAATAAGTGGTTTAACTCAATTCAATTGGAGGATTTTTGCATGCCCTTAGATAACTTCAGATGTGGTTTTTGATTTCTTCTTCCCAATGAGTGAATTAAGATTTTAAGTTTTTATAGAGTTGTACCCACATTGGTCCTACTGAACTCGATGGTGAGTATTGTTGCTTTCATTTTGTTCTTGTAGAAGGAGGGAATATCATGGATTTTGTACCTTCTCTATCATGTCTTCTCAATGAAGGGTCACTAAGATGAAATCATTTAGTTCTTGGTAGTCTTGTTGAGGATTCATGGCCAAATAAAATTAAGAAGTGATGCTCAAGCTTATATTTGTTATGAGTTTGTCACCATGGCCTATACTAACTATTCCCCTCCCTTTCTTAGCAAGAAACCACTCTTAAGGTGAGTACCTACATGAAGTAAGCATTGAAGGTAGTGATGGATAACCCTATGACCATTCATTACTACCTCCATTTTAATCGAGTTAGTTGTCTCTTCTGTGGTATGTATTGTACCCTTTCTATAGCTTTATGTAGTAGTACTTTACGCACATTCTTATCCTTTACTTGATTATTCATAGAAGATGAGGATTTCATGCCCCTCCATTGATCTCTTGATAATCTGATTCTTTGAGAAGGGTGAGGGTGAGGAAGGTGGCAGGGAGTTGGCTTCTACAAAGGTCACTGATGAAGCTGGGGTCAAGTACTACATCAAAAAGTCTAACAATGGGGCCACGAGTTCCACTCCTTGTGGTAACTAAAAGAAGAAGAGTGAGTTTGAAGGAAGGAGGAGGAAAAGTACGCAGTCAATAACTTTACTCTAGATTTATCCAAGCCAACCAATGAAACCTTCCAACTTGGGCAGAACATCTTCTTTGAAGTGCTTGACTCACTTCTTAAGGACACTCCCAACGGTTGACTGCCCTTCGCAGTAATGACTTTTCAAGTGACTATGTGGTAGTTGACCTAGAAGATTTGCCAAGAGTTCTTTCTTAAGAGAGAATTTGTCTATAATGAAGATGGCCTTGGCGGCCATGAAGGACAAGCTCAAATCCTAAAGCCAAATTTGTTGAACTTCAAGAGGAGGCAAAGTAGTAAGAGAAGAAAAATAATAGGGTTTTCCTAGAGTTAACTCACCTTGTTGAGGGGTAGAAAGAACTAGAGAAAGAGATGTCACATTGCATTGAGCAATTTTAGAAAAAAGAGGCTGGGTTTGTAGCCTTCCTTAATTTTGATGAGTATCAGGACCTATTGCATCAGAAATTTAAGGCAGGCACTAACTTTATAGTAGCTAAGTTGGTCAAACATGGTTAGTTGGACACCAAGTTTTAGGATTTCTTCAATGCACTTGCTCTTACAAATTCTGATGATGATAATAATGAGGGCAGCACAAACTAGTTTTTTTTCTCTATTTTCTTTTTTTTTTAATTCTTGCAAGTCAAGTAGAAGTAATCATGTATCTCATGTTCATGCACCTATAACTTTTATATTTTTGTAACTAAAAATACTTTATTCTTTCCTTTTTTTTGTTGAGTGTTATTATTCTTATAAGTAAAATAATTCTGAAAGTCACCACTTCGCATGACTTACTAAACTTATTATTTTTGGTTGAGAACTTAATCACAATGCTTGTGGTGTACTCACCATAATATGGGTGCCTTGTTTGGTACTTAAGAGAATATGAATACATATTATAGGATGCGATGATTCTTAATTGTCAACCATGGTGGGTTGTCTTCTCTTTTTCTTTAATGGTCACTGAGCTCTTAGGGTGTTGATGTTACACTTGAGTTTCCAATCATATGGAGTGTTGGCCTTTTATTTAATAGTTGCCAACCTTTAGGGTGTTGATCTTACATTAGAGTTGGTAACTAAACGCAGTGTTGGTCTTTAGTTAATAATTGCTGGCCTCTTTAGGTGTCAATCTTGACTTGAGTTGCCAACTGTATGGAGTGTTTGTCTTTTATTTAATATTCATTGACCTCTAGGTGTCGGTCTTATCATTCCATTTGAGCAGTGTTAATAATTTAAACTATAGAGTTGTCTACTTGACCTTGGTATTCTCGGAAAAGAATGGCATGCTGCAAGTGATTTCCTACTAAGACTCTTTGGCTATGGAGCTCTTTCATTTAATAGTCATCAACCTCTATTGGATGGAACCTTTATCTTAGGCCAAAAGCGCCTCCGAGTGTCACGAGTTGTCATGCATCTCCCTAATATCTTACAATGCATTCATCGTACATTCTTCACACTTGATTTGGTAACAATGCGAGTAAGAAGGAAAAATATTTTTTTGTTAAAAAGATCTTAATAGTTATAATAATATTGGTAACAAGAAAATAGAATACACAAGATATAACATACCGTAGGGGTAAACTTTCTTAAGATCTTTGGGATTCTAGTAATGGAGTATGTATTATCCTTCATGAGTCAATACTTGGTGTACCCTAGGACTGACCTATTTCTTGATGATATAAAGGTCAACCTATGTGTTGGTGGGTTAACCAAGACAATTTGTCGAGCCACTGCATCCACTTTCTTTAGTACTAAGTAACCACCTTTGAAATATTTCTCTTTTACATGGCGATTATAATATTTGCCCATTCACCTCTTTATTTCTTTTTTCCTCAACGATGATTCAATCTTCAATTCTACAAGAATGTCGAGTGTGTCTTTCATGACTTTAGAATTTTCCTTCTCATATTTGCTAGTATTGTCTCCCAGTCCTTCCATTGCTAAGACTCTTTGGCTATGGAGCTCATACTCAATCGACAAGATAGCATCCATCCTTTGAGATAACGTGAATAGAAAATGCTTTGTTTTCTTGCTAAGAGTGGTTCTAAGTGCCCAAAGCATGACATGTTATACATCAACCCATTTGGCCTTGCTACCTTCTACCTTCTTCCTTAGTAAGTTGAGGATCTTCTTGTTAGCCACTTCCACCTAACAATTGCTTCATGGGTGATGTGCTAAAGTAAAATTTATATGTATCCTTTGACACCTACAAAAATATCTCTATCTCCTATTTGAAAATTGTGGCCCATGTCTGTGATGATTGGCGTGGGTAGCCTATACTGTAAATGATGTCAGTCCAAATAATGTTTCTAACTACCTTGGCAATTATCTTGGCAATCCATTTACTGAAGTATTCAATCATGATGAGAATAAACCTTTTTTTTTGTTTGCTATTGGCAAGGGCCCAATTAAGTTCATTCTCCAAATGGCAAAGGGACATGGGCTTGAAATAAACTGTAAGGATTGCGGCGATTATTACTGAAGTGAGGCAATTTTTTGGTGCTGCTCATACCTTTTTGTGAATGACTCTACATATTTTCTAAATGTAGACTAGTAGTATCCCTATCTTAAGATTCTATGAGCAAGTACTCTTCTTCCTAAATGACTACCACATTCACCCATATGTATTTCCTCAAGAACCATCCTTTGTTCAACCTCACAAACACATCTAAGGTTGAACAAAGATGCTCATCTTCGAAGTAACACCTCCAATTAGCAAATACTAGACAACCCTTTTTCTAAATCTTTTTGAGTCTTTGGTGGCCACTTAGCCCAAAGGGAATTACTCTATAGCAATAGAATCCTTCCCCAATAATAATGGATGCCTTCTTTAAGTCGACAGGATGCATTTGCATTTGATG
Source organism: Cymbidium sinense (assembly GCA_021442155.1). Classification (NCBI taxonomy): domain Eukaryota; kingdom Viridiplantae; phylum Streptophyta; class Magnoliopsida; order Asparagales; family Orchidaceae; genus Cymbidium; species Cymbidium sinense. The sequence continues at coordinate 132,043,615 of CM038218.1, forward strand.
ATATCTTGAAAATAAGTCTAGGAAACTCATTACCAAGTAGCCAACTACTGAATCGACTAGTGTGTCTATCAGAGGGAGAGGGTATCCATCCCTTGGACATGCATAATTCAAATTAGTAAAGTTGACTTCTCCACTTTTCTCTTTACTCTTGCATAATTATCATGTTTGACACCTTGAGGTACTAGACTTCTCTAACAAAGTTGGCTTCAAGTAGCTTGGTGACTTCCCTTTGATGGGCATGGTGAGTAATGTTGCAATCTTCCTTATTTTTTGCTCTATAGGTCAGGTGTCTTTGTCAACATTGTGATCATGAAAAGTGATATTTACATTAATACCTAGTTGTTTGCATATAATAAAAGTGAAATAAATGGAATATCGACTTGAGACTGCGACTATTGTTGCCTTATAGAATCTATAAATGCAAACCCTTGACGGTTGCCTACTTAAATAACATAGTGTCGCAACATTATGATCCTAGTGCCTAGGCGCTATCACAATGGCCTTCAATTTTAAAAGCAAGAAAAGTAATCCTTCCTTTCCCAATAGTAATAACTACCTAGGGGAAGCGGGGGAACGATTGGAGGATAAAAAATTGCTCAAGAGCGTTGTTACCCAAAACCTCTATAAAGAGGGGAACTACTCTTTCCCATTCAAACTATTGTGATTTTAGAGTTCTTACAACTTCTTACGAACTCCATCTCTCTCTTCCAATCACTCTCAAATGCTTTATTCTCTTTAAAGGGTCTTCTTACTGCTATACAAGGGTGTGTTCTTCTCATACGAGGAAAAAACCAAAAGTGTGACAGTTGCAAACTCTAAGTAAAAGTTCCTTTATGAAGACCGTAGATCTTGGATCCAGTGAGAAATGAAAATTCTCCCTCCATCAATCTTGGATTCGGAGTAAGGGAGAATACTTATGTTTTGTTAAAAAATATTTTAGACACAAGAATATCAAGAATTTTAAGTTTGAAAGACCTCAACCATTAAACTTGGTTCTAGCGTGAGATAAAAATCCTCTCTCCATCAATCTTAGATTTAGAACAAATTAGAGAAGAGTGCTTCTTCCACTAAAATACTGCAAGATCTAATGCTGCTAAAGTGTTAAGCCACCAAAGTTTCATAAAAATTGCTAAATTTTCCTCGAATTTGATTCAAAATAGAGTTTTCGCTTCGCGACATCGAGATGCCAAGTCCTAGCACCACGACGCTAAGCTCTTGGGAATGAAGTCTTTGACATTTCACCTCGTAACACCGAGGTGCCAAATATCAGGCGTTGTGCTTCTAAGCTCTCGAGTTAATGTCAGCAGCACCATAGCACTGTAGCAACGCTACCCTCTCGGGTCACTCCTATTTAACACAACGCAATAACACTACTTTTTCCAGAGCTAAGGTGGTAAATCTTAAAGTTCATTCCATCATTGAACTTGGTTCCTGTGTGAAACAAAATCCTCCCTCAATTGATTTTGGATTTAGGGAAAGGGAGAAAAGTGCTAATGCACTAAAATATTGTGAAATCTAGCATTGCTAAAGCATTATGCTATCAAAATTTTAATTTTTTTTTCCAAAAGTATTAAATCTTAGGCAATGACGAAACACCACCAAGGCACTGAGCTCTCAAGAATCTTGAACCTTGGGCGTGCATTCCATAACACTAAAGCGTTGATATTCCAGTGCCAAAGTGTGATGCTCTCGAGACTATTAAATCTTAGGCACAACACCGATGTGTTGATGTTCCAACATCGAGGCTTTGCATCCTTGAGAAAATTAAGTTATATTCATCTAATAGCGCCATGACGCTGATATCTTAGTGCTATGGCACTGATATCTTAGCACCGAGGCCCTACACTCTTGGGGAATTAAGCCTTAGGCAGCCAATTGATAGCGCCAAGGCACTGATCTCTCTAATATTAAAACTAAGTCATATCTACAGTGTTGTAGCGCTAGCCATGTAGTGTCGAGGTGCTGAGTTCTCAGGTTTGGAACTTATGATCTTCAGCTAGTGATGCCAAGGCACTATTTTTGCAGTGTCGAGGCACTGAGCTCTTAACTTGTTCATTTTGAACTGAAAATTTTATTATTAAGCTTTTAAATCTTGGAGCATCTCACATAATAGAGATAAACATAAAGCATTGAAATGAAGACCCTTTTTATTAAACAATAAAATTTACTACAAAATTTTATAAAAAAAAGAGAAGAAAAAAAAACAAAGAAAAGAGAAAAGGTGGGATTCACTATCATCCTCCTCTTGGTGTTCTTTTAGTTCTAAAGGGTGCTCACATATGGTTAATAATGAGGCACTGCAGGAAAAGAAGCCAGACCTAGACCCGCATGAAAGCCATAGTTTTCAAACATGTGAACAAGTGATGTGTTAAACTCGACCATGTATAAAAATGTTGCTGTTACTAACCCATATGGTGGTCAAATTTACTCTCTAGTTCCTATAGACTAATTTCACCAACCCCTTTTCTTAAATCCAAGACTTATCCTCCAATTTATTGGAGTTGCTTGTTTAAGGTCCTCGAGTCAAATTCTTCAATTGATCTCTTAGTTGGGGAGCCTTTTGTATAAGGAATTTTCATTTATCTCCTCTTGTGCACTGTAACATACAATGAGTAAATTAAAGAAGGATGCCATACCCTATAGTAGTACTACCCTTAATAATTTTATAAATAGAATTATAAATAATTAACCCTACTTCCATAGTAGAGCCTTTTCAATCACAAAATTTAAAATGGCTTTATCCCTACTCACCTCATTGATATTACTAGGGGCATTAACTTGGTAGAAATGAAATAATGCTAAGCTTTGGCCTCACCGTGAGGTCGGGTGATAGAAAAAATAATAATTTTGTCTTCCCATCATTTCCACTAGACATTAAAATTTCTTATAGTGAAGAAATTAAGGATTTCATCAAAATTGAGACGATCATTATAATAAAAGAGATATTGCGTACACTATATATTATAAATTGTAATAGGCATTAATAGTAGTACTATCAAAACTTATTAATTTCCTTTGAACAAAACTTGATTACTCGGCTCTTCACGTTAGAAGAACTTCCGCACCATGGGGATGATGCAAGATACATTGTCGTAGGCCGACTTCTCTAGCCTCGCTCATTAATAATCCTCTTTATGCTCCCTCTCAAATTAAAGAAGCTCCTCTCCATGATTAGATGTTTGTGTAGGAGAGAATGTTGGTATTGTTCCTCCACATATACACTAATGAATCTATTAGTGTACTTGATAATGCCCTCTTCTTGCCCTTACTAAAGTATTTACCGACATCTTGGCTTTCTCAAAGTAAAATTAAAGCTAAGAGAGGAAGAGAGCAAGGATCTCCAAAAGAGAACCAATGCTTTAGAATGAAAAATTCACTATCATCCTCCTCCTGTTCGTGTTCTTTTAGTTCTAAAAGGGTGCTCACATATGGTTAATAATGAGGCACTGCAGGAAAAGAAGCCAGACCTAGACCCGCATGAAAGCCATAGTTTTCAAACATGTGAACAAGTGATGTGTTAAACTCGACCATGTATAAAAATGTTGCTGTTACTAACCCATATGGTGGTCAAATTTACTCTCTAGTTCCTATTGTCGCCGACTAATTTCACCAACCCCTTTTCTTAAATCCAAGACTTATCCTCCAATTTATTGGAGTTGCTTGTTTAAGGTCCTCGAGTCAAATTCTTCAATTGATCTCTTAGTTAGGGGAGCCTTTTGTATAAGGAATTTTTCATTTATCTCCTCTTGTGCACCCGACGTAACATACAATGAGTAAATTAAAGAAGGATGCCATACCCTATAGTAGTACTACCCTTAATAATTTTATAAATAGAATTATAAATAATTAACCCTACTTCCATAGTAGAGCCTTTTTCAATCACAAAATTTAAAATGGCTTTATCCCTACTCACCTCATTGATATTACTAGGGGCATTAACTTGGTAGAAATGAAATAATGCTAAGCTTTGGCCTCACCAAGGAGGTCGGTGATAGAAAAATAATAATTTTGTCTTCCCATCATTTCCACTAGACATTAAAATTTCTTATAGTGAAGAAATTAAAGATTTCATCAAAATTGAGACGATCATTATAATAAAAGAGATATTGTCTGTACACTATATATTATAAATTGTAATAGGCATTAATAGTAGTACTATCAAAACTTATTAATTTCCTTTGAACAAAACTTGATTACTCTGGCGCTCTTCACGTTAACGAAGAACTTCCGCACCATGGGGATGATGCAAGATACATTGTCGTAGGCCAGCTTCTCCTAGCCTCGCTCATTAATAATCCTCTTTATGCTCCCTCTCAAATTAAAGAAGCTCCTCTCCATGATTAGATGTTTGTGTAGGAGAGAATGTTGGTATTGTTCCTCCACATATACACTAATGAATCTATTAGTGTTACTGATAGCTGCCCTCTTCTTGCCCTTACTAAAGTATTTACCAGCATCTTGGCTTTCTCAAAGTAAAATTAAAGCTAAGAGAGGAAGAGAGCAAGGATCTCCAAAAGAGAACCAATGCTTTAGAATGAAAAATTCATAGCTTAGGGGGTCTTATTTATAGACTTGATCCAGCATGCCTGCATTGATAGTCGATGCATTAGCCTCTCGGTTCTAAGATTTAGGACCAGCAAGCGTGCTGCATGAGACTGGTCACCTAGTCAAAGTGATTAATGTGTTAGTCAAAAAGAGCACTTATTACTATTTATTATAATTAATTTTGTAACTGACCATAATTGAAAAACATGTCAGATCTTGATGTAGCACCACGGTGCTTCGACACAATGCCACAATATTAGTAAAAAAGTTTATCCTTTCTAATTAAAAGTGCCTATCTATCTGCCAAATTCTCTGAATTGACCTTTGATTATTGTCGTGGTGCCATCTAGGCCGCACCTATGAGTCAAACTACTAGTCAACCCAATCAAATTATTCTAATCTCATGCCCTCTTAAGCTCTGCAACATTAACTTTAGAGCACTAAGAACCCAACCCTCAGGTTATTAAGACACGAATTCCCACCCTCTAATGCTACAATGCTAATTACTTAATGTCTAAGTGCCAATTTAATAGAATTACGATGCTATGATGATAGTGCTTAGGCACCATAGTTTTTAGTGCTGAAGCATTGCCCTTTAGAATCATAAATTAATATTTTCCATGTGAATAGCCAATAAATCTAGTATTCCAAAGGGATGTAAGTCCAATTTATGTGTTCACCATGCAAACAATCACAATCTTTGTAATGACAATTCAAAGGGATGCAAGTCAAATCTATCTATTTGCTATGTGAACACAACCCAATAAAACTGGCATTCCAAAAAGATCTATGTCCAATCTATGTGTTCATAATGCGAACAATCTAAACCCTAATGGCATTCCTAAAGGATGTAAGCCCAATCTATCTATTCGCTATGCGAACACAACCCAATAAATCTTGTATTCCAAAAGGATGTAAGTCTAATATATGTTCTCTCCATGCGAATAATCTATACCCTAATGGCATTCCAAAAGGATGCAAGTTCAATCTATCTGTTCACTATGGGAACACAACTTAATAAATTTGGCATTCCAAAAGGATGTAAGTCCAATCTATGTATTCATCATGCGAACAATCTATACCTAATGACATTCCAAAGGAATGTAAGTCCAATCTTTCCATTTGCCATGCAAATACACTCTATATCCATATGGTATTCCAAAGGGATGTAAGTCTAGCCCATGTATTCATCATTAAGCCTAGTCCTATGTTCACCATACAATCTCTACACTAAACCTCTAGTCTACTCAGGATATCTAAGACGAGGCAACCATAGCTGCTAACCAGACTCCATAAAAATTATGGTTATCCCTTTGATGTTGGTAGACTAGAATATTATAGTCCCGAGATGACGGAATCATGAGATCTTGATAGAGACTATTCTTCTATTTTCCTTAGATAAACATCTATGCCATACCACATGCACCACTAAACATCGATTCATATCACAGAGATATGTTCATTTTCAACCTTAATTGAGAGTTCTCTCTTATTGCGGTAAAATGGATAATTAATTATGAATACTTGCATCCATAGGAAGTAGAACCCATATCTAAATAAAGCCTATATATATATATATATATATCAATTTTCTTCATTAAAAACATACTCCTACCTATCTTGATAAATATGATAGAGAATTTCTAGGAAGATATTTATTTTTGTGAACAAATTTGTGATGACTCCATGGGGATTGAACCGAGAGTCTCTGATTGAAAAAATTAAAATATACGATGTCATCATAGACTTAAAATATCAGGTTATATTCTTTTAAAAGTTTAGATATTCAACCAGGTTTGAAATGTCCAATGGTAAATTTCACAAACGTGGACTGTCAAGTCAAGAGAGGGGTCCACTGTTAGATTCCCTCAAAATGTAATCAATGATGGTTCTGTTGGAGCTACTCTATAGTTTAGAATGATTTATAAGGTTGTCTAATTTCTACCTGTTGGACTTATAAATGAGCCTATCATTAAAGATATTGGAATACCAAAGGCATTCAACAAAGGAAGGAGGTTGAATGTGATCATTCTTAATGAGCCCAAACTTAAAGCCTTAACCTCCAAAAAGGGTTCTATTTTTGATAGGGTGTCAAAGGCAATGCCGATAATCCCTACTAAGGATAAGACAACTGTTAAGCTTAAACTGAAGTCCTTCATCATCAATCCATTTAGCAGTGCATCAGGGGAGCCTACTATCCCATAAGATGCTAATTTTACTCCAGGCACTAATGACCACGAAGCATCTTTTTTGTACACTAAATTGTCTAGGAGAGCTCAAAGAAAGTATAACACTAGTCGTAGAGCTGCCAGATTGTATGTTCATTCTGAACAATAGTACAAACCACTAATGGAAATAAACATACCTACCAATAGCAACTTCGATCTGCTTTGATGGGTCAAGAGGAATAGCTCTGGAGGAGCTATCAATAAGTCTTTCTAGGATGAACATACACATCCTATGGCACATAATCAACCATGTAAAGAGGAGACCATCTCCTCCAAAATCTATTAAGTTCAAAAGGTTGTTAAAAATAAGAACCTTCAAAGAAGAATTAAAAAATTAGTGAGCTAGGTCACCAACCCAACAAGTTCTTACTCTAAGAAAGGTGGGAACATTATAAAATATCATGTCTGCCTTGAGCAAAACTCAAAGCCTAGGGGTTTAATATTCGATGAATACTGACAATGAGCCCTTAAGGATGAAAGTACTAGTGTCCAGTTGTCAGAAGGTCCCAACCCCCACAGAAAAAGAATATCATCTATCCGGTGAACACCATGGTGTGGCATCTACGATGCATTTCTAGAGATGGAAGGTCATGATCAATTTGGGTATCTAAAGAAACTCAAGTCATCTAGAAGAAGACAACTCAATATGAGCCCACTAGATAACAAATGCGAATCTTCTATCATCAACTAGAAGTGCCGAAAAGAGTGCTGATGAGGCGGTAATCAACTCTTCTAAAAGATGAGGATTTCTTAATCAATGACAAGCAACCAACTCCAGACTTCCAAAATAATAAAGACATTGTTCGCATGATCGATACATGTTTATGAAATAAAAATATGGCACCCGAACAATAAAATTAGAAAGGACATCAGGAGAACCCACATCATTAAGAACGTGGAGGTGAAGCTCAAGTAGATGTTGAGGTAACTGAAGAGCTAACAAACATTATAACAAGATTATAACAATAAATAGGTTCTTAACTCCAACAACGAGACCAAGAAAAACTCGACAACCACATCAATGAAATGAATGAGAAGATGAAAGAGCTACTTGGTCAACTTAACCTCATAGCAATTGCTATGCAACAAGTACCTTCTCCTCTAAAGATAATCAATCCAATCTCAAACTTGGGGCATGCAAAATGCTACACCCAACTTACTAACAACTTTAACACAAAGGCAAGAAGCCATAGGAGAAGGTACATTAAATGCCCATCAAAAGTTAATGTTATCACTAAATCATAAGTATAAGACCTCATCGTAAAAGTCAAAGTCATTTGCTTGAGAACAACTATTTGGAAAGGCCGACCATACTTGGTTGAATATGACCAAGTATAGTATTTTAACCTCACTTTTGGAGTGAGGATTGATCCCTCACATCTTAGATCTAGGAGCCTTTTAGAGAATTAGACTTTCTTGGTGCTAGGGACTAGTGATTAAGGGAACACTAAACCTGCCTAGAGACTTATAGGGTATAATCTTAAGCCTTTTACATTAGGACAAATAGGTTTCACCTACCTTAAGGCCTAAAGACTCATGCCCATAAACTCATCCAAACCTAAGCTCATGTGACTAGAGCTAAACCAACTCAAACCTATTTAATCAATCTTAATTGAAATTGGTTTTTCAATCTAAGCTCCAAGCTAAATTAACTTAGACCTCAACCCAAGTTTTCCCACCACAATCTTATAACTCCATTCAAGCCCATTCAAGCAAACTAAATACAATTTGATTTTCTCAATCACTCTAATTATTCAATAGATCATTTAAAACTACTCCAACACTTGCAATCAAACCAACTGAATCAAGTGAATTTGATCAACCCAAGTTAGCCCATTTGACCTAAAAGGTTCAAATGAGCCAAAACTCAATTAAGCCCAGATTAATTGCAATCAAAGCCACAAATCAACTTCAAATTTATCATTGAACACATTCCAGCCATCCATAACTCTAATTGGTCCAAGTTGACTTGACCCAAAGTGACTTAAAAGGCCAAATTAAGTTAAACTCTAATCAAACTCCCATTGGATCAAACCAAGCCATCTAATCTATTCATTGATGATTGTTGATAACTATTGAACATTCCACTACAATCAATTGAACCTAATCAATTTTGACCCTTTGACCCAAGTTGACTCAATTTGACATAAATGGTCAAATTGAACCAAATCAAATCCTAGACCAAATTAATTGAAACTAATGCTTACAATTAGTAACCACTTGAATATTAAACATGATCCAACCTTCAATTGGACCCAATTGGGTCAACCCACCCCAATTGACCTACTTAGCACAATTTAACTTAAAAGGTCAAATTGAGCTAAATCATTTCATATTCCAAATCAATTTAAATTAACCCTTCCAATCAATCACCAATGATCAATTGAACATAATCCTAACCCATGCTTAAGTTTAGCCAATTTGGTCAAATTGGTCAATATGACCCATTTGACCCAAATTGAGCCATGTGATCCAAATCTAACCCAAATTGAATCAAATCAATTGCACTAACTAATTCCAAATGACCAACTAAATTTACTAAAACTCTCACTTTGACTCAATTTGGTCAAAATGGTCAACTTAGCTCAACATGACCTATTTGACCTACATGAATCAAATTGAGCCAAACCCAACCAAACTTAGCATGACTCATCCTTAGGTCACCATAGGCTTGCCCAAGTGGACCCAACCCATGGGTCAAATAGGTCCAACTCATCCTTACATGGTAAACCTTGGGTTAAACCCATTGAATCAAGTCCTCCAAATGGGACAAAGTCCCCATTTGGGATGGTTCTCCACCTCCCCTCCCTATGGCAGCCATCTTTGGCTCTTCTTGGATAGATGACCACTGACCCAACCTAACCTAAGGCTATTGGGTTCAGCCTTTGGCCAAGAGAAGGTGAGCTCACCAATGGGAAACCATTAGTCCACCTAGGAAGGTGTACACCTCATGGCCCACTCCTCGCCTCTCACACTCATCCACCTTAGTAGTCCCACACTCTCCTCATCGACCCACGCAGAGGCAAAGTGAGCCAATCCCAACCCTTGGTTCAGTTGGCCGGGGGTAGGAGGGATATGGGCCTCCCCATTCATTCAAACTCACCAGAGAGCTTCCTTATAGTTTTTCGCACAGTCCCACACACACACACACACTCTCTCTCTCTTGAGCTTTTCACCTTACCTCCAACAAGACCATTAGAACCAAGAGCACCATTCAACCAAACTCTTCTTCCTACAACAAACTCAAATTAACTCTTCCCACACCTTCACCACACTTGAATCAAAATGAATCATTTCCAGTGATTTGACCACTAGAAGGCATCCAGACCAACTCCAATGAACTTTATGTCGTCCACAAATTGATTGATGAGGAGGAAACTTCATCTCTTCAAGATGAAGCTACCCTTGTTGGCGGACCACCGATCTTTAGCTCTAGCAAGGTAAAAATCTAGCAACCATAATTTGGTCTAGTCTAGATATTTTGTGAAATAAATTTCATTTTTTATGCGATTTCCACCATAGGATTCTCTAAATATTTCCCTTGATCATTTTGGAGTTTTTTAGCCATCGAATGAGCTCCGAGAGATCGCAAAAAAGCGGATGATGTCTCAAACGCTCATGGGATGATGGATCACTTGTCGTCCGTTCCTCATGATTACAATGGATGATCGTGATTAATCTCGTTAGAAATTTTGATTTAACCCCTTTGAAATCATGGGATTAATCTTGACCTTGATATGAGATTGGTAGAGATGAAACCGGCCACCATTGAGTTTGCTATCACGTTGGATGATTTGAGTAGCCATTGACGGTGCCATGTGGAAAGCTCGATTGCTGTGGCTACAATTTAAAATGGTTAATTAAGAGTTAAAGATGTAATTAAATAACTAACACTTAAAAAATGATAACTAATTGTAGAAATATTCAAAAATACAAAGAAATCTATTTTGGAAAGCTTAGTTAGAGGAGAATTTAATAAAAATAAAATCCTTAATTAATACCTAATGAATAGTGATTAATTAAAGTTTGAAGCTCAGGCTAATTACCTTAATTAAGGCCAAATTTCTTGGCTAATTGATTCTAAATTTGGTGGGATGATTATATGGGATGTCCTCTATCTCCCATAATTTGTTTTAGAAATATTTTTCATGTGGTTTGAAGATTTCAGATTTTCAACCTTAATCACCCTCTTTAATTAATTAAATAATTATCAAAATTAATGAACATTAAAAATTAAGCAATTAGAGTTAATTAATCAATTTAAATAGTGGGAATGATAAAATAATTAAAATAACCTTAACTTAGGCTCAATAAAATTCATAAGAGGTTCATTAAGAAAGCCAAACCTATAATAATTTGCCTTTTGAAAATAACCAAGGATAGGGATAAAGGCTAAGTCTCTTTCTTCTATAAAAATAGTGCTAAGTAAGTTTTGAACGAAATGAAAACATGTAAGTTAAAAATTCAATCAAGCTACTAAAAGATTTAAAGTGAAACCATCCTTAATGATTAATTTAAATAATTCCAAAAATTCAGACAACCATACTTCCATAGCTTAACCAAGACATACCACACTAAGCCTTAGCATACAATGCTAAGTCACCTAGTACTAAGTCGTGATTGTATGTTATGATGATGTATTTTGTTTCATGATGTAATGCTTTAGACTGGATGCTTGTTTATGCATAGACTAAATATTAGGTCATTAGTAGCCTAATGATGTCTTATGTAGGGGATTGTGCTAAAAAGGCCACAGTAATAATAAATAAATATAAATGTTCTTGCTTGTAGCTCTTGCTTCCTATAAGCATAATCAATTAGGACAGGTGGACTTGGCTACCCAAGTGCAGGGTGCTCAGTCCAAATATGTAAAATATAATTGCTTGGCTTGTATGCTTATTTAGCTAACATCTATTTTATAGGTGTAGTTAGATTTTATTTTCATAAATATGTAATTTTTTAATAGGACTAGGATGGTGCTATAGGATTTAGGATGAGCAGTGGCTAGAAGGCAAAGACCTAGGAGGCCCTCTAAAGCTTGGAACAAATAAATAGAAAGAAGAAAAGGAGAACAAAGAATTGAATACTCCCATACCATTTATTTTAATTATAACATTTAATTATAATCCAAGTTATATAAGGGTAGAGCTAAACTACCCAACTTTTTCTCTTTTCTGGGGTGTACAGTGGTACTCGGCTGCACCGACCTTTTCATTCTTTTACAAAATTTAAATGTTTGACGATTATGTTTAGATTGTGCAATAGGAATGACATACTTTTCTTCAATTCCTTAAAGTTTGATGATTTGATGTGTTGCCTGAATGCGATAGGCTCTTTAAGATAAAATTAAATTTTCTACCCCACTAAGTAACTCAAAACTAAATTTTAATGCAACTCATAACCTCATTTTAAAACATAGGCTTTTAATCAAGATAATAAAAGTTAGCAACCCCTTAGCAGAATAATTGTATGCTACAACAACATGCTTATCATATTATGTCACTCTTGAATAAAGAGGATCTCCACTCTTGTATGATAAGGGATATGCTTGACCTTTAAGAGTGATCCCTTGTAGCAGAGAATACCTCTTTTAGTTGATTTAGCCCATAACATAATTTCATCATGCATATAGGCATAATTATTCCAAGCCTTGGTCTAAAATAAATGCGTTAAACGATTTTAAAAACTTGTAAATTTTCAACATTAGTCTAAGCCATACTTGCACCCCAAGCATTATCTAGTTTTTTTAAGAGTCAGTTTAAGATTCTAGTTCCCTTTTCAATTAAATAGCAACTTAGCTATCTTGCATCTACATAAGACTAGCATAAATGATTTTAAAGCATAGGAGGTGTTAGCTGGTAACCACTCTAGGTGGTTGTAAGTCTAGAAGAGTGTGTTACTCTCTCTTATGGAGGTGAACCACTATATCTCATTTTTTCGATTAGATTTTAAGTCATACTTTTAGCCTGTGCTAAAGCATTTTTACAATCTTGGGGTAGATTGGGGTAGCTTGTTTGTCTCTTACTACAAGTATAAGTCCTCACTTCTTAGGCATTTTTACAATCTTGTGTTGTTGGATTATAAGTCATAACATTCTAATAAGATTCTAACTTAAACAAAATAATAATAATAATTTTATCTCCTTCAAAAATATAAAGCCTTATTATAGGGTAGATTGAAGCACTTACTAGGCTTCCTAGTATCACATGTGCTTCCTACTTATTCTCCTTTAGAATCAATAAATAAGTCTTCCTATTTAAACTCTTCCCATTTGATTTCTAATAACAACAAATCCTTTGATAGTTTAGCCTCGAAATCTTTGGAGACATTTATTGACTACTTTAATCGAGAGTATTATTAAGGAATTTCCATTTCTTAGGATGTAAATAACTATGGGGGCTGGCCTCCATAGAGAACTAAAGAACCCTTTACTTTATCCATGTAAAGTGGAGGAAAGATCTCTAGTATATAGGAAGACACATATGCATTAGAGTTATTGGGTGATTGAGTCATCATTGGGTGATATTTCTATCTTTTAGATACATACATCAATGCTGCACTCAATCACTTCAATAAGTCTCTGTAAGATCTGGTGTCCCTATGACTCCAAATTAAAACACCATAAGTATCCTAAAAATATATGAAGCCAAAATTCAATATTTTTTTGAATGCAAAAAATCCATGATAGCATTTAGCCCAGTTCAAAGCTACTTGTAGAAACATTGAGGGAATGATGCCTTGATGCTATGCTAATTTGTTAGTAGTCTTACCAATATAGCCTTCAAGTCATATACTGAGTTATCCAATCATTCAGTAAAAACCTTCACCGAGTTAGAAACAATCTTCATTAAGAGATTTATAGGAGCAACTAAGAAAGTAACGATATACAATCTCGCCTTAGAAAAGAGAAGAAAAGATGAAAGTGTTACAAAATATATTATAAGATGGAGCAATTTAAGCATGAAATGTGATCGGTAAAAAAGCATGTAGTAGAACTCCTCATGAGGAACATTGATAATCAAATGACCCCATATCTAGCCATGTCTACGATTAATACGTTCCAAGAATTATTGGATCAAGTAGCCAAGTTTGCAAAGGAAAAAAGCCTTAGTGCCAACTATAATAATCATCACCTTTGGGAAATGAAAACAACCAAAATTGCATGATGCGAAGAAGAATGATGTGAATACAACATTCACATTCACAATTGATAAAAGGGTAATGGAGGTGCGACAACCTCGTGACTAGTGACAACCTCATGATCAACAGCAAAGCTGATAGAAGATAAGAAAAAAAGGTTAACACTATAAAAGAAGATGTCTAAGTAGTACTCATTTAAAAAAAATATATGTTGCTAAGATCTTCATACATTCCTAAAATTTGGATTACAATTATTAGAGCCATGTGGACCAGACCAAGTAGACAAAGTTGATGATCCCAACTATTGTCCATTCCATAGACTTATATGTCACCCAATTAAAGATGATTTTGTCTTCAAAGATTTGATAGAAAAGAGTTATCAAAATGAGTAACTTACCATATTAGATAGTGTACTAGTACATCTTAAAAAGGAAAAAAGTGGACGTTGTTATAACACACCCATTCCAAGATGCAAAAGGAAAACATATTAAGCTAGTTGAAACCCATAATATAAATGATGATAAGGGCAAAGCTCTACAAACACAAGAAGAAGAGGAAGGTGGTGGAAACCTTCATAAAAAAACAAATGGATGATCAACAATCTTTTAGCTATAGAAGGCATTCAATGGAGGAATTCCTTAGAGCCTGAAATAAATCTAAAAAGGCTCTTCCCTAATACGGGATAATTTTTTGTATAATATAAAGAAGCAGACAAAAATCAATCAATCTTCTTTGTCAAAGCCTTGTAAATCAAAGAAAAAGATAAAATCTAGAAAACAGAAGTCTGAAACACAAAAAATGATTGACTCTCTAGAGGAGTATGAGCAACCTCCTCAAAAGCCAATTACAACAACAACAACAAGCCTTAATCCCACTAGGTGGGGTCGGCTACATGAATCCTTCATCTCCATTGTGTCCTATTATGTGTCAAATTCTCATTTAATTCAAGTATACTAAGATCATTTTTTATACATCTTAACCAAGTCTTTTTTAGGTCTACCTCTACCTTTCTTAACATAAGGCAAATCTAATGCATCTACTCTCCTAATTGGGTCATGGACGGTAGGCTTTATGTGGCCAAACCATCTAAGCGACTCTCCTTAATTTTATCTACCACGGAGCTACTCAACTTTTTCTTGAACATACTCATTTTGCATTCTATCTCTAAGAGTAAATCCACTCATCCACGGCGTCCTCATCTCTGTAACACTTAACTTGGTATGCTTCTCTTTTATTGGCCAACATTCGCACCATAAGTCATTGCGGTCTTACCACCATCTTATAAAATTTTCTATTAAGTTTAAGTGGAACTTTTCTATCACATGATAGGCCAAATGCATTCCTCCACATCAACCATCCAACTTGAATTCTACTAATAACATCTCCATCTATTTCACCATCATTTTGAGCAATAGAACTTAAATATCTGAATCACTCACTCTTATTAATGACTTGTTCACCTAATGTCACAACACTATCAGTAGAACTTCTACAACTAAAATTACACTCAATATATTCAGTTTTAGATCTACTTAAACAAAAACCTTTAGACTCTCAAGTTGACCTCCATAATTTAAGTTTCTGTTGGACTCCCTCTCTAGTCTTATCAAGAAGAATGTCATCAAAAAGCATACACCAAGGTACATCTTCTTGTAAATGCCTCGTAAGAACATCCATAACTAAAGTAAAAAGATAAGGGCTAAATGTTGATCCATGATGTAATCCAAGCTGAAATAGGAAAATATTTTGTCAATCCTCCTTGTGTTTGGACACAAGTAAAATCTAGTATACATATCCTTAATGACTTGAATTTAACTAATATTAACTCCTTCGCTACGTTCTAGAACTCTCCAAAGAACATCTCTTGAGACTTTATCATAAGCTTTCTCTAAATAAATAAATATCATATGTAGATCCTTCTTACTTTCTCTATGCTTCTCCATCAAACCTCTTAACAAATGTATAGCATCCATAGTAGATCTACGGAATGAAACCAAATTGATTGTGAAACTTAGATCACATCGTAACCTATGCTCAAAGGCCAATTAAGCTAGAAGAATATATGCTCCATTTGTAACTTGACTCAAAAAATCATAAAGAAAATGTTTTAGAAATCGTCAGTGATAAATATGGGAAATACTAAACCTCAAACCCATAGAAGCATGTTATGTAATTACAACTTCAACCGCTCTAAGGAAGAACTATGCTTTTCTAGATAAAAGCTTACTAAATGGAAGGTCAAGTCGCTCAAGGAAATTATGTCCTAGATTATGCAGTAGTTCTAAGAGTACTAAAAACTCAAAAAATTTTAAAGAGACAAAGAATTCAGAGACTTCTTCTAATAAAAAAGATCAAATAAAAAAGTAACTCACATCTAGTTGAAAACCAAATTTCTCCAGCCCGACAATGGAAAGTTAGTGATAAATGGAAAAAAATTCAAATTAATGAAATGTCTTACTCCCATCATTGACTAAACCTCAAAAGTATACCAAAACATGAGCATACTATAATGTTACGGCATATTTATGCAAGCTCTACTTTATTAAGTATTTATGATGCTCTCATATTGTCTAAAGATATAAATGAAACATTAATCAAAGCCTTGCAAAATCCGTAACAATATGAAACATTCTTCACTAGAGTGAGGATGAGAGGACTTAGCCTTCAAAAATCAACAACCATCACATTTAATGGCGACCCATTGTTAGGGATGCCCAAACATAATCGACCATTTTATGTTACAGCTGAAAGCAATTATAGCCGCATAAAAAAAGATATTATCTACCCGGTGCTTTGATCAATCTCTTAATAGCTAAAACACTTCGAGCACTAGCCTTGGATGCTCGTTATCTGGACAAAAGTACAGTATTTCTACAAGGATTCAATGAATAAGGACAACAAACCTTAGGGTTTCTGGTTCCACCTATATGCTTTGGGAAACTGTACATAGAGGCTAAGTTCCATGTGATCGAAGCCAAAGTTGCTTATAAAGTACTTTTAGGTAGGTTGTTGATTCATGAATACGACATAGTACTTCAACTCTTCACAATGTATGAAGTATATTCAAAGTGGTGAAAAATGTCAAATTTATGGTGACATGAATCCATTCTTGATACATGAGATCAAGATCTATGATGATGCCAAGTACTTCATGCCTAAGAAAGGGGAAGTCATTCCTAAAAGCAAATGGCTCCATCTATCATACTAATATTAAAATGCGATAATTTAAAGGGTAAAAGTACTAATAAATCAAAGCGTAAGGTAATTCCCCACCTTAGCAACAAAACTAAGGATAGTGAAGAGAAATTAGTACTTATTCAACCTAAGAAAGCCTCAACTAACTAAAAGAAGGAAGAAACTAGTACTAGTAATGTGGCAAAATAATTAAAGAAAACTCATGTTTCTCTAGCAACAATCCCAAATCTCTAATAAGGATATGAAAATAATTATAGTGCTAAAGGCACATATAAAAGCCTTAACATCTTCAAGAAAATAGAAAATAAAACAGTTGAAAACTTTCAATGTCCCTCCTAGAAGAGGTTGTAATGAACATGGGATCTTTTTTACAAGACAGAAGAGTGAATCATAAATCCCCCAAAAATGTTGTATGAAGAGGATGAAGGCATTTCAATAATGATTCCTCAATACTTCTCAGTTCTAAAGAAGCTGGCTAAAAATAGTATTCAGCCTATACAATCAAGCATTCAAGCTTGATTATTTAAGAGACCATGGGAAGGAAATAATACCCAAAGTTTCGTAGGATATAAGAAGTTCACCACATAGGGATTATGATATATTGCTCTGACATCACCTTCAATGAGCTCATGCTATGTCATATCCAAAAAGAAAGAAATCCATTTGGAAACTATAGATGAACAAACAAACATTTCACATGAAATTGAAATGTACTCGAAGATGAATTAATAATTAACCTCAAATAGGCCCTAAAAGAATTTAAAGAATTTAATCAAGCCATCATTGATGAACTTGTGAAATCAACCAAAGTATTGAAGAAGAACCTAGACCGACCTTTTTTAGTGCTAACCTCACATCAGAAAGATTGGATAAATTAAAAGCACTACTCTTTGAATATAAAGACTACTTCACATAGAACTATAGTGAAATGTCAAGCCTATTGCTAGACATAGTTGTTCATAAGCTTGCCATTAAACCCAATGTACATCTTATAAAGCAAGCATCAATGCGAATGCGATAAGAAATCAAAGAGTAGTCACTTAAACCAAAAGCTCATTGAAGAAAGATTCATCCCACAAGAGAACTATTAGATTGATTGCCAATATTATTCTAGTTAGAAGAAAAATGGACAAATCTATGCGCATTGACTTCACTAATTAAAAAAAAGTATGCTCAAAAGATGACTTCTCACTACCCAATACAAAATTCATGGTAGACAACACATCAAACTATGATATATTTTTCATCATGGATGGTTCATGAGGCTATAACCAACTTAAAATGGCTCCATAAGATGAAAAAGAAATGTCTTTTCACACACCAATCGACATATATTGCTACAATGTGCCATTTGGCTTGAAAAATATCAGCACTACATACCAAAGGGTAATGACCTACATCTTCGATGACCTTATACATGGAAATGTGGAATGTTATATCGATGATTTTGTTTCAAGAGAAAGAATCAAAGTGAGCACATACATAATCTAAGAAATGTATTGAATAGAATTCAATGTTTCAGCTTAAAGATAAATCTATTAAAATGTGCTTTTGGTGTGACTTATAAAAAATTCCTGAGTTTTATTGTGCACCATAAAAGGATTGAAATTGATCCCTTTAAAATAAAAGTAATAATTGAAATGCCATCACCTCATATCTTAAAATAACTATGTTCACTATAAAGCAAATTGGCTTACATTAGAAGGTTCATTTCTAATCTTTCAAGAAAAAGTCAACCTTTTGCTAAATTGATGAAAAAGGACACACCTTTTATATAAGATGATGCTTATTAAGAAGCATTTGATAGCATAAAATAATATTTGTTACATGCCCTAATTTTGACTAACGGAAACCTATTGATATTGTATACAACTTTTAGAAGAATTTTTAGGAGCTTTGTTAGCTTAGAACAATGAAGAAGGAAAGGAAAATGGCCTATACTATTTATGTCGACGTCGATAGGAGATAAACTAAGATATTCTCCTATTGAGAAGCAATTTCTAGATTGATATTTACTACTCAAAAATTGTGGCACTATATGCTATCACATAAAATAGCTGTGATATTTAAAGTCGTCAATCTTAAATTCTTAATAAATAGACTTACCCTAACTGGTCGCTTAGCTAAATGGGTAGTCTTATTACTTTAATTTGATATAATATATGCCCCACAAAAGGTTATAAAAGGGTAAGCTATGGCTAACTTTCTAGCCGCTCATCTCTTACTGATAGACTATCTACTTAATGATGAATTGCCTAATGAATAAATATTTGAAGTGGAATCAGCTCAATAATCATAAGAATGAGAGCTCTACTTTGATGGAAGTTCATCAATAAAGCTAGCTAAATCTTGGTTTACCTACATGTCGAATTATTTAATATTTATGACACCATAAGGTGGTATTCTCCAATATCCATATAGTTTGATCGAACCTCAAACCAACATTGAAGTTGAATACGAAGAATTAATTATGAGTCTAAAACTAGAAATTAACATGAAAATTAAGAAGCTTCATGTTTACGAAGATTCTCAACTCATAATTCAACAAATAATTATGACTTTCAAGAAAAATTAGCTAGAATTGGTGCTTTATCATAAGCCTGTCTTGAGACTGCTAAACTAAATTCCTGAAGTAATAATTATAAGAGGGACAATGGAAAAGCTAATGTATTAGCTAAATTGGCTAAAGAAATGATAGACCTTTAGGGAGAGCCAATTACAATAATAGTCCAAAGCAAGATAGAGGCACTCTTACTATTATTGAGCTACAAAAAACTAGAATCAATCTAGGGTGAAGTAAAGAAAGCCCATGTTATAGAAGCTATTATAAAACAAACAAACAATGGACTTGTCCCTAGGGAATGAGTATCTACTATATCTAATATCTATGGTAGTCTATATACGGGCATAGCCTGAGTGAAGCTATACTACCTAGTCACTCTGTTGGGTTGTATCCTTCTAAAATCATGGACTCATGACATTGATAGCAAAGCCAAGCAAGTCTCAACCCAATGAGGTCTTCTACTATGCATATGTATCCTAACTTTGATAATAGTAAGAGTGCCTCTCTATCAATAAGAGAATCTATGAATCTCTATCCCAAGCTTTGAGCAGTGAGGCTATTAAAGGATGATCTATGAATGATCTGAAAGCGATCCGCCATACGTGATGAAGCAAACATGAAAGTACAAATCTGATCCTTATCTAAAAAATTGTAACTCCGTATATAATTAGAGGGAATTGTTGCTCTAAAGTAGGATGGCATCTCAAGATAACTAAAAGCTCCTAATATATGTGCATAAATCCATCCATGTAAGTAGTGTCAAGGAGAATCTATGCCATAACATTGTGAGTCAGCCATAACACTCATTCTACCTAATCTACGGTATAGGTAGGCTAACGATGCAAGTGCTAGTGCTTTCCTCTCAACACAAGCAAGAAAATTCCAAAAAAAAAGTGGAAGGATGAAAATTACGGTGGGACCCAAAACACAAAATATAACAGCCAAGCAATAATGAAGGTCACTAAAGATAGCTCCTCATCAATGTCCGGTGATAAGATTCATTAAGAATTGACTCCTCTTTTAGGCTCAAATCTGAAACTAAAGGACTTTTTAGATGAATGAAATCCCATGTCAAATGGATCATCCAATCATGCAAATTGAGGTGAACACACCGCTAAATTAAGGAAACTCTTGGACCATGTATCTAGAGTAAGCCCCCATCATCATCGCAGACTCTACACTCTCTAAATGATAATGAGCTAGAGTGTGATGGAGGCCTGAAGAATATATATATAATTGCCTCTCCAACATTGGCTAGCTAGCTGACACTAAAAGAGCTCATGATCTGGAGGAACACACTCCTCATAGGGAATGTTTATAAAAGGGATGGTTGCTATATTTTGTATGCGCTAAGGTGACCGCCATATCATGCTAATCCAACAGTATTGGTGATCTTGCCCCAATATTTTGATATGCTACATCCAAGTAAATGGAAGGCAGTAGCCAAAAAAGTGATACATAGACTATGTGATATATGCTAGCTCTTGACGATGTCACCATGCATTTATAGATAATGGCATGATCGATACATAGCCATAACCGATAAGGGTATGCCAAACACTAACTTTGGGTCTCAATCTTATGCCTCATAATGTAATATGCGATAACCCAAAAGCCTGACTATGCTTGTAGAAGGAGCAGTATTTACAACTGGCTGAAGTACATTCTAATCCCAAAAACTAAGGATTTATGACCATCTCTAAAAAAAATATCATGATTGTATCTCAGCTTTAAATTGATCACCCAATCAATAGGATCATATCTTGATGGATTCTCTGAATCAATAGGTAGAATGCATTATGGTCGAGCAAATGAATCCTAAAAAAATATCCCTACCCATCAACATATCCTGATGCTAAATAGTCACTCCTATAATTTGACTAAACAATGCGATCATGGGCCTCAATAGTAGTCCATATCAATTCCTCGGGGCTCAATATAAGGCATATCATTTGGTCTTTTCTAAGTAAATATTGTAGCCAATCTATACTAAATTTGGATAAGAGAAGTATATACATTTTATAGGCATTATAAAAAGCAGTAATATCTAAATTTGTAAATGAGTTATGCTTGTAGGTTTTAATTCAATCTTCTCTAAAATAGAGTTTAAATCTATATTTATATTTAAACCTCCTTTGAACATATTGAATCCAGATTTATATTTAGACCCACATCTTTTAAGTATGTTGGTTATACTTAGACTTAAATTACGTCCTATAGACATGTTGGATTTAAGTTTAGGTTTAGATTTGGCCCTTCTGCATGATAAATCTAAGGTTTAAATTTAGATCCGCCCTTTTGGGCATGGTGTAATCTAAATTTGGGTTTAGATCAAGCCCCTTTGGGCATTGATGAAATCTAAATTTTGGTTTAGATCCAGTCCCTTTTGGCATGATGGAATCTAAATTTGAGTTTAGATTCAACCACTTCAAGCATGATGGATCTAATCCGGCCCCTTTGGGCATGATGGATCTTGATTGAAATTTAGATTCAGCCTCTTGGGGCATAGTGGATCTTAGTTTAAATTTAGATCTGGACCCTTTAGACATGATGGATTTGATTCGACCTCTTTGTACATGATGGATCTTAGTTTAAATTTAGATCTAGTCCCTTTGGGCATATTGGATTTTATTTGGTCTCTTTGGATATGATGAATCTTAGTTTAAATGTAGATCCAATCCCTTTAGGTATGATGGATCTGATCCAATCCTTTTGGACATGAAGGATCTTAGTTTAAATTTAGATGTTGATGTTCCAATAATATGGAATTATAGGCATGCATTTATAGCACCAAAGTACTGGTTCCAGTGTCGAGGCATTGTATCCTTGAGAAAATTAAGCCATAGCACTCATTTGATGGTGCCATGACACTAAATCTCAGCACCGAGGCACTACGCTCTTAGTAAATTAAGCCTTAGACAACCAAAGGATAGCACCAAGGCATTGATATTATAGCGCTAAAGCGTTGATATCTTTAATATTAAAACTAAGTCATATCTACAGTGCCACAATGCTAGCCATGTAGCCGTAACCATGCAACATCAAGGCGATGAGTTCTCGGGTTTGAAACTTATGATCTTCAGCTAATGGAGCCAAGGCGCTAATTTCACAGCACCAAGGTGCCAGTTTCGCAGCTCCAAGGTGTTGAGCCCTCAACTTGTTCATTTAGAACTAAAAATTTTATTATTAATCTTTTAAATCTTAGAGCTTCCCACCACATAATAGAGACAAACATAAAGCATTGAAATGAAGACCCATTTCATTAAACAAAAAAATTTATTATAAAAATTTTACAATAAAAAAGAGAAGAAAAATGAAAATACAAAAAAAAAAGAGAAAGAGAAAACTACTAATTATATTCATCCTCTCTTCTTCTTTTGGCTCCAGTGAGGTGCTCACATAAGGCTGATAATGAGGCGTGATACAAAAAGAAACCTAGCCGAGATCAGCATGAAAGCAACAATTTTCAAATATGTGAACAAGTGATGTGTTAAACTTAGCCATGTATGAAAAATCCTGATGTTGATGACCGATATAGTGGTCAAATTTTCTCTTGATTTTTCTTTGGCCGTCACTCACCAACCCTTTTCTTTAAATCAGAGACTTGTCCTTTAATTTCTTGGTGTTGTTTGTTTAAGGTCTTGGATGATTTGGGTCTAGACTGAGGAGCGTGTGAGCTTTCTCCCACGTCAGTCCTCGAGCCAAATCCTTCAATTAATGTCTTAGTCAAGGAAGCCTTCTATATAAGGATTTCATCTGACTCCCCTTATGCACCCACCACAACACACAAAGAATAAATTAAAGAAAGATGATCGTACCTTATGGTAGTTCTACTATTAAGCATATTATAAATAACATTATAAATAATCCTCCCTACATCCATAGTAAAGCCTTTTTGAATTGCAAAATTTAAAATGACTCTGTCCATAGTCACCTTATCGATATTGCCAATATGCATTACATTGGTAGAAATGAAATAATGTCAAGCTTTGGCATAAATAGTGAGGTCGAGAGGAAAATTAATAATTTTATCCTTAGCCATTTCCATAGGACATTAGAATTTCTAACATTGAGGAAATTAAGTATTTCATCAAAATTAGGATGATCATTATAATAGAAGAGATCTTGATCAATCACTACATCTTGAAAATTGTAATATGTATTAATGGTACAATTAAAACTTACCGATTTTCCTCGAACAAAAATTTATCTATTCTAGTGCTCTTTTGCGTTAGCGAAGAGCTCCAGCACCATAGAGATGACATAAGATATGTTGTCATAGGCCAGCTTCTCCCAACCTGCTCATTGATACTACTCTCCTCCCTCTGGATAAAGAATCTCCTCTCCGATTAGAAGTTTATGTAGAAGAGTGTGTTGGTATCGCTTCTCACTACACTAATAAATCTATTAGTGTCCGAGTCGCCCTCTTCTTGCCCTTATTTGAGGTATTTTACTGGCATGTTGGCTTTTTAAAAGTAAAATACAAGCAAATAGAGGAAGAGAGCACTAATTTTCAAAAGGGAACTAAGGCTTTAGAATGAAAATTTTGTAACCTAGGGGTCTTATTTATAGATTGGATTTAGCGGCGACTGACAACATCGAGGCACTAGCCACTCAATTTCTATGATTTAGGACTAATGTGCCACGCTCCACATGCAGCGCCTAGGCACTGGTCACCTAATCAAAGTAGTTAATGTGCTAGTAAAAAAGAGCACTTATTATTATTATAATTAATTTTGTAATCGATCATAACAAAAAGCGTGTCAGATATTGATGTAGCGTCATGATGCTCGACATAACATCACGTGGTTGGTCAAAAAGTTTATCCTTTTTAATTAAAAGCGTCTATTCATCATCCAGCTTTTCTGAACCAATATTTGACTGACATCGTAGCGCCATCTAGCCAGTGCCTAGCCGTCGGTCTTCTAGTCAACCTGATATAATTATTCTAATCTCATGCCTTCTTAAGCGCTGTAGCGCCGGCTTTATAACATCAAGGCGCCAAACCCTCAGGTTTTCAAGACATGAATTCCTATCCTCTAATGCTACAATGCTAGTTATTTAATGCTAAAACACCAATTTAATAGCATGCATTGGCTACCTAGGTGTCTTATTTTTTTAGCTGGCCTGCCTCAAAACCACAAATTAATATCCTCCATGCGAACATCCAATAAATCTAACATTTTAAAGGGTGTAAGTCCAATCTATGTATTAGTCATGCGAATAATCTATACCCCAATGGCATTCTAAAGAGATGTAAGTCCAAGCTATCCATTCACTATGTAACACAACCCAATAAATTTGGCATTCCAAAAGGACGTAAGTCCAATCTATGTGTTCACTATGTGAATAATCTATACCCTAATGGCAATCCAAAAGGATGTAAGTCTAATCTATCTGTTCATTATGCGAACACAACACAATAAATATGACATTCCAAAGAGATGCAAGTCCAATATATGTGTTCGCATGCGAACAATCTATACCCTAATGGCATTCTAAAGGGATGTAAGTCTAGTCTATCTGTTTGCTATATGAACACAACCCAATAAATTTGACATTCCAAAGGGATGTAAGTTTGATCTATGTGTTCGTTATGTGAACAATCTATACCCAATGGCATTCCAAAGGGTTGTAAGTAAAATATGCCCTTTCGCCATGCAAATATATTCTATATCCATATGACATTCCAAAGGGATGTAAGTCCAACCCATGTGTTCGTCATTCAAGCATGCTAATTTCTTTCCACTGGATATAAGCCCATTCCTATATTCTTTATAAAAATATCCCAACACTAAAACTCTAGTCTACTCGAGATATCTAAGATGAGGCAACTTATGGCTGCTAATCAGACTCCCTGAACATTACGACTAATGCTCAGACGTTGGTAGACTAGAATCATATAATCCCGGGATGACATAACCATCGGATCTTGATCGAGACTATTCTCCTATTTCACTTAGACAATCATTTATGCCATGTCACACACACTAAACCACGATTCATATTAGAAAGATATGTTTATTTCCAACCTTAATTAAGAGTTTTCTCTTATTGTGGTAAGAGGGGTAATTAACTATGAATGCTTGTGCTTAGAGAAAGTAGAACCCATATCTAAATAAACCCTAGCCTAACATTTGGGGAAATCTGGTTGAATACATATCAATCTGTCTCATAAAAAATATACTCCTACCCATCCAGATAAAGATAGAGAGTTTCCAAAGAGATGTTTTTTTAGTGAATAGAGCATCTTAGCTACGTTCTAAGTGAACATATCAATGTTATCCTAGAGAGTTTGGATAAGGGCTTTCTTATGTCCAAGGCAAAAGTTAAGCTAATTAGAGGACTCACTCGTGATTTTGTATAATAGGAATTTCTTCTATTTCCTCAAGAACTTTAACTTTAGTGTGCATGATATCTAACTGCAAAACTTTATCTTCTTTACTTGACTCAACTACAAAATCAAGTAGCAGGTTCTAGATTGATTCAAATTTTTTCTAATAGTGACCTCTTTACCTCCCGCAAAAAATTTGATGGCTATATGGTATGTCGACACCACTGCCCTAAACATGTTATGCAGTGGTCGACCAAAGATAATATTTTAGGTGATGAGTGCCTCTACAATGATGAAGTTTTCCATTACTATGAATTTCTTTTTGTCTTTTCCCCATGTCACGGGAAGAGTGATCGCTCTTTTAGTCTCTCTTCTTTCTCATGAGAAGCCATATAGTGGTCCTTTAGTAGGAGTGAGTTTAAAAGTTGATAATCCCAACTTATCAAAGATGGATTTAAAAATAATGTTGATTGAACTCCTTATATTGATCAATATACTCGCAATTTGATTATTAGCGATTAGCGCCATGATGATGATGATCACATCATTGTATGGACTACCAAGGATGGTTCTATCTTTCTCTAAGAAACTTATAAGAACTACGGAGTTATGTGGTGTATGCACCATTGATTGTTGAGTTAACATCTCTGGATCGAAGTTGCTTGAGGCTTGCTTTCTCTAAGACTCTCCATCACCCTAAAAAATTGTACAACCCCCATGATATGAATCATGTGTACTGGGGCGGGTTCATTACCTATTTCAATGTTATCCTTCATCCTGGCGAATTCTTTGAGTTTCCCATCTTTTAGTAACTCTTTAACTAAGCTCCTTAGGTGATGACATTCTTTAGTGTTGTGTCCATGTTTTTTGGTGATACGCAATACTTGGAGCAATCACGGACTCAATCAACCTTCATAAGTAGTGGCCTTTTAAAGCATTTCATATAATGGATAACTTCCACTACATTGGTCAACGATACCTTTAAAGGAGTCTTCAATGTAGGTTGTTAGATCCAAATCAATCTGCGGAGTAAGGAATAACCTTCTTAGGTACCTGAAAAATAGAGTTAAAAAATATAATGGTAGAAAATAAAAAAAGGTGCAAAAAATATCTCAAATTTTATTATTAAATCAAGATCTTAGTACAAAATTATAAAAGCTCTCCAAACCCTAGAGAAGGTGAGAGAGAAAAAAGAGAAGAAAAAAAAAATCCCCCCACACTTGAAAGGACTCCTTTTTATAATATCAAGGAAGGATGTTATATATAGTAAGTGCATATAAGACAAGTCAAGTAGAATATGAGACTCATCTCGACACGAGGAGAATGTTTGATGGAGACTGGTGAGCTCCAAAGGCTATTAGAATGAGGGTCCTACTTACTTACTTGGATGTGTGATTGCTCTTATGTAACGAATTCACATGATAAAGGTGGGTCGCTAAACTTTGGTCATTGGGTTAGCCTTTCTTGGTCACTCAGCAACCATTAGCAAGTCATTAGTTGTAGTTGGTGCCCATGCTTTATTCTTGGAATTTCTTCCTACACTCGTCATACATGTGGCGAGTCTTCATGATTGAGTAGCTTGCTTTCATGGATTCAATCTTGTTCTGATGATGACTTTCTATGGAAGCATGTTAAACTTGCTGATGCATTCGTGTATATATGAGACTACTATTTCTCTTCTACTATGAGTATAAGTCCTCACCTCTTAGGCATTTTGACAGTCTTGTACTATTGAGATATAAGCCCTAACATCTAATAGTATGTCAACTCAAAATAAAAATAAATCTTAATTTCAAAAATATAAAGTCCAAACATAGGATAAAGTGTTTACTGGGCTTCCCAATATTGAAAAAACTTCTTACTTATCCTCCTTCAAATTTAAAAAGAACTGCTCATATTTTAACTATCCCATTTGATTTCCAAAATTTAGAAATCCTTGTTTTAAACATTGAAATTCATGGAGATCATAGATGATTATTATAACAGAAAGCTTTTATAGGAGAATTACTTCTTATAGAATGTAATTAACTATGAGGGCTTAGCCTTGTGAGGAAGTTATAACCTAGGTAAAATAAACCATGTCTTACTTCACTCATGTAAGACATGTGAAAAATCTTTGGTATATACAGACCCATTAATCTTAGGAGTCCTTATGAAGTGATTGAATTTAGCATTGGTGATATCTCTAAGTATTGAGGTAGTATATTCTTCCATGATGTCATATTTGACCATCTAAATAAATAGTTCCAAGATCTATGTGGTGTCCATTACATTTTAATCACACAAGTAAGTTCACACAAGGGAGATAAAGGCTGGACTATATACTTGAGGTCTCTAATTGAAATTTTATGCTACCACCATTGGCTTACAACAATATACATTTTTTTCAAGATATTAACGTGAATTTTAACTATCATAAAAAAGTAATTCACTTCATAAGTTCATGAAAATTCATGTGTTTGCAGACAAGTTCACCATGTGCACCTTTTATTGAAAAAAAAGGTTTCGACCAAAATTATTTCTCCGGGCCTTAGCTCTAAAACAAAATATGATGGGTTGGGTGGCCTTTTCATGAGATTTAAGAAGGGAATAGGTTTACAATCTTTAATTTAATATTTAAAGAAGTGTTTTGTAGTCTGTGGTGAAGTGATGAAGGGTTAGAGGGGTTTCAGTAGTATAAATACCAAAACTTGTCCAAATTAGACTAATTTGGGCTGATTTGGAAAATCTCTTTAAGAAAGTGATTTATTATTATATAAATAGCTAATAATGTTAATGGATATTTAGATAATAATGTTCATACATAGAAAGATC
Organism: Cymbidium sinense; assembly: GCA_021442155.1. Classification (NCBI taxonomy): domain Eukaryota; kingdom Viridiplantae; phylum Streptophyta; class Magnoliopsida; order Asparagales; family Orchidaceae; genus Cymbidium; species Cymbidium sinense. The sequence continues at coordinate 132,072,434 of CM038218.1, forward strand.
ATATAGGACATGTTTAATACAAAAAAACTCCTACCTAAGCTAATGGCGGTGAGTGAGTAAGATTCATATGAGTGAAGATGAGGCGAAGGAGAGTAGCGGCATTGTCCCACAACTAGTGGTTAGATGCTGGTGAGTAGAAATAGCTCTTGCCTTTGAGTTATCGGACTCTGAGTTCTTGGCTAACTAGGTTGGATGATTCTTCTCCAATCGAGTGCTACTTCAGACGATTGTTTTTATTCCAGGTTGTCGAGTACCCTTCATGCGAGTGTCCTTGTTTTGACTTATAGGCTCATTTAGGCTTAACTATTGCATTTTAGATCCCCAATTCTTCTACTCCTTGTAGATGTACCTCTCAAAAAAAGAGAAAAATAAAAATGATTAGTTGTTAAACATTTAATGATCTAAACCAATTTATGCAATTTTGAGAGGTCATATCACCTTTGGTGATCCAATATTTCATCACTCTAGAGGCTATAAATGAATATTTTTTTCTTTATTTTTACACACTCAGCATTCTTCTACTCTACACTTGAGTAATCACTTTGCCTCCTCAAGAGTCGACTTTATAAAACATATTGAACCATAATCTCCATGGACACAAAGAGGCCTCATAACAACATTGATCCTGTAATCCTATGGGCAAACCTTCGCAAGAATTCTAAGAAAGTGAAGAAGTTGGAATAGGCTGCCGCCATTCCTTTGGCTAAACAGAGCATTTCAGCTACTCTAATCCTCATGACCATCACCTAGACTATTCATTTTGACTTCCTAGGAGAATCGAGAACGCGCCCATTTGACTAGCGAGCTATTGTTGCGAGTGAGCGAGATATTTTGGAGAGTGAGCGACCAACAATACTTCTTGAAGAATAGGAAGAAGGGGTGGATGTGCTACTGATTCGGTGTAAGAAGGTGATGGTGAGTTGGTTAAGTGGGCAATCAAAAATAGCTACTGAAGTATCCCACCAAGGTGAGTTTGTTTATTATTGTGTAATATGAATTCCTTAAATCTAAATCTCGTATCTTCTTCTCTGGTCATAGCTGAGCATATCTAACATTCAGACTTCAGTGGAAGATGGCAAGGGGCCACACCAAGTCATTTCTTACTAGTCCAAGTAACTTTGTAGACCCTTCACCTTTCCATGGGTGATTTGTTGGGCCATTTTTTGACAAGAGAACAATTCCTTTTACTTGAAAGGTTGTCTCCCATCTCGAGGGTTGGAGTTATAGTAAATCCTCTTGCTAAAATTTCCTTCCCAATTTTTGTCAGATTCCTTTCTCGTTGACTAGTAGTGACTCCAGCTTTGATATCGACCCTATTGGTGCCACAGGTGGACTTGGTGGATATCTCTTCTCTACCCGGGGTGACCACTGATGTGCTCGTCACCGAGACTAGCTTCACTTCTGCCAGCATCAGAGAATTGATGGTTGGCTTTCCCTCTCCTTCTCAAAGAGATAACAATGACTCTACAAGGGGCAAGTCTTCTTGTTTATTGGGGAATGAGATGGAGGAGGCTTAAGTATTCATGGATTCTTATGAGATCGAGGCTTCACAAGGGAGGACACCTTCATAAGGAAAGCTCTAGACTTATCCTAGTGGGATATGGGTGAGTGTGAGCACAACTAGAGCTAGATTCAGTGACAACAATCCTTAGAGGTGGAGTACCAAGGCATCTTCATGGCTATGAGAGATAAGATATTATTGTAGTAGAAGTTCGTCAAGTCAAGGAGTACTTTATTTCCCTTTTTTAGCACGAATCTTTTATTTGACTATATGTGCAAGAAAGGTGGGCTCACTAAGAATTGACATTCAGAAATTGTAATAAAATTACTAAAAAAAATATATATATTTAGGGTTATAGCGAGTGTGTTGTACCTCTTTTTCATGAATGAATATACATATATATATATATATATACATATATATATATATATATATATATATATATATATATATATATATATATATATATATATATATATATATATATATATATATATATATATATATATATATATATATACATATATATATATATATATCTATATATATATATATATATATACATATATATATATATACATATATATATATATATATACATATATATATATATAATTTTCTATTCATGAGTATAGTGTGCTTATTGCATATTGATTTCTTTTCTTGTAGCTCTTGTCGCTTGAGATATCTATGAGATTTGGGTAATCAACTCTTCACTAAATGTTTGATTTGGCATCCATGTCCTTATATATCTTTATCATGCATATAAATTCTCCTTAGTTTGAATAGTTTGAAACTTTTATTGTTCTCCTTCAACCGCGTGGATAAAACTTCCTTGTGAGCAAATCTTCGTTGTTGTTTCATCATCCACGAGTATGGATTTACTCAGGAAAGAAATTTCATCCTTCCGCCAGGCTCAAATGAAGCAAGTCCCTGAGTTGGATCCCTCCACCATGACCTCTATATTTTTCAAGTACTATGGTGGAAATCCCAATTTTACTGTGCGAGTGGTAAAGAGGATTGAGCATCGTAATTTTGTGAAGATGCAAGAGCTTTGCATCCCACTCGCCCACTTTAGGAATGGGTTTCGACTTCCCCTTCCGAGAGAGTGTATTGACATCTGTGACATCTTAGAATGGTGGCCACCCAGATCTTGCCCAATTCGATAGCAAGCATCACAACCTTCATCTTATTCTCGTGGGAAGAAGGTATTCTATGGAGTTTTGATCTCTTTTGCCACTCATTCCTGGTGAAGGGTCACCATGATGGGATTGCATAGTTTTCAGTAACTCTGCTGAGTATTTACGGTCTCTTGAATAAAGTACAAAAGTGGCACTCACAACTTCTGTTCGAGAAGAGCAAGACCTTGTGGCCCGTTTTGATCATGCCCTCCCTTATCAGCCGAGCAAGGCCACCAAACTTGGCAAGTCGAGTGCAGAGGTAGTGGAGGCGATTGACAAGTTGCAGGGTCACACCTTGAATGTCTTTCTCTACCTCCGCTTTGGGTGAGTCTTCCCGCCTTCAGTAAATTCAATATCACTCTCTATTCAATAATTCCTTTATAGCTTTCAAAATTGGTTCTGATTTTTTCATTAGTAGGAGAGGTGACTCCCGCTGCCCCCAAGCTCAGCCCAAAAGTGCTCCACTTCCTTGAGGAGATCAGCATGCGTGTGGCCGAAAGTGAGGAACCAACCTCTCTAGAGGTCGACGAAGAGGAGGGGGTGGAGCCAAGCAAGGCTCCCATTGTTGTTGATGAGGCTGACCTGAGTTCCACTCCCAGAAAGTCCAAAACTGAGTGGCAAGCTTGACTCCTCATAGTCACTAGTAGAGCAATGACTTTGAGGAGGGAGGAAGAGGGAGGAGGAGGAAGGCTTGGAGGAAAACTCCCCAAACCCAAGCAATCCCTCCTATAATGCTTATGACTTGGGCTCCACCATCTTCTCCCATGATCTCAACAAGCTCATGGGCAATCTCCCGAATGCTCACCTTCCACATGCAGTCATAACCGCTCAAACGATAGCATGGAAGTTGACTTAGGAGATATGCTATAAGTTTCTTGGGAAGAGGAAGGATGCCTTCATGAGTGGGACCTAACTAGCATAAGTAAAAAAGAAATTGGTCACTCTCGAAGCTCAACACAGGGACCTTCAAGCTGAGGTGGCTCACCAAAAGGAGGAGGGGGTGATTATGGAGCTCACTTGTCTCATAGAGGCGAAAAGGGAGTTAGAGGAGGAGCTCTCCCCTCGGATTGAAGAGTTTCATACGAGAGAAGCTCAGTTCAATGAGTTTCTCAATTCTTACAAGTACCAAGAGATCCTATAGTAGAAGTTCAAGGGTGGTGCCAACTTTGTCATCACCAAATTGGTGGAAACATGGTCATCTTGGACACTAAGTTCTTGGACTTCTCTAATGTACTCATGCTTTCGGACTTGAAAGACTATGATGAGGGGAGTTTGAGCTGATATCTTCTTCCCTCCATTTTTGTAACAAAATTTTATTTCTTCTGTCTTTTTTTTATGAGTAGATCCTACTTGCTTAACTATAAAATATGTTATAAAATGAAAGTTACAAATGCACTTTCAATCGAACCAATATCTGCAATCATGGCTATAGCACAAATATTGATAATTGCTAAATTTCTTAAGTTGTGAATCATAAAATTCATTTGATAAGGCACAAAACTCTTTATTAGCTATAGTCAACTTAAAAATTTTCATTCAAATAATATCCACCTTAGATCTATATAGTCTTATTAGATAAAATAACTCATGGCTAATAAGGATCCATCAATTAAGATGGGTTGATTACCCCATTTGACTAGATAGACCAATAACTTGAACAATTCGAGATGATAGAACTATGTAATGGTTGTCAATTTAACCTATGTTGCAATCAAATTTACTATTATTATATGCTAATCTTTTAGCACCTAACAACTAGCTTTAATCAAAGTTCTCTCTTGCTATTAGGAGATAATTAATCATAGATGCTTGTATTTATGGAAAAATGGAGACTATATCAAAGTCCTATCAAAATAAATGAAAGCTTTAAAAAGTGTCTTGTCTACAAAATTTGTCTATCTCATAAAAGTTTGACCTAGAACACTAACAAAACTCTCAACCAAGCACAAATTTTTGAAGCCCAAAGAGTTTTATAGGATAGCTCCTACATAAGCAAGCAATTTATTGGCAAAAGATACCTTTGTGCCAGTAAGTACTACTACCTTACCAACTAAGTTTTGCATACGCAGAAGAAGATGTTGAAAAACAAGTTTACAAAGGGGCAAAGAAAGGGAGAAAATGCTAAGCTACAATCTCAACAAATTATTATAGCAACTTTTGGCATAAAAATCTTAGAATAAAAATCTTAGAATCATAAGTGACTGTTCCTACCTAAAATAAATGAAAGAGAGAGCTGTATTAGCAAACTAAAGCAATCCTTTTGAGCCTTGCAACACTAGACCACAACTCCACAATAGAAGGATGTCTAACAATCAGATATCGGTTCAAATAGTATATGAATAATTATATAACCACATTTTAATGTCAATTTTAATATAACGCAACAATTAATAATATTCACATCGGACAATCAGATATTTGCTTGATATCTCCAACAAGCCAAACCTATTTATCTTTTAAGATAATAATTTAAATCATAAACTCAACTTGCAAAATGATATTAGTACAATAAATTTACTTCAGATAATAAGGTAGTTTATAAGAACTACAAAGCAGGAAAAAATTTCTTAAAAATAATAATGAAAATTTATACACATACCAAATGATTTTTATATATTTATAAAATATTTAATTATCTAAAACTTTCTAATATTTAAAAAAATACATTTCACTTAAAAAAGATGAGCGATGACAGTAATTTTAATGTGATATTAAAAAATATGTTATATATATATTATTTGTGCATCCATACATGAGTGCCACATGTATGCACTACCTGCAAATCAAATCGAATATATTTAAGTGAACTATGAGCTAAGAATTTGGATTGAACATTTTCTTAAGCCAATCTTGAACTGGCCATAAATTAAATTGAAACAATTCAAGAGCATATCGAATTTATGTATTATTAAAAATAATTAAATTTATATATAACACTTATAAATTTATAATAACAAAATTATTTTTAAAATTAAGTATATTAACTTATAATTTATAAATTATAATCTTTTAAAATAAATATGATATATTTATAAATATAAATATTATCTTTTTAAATATCATATTTTCTTTTAATTCATGAACTCAATTAATTTTTTAATTTTTTAATAATTATTTTTATTAAATTCAAGCTAATTTCATCAAAATTAGCCAACTCAATTTAATTTTGAGCAAAAAAAAAAAAATCAATTTGAGCCGACTCAATCGATTAGAAAATAAAACTAGCTCGAAATCCAATGACTTGCTTTGAGCAGATCTCAAGCCACTCGAAAATCTTTCGAGCCAATCTCACATCAGACTCGGATCTACTCGTTAATAGCCTTAATATAGGCAATATTCAAACACAATTTAATTATATTAAAAAATATTGAAACAATGAGTTTATCGACCATATTACATCTAAAATTTAGGACATGAACAAATAAACATATATAAGTGCAGTGGCGCAATAGTTGATCCTTGGCTTTCACCGGAAGGTATTGAGTTGATCGCTGCATTACATTATGTGCGTTAATTTGTGATTAAATTCGCTCAAATATCTCAAAAAAAAAAAAAGATGAGCAAACAAACATGTGTAAGTACATTATTACACTAATTTGTATTGGAAAACAAAAGCTTTACATGTACTTATAAACATTTAAATACCTGCATATGTACCACTACTATTATACAATCTACAAACTAGATCCAACAGTGTCTAAAGGTCAAAACTCAACCTATCAAAAGGCAAAGAAAATTTAATCCACTTCTGCTTCGTGCCTCATCAATGCATAACTATGCCAAAAATGGCATTGTTATTTTGATATAGACTTCCATTCAAGTATTGCAGAACGAAGAGAATGATTGGGGATCAGATTTACACTGGACAATGGCAGATTTGTCATAGGTGACTTGTCATTCATTCTGAGCCATGTTTCAATTGCTTTACGGTCATATGTGTAGCCATCAGATGCTACAGGGATCGTTCATCACCTCCTGTATAATAGAAATTCATGCGATGAGTTTTGTAATAGGAATGGAGTTCTACATCTAACTACGGTAGCATTGGTACAGAAGAATTTAGAATGGAATAGAGATGAGGCCAATAGAGGCAATGCATTGACTTACTCCCAAGAAAAAGTCCAACATCAAGGAAACTTCGCTAACTATCCCAAAAAAGAATGCATAATCCACCAATATCTGATCTTAAAAGTTCAAAATTCAAATATTTCTGGTTCCCACCCTCTCCCACAAATTGCGGCCCATAAGTCCCTTCTTAATTCCTCTTAGATTCTTTCGGGCATATTTGAATATGTTTCGTTGCTGATGCGTTGTCTTGTAGAAAATAAAAGTTATTGTTACTGTCAGAAAGACAAATAAGCTGTCCTGTAAAATGGTGCACGTGGCCTCTGTCATGAACCCGTATGTGCAATATAGCCAGCCTTCTTTCGCATGCTTTCCACACTTCTTATTTGGGTAGGAAATAAAGTCATTGCTTAAGATATGTTGGGCATTTGAAAACAAACTAAAACACATTGCTAAACAATGCCTGTCTCTCTCCTTTCTTTTCATTTTATTAAAATTATATTAAGTCTCGACAGTGGTGGCCTTATCTCAACTATAAGATTTTAGGCCTATTTTATGCAAAACTTTTTTGCAAAATTTCTATCGATACTACAATCAAATAATCTCTTTTCTTCATAATTTTTTATATAGATTTCATATATTTACCATGTCGGTACATCGTCTACAGTTTATCATCTCCCCAAACAATCAAGGCTATTTTTCAACGCCCAGTCTTCAACAAATGTCACTCAATCTCAATCATCCCTCTGTATAATCATTTACAATTTACTTTTCCTAATTTCATCTAATTGCAGTATTTCAACTAGGGCTACAAATGAACCAATAAGTTCAACAAGTTACTCATGACTCAGCTCAATTAGAACTTGTTCACTATCATTCAATTAACTAATTGAATAAACTGAGTAGTTTTATAAATGCTTGATGACTGAACTTGCACAATGTAGTGTTGAATTTGTCCATATTCATTAACAATATCATTTAAAATTAGATTAATATGCTACTCTAAAACTTGATTGTAAATTTATTTAATATGTGATTATGTGAGAGTCCTATTCTTTTCTATATTAGATTACTTTTTTGGTTATGAACAAATGCTACCTATTTATGCTTGTTAAAATTTTTACTTATTTTGTAGTTCATTAAATTGAAATATCCTTTTTAAACTCAATAAGCTATTTATTAATGTGTTCCATGAAGTCTTGCTCAATTAAATAAGTTAATAATATTACTCATTAATAGACTTGACAAGATTCATATGAGTATCTAGCAAGCCAGTTCACACAAACATAATTTTAAATGAAGCATGCTTGCACACTATTATTAATATTTGAATCAAACTTGAGTATGAGCTGGAGCAATATTTTGATAAACAAGCTCAAGCTTGACAACCTCTAGTCTGCGCAATTCATTTGCAGCTCTAATTTCAACAACACTTGTTTTTCATTGACTTATTAATAGCCTAATATTCAAAATCATATAGCATAATTGGCTTGATTGCATTGTTTTAAGTTTACATGTTAAGTCTCCATATTATACTCTTTCGCATAGCACTCCATTAAGAATTTAACCATTATAACAACAATACGCCAAGAACTAAATCCTGGTTCCTGCTACAATAAAAACGTTGAGTGAATAAGGAAACCCCCCCAGCGGACTAAAGCTAGAATAGAAGATCGCACAACTAGCAAGCATGCTAAACTCGCTCACATGGGTTCATTCATACTGTCCAAAACGGGATGCAGTATAGAAGGAAACAACAAGGATCATTATTTATTACAGTAAAATCCAATTAGAAGAGGGAGATGAATGGGAAAAATCGCATAAGCAGCTCATGAAACACATGAACATCACCTTGTTACCATAGGATATATCAACAGCTGTTTAAGAAAACTCCATACATGAAACAATATGATTACCAACCTTCGAAAGAAAATATAGAGGATATCGCAACTACAAGAAGAACAAAAGCATGAAGAATGTCTTGTTTTAACGAGAGTAAATTGAAATAACGTGAAGAATAAAATGCAGCCTAATGAGGTAATCAAAACATGAGTGAAGTGTCTCATTCTCATATGAACCAAGGCATGATTTCTAACAAAATAAATTAGAAAATAGAAACTAAAACAACATCAACAGACAATTTGTGTTTTCATTGAAAAAGGACTTCTAGAATGGCATCATTCTCCGGCTAGAAGAATTCAATTCTAATCAATTATTTGTTAGTTGACAAGAATAAGCAAATTGATATTCTTACCATAAAGTAATCAATATATCATTACAAATAGCTTTATCATCATACAAATAATGAAACCTTTAATATCCA